>OX451363.1:9222445-10472445 GCA_949629185.1 Apamea crenata | reverse complement strand
AGACAGCAAATTGAAAACAGCTTGAAAGTATTCGGAATTCCTTGGCAAAAACAGCACATTCCAAGTTAAAGTATTACAGAAGGCTTCTGGACACCTGTACATTAACTAAGTACGAGAATAGACTTATTAGTGTAGACGTGACAAAGTGTATGGGGCCACTAATTGCATTTCAGTCACGAGGCTTTTAAGGTGGGGTGCGACCGATCGCGGGTGAAAAGAACCCCAGGAAACATAGGAAAGTCGGCTTTATTTATAATAGGCCTGTGTTGTCCCACTGCAGGGTAAAGGGAGACCTTTCCCTCCTTCCACTTTTCCCGATCTACTGCGATAGTGAGCTAATCCTTTAAGAAGGAGTCCAGCTCATCCCGCCATCTCTTTCTGGGCCTGCCGCGCGTCGTTTCCTGCTATTTGGGATCCACTGAGTGGTGGCTTTTGCATATTGCTGCTCCGACATGCGAAAGATATGGCCAGCCCAGTTCTACTTTAGTCCAGCAGGTGTGCGGCCAGTCGGCTGAAGTCAGCTGATGGAGACGGAGAAAATGTATATCCAAAGGTTATCAGAAGACCATTTCCCGTTGTAAAAAACATTCAAAATCTAATCGCAATCTCATCTTCGACGACCAATGTCAAAAATCTCGCCGAATGCATAACCTCCTTACTTTTTTTGAAGTCGGTTAAAATGTAGGTAAATTAGAGGTATTTTTGACAGGTTGAGACTGAGATTAGATTTCGAACGTTTTTAAAAATACGGGAATTGCCCATCGACATCGCAGTCAGCAATGAAATCACCTTTATACACTAAAGGGGACTCATCGAAATTAAACCGAACATTCCCGATCAGTCACACCTTGTCGTCCATCCTGTTGACGATCGGGAAAAAAAAGATCCATTCGTTCACAGTGTTGACGAACGGGAATTCTTTTCGATTATTCCCGATCAGTAACACCACTATCGTTAACACTGTTGACCTTTAAAAAATCAAATTTATTTATTAATCACAATTTGTACAAGAATAGAATAGACGGTGACCCCCCAAACTAGGCCTGTATCTTGAGAGTCAGGATAGTTGATCGTACATATGCTTAGTTCAAGAGTCGAGGTTTGGAACAGTTCAATTAAAGAGGACACGGATTTTTATAATGCTTTTATTACGACTGTCAAAGCAAAAAAGTAGCATTAAAATAAAAAGTACTTATTTTTACATTACAATCAGTAAATACTAGTTAAGAAAATGGCAAATAACGACTTTCTATTTTGCATCACAGGAAATCATCATTAAGTAATGTACGATGAGGAAAAAAGGTTAGAAATAATAGAACGGAACTTTTTTTTCCCAATTTTCAACAGTGTGGACGACAAGGTGTCGATCTCTCTGATCGGGAATATTCGAATTAAACTATGATGTGCTGAGCTTAGCTAACTTTTCTTGCTTTGTGTTAAACGACGGATTGCCATACAAAGCACAACGCAGCTCGTTACGTTTTTCCCTCTAGCTAATCTCTGCAGCACGTGTTAGCTCATTAGTGCACAGCACATCTCAGCACAGCATAATTTATTGTCGCCTTTAAGCTCGATATTTGGAACAAAAGTGGCACACATTACCCTGAGAATTTGTATCTTTTAATCTTCGTTTATTTTAATTGCATTGAAATCTTATTTTAATTTTAATTCTGTGACCTTTTTAATTTGTATTCATTAAATGATTGTATTTGTAGGCATTGAAATTTTGTTCAGAGCTATGAGTATTATGTGGCAGTAGGCATTGTGATATTTTATGTAATATGGGTCTTGCCTGAATTATTTTTTTGTTATTTTAGCAACTTATTTTTGTGTTGCTGCATTTCATACAGTATAAGTGTGAAACATGTCATTTTTAATTACATTTCAGCCACGAGTCGTTCAAGGTGGGGTGCGATTGGTCGCGCGCGGCGTTTGGCCCTGGTGGCCGCCTGTTGTCGGTCGGTGCGGCCGATGGAGCGGTCTATGTCTGGAACACGCATTCTGGCCGACTGGAGACGATACTCAAGGATCACACGTAAGTATTGATTAATATCGAATTTCGCAAACAAACCCCTGTGTTCATGAAATTCAGTGATGGGCATTAAAGCCCAGAAAATGCTGTGTTGACTTGACAATACTTTTATTGAGAGCTGCGGTTAGCACAATCTTATAACGGGTGTAAAAAGATACTTAACGAAGCCGAGAGTCACTTATTTCTCCTCACCATTGTAACATTTTTTTTGTACTGGACCATACTTGACAACCTTCTGGTTATGGAAATATTGAAGGTCAAAATTCTAATTTTGACTGTCTTTTTTTTTCGAAAACAAGTTTTTAATATTATAACACAACTTTAAATACCCCCACGAACCCTGTACCGTTGCGTGCTCCCATAAGCCCAATGTTTTGCGTGCGTTACATTGCGCACTACGGCAAACAGCAAATTTTCACACCAAAAATTAAACTCGTTTCCCATTAATTATTTTTGTGCAATGTTACTTAGTTTGATGTACAGAATGCGTTATTGGCGGCTATATGATCTGTCTTTTTACACCTTGTATTATTAAGTCATTATCTAATAAGTAGCAAAATCGATATAGGAATCTCTTCTGCATCTACTCTTTACCTGATCCTGTGGGGGGGGCAAGGCGTCAATATCTCCATATTTAAATTAGTTCTGTGAAATTCGACTAAAAACTGATTTAAACATCATGTACTCATAAATAACCTGAAACATGCAATAACCATAAAACCATACGTCTTACAAGAGCTTCACATCTTTCTACATTACCTTTTAATGTTCAACAAGAAATGACTGTATTCTAGCTCTGTTATTATTTTATCTTGAACCGCTTTCTGATTAACACGTCTCGTTGCCCGATCTCGTTTCGCTAATTAGTTTATTGACTCCTATATCTACTCAATAATGATTATGTCGTCGCATTAGAATATTAAATAAAACGTTTATATCACTGCGCTTATACGTATCTTTATCGTGATAACTTGAACCGCGGCACTAAGCACTAAGTTTATTCTAAAAGATAGCAAGGTGCATAAGGGCCGGATTAGTAACTGATTTACAGCGGCCAATGCAACCAGTTTCCCTCTGTCGACTTTTACAACTCACCTCACTTAATAGATCAGGATGCTAATTAATTGTACCTCATACATGGTGTACGTAACTGTCATACACTCAACCAGACAGAAATGTGCTAGTGATTGCCAGTAGTCCCTGTCAGGACTTTTCAAAAGAGAACGTCAACCCTATCGCTAATTATAGATACGGTATAACATTTTGCTACAAAAGAAATCATAAGGAAAAACCTATTTGCTACCACTACACAATAAATCCATTACTATAATAACATAATTTCTAATATAAATCTAGAGTTATTTTCAATAAGTATTGATATAATCTACGAACGTCCTAAACAATAGCTCACCTATAGCGCTTGCAGACCGCGCCGCAATTTGTTTTCAATTCGTTTCTTTCTAACTGTAACCATAGCTCACGGAAGATGTGACCTTTGAGATTCGTAATAAATTTTCAGCAGACACATTTCTGACCTTGAATTTTAAACTGGAATTGTTTTAGTCGCGACATCGTTCGCTATCCCCGTAACATTTCGCATGGACAATTGAAATCGTGAGGTCAACATTGGCTCGACTGTCTCACCATTGCAAATTTCTCTTTCCCATACCGTACACTGCATATTTATTTGGCATTAAGCTATCGTCACACCTGCTCGATGCGATTAAAGTAAAGAATGACATTTGAATTCATTTGAATACCAAATGCCAAAACATTGTAATGTGGTTTTCCGGAATCCGACAAGTAATCTAACTTTGCTTGAATGCATTTCCTGAAAATTGTAATTGTATTTGTCCACGTCAGACTTTCAAATTTAATTAGTTGAATATTTAAGACGTATCGTACATTTAAATAGCACATTATTTACGATAGCACTTCCTGGTCGTAGACAAGCGCGGCAGTCAAAGGCCTGTTTTACCCTTAGGTCTTGTCGAGCGTCGCGTCCAGTCTTATCGCCAGCGCTCGCTGCAATAGGACTTGATCGAATCTTTGTCAAGACACCCGCGCAACCCGTCGCTAGGGCCCATTCTCCCGCAGATCGCCGCAAATGGGACATATTGTTCCCTCGCGCTGTCCACCACAAGTGCATGGCGCGATGCAATCGCACTTAATTCGCGCCGACACACCACACACAATAGTGTAAACAATTTTACCGTAACAAGGACAAAAGTAACGCGGAAACATTCCTCTGCATCTCGACATGCATATTTTTGCTTAGTAATACGTACCATACTGATGTGAGTTTGTACAGTCTTCGATGTGAGTTTGAACAGTTACGTTGCTCGCCCACTTTATTACTGTATTGTCGAGTCTGATTCAATATTGAAACTAACATTACTACGGTTTCCTGCAATATACCGTTGCGACATAAAACTCTTATCATCTCCGGCCAAAATCAATTTGAGCACAACAATATCGAAATAAAGAGAGATGAGCAATAAAGATTGCTTTCCCTAGGCCCAGCCATTGTTTCCTATTTCATACTTATACGCTTTTAACCGCGAAGGGGTCGTAACTATTGCGTGTCATTGCAAACACTTAGATTACTTCCTAATATTGCAAGTATAAACATAGACTTGTATATTATTACATGTATCAAAGCGCCGTAGCTTTCTGTAATAAAATATTTCAGAGACACTCACGAAGCTTACTATATATGGGTTTATGCATTCTGAAGATGGTCTGCGGAATATAGCTTCCACACATATTAACACTGTAGTAATAACGTTTGTGGACGATAAACTTGTCACATGCTATATCATTTTAGATACGAGTACGTATGTGGTTCTGTAGTCGAATATTACAAATGTAAACAAACCAGCCGCAGTATTGTACACACTGAACTTGACCGAACATTAGGGCGGACGTTTCCGGAATGGTTCGTACAATAGGACCGCGATGTTAGTGAAATGGTCTGCGCTTGCGCTTTTGTACGTTATCTGCGAGTACTTGGCGTACGTTGTATCAGCGCTGTTCGAGCCTCACGCGCAGCAGGCGGCCGTCGCACAAAATTAGCTCGAACATGTGCGACACACATTATTGTTGTCGTCGACGATTACCATGATTTATATCCGCGACGCACAATCGTTGAATCTTATCATTTAGACTAGGAACAGAATACATTATGGGCAATTAATCGTCTTCATAAGGCTATCGATTAAGGACGATACAGATTGCTTGCGATCGTGAGATTATCTAATTAACTATGCGTGGAATGCGGCTTGGAACTAAAATTAATTCAGTCAGTCCGTTCGTAGTTTAAATCTTTGTTATGATGACTTATTTTACTGTGGAAGTTGTAAACTTGACAATTGCTGATAACTACCACCTCGCGTGCGTGCGCTTAATAATTTCCGTGGCGCATAGTTTATTCGTTCAGTAAAGAAGTTATTGCCTAATAAACGTTGGAGATTATTAGAAGACGGCCATTTTCCTATGTGGAGTAAAGAAAATATGATGCATGCCATTCTAACAGGGATGGATATGAAAGCACATTTAATCTTTATGCTAACTACGCGCGGACTGCGGTTAACGTCTAAATTAAGCTTGTCTAGGCTGAGCTTAAGGCAAGTATCTTTTGTTACAATTCCCCGTATGATCAGTCTTTAACTACCCTATAGATCACAAACGTCAGTGAATACGGTATGTAGTGTATGTCCGGACATTGGTCCCGGCTAATCGCGGTGCATGCTTTTTGTAGCGGAAAGGCTAACGACCGCCGGAGATAGGTTCTTGAAATTACTTTATTGGGTAACCTGTTTCCGAACACAGAAGGCGTGTTACTTGGGTATGAATCAAGCAAGACGGGAGTAAGATATACGATATCTACATACATATTTATAAACAACCATTTGTAGCAATATAAAACCTATCATGTAAATATCGGCCAAAAACTAATTACGTTTTCATGTACTTACAGAATAAATCGATCAGCAAATCCGGTTCGTAACATTTTATTACTTTCATTCTGCGTTTATTATAATTTACAGCATTTTCCAAACGCTGCCCTGTAGGCGGAGCCATTAAAGCCATCACTTAATTAACTGCGCATATTTCAATATATGAAATTGAATAAATTAACGGTTATTAAGTTTCTGACGAGGTACAACCGGAGCAATCGGAACAACATCATGGCGCACGTACTCGTATGATATGATTCAATAAAAACAATCATGATATCGGGGCGGAATGCAATAAGGAAACAATCGCAGGTTCTGGTTACCAGATTTGTTCGTGTTATGGCGCTTCCTAGTCCCCGTATTGGCTATCCCTGGCCCGGCTCGTTATACGCGACCGGGAGCGGTATGTGTAAACGAGCCGAACAAACCCGACGCTAATTCTTGTTTATGAGAAGCCTCGCCCCGCATAGATACGATGTAAAGCCTTTAAGCGGCCACCGACAATCAAAGCTTCGTACAACAGTTTCTATACTCGAAATTGTACCACTATGGACTAGTTCGGTCACAATCCTTACTTATACGTTAAATGGACACCGCGAACTGAAATGTATTTCAAACGTCGTGACCGCTCCATTCTTGCGATCATCTTCGGTAAATGTTCAAGAAAGTCGAATACTTTATTGACTATGTTTTTTATTGGTTTTATTAAAAGTCTGTGTATTAATAGAGGGCGATGAGTATCTTTAAGTGCTAGTGACACAGATTTAAATGCCGACATAATATTCGTAATGTAGTACCTACGGCCATATAACGCGGGATACGGTTCATAGTCCCCTCATATATGTAATATTCTGAGAAACGTAACGGTTCAAGCGACTTGCACACAAAAACGCTCCAGTTTTATGATAAACTAAGCACTGTGCACTTGTTTTATTTTATGACCCGGCGAACTTTTAGATTTGGTTGGAATTCCTAGATTACGCTAAACTTTCAATTACTATGACCGAAAAAGAAGCTCGCTTTTTAATGTAGATAACCCTGATGATGGTCACTTTAAACAGTTTTGCTTACATTTTCTGACTAGAGGTTAATTTGTTTCAATCATCATCATCATCTTTATACGTCTGTGTCCATAAAACTTTTGTGTCTCATTTACTTTAAAGTGTAGAGTTTTCTGTAAAGGTGACCGTTAGGTACATGTACATTCTGTTCCAAAAAAAATGATGTAAATGTAAACAAATGGATTTAGATAACGTACCTCCGGATGCCAATTTGTAGTGGCACTACAAATTGGCACTTAATAGAATACTTAATATTTAAATTACCAAATCAAAGCACTCAATTCACCCGGAATTCTAGTTTTAAATTACCCTTTAAAATGTTTTTTATTTGTCAATTGAGGTTAATATTTGTAACCTTAATTTTCGTCGATGATTTTTCAATTCGTACAATTTAGTACTTAATCTAGTTCAAAAAATAATTGTTGGAAAAAGTGGTGAGTTAAAAAGTTGAAACCTCTTCAATACATTTGAATGTACGAGTATTACTTATTTCCATTAGTTAGTGTTTGCGTAAGAATTTTACCCGAAAAGTTTTGTTTACATTTTTATCAGATACTTTTGAAACAATAGGTGCCTTTGCACTTCCACGTGTTTTCAGCAAAGAGACCTAGAACCCTTACCATCTTGTCTCAAGAGGATAAGCAGAGTAGTTCCCGGAATTTATACTTTTCCTATTTGTTGTTTGCAGGTCAGCAGTAACGGCGGTGTCATGGCACCCTCAGTCCGGACTGCTGGCGTCAGTCGACCGCAGCAAGCGCGCCATCATCTGGGGAGATTTGTGACAAGCCTTGGAGGCGCCCCTGCCGTCGCCACCAGCCGTACAAGTAAGTATTTCATCATTCTACAATATGACTGCCAAGACAAGTTAGTCTAGTGGCTGAATAACTGGTCCTGGATTCGATCTCCAAGTCAGCCAAAGTGTGGGTAGCGGGATCGTCCGAAAGGGTTACCGCTGCCCTGGAACAGAAAGGTCTAAGGAAGGAACACGGGAGGGTTTTAGTCAGTAAGAATCTGACACTCCCTTCCGCTCCACCCAGAGCGGGAGGGGTCATTTGATGATTTCCCATCCACAAAAAAAAAGCCAAAGTGTTATTGGATCTATCAGGAATTTTGCAGAACAGCTTGGAGTCTGGATATTACGTGCCCGGCAATAGGGTCACCCCCGTTACATGGGACTTGAACATAACTGGCAATGTGTGTGTTTAGGTACTATACACATCTGTCTACACTTTCGGGGAATACAGTAGTCATGTTAAGTGTACAATGTTGGTGCACTCAATTTTATCAGCATGTGATCTCCTCACTTGTATTAACACAGCCAGTGTTAATGAACCGCTAATGAAATGCAACCGGGAAGTACAGTAGCACTCACTAACGAATTCCATAATATTGCCATAATGTTCCTCGGTAACTTCTGACAATGTGTGAACAATATTGTGTACTACGTTCAATTAGCTTAAAGGGGATGTGATAATGTAGTCCGCGAAATTCAATTTTTCTTAATTTTTTTGCAATTTCATGAATGTTCACAGTCTGGAGGCCAATTCTCGTAATTTAAAACGATCAAAATCTAGTCGCAGTCTCATCTCGGCGACGAACCAATGTCAAAATGTAATAAAATTAGACGTATTTTTGACAGATTGAGACAGACCAGACTGTGAACGTTCTTAAAACTACGAGAATTGCCCCCCAGATCTCAGTCAAATATACCTCTAATTTCTTTACATTTTTGTCAAATTTTTGACATTAGTTTGTCGCCGAAATGAGATTGCGACTAAATTTTGAACGTTTTAAATGACGAGAATATGTCTTCAGGTCAGTGTCAGGTTTTATGTTGATTAAAATATGATTCGCGACCGTAACAAATATGACATTACAGAATTAGAATCAGCAACACAACTCCTTGAGTTAGAACTTGACTCAAATGTCATGATTTCACGACAGTCATTCAACAGGGTAATATGAACTTAGTGAGTTGTTGATTTTTATGATTATAATCCTTATTTATAACGGCCGCAAATCATATTTAGATCAACATACAACCTGATGCTGACATGTAAATTGCAAAAAACGTAAAAATATTTGAATTTCACGGACTACCCTGACGCCTTTGCCTTAAGGCTTCACAGGTCGTAGCGGTAATGCAAGCTAGCCAACTAGAAGTATTGCAAACACTCATAAACACCGCAGTAGCGCACAATTAGTAACAGGTTGTCAGCCCATCACTCGAGCAACTTCACAACTTGTTTCCCTGCGGCCGTTCTTAATACTTTAGTGACACAATAAAAAGCTAATAGCAGCCTTTTATGGTTTTCATTATTAATGATCATCACACGTATGATTTGCATTTAACTGTTCTTCCTATAGTTCTGGATGAATAGTTGGTATCTAGGTACTAGTGACCAATGCCCCCTAGCTCAGGTTTAATTACATCGGCGACACTAAACTATCTCTCTCAGACAGTCTGACACCAACGTGGGGGGTTAAAGGTTTATGACACTGTGAATTCTTGACATCATTGTTTGGTTCTGTTTTCGAGTCAGCTAGTGTTAAGAGTAGTCCACATCTAACTACACACGTTGTCAGCATAAATATCTACATGACAACTTACTAACGACACTGTCTACATGTTACTTGAGGTTTTTATATCACCTCTGAATATAAATTTAAATGGAGTTTCACATTTTTGACGATATTTTCGACACATTTCTCATTCATTTTAATCACGTACGTCATTGCTCGGTCCGCTGTCAGATAAATGACGAATGACTTTGAACTATCCATATTTAATGGTCATGTTTGTGTTTGTACTTTTATATCCGAGTCTTTTCATCGCCTCATCGTTACTGAGGTTTTTAACGTTATTTATTTGTGTTGATTTCTGTAATAGATTCATTAAAATCATAAAGTATCTCTAAGTATGTCGTGACATACTGCATAGAGTGACCACCTTCATTGATTTTCATTATCAAGTATGTACTGTTAAGTACCATGGATTCACTACATGATTCTGGACCTCCCTCCGTCGAAATTTGTGGTCGGTTATAAAAAAAAATTAGCTGTTCCATATATTTTAACCGCGTTTCTATGAAACAACAGATTTTTTTTTTATTAATTTATTATCATTATAGGTATTATTATCATTATATTATCGTATTAATTTGTTTAGATTCATCTGCTCAATTCATGGTTGTAGTTTTGGCATCGATATCTCTCTGCCACCCTGTATAGAAATTACTCTAATTCTTAAATCTGACCTAACTTCAAGGTGTGTTTTTATCTAACAAGAGTGTCTAAGTTACTAACTTTCATCAACTATCTCACACGTAGCTGAATTCACTTACCTATCATGATTTTACTTATAAGCACATAAAGCAATTAATAATTACTATATGATATAAGTATCCATAAAATATTCAAAACATGAACAAGCTTAGATGTAAGTTCATGCAAGCTAACATGGAATCATAATCCATGCTATTTTACTATAAACTAGCGATCCGCCCCTGCTTCGCACGGTTTTTACGTCATGGCAAACCATCAAAACATCTTTATTATAATATGTAAGTATAATATTAATTTTATACACATAAACCAGAGATGCGCGAAGCTCAGCTGTGGGGAGGTATATGTTCAGCAGTGGACGGCTGAAATGATGATGATGACACATAAACCTACCGGAATAAATTCTATGGTTGATGGTAAAAACCACATTAAAATCCGTTGCAAAATTGGTCTCTGTCTGTCTATTTCATTTTCATGGCTCTTTGTATAGACAGTATTAATCCTAGGGAAGAACAGGCAATATTTGACGAAAAAGTTCCTATTGCCGTATGGCATACAGACAGACGCGGCGATGGGCTGAATAAAAAGGTTCCGTTGATAACTTTTAGGCTCAGAACGCCAAAAAAAAACCGATATCTCCTAGCTCTTCTACCCGGTCAAAGTCGTGGCCAAAAGCTAGTATAGTTTTAATGAAGATCTCACCATGGAGTTCGAAGCTCTATAGTGTATTATTTACTATATTTATGTTCTTAAGTACACGATCGAACCGTGATAGTCTGTTTATTATGCAGACATTAAGTGCCTTCAAACTCATTAAAATCTTGAGTATGACCAGAATGGTATTTATGTGGAACCTAAACACCGGTACCTCGGAGATTTACCGGTTAACGTTTGTGTACCGATAGCTTTAATAAAGTTATGCACAATAAGGACGTCTCAATTAAAAGCATTCGGTTGTATATCTGGGGAAATGAGATTTAAGTGAATTTAATGGACAATTATACTTGGTGGCAGGAACATCGACGCGCACTCTGTTACCATGTATTCAGCACATGATCCTAGACTTCCGAGAAAATTTTCGTCGGTTTTTTTAAAGTGAAAACTTCTTTAGCGGCGTTGTGCACTTTTGTTGCGATGGGTAAAAAATGTTAAACTCGCGTCAGGACACGTGACCTGATCGGAAATTTGTAAGACGGAGCTCGCGTCAGGACACGTGACCTGATCGAAAATTCGTAAGACGGAGCTAGCGTCAGGACATGTGACCTGATCGAAAATTCGTAAGACGGAGGGAGAGTAGACCGCATTCCAAAATATCAAAAATGCACAACGTTAATATTCAAGTTTTCACTTCAGAAGTGAAAACTTGAATATTAACGTTGTGCAGTTTGTGCAAAAACGGGTTTTTTTTTAGATTATTAACCATTAATGTCCCATTGCTGGGCAAAGGCCACCCTACTCTCCTTCCACCTCTCTCTGTCCAGAGCTGCCAAGGAGCAATCTTTATTAAAGGAGTCCAGCTCATCCCGCTATTGCCGCGTTAAAAATTATCATCGGTTATTAAAAATAAAATAAGCTGTTCCAATTTTTGAACGTATAGGTATTGCACTTTTGTATGTAACAGCTGATTTTTTTTTTATAATCGAAGAGAAATTTCGACGCTATCTAGCTAGAATCATGTGCTGAGTTCATGGTTACAGTTTTCGAGTCGATCTCTCCCTGCCACCCAGTATACCACACAAGTTATGATAATAAAACACAATATTATTCCGTCTGGAACATTGTATTGCACCTTTATTAATAAATCCTTACGATTTAGAGACCACTCCACGGTTTTTATGTGCTTAATATAAATAGCGCTGTCAAAACGTTAAGATCACTAATTGTCCCTTAGAAACTAAACTCGTGCGCAATACAAATAAAATAGCTATTAATAATGGTTTCTCACGAGCTTTAAAATTTATTACTAATGGATCTACTTACATTCAGAACTTCATGCCCATTCTACAGCTTTTAAATAAGTATGTTAAATGTCTTGAAGAGTATAAATTCATGAATGGGTAATTTAAGTCATTTACTAAATATAATGTTCATCGGTTAAACTAGGTTAAGCGTATATAAACCTATCCTTAATTTAAATTAGTGTCGGTCATCGCGATGCATGCTTGTCACTCGACGTTTCCACAATGCGCGCCCGCGCCGCCAGGAGCTCATGTTCAACACACAGGTGCTACCTGACGCCTTTCTTACACCATTACGAGCATTTATTATTACTACTGCATAGGTTCCATCAGCAAGTTTTTTTAATCACTTTATATATGAACACATATCTTAATAGTCAGTCTGACCGACGCCACAAAAGCTGCCTCCACTTCGTTATCCACACAAAGCGTCATTCACGTCTGCTGAATAAATCACCCGTAGATTTTATTCAAATCTGAAAACGCATTCTATTCAAAACTCGCCAAGCTACCATGACTTCACTCAAAAATAATAATGCTATCTAGAACATGTCGCATTGTGTGCGATACCTGGTTAAAATATATACTGTAGCTAATTCTGTGCCAATGGCCAGCTAGACTGTTAATGTAGCGTCTGGGAGTACGCCACCCTTGTTTTAAAAAACTTTAAGAAGTACAATTGAAATAGAGTTGTATACAATTGACGCACAATACAATACCGTCGACAAGTGAAAGCGTACTTTCGACTTTCATTAAGTTTTTGTGTAAGAGTATGTATGGGTCTCGAACGGCCGGTCCATATTGTCTCGCGACATAAATCTGCCGAACTATTCTGAATAAAGAGGTCCGCGCAGGTACTTGCTCGATTTTTACTTTCAAATGAACGTCGAACGTGATGAACTATAATTAGACAATAAATAACTTTTTCTTCATTCTGTTAAATATAAATTGAATAAGCTCAAGTGGTTTCTTGAAAAAACTGTGCATAAGAACTGGCACAAATAAAATAATGTAATTTAAAACAAAAGGAACTCGAGAAAGAACTAATTAAAATACGATAAAAAGTGAATCCAAACCCCGGGCGCCTAACGAGCAATAATACTATTTATTTTAGTATCGGTTCGACTACTAAAAATAGTGGTATATTCAAATAGGCACAAAAACAAATACAGGAAAAATAAAAGCAGGTCGGTTAAATAAGTGGGTGTTGGCGATGTAGATCCTTACCGTATCATGTATTGGATGTTGTCGCTGCAGGCGATCGACACGAATCATGATTGGCGTGTGTGTGGACCATCCATCATTGTGTGGAGCTTGTCGATCGATGCAACACTAGTGGTGCTAACCGTATAAATCGACGAACATAATCTGATAACATTTTAGTTACTTGATTGTAAAAAAACAATTTTAATAGAATTAAACATCCGCTCCTAGAATAAATAAGAACTTTTTTCGTATATGTGTGCTGAAAACAAACTTTTTTTTGTTCTGTTCCGTCGGCTGTTTTTTTAATTAAGTCTGCAGAAATGCTACACTAAATCAGCGTATCATAGATCAATTGTGAGATAAACATGTTTATCATTTTCGTGGAAAAGGTCATGCTGCGTCATGCCATGGAAATTAATTCCAAGAAAAGAACAGTAAAGAATTCAAAAGGTGGTAGGAAACCGAGCATAGTGTCCGGTCGGTTGGCGTTACTTGCCAAAATGAGGTGGTCGCGAGCGCAACGCGCGCTGGACCGTTCACTAACCGTTTGTCGCCAAAACGAAGCGGAAAATTTAATACTCCGGCTCTGTACGTGATCAGTATCATTCTTTTTGTAACCAAACTGTGATGGCACACTTTCGTTTCCCATTGGCAGAGCGTTTATCTTCTTCAAGCAACTAACTTTTTGTACACATCAATATTATAATAATTATAATTGACTGGTGTACACAGAATTAAATTATATTTAAACTTTCTAGATCTTCGGTATTGATGCCAGGCTGTATAGTTTTCGAAGGCTGACACAGATCTATTCATAGGAACTTCAGTCGTCAATCAAAATGAATGTATGATTATCGGGTAACCAAAAGGAAAATCTAAACTATTCTTACCGTCTATAGATTACCAATCGACGTCCATTAGTACTTTCATCTACAAATCGTTTAAAAAAGTTAAACCGAGTTCTCAAAATGTCTATCAAAAATCAAAATTAAATGTACACAGCGCCACTTCTATCTCACTAATAACAAGGACTTTTGATGTGAAGCTAAGAAGCTTGCTCAGCTCATTGAGTTTTTTATGAACCTAAAGATAGGTTCATAAAAAACTCAATGAGCTGAGTAAGTATTGGCGTTATGTCGTTAAATTTGTCCCAAAACATCTCAGCGGCTCGTCTCGGTACCGTTGCGCGCCGAGCCCGAAGTTTCGGCGTAATGACCTGCGCAGGCGCTGCCGCACGAATGTCGCAGATCTCAATCATCCACGCTCGCTAAATGCAGCCTCGCAAATTTCCGCAACACTGCACTGACACCAACATTCTTCATTTTTAAAATTGATCAAACAATTTGTCGTGAATATATTGACAATATCCACATTTTTGTGGCTTTCACAACACCTCGATATGACTCATCCGTGAAAATGTAGAAATGTAAATATAATTTTGATCGTTTCGATAAAAGAAATTCCCACCGTTCTAATACCTATGTTTCGTTACCGGCGGCCTGCCTGTGGTCTCCGCACCTTACTTCTAACATTCATATTAGTGGAAGCTACAGCGATTGCGCCGTACCTAATTTTCCGGTCTGTAAATTTTGTTAGATACAAACTAAGCTCAGCTACGAATAAAAACATGAAAGAGTATGGTATTACGAAATGATTGAAATGTAATAACATAGTTTCAAACATTTTATGCTTATTTAAATGTTGTTCAAACACGCTGTTTGAAATCTGATAAAGCTAATTATAGTGCGGAAGAGTTTCGGCAAACACGAATAAATCAACTTTAAAAATGCTATCCGTAATGTACATTACCTTTACTTATAATTACACTTTCGTATATAGAATTAAAGTTAATAACATATCGATAAATTCGCTACTTTGGAACGGACACTCGAGCGACCGAATGTCGGCACTCGAAAAAAAACGTGACACCAATTTTACCGTAAGACTATCTACACATGGAGGATCAATTAAGTGTTACCGTTTTAGGAATAATTATGTTTTTTGTGTACGTTAGTAAGGCCGGTAGTCGGCACGCAACTTCACTAGGTGACCGGAGGCGCGCTAATAGCCGCTATTAGCAAATCGCTCTGAGAAATCGGCAACAATGAACACGAAATATGCTCATTGCCGTGTCCCATTCATTAAACTTTTTGCGATACTATCTCTCCTGTTTTAAATGTGTGTCACACTCTTTTTCTTTTTCACCTCTAAATAAACGGAGCAATTTGCCCTCGAGCGTGGCTAATATCATGATTAAATTATTATCTTGGCGCGTTTATGTGCTATCATTGTATCATTTGCTTGTGAACCTCCAGTGATTTGCAACTATTACCTTTGTTAATTTCACGGTGGAATAAAAACTAGGTATGATAAAGTATGATTCTCACATTAGACTTTGCAAAATGCAATTACTCGCACACAGATAGCTAACTCTGCAAAGAGACCTCTCTAATTGAATGTTTGCAGTGATCTGATAACTAAGTATTTTGTTTGTGCCACAAATTATAAGTATATTAACATTATAAAACTGTAAACATTAATTACCCAGACGGAGACGGCGGGATGAGCTGGACTCCTTTCATAAAAATTGGTCCTTGGCAGCTCTGGACAGAGAGAAGTGGAAAGAGAGTAGGTAGGGCTTTGCCCAGCAGTGCGACATTAACGGGTAATAAAAATAAACCATAAATTCAGCACAAGATTCCCCCCCCCCCCTCCCCCCTTTATTTTTTTGTGTGGGAAATGGTCAAATGACCTCTGCAGCTCTGGGCTAGGCGGAAGGGCTTGTCAGACTTTTACTGACTAGAACCCACCCGTGTTCCTTCAGTTGCCTGTGCCACGGGCAACGGTATCTCTTTCGAACAACCAGCGGCCCCTTGAGGCATCGGGCCTAGCGGACCCCGTCAGTTCGTGCTGACATCTCTTTGAGGCGCGCGTGGACCACAACGCGCCGTCGACCCGGGCCTGGTCCTTACCGGGCGGCGAGCTGCCCATTGCTCGCCGCCCGCAAGCCCGCGCCTACGGTGGCCGGGAGTCGGCTGTTGACTTCCGTCCAGGGCGTCTCCTGCGGTGACAAGGGGCGTGAGGGCGCAGAGATTGCCTCTCCCTCACGTGCTCCGCCTCCTCCTTTGCGAGCATTACTGCTTCGCAGAAGGAGGTGACAGACTCCCATGCACTCTCGCTCCGTACCATGGCGTGAATCAAGGCTGGACGAGAGAGATCGCCGCCGCCGATCCCCCCCCCCCCTCCCCCTAGCGTAGAAATTGTTAGCCGGTTATATAAAAAAATCTGCTGTTTCATTCCTGCACGGTCAAAATGTATGAAACAGCATTTTTTTTTAAATAACTGACGAAAAATGTCAACGCTGGGGATACAGAATCATGTACTGAGTTCATGGTAACAAGTTGCGCGTTAAGGTCCCTGCCACTATGTACCTATATAATCTATTATTTGACTAGAAATAAATGTAAAAGCAGGAACCTTCACTATCTACCACGCAGGTTCTAGGAAACAACTAAGAAAAATAGAGCACTGTGTTTGTAGGCGATCTGTTAGTAATCTATCATTACTTCAAGCTGCAAGACACTTTAACATTTATAGCGCGCATATTTAGAACATAGCTCGAGGCTTTACTACAGAACAGGTATTAATAAATAACCAGAAACCGATACAAATATACTATCCAGTATAGTAGTTAATTTAATTAATCTTTACACACATATCAACAATCGTCTAACGACCTGCATAAATCGCGAATACCGATTCAATTTGAAACACAACCGTGAAGTACAAATATACGAGAACTACAAAATAACGGTCGTTCCACACTTAACCTGTTAATCTGAACATATTTCACTGTAACTAAAACCTTAATTGATGTTATCAGATAGTCTCAGATATTAAAGTGTACTGCGCTGTGCAACGCCATGGTTCTATTTACTTACGCACTTAACGCCGTTCCTTTCTTGCTGAAAATAAAGGCGAAGTTAATCGATTTGTAGCTGTCATAACTGTTTTAAGATATATTACGTATTATTATCTTAATGCGCTTTATCTTAATTAATTCACATGACCGACAATCACGGTTGCTCATCACAATTTAAATGTATAATTTTGTTCGCAGGTTTTCAGTGATGACGATAAAACGGGAGCCGAAAACGACCCCGGAGAGATGTTCGACTTCTTACTAGGTATCACCACGGACATATTTCATCGATTCACGTAACAAGAAAAACCAATGTTCTTCTAAATTGAATGCGTCGATCACGCTTCAGATTTCATAACGGACAAAATTATGTGTAATATTCGGTACTAACAGATGAAAAAAACGGATCGATGCCAGAAAATGAATGTCAAAAGTTTTCGTATATTTTGTGAATAAAATTTATTACAATTTGTAAATATGAAGAGGTGCTACATAAATGTTTCAGATCTTTTTAAAACAAAGTTATAATGACGATGCGTTGGAGCTCCAAACCTGAATACAAATGACCACAAAGGCCTATCAAAATTCATCCCGTGGGTTTTTCCATGCATGCGTGATTTGAGCTTCAACGTTTAAGTGTTCAGTGAACTGAAGTGCAGACTGGTGGCGAACCGGCAAACCTTCACCAATTTAGAATGTAAGCTGTCTTCCGTCAATTGTACCTATAGTTTGATTTTCCATTCCTGTATAAAATCGTGTGCATTGTTCTGTGCATTTTTAAAGCTGGAAATCGTGCACCGGACAAAGTAAAACGTTATTTTATAATGCAAGCTCTGAATGTGCGTTTGTGGCGTGAAGCTTTCACCGCGATGCGATTTTTCTACGTTTATGTTGTAGTTAATTATGTAAACTTTGTACTAGATAGTGTTAAATAAGTTAGCATAGAGTTGTTACGTCTCTAGAAGTAACAATAAGAATTTCAAAGAGAACAATAGCCGTGTAACTCGCTAGTTGATCTAAACCCATAGCGTATAATGTAATTCTAGGTACCTACTGTGACGTTTTATACTCCTACGTTTAGGATAAATTAATGGGGGTCATTTATTATTGTCAACATGACATCATATTTGTTTTAGTTAACTGAGTTAGATCGCGGCGGACCACCTGTGCTCTCGAAGTCTCATTAGCAAACAATGATCGGGCGGCGGCGACTACCGAAGCCTCTCGCGATCAATAAACTGTTGAGCCGATAAGAGCGCGTCGGCTTGCAGATCTAGGGCTGCCATTATGTATATCTAGTCTTAAATCGCATAATTTTATCCGTTTACAATATGTCTTACACGCCTACAAGGGATAGAGAATATGACTCTACAGTCTAAATTTTCTCATATTTGTTATTTTATATGACTGACTGTATTCTTTGAATTTCATTGGCGAAGTTGGCATAGGATTGTCATTGCTATTGAATTTATTCGCTTGACGTCAATAGATTGTGTGGCAGCCCTAGCTCGCAAGCGCGCGCACGCCGCAGGCGACACATCCATATTCCTGTGACGTGTGTTTTGACAACCAGGCTGGGCAACTTTTTCATCGTCATTTTTTACCACATTTTTTGCCGTACAGTGCAACGACCCCTTGCCACACATAAGTGTTATTTTCACATGTAATTACACCTCATAACCGACCGCTTAATTACTCCTAACTGCTGCGACGTCCGGACCTGGAATCCGATCAGAAAAAACCTAATCCGGCGCCGCTCTTAAATTACGCTTCGTTAACCTTCGGCTCGGCTAATAATAGACTACAACACTCACTTTGCATAGGACTTGAACGCGCCTTGTCTCTCTACATGTACACTTTTTCTTGCCAAAAACATGTCATACTCTTCGACCATATTATACTCGTAATGTATAGTCGCCAGCATGCTATGGAAGCATCTTTTTCTTTCAAACGGCGGCGTAATTCAGCTAATATTTCGCCGGCCATTTTTATAACTAGTCACTTAACTTCGATGTTTAAGATTTTTCACTTTTATTTTATGTATATGTGATAAATTCTTTTTGATAAACGTTATTTGCATTTAGCGGTATATTTTTATGGCGTATTTTAAAGGATAACTTCGGAATATAAAAAATGTAAATGTTTGTGAAATGTAGGTAAGTTAATCACATTATGCACATAAAAGGAAGAGGTTTTTTTCTTTAGATGTAGATTATGCCAAAACTATGTGTGTTAACTCGTTGAATTTATTAGTTGAGTCAAGAGGTGGTGTTCGGTTCACAGTCATTAGAAAATGAGCACAAGATATGGCATCTACGTTTTAAATGATTGTAATATATTATAAATATATTATTGATTTATTTCTTGTTATTTTTGGAAATGTATAATATATATTAATCGTAGCTAAATTAAACTGATGGTTAGCGGATATCTGTTATGGACTTTTGGCCAATGTCTGTGAAAACTTTAGATGATATGACATCGATGGATTTTTACCGAAATATGATTATATTAAATATATTTATACTTAAGTGCACAAACGTCAAAAACCGCTAAACGTTATCTGAGGAATTCCAGTAAGTATTCGTAACTGTTTTCTTGGGAACAGGAGTAGGTGACTTTATACCTCTTTGGTATCAAATAACCAATTTGCTGTAGGAGGATATTCATAGTCATTCGAATAATTCCCGTACGACGACGATGCTATGCGCCCGCGCAGATACTGCGCTATCGCTTAAAAGTTTTACGTGGCTGAATTTCAGACATCTAGCTTGTATTAACGAGAATAATGTGCCTTTTATTAGCTACTAAGCGAGTACTTATGTATGTATATGGTATACTTATTTCTATTAAAACAGATGTCATAGAATAACAATTTAATTATTGATAGCATACGGCTTTATTCCATGTTTTGTAACACACTCGCATCAGTTTAATTGTACATAGTAAGTTAGGTTATTATACGGCTTTACAAGACTGTTGTCCTTATTTTAGGTAAACGTTACATCACAGTGACGAGATGGCGTCCTATAAATATGTAGTTATTACGTTGAATGCTTTCCTTGATTATATTTTCTACGCAATGTTTTGAAATTTTCTCAGTAAGTTTTGATTGTCATAAAAAAAGTATGTGGACGCATAATAACGTTTTGTAAATGTCGAACATACTAGCTTGAGATGTGTTTCTATCAATATTTTTATACTGAACGTTGTACAGTAGAAACGTTTGTAAACAATGTAAAGCCAATTTGGTCAAGCGCATTAAATAAAATTGTATCTACTTTCATCGCTTTTATTCTTCGAATTGTACCTATACCTATTCAAAATGAAAATAAATATGTTATTATTACAGTCAGTTTTTACATTCTAATCGAATTAATTTTTTGCTAACTTTCGTGAGCACTTCATTGTTCGACATTACTGTATTATTAGTTGGCACATCCATTCGTGTCTTGTCAAATTAACAATCATTTGGCTAAGAAATAGTAACGGGTACGCGTGCTTTATTCAGGTGAAGTTATTAAGTCTGCTATTACCTGCGAACTGCGGTCATCACCCATTGACCCAGCCGTTTCTCCAATTAAAGCAGCACCCGAGGGGAGCCGCCGACACTGAACAATAACTTATAGTCATTTGCTATCCATGTGTCTGCGGGTTTATTGTATTGCGGGTTAAGAAGCTTAGCAAACTTTTGTACGATCCCGTTACTGTTTACTCAATATTTGACACCGCCGTTTTAAGTGAAAAGGTTCTTGACAAAACAACAATTTTGAACTTAGACCTCAAATCGTGTATCACGTTTACATAAAAATAGTTTCTCATTTGTCTGATTGGTCATATGCAAATCTGTGTGTCTGTGTGTGTGGCGTGGCGAGCGCACGGGTCGTTGGCTGTGCTCGTGGTATCGTCACCACGACTCGTGCCCGCCTAATGGCCTCTCCACCATTACGCCGGTAATAGCACAATATGGCCAATTAGTCCAAGCAGCCAAGATTTACCACCACCAGAACAAACCACATTGCGTCAACCGCATTACTCGTACAATTACCTCTGTTTTACACAAGTTCATTATCAATTTCGTAATCGTATTTTTATAACAGACAACTACATTGTAAGTCAGTACAGAAAGGCCGACCCTAATACTTTGCTGTAAGTACCTACCTACCGCCTCTGTGTAATGTTGCCCACTAATGTGGCGAATTGGTTTGGTTTGGTAAGTAGGTACCTAATTAAAACTGTTTCACCCGTCAGGGTTAGTAAGCGTGATGACTTGTAGGATTCAATGAAAAATAAAGTGATGTACGACACGCTGGCATTGTATATGCCTGTAGGAACTATCGCGTACGCGTAGCGATTGAAACGAACATTGATAAAGTGCATGGCGTCACGTCATAGGATGAAACATGATAAATAAATATTTATTACCTACTACAAAAACAGATTCAAAATGGATGCGATACGAGCATCAGGTCTATTGTGCGACCATCAAACTGTTGGGAGCTATCTTCATCGTTATTACAAGTTCCTCCTACGCGAACAACAGGTGTGTTTCAGTCATTAGTTTCTTTTATCGAGATAGGATCTTGACGGATGTAAGCACCAAACATCATTACAATGGGCGGGATGTGTTCCGTAATGGACAAACCAACACGTACACACTAGTGACTGGAGCGAACTGTATGTACCGACGTTGTTCGACACCTATTGATGTTTCACGAATCAGATATATGCAAAACAAAAATAACAGTATTGGCACATCTATTTGTGTTAAGTTTTTGTCCGAACAAAAAGCGGCGCGAACTTATTACTGAGAATAAATTAGACGTCGCTCGTAGATAATTAGGTACAACAAATACGGTGCAATATTTAGGGAATGATTACTAGGTTTGAGGGGCGAATAAGCTCGCATGACAAAGCGACCGTTGACCGTGACCCAGAGATGTGTGACTGCGCAAACACTTGCGGCGTCCGGCGACCGGCAGTCAAGAGGACTCGACGCTTCACGGCCAATAACAACCGAAGACCACAACCTACATCAACCAGTTAAACACCTCGATACGCTCACTAATTGATAAATATTTTTGTAACCGAAAGGAAACAAGTTTAAACCAACTGCATCTGCTTCATGCAGAATCGATTGCAAATTAATGTCATCAGTCATATTGGCACCTTTCAGAATTTATCTTTGCGGTAAATCTTATCGAGGATGTGTTCTCAAAAATCCACTTCAATTGGCTCACTCTGCCCGTTAATCTTTCAGATATGCGAATTGGCAGATAAACCCAGTAAATTACCCGTGGGAAAAACTGACTCAGTTCTGTCATCAGCTAATTTCCGCTCGGAGACATACTCCGAACGTAACCCGGAAAACCGGGTGATATGGGGCAGTGTAGGTACCTACCTACTACGATAACTGGTGGACTGAGTTGAACCTATAAGTAAAATAATTTTAAAATTTATTGGATCGGTCTTAGGGGACACAAAACTCTAAAGCACGTCATCTATAAATAGGTACAGACGCCAGCAGGTCAAGCTACCCGAAACTGTCAAATTTTCCCAATCAACCTTGAACCTTAATACTTTAGCGATAAAGTTGAAAATCTATTAAAGAAATTTGACAGATTGTAGTAGCTTGATGTGCTGGCGTCTGTACTATGTACAAATATCCTGCCTAATTAGAATGCTTACGTAGCAGGCGTGGGCCCAGGATAACGGTCTACTTATTAGACATGCACACTTGCTTTCAAATCGAACGGCTGATTTATCATGTACCTACATAAGACAAAAAACACCTCTACAACAGAACTCGAGACGACTGTCAGTTATATTTTTTGACTCCAACGAAAACAGCTTTTTTTTGCATTTCGCTAACGAAAACAACTTTTTTTTTACATTCCGCTTGTCACTACTTGATAGTTAGTTTGGGCTATTATTTTCTTTTATTTTTATTAATTAGCTTTGTTAAAGTCCTCCACGCAACTCGTTTCATCTACAAATTACCTCTCTCCAAACTAGCAGGTATTTCGTCACGAGCTTCTTTTTAAACTAATTGTCCGCTGCCAGGCAGCCGGATGCCGATGATACCTAACTGTATGTAATTACACAAAAACTGTGTGAAAGTAAAGGTGTCTTCGGACAAGTTCTAGTTTCAGACCTATGTGCGGTTAATTGGAGAAAAGTCGGACACAACCTCCCGACACGCGGTCGTGATTACTTAAATGTCTTAATTCTTTGTCCTACATTCAGTCTCTCGTGTTTCTGTCTCCCTTACAGAATTTCTAACAACTGTATGCCGTCATCTTTCTTCGCAGGTAAGACAACGATTCAGAATTCCATTTGGATACAAGCGTTTTATTAAAACTTTTGTGGGTTCAAAGGTGTTATATGACTAGTGTCATGTTGACATCCAAACATCCATCATAGACTTAACGGAGGCTGACTGTGGACTTACTGACCTGTGGTACCTACTATCTCATACTCATATGAAACGTTAATGGATGAGCGGCCTAACACTGCATCCGTTAAGTGGAACAACAAACAACAATGTTTGTAACTTATAAACGTACATTAGGCCCTGAAGCGGCCTGAGCAGTGAGGCCATTACGTCAACTGGTCAGACGTAGAGTATCTCCTTACTCATATTCCTGCAGACAACATAATAAATGGCAAACTTCAGTAGTCAAAGCTACACTGATTACCTAAGTTCCTCATTGAGCTAGCAATTGTTTCTGAACATATAGCATGGATAGATCAACATTGCTTCCAGGCAGTGTCCGACTTGACGGATGGCTCGACCTCGCAAG
This sequence comes from Apamea crenata, assembly GCA_949629185.1. NCBI lineage: Eukaryota > Metazoa > Arthropoda > Insecta > Lepidoptera > Noctuidae > Apamea > Apamea crenata. The sequence continues at coordinate 10,448,219 of OX451363.1, read as the reverse complement.
ACAAGAGCGCGACGGATTTGAGGTAAATCGACGAGTCGTGACCGAGTCGTTTAATCATAAGCATCTAAGCTAATTAGAGTAGGTCGCGAACTCTTGGGACCGGTAATGAAAGTCACAATTGAACCTGGTTGCGGTGGAAAATTGCACTTGGCGTGGCATTCCGTCGACATTACCAGAGGCTCTCGAGTCACTGGTTGTCAACCCGCCACGATGCTGCAATTATTATCTATAAATGTATTCTTATGTTCTTTAAAAAAGAAACAAACAACTGAGATTCTAGGGACTTGTAATTTGACTTGTCTTTCAGTGAACCTCTGTGGAACCTGAGAATGAAAATAAATCTCTGATTTTTATTGTAATAGCTGTTTTAAGCACAGTCCACTAAAATTATAATTGTAATTAATTAATTATAATTGTAATATATTTAAAGTATAATAACAGGGTCAAAATTTCACGAACATGATGAGTATCATCGATATCTAATGGCAATATCAACGTCCTTTCACGTTTATGAAGTTCTGCCAGCTATTTTAATTTGGCCCTGTAGATGCCCGATATAGTACAATTTAGTAATCTGTGGTACAGTGGATATAGTATGCATCGTATCACCCTTTATTTAATACTTTAAGCACACAAATGAACAGGCATTTTCTACCAGTCAACCTTTGGATGATGTAGAGACAAACGCAATAGCAAAAATTAAGGAATACCTAAATATTTATTTAAATACTAGCTGACCGGACAAATATTGTCCTGTTTCCTATGGTTCAATTGTGAATCTAAACCATCCAAATAAACCACTCAAACATATAAAAAAAATCGCGAAGTAGGTACTATCGCCAAAATCTATATCTGACTACCGTAAGGACTATTCCTGCTTGCAGCGCATATTATTAGTCGACCTAAAAAGGATCCTCTTTTGTTTTTCTTACGGACGCAGCTGTGGTCATCATGTGCACGGGATTTTGTTTTCAAAATGGTCAGTAATAGGTTTTGGTGATAGTACATAACTTAATCAACTTCCAAAGAAAGCTATGAGATGAGTTGTTGCCAAATTAATGAACTTGTTCCGAATCAAAACGTTCAATTAGCCATTCTTTAAAAAGCTCGCTCTTACCTTACCTAGAGATCGTGCAAAAAACCTTTTCCAGTATTTCTTTGAAAATCACATTTTATGAGAGGAAAAACCGTAAAACGACTACATCAGCGCATTAAACTTAAAATAACCCTCGTCTCGCCTGGGAAAAGAAAAAAAAAGTAATTTATTGCATTTTTATTCGATAAGTGACCGGACGCACCGACCACAATAACTGTATCATGATATCAAGTTTGAAGATGTACGGAACCATACAAAGTAGAATTCGCTCGGAACTCCATACATGCACCTATCTCTGTATGGCCATGCGATAGAACGGGTAAAGCACTGATATTATTTATCGCTACCGTTATAATTACTTTCATATACAGACAATATTGTTAAATCATATAAGGTCAGAGAGATCGGTCGCTGTATTAATTCGCCTCGGGAACTGTTTACGATGCTTATTATTCAATAAAACTGTCGGTTAAGTAAGTATATAAATTAATATGTTTCTGTTCGGAGCCAGCAATCAGAGTTAGTGAAACATATGCGCTACATACGGACTTGTAAAAATGCCAAGTTTTTGTTGCTATTTTCACGATAAGTATAAACTGGCTTAACTGAGGGAAAAAGGTTTATTTGCATGAAATTAGTTTGATACAGATGTTACATGGCTTAAGGTGCCTCTTCTCGCCGGATAACCGTGCAAATTATGGAAGATCTAACTTATCTAAATTAGCTCCTTTTACGGGCACTAGTAATCGCACATGCTAGCCTTATTCTCGACTGTAATTTGATCGCACTATCAACTCCGTGCATGGTTTTATTTTCCTGCTGGTGTCACACAGTGTGAAATTTGTCAGCTGTGAGGAGGTGTTATGTTGTCTGAGGCATAGGATAACGTTCTTCGTTTTCCTATTTTGTTTTATTCTTAAGATTCCGATCTTATAACGATATGGCGATATATTTTTAGGTTAATGTTGCTTTAAAGAACATTTTTAGGTTTTTCGTAAGCGTGGTGGACCCTGGGTAATCTTTTGCTTGACGATCGAATGTTCTAAGATCAGACCGTGTGTAGGTAACATTATTGAGTTTTTGTCCAAAAAGGCTCTCTTAAATAGCACATCTTCAAGCTTTCTCAAATAGATACTAATTGTCACCATTAGGTATTTCCTAGAGCTTTTATGAATTTGATACTAGGAATGGTTGGTAGATAAATGGCTTGAACATTTCTGCGATCATAAAACCACTCATTCTGTTAAGAAAGGTGAATGTGAACATAAAAATATAAATGTTGGAGCTCTAAAAATGAAAGAAAACATCTCAGAACCTGCGTATCTTGCTGTGCAATTTGCAAAAGTCAACTAGGGAAACTGCAGGATTAATAATGCTAGCGAGCAATGAGCTATCCGCCTGTCACCATCCGAGCAATATTGCAGTTTTAAATCAGACACCTTATTAGTCAGGCTGTACAAAACACGCTGCTTGGTTTCTATTTACAACATAAAATAATGTCACCTATCTAATCACTTACTGCATTATATTCAGCTGGAAGAATTATTATTTGAAACAAAAATAAAATAAAAGGTTTTTTTTTTTAATTTTCGCTAATTTCGCCGGGTTCTCGCGACCCGATGTCTCCTCCTATCTATATATTATATAAAAATGAATCGCTGAATGTGTTGCTAAGCGCATATCTCGAGAACAGCTGAACCGATTTCGCTAATTCTTTTTTTAGAATATTAGATACTTGAAGTACGAGGATGGTTCTTAAAAAAAAATGTAAGAAAGTTGCTCCACGCGGACGAAGTCGCTGGCAAAAGCTATAGTTGATAATAGTTCTCATCCATCAGCCACTAAGTTTCTCCTTCGTTTATCTGACTGAGGTGCTAAAAGGTTAACGAGAAATTAATTTCATGAACCTACATACTTAGGTACCTAATAGTAGGAAAATTACGATGATACAAATGACGCTGGTGTGAAGCGCAATATTTACGTATAATAATATTATTATGCGAGTACCTACTATGTATTGTGATTATGGTTTGACCTTTAGACAAACGCCTCAAGTGCTGAACAACACCTTAATATCTTCAACTGATGATCCCTTTAACGCTATATTAATCTTGTGTGCTGGGAAATTATAGGTAACAGGCTTTAGCGCACGCGCTACCTCGCCAATCAGGACATACTTCCTAGCCGTACGCGCAGGAAGTCATGCAGGTAGACGAACCGGACTCTTGAGCTATTTTTACTTTTTCTTACCATCTTGTTTACATAATGAGTCTTCCTGCTGACTTATACAGAGATAAGAAACTGCTATGCTAATCGGGTGCATAACGTTATTTGATGCTATAAATAATTTGATTACAAAATTATTGTTATGAGCGCCTATTTCAGTGTAGCGGTCCGGCAATGGGCCCTTGTCCCTTTGTCTCTATTACGGGTTGTCGGCCATCGTCCTTATCTACACGTGTATCTTGTGTTAGTATCACTCTATATGGAGACCGTTGGGTATTATCACATCAGCTTGTACCCGGCGCGGTCGCACGGTAAGGGCCTCCATTTGCATACAAGCAAATATCTCGATCTACGGGCGCTGTGCGGGCAGATTACCGTCGCAATGCTTCCGCACGCTGTATTGAATTCGGTACCAACGGTCCCGACTCCCATTACCAGTTCACGTTTACTTGTTAGTGTGATTCTCAAATGATAACAATCGCCCCGGTTGCGGGCCGAGCATAATAACAACCAGGAATAAGTCCGGCTATCCTTGCAAATAATGATCTATGAAAATAATGGGGGAGATAGTGGAACTATAATATAAAGGCAAACTCTTGTGCTTGTCCGTCAAGAATACATTCAGTGGGTAATGTATTGCTCGGAGTAATGTTTGTAACAATATACCTAAGTTAATAATTCGTAACTGTACGCAGTCGTTATGTCGGAATGGTTGGACTAAAGATTCAGAATAAATGGCCAATATAGTTCTAAGGAACATGACAAGAACCTAGATATTGTAATGCTCGTTAAGCATTTGAATATCTGGGTCTATAATAAAGTACACACACTAGAAGTTGGTCCCTTGGGTAATTAATGTCTAAGCTTTATCTGCGTTACCACTCCACTGCATAACAAAGCACATTAACGCCTACGCGGAAAGCGCTAGCAAGATGTTTAAATTATAATAAGACAAGCCCCGCGCAGGCACTTCAAACTGAACGGTTAAAAAATATTGCTAAGTCAAAAGTTAAGGCGCATTCAAATCTCATTGAAATAGAAACGAAATGATTAACTCTTCATAAGAATACTGCGGACAACGTGTGCTCGATTTATGGGTACGTCGAAACAGTTTGGGCTACAACACGGCACGAAGGGAGGCGGGGGAGCATACAGATAACGGGGACATTAGCGCTAGACGTGTACTAACCCGAAGTACACAGGATTCGCCATGTACCAGTGTGTAGGGGAAGCAGAGGTACGCAGTAGGGTCAACTGCAAATGCGTGGGAAGCGGGCGCCAGCCACCATACACCCGATACATTACTATATACCCATATAATTAACTATATAATAATACGTATCCGCTCTTGTCATGCTGCACGTCGTTCAGATAGTGGCTTCAATTGCACAGAATTCGATGAGCTTCCTGCAACTACAACACGCGTTTTGCTACCTTGTAAGTGGCAACTTGAAAGCCAGACGAGGTAACGGGCACTTACTACTTACATGCACTTACACATTGATTGCTAGTTAGCATAATATGTTCTTTGAGTTCTATATTCGATTATACCGCCATTCGAATGACTTAACTATGTAGAAATATGTTTTGCTAGGCGTAAATGAGAGCGAATACGTCCGTGATCGAACTCAACATGAGACAAAGGGTTACAGTGGAACAATAAAGTTTCCAATATTTCGAAAGTAGGTAATTGATGTCGGCTTGCACTTATGAAAAGCTATGTCGAAGGTTAAAGACCAAGGATGAGTATTAGGTTAAATATAGAGGGTGGGCGCGGCTATTGTGGGTAAATAAAGCGTAAGGGGAAGGTAGATAGTAGTTGACAGAGGTCACGTTAGTCCGCCGGCGGCTGTGGGGCTCACCCATGCCCCGTTGACCCACACCGCAACCAGCTCCATAAATCACCGGAGATGACAACTAACTAGCGACCGCCCATACTTATAACTAGGATCTTATACTCCTAAATGTATTTAACTGCAGTTTTCCCATTCCGGTTGTAGCTTCAAGTAAATATTTTTTAACAACTGTGTCCATTATTGTGAACTCAGTGGTTGCAACAAACCGAAATTGATTAGTACATAATAATACCTAACTACATATTTACCTAGGTCCTGAAGATGAAATTGTAATTAAAAATACACACAAATTTTAGAAAACCATTACCTATTTAATAGGTAGTATATTATAACATGACTCTTCAAACTCGACTTAGGTAAGGAAAAAGGAAGCTAGGTACCTATCCTTTTTGCAATGGAAAGGAAAAGCTATTCCTTTCCCTTTTGGGGCTTAAAAAATTGGCTCTTCCACTACTTAGTAGGTAGATATATGGACCCATAACCTCGGCTGATTGGAAGGATTTGTTTGCCCTGGACTTGTGTGAAATTCATTTTTTTTTTTATAATGACCGTGGCGCCAAAATTGAATTAACTATAACGATAAATAAGAATTAACTTCCCTACGTGTGTTAAAAATCTAACTGTTTTAATCAAAATGTTGACATTTTTGCACGGTTATTAATTAAATTAATAATTAAGTACTTTTAGGTTATTCTATGCCATGGAATGCCAACATTTAACCTGAGAAGAGGTGTTGAGTGCAATAGGAATGCTGGAAACGGGCGCGAGCCAGTGCAATATTTCTGATGCCATTGGCGCCAGACAGAAACATTTCAATTTTCAATATTGGATTTGAAGTTAGTGCGGTAGAGTAACAACACTTGACATAATAGTAGGTACATACTAATTGCATAATTATATGTAGGTATGTACAGACGCCAGCACATCAGCTACTACAATCTGTCAAATTTCTTTAATAGATTTTCAACTTTATCGCCAAAGCACTAAGGTTCAAGGTTGAATGGGAAAATTTGACAGTTTCGGGTAGCTTGACCTGCTGGCGTCTGTACGTCAAAACATGATTCATTTCGCGACGTCAAGCAAGAGATGCTATTCATTCAAAGTCGGATACTGATGATAAAGCAAGCGGAATTACTTTTCATGTGTAATTTAATTATTTTTGGTTTATTCTTGTAAATCACACAAATCACAATCAACATCTAGTAAAATGGTAACGAAGTGGAAACTGTACCTACTGAACTGGATTAATGTTCCGGATTGGCGCAAAAAAGGCTAAACGGATTTGGATGAAATTTGGCACAACCAGGATTATCACATAGGGTAGGCGTTTTAATACTGGTAGTACGCATGGTTAGGTACACATCAAGCTATACATAACCAGCATAAGCTGAATTCTGATTGTACGAAAAACCTATACAATGCGAGGTCAGCTAAAACTGGATATTTTCCGATATCCACCCTGGCGAAGCCGCAGGTAGTTTTTATTTTGAACTAGCTGTACCCGCGACTTCGTTCACGTGGATTTCGGCAAACAATAATGTGTCTCTTTAATACATATGGTGAATATGTACTTGGGTCCGATTTATTTTATTAAAATTATTTTATTTGTAATGTTAATTATGTGTTGACAGTTCTAGACATTACTTAATTATTATGACATTATATAGGTACTCCGAATTTACTTACTTTTTAATTGTAATTTATGAAATAACTTAATTATTTATTTGTATTTATGACATTGTATACTGAACTTATTGAATTGCATTTATGACATTGATTATGGTATTATTTTGAATTTATGAAAGTGTATAACGTAGATATTATTATGAATTTATGACATAGTATAATTTTATTTTAATGATAATTTTGCATGCCTGAATTGGTGCAACACAGTGGACTGCGCATTAACTTGACATCTTGAAATGTATATAATGTACTGTGTTGAGCAATAAAGAATTTGAATTTGAATTTGAATCTTTACTAATTGTTTTTCTTTCCTTGTCTAAAATAAAAGTATTATAGGAAGTAAAAGTATAAAGTAAAATGGCCTAGCAGTAGCGGACGGCTGCAGCAACTGTGTGGCAACCATCTATATTACTTTACTCTTTGGTGGCAACCCTGGACTGGCCCGCGCAGTCCCGTGGTTTAAATCCAATTGAGCGCGCGTGGAATATGCTTTAACGAAGGATTTTACAAAAAAAAAATTGAAAATCTGGAGACAGACAATGAACTTGAGTGAACATTGAACAATCTTCGTCGAGACTTATCCCAGAAGGACCATATCAATAACCTCATTTTGAGAACGAATAATCGTTGCAGATGCGTTGCTATGGTTCGAAATGCTTTTTTACAGATTATTAATGTTTGTTTTGTAATCAATTTAATGTTTCATTTAATTTGATTTCTTTATTTAATCACCAAAAACAGAAGTAGGACTTACTTACGTTTTTATATACAGACTCAGCTCATCAAGCTACTACAATCTGTCAAATTTCTTTAGTAGATTTTCAACTTTATCTTCAAAGCAATAAGTTCAAGTTTGATTGGGAATTTTTTTCAGTGTCGGGTAGCTTGACCTGCTGGCGTCTGTACATTGTTAACTTTTTTTCATTTCTACTTTAAAAACCTTTTTTTTAACCGACTTCTAAAAAAGGAGGAGGTTCTCAATTCGGATGTTTGTATTTTTTTTTTTTTTTTTATGTTTGTTCGCGCATAACTCCGTCGCTTGCCAACCGATTTGAAAAATTATTTTTTTGTTGGATAGGGTATACTTTCCAAATGGTCCCATGAAAATTTTATCGAAATCGGACAAGTGGTTTTTGAAAAATCAACAAAAAACAAAAAAATGATCACAACAAAAAAGTGAAAAATAAAAACTTTTTTACAAAAAAAAAAAACAACCGACTTCCACTACAAAGTGAAAAATAACTTTAATTTCGGAAGTCGGTGGCGAAAAACGAAATAAAAAAACCAAAGACACCGACTTCCGAAATTAAAGTTATTTTTCACTTTGTAGTGGAAGTCGGTTGTTTTTTTTTTTGTAAAAAAGTTTTTAAGTTAGACTTTTATTTAATTTCCTATTAGAGTGTAAAATACTGTAGTTTCTTTTAAATAAATGAGTAACTAAAATATCCCTAAATTGTGTTAATGTGTGTAATTAAACTATAATAAAAAATAGTTTCAGGTACCTACCTAGTGTAGTTTTGTATCTCAATCAGCTTCCGATTATCATATCTTTCAAGCTGTAACCAACCAGACATATTCCCAAAAGTTCATTTAAATCGGGTGGGTCGTGTCAGAGATTAGCGTGTATAGTATTCTTGTCTCACGAGGTGACGCACGCTTTACTTGTGGTTACCAAATGTACAAACACGCTGTGAATGTACGTGGAGCTCTCGGTATCGTCCGAGACAGTGGCGAAGTGGGAAGTTGTCTGTGTGTGTTGATGTGCTGACGCTACTCACCTTCACGCACACATTTACAGCGCGTTTGTACATTTGGTTACCACAAATATAGCGCGCGTCGCTTCGTGAGATGAAAATACTGTACGAACATAGTGACACATGATTTTTATGTATTAATTATGAAGATACTCACATAAAGTCATAAGACTTACGTATAGGGTTACCAACAGTAATCTTTATAGACTAAGCGTACTTTATACTCTACAAAAGCAATAGAGTCAGTAAACACATCAACACAATCTAGAGATATTTTAAATAATCATGCATTGAAACGAAACCACAAATAAATATTCTTAAAGCATCCATATACCAAAGTGTGAAATATGTAATAATAATATGCCAGCACATCAAGCTACTACAATCTGTCAAATTTATTTAATAGATTTTCAACTTTATTTTTATAGTTTTAAGGTTCAAGGTTGATTGGGAAAATTTGACAGTTTCGGGTAGCTTGACCTGCTGGCGTCTGTACATACTAAATCTCATTATTACACCACATGGATTTCTTGCAGCTTGGTTTACCTATTACCTAACCTTAGTTCTTGCACTTCAAATTGTATTCGAACACCAAATGTAGTAAATGATCACTAAATGTTAGCGAGCAAATTAATGCGCTATTTCTGCTTAAATAAACCACAATGATTGCCAATAAAATGTAGGTTTATTACCAAATAAAGTATTATGATGCTATATTAAGTTATGTCTCCGGCTTGCTGCAAACTAGATAGACGAGGATAATTAAAAAAAAAAAATGGTTAGGTTAGGTTAAAACTCCCCCCCGGTGGGTTCCCGCATTGTCGAGGCGGGGGGGCTCAGTAGCCGTGGTTTGAAGGCCCACGGTGAAGCTAAGAGGAACCCGAACGGGGGCCGCTCGTCAAGGCTTTTCGGCTAAGCCGACGACGCAGCGGCCGGTGGGTAGGTTGCGGTGCCGCTTGGGCGAAATTGCAACCTACCTTAGGCGGGCCGCGATGTCCCCCGTATGGGTGACATCGCGGCTGAAGATCGGAGGCCGCGGCGGGAGAGGAGTACCGGTATTGCGGTGCGCCGCTCTCCCTACCTTCCGCGGCCTTGCCTTCCGGGGCCACCACCGTTTGGTGGCGGACGCGATGGGGCCGCAGGGGAAGAGGAGTGTCGGTGTGATGTTGCCGCTCTCCCTATCCTCTGCGGCCGTAGCCCCCCCGACGGGGGGGGGCATGTGGAGCCCGCCAGTTAGGCGGGCGTGGGGGCCAGCAGGCAACTGGTGCGGGGGCACCGTTGCCTGTATTGCACAGGCCTCCACCAGTGTGGGACGGGAATGGCTAGGTGCTCCCGGCCATTTCCATAGCCCCCCGACCTGGCGGGCATGCGGCTCCCGCCATACCAGCTAGGCGGGCATGCACCGGGAGGGCTGTGGAAGTAAAGGCTATGCCGGTTTCCCATGGCCCTCCCATCACGGTGATGTGGGAACACCGCTGAGTTTTAGTGGGTATACTGTCATTCCGACAGGGAGTCCCATATACCCCGTCTCGTCCCCCGCGGATGATAGGGATGCATAAAGCATTTCTCAGAAACAAAAAAAAAAGGTTAGGTTAAAACCGTGACCTCCTACGCAGTACGTACGAGCCGAGCGAGCGAAGCGAGCGGTACCGCGGCAGCGTCCGGCGAGTGCCAGCATCGACTAGATTGTATAGAAAAAAAATATGGAAAAAAAAGAGATTATTTTTTGCAGGCTGTCGAGAACCGAACATGATTTATTTGGAGTAATTTTGCTTAATAAATAGGGTAGCCAGATGTTAGAACTTTGGTTATAAGTTTACATTAAAATGTGGGTTTAATTTTGGTGATCATTTACTATTTTTGTCTGTTTTAAGTTACTAAATCTGGTGGTAAGTTAAACATAAGCCATTTATAATTGTACGGACGCCAGCAGGTCAAGCTACCCGAAACTGTCAAATTTTCCCAATCAATCTTGAACCTTAATGCTTCAGAGATAAAGTTGAAAATCTATTAAAAAAATTTGACAGATTGTAGTAGCTTGATGTGCTGTCTGTACCTTTTGCACCCAAATTTCCGATCACTGATTACGGATAATCTAGCTGTGGGTGTGGGTGGCATTTTGATCGCGCGCTTACTAGAAGACGCCAACGTATTGATTGCACCCGGGCGCTCCACCGCTCCACGGGCTAGAGCCGACGGCGGCGGCGGCGTGGCAATAAACCAACAATAAACCTCCGCTAGGAGTATATGTTTTCTGTGCAATAAACACGTTGCAAGTAGCTATGCACTACGCCATAGAACATAGACAAGAGTGGCAGCTGCAGGAAGATTTAGTGAAATAGAATAGAATATCATCTTTGCTGTGCGTATCCGAAAATCCCAAAATATGTGATTAACGAACGTCATTGACGTCTATGTGTATGATAAAAATGGTGCCCGTTTACCAGCTGGCATCTAGTCTTTATTGCTAATGAATTGACATTGTGATGATAAAAATCGTGTACCATGGCGTCTGTTCTTGATTCAGTCAAACATTACCAGCATACAATAGAGAAATATCCTACCGACGAGCATAAAGTGAGTTTTCATTTTAGTCATCTTCCATTTGGTGTAATTCCCACATAAATTAGATAATTCCTGAATAATTTTGCTTTGCGACATTGTCGTAATATTGAGATCCAAAAATAACAAAACGGCATGTCTCAACTTGACAAAAAATGTCGTCAGATATCCATTGTCTGATGATTTTGAAAATACGGTGTTACTGTGAACAGTATGGTAATTTAATTTCACATCCCCCATCAACACCAGTGACAGCTATTGAATTGAATTATGCACAGTAACATTTACGTTAAAGTACTTATCAAATGGTTATTATTTCCAGGTTTTAAAATGTATAGACAAGTTGTACAACTTGCCAGTTACAGTCCAGCATCTTCAGGAGACAGGGGTGGGTCGCACGGTTAATGCTCTGCGCAAGGAGGCAGGTGACGTGGGGCAGGCGGCCCGCGCCCTTGTGTACAAGTGGAAGCTGATGGTCGCAGCAGAGGAGAGCGACCAGGAAACCGACCAGAACAATGACAGTGAGCCAACTACATTTTAAACTTTTATGTATTTAGTGATATAGTATTGTGTGCTTCAATTTAAGAACCATCTACATGTTACTGCTTAATTTTATGTGTTCTTTTTGTTTTCATACACACTGGTAGAAAGCATAGCATTGTTTTTGTTTTGATTGAATTATTTTTGTTGTAGCATGAAAAAAACAATAGTGCTTTTATTTTATAAACTGATTCAAAAGATGCTCTTGTGCTTACAAAGCATGGCACTGCATGGTCACAAGGAAAAAGTGCAATAATTCATTTAAATAAGTCCATCTTGTAGATAGTAGAGCATACCTGTTGTTGAGTTCCCAGCACCATGATTGAGCATAGTAATGTTTATGTGTACATCAATCTTGTGCATGTGTGCTGTTCATTAGGAAAGGCCAGCTCATAACTGTTATGACAATATCTAAAAGGCAAATACTGTTATTGGTTTTTATGGCAGTTTACCTCTTACAATTAGCGACATTGTGCATTGCTGTAAAGACGTAATCTGTTATTTAATTAAAAAGAGGTTACTCTTTTAAAACAAGATATGTTTCGCTATATTCTATTCTCCTGCTTAAAACTTTACGGGAATTTATTCAAATTTTGAAAAGTTATGATATCTATAATATTTTAGAATTAGAATAATTAAAAAACAATAAATAAGCTTTCACAATTATAGATATTTTTTATTATAAACAAGTGTTTTATACACGCTACAAAGTTAGGGGATCCAAATGTATACAACTACTATGCTGGGTGGCAGGATGCTATTGGACCATTTTTATTTTTTTAATTCCTTCCTTGTACAGCCTGATTCAAACTTTATGGCAGCTTTGAAGTGCGCTATGTACTGTGCAGTACCTCACCCCTCACCCCTGCTCACAGGTGAATTTATTACTGTGTAGCAACTCGCCTCATGTTCCGAGCCACCATTAAGTTCCAATTGGGCTATACTTACAAGTGCATGTTGTCTTATTGAAATTAATTTAAAATTTTAACTGTGCAATGACCTTGTACATCACTTAACTATGTCAATTGTTAATAACATGCTTGTCTATATTGTTTGTTTGTTGTTTAAGCAGTAGTTTGTAGTATGAGCTAAATATTTTATGTTATAAGCTAAGTTGTGTTTAGATATTTACACTTGGGGCAATTTTATTATACCTACTTATAGATGAAATATATATATTTTAAAATTATACTACATTTCATTATCAATCCTTTGCAAAAACCTTTTTGAATTAATTGCACATATTTCTTTTTTTTTTTTGTGTCTTGCCAAACGCAACAATCTATCCTTAGGCATTTAGCCTTTGTTCGAAAATTTCTGTAATTAATTAATTGCACATAATGCACAAACTATTCATTCATAAGTCATTGAGCGTCTCATTCAGCGAGACTTAATAATTTCCAATTTAAATCAATCACATTGTTTGAAATTATTCAACACATCTTATTATCTTGATGAACTAATAATAGTGGACGCACTTCAGGGTACTTAGACAGCTAAATTATTGATTTAATATTGCCGATTTTGCATTGAAGACTGAATTATTGTTTGTGTGACTAATATTTTTAATCCCAGTCAATAAAAATATTTTTTTATAAATAAAGACACAAAGTTGTTTGTTTGTATATATAAAGACGGTTATCACTGGAAATACTGAACTGATTAAAAAAATCCTTCACTGAAAGATCATTAGATAAGTCCCAAGTGACACAGGATACTGGTTCCTGTTAGATCCTCATATTACTGGGCCCGCCTATTAATGTAATTTGTAATTGGAAGATAATAACAGTGCAACTAAGAGATGACGTCCAGAGAAAAGGCAGCATAATAACAATAATATTTGTATTTGATTATGTAGCATGCACTTATAGTTAATTTGGGTGAAAATTCTTATTTAGATTGATCAGGTCTCTAATAACAATTCGCTTATTTGATCCTAACACATATCCAGATGTAAGATGGATGATAAAGATAATGCAGCCGTTTTTTAAATAACCTTGGCCCCGTTCGGATATTTGCTGTTTTGTCGATGTATTTACATACAAAACACCCAGGGCCAGATCAACTAACTACATTATAAGCTATAAATCCACAGCTACCAATTGCTAAGTCACTGTGCTATTTGGACCGTTTCTGCATTTACATGTAATATGCTTTCGAGTATTACTTAATCACTAAGTTCTTTATGTAAAACATTACCTAGAGTGCGCAGTGTGACCATTCATAATGATATAACTTCTTATTTGTAGTCATATTTCCAGCAAAGCGCTATTCTGGCGATATGGCGTTACTAGTCTATCTGGCGCTAAAAGATTGTTGGTCTGATTATAGCATAATCCAAGGTAGTTTTCACATATGTGAAGATATTTATTCATAGATTTTTTGTAAGTGTATGTGACAATCATACTGGCATTCATGGTACCTACATAAGGAATTAATCAGAGTGTAACAATAAATCCTCCTTTAAGCATCCCTAATTTAATTTCAGGTTCAACACACAACGGACATGGGAGTGGAAAAGATTCCGATGATAACGCTCAATCCAGGACCAAGTCTGAGAGGTCGTTCAATCCATATGAGAGGTCACACTCTTCGTCAAAACAAAAAGACCACCGAGAAATAAATGGAAACTACAGCGGTAGCAAAAAAAGATACCACAGTAGTGAGGTAAAGCTTTATCATGTTTATTTGGGTATTCCCTTTATCTGTGGTTATATTATCACTACAAAACCTACGCAGCATTTTAATGTTTATAGATATTTTTTTCCGATCTATAATTTACTACCTATTCCCCGCGACTTCTGCGATCCAGGATGAATACCCTATATCCTAACCCAGATCATGGTCTATCTGTGTGCCAAATTTCATTCAAATCTGTTCAGCCGTTTTAGCGTGATAGCGTAACAAATAAACTCGCTTTCACATTTTTATAATATTGGTTAGTAAGTATTGGTTTTTCAGCCTTTTTAATTCCTAGGATTTACTGGCGTATCTACTGCTTTATTTATAGTGTGGTAATTCAAGTTCTGGAATTAGGTACAACATTGATATATTTACAGGAGGCAATTATACTTAAAGTTTGAGAGAAAGTTTTTAATACCATTATTTAATCAAAATTGGTCCATTATAGAATCATAAGAGTTTCTAACTTTGCTATGCAGAATCAGGTCCATAAAATAATATACAAGAACTTACTTAATCTCCTCTCTTTATAATAAGAAATAATAATACCAGCCAGTTATTAATAAATGACGACTATGATTGTTATAAAACATTTTATGAACATTTTCCAGGATGAGGAACCACACACCAAGCGTTCAAAACATTCTAGTTCCAGTGAGGATGACTACAAAAGAAAGTCTCATGGTAGGGTAAAGAAACCAGAGACAGAAAGTGAAAGTGATGGCTCACAGAGTGACGAAAGTGACTCAGAGGAGTCTGATTCCTCACAGGAAGAGGTAAAAGTCAAACAAGAAATAAAGAAAGAACACAGTAGCCATAAGCCATCTTCATCTAAGCACTCCTCTCACAATGAGCATGCAGATCACAAATCATCCAGTTCTGACAGGCCCCACAAGTCTATGAACCACCACAGACGTAGCTCACCAATAAAAGAGAGGCATTCCTCTGATACAACAAAAGAAAAAAGTCACAGTTCTGACAAACACAAAAGTTCAAAGGAAAAAGAATCAAATTCTGAGAAGAAACACAAATCAGATGCAGAGAAAAGTCATAAAGATTCAAAGTCATCTTCTAGACATGCTTTAGAGAAGCAGAGTAGTTCAGACAAGCACAGTAGCTCTGAAAAACACGGCAGTTCTGACAAACACAGGTCAAGTAGCTCCCACAAATCTGACAGTGGGTCTGACAAAAACAAAACAAGTTCCGATAAACACAGCAAATCAGACAAACATAAATCTTCCAGTCACTTGCATGCTTCAGAAAAAGAAAAGCACAAGAGTTCATCGGAGAAGGAGTCTGAAAGATCTAAACACAAAGTTAAAGACAGCACTAGTAATAGTAGTAGTTCTAAGGAAAAACATAGTTCCTCTAGCAAGGACAAGTCAAGAGATAGTAGCTCTTCCAAGGAGAAGTTGAGTAGTCATAGTAGTGAGAAAAAACATTCGTCGTCGAGTGATAATAAGTCGAATAATAGTAGCAGTAAGGGCCATTCTGAGAAGAATGATGAAAAGAGCGACAAGAAGTCAAAGCATAGATCAAGTTCCTCGTCACATAAAAGCAGTAAGTCAAGCAGCGGCAAGATCGA
Organism: Apamea crenata; assembly: GCA_949629185.1. Classification (NCBI taxonomy): domain Eukaryota; kingdom Metazoa; phylum Arthropoda; class Insecta; order Lepidoptera; family Noctuidae; genus Apamea; species Apamea crenata. The sequence goes on along the minus strand of OX451363.1, from coordinate 10,432,232 downwards.
AGAAGTACCAAAGAAAAAAGTTCAAATACAGATCAGTGAGGATCACGATACAGATGATGGAATCGACTGTGGTTCAGGTAAATAATTTGAATATTGTTTAACGAACCATTGCTTAGGGGCCGTCTCCACGAGCGAGAGAATCGCGGCGATAATATCGCCGTGCCATCCAATTTTCGTCGCGATGATATCGCCGTGTGGAGACACGTTCTAAGAGTGTATAGAAATACGTGGCACAACGACATTCGCCGCGATTCTCTCACTCGTGGAGACGGCCCCTTACTGTCTACATATAAACATTCATGTATATTATTTTTATTCAAGGTCAATCATTTATTTCAATTAGCCAGGTACATAAAAGGCACTTTGAATGTCTAAATTTACAAGAAAATAGAATTGATTCTAATTACGCCTTCCAAAAGGTTAGTTTCGTGTGGAAAAAAATGGGCAAGAAACTCAATACATAGTTGCTGATTTAAATGTTTTACAATATTTTGTATGTATTCAGGTGCCAGTTTTGCTGAAGCGCTTGGCATGATCAGTCCAGCCAAATCCAAAAAGAAACTGTTAAGGGACGCCGCCTCACCGAACAATGACGTAAGTAAAACCTTTATTATCCAGATCTGATTGTTTTCGAAAGACAGTAGTTTGTTACACTTCTACGATGTCAATGACGAGTGTAAAGTGGTCGAGAGTCATTTGTTATTTTCGTCATTGTGATTTTTTTTTGTACTGGAACATTCTGTTGACGGAGATATTGACCTTCAATATCTCCTTCAACAGAATGTTGCTCCCAGTTTTTATTTGTTGTAATGTTTTCCACGAATACAAGTATTACATGTATAAAATAAAAGTTATTTTCTCAGCAATAATTTTACATTCCACTCACTCCTTTTTACTCTTTAACTTGCCTCCAGTATAGCGCCGCAGCCCTGTTAGCTCCTACCGCGAAGCTTGCGCCGCTGCCTTCGCTTGAGATCTCGTCGCTGCCAGAAATATCGCCCAACTACAAGCCACGGCCACCACCTCGAGCAATGCCACATTTTAACGATGAAGACGCTATGAGCTGCGTCATTTCATCCAAAAACCAAAGGTAAGCCAGTAATGTTACATTTATTTCGCCGGTATTATAGCACGACATATTTATATTGTAGTGGTATCTACAACGCCACATGCGAACTACGCGTCATACTGACGTCACGCAAAATCCTGCATCACGCAAGCAGAGTTTACCGCACAATTAGCATATAAACATATATACCTATACCTACTCTGTACATTACTTATGGAAATAAATAAAATTATTATTATTATTATATACAACAGCCCGACATGATTCATTGGGCAGTTGCCCGTCAGACACAACACCCGTCTGGTCAGAGGATCCTCCCTTTTCTATGGACGATGAGTGAACTTTACACCCTGTTCTTCATACCCTCTATAATATTATATAGATTCCGCGTTGCAAGCAATTAACTCAAGCCACAGCTTTGCTTACAGTTAAGATAGAAGTTAAATTAATTAGTGAAACATCACAGGCATCAAATCAAGATATCTGGAACAAAATATAAGTTTGATTATGTAAACTTATTACTACTTAGTACAGCTGCTCGCAGTCAACTGGGATGCAGGAACTGTGTGAAATAATAAGTTTGCAAAATAATACAGTGCGGCGGAGACATCGACGCGCAAACTGAAACCATGAATTCTAAGACACCCCCTAGCGTCGAAATTTTTCGTCGGTTATCAAAACAAAATCTTCTGTTTCATAGAAAAGTGTAATACACATTTTTTTACACAATGCACATTCTGTTCCTGCAATTGCAAAAATGTATGGAACGTATTTGCGCGTCGATGTTCCTACCACCCTGTACTTCTTTGTCTTATCTTGACTTAATATTGATACCCATCACCTTTGTGAGTGAAGTTTCGCCAGCTAATTTAATTTGACCTTGAATAAATGTGCTTATTTGACCTTTACTTTAAAATCAGGAGTTACGCTCCTAGCCCAGGGCTTCGCAACACTCCTTTCATGAAGTTATCGAATTCTAGATGTTTCATGCTTTGTTTGCAATTGTAAGAACAGAATGTGAGTATCATAGAATAATACGAGGGTAATTTATGAAATTATGGTATTGGATCATTTTTCCGTGCCGCTACGCTATCGCCATCTTGTGTTGTGCAGCGTGTTTATATCCGTTCAAAATATAGTTGCAATCCCGTCTACCTGATTTGTAAATTCCTGTATTCCTAGTATTTCTTACGTTCCAGATTATGCATAACTCTGGTTTAGTGGGTTAATTGCGTAGCACACTAACAGTAGCAATTGCTTTAATTTTGACAGTTCGACAGCGTTTATTGCATTATTTACGTTGTTGAGCAGAGAATTTTTTCGAACGTATGAAGCAATGGATTAGCAATATCCTTTTTTTTTTTGGTGGGAAATCATCAAATGACCTCTCCCGCTCTGGGCTGAGCGGAAGGGCGTGTCAGACTTTTACTGACTAAAACCCACCCGTGTTCCTTCAGTTGCCTGTGCCAGGGGCCACGGTATCTCTTTCGAACAACCTGCGGCCCTGGCAGGCATCGGCCCTAGCAGACCCCGTCAGTTCGTGCTGACATCTCTTTGAGGCGCGCGTGGACCACAACGCGCCGTCGACCCGGGCCTGGTCCTTACCGGGCGGCGAGCTGCCCATTGCTCGCCGCCCGCAAGCCCGCGCCTACGGTGGCCGGGAGACGGCTGTTGACTCCCGTTCAGGGCGTCTCCTGCGACAACTAAGTGATTGCCCCTCCCTCACGCGCTCTGCCTTCTCCTTCGCGAGCATTACTGCTTCGCAGAAGGAGGACGGCCTCCCATGCACTCTCGGTCCGTACCATGGCCTGGACCAGGGCCGGACGCGAGAGATAGCCGCCGCCGATTAGCAATATCCTTCAAAATTATTCAGATTGTGATTAACAGTGTGTTACGCAATTAGGGTCAGCACCCTAACTGCGTAACTGCCGTTGCCGATTTTTATGAAGTAAATTGTCTTTTTTTTTTTTCAGAACTAAAGTTTATTCAGGCAACAAAGTAATAGGAGGAAAAATACCGTCGCTATACGAAATGTGCGTAAATGTACTCCAAGAACACATTGATGGTAAGTTCAGTAGAATATTACCTCAATAAAATTCGTACAACCAATGCTTATTTAAAAAAAAATGCAAATTGCCAACACATATTGAGCATGCGTGGTAGGCAATGATAGAAGGTTTTTTTAAGATTCATAATAGAAGCTCTTACATAGGACTTAAAGATAGCTGATTGAATGTGGATGTACTATAGGTAAACCTCTACCTAACCCTACGGGATTACAGGCGTGATATCATTTTGTGTTATAACCAGAGGTCGGAATTAGGTAGAGTTATTTATGTACTTGCATCGAAATCTTGATATTAATATGGATCTTCCCGGGATTTCTAATAGACAATCCCGTGTCGTAATTTCGTTAAGCAGGGAGAGATCCGCATTTCCGCTATTGTTTTCTTTTGTTCTCACAAGCTATGTTGTGCGAACTACAAATGTGGCAAAATCGCGCGTGTGTGCATTGGAATTTCGCAACTTCGGACATCCGATGTCGTTGATGTAAATTTGGCAACGTCGCGCTTGCAGTGGTTTAAATTGTGTAAAAGTAAATAACTTATTTATTTAATAGGTAAATCACGGGATTTTTCTGCTCTTTAAAATTAATCTCGGGATTTGAGGCATATCCACTTTATTCTTTCCCTGTATGAAATCAGTGTAAGTACATAAAATAAAACTACCTAATTCCGACCTGGTAATAACCATAATATATTTAATGCATCCAATAAATATAGCTCAAATAATACGCATTGTTTAAAATTCTATTTGAATTTCAGCACTTGAATATACGGGTGGCGTGCCATACGAAATTCTAAAGCCCGTTGTAGACAGGGCGACCCCGCAACAAATGTTTATACTGGAGCATTACAATCCTTACCTGATGGAGGACACTGACCATCTCTGGCAGAAGTTCTGTCAGAAAAACTTCCGCAACAAACAGCGTCAGGAAAATGAGGCGTGGAGGGAAATGTATACGGTGAGTCGGCTTATGCAAAAATGAATATTATGTGTTCGTCATTACGTAGTTTTCAATGTGTATTTTTGTATGAACCTTTTGAATGAAAGGTACGTAAGGAAGTTTAACTTAGAATGCTGATCGGTGGCAGTGTGGTGTTCCTTTATGCTTGAGTAAAAATGTTACACAAGGAAGTCCAAATTGTACCTCATTTTTATATTTATATTGTTATTCTCAACTTTAGAGGTGTCAAGAGGAACAAGAAATCAGATTGAAATCGCTCACGAATAACATAAGAATAGCTCAAGAAGCGAAAAAGGCGCCCATCAAACAAACCAAAATGGCGTATGTCGACTCCATTGCAAAACCTCCGCGCAACATCGCCAAAAAACAGGTAGTTATCATTTAAATAAATATCAAACAATAAAACAAACAACAATATATATAAATAACAATAATAATAAAAAACATAACACATAATACCACACACACACACACACCCATTTATATATTTTTAAACAACAATTTAGAGAATAAATTATTGTCCAGAAACGACGCTCAAGGAAACGTAAAAAAAGAATGACTTGGATACTATTTCCACGTCGGCAAACTTAAAAGTAAGTCAACTTTCTGTTTGATATGTTTATGACAGAGTATTAAGAAATCTAGTAGAGTCCGACCGAAACTGGTTTTCCGGCCGAAACCGAAACCGAAACCGAATATTCGGCCGTGGCTTCAGTTTCGGCCGAAACCGAAACCGAAACCGAAACTCACGAGGTTAAGTATAAAATTCCTTAAAATACTGAAATTTGGTGCATTTTACCCATTATTCTGCATTAATTAGGACATGAAATGGAAGCACAGTATATTAATTTTGTTGTAATCATTTATTTAACACTAGCTTCTGCCCGCGGCTTCGCCCGCGTGAATGTCGGAAAGGATAAGAAGTATGTCCTTCCCCAGGATGCCATCTATCTCTTTGACATCTGCTGGCAGGCAATTTTATCGAAATCCGTTCAGTGATTTAGGCGTGAAAATGTAACATACCTACAGATTCAGTATTCACGCGCGATGGCTTATTATTAGCGTATTTCATGTATAACTTTGGTGTTTCTATACCGATTTCTATGATTCTTTTTTATGGAATAGTTAATAATGTTAACTTTTTTAATTAAGAATGACTGAGAGTGTTATAAATGTAAGAGTAGACAAATATAATCAGAAAGCTTCGAACTGCTAAGCTATCGGGAGTTACACGTGTTATTGTGAGTCAACCATAAAAGATAGACATATGCTGTCGTGGGATATTTTTTATATAATTTTATGGAGAACATTTCCGTCATACATGATTTCTGTGTAGCTTTAACCATTAAGGTTGCACACGCGACGGAAGCGTAAAAAATGGAGTAACTTCTCCCGTTTTCCCAACATTTCCCTTCACTGCTCTGCTCCTATTGATTGTAGCGTGATGAAAAGTATACTATATGCTCAGGAGTATGAAAAATAATTGTACCAAGTTTCATTAAAATCCGTGGAGTAGTTTTTGTTTCTATAACGGTTATACAGACAGACACACAAAAATTTTACTGATTGCATTTTTGGCATCAGTATCGATCCCTAATCACCCCCTGATAGTTATTTTGGAAATATATTTCATGTACAGAATTGACCTCTCTACAGATTTATTATAAGTATAGATAATATAAAAAAATATTAATAATATTTTTATTATTTTCTCAAATTTAGTTCTCATAGCAAAATGTTTATCAGTTATCAATCAATTAAATCACTAATTGTTACTGTTTCGGTTTCGGCAAAAGTTTCGGCCAATTTTGGCCGAAACCGAAACTGCCGCCGAAACTGGATTTTCGGCCGAAACTCGGCCGAAACCGAAACCGAAACCGAACTTTCGGTCGGACACTAAAATCTAGTTACTAAAATTTCCTGGGGTGTTCAATTTCTGTACTCGATCCCTGAAATTCGGATATGTAAAGAAACAATAGCTCATACAGACTGACCGTATCAAATTAAATTAAGCTTTAAATGTCAGAGTCAGTTCAACCTTGATAGCCCAGTTAAAATTGGTCGTTCACCCGAATTAATACGTCATGCTCCCCAGACACCCCATCATCTATTTTACTGTTTATAAATTCATACATTACGTACAATTGTTATATGAGTTTATAAACAGCAAAATGGTAATCGAGATTTAAAATGAAGGTTTTAAGTAGCCATATGTAACACATCCCGTGGTAAAAATAAGAGTACAATTTTTATCAACCACTTGTTTGCCTAATAAGTAAGTGTCTACGTAAAATTTACTCAAATATTACTTGGGGTTGCTGGGGAGATACTCTACAGCAAGCCATAATTCAGTTGCATGTATACCTGTTAACCAGTTATGGTACTTATTTTTTTAAGTATGTACTAATTCGGTACATATTGCGTACAATTGATGTACTTATGAATTTATAAACAGCAAAATAGATGATGGGGTGTCTGGGGAGCATGACGTGAATTAATCCCTTCTCAGGATATCCTATACATATCCGCGACGTAAGTGCTCATATACACGAGTGGCACGCGTCAACAGCAGTTGCTTGTGACGTTGACGCGTGCCGCTCGTGTCTGAACAAAGACGTATCGTAACGCTCACCCCGCACCCTGCAGGCGCAGCACGGCACGGCGCGCCTGGCCACGGGCAGCCCGGCGGCGCGCGTGGCCTCGCTGGCGGCGGGGCCCAACGTGCTGCGCGGCGGGGCGGCCGCGCGGGCGCTGGCGCCGCTGCCCAGCTCGGGCGGCTCCTCCTTCAAGCCCAAGAAAGCGCCCCTCATGGCCAAGGCGCTACAGATCATGCGCGGACGCAAGCGATGATCGACTCCACTCTACCCCCCGTCCCAAGTATCCTATGTGATTTTTATTTGTAGGTTAACCTCCCTCGGTCGATGATCTAGTGATTTTGTATTGAGATCCATCTGAATTCCTTTCCAACTTGAAGAGTTTCGTTCGAGACCCTCATGTGTTAATGTTGCGGGAGTTGGTGTTGCGGCCGTCGCTCGTCGAGTCATCGCCCGTATAACTACAGTAGGATACCGATGTCTGTAAATATATTTATAATGAACTGTGGGATTTCTCGTGAATATTTAGCGTTTATAAGTTCAGCAGACGAGACGTTTCATTTTATAGTTGTAACTTTTACTTTTGACATTTTGTGCATGCATGCAATTGTGTTTACTTAGGGTGCCTACAGGTTTGCCCGATTTTTCACGTTCTTTATAGTCGCTCGATATGCTGTTTTGACGATCAATACGATCTGTCAGCTTCAGACAGATTTTCGGCCGGCGCCCACTGGCGGCACGGCACGGCAAGGGATTTTTATGCGACGAATAGAAATATAACTTGAAATTTTCATGATGATGCATGCATGATCCAAAGGACGTCGCGGCATATCTGAGGATACCGCGGCATCATTGCTGCCGATGAAATTTCAATTTTGTTGTCATACTTTTAAGTTATATTTTCTATTAGTCGCATAAAAATCCCTTGCCGTTCCGTGCCGTGTGTCCCTTTCCGTGTCGATTGTTAAAGGTTAAAATCTATCATCGAAAAACAATACGAAGGCGATTGTGTTGCTTACACAATAGCTGTCGATCTTCAAACAAGCAAACCTGTAGGCACTTTTACTGCTTGGTTTTGAATTTGCAGAGCTGTTAACGTTGTTTGCGTTTTCAATAAAATTATTCTTCTCTATTTTCTTTTGAACATAGCTCCACTGTAACACTGTATACGTCTTAAGAATCATAGATTTTAAACAATTTGTAAAAAAAAATACGATTTTTAAACTAATTTATTTTGGATTCAACATCACTGTAATACTACCTCGTAGCCAAATACAATAAAAATATTGAACTACTTTAATTAAATTTCTTTTCGTAACATTCGTAAACTTCTTACCTTACTTTTAAAATATTTATTTCAAAATATTTTCACTTTTTCTTTCAAACAAATTAAAAGCACTGTCACACATTTACTTAACCGGTCTTATTAATTACTAAACTTGTTCCTGCTTGAAACCAAAAAAATAGACAGTGTACAAAGGAAAATCATGTAAAATACCTAGAACAAACAAATTTTGAGCTTATCAAAAGTTTGTAGTTGATAAGTTAGTGTAATATGCGTAAATTATCGGCACTATAATCATATTGTACATCTTGAACACAAATGTGAAACTATCGCGTTTGTTCGTGTCATTAGAACTTTTAACCAGAATTTTTAATGTAAGTAGTCCTTAATACAATGGAATGTCAGAAAAGTACCAAATGATTCGGGATGCTGTGATATGTTTGAAATAAAACATAAATTGTGATGTAGTGTTTTTGTAAGACGCGAGGTGAGTGACTTGACGATATGTATGTATTTATGTGTTAAGGTTTTTAACGATGTTTTAGAAACATGTTTACTTGTTTGTCGTGCACTCTTACTCTAAAGAATATTATATTAAAAGTTTTTAAATGTGCCCTCAAAACACTATGGTAAAGGAAAAAAAAAACAACTTAGTTTCTTGGAAGTAATATAATGTTATAATATCATCACAAATAACACAATCTTAGTTATAAATTACATATTTAAGAGAAACAATTAAATTCCATAGATATTAGCGGCAGAATGAATAATTTACGTTGTAATCATGATCATTTAAGAACTAGAAAAATATCTGTATATGAGCACAATAGGGTCACTTTCTTGTATTTTTTTATTTGTTGATAAATTAAGCATGATTTCCATTTAAAGGAAACAGATTCTCTTAACAAAAGACTAGGAGTATTTATCTAATAAGTTTTATCTTATTTTTCGTCTGGAATAAATGAAAAATTTTAATTATTTGTTTCATAAATATGCCATTATTTATACAGTGAAATATACTTATGTGGATTTAATGATTTTTTTTTTTAATCGTGTCTAAAAAGTATAATGGCGAATATGCTTTTGAAGCTATAAAAGTTCAGGTGCTTACACCCCATATCCAAATAACGGTACCTCTATAGAACGATACATCTGCAATAACTCCAGCCCGAAACCAACCACCAGCACTTAGGGCACAATTATGATGAAACTAGCGCCTACCCGCGACTCCGTACGCGTAAAACTTCGTATTGTCCGACCCACCCCGTCGGATCACCTGCTCGCGATATCGTTTCATTTTCGCGTTCTTTCCGACTTTTTTGCTTTTTGCTCGGCTCCTCAATCATGCTATGCCCACAACGTGATGTTATATAGCCTATAGCCTTCCACAAGAATTGGGCTATCGAATACAAAAATATTTTTTTCAAATCCGACCGGTAGTTCCAGAGATTAGCGTGTTCAAACAAACAAACTGTTGCTTCAAACAAACAGCTGTATTATTAGTAAGTATAGATTGAACACAAATAATATAGTCAAAGATCCTACTAACGTAGTTTCGGGCTGAAGTTTTACAGATAGCATTTATTAGAGATGAATGAATTGCGTTAGTGTTATATCGGGCCGAGTACTCCTCAGTAGGTAAGTGAGTTTTCGTCATTGCGCATGGAGTACTTATAGCAATTTAATATAAAACTACGTCAATATTTCTAAATTTTGACTTTAGCTGCTTTTCGTAATCTGTGTTTATGATTCTAGGGCACTGGTAAACTGCGAGAAATTTAAGATTCTTATAATATTCAGAGATCACATCTACTATCACAGGTGAAATATTTCCTATTCTTGATAAACTTAAACTTTCCAGTTTAACTAAATTCGGACTTGATAAAGTTCTATGCAAGTTAGTTTCGGTGAAGATCAGGTTATTCCAAATTTGTAAATGTTGTAATAGTTTTAAATCTGCTAATTTGATAAGTCCTGCATCGGTGAGCTTTTCGCAGCGTATTATAGCAAGATCTTTTAGTAAATGACATTGTGACAACATAAAAAGACATGCGTCGTCCACAGCGTCTCCTCCATAAATGTGTAGGGCGCTAAGAATGGTCATTTTTGATTTGATCAATTTTTTAACATATTCTAAGTCAAGATTTTTAACCTTTTCTATGAAAATGTGACTTAAAAAATTACATCGGAGTAAGCTGTCGCGTGTCACAGCCGGGAGGCCAAAATCAGACAAAGCCAAATAGTTCAAATATTTAAAATGATCGTACGGGATCAAAACATCTGCGTTATTCATCAACACGAGTGAATTTTTCAAATTAATTTTCCGTAAATTCGGCCACCTCATAATATCGTCTTCGAACTCTTTGGAGATGCGACACATTACAAGTTCAAGCGAGATGATATTATGGCACTGCTCTATTATTGATTTGATCGTAGAGTAACTGTAAATGTACTGTATTTTAAGACAGCGAATGCATTCACTATGAGTTTCTAGGAGTTCCATTTTTTCGCTTACTTCGCTTTGTCCTGGTTTCCCGGAGAAAACAAAAACAATTCCCCTCCAAACCGTGGCGTCTCGAGACAGTTTTCTCCATCGACTGCATACATTTTCACACTCAAGTATTGTCTCCAATGACAGGTATTTAAAAATGCTAATCATTAACTCATCCGGTAGAACATCAATTTGGTTTGGAGGTACTTCATCTGTAGGAACCATCATTGTTGGGAGCTAAAAATTGAATACAAAATAATTTATAACCAAAACGCATTTTCTTAGAAACATTTGGCGCAAAATATAAGAAAAATACCTACCTGTATTTTCTTTTATTCTTAAGAAAAAATATAGGAACAATCGATTTAATTTCTAGTGTTACACTGCGTCAACGTTCCAAATGCAAATCATTTCAAGTAAGCATTTCAATTTCTAAATTTGGCTCCAATCGTAATATTTATTTTGCGTATTTTGTTAGTTTACATTCTCCCACCACACGTGTAAGGACGGAGAGGGGATGCATACGCAGCTATATTTACAGAATACAAGAAATTAATGCCATCTTTTATAACTACACATAAAATCTACACATAATGATACAAAGTATAAATTGGATCAATACCAAACTGTAACACTATCAATATAATTTAATTTTTCCTAATTAAATAAATCGCTTCTGTCATTAAATGACCACTAGTTTTTGCTTGCTTCAAACGTTGACCGGTGAATTCATTGAGATGTGAATTAGATTCGTATCAAATACATAATCAAACCTCAGATTATGGAACAAACTTGCTATGATGTTATGAGTTATGACAGCTCAGACACTAGACAGCTGCTTTCGTAGTATAGCGTGAAGTTGTTCCTCACTTTAGTCGAATCGAGTAGATAGTCGCCCGAGTGCTCATTGACATAGACAAAAACATATCGAGTTCTACAAAAGTAAACTCGAGCCGTCCGCACCATAAAAAATTGCGCGCCATTTTGTGGGCTAAGTTCGAGAAATAGTAACATAAAAATGAATAACATATCATATTCCGTTATTTTGTTAAATCATCATTATCATTATCCCAATTTATTTGGAGGCAACGCAACATGTGTTTTGTCTTCCATACTTCTCTATTAGTCGTAGTTTCTTACAGATTGATAAACTCACTTACTACTAAGTCAGGTTTCAAGACTTTACATGTCAGATAAAACAATTAAAACATACCCGGGTTCCTTTTGGGTCAGTCGTGCAATAACAGAATGACCAAATGCATAAACAATTAAATACCAAGATCAATTTTAATAGCTAGCAAATAATCGCGACGTCAAACATTAAATAATGATGTCTAAACGTCTTTGTAAATGAAATTAATCGAAGATTGCAATCAGTAATGCAATTTGATATTCGTTTGTTTAGAGTAATTTGTGAGAATTTTTTTAAGCGTCAACTAACCAACAAACATTTTAGACAATTCACACCGGTGCCGGCAAACGATTCGATTCTGCTTCGTAAGTGTGACCAACTTCGCAGCGAAGTGATATCGCTACTCTTATCGTCTGCCTAAGTGGGAGCGAGACAACATATCCGCATCACGACTTGGGGCCTTTTTATTTTTTCCCATACGCCACTTTACTCAGTGAGTCGAATTCCGTCGGGGCGGGTCGTCACTGCAGCCTATTAGAGCACTACATAGAATTGTGTATTATACATTTAGTGTAGAGTAGGGCGGCCCGATTATTAACCCGACTAACGTACTTAATCAAAACAGCCACAATGCTGCACCTAAAGAATATCGCCAAGGCGGTGGTTCCACCATTGAAAAATAGCATCCAGAATGAGGGAGTCAATACCATGCTCAAACTTACGCCTGCTGGTGTGAACGTATGCTGCCGTACATACGCAAGCCATGAAATTCCAGAGAGGCTTAAAGATATCCCGACTCACGCAAACCCAAGGTTCTTCGACATGGTGGAATACTTCTTCCACAGAGCCTGCCAGGTGATCGAAGACAAACTGGTAGAGGACATGAAGTCAAGAACTTCTATTGAAGATAAGAAAAAGAAGGTAGCCGGTATCCTGAAGCTGATGCAGCCATGCGACCACATCATTGAAATCCAATTTCCACTAAGGCGCGATTCTGGCGATTACGAAATGATCCGCGGCTACAGAGCGCAACATTCCTCACACAGGACTCCAACTAAAGGAGGTAGGTGCCATATTTATTCGATTTTCATTTACCTTTGCTTACATCATCCACGTAATACTTATTGTTAATTGGAAGTTTTATTTATAGCTCCGGAGACACGTGATGTTACTGTCCGTAATGTTATATTAGCTAAAATATGTGGACGTAGAATTTGTGCTTTCTATGCTTAAAATAAACCTTCACATCTCGGAAAAGAAAATTTTATTTAGTAGAAGCCATTTTAGTGTGTTGCTATAGTATAGGAGTTGCCAAAAAAATGTAGTTTTAGGAAAGTAAACTATAACCTGATTAGCTGGCCACATGTTGATTTAACCTAGCTGAATAATGCCATTCACCTTGATTGAGCGATTTCATTTAGTCCATCGAGCCGTTTCATTTAACCTAAAAATAAGTTCGTTCTTTCCTATTATTACTTTTGAGCTAGCGATGAATGAACACCCAATATACAAGGGAAATGTGATTGTGATTACATTCAAATCATACCACTAATAATAAAAAAGCAGCTGCCTACAAAAGCAACTTACAGACGAGTGATAGGTACTGTACCAAAATGCACCTTTGTTATCCAATTGGATATCCCTTTTGATGTGTACATGGAACTCGATTTGTTTGTTGTTAATCTTGATTTTAAAGTTGCACTAACAACAATAAATTCCACTGGGCTTACGCCTGAAGAAACGATAATGGAATATGCATGCTATGCAAAATATTTGCGTTACATAATTCATTGTAGCCGATATTATCACGAATAGCAACAAGCGTTTTGCGGCATCGTTATGTCAAAAAAATAAACCTATGTGAAAAAGAGAATCATAACTACTTACGTAAATAGTAGTCTAATCAACCTATTTATACTATTAGGTCTTGAAAAAAAAAATATTTATATTATTAAGGTAAAACTGCATAGGTTCCTTATTCAAATAGATATTATAAAGTAGATAAAGTTACGCCTCATTCCAATTAATTGAGTGATTCACTATTCAAAATGACAGACACGAATGTTTGCTAGCGCAGGATCTGCCCAAAAAATAATAACAATACCAGACAGCATACTATCTGCTCGTTTTATCCAATCGGACAAAACAGTACCATTTATGCTAACAGAGACATTAGGAAAACAATGAAACGCAATGCATTGAGCAGCAAATTGCCCATTACATAATAACTGCATTACATACTGCATCCCCCATTGATATAAAAAATTGCACCCTCTCTTTCTATTTGTCCCGAACACACAGCTGTTCGGTAGATGTACTGTTAAATGTTCGTAACCTGTTTACAAGGGTCTCCTTTTGTTTGCAACAGGAAGTAGACAGTTAGGTGGCTACCAAATGTTTAATACACTGCAAAAATGACGCAGTGTCAACTTCATTCGCTCATGATAACCGCCATTTTTAGCTCTTACTACCCGAATATATTTTATAAGAATTATTATTCTTAAATCTAAAATCTTAAAAATCTAAATTCTTATTCTTAAATCTAGATTCCTGAATCTAGATTTGTGCATACAATTGCTTAACCCCTTCGGCTCTGTCTGATCCTTCAGGAATACAGGCGTGATGTTATGACTTATGTTACCAAGTATGTTTAACAGGGCAGTGAGTAGCCGGAAACATAACAAGAAAACATTTATTGTTATTCATGGGAGAAAAATATAAACATTGCAATCTTAGTTCTCACGTCTCAATCATGTATCATGAATACCTACACTTAACTAGTTACCTCCTGTAAGAGTTGTCTTCCATTAACGGTGCTAATACGAATCTTCTTCATTCTGTCTCAATGCCAAGTAGACCTCCTACGTTGACTACCCCTTTTTACATTATTCTAGAGGTGTCGTCTACCTCGCACATTTTTTCTTGCCTTGCCGTCATCTGTCGGCAGAAAAACTCCGCCTTCGTCAGGTCATTGCACTCCATTCTAGAACCTTCCTTCCTCACCCGACAATAGTCCTGCCGCGGCTTGTGCGAGCCGCCCATCTCTTTTTAATGTTATTGTCTTGTACTATGACGCACGAGCCAAACCAACCTTGGTGCCTTCCATTGATCTCAATATTGTTGACCCATTGATCGGTTCATGTCAGTAATTAATTTCCATCTTTTTCTGAGCGCTCAGCATTTGTATTATTACGATTCATGTTTTTAAGTAGATCTATGAAATCGACAAAACAAGAACGTCGGAACCACCCACAAGTTATTTACATAATTAGTGTATTTTTTGTAATGGTAATAAACTTAAAAAAACACAACTCAACTGCAACTCGTCATTACCAGTTAACGAGAGGATATTTTCATTGTTTCACTGTACGTAAGTGAACATAATACTTCCACGTGTGCCCGTGAATTACAATTTTACGAACTCCGTAAACTATTAAACCATTGCTGCCCTGTTGCTGTCTAAATAGGTACTGGAATTAATTCACTAATGGCTCATAAGTACTCATGAATAAATGCTTTCTTCCGAACTACGATCGATTCCTCATCCATATATAGAATATTGAGTGGCCTGAGGTCGACCCAGTCTTACCAAGTTTTACTAAGTCTCGCCCTCTAAAATTCGCACGGCACAAAACCACCGTCTGGAAACATAGATGATAGATGTAAATGTTTCCAGACTTTTGCCGCAAAGCGATGACGCCATTTTCTGTCTTCCTCAACCGCGCACAAAGTGCCTCTTTTGATATAATTTTCGCCTGAATGGCTATAAATCTGCTTCATTGATAAAAGAAGAAAGCATTGAAGGAAAAATGTTAAGTAGGTAGAAAAGAAAAACAACGGGTGCAAACCCTGAGTAAAGCGCTTTCCGAGTTGGTCAAGTACAATGTGCTTAGACACGAACCCTCTACAGAAATATGAAAATCAAGAGCACGATTCTATTCTGTTAAAGATTACATTTATTCATTTCATCCATTGAAAGCATTTTGAAGAAAGCATTTTTAACTTGTATACTAGTTGTAATTATATTTTATTAGGCTTTTCGGAATAAGAAACTCCGTATCTGAAACAATCTACGTTGATAACAGAGGTACGCTCCAGCAAATTAGCGTAAAGGAATTGCTTTTATGATTACGAACACAGACATTGGTAATTCAATTTTATCACCAGTTAATGTAACGTCATATTTTGTCGAAACCATTGAAGAATGAAACGTTAAAGAACACACACTAGCAAGAAGGTGCAGATAGACGTGATGAAGCGACCACACAGGAGGCCTAAAGATTAAAACACACCTCCAACTGATGGCTTGCAACAGCATTATCGTGCTGTTAAATCCACCGAAGTCGATTAAGAACGTGATACATCACGTGTTACGTGACTCTTGTCACAAGCTTTAGTGTAGGTAGTGAGATTAGACACTTGACGATACCAAGATAAAAATTGCAGAGGGTCTTCGCAGGTTGGCAACGGGAGGCGTGGTCGTGACGCAGATTTTCGCGTCATTTTGTATTGCGCAACAGCTAAAATTAAACAAGACTTGTTTTCATTTCATATTCGACACCTAGCCATATGCAGGGGCGTGTATTATTAACCTATTGCAGATAATTCGAAAAGCACGCACGACTTGACGACAACAGCTTTATTACAGAGTCACGGTTTACTAACTATTTACTCATCCTAAGTGGTAATACTTTGCCCATGGCATGCCCCCTATTCGTCTGTAGGTATGCAACTCTTGTTTACTAAAATATTTCAAACATTGCTTCTGGAAAAAGCGAGACGGATGTTACGATGTTGGCTGTCCCGGCTTTATCACCATAGATGAAACATTTTCTCATGGGAATGCTACCTTGGAAGCAATTGATTTACAGTTCCGATGAAAGTAAACAATTGAATATTAGTATAATTAGTGCTTACGGTCTTCGTCAAACAAACAATTTTCAATCAGTACCTACCTCAGCTCAATACGGTTTAAGAAATTTATTTTTCAAAAAGAATACAATATTCACATAATATGAGAAATACAAGGTAATCATAAAACTAAATATAAGAATTACATAATTATGATGAAGTTAGGTAGGTATTCGTAAATAAATTAGTTATTAGACACATATTTTTTACAGTGTTGCAGGTAAAAGGAAAAAGTTGGTTTACTAGATAGTAAACCAACTTTTTCCTTTTACCTGCCGATTCTTGAAGACAAGTCAATAGCAATTACACATTAAACTATTTATATGTACTGTAATGAAATTCAATGAAATTGAAGTCATTATACTTTTGATAGATGCTATATTCAGTGCCAGCGAATGACATCTATTTAGCACGCGACTATTGAACTGTAAAAATGGCACCGCGAGCTAGGAAAAAGTTGTTGGCAGGCGACATTAATATTGAAGATTTCGCAAAAGATTTTTCTTGATGCACTTCGCAGGTTATATTGTATACATATTAAAGAAGTAATCGCCCCACCTAAGCCGTGGTAAGTTGTAACTAACCCTACCTACGCGATAATCTTTATTGATAAACAATAGGTACTAGATACCTAGATACTTACTCTATATTCTAAGAACGTAGGTACATACTTACTACGAACAAAACTAATAAGCGTAATTAAACTCCTGTAGGTAATCTAAAATTACGTAGTATCAGACAAGTATCGAGACTAGACATGACATAAGCAGTAAATTATGATTATGAGTAATTAGTAATTAATTTCATACAAAATGTTCATCTTCACTTTAACGCAACTGCTGAAAAATAGCTGACATGCCTCTCGAAGAAGGCCAAATTTTATTTCAGTCACTTATCGTTGGGAACTATTTATAACAAAGAAGTAGTATGCTGTGCGAAACATCAGATTTTTTACGTAAAGATGTATGCTAATAGATTTTTATTTACCTACATATTGTGTTGGTAATTCTTACACAGTGTGTCATGTGTGTGTGTAATATTATAAAAGTTATATAACTGAAGCTTTCAGGAGGTTGCGCGCTACTAGAATCGTGGGTATTTCATAAAACAATTATTGTTTTATTTCTCGCTTAGCGATTAATTATCCTAAAATTATATTAGGAACTAATAAGTACTTAGTGCTTTTTACTCTCATAACGGCACGAAATTTGTGCAAAATTGTTAAGTAGGTTGGGGTAAGTTGCCAGGTAGAAAGGCTCTAGTTCTTTAGTCAATTTTGAGCAGAATAGTGGGTTTTTTTTCCTCTGAAATTTTTTTGTTTAAATAATTTCTTGTTCCACGACCCACCCCGTCGCATCGCATCGTCTGCTCGCGCTGTTACTTCGTTTCTCCTCTCCTAATCAAATGCAAAAAGATTTTTCAGAGTAGGTAGATAGTATTGGTAGTGGTCGTTCCAGAGTTTAGCGCGTTCAAACAAACAAACTCTTTAGCTTTATTATTAGTTGGTACCTATAGATAGAAAAGTCACCATAGGTAAGTATACCAAAATAGGTGTATATGAAAACCACAGGATGAATGGTTTTCGACGGGTTTTGATTAGGGATGCCGTGAATACTCGCTATTATTCGTTATTCGGCATTACTCAAGATTTTTTTGTTATTCGTCGAATACCGAATAATAGCTAGTATTATTCGACATTCGGCGAATAGTTCTCTAAAATTAAAACTTATTTTTTTTTAAACTATATACTGAAAAATAATCAAAATTTATTTTATTTTTATTGTTTTATAACAAAACGCAGTTTTAATTATTTCTGTTTTCTTTTCTCATAACCTTGGAAAAAAATAAGATTACAGTAGCAAATAAATGATTGGTAAGTTCAAGACAACAGCACAAGTACAAGCGTGTGATATTATTAGGTATTTGATAACAAATAAATACTTATGTATTTTCCTTTTTTTATGTTGAATAATAATGGCGAGTTATTCGACTATTCGCCGTAGGGAATGGCGATTAATCGATATTTGACTATTCGCTATAACAACTATTCGCGGCATCCCTAGTTTTGATGTTTGTGTCGCCAACTACCTTCCTTTGTCTTTAACGAATATAAAATTATGAGGCAAAATGATACAAATTTAACTTACCTACCTATTTAGTCATCAAAGCTCTTTTTCCTTCTGCATTCCCAAACCAAACCTAAGAATTTGTGCGAAACTAAGGAGTTTATTTTTTCGATTTTACGACCGATTCTTGGCTGCTGTGGTGGGGAGAGTCTGAAACATCGTCTCTCTATGCTATGCATTCTGAAAGTTGGCAACGTCGCAAATATTTCGCTGTTTTTAATAAATGAATCAATAGAATTCAATGAAATTATGAAGAATAATTGATATTGATTATGAATTGCAATAACTATACTATCGTGATATTGAATATTTAGTTTCAGGTGTTACAAGTACTTGGAAACTGTTTAACAGCTTTTTTATTACACCTACTTAAATCTGTTACAACACCCTATCCAGTGTAATTATTGCAAGTAATGGTCAATATTTTAGTAGGTACCTACAACTCAGAGCAATATTCCATATTTTCATGAAGTAATATTGATTAAGTAATAAAAACAACGAAATATTTGACAGGTTTTTATTTGCGACGTTGTGTTGCCAACTTTGCACCCTCGTAAGTCCCAACATGGAGTCTTCAGCAGAATTTTAAGTGAAACTTGCGATAAAAGTCGTGGAAGTCTTTCATAGCTTACAGAATTTAACTTATACAAAAAATATAGGTACCTACCTAGTACCTAATCCTTTTAATTACTGATGAAATCTATAGTGAGCAGTTTCATAAGAAATTAAAACTGAGTAGTATAGTAGTAATAGCTATTCTGTTAATCTTGAGGTGTCACCATGCACTAAAAGAAACAAAATATTTCATCATATACCTAAATTTCGAGATTGCTCTTATCACTTGATTTGATTCCTACTCTTAGCACTTGTTGAGGATAACCCCGTTTACTGTAAAATAAACATTCATCAAAATTGATTTTATTGCAAGATTATAGGCATACATCTCACTTGTCAGTCTATTCTGTAACCAAATATGATTCTGCCGATCGATTCTGTAAAAATCTCACCGCGAATAGTTAGGTGAAGTGAGCTTAGAGTGGGCTGTCAATAGTGTCAATCCCTAGCATTGGTTGGAATTACAGCTCACTCCACGCTCACTTCACATAAGTTTTCACGGTGAGATTGTTACAGAATCGCGCTGCAGGTTGATTGTTTAGCTGTTGTGTCTACTTTGTGGACAGTGAAAGTGTTAATGCATCTTGCCTATTCAAGTTGGTATCCAGCCGATCGATTCTGTAAAAATCTCACCGTGAAACCTTAGGTGAAGTGAGCGAGGAGTGAGATGTCATTCCAACTAATGCTAGGGATTGACGCTATTGACAGCTCACTCTAAGCTCGCTTCACCTAACTTTTCACGGTGAGATTTTTATAGAATCGATCGGCTGGATATCTACTTGAGTAGGCATGATGCGTTAATATTGATTTGACATCTGTACGCACAACGACATATCAAGCTATATTAGGTACATTTCCAGTATAAGCTGACTTCTCATTATGCTAAAAGCCTATACGACGCGAGGTCATCTTCAACTGGGATTGTATAGCTTACCTACTTACATTAATTATTTTATTATTTTGATTTGTACTAATCACCTAATATTCGCTTAGTAAGGAAACATTTACCAAATATGCGCACCTACATAGGTAGGTGGGTAGGTACTAAAATATAGTTAGGTACTAAAAATAACCCAGTTGTGACTAACTAAGATAACTACTCTGTGAAGTAGTGCCAACTGACGGTAATTTTATATCAATTGATCTGTCGAAAACAATCGTAGGTAGAAATGTTACGTCGTAGATAACTCCTCGATAGACAACATTATCTAAATGCATTCTACACACTACGAAATAGAAAAAACAAGTCAGTAGATTAAAAAAAATAAAAGACTGGGTTTCTGTGTTTATGGAGTAGGTATTCAGTATTGATCGTAATACCACGTTTATGAAGATAGCAAGTTCTAACTGCCACTTCCTCGAATTAATTTATTGTGGCTGTCTTTTTAATGAACCTGAATTTACAACAATTAACTCGGTGTTGTTAACAAACATGTTTATGGTAATACTATGTTACTAAGCCCAGTAGTGTGTGTTTGTGTATAAGAAACTGCAGTTGATAAAGTGGAACTGCAAGTTTCATTCATTCCACAAAAATGTTAAAAAATATGTATATTTTGAATAATAACTTTAAAAACTACACATAAGGTTCAGTTTGCAGTGTACATCAACAGATTTTTGGGCGTTTTCAATAGAACTTGTCATTCTAAAATTAACTTAATAACATTAACATAAAGTTGGTATTTTTATGAGTGGACAATCAACATCAATAAAATTGGTAACAAGGATGTGAAATAGACTTCCGTTTAGTTTCTCTACGTTAAAATTTTCTAACTCATATCATCAACATCACTATTCTCTTGCCCTTATCTCAATGTATTTGTTTTCGGCGCAACATGTCTTTTTCTTCCATACTTCTCTATTAGTCGTCATCTCGGTAGTCACCCCCTTTCTAACCATATCATCATTGATATTATTTTCTAACTAATATATCTACTTACATAAAATTAGCTAAGCTTTGTAATGCTTTCAACTAAATTGTTGTTAATTACTTAAACAACATCAAATTTATTTCTTCTTTTTCTTCCACAGGTATCAGATTCTCAACCGATGTGTGCAGGGACGAGGTCAAGGCTCTTTCCGCCCTGATGACCTTCAAGTGCGCGTGCGTCGATGTGCCATTCGGCGGCGCCAAGGCCGGAATTAAGATCAACCCCAAGGAGTACTCCGAGCATGAGCTGGAGAAGATCACCCGTCGTTTCACCCTCGAGCTCGCCAAGAAGGGCTTCATTGGTGAGTTAACTCTTAGATACCAAGTTTTATTGAAAGAAAGAAAGAATGACATTTATTTGGCAACTTACAGTTCATGAAACACAAAATAAAAAAGGCGTTGGGCTCCTGCAGACAGGCGCGAGTGGAACAATTTCTATGAAAGCTTCGTGGAATTTGTTCTACGGAAGTCGCAACGCGCCTGTCTGCGAGGGCCGATATGCTTTTTAGAAACAGTGTGTGCCTCACGGCTGCCTCTAAATTATCCATTTCAACAGTAAAGCCAGACATGCTGTCTAATTCTGGTTTTCTAATGAACCTTTTCATCATATCAGCCAAAAGACGTCGTCTACTGGAACATAGGCTTCCCCTATTGAAGCGACATAACGTCAAGTTCTGTTCTGCCAGCTGCGAGCGCGACCTTCATTTGTTTTTTTGGTCCAGAAACTCAAAGTTGCCTAAAGCTTGGGTATCCCAGGAAAGCGGTTCCGTCATAATAACGGCCTTCATGAAAATCTGTAATTTTCACCAATTTGACATTTAGGTAAAAAGCTGTCTTTGGATAGTCCTTATTATGTGACCGTTCACCGCTTTCTTACGAAACCAAAGCTTTAGTGTAAGATTCCCCTGAAATTTAGGATAAATAATGCACTCAATGGAAAGGCGTTTTGAAAAAAAAAACAAATTAGAATGGAGTTGTAAAATTGTTTCATTAGTAGCGATAGTAGGAGTAAACAAGTTTACACACCCACTGAAAAGTTAATTGAAATGATAACGTTAGACTGACAATGTCACGATAAAGGTGATAACTGCCAGCAGGTATACCTATGTAAGTCGAATACCTACTTTAGAATCGAAAATATTCTCTGGCTTCAGACTCTAACAGAATTTCAAAATTACATAGGTATTACCTACCCTACTTTGTTGTTTTGTTTTTTTCTTATTTTTATTTGTGATATATACGTGATTACTAGTTTATTTATTTATTTATAAGTATGTATTAGGTATGTTGAAACTGTGTGTACTCCCCGTCACTTTTCCATAAGGGTTCATTAGAAAACCAGCGTCAGACAGCATCTGTCTGGCATTAATGCTGAAATGAACCTTTTTGGCGCAGCCGTGAGGCACACACTATTGTTGTCTGAAACATTTTTTGTTATTTTATTAATTTTGTATTTTGTGTTTCACGAACTGTGTCCAAATAAACGTTTTTCTTTCTTTCTTCTTTCTTACTGATTACCTGGGGGCCTAAAAAGGCCACGTTTAGCAATACCTCTTAAAGCTATTCATTTCCTGAATCCCCAGCAGATCATTAGCAATTTCTCAAATTTTCGTTAAATGGTTGCACATAATAATTTAATCACCTACAATTCATTTCATATTAATCATATTTGGTGTACCTAAACATTGGTGGACCATTTTACGAATTTCCATACAAAACTGTCAAACAGGTAAATTGCGTGATATGAATTGCACACAGATCATATTATGAATTGTCAGTTTGTGACCATTTTACGATTTTTAATATGATTCATATTGTTATGCCATTATGATTCTGCCAAAGTGGTATTTTAGGCCCCTAGATATGCCAAGTAGTACTTAATATAATATAGGTATGGTAATAAAATGAAGAGATCCGTAGGAGAACTAAAGTAACCGACAGAGCCTGAAGAATGGCCATGGCATGGGACCGAAAGGTTATTGTTTATTGTTAACTAAAACGGTAACACCAATTACATTAATTAATTAACATAAAGATATGGTAGGTATACAAAAATATTTCAAATACTAACATATAATAGAGGACACCCTAGCATACTTCTTCTCACAAAACGTCAGACATATACGCATGATTCTACTCCATTCATCGGCAAACAGATCACATTCAGGATTATGGATCAGGTTATGAAGTAGCGTCCGCGTACCGAAAGACGTAGCGATGGAAGGCTTGCCACACTTTGGACCGATGACCTGGTGAAGGCCACAGGATGCGAGAAGCACAGAACCGGTCGAAGTGGCGGTGCTTGGGGGAGGCATATATCCAGCAGGTGGACATCTTTCGGCTGAAATGATGATGGATAAACAGACAGGAATCAAAATCAAACTTAGTTTTCAAATGTTTCTTTTGCAGGTAGCTAAATAACTATTTACTTACAAGCAACGATGTTGTATGTAAATCGCGAAGTCTCATTTTGACCTTGTTTAGCTCAGTTCATCGACTGTCAACTGTCCACTTACCTAGGTCGATAACCGACGAAGGAAATTACTGTCGCGTGACAAACGTCCAGCGGCAATTTGTTCAGAGTAAATTATTGCGATTTTATAGATAATTATGAGTACTATTTTAATAGTATAGGAACATCAGTTTTAAAAGCCACTGGCTGCAACTGATGACCAACGATGGTCGTTATAGCGCGCCTGTCTAGGTTCGATCCCCAGGTCTGGAAAATGGTTACATTATGAGGTTTTTCCATTACAAATTTCTAAGTAACAGCTCCGGGCTGTTACTTAGAAATTTGTAATGGAAAAACCTTAAAGAAAGTAGCGAACACTTCTGCCTACTCCTTCGCGGAATATAGGCGTGGTGTTATGTTTAAAAACCACTTGATAACATGCAGTGGTCTCGTCGTGAGCCGACCTTTAGGAAAACCCGAAAAGCGAGAAATTGAGCCCAACCCTCAAAAACTTATCTCCACAACGACCTTCTAACAAAAGATAGACATATTTTAGATTAGACATCGTCTTTAACCGACTTCAAAAAAGGAAGAGGTTCTCAATTCGTCGGAATCTTTCTTCGCCAAGATTTTAGTGCTCATTTGCAGATTTCATTTAACACAATTTCATTACCGGTTATCTTATCACAGATGGATTTAATTGAAAGACCGATTAGTCCGGTAAGTAGATCCTTTACTTCCAGTCGCATTACATAGCAACTGCTGATAAAATACATTTGATAAACCCAGTGAATAATAAAAATCCAATCTAATTACAGATAATGAATTCGAAAATATAAGTCTTGATCTTGTAATACGCAGAAGTAGGACATACATATGTAGGTACATAGCTAATTAAAGTTTTCTTTGCATGACTGGCTATCAATGTAGTATTTTGATTACCAACTCCAGTAACATCTGCGCAACGTCGAGCATAGTTTTTGCGTTTGTGTTTTATATAGGTATACCATTCATTAGAAAACCAATAGTTACTGCGTTATATTCTTTAAATAAACACATTTTAGAGTTTAAATTTATTTGTACATGGATGAAATATAATTACCATGTAATGCCAAGTTTTGAAAAGATTTATGAATTGCATAGAGTTGTTAATCTCATATTTTGTTCCCATGGCCATGGTAATACAAAACAAGTAAATACTTTTATGGTGGTAACAGCTCTATGTTATATTTCATCACGGCGCGTTTGTATTTTCGGAGAAAGACGATGATTGCCGAAGTTCATACTTTTTCTGGGAGATCTGTACTGTATCTACTTATATCATTATCTACCTTAGTTTTACCTTAAAGTGTACCTTTAAAGTTTTGACTTTTCTAACACAAAGTGTTTTCTTCCCCAGGGCCCGGTGTTGACGTACCCGCCCCTGACATGGGTACCGGTGAGCGCGAGATGTCGTGGATCGCCGACACCTACGCGAAGACCATCGGCTTCCAGGACATCAACGCACACGCTTGCGTCACTGGAAAGCCTATCAACCAGGTTAGAACTCCTTATCAGAATCTTCACTTAAATCTTTAATACATAATCCCAGATAATTTACATTCCATCGCCAAAGTTGAATCACAGATTACTAAATAGTTACTACGTAGTTGAATGCAAAACTTTATCCTTCACTTGTTGTAATGCACCTAAAAATACGTAATTCAGACATCGTCCGCCGTCGTGCAGTTTTAACTTAATCAATTAATCATACATAAAGCATTGAATAAATTAAAAAAATACAGGACACTTAATTGCCGTTTTTGCAGTATTAGCCAACGAAAAGAGTACCCCCTTTATATTTGCTTGGGATTTCCGCGACACGAGCGTAGTTTTTTCTTATTGAAACAGTGCTAATGAGCTATTAGTCAGTATATTTGTGTGATTACCATAGGTACACCTATAATTAATGACATATTTGTTGTTTGTAACAGGGAGGTATCCACGGCAGAGTGTCCGCTACCGGCAGAGGAGTCTTCCACGGCCTGGAGAACTTCATCAACGAGGCCAACTACATGAGCATGATCGGTAAGCTATAAGTACACTATCATCACCATCACTGCTGGACATAAGTCTTCCCTAGCCATCGCATCGTCGTCTTGTGAGAGTTACTCACTACAACACAGCAAGCTCCATCTCCAGTATGTGGGGACCTCTCATTGTACGGTAAGCCTATACAATGCCAAGTCAACTTAAACTGGAAATGTATATAGCTTGATGTGTTAACGTGTGCAGATACATCATAAGCTATAGCCCTGTTCAATATGTATGTAACACATAATCTGGCGTTAAGTACACAACATAAAACTGATGTAGCAGTCGAGGCTATGACTTCATTTGTTTTTATGATCATGCTGGTCACATGATAACTCTGACATGTTAAAAGCAGGTTACTATATTGAGTATTTATTTGAACTGCAGTTGTAGGACTCGCATACAGCATTCTAGAACGATGCAGCTTGTTTCTTAATGAAAAACTAGTCTTGAGTTAATGATAAATTATTTTATTTCTGTAAGTAAGTAGGTTTGTAAACTTTTACACGTCAATCGTATTTGAAAAAGTTGATGAGGTCGGCGTTTCCTATCTGCGTAGAAAGGCCGAAACAAACTTAGAGGTCTAGGTAGGTCTAGGACTTAGAGGGTCTCTTTTTAAGTCGAGATATAATCTTGTTAGTTCATGTTAAGACCGTGTAGATTGATGTCTGAAATGGTCTATTGACCAGTAAGTGCACACAATTGTCAGTAATCGTGCAGCTCAACTCAAAACTTAAGGAGTACAGATAAACATGAAGTCTGTTGAGGTTTGAGTCGAGATATCGTTCTAAAATTAAGTACCTTCCATAAAGCGAACTCTCTTCATAATTCATCCGTTAGGCCGCAAATCTGACAACCAGTCTTACCAAGGGGTATTGTGTTACCCAGTATCTGGGTTGTAGATGTCAGATAGGCAGTCGCTCCATGTAAAATACTACCAGTATCTTAAATCCGGTTAGACTGGAAGCTGACCCCAACATAGTTGGTAAGAGGCTGGGCAGATTGATTTTGACTTGTTGTGACTAGGTCTGTAGTTTATGGTTATGCCGATAAGTTATTTATGAAACGAAACATTCCATCACTATAAAATATATCTCCAATCTTTATTATGCTTTGTTCATCATAAAACACAACTTTCTCCGGTAACGTCACGCAGAATCATTGAAGAGAATGACGTTCACCAAGTCCCAAGACTTACCCACATAGCAAATGTATAATCATTATTTTAATTCAAATACAATAGCATTCCTCGGTTTGAGATAAATTGTAGTTTGTAACTAAACCGCAAACATAGATACGGTGTTGCCATAAATCTTTATAATTTTTATCTCACATCACATAATTATTTACCTACCTATGTATTTTCAGGTTCACGTTCATGTTAGTTCTTTTTATTGTTATTTTTTAATTGCATACATACGTAACTGCAAACACGTTATGTTCATAGTTATAATATTATGCATGTAGCAAGAACCGGCATCCTTTTATTTCGTTTCTTAACTAATTGTTCTTCGAACTTCAAACAACGCTTATTATTTGAAAAATAATCATTTAAGTATTTAAGGTTTTAATTATTTTAAAATCTTCATTACAGCTGCTCTAAAAAAAAATGTAATCCGAAAACTTGATTATTTTGCCAATTTCCATTACCATTGTCAAGCGATATAAAACGTAGTTTCCCGCCTATCACCAAAATGACTAGATAAAATAGTATCCGATATTCATATCTCCGTCTGTGTTGTATCAATAGGCGTTATGTCAGCTTTATTTTTAAATTGATTGATAATCGTGTTAAGACCTATAATAAGCTTTACGGGATACAAGTTTCTTGCCTATTGTATACAGTAAAATTGAAGCAACAAATAACTTGCATCGTCTGAGCACTGTTTAAATCGCACCCACAGAGTACATTATTAATAGACTGGTCGCACCGTTTAAATATGGCTTAACAAAACAAAAAGTTGAATTCGACATTCAAATAATGATACCTTGGTTCACCTGTTATTTAGTCACCACAAACAAAAGACGTCTACTCATACGTCGACGACGACAGACGTCTACATAATATAGGATCTACCTACCTCCTCTAAAGACCGCCACGACAACTGCCGATCGATTCTGTAAAAATCTCACCGTGAAAAGTTAGGTGAAGTGAGCTTAGAGTGAGCTGTCAATCTCTAGAATTAGTTGGAATGACAGCTCACTTCACCCAAGTTTTCACGGTGAGATAGTTACAGAATCGCACTGCTGGTCCTACTCTGCCCCATCACACGAATTCTAGTGACTTTAATCAGCTTTGTCCACCTTGTGGGTTTAGCACTCCTAGATAGAAGGATCAAAATGTCAAAGCAACATATAAAAATGAACAAAACAATACCTCGAGATAAATAGAACTCAAGTATAAATCGCAGAACACAATCTTCAGTACCTATCCTAATTCGGCTGTCCTTCTCCCAATTTATTTGGGGTTAGCGCAACATGTCTTTTTCATCCATACTTCTCTATAAATCGTCGTATCTCGGTAGTCACCCCTTTTCTAGCCTTATCATGTTTCACACAGTCCATACATCGTTTCTCAGTCTTATTCTTCCATTTTGTTCAACAGGCACAACCCCCGGCTGGGGCGGCAAGACTTTCATCGTTCAAGGTTTCGGTAACGTGGGCCTCCACACTTGCCGCTACCTCGTCCGCGCCGGCGCAACCTGCATCGGTATCATCGAGCACGACGGATCCATCTACAACCCTGATGGCATTGACCCCAAGGTAAGCTCAGAAGCACTTTTGACGAGAAGTCTTAGCCAAAGCATTTCAATAATTCTTCTCTATTAAAATAATAAGCGTAAGCGAGTAATACCATCGATAGCTCCCAAGGGAGTTAGCGATGGACTACACTACACTAGTGGAGGTTATTTAAGTGAATTTAACTTATAAAGGCAACGTGACAGTGACAGCCCCAGGTAAATGTGACCTAAACTTTTTGATTGCCGGTTTTAAAAAAACTGTGCAATCTTGACAAAAAAACGCTGAAATTACATGTGAGTTTTAGCAGGCATCAAACGACAATCAGCGGAAATGCAATCACAATAAAAATTGACGTACCCGCTTATTATTACTAATAAAAAAACTACAGCGTAACTAAGTACCTAGTCAGTCCATCCTACTTGAATAATATTGTTTCAGCGCTTCTGAAATAATATTATTTAAAATTCTTTATGAAGCCTGGATTTTGAAAACCTTAAACAAACTCTCAAATTGTATAGATTCGACAAAATTATCAGTTTTTTATTCTGTAGTTCAACAGCATGTTGATGCATAACGCAATGTTTCTAAACATCGAACAAATAATTAGGAATATATAAACTACTGCTGGTTGAGAATACCACAGCAACCGGACATTAGTACCCATGTTACTTTCCTAGGACATTATTTGTTTTCCTTCGCTTTGCTCTTGACAGAGTGGTCGTAGTCACGATGACTTGTGCCCAAACGCTAAAGTGTGTATTCGCAGTGGGAAACCACCCACTGCGGATTTAATTTGATCGGTGCATCTCATCGGTGACCTTTTCCGACTAATTATTATTATAGCCTATAATAAAATGAAGCGAAAGGAGTATTCGGATGGATCGTAGCAGGTAGCGTTTTGTAGTTTCTGCCTACCACCCTAAGCAATAGGCGTGAGATTATGTATGTAATTTAAATAAATATAACAATACTATACCTACGTATGACATAACTCAATGTCATTATTTCTTTTTAAAAATGTTTTAGGTCACGCGATTAATCTCTTCATCTCTGCATCTTGTAAAAATGACTAGATTTATATGTTAAATTGATTCCGACACCCATCACTGGCCCCTCAATTGAGCGTGAAATAGACTGCAGTCACGTGATCAACCATGACGTATTTGCAATTTGAATTCTCATACTTATAACAATTAACAAACCGATTAACGTAATAATCTCGCTATTATGCAAGGAGTCGTATCTGAGTTGACGATTATCTTAGTAACAGATTTTATCTTACATAACATCACGTTTGTTTCCTTAGAAGTGATAGGCAGAGGTGGATTAGGTACACCTACATAATTATTATTATATTTCGTTTAACTCCCAGGTAATAACGGGCGAGCCCTTAACTTTATACTCCTGGCTAATACCTATACCTACTTTTAAATTCCTAATGGAAACCCCACTATATATCAGGTCCTGGGTCCCCTATACTTTGCCTGACCCGGGCATTGAACCAGGACCCTACGCTCAGCTGTAGACCAAGGAGGCTAGGGAGGAAAGAAAAAGTATTTTTAATGATGACTCGCACAGGAATCAATTAATACTTTCTATTCAATTAATTATCATGTAGCGGATATGTCATCAGGTATCTTACCTATCAAACTACCTACTATCATATGCTTAAAGCATAAATATTTAAATCACAGCGTTACAAAAATCGCAGTCATTATCAGTAAGGTCACAGGTGTCACAGTATCTTGCCTTGCCGACCGCCGAATCCGTATTATTATTTACAAAAAATCACACTATCAAAACCAGCTACCTACGTAAAATGACGAGACATGAATGATTTTAACAAACAAAATTTTCGTTTTGTTTGTCACACCTGTTAGTGTCAGATAAAATACCTACGTCAGATAAAGCAGCAGATTTAATCTTATTTTTCTATTTAAAGTGATATTTTATAAGAATTTACCTTCATCATCTTCATGCCCTCCTTGTCCCATAGTACTTGGGGTCGGGGCAACGCGTTTTCTTCTATCATTCTCCCTTCTCTTTCATATCATTCCACACACAATCCATCCATGTTTTCTTCGGCCTTCCTACCTTATGTCTACACTAATATATACATTGAGAAATGATTTGATTTTTTGTATGTTTGTTTGTTACACTTTCACGCTAAATCACGCTAAAACGGCTGAACTGATTCGGATGAAATTTGACAAGGGTAGACCAGATTAGGACATAGGATTATACATCATGCGCCGCATGCCATGTCACCTGTGCACTTGATGATCGTATGACTGCGTCAGTGTGCAGAGTTCGCGCAACTAAACTTTGGGCCAAAGATGTTTAAACTTTTTGCCATCGATACGCTAAAAAGGACATTTTTATGCGGGTGAAACCGCGGGGCGCAGCTCGTAAACAATAAAACCTTTGGTCATCAATATAAAAAATCATTAATATTGTTATGACAATAGACAAGATATATAAGAATAGATAAGTCGCTGTCATTATGATTTAATTAATCAATTGTTTTTTAGCAAAGAGGGTTTTTTATAATGACCCGTTATCTTAATGTACGATACGCATGAATCAGCTGATTTATTGATTTCCAAGTGGAGTTGTTACAAATAGATAATGTAATCAGCTCATAATAAGTACTCATAGGGATTAATTTGTTTAACCGGGTTTCATATAGGTATATAAAAACTTTTACTTGAGAGTTGAAGCTTAATAAGTATGTAGATAGACCGTATACAGGATATGCTTTATTTAGGGTTTGGTAGACCCTAGGCTGAGCGTGTGATGGTGGGCCTTACCGAGATCTCTACCTTCAAGACTTTTACGCATTTTAAAGCAAGAAACAGAATTTCTAAGCGTTTTTTATTCATGAACGCCTCAATGATTGTGCACAGTATTCTTCATTTAACGCTCAGACTCTGACTTCTACTAATTTCAGAATCTGAGATAATTTACATTAATTGCCACTTTATTAACTATTAACTATAGCCTTATGTAGGTACCTCTTTTTTTGTTTCGCGGTGGAAAAGCCTCATGGATGTCTCATGATATGGATGCCTCACGGATGAGGGGTCTGTCAGACTCTTACTGACTAATAACCACCCCGGTGTTCCATCTCACACCTACGCCGGGGGTCGCGGTAACGTACAATCCTTCCGCAACCCCCGATTGGAGCGTTATGTACCTAGTCCAAGTTAATTTTTTAGTGACCATTTTTAATAAAAAGTTCCTAAAACATGTTTTGCTGCAATGGAATTTAATATTTATGATTAATTACGTTGCCTTTATTTTACAAAACCGATCTTAGCTAAAATTCTGAAGAAATGTTTAGTATTCTCAAGTCTCCACTAATAATTGAAAAATGCTTTGTTCTAGGCCCTCGAAGACTACAGAATTGACACTGGCACCATCGTCGGCTTCCCCGGAGCCAAGGCATACGAGGGAGAGAACATGTTGTACGAGAAGTGCGACATTCTCGTCCCCGCCGCCGTTGAACAGGTCATCCACAAGGAGAACGCACACAAGATCAACGCTAAGGTAACTCAAGAACATTTAAATTACTTTGCTACTACTTTTTTACGCCCTCGAAGGGAAGGACCCTTCGAGGGCGTAAAAAAGTAGTCGGAAATGTCGACAAAAAAACGGCTGTTCCATACAAAAAAATGCAATACAATCAGGCTAAAAAAATATGCAACAGGCGCTTTTTTCGCTATTCCAGACTCGACCCAACAAAAAAGTTGCTAATATTCATGAGTAATTTCACCCTCTTGAATGAATTCAGTCACCCAATCTATTATGACGTGCTATTACGGACAAACCTTTTTACAGCCTTTGTATTTATCTCCCTCTCAAGAAAATACTACTGACTTTATACTTTGTCCAAGGCGTTATAATTTCTTATTCGGTATTATCATTCTAATTACATAACGTGGGAATTTACTCAAATAAAGTACGTATGTACTCTCATTTGCTGATAAGATTAATGCTTTAGTGATTTGTTTTTTTTTTCTACTGTTAACGAAGTCGACAATTTTGTTTTTCGACTACTTTTATTACAAATTGCTATCAAAGGTTCAGTTACACAGTTCTTCTACAAATATATATCTACTAACGACGAAAATATCTGAATACTGTTTTTTTTTTTTGTAATGTGGGTTTTACCGATTTACGTTTTTATATATACTCTCTAGCATTAAATAAACAATACCAAACTCATACTCAAATACCTGTGTTCACTTCAGATCATCGCCGAAGCTGCCAACGGTCCCACGACCCCGGCCGCCGACAAGATCCTCATCGACCGCAACATCCTGGTCATCCCCGACCTGTACATCAACGCTGGTGGTGTGACCGTCTCCTTCTTCGAGTGGCTCAAGAACCTCAACCATGTGTCCTATGGACGTCTTACCTTTAAGTACGAGCGCGAGTCCAACTACCACCTATTGGGTAAGTTCATTATTATTATTACATACAGTCAGCGGTCATTAATTCATTAGCAGCTTAAGGACTGTATTGCTGTGAACACGCGGTAAAGGCCGTACCTACGTCTGTGTGTATAAGTGATATATCAACACAGAACGCACACCTCAGAATTCGCACACTAGCTGGCGTCGAACGAAACCAAAATCATACGTAATTACGCATGAACTTGGTTGGTTCATACCATTGCTAAAATTCAAACCGTTAAATCAAGCACCGATAGCTAATAGTCTTACGTGTTGGATCAATGAACGCATAGGTCTGGGTTCCAATCTCGAGATGTGACTTTTATTTTTTGTTTTCTAACAATAATCTTTATCGGTTTTCTTTTATTATTCGATAGATTAATAAATGAGAATAATAAATTATTATATTGTTATTGTAATATGGGGTTAAAAATAAAAATGTTTTATAAGTGATTTCAAATTGTTTATTCGTTATAATTTTATAAACTAGAAATAAATAGTTAACTTCTAGTTAAAACAGTTTATTTTCTCATAAAGAACAATTTATTGAAGTAAAGCAGGTACCTACTCTTAACTACAACTAGCAAATCTATCCACGTATATAAAAATAAGTGCGGACTCCTTGTCACAATACAATTAAATTACTCAGAAGTACTACTTTTACTGCCAGTTCGTTCGTTTTAACTTTAGTTGCCTATCTCAAACGTCAAAGTTAACAAATCGTATTTATTAGGACTTATTGCGGTTATAGCTTAAGTATTAATTTTCATTATGAAAAGAAGATTGAAGCTAAACCTCAAAATAATCCTTATTGCGGATATGACACAATATTATTTTAATTAAATTACTAAAATCCATTTTTAATTTATAACTTAATACTTTGTATAACCCCCATTATTGTCAATGCTATCAAGTAAACGCTGGCGCATGAATCTAACAATATTAAAACATTTATCTGTCCCTGTTAAATGTTCCCATATTTTCATGCAATGCAACTTCAACTGCTCATCAGATCTCTCATTCCGTGCTTCCCATCGCTGTATCGCAAAATGTAAACGTCTTGTTTATGTTTTTCAATCAAATATGGGCGAACGGTGTGCACGGCGAACGGTTAGTAAAGATGTGTCGAATAATTCGGCAAAATATCTCGTTGGTACCAAAACCACTTGTTTCATATTCACTGACTAGCTGGGGCCACTTCGCTTTGGACTGGCAAGGCTTTTCCTGATATCTTTTGACCCTCCGACTCCCAGTAGGTATTTCTCTAAAACAAAAAAAGAGTACTGCTAAGCTACTAGCAAAATACGAATATTACCAATTTGAAACCAAATTATTTTGAAAATAGAAATGTTACATATTATATCTATTATTATTATACTTAATTTTATAGTCAGCATTAATTTTCTTTTCTTCTATTTAGGCTTTATGATAAATATAAAACGTTTAAAAAATAACTTAAAGGATCAGCAGTTATACTTTCATTAGAAAAACAATCGATACAATAATTAAATCATAATACTCACACTCAGTCACGTTTCATCAAATTTCTGTGATATAATAATTTAAGTCCACTTTTACGCAGCGCGATAGTATATCTGCTTTCATCTCAATACTTAAATTTCCTTGCATTTCAAAATTAACTACAACACCGCTAATAGATTAAACACACGTCACTATAATCTACAATAACAAGTATAACAACCAACCAAAAACACGATGAATGACTCGTAAGTTATCTGCATCCGTCTACCTTATAATTTGTTTATTTCGATTTCTGTGGGTATAATCATCAAATTTTACGAATAAGTGAACATGACTAGGAACTGTAGTCATTAACGTGATTATTCAAAGTAATTGCAAACTAATGTGAGAGTGTGTGAATAGAGTGTGTGTGTGAACTATACTATAGAGTATAGAAATTATTCATTAGAATAAGGTCGTAAGTTAAACAAAAGTGTCAATCTATTTCTTCGTGACAATGCCACTCGTCTTCTAACCCCCACTGTACATACATAATTTTTTTCCATGAAAGTAGGCAGAAACTACAGGACACACCATCTGCTTACGATCCTTACTTTCCTTTTGTTTCTTTTACGCTCATATATCTTGCCATAATAGTACCTGGGGCAATACCGAATGGTTGATAGTTGAAAATATCATAGGCCCCGAAACTGAACTTTCGCTTATATGCTTATAATATTTTCTATAGAAAGTTCCTCCTTTCTCATATCTTACGATTACGTAACATTGTTTACTCCATATCGTGTCTCGGTGCAAACGAACGACCGCAAACGTTGCAGACTCGTTATCTGTTTGTTTTATGAGAATAGAAGGTCAG
Source organism: Apamea crenata (assembly GCA_949629185.1). NCBI lineage: Eukaryota > Metazoa > Arthropoda > Insecta > Lepidoptera > Noctuidae > Apamea > Apamea crenata. Next base: position 10,396,989 of record OX451363.1, on the reverse strand, counting down.
CTTCCTTTATTCGAATTATTCTATTGTACAGACGCCAGCACATCAAGTTACTACAATATGTCAAATTTCTTTAATAGATTTTCAACTTTATCGCTTTTAGAGGTCGTTGTAAATGAAAGGCGAATAAGTATACGAAACGATTTTTCGAAGATTTATTTTAAGAACATCGCCTTTTATACACATTATCGTAGGGTAGCATGCGAGAGTGGTGGTAACTAAGGGTGTTACTGAGAAACAAGTAACCAATGGGCGCGATCCATGTTGTGATGCCGGCCGAAGAGGACGAAGGAAGCGTGCGCGCGGCGCACTCGTAAATACGGGCGGCACGGCTCCCAACTGTCAGTGCACGATGGTCTTCGACGCGAGGATGTTGTCACACTCGTTACGGTCGCCAGCGCAGGCGCAGGCCGCCGGTGGTGTCGCATACGTTGGAGCGGTGACGTAGTGCGCGCTGCGCGCCGCGCGCGCGCCCTGGCGGTCGCTCAGTGCGCTGCGCGTTGTGACGGCGGCCGGACGTGTGAATTGTGATGTTTTGGAATGCTTCTGTAGGTCACTACATTATTCCCCCCTCAGCGAAGCGTACAGGAGGTTTCGAGGTCCTGCCAGATTTAGTGACGTAGCTGAAGGTGACGGGTGCTTCATCTGCTTGCTTATCGTTGCATTGGAATGCGGGCTTTAGCCGGTCAATGGATATATTAGTTTTCCTATTCTCCAACTGAACGGTGTAGTACTTGTCTGTACGATAGATGACGCGATACGGACCGTTGTAGGTAGGTGTCAACGGTCTGCGCACAGCGTCGTTGCGAACATAAACATGCGTTGCTTTATACAGATCACCGTGAATGAAAAATGCTGTGTTTTTGTTGGCTACGCGCTGCACCTGTGCCTTTTTCAATGATTCGCTAAGATGACTCATAAAGTGCGATGACGTGTTGCATGCTGTGCTTGTTTCACCGTAGAATTCGCCGGGCAGGCGTAATGTTCTTCCGAATAATAATTCCGCTGTACTGGCGCCGATGTCTGTCTTGTATGCGGCGCGAAGACCGAGTAGTACCGTGGGTAACTCGTACGTCCAGTTCATTGTATTTAATCTTGCGGTGAGTGATGCTTTGAGCGTGCGGTGCCAGCGTTCTACTAAGCCGTTGGATTGGGGGTGGTAGGCCGTAGTTCGTACGTGCTGGATTCCCATTCGATGCATTAACTTATTAAATAGTTCTGATTCGAACTGTCTGCCTTGGTCTGTTGTTATGGTCGCGGGGCAACCGAATCTTGCAATCCATGTTTCATACAACGTACTTGCGACTTTTTCTGCCGTTATGTCCTCGATTGGCTGAGCTTCTGGCCACTTCGTTGCTCTGTCGATCATCGTAAGTATATAACGACAGTTGTTTGACGTTGGTAAGGGACCGACTAAGTCAATGTGCAGGTGGCTTAGGCGTTCAACTGGCGTGAAACTGGATACTGGTGCTTTGGTGTGGCGATGAACTTTCACCCGCTGGCATTGGTCGCAAGCTCTTGCCCAGTCTGTGATATCTTTCTTCATAGTCAACCAGAAATAACGTGTAGTAGTTAATCTTCTCGTCGCTCTTACGCCTGGGTGATTAAGGTCGTGTATGGCATGATAAGCTTGCTTCCTAAATTGTGGTGGTAAGAACGGGCGAGGAGATTTTGTAGACATCTCGCATATGACTTGGGTAGTTGTACCGGGCAGGGCTATTCGCTTGAATATGTAACGATTGCTTTTAATGAGTTGCTCGAGTTCTTCATCTTGCTTTTGAGACTTTGCTAGCTCAACGTAATTTATTGGTGTTGGACATGATATTGTGTCCACTCGAGACATGGCGTCGGCTACACAGTTATCCCTGCCCGATACGTGCTCAATATCGGTGACGAACTGACTGATATATTCTAAATATCTTGTGCGCCTCGGAGTGTCATCTTTGTAGTTCGCTCGCAGTGCGGTTGTGAGGGGTTTGTGATCCGTCAATATGGTGACGTCACGGCCTTCTATCATCCGGCGAAAGTGACGTACTGCCATGTATATAGCCGTAAGCTCCCTATCATACGTGCTGTATTTCCTTTGAGCATCGTTGAACTTCTTTGAAAAAAATCCGAGCGGTCTCCAATGGCCTTGAATTTTTTGTTGAAGTACCGCCCCGGCGCAAGTGTCGGATGCGTCGGTCATGAGTACGAATGGTAGTGTAGACGACGGGTATGACAACAATACGGCGCTGGTAATGTCATCTTTACATTTTTCAAACGCCTGAATCGCTGTCTCGCTCCACATTATTTTCGTCTTGTCGTTTTTCTTTGAGTCTTTAAGGTAAGCATTGAGCTCTTTTTGATACTCGGCGGCGTGAGGAATATTCTCCCGATAAAGGTTCATCATACCCAGGAATCGACGTAATTGTTGGACGGTTTCTGGGCGATGGTATGATTTTATCGCTTTGACCTTTTCGTCAGTTGGCTTAATTCCATCAGTGGTTATAGTGTAGCCCAAAAAGTTGAGTGTTTGTTGGCCGAATGTGCACTTAGCTACATTTAGTTGTAACCCATGGTCGTTAAGCCTTCTGAATACTTCTTCCAGTTCTCTTCTGTGCTGTTCTTCAGTTTCAGAAGCTACTAAAATGTCGTCGACAAATGGGAAAACAGGGAGTCCCCGTAGAACGTTGTCGATGTGTCGCTGAAATGTCTGCCCTGCGTTGCGCAAACCGAAGCACATCCTCGGGAATTCAAATAGCCCGAATGGTGTGATAACGGCTGTCTTCTGTATATCCTCTTCGCGAGTCCTCACTTGATAGTAGGCCTTTTTCATGTCGATAATGGAGAAGTATTTCTTCCCTAGCAAGTTGTAGGTAAAATCGTGCAGTCTTGGAATGGGGTACCGGTCGGGCACGGTCACTGCATTCAGACGTCGATAATCTCCACAGACTCTGTGTTTGCCGTCCTTCTTTAGGACAAGGTGTATTGGACTGGCCCAGGGACTCTTCGACGGCCGACAAATGCCTTGCTCAACCATCGCGTCAAATTCGGCCTTGGCTGCCTTGTACTTATGTGGTGGTAGTGGTCGTGATTTTGCATATAATGGCGGGCCGGTAGTCTGTATGTGGTGTTCCACTTCGCTATGGCAGAGCTTTAAGTTGGGTCGGGTGATGTCTGGGTACTTTGCAAGCAGATCGTGGTATGGCTGCTGGTCATCTACGGTGTTGATGCTGGAGTCTGAAGTGGACGTTACGTAGCCGACAACGGATAGGCCTGTTTTTTTGTCTATTAGCCTTCGTCCGTGTATATCTACCGTGAGTTGGTGCTTATGTAAGAAATCGGCTCCCAATATAGGTCTGGTCACTTCGGCGACGACAAAATTGCACATGTACGGTCGACGTAATCCAATATTCAACGTCATAGTGCGTTCTCCGTAGGAGGGTATTCGTGAACCGTTAGCGGCGTAGAGATATTCGGTCGGCGTCGTTTTTTCTTTGTGTACCCTCTTGATCGGTAGTACTGAGACATTCGCCCCAGTGTCGATTAGGAAATGAAGACCGGTTCCTAACTCTTTTATGAACAGACGGTGTTGGGTTATGTCGTTGACTTCAGCTCCCGTCGTAGCCAAAGTCGGGGCTAGTTTTCCTGGCTCGTATTCGTCTTACTCGCAAAATTGCAGGGTCTTCTACAGCGAAACGCCTCCTTACCGAACTTGCGATGGAAATAGCAAATCGAAGTGTCACGATTCGCGGACTTGGAGCGGGATCTCGAACGGTATCTGCCTCGCTGTGGTCCACGGTAGTAGTTACGTGATCTGTCAATTTTTAACGCGGCGACCTCTTTCGTAAGTGCCTCGATCATATTCAAAATTCGATCGTTAGGCGCCGGTGTCGACGATTGTGACGCGGTGCTAGCGTGACTGCAGGAACACACAGAATTGGCCTCTTTCGTCTGCTCACTCATCTTGTCCGCCATTGCCGCGAGCGAGTCCAATTTAGATTCTTCGCTGACCGCCAATACAGCTCTCGTCGAAGAGGGTAGGTGGCTCATCCACAACATTCGGAGGGTTTCATCTGGCATTTTGTCCCGGGCTAGATCACGCATACGCCGCAGCAGCTGAGAGGGACGCTGGTCGCCTAATTCGACTTCGTTAAGCAATTTTTGCAATTGCTTGTTCTCAGACTCCTCGTAGACGGATAACAGTCGGGCCTTTAGCGCTTCAAATCTACCCGTCCTGGCCGATGATAATATTATGTCGCTAATTTGTTCAACATCCACCTTGTCCAGTTGTGCCACGGCGAGACCAAACTTCGCTTCTTCGCTGTGCTTCTGGTTCGACACCATGGTTTCAAATTGTGCGAACCATAATCTGGGCTTATCTCGCCAGAATGGAGGTATCCGAGACTTGACGGAGATCATCTCTATATCTTCCTCAGACAGAGTGGTTCGCGGCTCTTTACTAGCGTTATCCATGACTTGTTGAGATCACGTCGGGGTCACCAATTTAGAGGTCGTTGTAAATGAAAGGCGAATAAGTATACGAAACGATTTTTCGAAGATTTATTTTAAGAACATCGCCTTTTATACACATTATCGTAGGGTAGCATGCGAGAGTGGTGGTAACTAAGGGTGTTACTGAGAAACAAGTAACCAATGGGCGCGATCCATGTTGTGATGCCGGCCGAAGAGGACGAAGGAAGCGTGCGCGCGGCGCACTCGTAAATACGGGCGGCACGGCTCCCAACTGTCAGTGCACGATGGTCTTCGACGCGAGGATGTTGTCACACTCGTTACGGTCGCCAGCGCAGGCGCAGGCCGCCGGTGGTGTCGCATACGTTGGAGCGGTGACGTAGTGCGCGCTGCGCGCCGCGCGCGCGCCCTGGCGGTCGCTCAGTGCGCTGCGCGTTGTGACGGCGGCCGGACGTGTGAATTGTGATGTTTTGGAATGCTTCTGTAGGTCACTACACGCTCAAGCATTAAGGTTCAAGGTTGATTGGATAATTTTGACAGTTCGGGTAGCTTGACCTGCTGGCGTCTGTACCTACTACATCAGGTTTCACCGGGCCACGATAACATTTCTGTGAATGCTACGATAATACACTTGATGTTTCCAAAAATAAACTCCACACGTATGCTTGAACGTAGAATAAACATAACGACATTCGATCACTCAACGGCATTTTGCTGTTGCATCACTATTTTTTACACCTCGAATCATCCAACTGTTATTATAAGTGGATTAAAAACATGTATTTTTGTTTCAGAATCTGTACAAGAGTCGCTAGAGAGGCGTTTCGGCCGCGTAGGAGGTCGCATTCCAGTCACACCCTCAGAGTCCTTCCAGAAGAGGATTTCTGGTGCCTCCGAGAAAGACATCGTACACTCCGGTCTGGACTACACCATGGAGAGGTCGGCTAGGGTAAGCATCAACCAAAATAATAACTTGTTATAAAACCGCGACAGCCCCGATCTAAAATAAAGTGATTGGAAAAATTTGCTCCAAAAACTGCAATTATTTAAAAAAGTTAAGACATACATAGACATTTTAGACGTGATTAAAAACAGGCGCTGACTAATTTGACAGGACTAAAATAATATTTATCTTCTGTCCTTTACTTAATGCGATAGAAAGAAAAAGATGCACTGAAGTAGTTTAGTTTGTTAACAAGGGAATCGGCGCCAATGACTAATGTTATTATTCTTCCACAGGCCATCATGAAGACTGCCGTGAAGTTCAACTTGGGCTTAGATCTGAGGACAGCGGCGTACGCCAACTCCATCGAGAAGATCTTCACCACATACGCCGATGCTGGTCTTGCATTCTAAACACTCACTAGATAAATTGAAGTATTGTCTGCATTTTATAGACTCCATTTTAGTCCCTATGCACATAAGTGTAACTTTTAAGACATTATTATCACAGTATTTTTTGTTTTTTGGAATCATGGCTTTTTTACTTTAATGTTAAGCGAATCGTTGAACTTTTAAAGTGAAAATTTAATTTTCCAATATTGTATCGTCTTTTTGAATAAAATCGTTTTACTGTTATTCTTAACCCTTTTTTTTTATTCTGCAAAACATTTGAATAAGTACATCGTTAACGTTCTTTTATACTAAGGTTAAAATTCCAATAACTCAAACCGTACCGTCCTTTCTAACGATGAGCCCCGCGTCCTAACCAAAATCATGAACCCGAACGCGTGGTCGCGTCGATAGAGGGCGCGTACCGGTTTCCGAACATTTGAATGCGAAGATAGCATAATAGAGCGAACGATCTTTTTGGTTAGGACGTGGGGGAACAAAATGAACGCGACGATCGTTTTAGTAAGGATGCGGCCGCGGGCATTCCACTAGAGGTATAAGTGCCAGTCCACAAAATGCTGCTCATTAAAATCTACAAATATTAGTTTTTGCCCCCGTAGAGGTCGGAAATCATCGATCCCACGAAAACGTAGTCGCTACTACGTTTATAAGATCTTTCTAAGAGTAATAATTTATTCCGTAATACATTGTTTTCATAATATTATAACTATTGGTTTACTCGGCGCACGCCAATAGATAAAGCTCCCAGTCGGCATGATTTTAACCGACATCCACAATTATCGTCATATTTCAGCCAATTTACACAAAGGTACTAAGAATTATTATTATTTTGGTATTTTTAACTAGCGAGACGACGCGGGGACAGTTGTGATTTTATATTATTTCATACTAAAGTTGTCAAAAAATAAAAGGCCCGTTTTGACATTGACAGTTCTATAGTGTATTCACGGAGACGAGTTAGTAGAGCGCTATCTCACTCACACAATTTTTTAACTGCGATTGGTCAGTGATAAACGCTAAGGCGGTGTACACAGTACGAGTACTTTTTAGTCTACTCATACTTCCCGTACTGTGCAGACGTGCTCTTACTTGTGACTGTATGCTCAACTTGTGAACCGGCTGGTGTATTGGATTTTATGATTGATTGCTTTCTTGATATTAGCTGTAACGCTGAAATGTTGAAACGGGAATTATTAAACATCGTTAAAAATCATAGACAGCGATACGACGCTTGCATTATAGACGAAATGGCAAAATCACAAAACAAAACTGTATTGAGACTGCCGCCGTGTCATTGCGAATTAAATCCAATTGAGCTAGTGTGGGCTCAAGTTAAAGGAAATGTAGCTTCACACAATCATGAAAACACACAAAATGGCAGAATTAAAAATTTTATTAAACGAATCAATTCAAAATATTGACGCAGAGAAATGGAAAAAATGTATAAAGCATGTCATAGAAATAGTTGAGCCCAAAATGGATGCCATGGACAGAAATGTGGAAGCAATGACTGAAAGATTCATAATAAATGTAGGAAACGACGACAGTAGTGATAGTACGGAGAGTGATGATGATGATGATATGTTATAAACTTGTATAGGTAGATATTATAATATAATAAAGAAAATTTAATCATCAACTCTGGATTTTATTTCTTTCCTTCATATCCATCATATATATAAAAAAGTAGGTACCCATAAAAAAATTCTATCAAATAAATGTCTCTCAATTTATACGACAGACGAAGCCGCAGGAATAAACTAAGCGAACTTTTAAGAAGCGCAGTGTGAACGCACATTTACATTTCTAAGGTATTGTTAACGCCCACTGACCCTAAAAAAGTTTTTTTTGTCTTTGTCATTTGTATGATAATGTGCGATAGAGAAGGCGCTATACTAACTCGTCTCCGTGAATACACTATAGTAGTTCATAAAGATCAAATTCGCAAAACACGTATTCGTTTGTATGAAACTGACAGGTGTCAAGAACGCATTCTCAAATGTCAAAACGGGCCTTTTATTTTTTGACAACTTTATACCTGCTTGGAAAGTACCCCTAACACTTAAAACTGAGGCAGAAAGTACGTCATTACTGTTGTACAGAGTACATCAAGCTACTACAATCTGTCAAATTTCTTTAACAGATTTTCAACTTTATCGCTAAAGCATTATTATTAAGGTTCAAAGTGTATGGAAATCCATTTGTCGCGCTATTTTTTTATTTTGGGCAGATCTGTAGCTAATTAGAAAGTTACACACCTATCCACACCTTACTTAAATGAACTTATTAAAATGATTCATTTAAAAAACTAATTAATTTAAGAAAAATATACCAAAGAGTTTTTACACAGTTCCTGCACCTTTTTTATTTTATTTTTAATTCCGATTATCGATGAGGCTTTATGCAATTTTTAAATCGAAATAAGAAAATTGGGTGGATTTGTAATTTTTATAAAGATTTGTTCGCGTTTTATAAGTAGTCTAAGTATGAAAAATTGTAAAACTAAGAATGCGGAGAAAATGATAATATCCTTATTTTTCCCTTTTGCATATTTTCCGCAAGAGAATACGTTGTTTATGTACCTACAGACGCCAGCAGGTCAAGCTACCCGAAACTGTCAAATTTTCCCAATTATCCTTGAACCTTAATTCTTTAGCGATTAAGTTGAAATTCTATTAAATAAATTTGACAGATTGTAGTAGTTTGATGTGCTGGCGTCTGTACATATTTCCAGCGAGTTTATGGTGCCTACCTTTTGGATAGGTGTAGTAATACCTATTTTCTACAACTTTCGTAGTAGTAAACGAAGTTTGACCGACCTCAAGATATAATTAAAGATATTTGCTACAAATATATTGTATAAAATAAGCGCGGAAACATATTTTACTTAATAAACTTGAATGCCGATAGTTGATTTAATTTCCTGACGTAATTCGTAACATCCCGTCGAGTCAGCTGATATATGTCAAAATCTAGTCAAGCAGAGTGGTTAATGTCCCTGGCAAAAGTATTACATTGTGTTCTAATAACTGTAACAATTTTAATATAAACTTCACTTAAAAAACGTATTTTATTTACTTCGTAGGTTTTTAAAGCACTATGTATCACTCGGAAGAAAGTGCGATTCCCAACTCGTATGTATTAAGGCCCCCGACTGAGCCTCGGGCCGCAAACTACACCCTCGTTAGTAATCGGTCAATTTCTCCTCTCGGTGAAAAATGTACAGACGCCAGCAGGTCAAGCTACCCGAAACTGTCAAATTTTCCCAATCAACCCTGAACCTTATACGTTAGGGATAAAGTTGAAAATCTAAAGAAATTTGACATATTGTAGTAGCTTGATGTGCTGGCTGTCTGTCCTATTGTACTTTTGAACCTAAGACGTCCATTTTTAGGGATCCGTAGTCAACAAGGAACCCTTATAGTTTCGGCATGTCCGTCTGTCTGTCTGTCCGCGGTTTAGTTCAAAAAGTATTGGTACTAGAAAGTTGTAATTTGGTATGAGTATACACGATAATGACGCCGAAAAATTGGTAAAATTCAATTTTGAAAAAAACAATTATTTAGGGTACCAAAAGTATTAGGGGTTTGGAAAGACCGTTTTTTGATTAAGTAAACCGTTCGTGACTTATCAAGCTTTATACTACCAATTTTCGTTAGTCAAGTGTCCCCCCCCCTCTACCAACTAAACGGTTGTAGTTAGGAATTCAAATGTCACGGCAGTAGTACCTTTAAATAACGAAGTTTAAATGAAAACTATCACACTTAAGTGGTCTTTACAAGTTTACGAGTAATAGTCGACCAATTGTATTTGACTCGAAAATTTCGAACAACTCCATAGAATTCCTCAATTTTATTTTTTTTGTGACGAGTGCGTAGTGTAGCTCTGAGTCCTGTATTTAAATTCAAAACACCGGCTATGACAAGTCTTATCAAAATTTCAAAAAAAAAATTATAACTTTCCGTGCAAAATTGTCGGATCAGGTGAGGATTTGTATAGGAAGTCAAATTAGGTAGGTAGTCATGTTTGGCTTTTAGTTAGAGCATGGTACGAAACTATCAGTCAGCGAATACGACCCGCACTTGGCTGTTACAAAAACTACGGAACCCTACACTGCGCGTGGCCCGACACGCACTTGACCGGTTTTTTTTTTATATTTGCGAAACAGTCATAAAAGGCATTCGAAGTTATTCATTTTAGTACGCAACTTACGGTTACACTTATTTGACATAGACGACAAAATTCAACCAGGTGGAATAGGCCATTTAGAGATTCTCATAACATTTTGCAAAATTCTGTTGCCGCATGAACTTACAACAGGGATAATGTTAACACATATTATTATGTATAACAAAAATCAATCAATCTGCCTAGCCTTTTCCCAACTCTGTTAGGGTCGGCTTCCAGTCCAAGCAGTTGTAGCTGAATACCAGTATTTTGGAACGACTGCCTATCTGACCTCCGTAACCCAGTTACGGGGTAACCCGATACCCCTAGTTGACTTCTAGGCTTCTGTCTACCCGTAACGACAGTCAAATATCTACGAATGACCAGCCGGGACCAACTGTTTTACGTGATTTCCGAGGCACGAATGGGTCTCGATTAGTAATGAACTGTGACCCATCCCCGAAGCGACTGTGGCTTGCGCAGCTTAACCTTTGATCAACCCGCGCGGCTATGACTAAGTACAGACGCCTGAAAAAACAGTGCAGTTCAACTTCTGCCCTGCTACAAGAGCCCCAAGTCCCAAGGAAGTGCCCTTAGCGAGTAGTCGCTTAGTTTATAAGTTTTAGTGCCCTGTCTGGAGGCCTTCATTTATTAAGACATACGCAAAATGCGAAAAATCCGAACAAAATGCTGAGCATTTTGATCTTACTAAGCCGAAACGTTACCACTTACCACTATACTGTAACCAGTAACCATAGACAACGATTTACTAATTTGGGGTTAACTGAACGCTTTGGTAACTGACGCATTCTTTGGAACGCAGCCAATTACGTGGTGAAATGTCAGTTGTCAATCGATGCGAGTTGTGAATTTTTCGATACGATTCCAATTATTTTTGTACTTACGTTATTTGGAAAATTATTCAGAACAAAATGTTCACACCAATATTCGTTACAATATTTATGACATTAATCAACGGCATACTTTCCAAAAGCGTTGAACTTACCTTCGAGTTACCTGATAGTGCAGTAGAATGTTTTTATCAAGAAATAGAAAAGAATACCTCAGCGGCTTTAGAATATCAGGTAATTTACATGTCTTAGAGAACAAGTGAACAATATTTTTGTTTTAAATAATAGTTATAAAAAGTGTGTAGTGAAATAAACTAATCCTAACTTATGATTAGTTCCACTTGTCCAATCATTTTCCTGTTCAAAGGCGTTAAGACCACTGTTTAATGTTTCAGGTTATCACTGGAGGACAATATGACGTTGATGTAAAGATAGAAGGTCCCAACAAACAAATTATTTACCAGCAACAAAAAATGCAATATGATTCACATCAGTTTACTGCACAAATAACAGGTATTATACATTGAAAAACTATTAAATTTATTCTTGTAATTAACAATACTAACAAAGCAACTTGATACTTACAATTGTATAAAAACATTGTGATGATCTTGTTGTGAAACTCCAATTTTATTATTCAAAAGGAATGTTAATTACTACAGTAATTCTCTAGATGTTTCTTATTCAATTATAATATATATATATATTCCAAGGCAAATTTTTACTATGTTCTGTTACAGGTGTATACAAAGTGTGCTTTAGCAATGAATTCAGCACATTCTCCCACAAACTTGTCTACATGGAACTTAACGTGGGTCCTGAGAAACCATTGCCTGGAGTTGGAGACCATGCAACTGTTCTAACACAGGTTAATTAATCAATATTTTTGTTACCACCAACCATCACTGAATTTGAGCATAGAATGCTCCAATAATGGTCATGGAAGCCTATGGCCCATATGCTACTCTGCAACCATCAAAACTATTAGTGTAATGTGATACAGTTGGCAGAAAATTATGAGACTTTATTTTACATGGCACTTGATAAGGAAATAAAAACACGCCAATAGGCATTTTCTAAAGCGAATGGTTTAGCCTAGTTGAAATAAGTATAACAAATCAACTGTACTTGGGAGATTTCTTATCACTAACTCACAACAATAAGATTGGAAATTTCAGTGGCCATAACTTTACTGGTCTAGTTGGCTTCATAATTTGGAAATCTATAATGTCAAATTGCCATTACATACTATGTTGAATAATAGACAAAATAATACACTTTTGAATAAATGAAAACTATGTTATATCTAATAATAAAAATGATACTTTCAGCTGGAAACTTCTGCAGAAGAAATTCACTCAGCCCTCAATAGAATCATTGATCATCAAACTCACCACAGGCTCAGGGAAGCTCAGGGCCGCAAGAGAGCAGAGGACCTCAACGAGCGAGTATTCTGGTGGTCTATGGGCGAATCTCTAGCAATTGTATGTGTGGCGTTTGCACAAGTAATGGTTCTTAAGAACTTCTTCAGTGACCGACCTACATTATACAACAGAATGTAATACCTAGTAAAATATATAGTTTATTTATTAAAACATCTTTGCGGTTTATTTTATTATAGTTTTATTTGTAATAATGTACAGGTTAAGATTTAATATAAAATCATTATATTGCAACTTAAAACTGAAAAGTAATTATTGTTAGTAAACATTTCACATGGTTAATAGAACTTGTAATAACTTTTTAAGTTAATTGCCTTTAACATAATAACAAATAAGAAACCTAAATTAACTCTAGTTCTGAGGCTAGATACAAAATTGTTGGTGTCATCTTGTTGCTGTATAAGCTTACAAAATTATCTTTTTTCTTATTGCTCACTTTGCTTTTACATGAGATTTGTAATCAAAAGAGCACTAAAAGGGCAAAGACTCCATTAACTAAGGCACAGGGATAGGCTATCAGTGGTCTTTGTTCAGAGTCGCCAGACATGGTAACAAAAAGTCTGCTAGCAGAAAGAGCTGACCAAATCACTGCAACAGCTGATAAACTTAATCCTATTGATCCTTCAAGAGAGATAAATATACCTAGCCCTGCCAAGACAACCATGGGTAACATACAATAGCCCAGCACACTCGCCACACTTAACAGAGTAAAAACTCCTTCAGAGCGACTCATTAAGGATAGTAGGCAGTACATCAAAATTACTGACATTACTGATAACCCGTAAACATATCCAAAGTGAGCTTTGTTCCCTGCAAGAAACAGACATACAGCAAGAGCTAAACAAAATGCTATCGGACCCGCAATATCTGTATCTCTCAAAAGAAAGTTTGCATCATCAGCTTTTGATTGACCATGGAATGGATTCATGACAGCTAAAGTTTTTTCCAGTATTCTATCTGGGTATATTTCAAGTTCATCTAATAGTGGCGGTTCATCGAAGTCTGTCGGTTCTACAACGGGATCCCCGGGAATTGGTGCTGGTGTGAATATGTTTGAGTTGTAGTACTGATTGTTATTGGCAGTCATATTACCCTGGTTCTGGTCGAATGAGTAGTTTTGTTGCTCAGTTGGAAAGGTCTGAAAATCTAAAACAGAAATACCATTATGTAGTCTCAAATAATGCTTCTATTCATAGTTTTTAACAGTCTCTTCTTGTTGTTTGTGACAGCTTCGATCTTCTATACTACACAATGGATTTTGATGCGGTTTTCACCATCATTTAGATAAAGCATTTAATCCAGAAGTTGATTTTTAATAATAAATATTTAACTTAAATAAAGCACAGAAACTTCGATGTTTTGATAATGTTGCCACATCAGCATATTGCATCCGTACGAAGCATGGGCTGGTAGCTAGTTTAAGTTTAATTATTATTATTAATATAACAAAAAGATAAATCTGAGAGTAGAGAGTAGTAGCTCACCTAACGTTTGCGCTGGATCAGCAAAGGTGTTCGAAGCGTTGAAAGAGTAATTTTGGCTATTATTTTGCGTCTGCCACGAATAATCGTTGGGGTTGTTGAAATTTGCCATTTTTAAGTTTCTTCGGCTACAGATTTCAGAATAAAACAATTTATTTCATATAAATCATTAAAAATATTTGACCAAAATGACCAGTTCCATGTCACTACTTGTCAATACCTAATGTCATTGTCATTTGTCACACAACACAAACATGACAAGACAAGCAATCTCCCTAGTGATGTTAGAAAAATCGACTATTGAATAATAAACCGCGTTATCGATTAAGCCAAAATGCCACAAAAATATGCTAAAAAGCCTATAATGTTCCCACTGCTGGGACACAAGTCTATAATCCACCACGCGGGCCCAGTGCGTGTTGGTAAATCTCAAATCACGTCTTCAAATTTTTGATTCTAGGACATTCCGGTTTCCGCACGATGTTTTCCTTCACCGTTTTTAGAGCAGTGGTGACGACAAAATTCACACAAAGTAAAGCGCCTGACTGGGTAAGACTACTACCTACCTACGACCTACAACTCGGTAAGTCGCGGCCGTTACCACTGCTCTAAGGACTACTTACTGCTTTGCGGCATTCTAAATGTTATAACTTAGGGTGGAGTTTTACATCATCAGGCGGGAGGAGACGCCCGGGTGTCACCACTGCCAGGATCGCCCAGAGGACACGGTGGAGCATACGGTGGAGGTCTGCCCTGCTCGGGCGGAGCCCCGCCGTGTCCTCGTAGAGGCGATCGGCAACGGCGGCGACCTCTCGCGCCCGGCCCTGGTTCAAGCCATGGTCCGGGGCGAGAGGGAGTGGGAGGCTGTCACCTCCTTCTGCGAAGCAGTCATGCTAGCGAAGGAGGTGGCGGGGAGGCTGAGGGAGAACACCTCACGCCTCAGCCACCGCGGGAGACGCTCCGGGCGTCGGGAGCCGCGTGACGACTCCCGGCCACCGTAGGTGCGGGCCTGCGGGCGGTGAGTAATGGGTAGCTCACCGTCCGATCAGGGCCAGGCCCGTGCCGGACGGCGCGTTGTGTTCCACGCGCGCCTCAAAGAGAAGTCAGCAAAGGACGGGGCCCGACAGGGCCGAAGCCTGCCAGGGCGGCGGGATCGTCCGAAAGGGTTACCGCTGCCCTGGAACAGAAAGGGCTAAGGAAGGAACACGGGTGGGTTTTAGTCAGTAAGAGTCTGACACTCCCTTCCGCTCCACCCAGAGCGGGAGGGGTCATTTGATGATTTCCCAACCTCAAAAAAAAAGGCTGGTGAAGTGTAAGTTCGCACGTTTCACAAGAACGTTAAAATGCAGTACACGGGAGCACAAACAGGTAAAACCCTAAACCACAAGTCCACAATATTATTTACCTGATAAGATCCTTCGGCCTGTCACCCCCACAAAGGAGGTTTATGATTGTGTAGCAAAATCTGTGATTCTGTGATCGCAGAGCAAGTTACAGTGGTAAGTACAGTAGGCCGTACGTCAGTGGCAGTGGCCTCTTACTCGACTGTACAGACGCCAGCAGGTCAAGCTACCCGAAACTGTCAAATGAACCTTGAACCTTAATACTTTTGCAATAAAGTTGAAAATCTATTAAATAAATTTGACAGATTGTAGTAGCTTGATGTGCTGGCGTCTGTACATTAATAAAGGTTTTAATAAAACTTTTCAATATATGGCATACTTTATTCCATTACATTTAGGTAGTTTTAGTCACTGGATCTATTAGTACGATGGAATGTTTTCGAGTTTGTTTGAATATTACAGATACATAGGTACTTATTTATTTAATAAATACATACAAGTTTTAGTAAGTAGGTAAAGGTACAATAATATAACAGTCAATCAATACGTGAAGTTACATTGTAAATTGTGTTTTATAATCACTTAAATTAAATAGAAATTGATTTAAGCACAGTAAAAAAATCTACATGTAAAGAAGTTCATAAATAATATGCTGTTATATATTATTTTATATACTTACGGCACCTATTTCAGATTACTGATAATATAATATGTAGATACAATGTTTTATTTTAGTAATAAAGGTCTGCAGTTGAAATCGATTCATACCACAGTGCATAAAAAAAATATAAATGTTTTTACTACAGTGGAACGTTTTATATTTGCAAAGCTCGTATTTGGGCACACAGGGTTATATTAAATGTATAATAAAGACAATACTGGAATGCACCAAAGTAAATCCGGAGGTGAATCATGATCTAAAAATCGATATGATTGCCACCCCCAATCTTACGAAGACATAAGTACCAGCCGTACCATGCATGAATGTAAAATGTTATAACCATAATCTTTGGTGCATTCAAATACATTAAAATTATAACTTTCGTTGGACAGAGCATGGTCGTTAAATAATATTTTCAGGTACTTATTTATCTTATTAAACAGCAAACAAACTACAATAAATACCCATTTTTGTATCTTGGAATAAATTAAAAAACTTCGTACTTGTCTGTTGCCTTCAGTACACTATGTTTTAACAAGGACAAAGTACATTAATGATACCTAATCCATTTTTATTACAACAGGACGTTAATAACATAATTAACAACAAAATATAAAACAAAATGTTTTAACTTATATTACAATTCAAATAATTTCCTGATGTATTGACTTACCTACAGGTCGTTTTCTAAGATTTACCAATGTCATTAAAGTGTATTAGAATTTATAAAAAGTAATAATATAATCAAACTCATAAGGCAGTCTTAAGCTAAAATGCAGGCTCCATTAACTTGATAACTTTCTTTTTAACAGGTGTGATAATAAGGTGTCGGGGTAGAATTTGGTGTGGTGTTTACATAAGATTGCAGTGGCGAAGTGCTCTCACAAGCCGATTCCCACCGGCTTCCCTTCGAAAATTCAGAACACAACCACTCTATATTCAATTTATCATTAAAATATAATCATATAATACTGTAGGTATTTAATATACCATAAAATCAAAACCTTGCAAAACACCTACATTACATTTTTTGTCATTCTTTCCCAACATCAAAATATTTTGCTCTAAAATTACTTGTAGGCGCGTGCGGCTTGCCGTGAGTTTAAAAAAAAAAAACAAATTTTAAATAGTCTGTCTCTCTGTCTGTTTGTTCTGGCTGGCTAATCTCCGAAACGGCTGGACCGATTTTGATGAAATTTAATATGGGGATACTTTGAACCCTGAGGAAGGACATTGGCTACTTTTACCAACATATCCGGCAAAGTCGCAGGTGGAGGCTAGATTAAAAATAAACTTTTTCTTAGAATCGCAAAAAGCATAAATAAATAAATTAATTCTAAGACCCCAAGAACCGACACCTTTTTTATCACCCTGTTTACAAGCTCACTCACGTAAAAACGAGAAGTTCTCAATGACATCCATGACCAACGCTAAGTCAATCCGTTTTCGATAAAAAAGAGTTCATAATAAAGTTAGTCATAAATTACCTAAAATTAAAAAAAAATATGTACAATCTACATTTGTACATGCAATATACAATACACGCATACATTTTCATCAGCATAATATCAAAGTGTAGAAAATAATCACACTTATGAACACACTAATAAATGGAGATTTCGTAACAAATTATTCTTGTCTTCAGAATAACAAAATGTCTATCAATTCTCATATAAAATCTTATGGAAATAAAAACAAAAATCAAAATTTTTATAACATACATATTATATCACAGATACCTAAGGAAGATATTACTTATTATATCTAACGTTGAGGTGCTGTAAACAGTCCCTAAAATATTTTAATAAATAAATAAAAATCACTCAATCTCAAAATCCTATGTGAATACTGTTAATAAAATATTCATGTCAATAGCTCAATTTCCTGTCTTTCATTGTTCATAAACAAAGTCATATATAATATTCTTCTGTAACACATTTACACTTGAAAGTAATCACTGACGGGGGCGTCGCCTCCGTTATTAATACTGCTTTTCGTCTCGCTCCTGTTTGGTACATTAATTTTTTCATAACCCGCTGCCGAGTCTGACCTCTCCACACTTGAACTCCCTGATGCCTCATTGTTAACCTTCTCATAAGGCGGCTCTTTCTTTGACAGTTCAAAATATTTGACGCTTTCGTAATTCGGGTCCTTTTTGGAGCGTACCGAGTCATACTTTGAGTCCTTCGATCGAACTGACTCATATTTGGGATCTTTACATCTCAACGACTCGTAGTTCGGATCTTGTGTACTTACACTTTCATAGTTCGGGTCTTTGGGGCGAACTGATTCATAGTTGGGATCAGATTCGCTTCCGGTATTGTAGAGGGGGTCATGAGGCATGGACTCGTAATTTGGTTCCAAGGTGGGTTCTTCGTTATTGTTCGCAGGCCAATTGTTGTATTTGCCGGGCTTTTTGTTGACCGTAGAGTAGGTAGGCTGTACTTTGTAGTTCGGCGCGATTGTAGCGTAAGGCGGTGTGGGGGGCTGGTTCCTCAACACTTCATAATTCGGATCGGAATCGGAGGCATTGTTGTCAGTCTTAGAGATATGCTCATACCCAGCGTCACTGCTTACAATGCTGTTAGGACCACTGTCAACAACCAGATGATTAAGTTTCAATAAGTTATTGTTTGAAAAATTAGAGTGTGGTCCTGCTTTGCTTATATCTTTGACTGTTTCGTACCCTGGATCTTGGTTTTGGGAGGACTTCCGCTCTTTATGGGCAATTGTTTCATATCCGTGATTCATAGATTTTTTACGGTCTATTGTCTCATACCCTGGGTCATCACTGCGATATTTGGACGTGTGAGGCTCACCGTCGGCGCCGGTAAAGTCTTTTGAACGCCTTGTGGTGTCTTCCGTTCGCCCTTTAGGTTTTTTGCTTACTTTAGCGTACATTTCCTCGACATTACGCGAAGGACTCTCAGTTACGCGATGATCCGAATTCAAACTAGCGTTGGCATCCGCCGATGAATAGTCGCTATAACCGGGTTCGTCGATAAAAAAATACAGGTTGTCAGTTTGAGTATCGCGTTGATCGATATCAATGTTAAGTTCTCTGGCGACGAGCGGTCTGATTAAATCTCCAGAACTAAACCGATGTTTCTCGATGGGGTAATTGCAACCGTAGAAGTCAGACGAGTTGACGCAACTGTTGTTTCGTTGGTGTTTCTCGTTGAGACTTCGTCGCTTGTCGTGATTGAAATGAAGATCACCTGAAAATGCAAGTTAGGTATACAGAAAATTCTACCCACATAATACAGAGAGGCAGGGACATCGACGCGCAAACTGTAACCATGAATTCAGCACATGAGTTTAGACCCCATAGCGTAGAAATTTTTCGTCGGTTATAAAAAAAAAATCTTCTGTTTCATAGAAAAGTGCAATACCTTGAAATTTTTCGTCGGTTATCCCTGCCACCCTGTATAAAAATTTATTTGTGACAACTCGATAAAGCTGACCGTATCTCTACAAAATATCTATGATTAACATAATCAGTACCTGTGCTTGACATCCGCTGGTGTCGTTGTGCGAGCGCCTGCTCTATGGCAGGCTGTCGGGGCGGCGCGTGGGAAGTCGCATGCGCCGAAGGATGGGACGTGGCGTGTGACGTCACGTGCGCCATATTGTGTGACGATGAATGCGCTGAGGCGTGCACTGTGACGTGAGACGTGACGTGAGATGTGGCATGAGAGCTGACGTGCGAGCTTGCGTGTGACGCGGCATGGGAACTCGCGTGTGACGCGGCGTGGCTGTTCGCGTGTGACGCGGCGTGGCTGTTCGCGTGTGACGCGGCGTGCGAGTTCGCATGCGGCGCGGCGTGCGAGCCGCCGTGGGCCGTGGCGTGCGGCGGCGGTGGCAGCGGCGAGTTAGCTTGTCGCTTCTCTGGCTTCGGAGAGCCGAGCGCGCCCGTTGAGTTGGAACATGACGAGGACGATGCTGATGGATATTAGTAAGGGTGTAAATTGTTTTATGCCTTATAACCTATAAGTCATAGGCCACAAAACCGCAGCCTTATTGAGTAACACAATCACAAACGTAACACTAATTTCACTTTATCAAGCCAATTAGTTAAACATATGTGTATGAAGGGAATTGTAAGTGAGGGGCAATACGCTAATTACGGCATTAAAACGTATTTGACCTCGGATCGTCCCTTCTGGGAACAATGTCCGTTGATGGACTGCATTTGTAACATTCTGAGCTTTTTAAATTAATAGGCGAGAATTCACAAACTTCACAAAGACATGGGTATCGATTACCAATAGAAAAAAAAAATAGTTTAAAGCGCGACTCGAGGGCATTGACCCGTCGGTCAGCTTTTAACTTAAAATTTGATATTATTGAAGCATTATTTTTGTGTCTTTTATTTGTTATTAGATACCGACCAATACAGTTTTGGCAATTATTAATAAAATAGGAAAAAGCAATGAAATAATGACCAAATTACTTGAATTATCAAACAAAGGTAAAAATTATTTAAGTTTTCCTTATAATGTGACGTGCCCTGACGCGTCTACATTCTTCATGGAATTTTAGGCAACAAATTACTGTAATAATTATGTGATGTGACTATACCTTGTCTGGAGTGTGTGGCATTAGACGTTGATGCTCCGACGTCTGGCGGAGCACTTCTTCTAAACAAAATACAAAAACAATTAACGTTAAAAGTTTTGGTAAAAGGCATTTTATTATAATTATTTACGAAACAAGTATACTGTCCTTGCGGGACACCAACAAGCTACTGAAAATAAAAATAAACTGTGGACGCTATTGGGATTAAATATTTGTGGTTATCACAGATGACGTCATTAGTAACGTCATGTAAGTTGTATACATCATGTATCAGAAAGGTATGATCATATAGGATGTGGTCATCGAACTGAACCACTTTCTCCATTGGACCAACATCGTAATCGCGAAAAAATAATCAGCCGTCCCATACATTTGAGTCGAGTATGTATTGAAGTTTTGTATGGGACAGTTGATAATTTTTCGCGATTACGATGTTGGTCCTATGGAGAAAGTTGTTCAGTTTGATCGTCTGTACCACACCCCTGAGGGAAATTCCCGTAATTTAAAGAACGTTCACAGTCTGATCTGATCTCAGTCTCAATCTGTCAAAAATACGTCTAATTTACCTACATTTTTGACAATGTGATTTGGAAGCTTTTAATAACGGGAATTGGCCTAAAGATATTTGACCACACCTTTCTGAAGAATGGGAATTCTTTCATTTTGTGAATGGTTATCGTTATCTTCAGTGTGTTAATAATCGTAATTACTCGCGAATAGGTTTAGAGTTTTCACCAGTTTTGAACTGATACGAAGCTCTAAGGGTGAGGGAAAGAACGCAGAAAAGAGGAAAGGAAGAGAAAAGGACGCAGGATTAAGGGTATGATACATTGACGAAATTTAGCGTAAACTAAAGCTTCCATAATATGTCAAAATCAGTGGTTTTGACAGATCAAAGCGTAACTTTACGCTAAATTTCGTCAATGTATCATACCCTTAATCCTGCGTCCTCTTTACACGTGGGTGTAGCCTTAATAACGAATTCTATATGATCACAGTTCAAAGAAGATTATATTAGGTTTACCTAGAGGCACCTACAGGTATTACAAGGCAGAAGTAAGCAAAAACGCCGGGAGGTGACGCCCTAAAAGGTCATATAGTGGTGATGTTCCTGGACCTTATTGGTGATGTTCTTCAAATAGGCATGGACGTAGCCAGCCATGGGCTCAGGGTGGGGCAGCAGTCTAAAATAATATGTAACTAGCAAATTATACCCGCGGTCTTACCCCGGTTAATTTTTTCATACAAAAAAGTTACACCCTATAGCACCCTGTATCTGTATGTATAATTTGAATTATCCAAAACACTTTCTTATTGCTCATCTACCTAGAACACGAAATATTCCATCCAAAAATGTGTCTCTAAATTCAGCCATTTGGGCTCTGGCAGGGTGGGACGCTTGCCCCACCCTGCCCCACCGTGGCTACGCCCATGAATAGGTGCGTAGTATTCACAACCGGCGTGCGTGTGTGACCAGATATATGAACGTAAATGAAGCAAAAGGAAAGGAGGATGAAAGGAGTATGTCAGGATCGTAGCAGGTTGTGTTCTGCAGTTTCAGCTTACTCCTATGGGAAATAGGCGTAAGTGTATGTATGTACCTAGAAGCATGAGTGGGGTCGGCGTGCAGTAGGTCGGGCGTGGGGTCGCGACGCCGCGGCTCGCTCGCGATCTGCGCGTACGTGTCGGAGCCCTCGCCCACGCTCGCCTCTTCGATCGCTGCGTACATCTCATCTGTAAGTAAAATAATTACTTCACATCTTGAAGAACCGAAACATAAAAAATATTAGCAGTTGTGTTTACGACACGGCATAGGATGGTAAATGGTCTGGGAAACTTGGGTAGGGCTAACTACCGACTACTTTGCAGACATGCTGTACCTTTGCCAGGCCCAGTGTTTGGGACGTGGGTAAGAATTGACACTATTATGTTTGTGAGTTTATCACTTCAATACCGTAACTTCGTCACTTCATTATCGCCAATATTTGTAACTTTATCACTTCATTATTATCAATATTTGTAACTTTGTCACTTCACAAAATTCAAGATTAAAAATTCGTTCTTCTTGCTTCTTTACTTTGAAGTGGTGATACAAGAAAATGTAGGTAGCAGGCCTTTAAGGAAACTAATATGAATAGTGGATTTTTGTGGTGGCATAGTTCGATATTCGATGTAAGTTAAATATACAGTACATTATTTTGTCTGTTTTAAATAATGTAATGTATTTTTAACTTACATCGAATATGGAACTATGCCACCACAGGCATTTCGGTTTCATGGTTTATCTGTTTATGGTGGCGGTCAATGTTTTATGTTGTACCTATTGTCATGATAAGGATCATAATAGGGGAATTATTGATGTTTGAAATTTGATACTTACATCAAGATAATTGAATAGTAGGCGCCATAGCTTATCGGTATCAGCGCGAGTTAGATCGATTACATGCCAATAGTAATATATCTATCAATTAAGTTTAGATAATAGAAAAATGAAGGTGGCTGGGACAGACTGAATGCGGAAGGCGGAGGACAGGGTGTTGTGGCGCAGCCTGGGAGAGCCCTACGTCCAGCCTGTCCAGTCCAGGACTGCGATAAGATGAGGTGATTGAATAGAAAAATGTTTGAAACATTCCTCAGCTTAACTTGTTAAGAAAAACCGAGACAAACTCGAACATATTGTTACAAAATTTATAACTGGAAACAAGCAAAGGAAAACATTAAAGTGC
Source organism: Apamea crenata (assembly GCA_949629185.1). Lineage (NCBI taxonomy): Eukaryota > Metazoa > Arthropoda > Insecta > Lepidoptera > Noctuidae > Apamea > Apamea crenata. The sequence continues at coordinate 10,373,935 of OX451363.1, read as the reverse complement.
AGATTAGCGTACGGTACTCTTTAAGGCCGCGAGCATTTATTTTAGGAGATTAAAATAGAAGGTGATTAGATATCACAGTGTGATAAGTACTTGCATACTTTGTTAGAAAACCGGTCATGAAATATGAGTTTTGAAGCGAATGTAAGACGTACAACGCGTTCACATATAAATAGATCTTCGTTATTATCTTCAAAATGTCTATGACATATCTCGGCACCCTCGGGTCTTCCTTATTATAATTAATATGTGCCCGGACCTTTAATAGGCACGACGGGCCGAAGCCAACTAGCAGAAGCCCGTTAAACAACTTTTAAATTATTATTGAACTAGCTGCGCCCCGCGGTTTCACCCACTAAGTTTCGATCCCGTGGGAATATTGGGATAAAAAGTATCCTATATGTTATTCCTGGTTATAAACCACCTGTGTGCCAAATTTCATCCAAATCCGTTCAGTAGTTTTTGCGTGAAAGAGTAACAAACATCCATCCATTCATACAAACTTTCACGTTTATAATATTAGTAGGATACACAGTTTTTTCATCGTGAAAAAAAAAAAAAATTAAAATTTCAAACTATTTATTTCATGCAATTTTCATATTTTTAACATACAAAATAGCGCTCAATCTGTGAGGAAACCGGCATGTCCTAGAACCAAAAATTCGAAGACTTGTGACATCTACCAACCCGGCCCGCGTGGTGGATTAACGGCCCAGCAGTGGGAGGAGGCCTGAGTCCCAGCAGTGGGATCATTATAGGCTGATTATGTATACAGTTTTTACAGAAACGGATCGTACGTCAATACTACCGTACTAGCTTGTATACTTGTGCACGTTGAACTGGCCTAGCGTAGTACGGAGATTCGATAGAGTAAGACGGCAGCTTATACTGGTATTTGTTTTCACTGACGTGTGGGGTCGGACGGTACCGCACGAGTGTCTCTCAAATCTTTTGGACAGTATTGCTATTTTCGGTGCAAAAGGTACCAATATTCTCTGAATATTACCACCTATAAACTCTTTTTTTTTTTTATTGACAATGGGCTCACTCTTGACCTCAATCAACTTAAACTCAAAGTATTTACTGTAGGTACTTTTGAATTGTCAAGGGGTCGGTCAGTCAGAAAAATGAAGCTAGTTGCCCATTCCAAAGCGTAGTAGGTACCTATGGAGAAGAACGGGCAAGAAACTCCAATAGAAGTTAATAGAAGCTATAGAAGTTAAAGTAGGTAGAGACCAAAGAAACGATGGATGAACTGTGTGAAAGATGATATTGCTAGAATCCGGGTGACGACCAGGAATCCGAGATGAAGACTAATAGAGAAGTTTGGAAGAAAAATACAATGTTGCGCCGACCCCAAACAAATTGGTTTATGAGCAAGAAAATGACGATGAAGAGACGTTAAAAGGTTCGTAGTGAACTTACCGGAGTCATCGGAAACTGTGGCATAGTGTGGTTGTGACGGCGGCTTGCTACTCTGAGCACGGATGTTACTCAGTGGTTCGCGCACCGATATGCTCGTGTAGCCCTCTGTAAAGAAAGGATCACTTAATACATCATGAGCCATACGGAACGTTGTATTTTTGAACTGGAATACTGGTGTAACTTAATCTATGTAATTTATGAAGAACTTTTTTCAGTTAAACAGGCGGTAATCATTGCTTAACTTTAAGCAACGTTTATAAATAAAAGAGTGAATTTTTTATCCTACTAAGGGTTGATTTTTCAATCGACCGATAATTTTTTATCGTGGAATAAATTGACGCCTGACAGTTTACTGTCAAAAATTCAAAATTATTCTTCCGATAAAGTTATCTGGCGTTGGAAAAATCAGCCCTAACTGTGTTACAGAGGCCAGACATATAAATAACATCACATAAAAATTTAATACGCTTATCATAACGATGTTTTGTTGAAGAATAATATATTAGAAAGATAACATTGTTGGAATAAGCCATTGAGGGTCAATAACTGATTGATCGTCATTGCAGTGATATTGTTGTAGAGTGCAGATATAAAGTGACGTAAAATCTTTAAATGTTTCGTTACTAGCCTGTTCGCAGCTATAAATCATAAAAAAGTAAATTGAAGTCACATTTCCTACGAAAAGTTTTTTGCGATTTTCTAGTACCTATTCAAACATCAGTTGGTCCGAAAGAGTGTTTTGATTGTTATAAGAAACAGGATAGAAATGAAATTTCCCATTGTCGTGCTATCAGTACCTTTTTTTTTCAGAATCTGTGAATGCAGATCAAAATGTCTCATAAAGTTAAGGACTCCTAAGACAGGTTTTCCTGCTGCTACAACGGTTAAGCTGCCTGCCCTTACTGCCCCATCTCAATAATCTACCCTGTTTAATGGGGATGCCCTAGGTAACCCGCGAAATTCCACTTTAACCCTCTAAGTTCATATAATGTCATTGATTGATGTTTGAAATATTCATTCAATAGGATTAAATGAACTTAGAGGGTTGTATTGATGATTTTAATGATTGTTTATGATTCTGTAGTCATATTTGTTACGCTCGCGAATCATATTTTAATCAACATTTAACAAGACACTGACCTACAAATTGTAAGAAAAAAAAAACGTGAGAATTGGTTAGAAATTTGGATTTCGCGGGCTACCTTGGCTATAAGAAACATTTAACTCATTTTAATAAATGTAGAAACATGATGCTTATCCAAGAACGTAGGTATCTACAAAATCTTTCAATTTCAAGCCAGCATTTAATATTTTACATTTGTCAAGTAAGAATTTCAGACGTTTGATTTTCATCATTATAATAATCCAAATAATGTTTCTTACTTTTGGATCGCAATAAAAAAAAAAAAGTTTATGGTGCTCCGTGAATAATGATATTAAAAATAAACTACCTACACAACAATAGATCACACTTTATGATAATAATATAATATCTTTGTCACGGCTAATAATATTATCAAATCAGATGCATTTTACGATTTCACGGAATTGCTGACAAAAAATCCACATTAATTTAAATAGCAAAAGTGTACTGTCACTTTGCAGACTATCAGAAAATCGGCTTTAATTCTTATGCGTAAGGTGTATTTTCACGTAGAGGTTGAAAATTTATCAGTTTCAGAATCTAATCAGTGTTTAATGGAATTTGGGTGTAATTTAAAATCTACATGGACATCTTCAAGAAACTTATGGAGGAGGACTGAATATTGATGGATGATAAAAATAATATATACTATTTAACGCTAACCTATTTCTTAAAGCATCTATATATCTAGGGGGTCTAGAATCATGTGCTGAATTCATGGTTATAGTTTGCGCGTCGATAATTTTTCCCTGCTGCTACAACGGTTAAGCTGCCTGCTCTTACTACCCCATCTCAATAATCTACACATCTTTTTTTTTTTTTGATTTTGCCACCCTGTATATAAACCCAAATCTATACTAATAATAAAGCTAAGTAGCTGGTGCGATAAAACAAGCGAGATGACTCGAAACTCAGTATAGAGTTTTCCTTGCCTTTTCCCAACTATATTGGGGTCGGTTTCCAGTCCAACCGGAGCTTAATACCAGTATTATACCTGGAGCTACTGCATATCTGACCTCCACAACGCAGTTACTGTGTGGTACTTTTTAAAAACCCCGCACTAAATATTCACCTTCCTACTTCTACGTTTTATGACCACCACTGTATTGGCGTGTCTTCCCGAATGACTTACTTGCAGAGTCAGTTGAATCCCCGCTGAAGTGTGTGGTGTTATCTGTGTTGGGCCGCGGCGAGGGCGGCGTGATGTAAGGCAGCTCCTGACTCGAAGGCAGTTGCCCACTTATCGCCACCGACGCTGATATTACCACCGATTCTAAAAACGTTACTTATTTTCAGAATTGTACTAAACGAAATAATCTAAAGCTATTTATTCTAGTAACGATTACAATCAAGATCGGAATGTACGATTTGATCTTGTTTTTGATTGTCACAAACGATAATATGCTTGATTCTCAGTATGAGTCTTAACAATTTAGGTAATTAAAATTGGTAGTGACTGAGCAACTACAAATATTTTATATTTTCAAATTAAAATGTTTCATTGTGCAAATTACCTACTACAACGCAACTAGGTAGGTAATAGCGGGAGTAAATAAACCGAATGTTTTTAAGTTATTATACATACAAACCTGCAGGGTTTTGTCCAACTTCTCTCTCATCAATTTGTATAATTTCTCGTTCAGGCGTTTCATCAGTTACTTCAACAAGACTGCAATGACCAAAAAACAAATTAGACTAGTTCAGCTTATACAATGTGGAGACGACAATGCGACAATAAATGAGAACACTGGTAATACTAATGCATAAGAGTATTTTGGAAGTATAAAATAAATCCTAACATCGAAATAAAAAGTGTTTTTTTTTTTTTCAAAAAAACTGAATAGCAGTGATGGGCTGACTATGGGGTTTGCCAATATTTAACTAGCCGTAGTGATTTAAAACTATTGGATATATTTTTGTATGCAGACTGGGAACAATTTATGGTCGTATTCTCGTTTCCACCTTATATAAAACGTGTCATATTTATGATAAATAAAACTACCTTGTTCAGAATCCCTTACTAAATCGCTTTCGGCGAAATAATGTAAAATAGGTAGGTTAGTTACTAAAAATAACAACAATTTCAGGTAATAATTAAACAACACTTTTAATTTGTCCCCAGCATACTCATAAAAAATATTACTTATAATTATTATGAGTATGCCTCACGTATTCTAGGTAGGGGTGAATAGGGATGCAGGAGTGAATCGGGACGAAGCTTTAAAATGGATTTTAACGTTGAAATAACATAGTTTGTTGCCGGAAAATACAATAATTTAATTTAATTTACTGTTTTTTAATTAAAGATTAAGTGTCCTTGTTAGCAACAAACTATTATTTTAAAGTACAAATCCATTTTAAAGTTTCGTCCCGATTCACTCCTGCATCCCTATTCACCCCGTTTTACTGTATAGGTCTGTTCTACATCAGTTAGATGTTTTAGATGTTTGATGAACAATTTGATTATTTATCAGAATAACGTAACATGTTGTTAATCACCCCATTCGTTGCTATACACCCCAGATGACGGTACCTGATACAGCGTAATTATTTAATCAATCAAATATTAAAGATAAAGAAACTGATTTCAATTGCACTTTGAAATGCCTACTTGGTGATTTTGGAGTGTGGATAAGCATATGGGGAGGCCCATAGCAATAAGGAATTAGTCACATTTTTTTAAATCGTATTAACGTGAAACCTCCTTTATTGACAGCTGACCCGACAGACGTGGTCTTGCCCCAATAAATACAAATACAAAATCCATAGAAAAAAGCACTTTCAGTTTTTTCCATTTTTCTAATTCTCCGGGAATCTATTCCAATTTTTCTTTCCCTAAAAACCTTGTTCGAGCTATATTGCGAACATTTTAAAACAAAAAAATCTAAATCAGTCCATCCGTTCTTATGTGATGCGCTTACCAAAGAACAGCAGTATTATAAAGAAGATAATATATATCTTATGGCTATTGGGGGGTGGGGCAAATCCATTCACAAATGGGCGCATGGAAAGCTGACAGATTGGCAAAGAGTCAAAATACGTTTACATAGCCAAATACCCAAATAGTCAACATTTGCTCGTAGAGTTAACCGGACGTCAATGGTAGTCATTTGACTTTGTCGCACTTTATTTTGATCAGTAAATTTTCGTAGTTCAAAGTGCTACTACTGATGTGCGGTTGACCGTACATTTTAAAATTAGGTCATACTTACATATTATGGCTTTCATTCTGCACTTTTGCGTAGGCATGTTCGTAGGGATAGTCTCGGCTTGTAGACGCGGTCGCTACTGTCTTGTTACCTGCAGATAAACAACGTTGATTAGTCAAAACAAGTACTTACTGATTACTAAGTGATTACAATTTAATTATCGACAGTTCCGAGTAGCGGCACTTTTGTACGATACTACCGGATCTTGGCGGCGATAGTGTACTGATTTTATCTGTAATCTGATGAATGAACCATGCCGTACGGTAGCCACGCTGGCCACTGTTGAAACCGCATTATTTTTACGTTTGATAATCGTGCAATTATGCGGGTATTTTTATCTATTGAACAGCATTGAGTAAAATAATTGTGCATGTCAGTCATAATCCGATAATTGAATGCTACTTTTAGAGGTATTATACTTTTATATTTGTACAGCTAATTCATCAAATTAAAGCCGTTTTCCTCTCTCCTACTTTGATGTGCCCGACAGGGTCTTAATCCGCGTGGTAATAATCTACCACGTTAATAGATAATATAATAATATATATAATAATATCCCTGGACATTTCACACAGCACTATTTGTCCCAAGCTAAGCAACCTAATGCTTGTGTTATGGTAACAAGATGGCTGATAAACTACTTATATACAATTTTTTTTTTTTGTAAATACATACATATTATAGATAGAAAAACACCTAGACTCGGAACAAATACATGTAGGTCATACAAATATGTATGACCTAGATGTCACATATCTTCGAATTTTTGGTTCTAAGACATGTCGGTTTCCTCACGATGTTTTGTTTTCCTTCACCGTTTTGAGAGCCGTGGTGATGAAATAATTTACATAAAGTAAAGCGCCTGACTGGGTTCGAACCTCAACTCGTAAGTCGCGGTCGTTACCGCTGCGCCACCACACCACTGACAAGTTGACATAGTGGAATATTTTTTTTTTTTTTAATGTTGAACATTGAGTACAACTCAAAACTCAAACTCAAACTCAAATCATTTAATTCAACTAAACCAATTACAGGCACTTTTGAATTGTCAAAGGGTCGGTCAGTCAGAAAGATGAAGCTAGTTGCCCATTCCAAAGCGTAGGTACCTATGGAGAAGAACGGGCAAGAAACTCCATGGACACTCTTTTAAATCATAAAATTCTTACAAAATATTTGATTACATCATTCGTGTTGAAATTAACCATGTGAGAACGATGTAGAAAAGACGTGCACGTTAAAAGCGTCCGTTATAGAAAACATAAAAACAATTCAGAAATTAAAAATTACAATAAGCCGTGGCAGCTAAGAGATGACCAGTCCCTACTGACGGCGCCCGTTCACGAACATGACGTATGGATCAGCACCATTCAGCTCAACCATTTTGAAGGGAACTTAATGATCCAACACACACGCCACCACCAGCGAGACATTAGAGTGAGCATGACATACTCTCAGCCGCCAGGGCACATTTAAGTCAATGAAAGACGTACCCAGTAAATGGTAGCTTTATAGAAAGTACATAGTGCTCACACGTGTGCTATGCAATTATACAATACTAAACAATTGAGTTTATACAATGCAAATATAGTTTTCTTCCAATGTTCCGCAGCTCCAGCAATGTTTCCGAATGCTAATTAGTTTAAGCGCCCCTGTGGAGCTGGACCAGCATTGAGCCAAGCATTTTTGTCAGCGATGTAATCCCCTAACTTATAATATGCTTGGCTACATAGTGTGCGTTTAATACAAGATTTAAATTTCGTTTCATTCAGTTGGAGTATGTGGTGAGGAATTTTATTGTAACATTTTAAACAGTACCCCATGAAGGTTGAGTCTACTTTAGCCAGTCTGAAACCTGTTTGAACTAATTGGTCCCTATTTCTAGTCCTATAGTTGTGTTTATCACCTCTTTTGTTGAACAGATTTAAATTTTTTCTTACGTACATGATGTTTTCATAGATGTATTGACAAGGTACCGTCATGATGTTAATATCTTTAAACAGTTCCCTTAAAGAATCGCGCCTGCGGAGGCCATATATTGCTCTGATGGCTCTTTTCTGCAGAATAAAAATGGACTCGATATCTGCAGCCCGTCCCCATAGTAAAATACCGTAAGACATGATACTATGAAAGTAACTAAAATAGACCAGCCTCGCGGTATCTACATCAGTAACTTGACGGATTTTTCTTACAGCGTAAGCTGCTGAACTTAGCCTTCCTGCAAGAGATGTTAAATGAGGACCCCATTGCAGCCTTGAGTCGAGCGTGATCCCCAGGAAAACAGTTTTATCGACGAATTCTAGTTTCTCTTTGTTCAATACTATGTCACAATCACTACTTTTAACATTTGGTAAAGCAAATCTTATGCATTTAGTTTTTTTCCCATTTAATACCAAATTATTAGCAGTGAACCAATTTAGTACCTGCTGTAGGGCGTTATTTACGTCGTCAATATTTGGTGCACGTCTATTTATCTTAAAAATTAAGGAAGTATCGTCAGCAAATAACACCATTTGTGGTTGGTTCTTTATTAAATGGGGTAGATCATTAATATATACTAAAAAGAGGAAAGGACCTAAAATCGAGCCTTGAGGAACACCCATTTTTACTTTTAAAGCAAGAGAATTGACACCATTTATTTGAACTTTTTGCTGTCTATCATTTAAATAAGATTTGACTAAACTGAGCGCAAGTTGACCTAGTCCGTAGTGCTCCAGTTTAAAAAGTAAGGTTTCGTGATTGACGCAGTCAAATGCCTTGGAGAGGTCACAAAAGATTCCTATGGCATCTTGGGCCTCCTCCCACGCTGTAAATATGTGCTTTAATAAGGTGACACCGGCGTCAGTCGTACAACGTCCTTTGGTGAAACCATATTGCTGATCATGTAAGATTTTGTTGGTGTTAAAATGATTAAGCATTTGATTGAGCATTACCTTTTCGTACACCTTGCTGAATACGGGCAACACGGATACGGGTCTATAATTGTTGGTGTCTTTGCTGTCCCCAGATTTAAAAAGCGGTATAACCTTACTGTATTTCATTAAATCCGGGAAGACTCCTTGATCTACACACAAATTAAATATCAAAGCTAAGTATGGTGCTATAGTCTCGATTATGGATGTACAAACTTTGATAGACATTCCCCATAAATCTTCGGTCAATTTGATTTTGATTTGCCGAAAAGCTTTTATAACTGTCATAGGGTTTATGTGTTTAAATTGAAATTCAATCGAGCATCCTGGAACGTTAGCTCTTAATAGATCAATTGAGACAACAGGTGAGGAATTTAAAGCTTCCGTCGTTTTACATGGTATATTTGTAAAGAAATTTACAAATTCCTGAGCTACTTCTAAGTTAGAGCTTATGGCACCACGTGAAGTCTCCAATGTGTAATCATTGTTTCGTATTTTATTCCCACTAGTTTCATTATGTATAACTTTCCAAACTGTTTTTATTTTGTTATCTGCTGTTTTGATCTTGTTACTAATGAACTGGGCTTTAGCTATCTTGCATGTATTTCTAAAAGTTTTGGAATACATAGCAACATACTTGTTGAAAGTTTCAGTGTTGATATAAGGCTTAAGGCCATACAGCTCGAACAGTCTTTCCCTACTAATCCTAATACCTCTAGTTGCCCAGTCACTAAATATAAAATTAGGGCAAATATTTTTTGTTTTCTTTTCAAAAGTTTTATTGAATTCAGTGTGCACTATTGAAAAGAAATCCTCATACAATTTATTTGCATCGTCCTTATTATAATCCAGAACATTTAACTTATTATTTAGGGTAATATCAAATCTATTTAATTTGCCAGTCGTTATTGGCCTAAATTGTATTTGCACTTTTTGCAAAGGTGTTTTAAACTTAAAAGTTACCGTTTGTCCACTATGATCAGACGGCAGATAATTTACGATGGCTTTATCTAAATAATCACAATCGCAGAAGACATTATCGATACAAGTAGAAGAAGTTGGAGTTACTCTAGTTGGTTCTGTAAAAACATTAAATAAATTGAACGATTTAAAAAGGCTTAATAATCTACTGCTATTTGAATTATTTTCCAAAATATTAATATTAAAATCACCAGAAATAATTGCGGTTTTGTTACTGGATGCAAGTTTCGCTAGGACATCTTCCATTATTGACTCAAATACAGAAAAGTTCTGATAATTAGGGGTCTGTAAACGCACACTACAACATGCTTATCCAGCTCAACACAGGACAGTTCGATACAATGTTCAACTGATAAATCCACTATGTCGTTTCGTTGCTTGGATTTTAAACTATTTTTTATCAAGATTAGAGAACCTCCACGTAACATAGATTTACGGTTAAAACAACTGCAAACACTATAGTTCTCATAATTAATCAGCATTTGGTAATCCTTTAACCAATGTTCAGTTAAACAAACAATGTCAAACTTTGTTTTTTCTAAAAAGATTTCTATTTCTAATAATTTGGAAGAAATGCCTTGAATATTTTGATGAAATAATTTCAAGGCATTCTGCTGATCTCCTTTTCTTAATTTAGAGCAAGAAGATACCTTGTTGTTGTTAGGTATAAGAATATTCTTACTGGTACCTTCTGTTGTCTTACAAACTAGTTTAAAAGATTATCCGGAGTTAACCCCAAGACTTCAATGTCATCACCGGGCAGTGAGCTCACATTGAGTGAGGGACATAAAACCTCCTTCGTACAATTTGTATAAGTATTTATAGCATTTGAGCTACATTTATTCAGACTCACCACCTTATTATTAGTATTATTACTAACCATTGTGGTGTTAATAATACATGACTTCGACATACTATTTATGTCTGAGTTTATATAGGAAGCTAATAGCCTTGCTATTATGTGTCTTAAACTAACAGGCAGATACACAGTATCCCTAGTCGACTTTAAAGTTTCCACAAAACTGTTGGTGTCAAAATATACGAGCTTGTCACTGTGATGACTAACTAAAAAATGCATATGTTTATTAAGCATATGAATATAATTGTTTTGTCTATCTGTCAATTTTTCAAAATATGGGAAAGCACACAATATTATTTTACTACAATTTAACTTTAACAACTCAGTTACGCAGTCAGTGATTTCGTATTTTTTGATGTTAGAACTATTACCTACAAATACAGTAATGTTGGTTTTTGGGGTACATACATTTCCTGATACTTATTTTCATTTCTGTAACATTTGGTACTTTATTTCGATTACCGTGGCGGAAGAAAAAACGTGGCTTTTCCCTTTAAGGAAACACCCAAGGCAAAAAACTAATTAAATTTTATTTTATGTATAATTGATAGTAGTGAATGAGTCTACAACAGTAGTCATGAAATTTTAATTAGGGTCCCAACCGCACAAACAATTACTTCAGTGATTATTTTTTTTATAATATTTATATACTGTGTGTAGATTGTACTGCTTTATAAAAATAACATAATCCATGACAGGAAAATAAAATTCCCAGAACATATTATTTGGATTAATTATAATTCGTTATTTAAATATCTAGTCACGATGTAAGCTCCAAGTTATGAGGGAAAACATGTGGTTCTATTTATAGGTAGAATATGTAGTATGCATGCATGGTAGCATTTAATTTTTTAACTGTTTTCCTTGAGTGGCCAATAACGGTTCAAATATTGCATTAGTTTTCCTAAAATTCAATTAATTATCTTCTATATATATTATTACAAAACCCCAAGACACATTCCGCAACTCAGAAGGACGTTTCTGACCTGTGTGAAATGGACTCAAAATTGAAGTTTGTTCTCGTGTCCAAAAAGCTGCTTTATGTCTGCTGTTTTAAAGTTTAAGTTTGTGGTTTAGGCCTTTGTTTTGGTTGTAGCAGACCCTTTTGAATGTACTTGTGTCTATCTTGGATTTTTTTATAACTATCAATGCATTTAATTTAGTATTTTTTTAGTTACTCGCGAAAATAAACCGTAACAAAAAAAAAAAAAGCGCGAGCTACAGTGTGTAAAACCACGACATTTTCCACATAATGTATTATAAAAACAAGTAGTAAAATGATTGCGATGTGCGCTTACCATTAATAGGTATCTACCTACCTACAATAATTTAGGTAACTATACTATTGTTACTCTCAATCGCGCAAAAGTTTTTAGCTGTAAGTTTTCCAAAAACTGTAAAATAAAAATAAAATAAAATAAATATAGGAAATACAAGAACATGAAAATATTAATTTGATGTTGCATTGCATTATGTTTTACCTAATAATCATTTAACCTTATCCAATCAATCTGCCTTTTCCCAACTATATTGTGCTCGACTTCCAGTCTAACCGGGCGCAGCTCAATACTACCAGTATTTTACATGGAGCGGCTGCCTATATGACCTCCACGACCCAGTTACTGGGTAATACGATACCCCTTGTAAGACTGGCTGTCAGACTTTCGGGCTTCTGACCACCCGTAACGATTGTGAAAGATCAACGAATGACAGCCGCGACCGGGACCAACGGCGTACCGTGCTTTCCGAGGCACATTTAACCTTTTCCATGATCTATAAAACCTCATACATCTTTTATTAATTTCTACTGACAGTAACGTAATGGTCTGAGGTTTATAAAGTAATGCAGTAAGTACGTTAAGTCTACTGCGCCACTCCTAATCACGTCTGCATTAATGAATAAATTATTTAGGTTGCACTATTCGTTTTAGAATTTATAACCGTTTCCGACTACACCTATCTATTTTGTTCAGGGTGATCCTGTCTTGATAGACAACGGCATATTAAGTTACTAGGTTTTGCCCGCGGCTTTACCCGCGTGGATGTCGGAAATTATCCCACGGGAACCTACTACTGAGATAAAAAGTCCAATGTCCTGGCCCTGGTCTACCTGTGTGCAAAATTTTATCCACATCCGTTTAGCCGTTAAGGCGAGAAAAGGTAACAGGCAGACAGAGTAATTACTTTCGAATTTATAATATGTATTAGTTTGGATATTACTTCCATACTAATCCAGTATGGAAGTATGGATTATCTCTTTCCCTGTGACCGTGATCACATGATACCTACTTGGTGATTGTTGATCTTAATATGATTTTTCTCTGCCAAATTTGTACGACTACAAATTAATGTGACTCTCACAAATTAGAATTAAGTACCTCCCTACCTACATTTTTTCATGAGTTATGTATGATATAAAACAGCTGAAACTCGGTAATATTATTTTCTCTCCGAGTGTTATCCTTCGCTTCTGGCTCATTAAAAATGAATTATTTCCCGTAAACATAAGCAATAAACCTACCAACAATAAGTAATAAACAATTTATAGTACACTTTGTAATTGCATGTTCTTTTAGTACACAATAAATAATACACTTCATGGTTAATTAACTCAATGTAGACGCAACGAGCTAACATTTTAACATGTCATACAGTATACATGGCTATAAACTACATTAGTGTAACACGTCACGGAGGAATGAAACTATTTAGATAGTTTGCAGACGAGAACAACAAAAGACCTTAACACCTCGTGTAGGTGACACCTAAGATGATAGACATAGATCCCAAAATGGAATATCAAGTAAATCTCGTTGCGCGCACTTTCGCCCGCGACCTTTGAAGAACAAGGTATGTCGAGGTTTCGTAGGTCACACCGCAACATGTTTATCTAATAACTTATGACAGTTGATTTGAGCTTCATGGACAAATTTTGCCAAGGCAAAATTTTCATTCGGAAAGAAATATCGACATCGGTTATATTACCAAATTCAATTCTGAATCACTGAAGCAGCATTAATCGATTCACATAAATGTCGATCAATCGAATGCAGTGTCTTGCAATGCAATTGAAAGCCAATTACTTGCATTCTAGAACCTTCTAATAATTACCTTCATCTATATTCACGGTGGCATATATTTCTGAAGCTGTATCTCCGCTGTCGGGCCTTCCAACTGCATGCGGTATTTCTGGCAAACTCCGTTGACTGTTTTGTGTAGACGCCCTGTCAATGAAACGAGTAAATAAATTAATGACAAATAATGAAAAATAAAATACTTTGGTCGGAGGCGAGAAGGATTTTTCCTTAAGACGACAGAGACAATACATAGTTTAAGGACTAAAGGCTGATTCGACGCTCGGAAAAATACTGAGGTGATTGGAAACATATCATTTTAAGAATGGTTACTACAGAAGGTACCTAGTACTGCTTCTATGGGACTGCACCATTAAATTTTGATAAGGTCGAATCTCTGATTTCAGAGATCAAAGCATGAACAGACATTACAAATGATTGACTAGCAGTTCTGTCGTAATCCATTTTGCATCAGTGTTAGAGACAGTGGTCTGTCCAAATACAGTATTTATGTACTATGCACAGACCTCATTTTGTACCGTAGAGTACGGTCAAGCTTTGGACAGGAGATTAGAATGATTCTACACTATCATCAAGTTATCGCATGCTTACTATCGTCCGCGTTACGTCCGCCAAAGCCCGGGAATATGTTGTAAAAGCATTTATAACGAGACAGTTCCGGTACCGACCCAAAACTGAGCAGAATACTTGCGTGCACCACGCAAGAGTCAACTGTCGTAAAGACCACAATCCCGTTATACGAACCTTTACGAACATTGTAAAGGTCTAGACTCTAGGTCAATGTTAAGTAAAAAAGTTATGGTCGATTATGCTACGCGTTTAGGTAAACATACCATTATGGCAGTAGCATTTACAGGACATCATTCATTTCGTACTTGAAAATTAAAGAGCCGGAAAAAAAAGAAGTGTTTTCTTATGAGAAATAACATCCTGAGCATTTTTTACTATTATGACGAAAGTCTACAATTAACCCCACGCGTGCTATTTGAGATTTGAAGACTAATTTTTGGGTATAAAATGTTCGACAATTGAATGATGTCCTTAAGCAGTACCCTAATTAAACAATTACCTTACTAACTCAATAATTATATTACTTGCATGCGCACATACTTGTCATGAATTTGTATTTAGAAATCGGTACTTATATAATTATAGAAATAAATTAATAAGGATGTGAGTTCCATTAACGTGTAGTTACATCCAGGAAAATGTGGAAATAAATGTTGGTAAATGTACCCATCCGTCTTGGTATGTGGAGCATTCGAACATCGATCATTTTAGGGCTAATGACGAATAGGATTCCGTAATTTCTAGGAATCCGTGGTTTCGTCACCTCAGGACATAAAGACTAAAACGATGTGAAGGTATTTAGTACAACTACTTCTTAGGATGTAATCTGCTTGCATCCTAAATACCTACTCGTTGTACCTAGTGCTTTTCTAGCTTCGGATCGGACAAAGTGAAATTGGGGCGTTTATTATGTTAGGAAGCTTGTTTTATGGAACAATACTATATGATTCGGCATATAGTATTGTTCCATAAAACAAGAATATTATTATTATTATTTAAACGATAACTTCTCCGCCTGGGCTAGGCGGGGTTTCCCCGAAATTTTCGTCAGTCGTTGGTTAAGCCGAGTAGAAAAATACTGTGTAGCCTCAAATGGAGCTTTTCGACGACACTGAGGAGATATAAGGCCTAGTAATAACACTAAACTAGTCAACAGGCCGCATTTGAAGTTTCAGCATTCCTTCAGAATTTTATTCGGCACGATAGACGCAACTTTCAGAATGAAAGCTAACCGTTTTTGGCAAGCCATGCCGAGAGAAAAAGTAGAGAGCGACTGTGCAAATGCAACATAAAACTATCACGCCACATTAGCAAGTGGAAGTGGGTACCGACACTGGCCATCACCTGATGGATGGGTGCTTGCCGGCCTGACAGCAGGGGCAGACCTTATCGAAACCGAAAGTCTCCTAGTCAGTTACCCCGATAACCTGCAGTGATCTGCAGGGATCTGAGGGACTGGTTATGAAGTGTTAACGAGTATCGCGGCGTAACTTGGTAGAGGTCTTTGGGCAACTTGGGTAGAGGTCTGAGCACAAAATTTTGACTTTTTTCAGGATTACTAGCCCTTCAGATTGTAAGCAGTTAGGTACCTACGAGAGCTAGCTGTACTTAACGAAAATTGTACGCACAGTTCTCTCCTATCTCCAGTGTTCCCGAAATCAGTGTATTCGTCTCCCCTTACACTAAACTCGCAGTTGCATTAACACTACTATCTGCATCTAGACGCGGTTCAGGCAACATTAACTCTAGAAGCGAGAGTTTTATTGCTGTAAAGTTGTAGATAATTTTTTTATTATAAAAACAACGATAGCGAATTGTGAGTCATCTAAATCGTTCGCGTGACTCAAATTTGTAACTTTCCAATTTGTATACCCAAAATTTTTAAATAGTGTAAGACAGTTTATTTTACTTGTTATTGCACAAAGTCTAAATGGTATTAATTTACAACAGAAACATTAATGAATGAAACACCGAGAACACAGCAATCTATTCAATTAAGGTACCGCTGAATCAGAAAATGACTAACAAGTTCTAACAAGAAACATTTATCTGTTGATATGATGATACATGCAATTAACCTATTTTATTGTTCATGCATTGTAGTTTTTATATGGTAAGTTAGCAATTATAAAAAGGTATGTAAGTGCTTAGCAAAGTAAGTAAACATTAAATTCTAAGGCAAGTATTGAGGGAATAAGTTTTCTATTGAATTTAAAAATGTATGGTGTTTATAATAATAACAAACACAGATCATTTTAAACAGTAAACAACAGCTATGTTAGCTATTAACAACAGTTTCGTCACTTGTATTGTTCATACTATACAGGGTATCAGGGACAGACGCATAACCTGTTACCATGGATTCAGTCAGTACATGATTCTGAAACCCCTGCATGAAATTTTTGTCAGTTATTTTTTTTTAATTACTGTTTTTTTAACTGTTCTATGAAACAGCCGACGAAACATTTATGTGCTAGAATCATGTGTTGAATCCATGGTGACATGTAGGGTGTCAATGTCCCGGCCACCCTGTATATTATGTGGAAAATGATGGCTATTTATATGAGTATTTTTAAACAAAAAGTAATTAATTGCACATTCTATTTTTCACTTACTTAAATCATAGCACAATACACAACATAAATAATACTAGCCAGCCATAATAGCACCAGTTACAAGGAATTTGGTTTAAAAATGAAATCTAATTTAAAATAAAATAATATGAAGAAGGTAATTTGTTAGGGCAGCCCAGACATCATTTGTTAGATAGTTAATAATAATATCCCCATTCAATTATGCTGATTAAAGGTTTAATAATAAATATATATACCACAGGCTACAGTACAACAATTAAAATTAGTTGAAAATTCCGATTAAATCTGTTAAATTGTTAAGTATCTAGACCATTTTGTTAGCCCTTGAGGTAGGTATGTCTAGTCTAGGTCATGCTAGATCTATAACAAACCGCTTGATAGAGGCCGGAGTGGTAGGCGTTGGGGACGGTGCCTCCTCATCAAAACGTATTTTGACCACACCGGCCGTACCAACCAACTCACTTCTGTTAAATATAAAAATATATTTTATTTATAATTATTATTATAAGGTACATCTGTAACATTTGTTTACTAACTGAGTCACTCTTCTACTGTAGCTCTACATCAATAGCTATTAGCATTCCATTTTAAATTAAGTTTGTGTTGCACTAAATAATTGGACAAACTAATATTGGTAGTTTCATAAGCAGCACTTTACAATATAATATAAATTTGAAATAAAAACTAAAATTACAATTTAAACAATCAGTGAATGTTTCACAAACAGTCCTTTACAACCTGCAAAGGAGTAATTTAAAATATTTAAAAGAAAAGCAAAAAAAAAGACTTCAGTATTATTTATACATTGTTTGTTTTTAATTAAGTATTAAAAACTCTTTCATTTTAGCAAACACATTTTGTGAATTTACTGCAGTACTGGAATGTGCCCTATATTATTAAGTAGCTTAGCTATTACATGGTAAGTTTGCCAATTAGTATAATCTTATTTCTTATAGATGCAACACAGATTAAAAAATAAGCTAACTACTTCAAAATGAAACAATAATAACAATATTTACTTTACTTTTCTTTTTTATCTAATATGTTTCAGTCAATTAATTAGGTTTTTTTTTAAGTTTTCACAACACTAGCATTTGATTCTTGTAAGACTACTGTTTGAGTTCCTTAATTAAATCAAATAGGTGAAAGTTAATTCAGCTATCTCAGAGCCATACAACTTAGTTTACTACTTAGTTCATGAATGCCTTAAAAATACATGGTATACTTTTATGTAAATAAACAACCACTTACTTCTGGTTGGAGTTCTTGCAGCCGCAGACACATACTGAAAGTGCTGTAATGAGAGTGACTAGCACCCCCACACTTAGAGCTATCTCTATTAAAGTATACATAACAAGAGTTTCTCAATCAATGCCTATCCGACCTGACGATATTCTGAAGAAATATTCCATCACAGATATTACATTAAGTCACTCCCCTAAACAGAAACACTCTAAGTACACAACTCTCTTCCATTTGAATAAAAAGTGTTGAAATGTAGGGCACTTGACTACGCGACCACATAGACTGAGTTAAACTAAAATGGAAACAACTCAATTGCAACTATTTTAACAATAGAAACGTGCAAGATATTTCGTTGGCCAATAACCTTTAACTTAGATTAATTCGATATCATTTAAAAATAGTAGAAGCGAAAGCAAAGCACATCACATCCATCGACACAGATGCAAAATTACAATAATAGTGATGTTATGTTTATTTCGATAATCATATTGTCAATGTCGATAAAATTAAATGATGACTACTCGAGCTCTGAAACATCAATCTTTTTTATTCTGGTTTAATATGAATGTCTCTTAATAAAATTACTGCTACGGTATCTTGTGTACAATAAAAAAACAAGCCGACATTAAAATAAACGTAAATAGCAACTACAAAGTGTAAAAACGCATCTTCCAACAAATGAAAAAGTATCACTTAAATCATTGATAAATGGATCCTATCCTCCTCCTCTTTTTTGAAGTTGAATAAAAAAGGACCATAATTTTGCCATTACTTTACTACAATCTTGGCCATTTAATATACAGATTATTATAATATGTATAGATAAATAATGCTAGGCTTCAGCCTTAATAACAACAAGATGGAAGTAGGAAATCGATTTTTATCTAGGTACAACACAAGATCAGACATTATGGAGTAATATACAGTAATATGAAAGTAGATATGTACGGACGCCAGCAGGTCAAGCTACCCGAAACTGTCAAATTTTCCCAATCAACCTTGAACCTTAATGCTTTAGCGATAAAGTTGAAAATCTATTAAAGAAATTTGACAGATTGTAGTAGGTTGATGTGCTGGCGTCTGTACAACTAGGTTACAAAGTATTATTTGTGAGTGAACCTCCAGCAGTTAGTTTGTATATTGGATCTCGGGAATATTGATTAAAAATTCTTATATTGTTAAGAGTTTTTAATCAATATTCCCGAGATTTATTGAAATGCACCACACAAGGAGTATACGCTACGCTATTACTCAAGGGGGGGTCAGCTAACGTTAGAAAAGACCTTTACATTGATCAAAAGTATTGCGGGCCTGCGTTTTCTACCTTGTTCATTTTATCGACACGAGTTTGGCATTACTAAAGTGCATCCCTAGGTTACCCATAGATAAAAAACGTATAATCAATCCAAAATGACACTTCAATGTTGCTCCAGTTAAAAGAAATACCAAAAAATGTCGTGTGTGTGGTCATGGTAAAGGACTCCTTTTTAGCAGGAATAGCTATTTCCACCTTTTTTCACAGCTGTTACCTTGACAAATTCATTTACAGCCTGTCAATATCGTAAATGCGATTGAATTTTTCTAAAAGGTTTTTCTGTCAGCCAAAACACCACAAGGCCACAGGTAAGCCCCCTGTGGCCTTGTGGTGTGTGGTGTACTTAGTCACAGAACAAAAAAGCAGTGCAGTTCAACTTCTGCCCTGCTATAAGCGCTGGTGGTAAGGCCCCAGGACTTTTAAATTTCATTTATATAAACATTACGCTAAAATGTGCATACTCATCCAAGAATTTAACTTACTGAATTAATGTGGGATGCCATCACAGCTCTGATATTTATTATCTGTGTGATTCAGCATCCTTATCAGTCACGAATGTCACTGTCAAGAGTGTCAACTGTCAAGTATGTGAGTGTTCAGTGAGTGAGTTTTCGGTTGCTTGCGGTGTTGGTGTTGCGGTTACAAAGATTTTGAATTTCGTTGTAGGTTATTTTTAATGAAAACCATAATACAACCTGTTAAACTTCAAAAAAGAAAAGTAACAGTAAGGCTTACTACAAAGCACAATACCTAACTATGTCAGTTCCATAACCTTCCATGTTCGATTTAGTTTAAAGTGTCTAGTAATTTAACATAAACTGCCGGTATGGATACAAAAAGTGAAATCTTTTCCAAGAGACTGATTATTGCAGTATTATGGAACATCGGACTCCAGACAATTCTCGCTATTGTGCTAGTGTTTCTAATACAAGTCGACTTCCTGCACCCTGTGTCATGGATAACTTCAACTCTTCACGAAATATTCGGATGGAAGATGGGCATCAATATCATGCTTCTCGGACTGGTATCGTTTTTCCAAGCATACGTTTATGGAAGCTACTATATGATGCCGCTGCCTAAATATTTTACGAGGTTCTCTATGTTCTTGAACATGTTTTCAGTACAAAATGCCATGTTTAGTATACTGTATGCGCTCAGTGGCTATTTTACTATGGGTTTATATTCATCATTGGCAAAGAGTAATTATAACATTCTGAAGAAAAAGTGTGCCTTTTATGATGGTCAATGTCTGGTTGAACAAAGCCTTTTTCTACAATTTGGTGGGATGTGGATGGGATTGTATTATTTTCTGAATATTCATATTTTTGGAACTACAATGCTCATGTTCCCCCATATTTATCAAGATAAGTTTCAGCAAATTAAACTGGCCGTCAATAATATCCTCTCAATGGGATTCAAAAATTCCATTATGCCAGTGGTTTATTATTGCACTTTTTACTATTTATGGGGAAGCAAACCTAGAAGTGTAGTGTCTGAGGTGTACAGTATATACCTGGAAGATCCACCTTTAGATAATTTTGTTAACTTGATGAGCTCTGGGATTTGGATTGGACTTTGGTTCTACACTAGTCTGTTCTTCGTGTCAGTTTACACAATGAGAACTATTTTCAATATAATACTTACAGAACCAATGAAATTCCCTATAGAATCTTCAGGAAGTTTAGTGCTCCACAATGCATTGGCCCTAAGATCACAATTTAATGGATATTTAGGAGCACAAGATCTAAGAATTATGTCAATGACAGATACTGGAAGGAGGCAGCAAATATTCACTCTTTCTCAACCTGGAGGTCATCCAAGAAATTGGAACAATTTGTTGGAACAGTGTATAAGTATTATTAATGACTTCAGCAAAGAATTAGATGCCGTTAACGGAGATGGTAAATTGAATGAAGCAGAGAATTCTGCACTTAGAAACGGGAAGCCAGCAACAAGCAATGGGTTTACTTATTCTGGAAATTTAAGAAACATGGCCCAGTCTCCGAAATTACAAGAGCTGAAGGATCACAACAAGAATAAAGTGGAAGACACATTTGCTAATGTTGTTAAAGAAGAATTTAATGTTTTCCTTCAGAAGCTGTGTCAAAAACCTGGCATTAGTTACCTTTTTGGAGAACTGACTGATACAAAATTAAAGTTTATGTTGATGCAAGCTCAGCCAGTGATGTGGACTTGTGAAGGTTTAGCTTGTATTGCTGCTGCTTCCTTGAATGAAGATAAATATGGAGTGGTCCAGAATGACTTGCCTGTTGTGATATCTACTTTAATTAATCTCAAACAAAACTTAGATAAATTGACAAAACCAGGCCTGGTGCCCAGGAAGCATATTTTAAACGATATAATTGCCATCAAAATGAAGACTGCCCTAATCTCCTCGGTTAAAAGGAGTATTTATAAGATTGCCATCACATTCTCAAAGTACATTCATGAAGTACCTTTGGATCCTGATATACAAGTTGCGTTACAACCATTTTTGATGTGTAAAGAAGCATGATTTGCGATAATAAACTTTTTTAATAATTTATGTGTTTTTTTACATTAGGACCACAAATAAAACCATGTTATAAAAACAAAAATTCTATTAAAATTCTCTAAAAATGTAACATAAAAACTAAACTCTGTTTAACATTTCAACTATCATACCACCATCTGTGTATGTATTAATTATTAGTAATTATACCTATAATGCATTGTAGGTTTTATAATATCTAAGAACCTAAGGCTATGAGTACCTAAGGACCACAATTTCACTTAGATTGTATTATAACTACTAGCTGCGCCCCGCGGTTTCACCCGCATAAGTTTCGATCCCGTGGGAATGTCGGGATAAAAAGTATCCTATATGTTAATCCTGGTTATAAACTATCTGTGTGCTAAATTTCGTCAAAATCTGTTCAGTAGTTTTTGCGTGAAAGAGTAACAAACATCCATACATCCATACATACAAACTTTCGCATTTATAATATTAGTAGGATAATAAGATGAAAAAGGTTTATTATAAATTGAGTTTATCTTTGATTTGGTGTTACATTTTATACATAGGTATAAAATAGATATTATTCATGCAAAGTGAAAGACAATGTTCTAAACATTTTTTTGTTGGTGGTTGAAAATACTAGCAGTGCCTGAAAAACCTTATTAGCTTATAATTATGGGGTAACATTTACTAAAAATATAAAATTAAGTAACTATAAATACGAAATTACAGCCATTTCAAAAGATCAGTCAAAACAAGTCACAGATTTACTATAACAGCTATAAAACGCTTTGTAAATGGTTATGTCGAGTGACTCGTGTTTTCTTCTTTCTTCACCCGCCTTCTCCAAATGGAGATCGGCTACCAGCACTCACCATCATCGCTATCCAAGGTCAATATATAATGGCTTAGAAATAATTCAAAGAAGGGTATCTTCATCTCTTAAATCGCTACTTAGCAGCAGAGAGCGCTGGCTAGCGGCACCGAGTAAGGCAGTTCGCTCCGCAGACGATGTCCCCGACTCGCAGCTCAAAGAAGCTAGGCCGGAAACAAATGTTGCATTAGAATAAATTTCCTACAAAATTGCAAGTAGATCAAATACACAAAAGCAGCAACATTGAAAAGAAGGATCATTATGCGATGCACTTGCAACAATTTTATTTCATGTACAAACAGTAGACCAAAATTAGTTACAATACCTGTTACTTGAATGTCTTAACATTTAGTTATTTTTTTGAATTCTACAAGTATTCCTGAATATTTTATGACATATACTGCTACAAGGATCTTTTTGCACTCGAATGACGGTGACACTGTTGTTGGTAAACATTTGTGCAATTGGTTGGTAAAATGTATTGAAAAAAAAAACATGATGAGCTAGTTCAGGCTTTAGCCACTAGCCACGCGCCAAAAGTTCCTTGTACCATACACGTTCCAATCGGAGGATCGTCTGTCATTGTGTTTACAAAATTGACAAAATACATCGCAAAATAACCTGGAAATGTTAAAGCGAAGACGGAACGATAACTCACGACAAAGGAGACTGCTCGGTAGGCGACAGGCGGAAAGAGAGAAGACGAGAGTGCGGGGGGTTGCGTATAAGTAGAGCGGTACATACGAAGGGCTGTTTACCGTCGGGGCTGGCGTGCGGCGTGGCGCTGCAGGTGCGCGCGCCCCGCTCGGGCGACGCCAGCGCCGCGCGCGCGCTGCCGCCCGGCGACTCCGTCATGGACGCCTGCAGGCTGTAGCTCTCCCTGTAACATGCTATCGCTGGACATCGCGTCCTGCTACTCTTCAACTAAAATTGTTTACTACTAAACAATAAACTGTTTTCCTTATAAATTTAACTCATTTGGCATGCTCATAATCTTAGGGTAGCGAAGGAGTTTCATAAACAGGTCGCCGATTTGGAGTATAGAGTTAGATAATGTGAATTAATGGGCGACCTTACGCCATCTATCGGGAGAAATTTGAATAAGTACTAAATTGCTACTATGTCTTTCCAAAAAAAGCAAAATTAAATATCGGCTTAGATCATCATCTGCCTAGCCTTTTAGCAACTACTCGTGCTTCCAGTCAAACCAGATGCAGATGAATACCATTTTTACACGGAGCGACTGCCTATCTGACGTCCATAATCCAGTTAATGGGTAATACGATATCCTTTGGAAAGACTGGTTGTCAGACTTTCGGACTTCTGACGACTCATAACGACTGTCAAAGATCCACGAATGACAGCCGGGACCAATGGCTTAACGTGCTTTCCGAGACACGGAAAATATCGGCTTAGGTGTAGGCCGCGAATCCAGTATAGCAGCTGCACAAAACACTACAAATGAATTAATGAATGATTAATAAATAGATACATAAGACTTATTATATTTCGAATTCCGTGCACACACATGCCACAACAAGATGGCTGAATATCATGCCGCACACAAAACCCGTTTCAAAAGGTGTTCGCACATCGAGACGGCATGCGGACCACACTTAGTATTGGTCGTCTATTTACTGAAGGTTGGGTAATGCTAGCCTGTATCCGGACGTAGACGAGGTCTGCGAGATTTCACTATCGTAAGACGTGTCGGTGTTGATGTAGGAAGGCTGTAAGAACGGCGGCTGGGACCAGGCGCGACGTAGTGGTGTTGACTCCGGGCCCGGAGATGAACCGTCGTCCGACTCCAGGCGTACATGGCTCACCTGTATCAGAATCATTATTTTATTAGACAAAAAAAAAATCACAGAGTACGAGTACGAACTGCCCCGTTGGTCTCGTGGTCAAATCGGATGAAGTCTGTTATTACCTACTTAGCTTGGTGATGTTCTTCAGAATGGTCAGGTGCATAGTACTCGCTACCGGCGTTCGTGTCTGACCGGATGTATGAACGTAAACGAAGCAATTGGAGTATGTAAGGATCATAGCAGATGGCGATCTGTAGTTTCTACCTCCCCGATGGGAAGAAGGCATGAGTTTAAGTACGTTATGTGATTGATTAAATAAGTCTTACATCAGGCTTTGTGTGCCTACTGCGCCGGAACTTGAAGGTCTTCTTGGAGGGCCCGTGCGCGCGCTGCAGTCGCGGCCGCTCGGCGTCGTGTGAGTCGTGTGAGTCGTGTGAGTCGTGCGCGTCGTGCGCGTCGTGCGCGTCGTGCTCGCCCGCCAGCAGCTCGCGCGCACGCGCCGGCACGCACTCGCCGCACGACGCCGCGCCCGGGGACATCGGGGATAGAGGGCTCATTGATGTTTCTCCTGATTTGGAACATGTATATTGCATCAGAAAACTTGATGGTGTGAGCTAAGTGAAAAGGTTCGACTTTTTTTTTAATTGTAAAAAAAAAAAACTTGTGCTGTCCCACAGCGAGTTTGAGCATTCACAACGTGTTCGGTGTTCGTACACTTGGTAACCACAAGTAAAGTGCGCGTCGCTTTATGAGATAAAAATACTATATTGTATGCAGAAAAAACACATTGATTTAGTCCATTAACTAAATCAATTTTCCCAAAGTAAAGAATCGGGCCTTACCAGATGTGAACTTCAGTTCTACGGACGGTACAAAGCGCAATTTAGTCTGCGTGCTTGTGTATGACGGAGTACTGGCCGTTGGCTTGTCGCTGCCATAGTTGTTCAGTGAACCTGTGAGATAAATAACAGACAAAGTGAACAAACGGTAAAAAAACTAATTGGGGGCATACAAATTATCACAATTTACCCATAGACATAGAGGATGGACTGAGCGTTCCGTATTCAGTTGTGTAGTGAATACAGACCGAAAAGTACGAGAGAGATAAAGCGAGTGTGCCAGTAGTTGTCTCTTTCTAAAATATTGGTTCACGTCACTGTCGGTCAGGAGAGTATTGTTCTGCGTTGCATGTACAGACGCCAGCAGGTCAAGCTACCCGAAACTGTCAAATTTTCCCAATTAACCTTGAACCTTAATGCTTTAGCGATAAGGTTGAAAATCTATTAAAGAAATTTGACAGATTGTAGTAGCTTGATGTGCTGGCGTCTGTACAACTGTAAGCCAAAAGAGACTGGTATTGGCCGCACAGTCGCTTCGTCCCTTTCAAGAGAGTGGTCACTTCACGCTCAATTCATTCTCTATGTCTATGCAGTTACCTTCATATTTTAACTATGGTTGGGAAAAGAGGTAAGGATGCCTGCCAAGTTGCCCAACCCTTTTTTTATACGTTGATCATAAATATAATTTAAACATATCCACAGAATAACTTCATGGGAAAAACAAATTCTTTTATACACATCATGTACATACATATTGTAGTACTCGTTTTGTTAACCTACCCATATGAGAAGTGCCACTGCTGACATTATTATTGCTGTTTTCGCTCATACGGCCGCTATTCAACTGCGCCTCAAACACTGGCATGTGCTGGCTGGTGGTTGAGCTACTCGATAGTGATTCTGTAATAAGAAGGTTGGCATTACCAAAGCATCGAGTGTGGCGTATTCAGGACTAAGTAAAGTAGTTGTTGTATTTCATGGCTGTGTGTCAATAACGGGTGTTAGTCTAGGCACAAACGAGCCATCGGCCACAGTCACCGGTAGCCCAGCGCCTAGCAGTTCACACGGTTTTTCATACGTTTTGTATGGATTCGTTGCACACTAGTGGTCGGTGGCGGCCACCCGCTAGAAACTGTTGTACAACTGTTGTTGTACTAGACACTGCAGCAAGAGGCGACAGCCACCAGTGAAGGCCGGTGGGTCATGTGTAAGCGCACATGAACCACCGGCCTTCACTGGTGGCTTAAACGACGCTTAACGAAGCACTTGTATGGTACTTAGTTTGATGTACAGAATGTGTAGGTTATGTAATGGCCTGAAAGTGTACGGGCCGCACCTCTCTGCGCCGACAGCGGCGCGGAGGGATGGTCGGGCGTGCGCGGCCCGCCCGCGCGGCCCACCAGCATGGAGATCAGCGACGGCCGGTGCTGCTGGTGCTTGTCCGGGGCCGTGCTAGTGCGGGGGAACACTTCGGAAGCTCGCTTGCCAGCCGCTTGGCCGAGGTTCTCAGCTATTTGTTCTAGAAAAGAAAATAGGACCGATTAGGAGGAGGAGGAGTTTTAGGTAATCTGGTTTTCGCTTTTTTCCATTATAATAAAATGTGAAACTTCTTTTTGGTCCGTACCGGCTTTGGGATACGCTTTCAGCCAAATTGACCTGGTGGTCTTTGCCGAGTTCGTACTTTACGTATATTCCAAGATAATAAATGTTAGTTTAGTCCAACGATCACAAAATTTAGCACTAGGCTGACAATTGGCATTTTCAAAAGCTTGTATTCAAAAAGATAGATAAATAACATGTTCATATATATAGAAATGCAGCCATCGCTCCAAACGCTCAAAATCGTGACTTCAGATGCGGGTCATGTAGAAAGTTTCTTCAGTTTCCTTTTACGTTTCTATACAAATTATCATATGTCTGTAGGTACTTACCAAACTTGTACTGGTCGTGTGTATCGCGCATGTGTCGCAGTTCCCTCGCGAGCTCCGCTAACAACGCGCCGCGTGCCCTCGCGGCGGGTAGCTTGAGTCCTCTCACTCGCTCACGCACTACAAACTGCATATGACGCTCGTTGTCGCCGATTGGAGGTTGTGATAGCTGGTGCAAGAAATAACGTTTCGAAAAATGACTGCATTAACTAATATGGTCTTACTCACAACCAACCTGGAAAACGACATCCATGAAGAAAAAATAGAAAATGATTGCAGCCGCCATATTGAATTTTCATTTTGACCCCACTATCAGCTTTAGCACCCTTCATGAAAACGATCTGTCTCTCTCTCTCTCTTTTTATTGTACACAATAGAAAGAGAGAGAGAGAAAGTCGCATGCAGGGGGAATAACCTTTTTTCGTTACATGGCGACCCAATAGTAATAGTAACCCAATAGTATGCACCTACCTTATGCACAATAAAAGGCTGCAACAGAATGTAAAGTGGCGTTCGATACGTGACGACATGTTCCAGGAAGTCCCACAGATGGTGCGCGGCTTCGTTCCGCCTGCCCAGGTCGCGCATGGCACGCGCTATGCGGCCCCACTCTGTGCACAGCTCGCTTGTGAAGCATGCGCACATCACCTTTAACGCTGCACGTATAAAATTACAAATTGTTTCAAAATTAGTTTTTCATGATCATGCTGCGCATAAATGCAATATGTTAAATGCGAATAAGTGACGGAAAATTAAGAATGAGTAGAGTCAAATTTAAGTAAGTTTCCTCGAAGAGTATTTTTTTTAAAGGCCGTAGGTATTGTAAAATGTTGAAATATCAACTACTACCGAGTTATTAGAACCAAATCTCGAGGCATTCGTAAAACGCGATCCACGCTTTATACGAAAGCATGAGAACCCAATAAAGTTATGTAGTAAGTACTAGTGTTCCTTACCTAAGAAAGCAATCCGATACAGTTGATTGGACAGCCTCGTAGTGTTCCTAGTATCGCGACTACCAGTAAACGTGAGTGAGTTGGCGCGGTTGTCCGAGGCGTTGAGTTTAGCGTTCACGGCCGCTAGCTGTCCGGGCGGCGCGGGCGGACATAGTGCGTTTAACACCACTGATACTAGGTAGCTTACGTCTGACTGGCGGAGGGGTGGCACATCTGAAAGACGAATATAAAAAAAAACATATCATAGATGAATTGAGAACCTCTTCCTTTTTTGAAGTCGGTTAGTAAAATGATATGTACTTACATAAAAAACATGGTATCCTTGGAATAAAATTATAAAGAACTACATAAAAAAAAACAATGAGTTTCGA
The DNA here is from genome assembly GCA_949629185.1 of Apamea crenata. Lineage (NCBI taxonomy): Eukaryota > Metazoa > Arthropoda > Insecta > Lepidoptera > Noctuidae > Apamea > Apamea crenata. The sequence goes on along the minus strand of OX451363.1, from coordinate 10,345,319 downwards.
GGTTTATAACTTCAATCTGTAATGTATGTAGGGACTGTATGTTGGTTTGTGGAGAAAAGCTCTACAAATGTGCCATAATTATTCGTTATAGCTCATTAAGATTCTTACCCTTTCTACCACTGCCGACACGTAAACAAAGTGGCATGAATAGATTCATTAGCATGTTCTCAGTTTTCTCTCCAGATGGGAACGACGCGCTGCCTCCGCACATTTGTTCCAGTGAATAACTATCCTGTATTACAAGATATATACAAATATTAGAACAATAACAGAACAGAACCTCGGACCGTATAGGGAAGTGTAAAGATTTTCGGTAACGCATGCCAGTGCAAGCAAGCACATGCGGGCACTATGGCATGCATTACCGAAAATTTTCCATTTTCCCGCATAAGAGCCTTAACTGTTTTCATTAGTCAATAGGGTCCGCATCTGGGGTGGGTAGCATTCGGGTAGTCGATAGTAGGGTAGTCGATTGCAGTATACGGAGCAACTGCACCGTATATTTGGCAGTCGCTTTGAAGGCTCATTTTAATTGGGTGTGAATCTTCACATGGTTTTACCGCCCGATGAACTTCATTGGTCGCTACGCCCGCTACGATGTACTGATCACGTTATCGTATTTTCGACTTATGACTTTTATTATAGTCCGCGTTCCGCTAGTTGGCCGCGCCTTAGGTATGTTTACGTTGGGACGGCGGGGCCCCGCGCACTACCTACGTGTGTTGCAACCCGCCGCCTCACCCCCCCCCCCCCCCCCCCGCCCCCCGCTCACATACCTAAGGCGCGGCCAACTAGCGGAGCGCGGACTATAGTCATTACCCCGCCTACGGGGAGTGGGCATGCGACTAATGCATTATCGACTACTGAAAATGAGCATTAATGCCATCAATGTTCTGTTGCGAAAAAGAGATAGCTATATCAGTCTTGTATAAGCACAGATGACAGAATAAAGATGTATTTCACACTTCTCTATAGGTACGGAAATCCTCTACTCGCCAGTAAGCATAATTACATATTAAGTGTTTATTTACCCCTGTATTGATGATCTGCAACGCGATTAGTCGCACGACTGTGCTGCAGAAATGAGGCGGCGGTGGTTGCGACATAAGCGCTGCTGTTGCCGACGACAGGTTCTCTCCACAGTTGTTGTCAGATACTATCAGTGCCTGTAAAGAAGAACAGAAGTATGACACTGAGTTTTTTAACCGACTTCTAAAAAAGGAGGAGGTTCTCAATTCGGATGTTTGTATTTTTTTTTTAATGTTTGTTCGCGCATAAAGCCGTCGCTTGCCAACCGATTTGAAAAATTCTTTTTTTGTTGGATAGGGTATTCTTCTCAAATGGTCCCATGAAAATTTTATTGATTCGGACAAGCGGTTTTTGAAAAATCAACAAAAATAAAAAAAAAATGATCACAACAAAAAAGTGAAAAATAAAATCTTTTTTCAAAAAAAACAAAAACAACCGACTTCCATAAAAACACCACAAAGTGAAAAATAACTTTAATTTCTGAAGTCGGTGTCTTTGGTTTTTTTATTTCGTTTTTCACCACCGAAATTAAAGTTATTTTTAAAAAAAGTTTTTATTTTTGTTGAGAAGATTTTCCTTTACGTCGGTAGCAGACACGATGCGAAAGAGAACGAGATGTGTATGATGATTAACCCATACATAAAAAATGGATTTATTCGGAAAATCGACAAGGTTTGACTGCTGCGTCGTGCTTAAAAATGAAACAAAAGCATAAAGACCGCGATTGATGGGTAGAGTTCCGAAATTGTACTTTTCTTTTATAAGAGATCAACGTTCATAGTTACAGTCCGGCCGTCGAGAAAATGCGTTCCTGACACTTACCAGTTTCATACAAACGAATACGTGTTTAGCGAATTTGATCTTTATTAGCTACTAGAATTGTCGCACTGGCAGGTGTCAGCACTGTAGGACGGCAATTATATGGGCCGAAATAAAAAAAATTGGGGCAACTCACTTGAATAGTATTGAGCAGAGTTTTAACATGCTGCCAATGCATTATGTATGGACACCGTACCATCGTTTCATACACTCCTTTCAAAAGCACTGCCGCCGAATCCCAATCGGTGTTTCTCTGAAAAAAGTTCGATTTACTTAAATAAATCCAAAATTGTCGAAGCAGATGAAAGCCGAACATGAGGTACTCTGGTGAAACCTGAAAGAAGATCTTTTTAAGCCGTTATGAATTGATCATATTGTCTATGGTAAAAAAAACTTGAAAATCTTACCCTGATGCTAGGCTTCTTAGCAATTTTGAGGAACACCTTATCCAACCTCCTTAGAATCATAATTAGCGCCGGCCGTAAGGCATCGTCTGCCCAATCAGCCGCAGGTAGAACTTGCGTCATGTACCGTTGTAGACCACGACAACCCATAGACTCTGGGTCGTAGGGAGACACCTTTAGTAATGAGTGCGCTATTTCTGCGAGGCGCTGAAGGAGAAAAATTTTCGATATTCAGCATGGGATGCCAAGATGATGGTGACTTTTGGTTAGTTATTTGGGCGAAGTTAAGATAAGGCAACACACTTACATATACTGCAGTACCAACATGTTTTCAGTAAAATGAATTATGGTGCTGCAACCACCGAAACAGTTGGTTTTGTTTACTATGAATAGGTTCGGCTAGAACGTTATGTGGAATTTCGCATTAAGCGTTGTGTGCAATACCTACGCAGTGAAAATGTAAGGAAGAGCTAATTTTCTTTTCGGGTTAAAGATTTCTGAATCCATGGTAACAGATTGCGCGTCGATGTCCCTGCCACCCTGTATAGTTGTGTCGTCATCTATCGATAAGTAGAGTGACAATGGACAACACTATTTGTGTAGCAGACTCTATCAATGTGGTAGAAAACAAAAGTCAGTTTACAAATATCATGGGTAAGACTTCAAACTTACAGCATGTGACTTAGAATCCAGCAGTTCAACTGGTTTCCCTTCAGTGCCGCCGCTACGGTTGGAGCCGTTGATTTCCAACAAGCGCGTAGTAGCCCGACCGATAAATTCGCCGACGAGTGATAATAAGACATCGCGGGGTCTACGGTATTCTGCTCGCACCAGCTGTTGAGATAAATATTTATAACAATTTTCATGAAATAGAAAGTTCTCAATCACAAAACGATGTGACTAGGAGCAAAGAGTTTTTTGTGTGTTTAGGTACATTTGCTTTGCAGTATGTAAGCTGTGTGATGGAAGTTTTCAATAGAAGAACAAAAATGATTATATAAGTTGCAAAATCATATAAACATACGGTCGTTCGGTGGGTAGTTTGAGTGTTTCGAACGATACCCTGACTAATAACGGAAATCGATTTAGAAGACGATGCTAAACTAACTACTTTCAGGTGTTGCGTTTAGTCTGTTACACCTTGTAGATGGAATCTATATTTGTTTGATTCTATATTTACCTCCGAGTCTTCAGCTCCAGTATATTCAGGCACAGGCATCTTAGAGTTATCGTACTTAGAATGAGATTCCTCGAACGCGATTATAGTAGCGGCGGCAGTACGAGGCCCGGTCCTTTGAGACGAGCCTTTATGTTCCGGAGAAGTTCTATACGGGCCGTTGTAAGATCTGTAAGAGAACATAAGTTGTGATATCTTTCGGGAACTAGGCTAGATTCCTAAAACAATCTAATTAGTCCGTCAGTTAGATTATCAAAAAATATTGGACCCGTATTTGTTCTTTTGTAAATTATATAAAAAATGATGAAGATATCGCCCGTTTAAGTTCGGCGTGACGTCACGACCCCCCACTCCCAAATTTTGACACGCTTTATCTTTGTCATTTTTTGTTTGATTGACAAAAGAAAAAATACGTGTCCATTATTTTTCGATAATCTAACTGACGGACTAAATATAATTATTATTTTTTTACCCAGGAATCTACCCTATTATAGATGTGCTGTTGTGCCTTTAAACCATTAAAGAAAAGTTGTTTTTAAATGTTGCTGAAAGGTAAATAATTTTCCAGGTATGTAATTCTTGGTCATTTCACAGAATTGACGGCACGGTTGGCGCAGTGGTTAAGCGATTGACTGCTGCGCTGCGTGTCGCGGGTTCGATTCCCGCACGGAACAAATATTTGTATGACCTACAAGTAGTTGTTCCGGGTCTGGCTGTTAGTGTATGTGAGTTTAGATGTTTGTGAACGCACCCACGATACAGGAGAAATTCCTAGTGTGGGGCAACGCTTTTTAAAAATAAAAATAAAATAATAATAATTCTACGTTTACCACCATTACAACAATGCGGGCTTTGACATTTTGACTTCTATATTGCGTTAAAAAATGTTAAATCTAAGCACTTACTTAGAAAGTCCTTCACAGTTATTCACAAGCGTCTTTATGGCAATAGCTAGTTGTTGGATGATTTCTTTCTCGGTTTTTCCCTCGCGGTTGTAGCTCGGCAATTGTATTTGTTTAACGTAACAAGGAAGTATTGCTTCTAGTATTATCTGTAAATGTAAAATAAATTGTGAAAATAAAAATAAACTATTAATCTATAGAGCTTTGCAAAGAGTGTAAAATACTTTTGGAGAGGTGTACGTTGGTGTACTTATGAGGTCCTATTATACTTCATGAGGGTTAAGCAAGACATGATAAGACCATCAAATTAAGGTTTTAGCAGTAAGAACTACCAGTTAAAATAATGTTCAGAAGTAAACTTAGTGGGACGAGGTTTATATCTGTGACTGCAGGCTGGTTATGCTGAGTTGATTGATGTCAAAATAACTTCAGTTCAGCACAATAACTGTCTCATAACAAGAAAAGTAAATATGTTTAGGCTTAAACCTTACTTACCAGCATCTGATATCCCCTCATACTTTCCGCCGAGTAAGACACGACCATGACACAGAGACTGATACAATCCAACACATTGACCATCTCCTCTTCATCTCGATAGCAGAAGTCGATAGGTTTTAGTGGTTTCTCTTCTTTGATGAGTTCGGCTATATGAAGTGGGTCAGGAGACGGTGTTTCCAGGCTTAGGAGTAGGTTGAAAAGGCAGCTGGATTGGACCTGTGTGGCGAAAATATAATTTGAGTAACTAAAATAAAAAATAGAATAGGTTTGGACATTATCAAGGAAATTTGCGACCGGCTGTTGAAATATGGCTGGCGGACAAAATGGAAGTTAGTTAATTATAGTAATAATAAAAACCTGTGCACGATTTGAAACAAAGAAATGTACGAAAGGCAAGCTTGATTAAAATTAAAATGTTACTTAAATTATTATACTGACTTTGCTCGCATCTCCATAAGTAGATTCTTCGTCTGTATCCAAAATGGCAGATACAGAGCCAAACATTTGTAGTATAAACGGTTTGCGGTTCAGTAAGTAAAACTGTTTTACGGCGTATTCTATTGTAGTCGTCACCAATTTATTAGTTTGGAAGTTTGAGTATATTTGCAGTAGCGTTGGCATGATCAGTAAATACCTAAAAGAGAAAAAATGGATATAAGATACAGCAGTGCGATTCTGTAACCATCTCACCGTGAAAACTTAGGTGAAGTGAGCTGGAGCAGTGAGAGATTTTTACAGAATCGATCGGCAGGTTTATTTGTACAGTCAACTGCACGTCAAAGCTTGCAATTGCATCATACATACTCAGCCTATAATGTTCCCACTGCTGGGACACAGGCCTCCTCTCTGTGAGAGGGAGTGGGCCGTAATCAACCACGCGGGCCCAGTGCGGATTGGTAGATGTCACATGTCTTCGAATTTTTGGTTCTAGGACATGCCGGTTTCCTCACGATGTTTTCCTTCACCGTTTTGAGAGCAGCGGCGATGATATACTTAATTTCCACAACGTAAAGCGCCTGGGTTCGAACCTACGACCTACAACTTGTAAATCGCGGCGGAGACCACTGGGCCACCACAGCTCCTGCAATTGAATCGGCTGTCGTGGATTTGACATTGACAGCGGTTTTATTGCGGTTTTTGTAATTCAAGTGTTACCATGACGTGTAGTTGACTGTACACATGATTAGTAGAAAACTATGTTTTTTTCGAAATATACATACCCATTTGTAGAGAAAATGCTTTTAAAATTGAAAGCAGCATTGACGTATGTGGCGATGACGTATCGAAGGATCAAAGAGTCTTCGCTATGTAACATCAGAGCGCCATTGAGAACGTTCAAAAACAAGTGAATGTCGCGAGATGAGGTGAAGTTACCAGCCATCGCTTCGAACATTCGAGCTATGAGTCGTACCCACCTAGAATAAAAATATTCAGCTTCAGTAAAGGTATGATTAATTTATTTTGTAGCCTTATAATAATACTTTATCCCATCTTTGAAAATTAACCCTAAAAGTCGCGTAATGTATGAAGCATATTTGGTCCATGTAGCCCAATCCAAAGGAAAATTATATGAAATGTAATTAATGGTGTTGAATTATAAATTTATAAAATAATTATTTGAATGGTCACGGAGTGGAAAATTATTATTATTTCGCAGCTTATTGTAAGCAGTTGTATGGTCAATTACAACCCTGCTTAACATGAGGTTTGAAGGGCCAAGTTAAAAATACTTACATAAACTTATGCAACACATCCAATCCCAATAGCGTAGAACCTAGAGCTCCCCGACTATACAGCACCAGATCGGCCTCAAGAGCTTTACGAGGGAAAGACGGTAACTTCATGAGCTCATCGTGTAGAAATACTACGCGTTGGACCACCTAAAACAATAAGCGATGTTAAAAAATTTTGTAAATTCAGGTGAAGTTACGACTACAAGCAGTTTTGGGGCCACGTTAGAGCAATTTTTGCTGCAGTGCGAAAGAGATGGAGCTATGCAGGACGCTAAGTACCACTACAATTCTGTGTTTCACACTTCATAATTGGCTCCTGTTGACTTAACTTGACCAAATATAGGATTCACTCTTTTCAATAAAAAAAAAACAAATGAAACAGAGGATTAAGCAAGTGTTACATACCATATCAACATTCTTTAAAATAGCCCAAGTCAGCAACACTTTTCCAATCTCAACGAATTTCTGCAAGAGTTCTTGTTCCTGCAGTTTTTGGAACGCTTCATCAGGTTCCATGTGAACTAATCCTAATTGTGGATATTGCGAGCGTTTAAAGAAGTAGTGGTCTCGTACGTAGCCTTGAGGGTTGTGGATTTGACCTACGAAAAAATAGCTTGGATTAAAACAAAAGCTAGGGAATTTTTAAACCCACAACACATCCCGGAAGTTTCCTGCGAAATCACACGATGACCTTTGACCAGGGTCGTCGTGTGAGCATTTTTGAGTTTTCAGACATGTCGAATGAGGTCTGAAGGCCAACCACTGAGGTTGGGTTTCCCGCGAAGCAAAATATTCCCGCGGGAGTGTACAATTTTGGAGTTTTTGACAACGCACTTCTAAGCGTGTCTAAATATATACTTACGAGTTTTGAAGTCAACAAGGAAATGTTCTCGATGTAACTTTTCTGGGATACCGAAGAAATCGAGAGACTCTTTCAGGATTTGTGCAAACACTGTGTCTTCTTGGACGGGAAACTGAGACGGTATGCAACCTTCATTGTCAGCTAAAATTAAAAAAAAAACAACTGTTGATAAACCGCGTTAACAAAGTAAATTCTTCGTTTTTTATTGTTTTATTATACAGCATGTATTTAAGAAGTAATTGTAGGCTGATTAACATTCTTTTTTCTTAACAATATTTTGTTGTTTTGTTTGTGTACTTACGTGGACCATGGACGATAATCTTTTTGGCGGCAGGCACATTGGCCGTTAGCAGTATAGATGCATCACATTGCTCCTTACGTAAGATCTGTTTTAAATCCTTGAACATTATGCCGTGAACACTGTGTACCACCTGAAAATTGTAATTGCCATGAAAGTACATAATTATAAGCATTTCGATTATGCCTGTGAAGTTTGGTAGCCCCTGGTTAGCTTTTAAAAGGTAAGGCTGTCAAAAACAAAATCAATATCCCGATAGAAGAATGATGGGATAGCAATAACATTTCCAAACTGTCGCTTTTAAAAACAAATCCTAGTAAATTAAAACGTCACTGAGGTTCAAACTATCTAACTGTAACACAGACAAATAGACTTTGTCGGTTAATAACGTGCAAGTAACATGCAATCTGCATGGTGATAAAGCAAATACGAGGTCGACTATACAGTGACACTAAGGCCAGACTATACAAGCTATAAAAGAAGAAAAAAGAATAGACAACTCACCATCCACAAAATAGACAGCGCCGCACCAACAAGCCTCTGTCCCTCTTCATGGGGACTCCTCACATAAAACATGACGTATCCTATAATATAGTTGTACAACGCAAAGGCAGCCTGAAAACAAAAACAACATAAACAATCATCAGACTGAGAAATTATTTTTGCTCAATAAATACATAATTATTATAAATTAAAGACGCTTTTTGTGTCTGCCTGTGTGACTTACGCAACGGCTTTTGACGTAGTTCAGCGCTGGGGCTCTGTCTCGTATAGGGTCTTAGCATTATGCTGAGCGATGGCCGTTTTGCGTGAATGTGACGCATGTTTACCCCCCACTTTTTATTATTTTTTGTGTATTTGTTCTTTTTTTTTTTATGCGTCATGTTTGCCGCAAATAAATGTATTTTCTTTCTTTTCTTTTCTTTCTAGTTTTCAATAAATTTTTAAGACTTTATTCCGGAAGGTTTATGTGTATATTACATTAATATTGAACCTATATATAATAAGGAAATCTCGATGTTTTGTCAAGTCGTAAAAACCGTGTGAAGCAGGGGCGGGTCACTAGTATAGAATGTGTGTAGCTTGGTGATGGGTCTTTAACATTCTACATTTAATAGTATGGGGCACCATACACTGACCAATATTCATACCTGTTGAGGTAATCTTGGTATAAACCGGATCAAATGACGCAATAGCTTGAACATCTCGTCCTGATGGTCTCGGGTCAAACGTTCGAGAACATGACGGAGAAATAGTGCTGAGTCTTCTACGAGGCAACACCATATAACCTGCAGAAAAGTTCATAGTGTATTCGAGGACAAATAAAATAAAATAAGTACGGTCGGAGACAAGAAGGTCAATTTCAGTGGTATGGGACTGTGCGCGCGAGAAAAAGTGATGGTCACACACTTCGAGCTATTAAACTGCAAGAGGTATTCTTTGCTCCAGCGCAAAGAATGTTACTCTATCAATGTCCCCCTGTAGCCTTTTTTTTGACCCCTCCCGCTCTGGGTGGAGCGGAAGGGAGTGTCAGACTCTTACTGACTAAAACCCATCCGTGTTCCTTCCTTAGCCCTTTCTGTTCCAGGGCAGCGGTAACCCTTTCGGACTATCCCACTACCCTGGCAGGACCCCCTGTAGCCTGACACAGTCATCACCGCTTTTTACCGCGAGGGACAATTTGAGGTCGTCGGCAAACAACAAACAATCTCATCGAACAAAAAATCTTATCGAGGTCTACATAGGAGACTGGTATGATTTTGGGCCAGTTACGTGTAGTTGAAAATATCTACCGCTCAAGCGATGATATGTTACTAATACTGAAATAAGCAGTTTCCTACAGCGTTCAATTATCCATCAAGTCTTGCACACAATCATAACAAACTGCCAATTCTTATATGTTTCAGAATTGAAACAAGTAAATTCGTTACCTGATAAGCGACTTCGTAGACAGAACACCCGTCTCTAGAAACAGCAGCATCATCCAATAGTGAAACAATCTCAGCTACAGCCGAGCATAATGTTGAAGGGAATAATGCTGATGCCACCTGAGTGTGATGCGATCCTCGTACACCTTCAACTAATTCTTCATCTGCTGGTGCTGCGAGGAAACAAAATAATTTCAGTTCCAGATGCTTAGCAGAAGAATTGATGATCGTCGTGCCATGGCACGGGAAGTTGCTTATATAACTCGTGCCGACACGAAGACACCCACTAAATACCTGTCGAAGCTGAACAAAGGTATTCTGATGTAAGAGTTTTAACCAAAATGTTTTGGTGGATCCATTAACCACTTGAGCTTCGAATGATAATATAGAAAACATGTTTTAAGTACCATTTTATTCTGTCTTTTGTAGGGTTCCGTACCTCGAAAGGAAAAACGGAACCCTTATAGGATCACTTAGTTGTCCGTCCGTCTGTCTGTCAAGACCCTTTTTCTCAAGAACGCGTGGAGGTATCAAGCTGGAATTTATATCAAATACTCAGGTCTACTGACCCTTGGAGCTGAGCTGAGAGAGCTGTGAAAAAATCAAACATCTAAGCCAACGCAATAAAAGATACAGCCGTTTATGCCGCAAATTTTCGACACTCGCAAGGGAATCAAAACCTACAGGGTACTTCCCGCGAACTCAGAATCTTGAAATTTGGTATCATGCAACGTTTTATAGCACAGATAAAGGAAAAAATGTGAAAACCGTAAATTTATAGTTACATCATATAATAAAAATATTTTTAATAATTTTAAATTGTACGGAACCCTCGGTACGCGAGTCCGACTCGCACTTGGCCGGTTATTTTTTATTTTAAAACAAAAGGGTTTGAGTTTTTCTTATCACACTAGTCTAAAAAGAAACGCTGATATAAATTGCTGTACTATTGCTATTGATGTTAAATCGCCAAACCCTCTTAAGCAAGCGTGGTGATCAATGCTCGCGCCTTCTTTGTGTGAGAAGAGGCCTTTGCCCTGCAGTAGGACAAAAATAGGCTAGTATTGTTCCATGATAAGTTGATAACTTACGTTCAACATGATCATCAACTGCATGGTCAAGCGCAGGTTCGCGTGCCGCCTGCCTCGTAATAGGTATCGTAGTGATAAGAAAACTCTCTCGTTCTGCACGTTTCTTATCATTCCGCTGTTGAAGCGCCCTCTTTATCGCCTCCGTTTGCTGTTTCTTGCGTGTCTTTGTTGCTGTTACTAGGGAACGCTGTGGATGAAATGTTAAGCATAAAAAATACTATTTAAAAATAAGGTTAAATATTTAATTGTTACTTACATTTTTGGATAAAACACAATCAGACACAAGCAAAAAATAATACACAAAACAACAGGGTCCATGCTAGAGGTGTTCAGGGCTATAATAAATAGAGGAATAATATTATTATTTGTTTCTGTCGTACGACCGACTAGTGATATTCAAAGAAAACAAACACAGACACAGCACAACACACACTAGACACAAGCTAGGCTTCATTCTTACATGTCTCTCCTGATTCAAAGTCATCTCCATATCCTTATCCTTAACCTGTGGGCTCCACGGAGGGTCAACGACTGCTAGCGACTCGATGCCGATCTTTGGAGAAGGCAGTGTGAACTCTATGCCTGGAGGCGGCACTTTGAAAGTCACTGAAGCTCCTTCCTCCATGCGCGGCCATACTTGGTATCTTAGCTTCCACATTACTTGGAACCTCAGGATTGCGTTTATTCTGAAAATGTTAAAATTGCAACAATATTGTTTTTCAAGTATTATTTTAGAAGTTCAAGTAGTAGATATAGTAAATTTTGAGGGGCACGCTTCGATATTGATCGAACGGGCACATGAAGAAATAAGATTTATACCACTATATTTAAATTCAGAATCTTAGATAATTATAAAGTTTTGGAACAATGGCCCCAATATCATAACGTTCCAATTCCATTGCAACTGAGGATTTATTCTATTAAGATCTCTGTTGGTTGGTGCTACAAGCGGTCACTCAAAAAAAAGAAAAGCTAAAGTAGATAGTTGAGTAAATGGTGGTGGAATGTTTGATACAGGGTTCGATGTCCCTGCCATCACCTATATGAGAATTCAAATCAAATTTATTTGCATCCTTTTTTTTTAAGTAGTATATTTGATGCAAGATGACGCTAACAAAATCCAACGCTTGCGACGATACGAATAAGCCCTTAACAATGCATACACACCTGGTACTCGGCTCAGCATGTTTTAAATCATTATGCATGATCTCAGTGGCAGTATTCGGCGCCTTGACAGCAGCGAGTATGAACAACGCAGCGGCACACGAACTTAGTTCGCGATCTGATTCCAATAGCAACTGCCAAGCAACGGGTGCACATTCTGCGAACATGTCTTCGCCCATTGTTGTTGCTCCTTTGATTAGGGTTGCGAGAGGAGTGTGGTAAGCGTCGCGAACCTAGACAAAGAAGAAGATATGAAGTTATTTTTCACTGTAGTAAGATAAGAATTTACGCATTTTTGGAATAAAAGAAACCCAAAATCTATGTATACCGTTCCAATTTGATTAAAGAAGTTATAAAGTGGCATTTTGTTAATATGTTTTTTTTCTGTTATTGCATATTTCGGGATTGTCCGACTTGTGAAGTAAGAAGATCGCCGCAAGTTAAGCTTATAAATAAAGGACCTGATTCGGTTGAAGTTTTAATCAGGCCATTCCAAAATATGCATGTGTTAAACCGCAAAAAGTTACATTAAAAAGCATTTCAGACCTGTCCTTTAAGGTACTTGAGTATAGGTGGCGGGTCTATCGGCGGGTAGGGCACTGCACCTGGCTTCAAAGGTATCCCTTCAGCGGCTACGTTGGCCTGTTCTCCGCCCGCGGCCCGGTATGCAAGGCCCGCACTCTCGATCACTGAACGCTCGATTCTGGGGGTGCATTGAATAAAATATCGACAAAAACGTGAATGAAAATACCAATAAAGTTAAAGCCCATTCACAAAATTTTGCAAGTATGTGCAACTCGCATCGTATCTTCGAGTCGAGAGAATCTTTCCGTGTAAATGAGCCTTTTTATTTTATGATTAATTTAGTAAGAGCAGAAGCGCTATTCATTATTATTAATTGCATTCAGGGATTTGATGGGTTTGAAGCAATTTTTTTAAAGCTTTTTGTTTTGAAATGAAATACCATCCTACCTTTTAGCCTTTTCTCAACTATGTTGGAGTCCGCTTCCAGTCTAACTGGATGCAGCTGAATATCAGTATTTTACATCGACTGCCTATCTGACCTTCCCGACCCAGTTACTGGCTAATACAATACCCCATGGTAAGACCTGGTTGTCAGACTTACAACACTGACTAACATGAAGTAATTTGATTAATATTGGACTCATACTGAGTATACCTATCAGTAGAATGTTCTGAAGACTTGCGCGACCGTCGTCCGCGGCGAGTCCCACCGTTTCCTTCATCGGAGCTTGCCGTGTTAATTTCGGGGCCAAACTTTTCTCCATATATCTGCAAGAAGAAGCCAATGTATCAGTTATTAACCGACTTTAAAAAAGAGAAGGTTATGCATTCGAGGTTTTTTTGAATGTATCTGCTGTGCACCGATGTCTCCGTGATTATATGTAGTATATACTTTTGTTTGTGTGAGTGGAAAAACCTCAATAAAGAAATATGGGGTTACCTTTTGTACAGACTTCATGAGTCTTACGCTGGCTCTCATGTTTCTTCGGAAGCAGTAGGGGTGGCAGAAGTTCTGATGACAGCATACGTAGTTGAACGAGTTTAGGAATTTCACCATCACCTGCAATTACAAAACGTTGCGAAGTTAGAAAGGGGTCATGGTTCTCGGCAGTGAGAAACCGATTGGGAAGAAAAACCGGGGACAATGGAAGATCATGACATGTGGTATCGACTACAAGTAGAATTGACCTAGCGCTGGTAGAAAAATGGGGCTCGGCGGCGGAGGTCTGATAGGAACGATAATTTTGTAATGGACTTCCATAGCACTTCTTTATAAATCTGCAATTCAACTTACCTTAAGCCATGGGAATCCTTTATTAGTATCAGGTGGGTCAGTTGAGTTACTATCAGGACTGTCTGGAGGGTGGTCGTGATCATCAGAAAGGACGCCAGGACTTTCTTCTCCACCGCTGTCCACTTCGTTGGACATTATTACCGTGCCACCTAATTATAGAACACGTAATAAAGTATGTATGGACGCCTGCATGAATTGGTTACCTTCTTTTTTAAAGGTGGTTACCACCAATGAATACAGAACGGACTGTCGTACGTGAAAAATTATTTATCAAAGTCAAAACCAAAGGCTTGGTAGTCGTTTAGCGTGTCTTAAAGATTGAGGTTTCATAGATCTTACCTGCACCTGGATATACCTCTGAAGTGTCACTTCTATCAGACAGAGAAGATACTTTCCTTCTGCTTTGTATTGAATCGGACCTCCTTGTTACAACTGGAAGGAAAAATAGCTTGTTTAAGTCCTACACTATGGGTACTTGAAACAAGGATCTTTCCCACAGATATTTAAGCGGTCTTAACTCTCTTTGATTGTTAGTTCACACAAATAGGTGTTTAATGGGGGATTGATGAAATTTCAGAATATCTAAAGAAACATTAATTGGAACTTACATTCATCAACAACATCTCTGGTGTCCTTTTGCCTGAGTTTGATAGACCGTCGCTTGAACGATCCATAAGCGGAATGCGTTTGCTGTGTATTACGACGATGCATGCCTCCTTTACCTCGAGACCCTAAACGACCCTTTTTGTCGTCTACTGCCGGAGGTATGGCATCTGCTAACTATAAAAAATTGGTTACTGCCAAGATCCTTTTACTTCTGATCTAATAAACTAGCTAAGCTTTAGCTGAAAGCTTCAACTTTTCTATGCGATTAAAAGCGCAACATATTATTTGTATAAATTTGCTTACAGTTACATTACTTCCACCAGACACGTTCTCAGGTTCGTGCAGAACAAACGATATTTTTCTCTCAGTCTCTGCTCCCGCAATCGATTGTAAGCTTTGCGCAGACGCCTGTGAATGGCCCATGCTCGACAGAGCCATACTCCATCGACGGTTAGCTTCCCTGTGATCCAAGTTATTCACATTTCAACGCGTCAATGGACTCTCAAGTCCATGAACGAGTTAGCTTGCATTTACCAGCTATTTTACTTTAGCTTCTATACTCTTTACTATACAATTTCCTTTGAATTCTTACTGTTTGATCTCACATGCCAATGTAGCAAAAGCGTTTGTACTTTTTTCTAATTTCATCTAAACTATTTTATCACATAATAAAACTATTTGATTAAACTTCGAAAGGGTGTATTTCACAAAACAATTTTAATATTCGTGTAAAACTTTAGAATAATTTTAATCGATAGCAATATTTAGGTGTTATCTTACAACATTCCATGCATTTAACTGTGCGTATGCACATTATACCGTATATTTGAATATCTTTTATTATAAATAAGATCGTGGAGATGAGATCGTCACAAATGTAGCTGCATGTAACAAGTAAGGCATTTGCACGGAATATTAAAGTTTGTTTTATGAAACTCAGCGTTAGATGTAGCAACAGTTGTGAATCTCGAGTGCCAAAATTTGCCAATAAGTGAACAATATTCGCTATAAGAGTCACATCGGTCCAAGTGAAATTTGCACATAATACTTCCATTTTAAAAGTGTACGTTATTCAAGATTATGTACATTCTACATACGCATGCACGCTTAGTGCCGTATGCAAGGAAACATGCATTATTTCTTTTGAAAACATACTCGACTGGCATTAATGTGTGTTGACTGCTAAGAGCCCTGTTAAAATAAAAGTATTGTCAAATATAATTATGCACTCTTCTTAATACATCTCAAATGAACTGAACATAATGAACTCACTTAGTCTTACACACAATACGTCGTTTTTCCATCCATCTTCGCATAATATAATGACAAAAAAATAAAACGTTTTACACCAACGAATTAATAAGCTACTTACCAAAAATAATCTTCTAATAATAATAATGCAAGGGAATTTGGTACCTGTAAACTCTGTCCCAAGGTCCTCTTTCCTTGAGCGAAGATCGGCAAGTTTTCGGTAGATTCTGGTAGGTTTCGCGTAGGAACGCCGTTATTTCGAATAGCAGTACACAAGCAATTATTCTAAGGGCTCGGGGACACTCGGCACCAACTGGTTTTCCAGGCAGGCGAATACTAGCTGTAGGAATGGTAAGTCTTCGTATTGTAAAAGCAAAAAACTAATTTTGAAGTTCAAGCATTTTAAAATGTGTTAAATTGACAAGAGCAATAATGATTTTGACGGCACGGTTGGCGCAGTGGTTAAGCGATTGACTGCTGCGCTGCGTGTCGCGGGTTCGATTCCCGCACGGAACAAATATTTGTATGACCTACATGTATTTGTTCCGAGTCTGGGTGTTTTCTATCTATAGTATGTATGTATTTACAAAAAAAAAAAAAAAAATGTATATAAGTAGTTTATCAGCCATCTTGTTACCATAACACAAGCATTAGGTTGCTTAGCTTGGGACAAATGGTGCTGTGTGAAATGTCCAGGGGGATATTATATTAATGTCATTATTGCTCTTGTCAATTTAACACGTTGAAGGTGCTGCCACCTGTGTTAGTTTTTATATTTTCCAAATAATAATAATAATAGACCTCCAGACCGAATTTCGGACACGGCGATCAATGTCGAACTAGAGGAGACTGACCATCTTCGTGGGACATATTATAATGTACAAGTGTGTGCGCAGACACAGGTGCACTCACTCTTCCCTCACTCTCATAGTCCGATAGGACGGCAATCCGACACGTCCGGAAAGAGATCAGGAGCAGGAACAACGGCTTAACGTGCTTTCCGATGCCCCGTACAACGGAAAGGTACTAAGAAATTCTTAATGGAAACCCAATAACACCTTGCCCGACCTGGGCATTGAACCCAGGACCCCACACGCTCAGCATTCGCTTGCTTCGGAGACCAACGGGGCGGTTAATAATATTAAGAACACTGGTAAAGGTTTACCTTCGTCTAGGAAATCCTCTTCTTCGTCTTGCTGCAAAAGTTCGCGTTGCCCATCCGGGTCATTGACTAGGTTGATTACGGTGTCGACGTGCTTTTTGTCTTCGATTAACATTTCTTCCAGCCTGTTTCCTATAGCCTAAGGGCGTAATATGGTTAGTCAAAATTCTTAAAATCTTGCAAGGTTAAATCATGGAGTCTGATACTTGAGTATTTAAATACATAAACGAATTCTATGACCATGTTCGTTTCGAGTTGTTTTGGATTAGCACACCAATCAATTGTTTTCTTTTAATGGTTCAAATATGTAATTCAATAACTTACTTCTGCCCATTGGTAAAATAGTTTGCCCGCTAAACGCTGCCTCTTGAGTTGAGGATTTATAGATACTGCAAAAAAAATAGTTTTTTTAATAAAAATCTTAACTTGATCCTCATAATATAATTTATGAATTGAATGGCGGATACAATTATTCCTTACCAGCAGCTTTGGACGTATTCGATTTAAGCCAATAAGGCCACTGGCCCTTATTGCAGTTATGCACCAAGTGTGCACATTCTAGAAGTATCGCAGCTCTTCCAACGACCACTGTGTGTGGCTGAAAAAAAAAAAACAAATATATTTAGACTTGAAATAGAGTGTTACACGTTAAACGAAACCCGAACTGGGAACAGCACCTTTAGGCACACTGAAAGTTTAATATTTATTTTTCCAAGGCACGTCATTCTATGTTGTATGATTGCATTTACTCACCAAATCTAAGATTGCGGCCATGAAAAGCGCGTCAGGCGTACCGCCAGGCTGTGTCGCGTCTAACAAGAAGTTGAATCGAGCGAGTCCCGCGTACAGCGGCGCTGCGGCGACTAGACGACGTCGTTTTAGTATTACCACCTCGGATTCGCCACCGCCCGAACCGCCCTCTGCGGAGCCACGCCGCGACATATCTACGGAAAAGAGTTATTTTTGCTAAAGGAAGTGAACGTTCATCGAAGCTCGAAACGACTTGTCATCATTAATAAATTTTTAAAGGCTGTTTTTATCATTTTAAAGCCTTGGTCTTGAAGGCAGGATTCATCGATAGCAACCCTAAACCTTTAGGGTGTTCTGGCGTGGAGTTGCGGGGTTTTAGAAATGGTCTTGCGATGCAGATACTGGGGATGAACAAAGAAATATAAAAAAAATATATATACTCACAACCGCCACTGGTATCTTCTATACTACCATCTCTCTTTTTCCCCATCTTCCTAAGACCAAATCTGTTCAGTCTGTCTTCTACCCTCTTTCGAGCCCTGAAACACGTATGTCAAGATAAATGCTTATAATCTCTTCTTTTATAGGATTTCTCCCTTTTGTTTTTCTTCTTTACCTGTTCAAAGTATATCCAACTCTCCTCTTAACATGTACGGGTCGTGACGTATGCGGCGGCGGCATGTGTGGCGGCCGAGCCAACGATATCATACTACCGGAGATCGGCAAGGACTCTCCCGAACCACCTCCGTTGCGGATCAACGACTGAGAATGATGCGGTTTCTGACGGAACCAGTTCACTAGAAGAAAACAATTGACGATATATGGCGTTGATGGAGGGTAATGTGGGTTAGAAAACACATGCAAGCTATTTCACTAACAGAATGAACTAAACTAATTTGAAATGTTGTTCTCATTTTAAATAGTACTATTAGTCTCACTGTTGTAATTAGGACAGACTATACGGGTTCAGTTTTTAAGTAAGAGCAGTAGAGCAAAGCGGTTAAAGGAACCGTAAAGTCGTTTCTAACTTCTATAAAGCTCCTAGTTTAGGAATCGATACCGAACTGTTACGTAAAAAAAATATTGTGTCTGTATTACCAAGCGATATTTTGCTGCTAAGGATAACATTCTTAAATGTTCCTTACTTTTCATGCAAAATAAATTATCTACTAAGATGTAAATCAACTATCATATTTGCAGCTAATAATGTTGCACCATGTTATGTGTTCAGTTAATCATGAGTCTTGAAACTAATCGCGGTGACAAACGAACCAAATCTGGTATTATACATACACTTTCTTATTCGCAGATCAGCACAACAATGTTTTATTTTACCAATGCCAGCGATGTGGAACTTTGAGGGAATGGACTTGGAATGCGAGATCTTGTGGTGAGGCGTGATGTCGGCTGACGAGGCTGACGGGATGGTGCGCTCTGATTGGCGCGGCGTCAGTTGGTAGCGGCGCGTGCGCACTGATAGTGGGGATTGGCTCGCCGATTCCTCTCCGCCTTCCGTTTCTAAGAGGCTCTGTGGGATAGAATAGATACGGTGATGTGAA
The DNA here is from genome assembly GCA_949629185.1 of Apamea crenata. Taxonomy (NCBI): domain Eukaryota; kingdom Metazoa; phylum Arthropoda; class Insecta; order Lepidoptera; family Noctuidae; genus Apamea; species Apamea crenata. The sequence goes on along the minus strand of OX451363.1, from coordinate 10,326,267 downwards.
ATTTTCGCTAAGCAAGTACAGTTATTTTTTTATTAGAACTAGCAAGCCAGATAGTGATATATTTTTGGGTAACCTGGACATCAGGGTTTCTCGGTTGACAACAACAGCCTGACATGTATTACGCTTCTGGGACAAATCAGTTTAGGGTATTATTAACGTTTAAGGGCTGATTTTTCAATAGTCAGATAACTTTTAGAATAAATATGACAGTGTGACCTTTTGTCTATACAAAACCGACGACACGGTTGGCGCAGTGGCTGAGCGATCGACTGCTGCGCTGCGTGTCGCAGGTTCGGACGGAACGCACGGAACAAATATTTGTATTGCCTACAGGTAGTTGTGGTCTGGCCGTTTGTGTATGTGACTTTAAATGTCTGTAAATGTACCCACGATACAAGAGTAATTCCTAGTGTGGGGCAACGTTTAAAAAAAAAAACTGTCAAACAGCAATATTTACTCTTCAGTTAAGAGATATCTGACAAGTATTGAGTATTGAATAATCAGCCCTTAATGAATTATTCTGAATACGAGTTTATTTAAAGTTTGTGCACTTACATGTGCCCCCGTAGACGAAGTACTTCTCTTCTTAAATGTAAACTTCTTGTGTGATCGCTCATCAGGTGCACAGCCGGAGTCGGCACCTGTGTCGGAACCACGCTCCTCTTCGCTTTGACGGGGTATGTGCCTGTCGTACGTTTATTTAAGAGTTAAGAAACAATCTAGTAAAAAGTTTGTATCTTCCAGGAATACAACTAAAAATCGAATGAGAGACAACAAGCCCTGTATCGGAACTATGTGCATAGGATTTTATATAATATCCACCTCTTCTTAATATTGGTTACACTTTAAATGGCTGTGTAGATAGATGTATGAGGAACAGGGTGTAAAGTTCACTCATAGATCTCTGGATCCCCCGACCAGACGGGTGTCGACTCTGGTGGGCAGCTGCCGGACGATTTATGTCGGGACGTAAACTCTGCTTGCGCGATTTAGGATATTGCGTGACGTCAGTGTGATGCGTAGTTCGTATGTGGCGATGTAGATGCCGTCACAGCTGAGCAGAAATAATTTGGCGAAACCAACCTGATAACTCTGGTAGTCTGCATGTTAGATTCTTTCTGCTGGCTGTCAGGTCTTTCTGCAGTGTCAAGCAGTGCGCTAAACGCTACCACACGAAACTCCCCTCCATGGGCTTCCCGCACATAGCTTAGAAGCAGACGCACTTCCATGTATAACGTCTAAGGATAGAAATATAACTGGTTTAGCGCCGTACTATTATCGATAAACTTATCTCGAGTTCATTTTTTTCGACAAAAAAAGGAGGAGCCTCTCAAGTCGACGCGTATATTATTATTTATAACCCACGAGAAAGGTTCTCAAGTGACCATAACTTTTACAGAGTAGTTCGATTTTGACTATATTTCTTTTTATTGGATAGGGAACTATTAGGATGTTTTTGTTTCACACAATACTTACAGAATTATCAAGCATTTTCAGTTCTTTGTGCATCAAAGCGAATCTTGTGACAAGTACTCTGAACGTGGTTTCAATGATAAACGTCTCAATTGCTCGGTTCGCGTTGGAGCTCTGACCGTTACCAAAGTTAGTGGCGTAACCTGATTGGAGGTTACTTATGTCTGGAGACTTGGTGAAGCTGCGTTTTTGTTGATCTGGAAAGATTATAGAACATTCATAAACTATAGGTTAGCTTTAAGGGTAGAAACTACAGAACGCCACGCCACAATCGGAGCTTTTGTTTTGATGTCTTTTTAATAAACACCAAGCCAATTTATACAAATAAAATTTTTATATACAGCAATACGACAGCAGCATGAATTAAAAACTAACAATCTTCTATAAAACTAAGAAATTGAATAGTCAATCAAAACAAGAGAATATAAGTACTTACTCATAGGCGATACCAACGTAGCAGGTTCAGCACAAAAACCAACGGCCGCATGCAAGTTATCCAAGACCTCCCGTATCGGTGCATACTTGGTCATTTCCTTCAAGCGTAAGGTAAACTTGGGAATGGAAGCTGAACGCAGTTGGCGTAAGGAGCTCCGAGCTTGCACACGAAGACATTCTGCTTGAGGGCCTCGGAGTGCTGTGGTGCAACCGTGCGAACAGCCTAGTTGACGGAGTAGCCTGGTGAACAAATAAAAATATAATAATTTTCAAAGTTACCGACAAAATTGTATTAAATGTTCTTAGCACGTGCACGTGTTTTGACATTATATTCCCGTATTCATCTTATACTGATAGTTTGACAGTGACAGTAATAATGCTAAGCCAAAATCCGTGCTAAGTAAATTTTTATAATCTCGGTTGACAAAACGGTTATACTAAGTGATGCCATGCAAGGTATCACTTAGTATAACCATTTTGTCTGCCTTTTGGCAGTCGTTTTGTCAGTGATGCCATGCCAGGTCTGCCAGGGCCGCGGGTTGTTCGAAAGAGATACCGTGGCCCCTGGCACCACAGGCAACTGAAGGAACACGGGTGGGTTTTAGTCAGTAAAAGTCTGACACGCCCTTCCGCTCAGCCCAGAGCGGAAAAGGTCATTTGATGACTTCCCACCCAAAAAAAAAAATCCATGCAAGGTACACAAGAATGAAACCTTGCATGAACCTTAGGTACTGTTAACCAATAGGCCAATTTAGGCAACACTGGGCTTGCAATGCATCCCAAACTGTGGAATACTAAGGAATTAAAAATAATTTATTCAAATTAGGCTGAGAATCAGCACTAATTAAACGTGAAAGTTTCAACATAGCTCACTTTTCACAGGACACAGACTTACCTGAGTATAACATGCATGATCATGTAATAAGGACAATCCAAGTTGTCTTCCTCTTTGGTTCTCTCCTTCGTGCTGTCGCCCCCATCTATGTTTGTTGACTCCTGGCTTTGAGCGCATGGTATTCCCGAATCTCTTTCCTATAAAAACATGGCATTTGAGCAACTTATTGTTAAAGGTAGGGACATTTTTATATGAAAGAGTGAGATTGGGCTATAAGAAAGTAAAATAATTTAGTAACTAAATAATAATAATATAGTAGTTTAGTACATAATAATTGGATTGTACCTGAACTAGGAATAAAACTGAGCGCTAAAAAAGGAGAAAATATTCCTCGATAGCTTGTCAACAGACAGTCACTCACTTTGCTATCCTTGTCTTTATTGAAGTCCGCCATAGGATCAACGTTTCCAGGCATTGCTTCTTCATTCTTGATATTTTGCCAATTCTTGTGGACACCCATTTCCATCAGCGTGTCTACTAAGTTCAACATAACTTCCATAACACGAAGGGTTATGTAGAAACTGTCCATCGTTGATACGGAGTAAACTGCCTGTAATTTTAATATGTATTCATTTATTTAAAGTAGGTAGCAAATGTTGCCAGCATGATTTATTACTCTGCGAAATGCTGTCACTGAGAAAATCTAAAATTGAAATCTGGGCTAGATCAGCTAGACAGAAAACACTCAGGCATGAAACCTGGCCTGGATACTTACCATAAAAGTTATTCGACATAGGCAGCACGAAAAACTATATTTTCAAAATAGTTAACGGTGGAACTCAAATATCAAGACTTTCATCAAAAAGAAAAATACTTTACCTTGAGAACAACTTGAAAATCAATATCCCCATCCTTCGTAATATAATGCAAAGAGCCAGGAGCCTCTTGTATTTCTTCAACGACGTACGTAATGTTTGAGTCAGTCTGTGACCGAGTCAGGCTGGGCTTACGTTCCGGTGTCGGGATGTGTTGGGATCCTTGCATGCTGACTGAGTCTATTTGGGATTCCAGTGAACCCTGTAAACAAAAGCATTGTGTAACATAGTCATTGTTATAGATTCCCTATTCTAGCTTATCAGGGGCAGTTCAGACAATGCTCTCTGCAAAGTATGCCCTAGAATCTGATCAAGAATTCAAGATATGTGACGTCTAGTCCGCGTGATGGATTACATCACTTCCTCTTACGAGACACGGGAGGGCATGGGACTCACACAGCACATTATAGGCTGATTTTAACTTCCTTTTAAGGAACCTCAAGGGGTATCTGTAAGAAAATACTTTCAGTATCCAACTGTATTCATTTTAAATATTTTAGTATCTTTATTCACCTGTCTAGTCTTAGACAAATAATCCGGAGACGGTGTAGGCGTATGTTCAGTCACAGTAATAATAGGATTCTTTTTCTTCTGTGCGTTTGTAGGCATCGTGTTAGAAGGTCCTTGCGTTCTCTCCGTCCTCACCTCATCGATGTACCTGCAATAACTGTCTTTAAAATAACAGGTTTCTTTTCGAATGTTTTGTCATACTTACCACCTTTTTTTTTAATAAAACCAAATGGATTATATGTAGTTCAGTTTCATATGCCTTTTATAAGTTTATTTATTGTTTGGTAATAATGTAAACGATTTATATTTCGTATTATTATAACAAACGTTCCACATCATACCTGTGTGTTGTCGTGTATTTTGTTCATGCTAGATATTCAGTGTTGATTCATGCGTTTAGGTCATAATTACGTTGGTGACTATCATAAAAAACTTCTAATAACTTGCAATTGAACAGTATCCTTAACGTGAAGCATTAAAGTTTAAAATTGTATGCTTTTAGTTTTATATTTGACTATTGGTAAATAAGTGATGTTTGCATGGATTGTACGCATTATCGCATCCAATGAAGCCTCAAACTATATGAAGGAATTTCTTCCATCTAACTACGTAATCTTACTATTGTTCTAATGCATTAATTTGTAATTAATAATTATGGATTGTGTATCAGAATCTAATGAGCATTGTGCGTGCATACAACTACTTTGATGTTCTGTTTTATTGTGACTTGTGACAGTGTGTGTCGGAGTGTTCTTGTTACTATAGATCAAAGTAATTGTTTGATGTGCTGAAATAAGCCTACTGTATATAGCAACAAGGCCTCATTTCGGAAGTGCTTGTAAAAATCTGAAGCAAACCCTCTACGCCTAGTAAATGTCGTAATACTAGTTTGTGTTACCAATCCGGCATGACTAGCGTCTAAGTTACGAAGCCTCTAATTTCTTTGTTAATTTGCTCACTTACCCATTGGAGGCTAGCTCATCAATCAGACAGCTAGCGACCGAATCGTTCGTCCATTACAATAGTACGGGTACAAGCGTCAACAAGATGGGAGAAAAAGAATAAATATAATTTTTAAATAGAATTTTTCACCCAGAATTTTGTGTTGATAAAATAAACATGCTGTGCTTTGATAATGAAAGAATAATATGACGATTTTGTGATTGTGATAAAACTAATTTGGAGTTCGATTTTGTGAATATTAATAAAAGTCGCTATATTTGCGGCTGCTTCGATATTTGCTTAGCATTTTACGTCAGCTTGTGAGATCTTTGAAACAGATGTAAGAGAGGGAGAACAGCAGTCTTCTTGCGTAACGAAGACTTAATGACAATCGCACGGCAACGTACAAGTGTTGTTCAACTGTCAGAATGAAAGCGATTAGCATTAAGAGTGTGTTACACAATAAGGCAGCTGAACTATTTATATTTACAGTGATTGATTCAGAACTTATTCTTAAAAGATGCAATGCATTGGTACTTATCAGTCATATTTCTCCCCCTCCATAAAAATCTAAGTAGTTAATTAATAATAATAATTTTCTACATCTATTAATAAACCTAAATCATCTATAATAATCTGTAAGAAATGGAATCAAATGTACCTACTGCATATTTTCAAGTAAGTACAAAAAAATATCTACGCCTTTTCAATGTATACTTAAGATTTTATTAAAAATTACCATAGCTATAAAAGTTAAAATGGAAAATGCCATGAAAAAGAAAAATATGAAAAAGTGAGTAAATAGATTATGATATTTACCTAAGACTGGGCATACTTTTCCCTTTGATCAGGTTGCAGTGGAATAAATCGCCAGTTAGCCTCGGAGCTAAGGGCGGGAAGTTACTCGCCAACGCAGAATTAGGACGATCATCAGTATTGTCCAAACTCCTATGATATTCCTGCAAAAGTATTTAAATTAAATATTTATATTTGAAAAAGGTTAAAAGTAAGCGAAAAAATATAGCTACAGATAGCATCCTAACTGCGGAGTGGAAGGAGAACTTGTGGTCATCGTGTCCAATTTTCTCCAGCGCTTTTTCTGACTTCGACAGCAGCTTTGTTTCCACAAATGCTTTTAGGTCGGCCATTTTCATTTTGCGCTTTATCTTCTCACTGGATCTTCGAGTCATGAGGTTTTCTTCTTCTACCACTTTTGTTGGTGACGGGAAAGGCATTTCCGTTATTGGAGACATGTCTTTAACTTCCGGAATTTCGATAAAGTTCTTCAGTGAGTCGCGGTCTTTTATATCTGGGCTCTGGTAGACGGATACCTCTATCTTGGGTATAGGCAAGGAATTGCTTCTCTTTCTCGGCTGCGTTTGTTTCGACATATCGTCGCATATGTCTCGTAACCTGTAATGTAATGTGTGTTTTATTGTGTTGATCACCTATTATTTGTATAATATAATGTAGGAAACAATACCTGTTGTATAAATAGTGTAGGGCCCAATACACCCCCTCTTCTTGCCATTGCGATGTAAATAAGCACCTCAACGTAGCAACATCTAGGAAAGTAGCAGCCGACACCTGAGGATACATAAAGGAGCAAAACAGTGGTTTCTATTACTTTTTGGTGAAATTTCGTGTGTGTGTGCTTAATGGATTATTTACAATGTAAAACATTTAAATCTTCTAATGATTCTGAGATGAAGAATGAAGAGTAACAAGACACACGTACCTCAGGCTTCGCAACAATACCTAAGTCTAAGGGAAGATTCACAGACCGCACTTTGAGTTGACTTTCATCAGTAAAGTATTCTCATACGAATGTGAACTTTATTCGTATAACATTATTGTTCAAGTTCGTATGAAAGGATAATCTAGCAAAGTAAAGTTTTTGACATAACTACTTACATTTCCTTGTTTAGCAGTGGGTGGTTTTTCTGTGGATGTAGGAGTACCCTTGGTGGGCCCGCCTCCACCTCCGCCACTGTCTGATAGAGACTCTTTGTCGGAAGAACTGCAAAAATTAAATATTTGAACCATTTATGTGATAATTAATTAATTTCATCACTACTGCTCTCTAAACGGTGACGGAAAACATCATGAGGAAACCGGCATGGGACATCTACCAACCCGCACTGGCTCCGCGTGGTAGATTTCAGTCCACTCCTTCTCGATGAGAGGAAGCCTGTGTCCCAGCAGTAGGAACATTATAGGCTGATTATGCTACAGCTTGAAAAAAACCAGCAACAAAAGTGACTTCATAGCAGAACCGTCCAATTCTTACCTCATCTTTGTGATTTGTGGCAGCGGTTTGATGCCTGGTAGTCCTGGCTTCGAGCCATCGGGCTTACGTGGTTGAAATATACTGGGATCGGCTGCATACACTGTGTATGCCTCCTTCACAGCTCCTCCGAAATTTTGTTCCGAAGGCAGTCGGTAGATAAACTGAAAGTAACAGAAAAAAAAAATTACAAAACCCTATTAGCAGCTAAGCTCTAATGCGACTGGGCCGGACACGTTTGCCGCATGTCGGATGCTTTGCGGGCTAAGACCATCACAGCATGGGTCCCTGAAAATGTCCAACGGCATCGCGGAAGACCCAGGCGTAGATGGCGGAACGAACGTGGCGCTTATATGAGGAATTGATCCATAATGGCTCAGGATCGAGTTGAGTGGAAAAGGGAAAGGTAGGCCTTTGCCCTGCAGTAGGACAAGAGAAGAAAGGAAATGATTGGCACATCATTATCTAGGCACAAGGTTGAAATTAAACCTTCATAAAAATTCCATAGGACTCATGCGTAACCCTTATGGAATGTCTAATATAAACTAATAAGCATAATTGTATTTCCTTTTATCTTACCACATGTTCTTCCTCAGTACTAGAACTCTCTTCTGGAATAGTTTCAGGGAATATGGTGTCTTTGGGCGACGAGAGCCATGGCTCCTCTTCAGTACTGGCCTGTTTCGACGTCACTTCCGACTGCGACATCGACACGTTCTGGCTGGGTGGACTTCCACTTACATTACCACCTCCACCTTCTTCCTTAAACAATTTGCCTGTAAGATTAAAAGTTGTTAGCTATAAACTATGCCAATTATTGAATGTCACAATAATTAAAATGTTATTCAATAATAATAGTAATGATTGAAACCAAGCTTCATAAAGGTATAAAAAAAGGTTTACACGCATACGCCCAAGGTTGCTAAGTACATAAAGAAATCAGGTTACAGTGGTAAATAAACAAACTCCAGCGGGGTCAGTCCAGGGGATGCAATTGCAAGAAATGATGTTAAGGAAAAGTACCATAAATTATAGTCGTTAGTAATAAAATTACTAAAGAGTAAAAGCATGATAGGTTTCTCTACATACGTCCCATAAACACGTCGCCTGGTTGATGTCTCTTGGAATACTTGCCACCTAGAGGCTTGGGCTTTGGTTTGACGAGAGTGGTGAAGCATGGTGCTTCAGGATGCCTGAACTCCCACATTGCTTGCCACATCTTTAGGCCATTCTCTAACCGATAGTTGTTTGTGAAGTCCGACTCTTTCAGGTGGTGCGACAGTGGTGCAAACAGGAACACAAACAGCTGGAAAAATTATTGAAAATTTTAAAATAAATAGAGTATACTGTGGATGATGTTTTTTTATGAAAAGTTTTCATACAAAAGAGAACTAGAGAGTTGTTTTAAAGCTATGGACATCAACCTTATTTAATAACTAATGAAAAATTACAACCTAGGGGGTCCAATCATGTACTAAATCCAGTAACAGGTGGAGTGTTGATGTCCCTGCCACCCTGTATAATTTTATTACACACTCTCTTTAGTATAAATAGAAAGAAACATTAATATTTACCGTCAAAGCAGGTATGGAGAACAAATAATGGAACGGGTTTGAGAAGGAGACTCCATTCTCATAGTCGCTTTCAATACATTCATCGGATGCATCAAGGAGGATCCAATGTAATGTGTACAGCAGCTTTGTTTCCACATTGCCCAGGGACTGCATGTTGTCTTTTACCCTTAAAAAATGTATTAAGATTATAATAATTTATCTTCTGAAGTATTCCATTTATTTTCTAAATATTTGGATGCTACAGAACGTTGTTTAGGATTTAATTTATGGATTGCATTGAACACCATATAAATTTTGATGATTCTAAAGGAAGTCAAACAAAACATGAAAATAAATTTTAATGTACAGACGCCAGCAGGTCAAGCTACCCGAAACTGTCAAATTTTTCCAATCAACCTTGAACCTTAATGCGATAGCGATAAAGTTGAAAATCTATTAAAGAAATTTGACAGATTGTAGTAGCTTGATGTGCTGGCGTCTGTACCTAGCATTTCATAAATAGTTTTGCATAAAATAAATCATAATTGTTTGGCAAGTTGCTGTCACCCTTTATACCTTGATTACTTTACCAAAAATTAATATCCAAAGTGAATAAAAATAAACTTTACCTGTTGTGTAACAGAGCTGCTAACGCATGCATCACATGAGGCAATGATGCTTGTATGAGCCGCCATCGTGGAATGGATTCTATAGCATCTGCTAGGCTGATCGACAGGCCAAACCGTAGATTTTGAACCAGCACTTTTTCAAAGGACTGTAATTTACAGGAAGGTTTTTATTAAGATTAAGAAGATTTCCAGTAAGACAACCCTCTGACAAGAGAATTGGTCTTATTATTACAGGTAATTATACCTACTAAAGTGTCTATAATAATAATATATACCCATTATTCAAAGTTTTAATGGAAACTGCTGAAAAAAACGAAAGAACTCACTACTCATTCGTTACAATTAGGTATAAACAACATAATAAACATGATTTTATGAATTAACAATATATTTTACTAAGGAAGAAATCTTACCTTGCAAGCTTCTTTAACTTCCTAGGAGGTATGCGATTGAAATAAAGATTGTTTAATTTAATAAATACTGTGTGAAAGTTTTCATGTAAACAAACATTTTGGAAAACACAAGACAAAGGTAAACATGTCAAACAGTTTTTTTTTTTTTTTTTTTTTTTAATTTACCCCGAAGGGAAGGCTATAGTCTTTCAACCATATTGCCTAGTCTTACGTCCAAGTATTTTCTTTCGTGATAAGTTTTAACAATAATGTCTTTCGTATTTTTTTCATATTTATTTATTTAGTTTTCAAATGTTTTTAATAAGTCCATGAAAAATTCGTCCATTTTTGTCAAATCCAAGGTAATTAAACGTCATTACAGATTTCTATGTCAATGTCAACTTGTCAAGTCAAACGACTTGGACATATTATGTACATACATCATTATAAAGTCAAATTGAAATTAAAACTTCTCCTCAAAAACTAAACCTACAAAATACTTTGGTAAGAATAAGAAATGAACAACAATTTTAATAAAGGTTAAATTTAAATCAAATGTATTATACAATTAATATCCATTAAAAAAAAACGAAATGTAACTTAAATGTCATTTACAGTCTCTGTTAAAAATTTGTACAAATATATATAAGTTGAGGCATTCCTAAGTAGCTCCTGAATGCATTGCGGGACCCTATCAGGTTTTTTATAAATTTTTAGAAGCTCATCCGACAACACAAGGCGCTGAATGTTGAAAGACGAACACTCAAAGAAGATATGATGCAAAGATTGAACTTTTTGTGATTGACAATACTCACAATATGGAGAGTTAACCATTTTAAGCCGATGAAGATGATAATTTAAACGACAATGACCAAAACGCATACGACAAATAAATGAATAAAACTTTCTATTTATAAAACTGCTATTTCTGCAAAACCAAGGTGTGGAGTTTATTTGTTTATCTAGAAACGCATACCAAGTGCCTTTATTTTCAATCTGTGTGGACTGGTATGAATGTCTCCCCCACGATTGACACATACGCTGTCTTAAAAGACTAACAGCGTCTGTATGCGGTATGGAAACATTCATATCAGCATCAGCATTTGGAATTAGTTCATCTAGATCAATAATCTTTTTGGCCAGATAATCAGCCTTTTCATTTCCTGCAACGCCAATGTGTGAAGGCACCCAAACAAAACTAACTTTAATATTGAATTGAGACAGTTCGATCCATAGTTCTTTTATTAGATAGATTAAGTAGTTAGTGTTAGCATGTAATTTATTATTCGCTAGATTTTTCAGAACACTCATGCTGTCACTTACTACAACCCATTTGCTATGACCCGAATTGCAATTTTTTATATGTTTCAAAGCACTCAAAATAGCAACAGCTTCAGCTGTAAATATACTAGCATTTTTATCAATTTTTCGACCAAGACCTATATTTGAGGTTGGCTCAAAAATAGCAAAAGACACTGCACTATTGTTTTTAGAACCATCACTATACACAAATTTATGATCTGACCACTCTGACAACAGTGCATTAACTTCCTCTTTTGAGGACAGGTCCTTTTTATTTTTTATAATTATATTTATGTCTGGAAATTTTGCACTATAAGTTCCTTGATAACAAGGCAGAATATAAGATGATTGATATAAATGTTTATATTTTTAATGAAAATTATGAAACTATGAATATCCTGTAACATATAAAATGACTTTACACCTAATCTAGAATTGGAATGCAACAAATTGTCCAAGAGACTATTATTAGTGACACTAAAAAGTTTTAGTATAAATCTTTCTTTTAAATAATCAAATCGGATTCTTAATGGTGGAATGTTACATTCAATCTGCATTGCATTTATAGGAGTACTTCTGAATGCCCCAGTGATAACACGCAAGCATTTATTTTGCAGGACATCTAGACTATATACAATTTTGGTATCTGCAGCAAAACAGTAAAAACCATATTCAAAGTGACTACGAACTAAAGATTTGTACAGCAATAGCAAAATTTTTGGGTCTGCACCCCAGTATGTACCAGATAATGATTTCAATATATTAAAACCTTTATTTGCTTTATTAATTACATGTTTGGTATAATTATTCCAGGTTAAATTATATGAAAAAAGGACCCCTAAAAATTTGACTTCATGTGAACTGGGCAATGCGCAATTGTTATATTGTACGGGAGGCATATTATGACACTGTTTACCAAACACAACCACTTTGGACTTTGACGGATTGACATTCAGATCAAGGTAAGAGAAATATGTACACAGATTTGACAAGGCATCATTGACTATATGAACAACCTGTGATAAATTGGTTCCAGAAGCATAAACAACTAAATCATCTGCAAATTGTAAATTTTTAACTTGAGACCCTAAAATTAAATTTAATCTACGTATATACAATATAAATAATAAAGGAGATAATATACCTCCTTGACAAACTCCCTTTGAAGCAAGTCTAGGACCATATAGATGTCTATTAAATTTAGCGAATACTTTTCTGTTGCTCAGAAAATTTTGGACCCATATTATAATTTTTCCAGGAATCCCTATTTGTAATAGTTCATGGCATAAAATGTCTATTTTAACACTATTAAAAGCTCCAGCCACATCAAAGAATACTCCAACCAAATTATTATTGGCCACTAAAGAGTTATGTATATCCAGCTGCAATTGACAGACACTTTCCCTAGCAGACCGATTTCTACGAAAACCAAATTGATTAGAAGGTAGAATATGATTTTTTTCAACATAAAACTCTAAACGCTGCTTCAACAATTGCTCAAATAATTTACCAACACACGAAGTAAGTGCTATTGGGCGGTAAGAATCGGGACATAATTTGGGCTTTTCTGGTTTTAAAATTGGTACAAGACAATCCACTTTCCACTCTTGAGGTATAATATTATGTTCCCATAACATATTCAGGACTTCTAAGAATATTTTTACACCAGAAATGCTAAGTTTTTTAAATAATATGTATGGCATTCCATCAAGACCATAAGTAGTGTCTCTTCGGGAGGAGATGGCAGATATTAATTCACTGATTGTAAATGGATTAAGTAAAAAACTATGGCTGGAGTTAGTACTGTCATCAAACGAAGAACTTGGGGTATGTGACACAAAATCTGGAGTGTATTTTTTCAAAAAATCGAAAATCCATGTGTCATTTTCATGATTATTAAAATTATATGTTTTGTTATATTTGCGCATGAATTTCCATATGATAGATATTGGCGTGCATCTGTTGAAAGTTTCGCATAGAGACATCCAACTTTTTTGACGTTCTGTTTTTATAATTAGTTTTTTAAGTGCTCGTAGTCTTTTAAATTGAATATAAGTTTCTTCTAATGGATTATTTTTAAAATTTATGTAAGCTGTTTTGAAATTTGACACGGCCTCTGTACACTTTTGATTCCACCAAGGAAGGGCAGTTCTACTAGTCCTTTTTGTAGGACATGAGTGATTGTTGGTATTTTTATTGACCTTACAATTTGGAATGGAATTAGCAGCGGCTGTATGTAAAATTGTACCAAAATTATGATATGAATCGAGAGGACATATATTAACTGTTTTGAAATGAAGTAATAATTCATCCACATTATTACTATACATTTGCCAATCTACCATTTTGTAATTTGGATAGGTCGGCAAATGTTCAGTACTTGAACAATTTCCACAGGAATCATTATTTTGACTATTACTAATCACTACTTTTATAATTGCAGGGATGTGATAACTACTACCAAGAGGACTATCATGTACTTGCCATTCACAATTAAGTGCCAATGATGAAGAAACCAAAGACAAATCCAGTGCATTAGGACGCCATGTTAGAGAGCCAACAGTTGTTGCCTGACCATTATTAAGCAAAATTAAATTATTTTCGTCAATGACTTCTAAGACATTTCGACCACGTGGAGAGTCAGAACCACAACCCCAAGATGTGTGATGAGCATTAAAGTCCCCAGCAAATATAAAAGGACCAGGGATAGACTTCACCAATGAATCAAATTTATCCTTACTGAAAGCTGGATTAGAATTTAAGGGACTATAGAAACTGACTATACTCATCTCCTTATTATTAACTGTAATTTTTACACAAATATTTTGTAAAGAATTGTCGTAATAAGTGTTAATTTTATTATAAATAATACTTTTATGAATTACTAGGGCAACTCCGTTGTGTTTGTTACCACAATCATTCCTTTCAATATTGTAATTTTTTATTTTAAAATTTTGATCAGTTTTAAACCATGTTTCACTAATTATTGCAATGTGAATATTATGTGTGTAGAGGAAATTGGTAAATAAATGTTTGTTGCTATTAAGACTTTGTGCATTCCATTGCATTATGTTTAAATTTGATATACCCATTATGGAGGTGAAGGATTTTTATTACTTAGAGTTTTTTTTAAAACCTCTTTAATTGATGATGTGTTTATAGGGACATCTTTATTACTAACTATTTTGGTAATTGTCTCTACTAATATATTTATAAATATATCGGATTTCATTAAGTTATTAATTTGTACATCTATATTTTTTGCTGTTAAAGCTGGAAAAGCATTAATATTAAAAAGATCGGAGTATGTGGCACTTTTTGACTTAATTTTATTTTCTTCAATTTTCTGTTTTTTTAAAGGACAAGATGAGGAGATAGCTATGTGATCGCCCTTGCAGTTTGCACACTTAGCATCTTTTGGATTGACTAGACAATTCTTAAAACTATGATTTAATGTACAAATTGAACAAACCTCGCTATTGCGACAAAATTTGGCAATATGTCCATACCGTAGGCACTTTAAACATTGCTTTACTGGTGGCACATATTTGCTTACCTCGTGGCGCCATGAGTCTAGATAAATATAAGGAGGAAGAATGGTGGAAGCGAAGGTAACAGCAACTGCCTGCGTTGGAATAAATTCAACTCCGCCGAAACCCTTTACCCTGCGCATGAAGCGTCTGACCTGTATAACATTTTTCGAGCTACCGATCAATGAAAAAATTTCCTTATTGGCCATGTCAACAGGGACTGAAGTGAGGACCCCAGTTACCTCTGTGTCTGCGGCAGGGATGGATGCTCTTAAAGTTAACTGTTCCAATAATTTTTTATTTTTAATAAACATATTTGCATTATTCGGCAAATCAAATGTGATGCCGACCTTGTATTTATTGATGGAGCGCAAATGCATGACACCTGAGACTCCATGCTCACGTATTCCTTTTGATAAAGCCATACGATCCCTATCACTAAATGGTTTATTTTCTTCTAAGTGGTTTAAGAATACAACCAACTCTTTTTGATTGGTATCTTCTGGGTAGTAGCGAGTGTATCCCTTGACTTTAAAAATTTTATATTTTTCCTTCGGGTCAGCAATAGTTTCCTTAAAAGAAAAGCAAGTTACCGCCGATTCCGCTGAGTCGGAATCGGTGGATGCTACCTGCTGGGGATCCGGAGGCGGTTCCCCCTCCTTCCTTTTTCTCTTCTTCACCATTCTAATTAATTAACTAACACGTCTTAACACTAATAAATATTTACAGAGATATTATGCAAAATGTACAAATAAAATATTTGGAAATCAAAAAAGCGCGCCTTAACCCTATCACGTTTTCCCGCCTTTTCCATGTCAAACAGTAAAGAAAAGTCTGTCAAAGTGTCAATGTCATTTTTAGAAGTTTCTTTGTAAAATGTTGCCAAATTAAAATAAAACCAGTTATGAGGCTAAACAAAATTGTAGGGAATTATTTGAGTAATTGTTAAAAGTGAAGCTGTTAACGATAAAAATAATATTTGCTTCTAATAGACATTCTTACTCACAGCTCCCATTTATTCATTTTCTAGAAATAACTAAATAAATCTGGCAAACAAGGTGTAAAACATAGATAAATACAGAAAAACGTCATATATAAATATCGTGCTTCTTACAGTAACAATACAAATTAAAACATAAAATATAGACCAATAAAGACTAATAAGTCAAGTTATTATGTATAATTAAAGCTAAAGCACAATTATGTGATTACTTACATGGTGTCCAGGAGCACGTTGACAGAACTGCGTGTTATCAACAAATAAGTGAGACTTTACAATCAACAACAAAACTATACACAAAATTCAAGACAATGCAAAAAGATTTCCCGTACCGGGAATCGAACCCGAGCCTCCTGGGTGAAAGCCAGGTATCCTAGCCACTAGACCATACGGGAGATACTTGTCATAGCAATATAATATATTTAGTACACAATGTGCGAAATACATTCTGTGACCTCACAGTTATACAACATAGCTTCTTACTTACAATAATACATTTATTAGCTTAGCACATGTTCAAGTTGAATGAAGGTCATGACAATTTTGGCCTTTTTAATGCTCTAAGAATGATCCGTTCTCGATAAGTAGCCACGTAGGTAAAAATCAATCTAAGTGTAGGATAAATAAGACTGCATTTGTGTGGGTTTGGGTGATGGGCCATTACAACATGTACTGTGTTTCTTTCCTAAAATGCAAGGTCTTTACCAAAAAGACCAATATAATATACGGAAACACAAAAATCAGCCAGTGTTTTGAGCGTAGGTATATACACATATTGCAAACATTTAGGTGTAGGAGTTATCAATATATTACAATTTAATGATTGTCATAAAGATTTACTCACCATGCAGGCGGCATCATGGACTTTTCCTAGGCGCGGTCTCACAAACGGGGTTGTTTGTCTCCACAGGAATATTTGGACTGGAATGGGGACTACCTCCTCGGAATTTGGATCTTCTTCGGACATTTCTTTTGCTTTCATAGCAAGGAGGGATTCCTGATAAAATACATTGATTGATTTGGTATGGGACAAAACGTGCCGGCTTTTTACTGTCCGGGGATTTTATACCTACGTGATTGTGAACGTACCTAAACGTGGGTTTTCACGGTCCGGGATTTTAATACATGATTGTGATGATTACCTCAGTAACTTATACATATTTGTAAAGGAAGCTCTTTAGATTTCAATAAAACCACATCCGACGAAAGAAATATTTTATGATAATCGCAGAATGGAAACTTTTATGCCTTTGCGTAATAAGTTAAAAACAACAGTTTCAAAGCCAGAAAAATTAATGGTATCTACCTGCAATACTTACCTACTAGGAATAAAATAATTAAGATACTATCTCACCTTCGCAGAACTAATGAACTTAAAAGGTGTTATATAATTAAAATAGGTAAGTGAAACCTTTTCATTACTTATCTTGCAAACATACCTCACTTGCAGTAATTAACACATAGTTCTAAGCTCATGGAAATCACCACTGTTTACATCCTATGGTGTCACAATGGGGAAGTTAGGGAGGAAACGAGGACCTCTTCCACGGGACGCGGGACTGGGAATGAGGTTCCGCGCAATTGTGACGAGACGGACGCGTAGGGTTGGCGTGGCTAAGTTTTTCTTAATTTATGCAGTCGTCATTTTCACTAGAAAAATGTTCACTATTCTGACACGTAGTTGGAATACTTACTTTAATAGACAACTAAGTACTTAGTATTTCCATACTATCAGGAAACTTAGATATGGGTATCTACCTACAATATACTGGCTGATCTAATCGCCACCAATAATATGTAACTAAATTAGAATTAAATATTAAATGAATAAATCCATCATTTTCTTTGAGGAAACATCCTCATTATTTTGTAGATGAAATATAAATCGCGTCTGCGGCAACCCTGGAAAATTTTCAGCATTGATCTGTGCGCGCGGGTCGAGAGGCGGAGAGGCAGCCTCCGGTTGCCATAGAAACGGCAACATGGCTGCTTCCCGAGCAGCTGAAAATGTAGGCCAGACTTTTATTCAACGATTATTGCATTGATTTGGTCTGGGTTTGAAAAATATAGGGTTCCTATAGACGTTGACTATTTTATTGCCAGGTTGAAATCCATATAGCGCTTGTAAGTGTTACTGCTTTTTTAGGTTTTGTTGCTATAGAAGTATATAACAATCAAGTATAGTATAAGTATGTACCTCATCCGCAAATGCCTATTGTCATGTGCCTATTTTGTTCATCCGCAAATATTGTTGGTGGGGATTTGGGCGCCTATTTATTAAATTATTATTTATCAATATCCTGTCCTTATCCTATTTAAATTAATTATTTATTTATATACCTATACCTCCTGTGTATACATCCTTTATTGTACCCCAGAATATTAGGTACATTACAATAAGTTAAACACTACGAAACGTTCAGTGGGCGGAACTTAGAACGTGTTACTTAGAAGGTTTTTTTCTGTTCCGTCTATCTTTCTTATGTTCAGAAAATGCTGATTCTTACCCTAACAGAAATTAACAACTTTTTATTTCATGCTTCTCTGCCATCGCTCTACAAAGTAAACTCGGTAACCAAACAAGTAACTAAATGGGTAGGTAGGTTCTACTGGCTAACCATTTCCCAAACCAAATAAACCACGTGAAAAAATAACGTGCTTTCAGGAACCTACTTTATCAACCCTCGTCTATGTAATTTATTTGGTACGGTCCCCAAATAAAACGGTAAACATAAAGACATTGAATTAACAAGATTGGCATAGATATCAATGTTCACTTTGCGGCAGGCAATTTACTTTATAAATAGAGACGGTCAGGGAGCGGCGGCACTAACAGTACCCATTTTGTAGATTGTTTCCGTTAGTTGTGTCCACATACATTGTCATTGTTTTATGCAGCCATCAGATTTTATGTGCCAATTAGCTGATGTTCATTTGGTTTCTATATGTTGGAGTGAGGGGTAGTTATACCTAATTAGTACCTAATAACTTGGTCATCATTAACTCTGGTGGGGTCGGAAAATTCTAAGCATGTGCTTGTAATTTTCAGTATTTTACACAAATACTTGGATGAGCTCCGACTTACGAGTTGTTGTGTTGTGTTGTGCTACGCTTGCCGCGGTTGGTCTGTGGATGGGTGATCATCTTTACATACCGAGACAACTCCGTGCCTCGGAAAGCACGTTAAGCCGTTGGTCCCGGCTGTCATTCGTGGATCTTTGACAGTCGTTACGGGTACCTAGTCAGAAGCCCGAAAGTCTGACAACCTGTCTTACCAAGGGCTATCGTATTACCCAATAACTGGGTTGTGGAGGTCAGATAGGCAGTCGTTCCATGTGAAATACTGGTATTCAGCTGCATCCGGTTAGACTGGAAGCCGACCCCAACATAGTTGGGAAAAGGCAAGGCAGATGATGATCTATGGTTCGAACCCAGGCAGGCGCTTTACTTTGTGTAAATAATTTCATCACCACTGCTCTCAAAACGCTGAAGGAAAACATCGTGAGGAAACACAATGAAAAGGAATGTCCTCGAACCAAAAATTCGAAGATATGTGACATCTACCAACCCGCACAAAGCCCACGTCGTAGATTATAGGCTATCGAAAAGAGGAGGCCTGTGTCCCAGCAGTGGGAACATTATAGGCTGATTATGCTTATGCTTGGATAAAATGGCGACAGGTCACAGGAACAACTTGCGACCCACGGATGGTCAAGTAAAAGGGAAAAATATACATTTGGCGTACTGTATGGATCGGAATGCTGGGCCGTGAATAAGACGGATGAAAAAAGATTGCATGCAACGGAGATGTCGTTGATGTTGAGATGGATGTGTGGAATGACGAAAATGGCTAAATTCTCATTTTGGTGGCAGAAAAGTTGAAAGGAAATCTTGGTAAGGCTTGGTATGGGTATGTGATGAGGAGGGAAGGAACGCATGTGAATAAAAGAGTGATGAGTATAAATGTTGATGGATGGAGAGGGAGAGGAAAGCCAAAGAAAAGATGGATAGATTGTGTGAAAGAAAGAAAGAAAAATATTTTATTCTGCAAAAACAAAACGCACAATTACAACTAAAAAATAATAATATTAAAAAAAATAAGAAAAAAGACTTAAGATACACATAGTCAAAAGACTCGTGTGAGGATAATATGAAAGAGAAGGGAGTGAATGATAGCACGACGGTTGACAGGGGAGAATGTAAGAAGGAAACGTGTTGCACCAACTCCGAATAACATGGGAAAGGGCAGGAAGATGATGAAGGTCAGCCATCATATATATATGTATAAATACTTATCATGAATCTATTCATTGGCGTAGATAGAGATTTTGTCTACTTGCCCACTCTTGCCCACCCCCCACCCCACTCAATCTGTGTGGTTCTTTCCTCAAAAGACCATTTCATACACCGATCTACTTACATGGTCTTCATATGATTTGACTAAGATTATGTTTGGACTTTAAAAAAGACTGACCTCTGAGTTTGTTTCGGTCTTTCTTCTCAGAGTAGTCAGATAGGAAACACCGACCTCATCTAGTTTTTAAAATATGACGGACGTGTAGAAGTGTTTGTACAAACTTACTTCTCATTAAAAATATATATACTTAAATCATTTATCCATATTAACCAACGTAAGTATTCGGAGATCGATGTTATGCGAACCGAAAGCGAAACACAAGGGCATCAAACAGTGAGATGCGCCTCGTATATCGATGCCCTAAAAACTGTTCGTCACCCGTCACTTGACCGCGCAATGATACTTCTCTCGCAGATCGATGGCTCTGCGCACAGCCATCAAATCACGAGGACACTTTATTTTTCTGGGTTTCTACTTCCATCCACCTCAAAGTCTGCTAGCTATAGCGTGATTAATTTAAAGCTACTTTTGTAATGTCTTTTACAGAATTTTGCTTTCTTTATGGAGCGTGCTTTATGAGCGTGGTATCTTTACGCTAGTCTTTTCAATAATGTACTTAACTTATGTTTGAAAGCACTAATCTTGGGTTTCTATAGTTACACGTAACATAACATCACGCCTTGTTTCCCAGAAAGGTCGGGCAGAGGTGTAGGTATCCATATGTAATAAACACACATTTAGCCAGTTATATTTAAGTCCTATGTAATATAAGGTGAGCCTATTGCCACCAACCAGCCAAACTTCCAGACTCCGTACTGCTACTGAGGAATTTCAGATTGAAAACCCAATAACAGTTTGCCCGACCTGGGAATCAAACCTCATGCTCATGCTTATATATTTATAACAACGTTATTTCTTTGGGCTGACAAATAGGTGAGCTGACATACACAGCTATGCAGTAATAAGAGCAACAGCATATTTCGTAGGCATGAGTGATTCACTTGACAGCAACGATTATCATCTATGTCGTGGGTTGTTACTCACGTAATTAAACTACTGTCATCTTTAATCACTCATTGTTATCATGTATTGTTAATTAGCACACGAGTACCTTGTTCCTTAATTTAATTTCCCATAGGTAAGCAAGCTAAATGTTAAAATATGCTTGAAAATGTATGCATTAGAATTCATTTTAGTAAAGGTATATATACCTAATAAAAGTTACTAAGTGAGGGAATTTTGTTAGGGAAGCAATAATGCCTTAATACAAGCCTAGCCTACAGGACACAGGCTAGGCTTAGGTTTTAAGGCACACTTTAAGAACTTATTCTTCAGTCATTGACAATGGACCAACGGTGGACAATGACTCATTGTCCACTGTTGTATTAAATTAAGACTGGATAATACTCTCCAACGTTTCGTTACAATACCTAAATAGAAGAAAGATAAAAACGAAGAAAATAAGTTTACTTAATCAGCCTATAATGTTCCCACTGCTGGGACATGGGCCTCCTCTCGATGAGATGGAGTAGGCCATAATCCACCACGCGGGCCCAGTGAGAGTTGGTACATGTCTTCGAATTCATGGATCATGCCGGTTTCATAAAAATAAGTTTATTTGAGCTTTATGCATGAGGCATAAAATTCAAAATAAATTACTTAGACAACAAAACAAAAATGGGGAATACAAGCGTCACCCGCACTTCGTCCTCTAACTAAACTTGGTCCACTATAAACTCGGGCCGGAATTGCATACATACAATGAGCTTATTATGCAATGAGATGAAAATAGCTTTAGCTTTATGGACAATTCCAATGTTCCGTACCTACCTACATATACATACACAGTCTCTGTTTATTTCCACCCACACTGGGCGAGGGAAGTTAAAATAATATCGAAGTAATCGAATCGCACTAAATTTATTTTTTTCTTCAATATTGCAACATTTCTGTGCGAAATAAACGGAGGAGGCAAATAGGTACTTTTAGCACTATAATAATTTAGGTTTTACTGTAAAAGCTCAGACTACGGTAAATCCTAAGAATGTTCTAGTAAAAGCTAAGATTCGAAAATCATCATTGGTAAAACCTACCATGTGCCAAATTCTAATGGTACCTAAAAGCTCGAAAAATCGTCTTATTTACCAAACCGTACATTACCCAACTCATCAATATTCCAATGGAAAGTCACAGTCTTGAGATCTTAGATCAGTAATATTATTGACCGAATCTTGAGATAATATTTTGTAATTTCGAATACCGTTACCAGGTTGAGTAAGTAGATGATTGATAGGTATCTAACATTTGTTACCCAGCAAAGTTTAACCTAACAAAAACCTAATGAGTGTAATAATAATGTCACGGCATTTTCTTGAAACCGTCGAAACCGTGATATTGTCTTAACCGTATAGAATTTCACATTGAACTGCGCACCTTGTTGTAACACACCTCTTTTCCTTTATTTAGGGACAAACTCGATAGCAGGTGATTGATTTCATTGTTTGTCTTCATACAAAATTAGCTAGAATTTAAACAAGTTTTTTGCTGATTTGCACCATATTCCTGGTTCTTAACAAATTATTCTATGATACAATCACGAAACTGCCACAAAAATAGAACGAGGTTGAAGTTTTAGAATATGCAACATACTATAGCTATTGGCTGGGCGTTACCGAAATAGCGACGTTGTGTTTTGAATGGAAAATGATTTTTACGTATTTGAGAAACTTTATTATAGGACGCAGAAATACTTTCAGAATGATATCGAAGCTGGTAGAATAAATCGTGGGAGAATTAATTAAAGTTTTTCATAAGTTGGTGCTAATATGTTTTAGCAAGCTATTAGACTGTCACATTTAATTTGTCACCATCGTGTTGACTCATTCGTTTAAACCCATGAGAGTGAAAAGCGACACTTACATGAAAGTAACCCTGTGTGTGTTCTATTAATCAAATGCTCACACATACACTCATTCTCACACGCCCTTCACGCACTCACTCTACTCACTACACCACAGACTTATAAGTCTGTGCAATTTTAATTTTATGGCGTATTGCTTTTGTGTTTTGTTTTATTAAATATTATAAGCTCCAACAGTTATATAAAGCATAATAACATAATTATTGTCATACTCAGATTGAAAGTAAAAACTGTCTCTTCTAAATACAGTCGATCTATTCTGTAAAAATATCACGATGGAAAACTTAGGTGAAGTGAGCTGTTATTCCACCTGCCGATTTATTCTGTAAAAATCTCACCGTGAAAACTTAGGTGAAGTGAGCTATCAATAGCGTCAATCTCTAGCATTATTAGGTGGAGTGACAGCTTACTTCACCTAAGTTTTCACGGTGAGATTTTACAGAATTGATCGGCTGATGCTAGGGATTGACACTATTGATAGCTCAAATCAAGCTCACTTCACTTATATTATCACGGTGAGATTTTTACAGGTTAGGACTGCAGATTACTCAGTGATCTAGCAGCAGCGATTGACCAAACAATTCGTTGTACCTACACCATTCAATTAGTAGGTAGTAACTTTGTATGTTTTTAATAACCTCTAGGTAAATAAATGGATAAGGATTTATTCAGTTGAATTATTTGGTACTGATTTGGTATCTTATTCAAAAAGAAAGAGGCGTATCCCAAATTGCGTATTGGGAGCCTATCCTAAATACCATCAAGGGTAACAAGTCTAAAGCACAATCTCATGGCGGCTTTCAAAATAGTATCAAAGAAACTGGAAAGTGTATTTTTGATTCTAGACAAAGAAACACTCGATCAATCGATCGAGTGTTTCTTTGATTAGATCGTGGATACAAGCTCCACGATCTAATGAGTTATTCTAAGTAAGGATTCTCGATTACTCAAATATGTTTATTATAATTCCGTCCGTGATATGTAGAACAGACAGTTCTACAAATACTTTCAACTCACAATCTATCTAGAGCCATGTAAAGAAATGACATCCTTCTTCAGACGCTCTAAGAGTTGTAAGAATGGTTAAAGAATTACCATACCATAGTGAAAATATCCGGATTTATAATTACGTCTAGCAAAATCAACGTGTAACGTTCCCACTGCTGGGACACAGGCCTCCTCTCTGTGAGAGGGAGTGGGCCGTAATCCTCCACGCGGGCCCAGTGCGGGTTGGTACAATATATGTAAGTCTAAATAAAAAATATTAAAAACACCCATTAAAAATAAGTATAAAAACGTTTTGTTAAGATATGAGATATAATATCAGTATCAATGTATTGGCTGGAAAAGTCGAGGAGATAAAACTGAAAAAAAAAAACTGACTAATTGACATTAAATCCCGTCAAGATGTTGTCCAAGGAAGGTGTGTTTGATGTAGATTTATTATTTATGTTTTTAGATATGTATTTTTAGGTATTTATCGTAAAAATGGACAAAGAATTATTAGTAAAACCAAAACTGAACTTTTTGCGTACAGTCGACGGCGAGCAAGCCTGTGACTCGCGCCTTGCGGCCTTGTTGGCAGTTCATCTTGTCAGCCAGGTTTTGGAAGAAGCATCTGTCATAGCAAATGCTGCTACTGAAACAGGTAGGACAAGTTATTACTAAGGTTGTGAAGATACATTATAGGTTTTGGTCTTCACGCATTGAAGAAGCAAATTTTGCTCTGAATTAATATTTTTCGCGCCGAATTTTCGGGCCATAATTTAATCATTAATACTGCTTCCAAACCTGTTGCAAGTTTTGTCAACATTATAATATAAAGCCCTCCTTAAATGCGGTTGCAGCCCGAAAAAGCTCCTACAAATAACGCCACCTCTCCCTACCTCAAACTTGGCTAGACGCGTCTAAAAAGAAACGCTTTATAATTAACTTCAATTATGATAACAGGTCGCCCGTGGCGTTATCATTCAATGTTGAAAAATCTTGAGAATGATAAACTGTGTGATGCTGATGATGAAGACACATCGTTTGAGGCATCGAAAGGCGACAGTGACATCCTGAATGAAAATAAGATGGAGCATGTTGCCAATGTAGTTGCTACATCGACACCGGAAAAAGTTACAGGTAGTTCTTACTCAGGTAACATTTCAGATGCCTGCCAAATATTTAAAGTAACTGAAACAATGCCGCTGGTTAAAACACTGGTATTCTTGGTGCGACAAACTGTTCTTCCATCATCATACTTTTAGACTGATTCGCACCGGGGTTGTTACTTTAGGCAATAGAACAATGAAACAAGCTTTCGATTAACCTCTCTTTGCCTAGCCTTATCCCATTTCATTTGGAGTCAGCTCTCCTCGTCATTCTTCGCCAGATGGTTCCGTTCTGGGTCGTCGACTTGCTGCTTGCGGGCTTGCTTCAGGTCGTTGTTGACTACAGACATTCAAATAAAAAGGGGTCCACATCGCTGCTTTGGACCTGAATTAATGTAGAGGACTTTCTAAGTCATGTGTTTTTCGGGTATTTCTCGTTACATGATCTTGTCACCTCAGGCGTGCTTCAGAGAGTTTTTCTTCGATTGGGCGGATCTTAAAACTTCCTCGAATTTGCTCGTTTCTTACTTAAGAACGCCCGTCTTAGATTCCTTATCTCGGTCATGTGCCTGTGTGACCTGGGTCTTTTTTATTTGCCAGCATTCGGCACCGTACATTAGAGCTGGACGGATTGCAGTTTTGTACAGCTTTCCTTTATCTTGTACCGTCATTCTGCTATCGCATAACATGCCTGAGAGCTGTCGCCATTTCTTCCATCCAGTATTGATATGAGAAACATAAAATAACTATTACGTTCAATGAGCTATACTGACGACACGGTTGGCGCAGTGGTTGAGCGATCAACTGCTGCCCTGCGTGTCGCGGGTTCGATTCCCGCACGGAAAAAATATTTGTATTGCCTACAGGTAGTTGTTCTGGGTCTGGCTGTTTGTGTATGTGAGTTTAAATGTTTGTAAAGGCACCCACGATACAGGAGTAATTCCTAGTGTGGGGCAATGTTATAAAAACTGAAAAATATGCTGTAAGCACTGTTTTTGTTGTTATATAGCGTAATGTAGCTTACATTTCAGATGATGCACAAAAAAATAAGCTCGAGGCTAGTTTTATTGGTCAAGGAGACGAAGAACTTGATTTGGTGAGCTTTGATTACGAATTATTTTTAATATTATAAACTAAATATTTTGTTATACAATATTCGGTTGTAAATAAGTTATACAATTTGTTTTTCTTTAACTGAAGCAAATATTTCTAGCGTCAGAACGAGTTAACGAAATCAACGTCGATGTTTATCAATCATCTTTTTGACATGAGTGATGTTGAAAGAGTTATAATATGCGATGACACTGAAATCGTACAAAGTAATCCTGAGCCTAATGAATTACTTACTGAAGCAATGAACAAAATGATGGAGTCATTTGTGAACACTGCATTGGGGATGACAGTTGAACAACCAATTCAAGCAGAACATTCTCAATCAGTAGCTGGTGCCATGCCGTTGGAGAGGTCATCAAATTCTGAACATTCTGAGTATTCGTTTTTGACAGACGCATATGCTGAGGATATCGGTAGAGATATAGCGTTTTACATACGTGACGACGGAGCTGGTGATGTTGATAGGAACTGTGGGGCGTCTCATATAGTTCCTGCTGTGAAAATTAGAGGGGTAGATACTTTTATCTTTTCTGATTTAATTTTTACATTCAGTAAAATTGAACCTAAAAGTTCTTCTTGTAAGTATTCGCAAGATTTCTAACAAGTCGAGTATAATCATTTAGATTAATGTTACTTTTAATGATCAAACAGTACATAATATCCACTAATTAATGTTTTTCAATGTCATTAGCTTTGTGATGAAATCCCTGAAAAATTGGTTGAGAGCCTTGATGTCGCCCGATATGAAAATGCTTATCTTACTATGAATCGTGAGTTAATTTTCTTGATAGTGATATAATATCAATCTACCTTGAAATTAATCAAATTATTACTGTCCTCAATCTAGGTGATTATGATCAAAACTCTGAAGATGAAGTCGATCCAATTTTAGAAGATCCAAAAGGCATGACTCTTCAAGAAGTTGAGTTAATGACAGCAAATACATCCGATGAAAACTTAACAACTTGTATTGATCCAGAACCTCGTATTTGTGTAAGTAATATAAAATGCCACACAAAAATACAACAGTATTAATTTCTGCAGGTATTATTTTTCATCTTTTTAATTTGTTCAGCCAAAAATAAAGGAGCTAGCAGCAACATCCGGGGTGTCTGCAGACCCAAGTGGGTCAAAGAAAACCTCACTGGTGAGCAAGTGTCGCTCTCAAGGCGCCAGGCTCTTGGCTTGTCTCCGAGGATGGTGGCGGCGTAGGACACCTGGGAGACGCAAGGTGCGAGAATAAACTGTCTTTATTGATGAGTCACCGGATCAAAGTGTCATCTACCTACACATTACCATTTAGCGATACGCGCGATGTTGTTTAGAAGTCTATTAAAATATCGAATTAAATAAAAACAATAAGACCGTTAATCTGAACTCTGGTTCTTCTGCCACTGTCCACTGTTTCCTATTTAAAGTAACTCGATTATTATAATATTATTAATAAAAAAATCATAAGCACGCTTGTGTCAATGTGTCACCACCCGAACCTAGTGTCAGGTGAACATGTGGGGATGTCGCCTTGGTCCTGGATCTTTTCCACAAAACATTTATTAGCGTTACAACTTATGATTATTAATCTTATTTGATCTTTGTTAGTTTAATTTAATGTTTTATTCATTGCCGATTCGTAATCTTTATTATTTACAGGAGAATCGAATTCCGTTTGTCGCTCGCGGTCTATGTCCCTTATCTCCGGATGCAAGACGTCGAGCTGCCAGTCTTTTAGATCAACGTCTTCTACGATCCCCCTCACCTAATCGTTCAGTTGTATGGAAGTTCAACACGGTCAACGAAGCACTCGTGCATTCCTCACGTTGGAAGGACTATACATTCGACGTAAAACCTGACGAATGCGGCGAGTACTGATTGTCCAACCGGAATAATCCGCCAAGATTTATATGTTTATTCCTATTTGGTTTATTTCATGTCAATAAAGGTTTATGTGACTGCATTATAATGTTTAATTTTCTTATGAAGTCTCGTTCTTAAAGCTACGTAAATTTTATTCGGAATTATATCATATTACCCATTATATTGACAAGAACAATGAATAAATCTTCATCTGTTGATTTCAAGCATATTTTAAACACCTTCATTCCACAGAACGTACCTATGCCGCAAAGATCTGATCGAAATAGTTTAGCATAAATGTAGATTTAACATTACAATTGGCGTTAGCACGTCCACACACAGCGCAGGTGGAAAATCTTTTCATCTCTTTTACACTTGTAGGAGTAGTGTGTGTCCGAAGACGCTATGGAAACGGACCGACTCCGCCGAAAATAGAACGGTCGCGGATTCCTGGGCTAAATCTCAAATATCCAGACGGGTGCGCCATCTAAGCCAGTTAAAACAGTCCCGCGAAAAGTTACCGAGCCCCACTTCTTGTCTGAACGTCTGCCAGTGAAGACCGGGAGGGAACCAACTAACACCACACAAAATGGTGAGTCACTGACGTCAGTGAAAATGTGGCAAGGTGTTAAGTGAGAAAATGGACTGTTAGCTTGGCAAGTGATAAATACAAAAAGCAATACGTAAAAGTAAACGCGATTTTTCCTCGTGCAAGTTATTCCGCTGACCGGATGCTCGCGAGCGATTCGGATGTGTTCACTTCACCATCCTTCATATAAATCAGTGTTGTGCTTATAAACCAGTGAAAGAAGATGGTATCGTATAATCCGAATGCTTCTACACACACCGAGCTGCAAAGCTGTGAATACACACCAACTAATACCAGTACACTATGCATGGCAACTCTTACATACAAGGAAATAACGAAATGTTTTTGGTAATTTTCAGAGCGACCTCAGCAAGAACGACGTTGAAAGTAAGTACCTTTTATTACATGTCATATTGTTTACCTAACGATTAAGAACCTTAGCTGAGGAGACACAAGCTGAATCAGATGTGCCTGGATGTTGTGGTCACACCACAACTGTAGGGACAACTAACATTGATAACAGTATTAATTTAAGTTGTCTCTGTCAAACCTAATACTCTTCAACAAAGATGATTGCGTTAACATGTTTAACATTTACGTAAAGAAATGAACATTGCATAAATGAAACGGGAGTGAGGATCATAACATCTAAGTTTAGCATCGTTTCTCATAAAAGGTGCGCGTTACTAAGAGATGCCGGGCGGCAGCGCCAGTGGCACGGCCATGCTGCGCGCGCTGCGTTCCAAAATTAAACTCGTGCGTCACGTGATCCCGAATCGCCGCCCGCCCAAACAGAGAAACTCCGCTCAGATTTCACTGCAGGCGTGCTACGTATGTTTTAGCGTGGGAATCAAAATCTACGAACATGGACTATGTATATTTTATGCAACGGATATCTGTCACTGCATTTGCATTTGCAACGATAAATCAGCTGTCATTATCAAGGTCGGTAAATGATCTTGAATCAGCTGATCCTTATGCACTTTACGCATGCGCCGAGTAATGAAGAGCAACCTAATAAATCTTCGAGAAAATTCTCATGATATTACTGGAATAATTTAATTGAAAAATTACCTTATTATTTTTAATAATCGGAATCCGGAATTGAAGCTGTTTCGAAAATACAATATTTTTTTTTTTAAATAAAATTTTATATCGGAATATTTGAAAAATAATACAAATCGTTTTGTGACGGAACTCTTCAGTCGGTTACTGTTTCAATCGGGCTATAATTAGAACGTGACTCAGGAGTTCACAGCGAATATATTGAAACGTATCGTGGAAAAGTATTATTCTGAGCGAAGAATGTCCGCCCACGCCCCATTCCGCGCGTTACCTGACTTAAACAAATAGTATTTTCCAGAACCGGTATGGATTTTAAATGGATCCGCAACATTATTTGAAATCATAGAACTTGAAATTAGAGATTCCGAATTAACAGACTGCGGAACAACGGATAATGAAATAAACATTTTAACTATTGATTAAAAAAGAAGGACGGATTGGAATGGAGGTAGCAGAATCTACAGAACGCCACCCGCAACGATCCTTACATATTCAAAATGAAATCAACATTCATTTAATTAAATCTACATACACATTGAAAGGATGCTAAACTTACAATGTTACCGAGTGGAAAAAAAGGAGCTTTTAACACATAATGCATGAATTTGTGAAACAATGACTCAGGTCAGTGGAGCTATGACTCCTATGATTTTAAATCGTATTGAAAAAAAAAATGTTTCACTAAAGGTACTAAGTAGTTCTAGAAGAAGTACTAGTGGTTTATAACCTTGACTTATGACTGTATTTGTTGTACAGGGGCATCCTTCGCCTTCTCCATCTACGACTTCGAGGGTGCCGGCAAGATCGACGCCTTCAACCTTGGAGATGTCCTGAGGGCACTCAACTCCAACCCCACAATGGCCACCATCGAGAAACTCGGTGGTACCAAGAAGAAGGGCGAGAAACAGCTCACCGTAAGTAGTAATCTAAGTGATGATAATTATCTAAACAGAGGAAAGAACTACAAATGTATTTAGGATCTGCAGCAAAACATAGCTTTTAGATAGTTAAAATTAAAGTAAAATTCACTGAGAATCAGTTACTGCAGTAAACGACCTTAAACATGTTAACAAAAATAAGAATTGGTGGTGACTAGATGATGTTACTCGCTAAAAATAAGAAAAAATGTCGACCACTACAGCCTGTTGAAGTAATCAATGTAGTGACTGAGAAATCTGTTATGTTGTTTCAGGTTGAAGAGTTCCTTCCCATCTACAGCCAAGCAAAGAAAGACAAAGACCAGGGACAGTACGAGGACTTCTTGGAATGTCTGAAACTGTACGACAAGAACGAGAACGGTCTGATGCTTGGCGCTGAGCTTACACACACTCTCCTTGCGTTAGGTAAGAATATATATATTATTATATATTGATCAAACCACATCTGCATGAAAAAAGTACTCAATTTTTGTATGTCAATATGAAACTACTTATATGAATCACAAACGTACATGTTGTTTATTTCTATTAGCCAAGCTATTTTTATTTTTCTGAGGCTTAAACATGTCAATAAGACAAATTGGCATCGACTTCATTTCCAGTTGGACGTGAACTGAAATCACTTGGCTAGAAGCCATCATGATCGTCGTTTCGAAATAATGATTTCTGTGACTCAGCTGATTTAGATTTTGTTTCTACGCAACGGAACCCGTATTTGTAGCTACCATCCGGGATTTTCCTTGAAAATCCTTTCAGTAGAGAATGTAAAAGAATGAATGCTTGTTTCCGAATACTGATACTGAATTTTTGAATTCTTAGGTGAGAAACTGGATGATAATGAAGTCGCCGAAGTCACAAAGGACTGCATGGACGCTGAGGATGACGATGGCATGATCCCCTATGCACGTAAGTATCTACTCTTCGTTTGTTCTGTAAAATATCAATTATATGTTTATATTTTTAGAAGAATATGATCATGGTATTTAATTTGTGTTACATTTGAAAAGTTTGAATCCTTCCAAAAGTATCTAAATTACATACCGTATTTTGTACAAGTAGCCCTGAAAGTGCACAGATTCACCCCTGAATTCCTTAGATAAGCATATTACCATTTTACTGCATGAGTCAATCAATCATTAATTGGCCTTTTCCAAAAGTATGAACCTCGTGTTTAAATGCTAAAACTTTATTTTTAAAAGCAAGTAAGAATTCAGTAGATCCCTTTGTTGTCATTTCCTAACCCAAGTGTACGAAGCATGAGGGTATATTTCCTGGTTTTTGTGTGTGCCCCCTTGTCTTACCGATTTTCCGTTTACAGCATTCCTGAAGAAGGTGATGGCGTAGAGGCAACACATCACGTCATATCTTTAGTTATAAGATCGTAAGTCAACCGCCGTACACACTGTAGCTATCACTGTGCTCCGTTTCTTCTAACTGTTGATCTAAGGCTTTATAATTTTACAGCTCTTCTACATTTCTATTGTTATTACTACTTATCAGTTTAACTGCTTGACATACTATTTAATATATAACTGTTTCTTAGATAACCAATATTTATACAATTCTATCAATGTTGACTTCTTCATTTTCGACTTTTCATAAGTTTATAACCCATATATATCTGCAAATAACAAGTGCCGGACATCTCTTATGATTTTCTAATGTGGTCGTTCTATGTTTCCAGCGTTCCTCCGAAAAATGTGCGATGGGTGGCAGGGACCTAAGCCTAAGGGGGCGAAGGCGGAGGCGCCGGCAGAGGGAGAAGGAGAAGCACCTGCGGAGGGCTAAGTGGCCGGAGCCTGCACCGGCGCCCGCTCGGCGGACGTCGCCTGCGCGAGCGCATGCCTGCGCCGCCGTCGCCCGCCGCGCCCTTGCCCCAACCTCGGTGACATCGACACCCCGTATACACCATCTTAGATACGGACTACCCCTTTTTTATACGAATATAACATCTATGCACAATCGTTTTGTACAACTTTCTACCTATGACTGTACATACTAAAGTAAGATTAAATTAAATACTGTAAACACACGTTGTACGTGTTTTAAATTTATTATTATTTATTAAGTACGTTTATAATGACAAAAATACAAAAAGCCGTAAATAATTTTATAATAAACTATTAAAAGTTCAGTATGGTGTTATCTTCAATTAGTTCATTGTATCGTTTGATATTAGATGAAATAAAATCATGATAAATAAAATAGACAGGTGAATAACTTCGAAAAATTTGATATTTGAAATAACATTTTACTCTATTTTTGTTAGACCTCGTTATAATACTTGCAAGTCAGCCATTACCCAATTAAAAGCTAGAGAAGCGGGTAATATCTTGGCCATCGAACCTACTAAAAAGGTGCTTTTCAAACTGCTTATCTGCTGCTTATCCAAAGATGATTCCACGAAGAAGACTCTTTAGACACTGTTCTACATCATCTGCCTAGCCTTTTCTCAACTATGTTGGGGTCGGCTTCCATTCTAACCTAAGATAGAGATGCAGCTGAATACCAGTATTAGAGACCATTCTACAGCGAATGAAAATCACTTGACTACTTTTCATGGTTGTCCTAAATAGAAAAAGCAGTAACTTTTCCTTCATAAAAAAAAACATATAAAAAGAAATATTTTTTATCGTAAAACAAATAATTACAGAAGTAAGATAAGACGAGAAAATAAAAGGCTTAAACTCCCTGGATGCGAGGAAAAAGTTTTGCAAAAACCTACGAGAGATCTTTACGTACCTTTTTAGGATGCTCATCATTTTCTTGAGAAAAGTTAGAAAATATAGTCTAGTTGCTTACAATCAGCCTATAATATTCCCACTGCTGGGACACAGGCCTCATGTCTGTGAGAGAGTGTGGGCCATAAACCTCCACGCGGGCCCAGTGCGGGTTGACGGGTTGTCTAGTAACTTATTAGATCTTATTTCAAACACACGCTTCATCCAGTGATGTTATGTACCAGCTAGAACTTCTACTGAACCTATATTTGCTAGTATAAGCATCACAAAAATCTAGTGGATTAGAGATTTCAGTATGTTTTTTCCTATGTAACATAATCGGTGTAACACTGGTATACATTAATTCAGTATTAACGTCAGTTTACACAAATATGTTCAGATGTAAAGGTTTCAAATAACTTTTACTCCAACTGTAGTAGGTACCTAACTTAAGGGCTGCTTTTTCAATAGTCAAATAAATTTTATCTGAAAAATAAAAATGGCGGTTTGATATATTTTCTATACTAAGGACAGATTTTTCAATCATCTGATAACTTTATTCGAGGAATAGTTTTGAAATTTTGACATTTATTTCATACAAAAACTGTCAAACGTCAATTTTATTTCCTCGAATAAAAGTTATCTGGCGATGTCTCACGAATCACCTCTAAAGCTGTCAAACTACCATTTTTATTCCTCAGACAAAAGTTGTCTGACGATTCGAAAATTGGCTCTAAGTAAGTAGAGTACGAAAATCCACTCTATCAAAATATTTCTAAAACTGGATTCATCGG
The DNA here is from genome assembly GCA_949629185.1 of Apamea crenata. Taxonomy (NCBI): domain Eukaryota; kingdom Metazoa; phylum Arthropoda; class Insecta; order Lepidoptera; family Noctuidae; genus Apamea; species Apamea crenata. Next base: position 10,292,058 of record OX451363.1, on the reverse strand, counting down.
AGTGTTGATAAACACATACAAAGAGTCAATAGAGAAATAATTAATTATCGTGGAGGTCATAGAACTAGTTAAGGAAGACGAATTAGCAACTACTGGGGAGAGTAGTGCAAGGCAGTTTACAGTACGAGTATAAGCAGTTTACACAGCAACTACTAAGTATAAATTGGATTTCGTTTGCGTTAGCTACACCTCTGTCAGACCCTTCGGGGAAAACAGGCGTGATATTATGTTCACGTATCCGTTTGCATAATCCTTACAAAGGCATTACTATCCTCAACTTCGTTACTGAACATTTAATTCGACCCGAAAAATAACATGATCACTACAACCGTGATTGGATAAATTAATATTCAAAAACCGGCCAAGTGCGAGTCGGCTCGCGCACAAAGGGTTCCGTACCAATAGATAATTGTTATGATTTTATTTTTAATATTCTTCATGTTTACTTATTATTTCGTTATTTTTGTACGAAGTTTTCCAAGTTAGCGCATTTTACAAGTTAGGCCTCTATAACTCTTGAACTAACAAAGTTATCTAAGCCGTTATAGTTTTCCTTCAAAGTTCATCACATGAACTACCATCATGATTTTTTTCAGATAAATACACATATCCATGCAAAGTTTCATCTTTCTAGCAATAACCGTTTGGAAGGTAAGCCGACGACGGACGGACGGACGGACATGACAAAACTATACCCCCTTGCCTAAATCGAAATAAAGTTCGAAATACAAGTTCTGGCTCAATAGTTTAGGCTAGAACTAAAGTTAGGTTTCGTTTTACAATAAGACGGTAAGGGTTCCGACTTCCGAGACGTGAACTACGGAACCCACAACTCGACTATTATAAACCTACATAAGGGTTTGTTTATAAACGATGATTAAAGTTAAGTGACGTTTAAACGTCAAAATGTATTGTTAAACAGTCGCTAATCACTACTTAACTTTGAGCAACGTTCATAAATAAAGGGGTTGATTTTTACTTATAAAATAACAAAAATACATTTTACCTACGAGCTACGGTCTGAAGTATGTTTTTATGAAGAACTACAACTCGCACAGCTCTCAGTTGAAGAAAAGTTGTAGATTATGGAACTAAGCCGAACAAAGAGAGCCCTACACTCTCCTCTTAGTACTAGTTATACAGAGTGGCGATTAGGTTATCACATTAAATACCTAATACAGCGGTCATTACAAGTTGTTAAAAGTCTGTTAAAATAATAAAATTTAAATTTTACTAAAAATAGAAGAAAAAAAAACAAATAAAATAATTAGCGTAAAAATTGTCATGAAATAAACCATCTTTGATAATAAGTCACGACACGTGTGAGGCAATGGATCAAGAATTCGACAACACAAACTTTATGTTATTGTTATCTACTAAGTAAACACAAATTAAGTTTAATGTTGTTAGGTAAATACTGAAACGCAAAAAAGGTCCTACGACTAAAATGTTAATTGTTATTAATTCTTTTAATTGTGTATGTTTAATATACGTCATGTAGAATACGTGGTATCAATTCATGTGATAACCTAATCGCCACGCTGTATAGACGAATAACAAAATTTCCTTGTAAAAAAAAAATGGAAATTTTACCAACTTTCCGCAATATATTAATCAGCCTATAATGTTCCCACTGCTGAGACACAGGCGTCTTCTCTTCAAAACGTTGGTAAAATTACCAACTTTGCGCAATTTATGATGATTCTTCCTTTTTTCTTCTTCTTAGCGTGTCGATAGCAATCTAAATGGACTCAGCCCAGAATTCGGTTACTTGTTTGGCGCCATCACCAGCATCCATCATAATTCTTACTGAAATATAATCAATATGTAATGATTTATACGCCTTTGTTCCTTACCGACGGGTACCTACCCATTTAAAACCAGGGGCACCTATCGGCTTTGTTTGCCAAAATACTCCCTCGCACTCGCGCCAGAGAAAATGGCGCGGAAAATGTTTTCCCGGCATCAATACAAGCGTTCGGCTGTTATCGGTGGGCGTTCGGATACACTCGGCATTTGTAGAGTGCGAAGCTGTAATATGGTGTGGCCAGCCTTCAACTACTGCCGATTTACAGGGTAAAGTTATGAAAATTGAAATGCCTATGATGGACAAAACGTCCAGCTAAGCAAATTATAGAAAATCTACCTAGCTATTATAAACTTAAGTATAATTTTACCTCGCTCAGGCAAGTTGATATTCCACTTAGTGACAATGAGTTACATCATCGACCTTGGAATTATGAAGGTTTACATTGACAAAGTAGGTAAATATTAGGTACTAATTCAGTATATAGTTTCGCCAGTTAGACCGTGGGTGTACCTACACGATTATTTAGAATGACATGGATCAATTGAAACCTAATTTACAATTAATATGCTATCAACACAACCTACAACAAAGATTTGGGACTCGATAAAGTTTTGTTCGAGGATTTTATTTTTTTCGGTATGGCATCCCTGCTCCGGGCTCGCTCCTCAGCTCCACACACAAAGTAAGGCAGTGTTCAGTGTTTATCTCGAAGGCGAGCGAGACCCGCGCCCCGTGCCTCCGCAGTGTTTACGTTGTGTGTGTGACCGATTGCTCAGTGATAACGTGACGAGAGTGCCGGTGTACACAACATCTTATCAAGTAAGAAACAAACACTTTTCCTAAAAATATTTTCTAAATAAAGAAAATTTTAAAGTGGTGTCTTTGCCAAAAAGTTTTGCAGTTGACGAAAATTTTAGGACATTGCTCTAATTATTATGTAAATGAGTAAATGTATTTGTTTTTGAGAGACCAATTCATGAGCTATGATTGCTGGCTATTATTTTGTGCCGGAGGGACTGTTTACACCTATCCCCTCGTCACTCTGACAGCCATTTATCACTGTATATAATGTACGAGGTATAAACATAGCTACATTATGTGTGTGTAGATTACACAAAGTATTTTACGACTATTATCACAAACTCAATTAACACTGATATGGAAACCAGTTGGTGATTGTCTCTTTATTACAGTGTAGGTAAATGTTCACTAAGCACCTGAAATTTATCGATAAATTGAAAGTTTCAAGGAAGAATGTGAACGCAGTAAAGAGCCGTAGTATTTTTATGAATAAACAATATGTACTTACGAGTACTTACACTTTGTGCAAGAGTAATAAGGATGACAAAATATTCATTTTAAATATGTTTGTTCACATTAGGTATATTTATGTGCGTGTACGCATTTCCTAGTGCTTACACGTATTGGGTAACACAAATTAAGCGTATGATAACGGATACAATAATTATGCAGAACGCTCTTAATGAACGCACCCTAGATAACAATGCGGACCTAAAATATCTCCTACATAAGGCTATCTATAAAATTACAGGTGTCGGTGTCTGTGAAGTCACAATGGCGGATGTCAAAGAGAACGTAGACGCTGACAGAAAACTTGCGGACAAACATAACACAGGTAAATAAACACTAGTTGCAATGCAACATTTTTTTCTGTACAAGCAACGTTCCACTTTTAAAGGATGCGCAGTTCCGCGAAGACAATGGATCACTCACAGAGAGGAACTTGAAACGAGTTGAAAAAATTCATTCCGTATAAAATCCCGGCTGCCTTTTTTACTCCACATAGGTACTATATACTTGCTAGTTGAAAAGAGCATTCATGAATTGCTACTACGGCTTTTTGGTCAGAGTTGTTTGACTGGACGGCCCCCTATCAAATTGTTGGGGTCCGGATTTTGTTCAAAATACGAGGGTCTTGATTGCTCGTCACTTATCATCTCAAATTCTCCTACATTGCAAAGGATAGCAACTGAAGTGTATAGATATATTTTGTATGGAACAATCGGTTGTAAAATGACGATAAAAATAATTGATTCAATGCATTAGGAACATTTTATGAGTATTAATTTTAAAATTCAATTATAAGCTATGATCTAATCTTATGAAATTAATTACCTTTAAACTACGGTAATCGTTTACTAATATAAAAAGCCAAACCAGCTGCAATAAATTTACAAACACCAATAATGAGCACAGTCGAACTAAATGCATATTTTTACATATATGTTGTCACGAGACAAAGCTAATACAATTAGCAGTTCGAGATTTCCAGATCTTTCGAAATGTAACATGTTTAAACGATTTCGCAGCCTCCGTCACAAACAGAACATGATAAATGGTCGGTTTGGTAATCCCCTGCTTAAGTTTTTATAGAAGACAAATCAACATACACTAATCATTTGATGCGCAAATAAATAGATCGAAAACGTCTAAACGATTTGCATTCAAAATTCAATTTGGGCGAAGTGTTTATCAATCATGTTTCTTTTAGTAGTTTTTTTGGTGTGTCTTTTATTAAGCTAACATTAAGTAGGGATCTACGAAAACAGGTGTTGTGGCTTCCTCATAACAAAATAAGTTCCAATGAACAACTTACAAACAAAAAGATAGATAGAGAGAGCAAGTCTTAAAACGATTTGCATTCAAAAATCAATTTACATAGGACAAGTGTTTATCAATCATGTTTCTTTTAGTTACTTTGTAAGTAAGCTCAGATTAGGGATATTACAAAAAATTGATTTTGGCTTCTTCATATTAAAACCAGTTCATTGGCAACTTACGTACCTACGTAAGTTGCCAATGAAAATCATCAAAATCATTCAAAAAAGTTTTGTACCATCAGTTTTGTACCTTCATTATCATTTATAATTAAAATCTACGAGTACGATTACGAGTGTAGTAGGTATATTGCTATGTGCATTAATGACAGATACATCCACCTGCCACATTACCATGAATCATTAGCCGATAGATACATTGTAGAGCCAAGTAATTTATTATAATTAATAAAATGATTAACCTATCTCTTGTCATACTAAAATAAAAACTTCTCTCCGATCTAAATCATAAAAAAAAAAACAATAAAATATCTACAGCTACACAAGATGTGATCCTATTAAGCTTATCAGTAGAGGACCCAAGATAGCGCCCTGAGGAAAATAGCTAAAATTTTAGAAGTATTTGATGTACGCAGTCGATGTAGCTTTCCATTGTAATGTTTGAGCCCAACATGCAATTGTTAAGTGCTGAACGATGCTCTTCCAATGATGCACTTAATGAATTGAGCATTTGAATCTCTAAGGAGTGTGAAAGTCAATAGGTGTATTATCTTTCAGTTCGTGTATAGAAGACATAGATGTAGGTCATTCAAAATCATTGATACTTGGACAATGTGGGCTTTTGTCTTTAACTATATAAACAAAGGTAATTAATATGAACTACACAGAAGATTAATCATTCCCTATCGAGACATCTGAATGATACGCAGATCCATTTAATGATTCTATAAATGTATCTAGATAATTGCCGGAAGCCCCCGTGACTTCGAACAATGTACACATGTCATGTTTGTATTAGTACTTGCTACCTTAATAGTAAAAAATAATAAACATGGGTTTCATCCTTTTGTTGTTTAGCGAATACGTTTACTTTTAATACTTTCACATTGAAACGCCAATCATTTAATGATTTATAGCGTGTTGTTTTCACTTACCTATGTCCGACAAGAATATCATTAATTAATTAATAGGTGTCATAATGAAATAAGCGGATGCATGTAACCGTTGTAACTAATGCGTACTTTTCAGACATTACTTCGTCTCCCGTATGGTCTAGTGGCTAGGATACCTGGCTTTCACCCAGGAGGCTCGGGTTCGATTCCCGGTACGGGAAAATATTTTTGCTATTTCGTGATTTTTTATGCGTCTTCTTTAACGCCGTCATAGATGATGATAGTTATATTATAGTTAGAGTCCGACCGAAACTGGTTTTCCGGCCGAAACCGAAACCGAAACCGAATATTCGGCCGTGGCTTCAGTTTCGGCCGAAACCGAAACCGAAACCGAAACTCACGTGGTTAAGTTTTAAATTCCTTAAAATACTGAAATTTGGTGCATTTTACCCATTATTCTGCATTAATTAGGACATTAAATGGAAACACAGTAGGTATATTAATTTTGTTGTAATCATTTATTTAATACTAGCTTCTGCCCGCGTGAATGTCGGAATCCCACGGGAACGTGCTACCAGGATAAAAAGTATGTGCTTCCCCAGGATGCCATCTACCGCTTTGCCAAATCTGAAGTTCAGTGGCTTAGGCGTGAAAATGTAACATACAGTTTCAAGTTCAAATCCTCCCTTAAAAATCGAATTACCCCTTTTTGCCCCGTCAGGGGTCAATTTTCGACAACTTTACATACTTATTATTAATTATTTTCTGTCGAAAGTATCAATACTGAGCTTCGAGTTAATCGGACCGCGCATTCAATTTCTTCCACACAAACTTCAACACCCCTATATCCCCCTTTGAGGGGTAGTTTTGAAAAACTAATAATGATAAACTTTATTGCTTACTTAGGCGAGTATTTATACCAATTTTCGAGTTAAAGTTGACTACCCCTTTTCAGGCCGTCAGGGGTAGATTTTCGAAAAACCCTGATAATAATTATTCTTTCCTTTAAATTTTAGGTATAAATACTGAGTTTCGATTAAATCGGACCGCGCGCTAAAATTCTTCCATACAAACTTTGAAACCCCCCAATCCCCTTTAGGGGGTAGTTTATAAAAACAAAAAATGCCCAACTTCATAATTTACTTAGATAAGTATTCGTGCCAAGTTTCAAGTTTATTAACTCAAGGAATAAGATTTTTCATACAAACAAAATCCCCCCATTTCACCCTCTTAGGGGTGGAATTTCGAAAAACCCTTTCTTAGTGGATACCTACTCTTCACGAAGAATACACCCTCCAATTTTCATGTCTATAGGACCAGTGGTTTAGGCTGTGCGTTGATGTCTCAGTCAGTCAGGACTTTGAATTTTATATATTACTAGCTTCTGCCCGCGGCTTCGCCCGCGTGGATGTCGGAAGTTATCCCACGGGAACGTGCTACCAGGATAAAAAGTATGTGCTTCCCCAGGATGCCATCTATCTCTTTGCCAAATTAGACCAGGGTAGAAGCCTTTAAAAATAATAAAAAGTGAAAAAAAATTATAGTAGGATGAAACCCATTAGAAAAGGAGGGGAATATTATAAAAATGAAAGGAAAAATAATTTACGGGCGATCTGAGGTCGGGAAGGGGATGGGGGTGAGCTTTTAAGGGTAAAAAACGGTTTTTCTCGATTTCCAGCAAAACTAAAAGTCCTATCGAAAAAAGTCAAATGGCAAAGTTGTAGGTAATAAAAAGATCTAAAACTTTTGTATTAACACTTTTTTCACATAACCTCAAAATTTATATGAAAAATTAAAAAAACCAAGTTTTTGGTTTTTTATTTTTATCTTTTACAAAAAACTTTTTTTTTTAACGAAATTTGGTGAAAACTTACCTTTTTATGTCCCAAATACGCTGTAATTTATTTGATTAAAAATATTTATTATTTCACCTTATTTTGAATTAATATCGAAAAAGCACCCTAATTTTCAATCGAAAATTCACCCGTCAAAATATCAGCTTTTTTCAAAAAGTTGGTATGTTTTCTGTTCGTTGAAATCTCTATTGTCCGATGGTGAAAAAAAATATATATGTTACCATAGTAAATCTTCTCAGAAAATGCAAAAAATCGAAAAAAACTCGAATTCGAAAACTGATAATCTGAAAAGACAAAATCGAATTATTAATGCCTTCACTATTTTATCGTGAGTATATCCCCATGAAAAAAAAATATTAAAGAAATAAATGTCAAAATGTATAAAAAATATATTAAAAATCTATAATAAATGTATAAATATATTAAAATATGTATAGTAAATATATTTTTAATAACTAACTTTTGGCCGATTTTCATGTATATTTCATATGTTTTAAATATATTTTAGATACATTCAAAATATATCTTAAAAGACATAAAAAACATAGCTAAAAATAAAAAAAAAAAATATTTTGAATATATCTGAAATATATTTGAAATGTATAAAATATATATGAAAATCGGCCAAAAGTTAGTTATTAAAAATATATTTACTATACATATTTTTTATATATTTATACATTTACTATAGATTTTTAATATATTTTTTATACATTTTGACATTTATTTCTTTAATATTTTTTTTTCATGGGGGTATACTCACGATAAAATAGTGAAGGCATTAATAATTCGATTTTGTCTTTTCAGATTGTCAGTTTTCGAATTCGAGTTTTTTTCGATTTTTTGCATTTTCTGAGAAGATTTACTATGGTAACATATATATTTTTTTTCACCATCGGACAATAGAGATTTCAACGAACAGAAAACATACCAACTTTTTGAAAAAAGCTGATATTTTGACGGGTGAATTTTCGATTGAAAATTAGGGTGCTTTTTCGATATTAATTCAAAATAAGGTGAAATAATAAATATTTTTAATCAAATAAATTACAGCGTATTTGGGACATAAAAAGGTAAGTTTTCACCAAATTTCGTTAAAAAAAAAAGATTTTTGTAAAAGATAAAAATAAAAAACCAATGACTTGGTTTTTTTAATTTTTCATATAAATTTTGAGGTTATGTGAAAAAAGTGTTAATACAAAAGTTTTAGATCTTTTTATTACCTACAACTTTGCCATTTGACTTTTTTCGATAGGACTTTTAGTTTTGCCGGAAATCGAGAAAAACCGTTTTTTTGCCCTTAAAAGCTCACCCCCATCCCCTTCCCGACCTCAGATCGCCCGTAAATTATTTTTCCTTTCATTTTTATAATATTCCCCTCCTTTTCTAATGGGTTTCATCCTACTATTATTTTTTTTAGTTTTAAAAATTATCGACCCTGGTCTAAATCAGAAGTTCAGTGGTTTAGGCGTGAAAATGTAACATACAGTTTCATGTTCAAATCCTCCCCTAAAAACCGAATTACCCCTTTTTGCCCCGTCAGGGGTCAATTTTCGACAACTTTACATACTTATTATTAATTATTTTCTGTCGAAAGTATCAATACTGAGTTTCGAGTTAATCGGACCGAGCATTCAATTTCTTCCACACAAACTTCAACACCCCTATATCTCCCTTTGAGGGGTAGTTTGAAAAACTTATAATGATAAACTTTATTACTTACTTAGGCAAGCATTGTTGCCAAGTTTCAAGTTTATTAACTAAATTAATAAGATTTTTCATATAAACTGTATCCCTGCTTTTCACCCCCACAGGGGTGGAATTTAAAAAAATTCATAACATGACTCAAAGATTATTTATACCAATTTTATAATTAATCAAGCCACTTATTATAATCCTCCCCTGTAAAATTAACTACCCCTTTTCACCCCGTTAGGGGTAGATTTTCGAAAAACCCTCATACGTGTTATTATTTATTTTTAGTCTTAAGTACACACACTGAGTTTCGAGTTAATTGGACCGCGCGTTCAAATTCTTCCACACAAACTTAAGCACCCCTATATCCCCTTCGAGGGGTAGTTTTGAAAAACTAATAATGATAAACTTTATTGCTTACTTAGGCGAGTATTCATGACAATTTTCAAGATTATTAACCTAACGAATAAGATTTTTCATATAAACTTTATCCCCGCTTTTCACCCCAACAGGGGTGGAATTTTGAAAAATCATTCGGGATGTGTTCATAACTTGAATCAAAGATTATTTATACCAATTTTCGAGTTAAGCAAGCCACGCTGTAAAATCCTCCCCTGTAAAATTGACTACCCCTTTTTAGGCCGTCAGGGGTAGATTTTCGAAAAACCCTGATACACATTATTCTTTCCTTTCAATTTTAGGTATAAATACTGAGTTTCGATTAAATCGGACCGCGCGCTAAAATTCTTCCATACAAACTTTGAAACCCCCCAATCCCCTTTTAGGGCGTAGCTTATAAAAACAAAAAATGCCCAACTTCATAATTTACTTAGATAAGTATTTGTGCCAAGTTTCAAGTTTATTAACTCAAGGAATAAGATTTTCCATACAAACAAAATCCCCCCATTTCACCCTCTTAGGGGTGGAATTTCGAAAAACCCCTTCTTAGTGGATACCTACTCTTTACGAAGAATACACTCTCCAAATTTCATGTCTCTAGGACCAGCGGTTTAGGCTGTGCGTTGATGTCTCAGTCAGTCAGTCAGTCAGTCAGGACTTTGAATTTTATATATATAGATATAGATAATAATATAAAAAAAATATTAATAATATTTTTTCAAATTAAGTTCTCATAGCAAAATGTTTATCAGTTATCAATAAATCAAATCACTAATTGTTACTGTTTCGGTTTCGGCAAAAGTTTCGGCCAATTTTGGCCGAAACCGAAACTGCCACCGAAACTTGATTTTTGGCCGAAACTCGGCCGAAACCGAAACCGAAACCGAACTTTCGGTCGGACACTAATTATAGTTATTATGTCATCCATATAAAAAGATGTCTAAAGTCTAAATATAGTTGGCCAATTCGTCACGATTTATAATCTACAATCATTTTATTGTTAGCGCTGGTAAAAGAGATAAAGACTTTTTGTTATGTCTTCATTTTAAAATCATATTGTTTTTTGGTCACAAGAAAACATGGGATTTTTTAATTATGATTTGATGAGGATCGTTGGAAGAGCCATTTGTAAATTAAGAAAAAGAAACTTACCTAATTGGATTGGATTTGTGTCCGGTTCATGGCAATAAGTTCGCCCCCCCCATTACTGGTGAAATGTGGGTGTACTACAGGTACACCTCTGTCTTTCCCTTCGGGGAACATAGGCGTGTCGCTATATTATGTGTGTGTTATGCTTTAATACTTCGCAGGAGTACCTATATTTTTTTAGGCTATATTTCATAAGCAAGAATTCAGAAGCACACCTATTGCATTTTGAGATAGGAAGTTACAAATTGGTGTTCATAAACCTGTAAATTAGACTCCTCATCCCGTTGACGATAATCACGCATTATGTAGGCGTCGGCATATCAACGTCAATCCACTTTCTTGGGACAATCGTCCACATTCCGCTACATAGCTCAGTGTTCTGAATGAGCAACTATCATCGTAATAGAATCGTCCTAGTTTACGAGAATATTATGATTTATTGGTATAAGGTATGATGTATGATCAGCTCTGCCCTTGCACAATCGGGCTTTAACTTGCATCTATACTTCCATACGTCCATACATCCTAATTTATGAACCATTGGCGTGACATATTTATTAATTAAAATTTATAGAGCTTCATGCTAAATTAAAACGACAAGTGATTTATTGAATCAAGTAGGGGAATAGAATTTGAAACCAACACGTGATTCGTGGTTGTTATCATATTTAGGTGCATTAAAGATTTTTTATCATAACGTGATCGATTTCTTTATTAATTTTAATCTTATAAACCAAGGTTATTATTATACGTATGTTAATTCTTGGTTGTTATTCATTTTTAGATTCTTATTCCACTTGTTTGGCTAGTGGTGTGTGAGGTTTGCTAAAATAACCGAGTTTGACATCTAAAATACAAGATTTCATTATATAGATTTGGCAACGGTCATACATGATTTATTTAAAGTTCTATAGGAAGGCGATGTGAACATTGTGAAAACTGACATTGAGGGAGCACCTAGTTACATTCATAATATATGGTAGGCAGAACCCCAACACAAAAGGGATTACACACACTGGAATGAGAATTCGGTAATCAATCTAGAACGCTGAGCACGTTGTCGTAAAAAAGGGTCTCTGCTCTCTGGTATATTTTTTGTTCGTATATAAGTTCAGCAAACCGATTCGGCACGATGACCGTTGCCCAGAGTTCCTACAAATAGATCAGGTGTAGGTGGCATTTCTAAGAATACTTACAATAAATTGACACATACGCATGGATCCCCTTGATGCAGTGCACGAGGCCTTGACTTCATTTATCTGGAGCTCCCATTATTTCATTTAGCTGTTTCCTATTGGACCTCTGTTTTGCAGCATAGGAGTATAAGGATGTGGATTTGTCTTTATCATCTGATTGTGTAAAGGTCTAAGGTAAATCATATTTTTCCGGAGCAGTTTGAAGCTACAATTGCGGCAGTTTCCGAACAATTCTTAAATTCTAAACACTTTCAATGTTAGTTCTTTGTTCCCGAGTTCTTTGTAAAGTTTTCTAAGAACGAATGACTGTACTAATAGGTTCTTCGTTTCAATATAGAACTTTTAAGGCTGAATAGTATTGATTGCGATAGTTGACAGTTACGATAATTGTGTATGGGGTTTGGTCGGGGTGTGAAGGGCGTAATGACGCTTCCTAAGTTCCTAGAAGAATTCGCCCCGTGCCTGATACCAGTCGCTCCTAGGTCTCATGTCGTGCTATACTAGTAATCACTGAATTTTAATTAGCTGGCTTTACGAACCATTTTGTTATTAGTAGTTTAATTCTTTATTTTATGCAAACTTGCATGCAGCCGCTTGCGCTGTTGCTTTCATGACTTTATTTAACATAAAGTTTCGGTACAAGAATACAAGTCTGTTTTTGAATTGCTCCTCGCCGTTGCATTCATGTCAATTTATGTTTAATGCTGGATTATATTCGAACACAATGTGCATATTTACTGAATAAATTAATTGAAAAAAAATAATCACTTTATTTACTTACCTAGAAAGTTACGACATTTTGGAAATACCTATCTACATCCAATCAAAATCAACAATGTCGTGATTATTAAAAGATGTGATCAAAGTTCAGCCCAAACCCGTAAGTTCAATTTTTTTCACAAAAGTAGCTACTAAAAGAAATAAAATAAGTATTTCGTTTTTGTTAGGCTTCTGTGCTCTTAAGTGATGAACAATGATTTGCGTTTTCGTATATGAGCCAATTTGATTAATGGGCCTGCCAATAGGTTAAATGCTTTCAAACACAATTTCATGTTGATATTTTGAAAATTAACAGCATGGCTTTTTTGCAGATTATATTTCTTTTTGAAGTTCGTTCAACGATAAAAAGCTCCATTGTTAATTCTTTAGAATTTTAAATCACGAAATTTGTGAAGATAATATTACTAACTGGCAGGTTTCCATTTTCTTGTTTATACGTGAAAGAATTTAATTAAATAGGCCTAAACAAAAGGTTATACCAGCAGTAAAAACCATAAAAATTCTAATGAGGAGCGACTCCACACGGAGCTTCCCAGAGTTTTTGAAAACAATGAAAGTTCGTTTGTGATAGAATATTATTATTTTCTCGTGGCTTGCGTGGCTACGAGTACGCACTCGCGTTTCAATTGTTTGTAATTACTATGCCTCGCAAATAGTTGCTTTATTGCAATCATCTCTAATGTTTACTATTTCTGGCTGATTAGATCGCGGGTTCTAATGAGCTGTCTCTTATTTGTTTCATAACCTAGATTTGTATTATTTTGCGATATAATATACCTAATTATCTTGAAACACACTCACACTGGTTTAAATTCGCATCCTAGTTTTTCATAATTGAGGCTCGTTGAACTTTCCTATACTAATCTGCCTATAGTTTAGTTCCAAATTAAGTTATATTTTAAACAACAACTGTAGTTTATCGGTCAGATCTAACACGAAACTCTGATTAAATCAGTGTAGGTCTGGACAGGGCGCCTTGCGACGGCGTCTATTGTGTTAAGTAATGCCATAAATACAATTAAACTCACTTTACTCTCGTTAGTGTGATAATGCAGTGTCTTTGCCCTCAAGCGGCATGGCCGTAAGACTTATTGTTTTATGCTGACTTTTGCTGAGCTCACGGCCTATTGTCTGAAGGAACCTGGCCCGAGAGTTCAACAGGGCATTGTAACTCATTCATAAATGATAAATTATAACAATGGGTTGTGCAAACATAACCTTTAGGTCTGTTTTGTTTTTCAAAGTTATTGTTAGACAAGCAAAAGTCTCCCTAATATACGTGAATTTAAGCGGTATACACGAAGGGAATTCTTGAAGTTAAACAAAGTTGTATAAAGGAGTTTTGGAACTAAAATTTAAAGTCAATTTTACAATGAAACAATGTTCTAAATAATCATAGTCGTGCGCTGTCCGCAAGTAATGACGCGGTGGTAGTTAAGTGAACAATTAGGTCAAATGTAGGCAAATGTCTATCGCCTAATAAACGGCGAGGAATTTAGCATTAAGTCAGTGTCTTTCATACATAGTTGAGTCAGAGATAATGGAGACCGCCCATATTCACTTCATTCTTATATCCTTATGTATATTGTGTGTGGTCTACTTACAGTTAAGGGTAAAACTATGTTGTCCATAATGAACCATCTCAACGGATCAACCTGTTTATTATTTTTGCCTTTGACTATATATTAAAGGGGATGCGATATGCAAATATTTAAACGACAACATACCGTACTTAAATTAAAAACGATTATTTATTTATATTAATAGTTTAAGGCAAAAGCGTCAGAGTAGCTCGCGATATTCAAATTGATTTAAGTTTTTTGCAATTTGCAGGTCAGTATTAGATAGTATGTCGTGTAAAATATGATTCGCAACCGTAACAAAATATGGCTTTACATAATTATAATCTTTAGAATCAGCAATACAAAGGCCTCAAATGTCATGATTTCATGAAATAGTCATTCAATAGGGATATGAACTTAGAGAGTTGTATTGATGATTTTTAGGTATGATTCTAATTCTATAAATAAATATTTGTTACGGCCGCGAATTATTAATTAATCGAGAGTTACCCTGACGCTTTCGCCTTAAACTACTAATATAAATAAATAATCGTTTTTAATTCAAGTATTTTAAATATTTAACTTACCTACAGCTTATTAGTCGTCTCTGTTTTATATAGTTTCTTTATTACCCTCTGGTCGACAGCGAGCAGTCGATCACGAAGATTTATTTCCCCATTCTAATGCTCCATATCCGTAGCTTCAAAGGATCTTCTCCTATAGAGGGAAAGAGTATTATATTTTTATATTCTTGAGGTTATCCAACTTTTATTTTACATGGGAGTTCTGCCACCGCAGACTCCTATTCTGATTTTATGATTTTAGAACCCGAATTCATCAAGATACAATAAGTATTTGAGATAGTTACAAGATTTTTACGTAGTTTATGTTCCATGAGGGTTTATTACAAGAATAAGTCATCTTGTGACTAGCAGCTGTTGATGACCTAGCTTTTTAAATTAAATCTGCTTTAGGCATTTAATTGGGGTCATCTTTCATTTAAGTTTTAAATTGAGACAAACATGACTCCACTGTGTTTTTTTTCACATCTTGAGTTTTGACTGTCTCTATGTTAAGATGTTCCACCACGTATATTACGGACTCTAATAAAAACATTTATTTGACCATAACCCTGGCCATGGATCATTAAAATTAATAAGAGAATTTAATAACAACAAAAAATGTTTTTGTTAAAATAAGGCGGGGTCCCGGGCGCGGCTGAACTCATCCTGAAACTTTACTCAATGTCGCTGATTAATGAACTGTGAACCGAACAATAGCGTCTTGGAAGGTACACCACCAACTTTCTGAACAGCTACAAGATACAAACATCTCAAGTTTCTATTCATTATAAAAGATATCAGTATACAAATACTTAGCGGACTATTAATCATATACTTTGGATTTTGCGTCGTCGTTCTAGTCGAAAATAAACTTCGATATATAGCAATTTTTACGATGTCAGATTTATGAGAGCACTTTTCAAAGGATAATACGAGTATGGGAGCTGCGGGTGACGGGTGACTCGTTCAGTTAACCGTTTATTAAATTTATTATAAGTTGTGAGCAAGATCTCGAGCATTTGAACCTTAAATAATTTATCATCGTGTAGTATCTTACAGCCACAAATCTATTCCGTCATGGCCCTTTGCATATATAGCTTTATTTAAATAATGCTGCGTTCTATTTACAGTAGCTACAACAGTTTTATTAATTGACTATCAGAACAACGGTGCCAAACTTTCTTGGTTACATTTGCATCATCCGCTCATCAATATCTATTATCCCATGAACCCATGGCATCAGTTTTAGTTAAAAGCTGACAACCGTGGGGGATTAGCTTATGCCTGTTCCAACATCAGAGGACAATTACATTTAGCGGCATATTGCCTCGTGATTGGTAAATTGCCGGACGAGTTCGGGGCAACAGGATCGCGTCATTCCCACCTACAGGGACACCTTACTGCTGTCTAGTTCAATGTCAATAACACTTGGTCAGAGATTCTCAAGATTCAAAGATATAACGGGCCGATATTTGTTGTTACATTTAAATTACGCTATAGAAACACTATTTAAATTGCACGAAGCGATACTGCTTCGGCAGTATTTTACCATTCTTTATTTGGAATTAAGGATAAACTCCATTTGTTTTAGCCTGAATCGGTTTTAAATGAAGGCAGTTAATGTCGCCCACGAGCGAATTTTAACCATTACGTCAATATAATTGTAACGATTAGTACAATTTAGTCGCGACGTTGCGTGCCGTTCGCCAATTAGGTGGAACCACCAATTAAAGCTGGTCTACAAAAATAAATTACTTAATGTTACTCCAACTCCTTTTTCCATTGCATCCGTTCCTTGGCTGCTCTTTTATTGCTTTGGAAATGTTTTGATAAAGTTGTTTGCGTTTGTAAAAACAATTCAAGCACGGAAGCCAATAAAGCCTTCTTGTGTTTGTTTTAATTTATGAAATGATTTTCAACTGAAGAAAAATATCTAAAAAAATACAGCGCAGCACTAATTTGACAGCTATAATTGAACAGTACATACAACACAGTAACATGTAAATAAAAGATACAGAAGCGACGTAAGAGATTTGGCCCCCGACAGTGTCGCTCGACGCGTGAGGTCGCATACAAATTAGCGTAGCGGTGCGCGCGCGCTGGTTTCACACATAACACTACGCAACGAGTATTCAATTACATACGCTACGTTTTAATGCATATCAGCGAGGACGCGGGGAAATTTCTAGAAAATGCATGCGATTTCTCACTTTAGACTTCGTCACAAAGAAAACCCTCATTACGAGTATAATCCCCTAATATCTTGAGAATGACTGCGATAACCTTGGCTATAAAACGAATATCCATATTGTTTAATCTAACATACCTACTTACGATGCACAACATAAAATGAACTATGAAGGTGAATGTGATACGAATGAGACAAGTAGAGCTCCAGGAAGTTATAAGGTTAACCCTTTAGAAAGAAAGAAAGAGAAAATACGTTTGTTTGCGGTAAACATGACGCAGAGAAAGAACATATACACACAAAAAAAAACAAGTTGGGTGCTTCGACCCTATGCTACACAGAGCCCCAGCTCTGGTTTTTAGCGACAGCCGGCGTTGACGTGATGACGTCAACCGGTGCAGTATACGATGAGATATAAATAAGAAATAAGACTCAGCAATGTATAAATATGTAAGCTGTCACGCCCTTTATGCCTGGAGGCTTTTATTTGGGTAGTAAGTTTTTTTTATTTACATTTTAATTTTAATTAATTATTTTTTAGCTTGAGTACGTATAGTTTTTAATATTATATTTGTTGGTATATTGGCGTGGCTAGCTGACATATGGCAAACAATTAAATTTTATGTTCTGATCAGACAGCTGTGCTGCTGGGGAGTTTGTTGCGCCACTTCTTCTTCCTGGCGATAGCACTAGGCAGTGGTGAAGGGCGGGCGTTTTTGGTGTCTTTTGTAATTTTGACGTCCAAAAAGTGCTGACTCTCAACCTAATTTGAATAAATGACTTTTGATTTGATTTTGATTTGTAAGTAGGTTTGTACAAACACTTTTACACATAAGTCATATTTGAAAACTAGATGAGGTCGGCGTTTCCTATCTGACTAGTCAAACAAACAAAACAAACTCGGAGGTCACAGTCTCTTTTAAAGTCCAGACATAATCTTGGTCAGAATCATGAAGATCATGTAGATCGATGTCTGAGATGGTATTTTGAGGAAAGAACCACACAGATTGAGAGGACCTGTCCGGTCCGTGCACGCATTTTTCAGAAATCGTGCAGCTCAACTCAAAACTTAAGGAGCTCAACGATTCGACGAACAATACCAAAGAAATAACATTTGGATAGGCCACATTAATTACTCGAACCGCCAGACCATGACCAAACTAACAGAACACAGAGAAAAATAAAATTAATAAAATGACCCACATAGTCTTCTACTACGTCTAAAAACTAGTCAACTTTATTTGAAAAACCATTAGGGGGCTTCTTAAACCTTAATAATCCCTATCCATAAATCTTCTAATCCAAACAAAACATAAGATTGAAGCAAGATCTACTAAGATTAAGAAAATTTACAGCACGTGCTTACGAAAGAGCAGCGGCAACAATGTACCCAAATCCGACATAGATAAGATTATCAGATACCAACAAAACGAAAACATTGCGAAGGTGTGTGCACCGATGACCCATAACTTGACGTGGCTAGTAAATATTTCTAGTGGTGATGTAAGAAACCGCTAGACTCTAATGATTACGACACCCGAAGGTCAAAATGGCCGTCATCATCTGTGATTGGTTTTTTATGTTCACTTTCGGTCTTAAAGTTAAGTTTTGGGTATCGTTTTTCTTATATTAGGATCTGTTTCACTACCTAGGGATATGTTCTGGTGATATGACTGCTGATTTCATACAAATTGTCACATTTTTGGATTTAATTATTTATCTTGTAGATATTCTTGTCTTTGTCCCGATATTGTGAACCAGGCCCCAGGTATCTTTATCCTTTATTTCACGTCAGGTATTCTTTACAAATTCATAGTTTGTATTACCTTTAGTTTATTTCCCATGTGGATTGTATTGTTTGCGCTATAGATTGAGTTGCTAGTAAATTACTAGCGTCGTCTGAAATAGTGATTCTTTATATATTTTTTATTGCCATTGTTTTAACTTCTTTGAAACATTGTTTGGTATCGCTTCAAGCATGTGATTATTTATCTCTTTGATTGCTGTTCGTGTAATTTTTAAAGTTTGTACCATATAATTAGTACATGATTCTAGACCCACGGGTGCTTAAATTATTGTCGGTTATAAGACATTAGCAGGTAAAAAACATTTACCAGCAAGATCTATAAATGCCTGAACCTATACCTATATTAATCTGCAAGCGAAAAATATAACCAAAACTTTGAATGTTATTTTCTAGAGTTTGTATAAACAGGTGCCTTAGGTCACGCTATGTCAGCCCAACAGTTACCTCTTTCTTATAACTATGGATACCTTAGATATCATGTCGGCGGTCTATGCAAATGTGGATATACATTAAAACTTTCAATGTTTTCATTAAGTTAAAGAGTAGAGGGACCAAGGTTTATGGTATTCTTCGATGGGCAGAAGAAACTATCTTCTATCTAAGCTGAAGAGTTTGTTTGTTACTTTTTGTTTGAACGCGCCAATCTCTAGAACACTAAACGGATTTGAAAAATTGTTTTTATATTTGATAGCCCAATTCTTGAGGAAGCCTATAGGCTATTTAACATCACGCTAGAACCTTTAGGAGCCGCAAAAATAATGAATGACAGAAAGAACGCTAAGCGAAAACAAAGTACCTAATAGCGCGGATGGGCGATGCGTTGCGATGGTCGGAAGAAAAAGAAATTACACGCGGAGGAAGTCGCGGGCAGAAGCTCGTTGTAAATAAAATACGACTCAGGTCAATACGGAGGAAGGTATAATTTGCTGTGAGGTAATTAATTAATTGTCGCAAGTGGATCAACTCCACTATGAGTGGGTGTCGTAAATGCAATTACTGGACAATCTACAACAAGACGACCAGTATCATCTAGTTGTGAACTGGGAATTATCTAATCAAGAATTACAGATTATTAAGATTCTTTTCAAGCTTTGTAACTATAAAGGTCAATTCACACATATCAGTGATGCCACAGTTCCGTCAACGTGTTCGCTCAGTTCAGTATCAGTGCTACAGTGTTGCGACAGTGATTCAGTTAACACATGTCAGTACTCAGTTCACGGAGCTTCACTGAAACCGTGTCCGTCGTCAATATCGTGATTGTTGCTATGACTCTGTTCAGTACCACGGAGCTAGCAATGTTAGCTATTGCTTTAGACGAAGAAGAAAAAAGAGCAGCATCAAGGAAAAAAGAGGAAATGGGTGCATGAAGCATGGCAATTAAGAGAGGCAGAAGGAGAATTCATGACATTATACCAAGAATTAGTTAAAGATGAAAGGAAATATTTTAAAATGTCAGAGAGCTGTTTGAATATTCTTCTGCAGAAACTAGGAAGTAAGTTATTGAAGAAATATACTCCTTGGAGGAAGGCTATATCTCCGAGAGAGAGAGACTAGCAATATGTCTAAGGTAAGGCGTCCATGATCCGACAAAAAATATCGTTGTCAACGAATACGTCCGTGATTGCCGGTGTTGACACTGAGAGCACTGTGTCGTCACTGACACTGACAAGTGGGGATGCGTTCATAGAGAATGTATCAAAGAATATTTCGCACTGTGCCGGTACTGTGTCGGAACTGTGACTTCACTGATATGTGTGAATCGACCTTTACTGTTGCAACTTTCTGTCACTGTGTTCCATATAATAGCAGTACCTATTTAAAGTCAGTATACCATTTTATGTGTAGTAGTAGTTACTTTATTATTGTCTAAACACGAAGACATTTAAAAAGTAACATCATCAGAGTGCAATGAAAAGTTTTGAAAGAACATAAAGCAAATAATATTAATTTTCTTCATTTTGAATGTGGTCTTCAGACTTTCAGGGTTTGTCTAAAGAGTCCTTCAGTCACGCTATTTGAGTAGTTATCTGAAATATGACGTCTGTGGTTTATACTAAATCGATATTAATGTTTATAAGGTTCCACTATTATAGTAAATACATTTCACCCAAATGTTTATTTCGCAATTGGCGATAATCAGCCTAAAATCATGGTTTGTCCAATTAGGTACCAAAGTCACGCTAAGCTATTAACGTTTGCCCGTTAAATATGAATGTAGTTACAATCAGCTTTGATATTGATACCTATACTAAATTGATATAAAATAAGTAAGTAATATTATGGTACCTGATGATTTTGTTTTGCAAGAATGTAATTAAGTCTAGATACTTAATTAAATTATCCGAAATAAGTAGTATCCCAAATATCCATTTGGCAAATTGCAATCCAATTCCGATTCACATAACACATAACATAACGCCTGTTTTCTCGGAAGGGTGAGGCAGAAGAATGTTAATATTAGGTACGGTCACCAAAGGAGGTAAGTTACCAGGGTCATCGGATATAGTTGAAGTTTAGTAGAAATCGATGAATGTTTTCGAATAACATTCAATTTTATTAATAGAAAACTTCATCATTAATTTATCAAATTAAATTCTTTTGGTGACTATTATTATTTAAAAAAAAATCACGTGGTGTCTAAAGTCCAATCGATACCACAGAAAGTAGATACTCACAAAAAGCTTTGTTTAAGTACACATAAAAGCTGCTAGTAGATGTGGGGACGAAAAACAGCGTTATGTTACAATGTAAGAATACTGATTGCTTTTCTTGTTTCCTGGCGTGGGAACCTGATTACACAAGGGAGATAAAGAAATGAACACTGACAATAACGTTAATGCAAAAGATTAGAAGGCATTTAGAAAGTACTTGTTAGTTAGTGGAGGTGTTGTGCGTGGCAAAGAATGAATGGATTGTGTGAAAGATGATATGGCCAGAAGGGGAGTTAATGACAAGAAGGTTAATAGAAATGTATGGAAGAAAAATTAATTGGGATAAGAGCTACGTAAATATTATGATTAGCGACAAAAAAAGGGCCACTCGACTTAAAATAAAAGTGGGTGTCAAAAAGCGGTTATGATACTCGTATTACAGCAATAGGTTGGATGTAAAACGCTTTTCTATCTGCTAATAACAACTTCCGGATGCCAAAAATATCTGCCATATAAGTGATTGTGATTCGTAAAATCCCCTATTTCTATATCTAGTCAAGATCCAGGTCGAAGTTTACGGCCTGATAAGATACGCTTTTCACAGACGACTTCCATGTTGTTGTTGTTGATGTTGTTGTTGTTGTTGTTTTGACGGCACAGTTGGCGCAGTGGTTAAGCGATTGACTGCTGCGCTGCGTGTCGCGGGTTCGATTCCCGCACGGAACAAATATTTGTATGACCTACATGTATTTGTTTCGAGTCTGGGTGTTTTTCTATCTATAATATGTATGTATTTACAAAAAAAAAAAAAATGTATATAAGTAGTTTATCAGCCATCTTGTTACCATAACACAAGCATTAGGTTGCTTAGCTTGGGACAAATGGTGCTGTGTGAAATGTCCAGGGATTTATTATTTATTATTATTTTATTATAAGCCATTCCAGCCACGATCCCTCACTGATGGCAATCCCTTCCTTTTTATCAGTATTACTATGATGACAGGGCGCCGACCAAATTTGATCCTTTTACGTCCGGCATCGTCGAGGGACCCGCGTTAGGAATTTTTAACGCACACAGTATTGACCAATCATGCGAGATAAATAGGACCGCAAAAGGTCGGTCGGCGGCCTCCTAGCTATCCCGAAGTAGAATTTTAATGTTAAAACTGGAATATATTTGAAGGTTTTGATTCACGTTTAAAATTGTGATCAGCAGTGCGATTCTGTAACCATCTCACCGTGAAAACTTTGGTGAAGTGAGCGTGGAGTGAGCTGTCATTCCAACTAATGCTAGGGATTGACACTATTGACAGTTCACTCTAAGCTTACTTCACCTAACTTTTCACGGTGAGATTTATGCAGAATCGATTGACAGTTGTCAAAAAACGCGTAAAAAATTAACTGTTCAAGACGGACGAGGAAGTAAGACTGCAGCTATTCTTAAATATTCGATTTTTTTTGTTTCATCAATAAAGCAAACTAAAACCTTCTATTTTTCGCTTTATGCTGTAGACAACTGCGGAAACTTAGTCATTTAATAATGCCCCTGAGACGGGCAAGCAATTAATCTTTGAACGCGTCAGAATATTGTTTAGCATGGCCAACACATAATAGAGGTAGGTACGTAGTCTAGCCTCCCTTATTACTAAAGTCAAGGTGTAAGGTCGCCGTCTTCAGACTGTACTCAAAGAGCTGCTCTTCTCAAGGACTTCAAAGAACACTTTAAGACGAATCTAACACTAAGGCTATGTACCCAGCTTTCTCATTAGCACTATCTCCCTTTCGTGTCTCAGTGCTTTTCTTAATTAAACGTTGCATCTCTTTTGATTTCCACATGTGTAGGTACCTCGATGTCATTGCTAATTTGGTTGAGCCTCTATTTAACGAAGCGTTAAAACTGCACTACGAGTGTATTATCTACATGAAATTATATGAGAGCCACGTGTTAGTTATCATCACAATCACAACATATTACAAAATATTTATATTTTAGATGACTTATGTGTGGTTAGGTAGGTAGGTATGTAGCGTCAATATCAACGACAATATTTTGGTTTAAAGTCGTCTAAAAATGTTTGCTGCAAAGACATATGTAGGTGTCTTCGCCATGCAAGGCAAACCGATTTTTAGGAGAGCTCTTTCTTCTCTCATGTCGCGGACTAATGTAGATGAATAGCACGCCGTGGTAAAAATATTGGCATTTAATTACCGCAAAACGATTGTAACCTACTCTAGGACGTCCTCAGAATACCAGTCAGTTGCAATACTAGAAGCCCACTGATTGTGGGTAACCACAGAGCAATCGATACTTTTTGTCACACATACAAGTGCTAACGTTAGTCGAGTAGTACTTGCTTAGTGCCCACATATTGTGTGCCTATTAGCATTTTAATTGTTCTGGCACCAAGCGATAGGGATGCAGTCACAACTAATTCAATTAAGCACTATCGCAGAGTTCTGGTGGGAAAAATAATAATGATAAGCTTAGGCATAAAAATATTTTGTATTTTGTTTATCAATGAATTCCTTGTAAATATGCGTTAATTAAATTGTGACCAGAATTTCGAGATAACAACGAGCTTAACGAAAGTACCGATTTTCGTAACGACCCCAAAAGAAGAAGATACGAATTCTATCGGAATAAATAGTCTCAAGTGAAGATTTTAAGTGAAACAACCGAAATAATAGCTCCAAACTGAAATATGTCATCGTTCTAATGCATCCGAGGGTGAAACTGGGGACGTTTCACCCCTTCCCGGGCTATTAGCAATGGGTAGGGTTTCAAAGCACTTGAGCAAGAACCCTATTGTTAGTGAACCTCCACACTTGCGGGTCATTACGCCTTGACTCCCGTTACTCTCTCGTGTGTAGTAAACAATCGTTGTTTGGTTTGATTACAGTTTTTACGTGTGAATATGAATGAAATGATCTTGAGTGCAGTATCACATAAGTACTACTTAGAGTAGATAGTTAATAATAGAAAACTTCGATTGGCTTGAAGAGTTCTCACGTTTGCACGATAGTGCGAATGATATGTAATTACATAAGTCGTGTGAAATTATTAATGAAGCTGCTAATATATGTAGTAAACAATTTTAGTTATTCTACTACACTTCAGATAAGGCAGAGTAGGGCATCGAACTTCCAAGGTTTTCTGATACAAATATTTAAAAATTCTATGCTTATTTATATATTTGCTTATAGACGATTTTTTAAGAAACAGTTTTATCAATACGCGTCAATTAACTGGTAATAAAAAACAAATAAAAAAAACAAATGGAGAAGAGGACAACGCCACCTATCGCAAAAGTTGTGAAATGCTTACAGGCGTTCGTAGCTACGCGGCTACGCCGCGCTACGGAACGTAGCACACACCCGCCGCCATAAAACTCACAACATGGTGGAAAATCGTTTCCTTGATAGTTCGTGATTTTTTTAATAGATGGAGCTGTGCGAAAAACTTTCTCGCTCGAAGTGCGATGGCAGCACTAGTTGGCATTGATGCAATAAACAACAACTTCTCTTGTAATTGGGATTCGTCTTCTTATTTTATTTTTTTCATTCGTCTGATAACTTTTATCTGATGAATAAATACGGCAGTTTCCGTATTGCTTACAATTTTTCATAAATTCATAGGAAGAACATAGTGAACTGCGCATTGACTCAACACCTTGCAATTTATTTATATGTAGCCTGTAGGTACTGTGTTTTTAGCAATAAAGATTTTATTCGATTTGACATATTTTCTATACAAAAGTTATTAAGCAAAATTCCTCATATTTAAGTTATCCGAAGATTGAAAAATCGGTCAAAAGTAGACTTATCTGTTGGAAATTCTTGCCCATTTTCATGACTTCCATAATTTTCTGTCATTAAATTTTAACTATAACATGTAAGGTAATTTATAGTTAAACTTTCATGTGATTTTTGACAAATAAAGGTAGATCTACCAGAAATATTTCAGTTAGTGTTTGAAAAAGATTTTCAGTTTAGTTTGTTTTGCGAACTGGATCTATCTCAAAATATCAAAGATCATCTGTAAGTCACTTTGTAATTAAAAATATACAGCGAAAGAGTTATCGATTGACCGATAAAAGGCAGCACAGATAACTAGAGACACATTTTTTCAGCCGAACGCCTAAACACGAGACACGCACCAATGACTCGTAATGTATAGAGACACGCGATCGCGAACTCACTTCCTGGTTGGGACAAAACGCGTAATATTCAAGGACTACCCACCATCAATAACTTGAAAGTTTTTATGCGATTTTGTTTCGCCACAAATGCACGCGTAAATGTGACCTTAGTGTTAGTGACGATAAGAATAAGAATCATTCTGAAAAATAAAAAGTGAATGGAAACAATGAAATCGATGCGAGCTCGTTTAGTCTATTTTAGTTATTTTCACAGCGTTATGTCCTACGGTATTCTGCTGTGGGGCAAAGCCGCTGATATACAAAATATATTTGTCCTTCAAAAGCGAGCTGTTCGAGCAATTTACCAGTTAGGTGCCAGAGTTTCTCTAAGAGATTTCTTTAAAGATATTGGTATTCTCACGGTTGCATCACAATTCATCCTTGCCAACATTTTATATATTAGGCAAAATTTACACTTGTACACTAAAAATAGTGATATTCACAGTGTTAACACTAGAAATAAGGACAAACTACGTGCCCCCTTTCACCGGCTTCATAAGGTTCATAACTCATTTGTTGGGCTTGGTATAACCTTTTATAACAAGATACCCTCTTCTTTTCTAGACTTGCCTTTTAATGCGTTTAAAGCTCAACTAAAATCCAACCTTTGTTCAAAGGCATACTATTCCATCAACGACTACTTAGACGATAAGAATAGTTGGTCACCCTAGTTTAACGCAAGACAATGTTTATGTTCCTTCTCCAGAATTAGCTTACTACCAGGTCTTAGAACCCAGCAATGCATAAATGTGTAAGCTGTCACGCCCTTTATGCCTGGAGGCTTTTATTTGGCTAGTAAGTTTTTTTTATTAACATTTTAAGTAATTATTTTTTTGGTTGAGTATGTATAGTTTTTATTATATTTGTTGGTATATTGGCGTGGCTAGCTGACATATTATGGCAAATAATTAAATTTTATGTTCTGGCTTTGTAATGTTAATTACCGAACATAAGCACCTTTGTATACAATCAAGTATTTTTTTAAATTGAACAGACAGCTGTGCTGCTGGGGAGTTTGTTGCGCCACTTCTTCTTCCCAGCGATAGCACTAGGAAGTGGTGAAGGGCGGGCGTTTTTGGGGGACTGTCTTTTGTAATTTTGACGTTCAAAAAGTGCTGATTCTCAGCCTAATTTGAATAAATGACTTTTGATTTTGATTTTTGATTTTGATGACATGGAATCAAAATAAAACATATTTTGTACGCACGACGAGACAAGCTATTTATAGTATAACCTGACTTCTGATTGTACGAAAAGCCTAAATTATACATAATGCTATATAAGTCTGTACCTACCTACCTCAAGTAACTTGGGCCCAAGCCAGACACTTGGACATAGGGAAAGAAAGGAGTACTGACGTCTTTCTGAATCGATTTTATAAGGAATCAAAATTAAAAAATAAAGCTTTCCCTCTAGTTTTACGTAAAAGAATTTGTCAACCGGTCTTCCCCTCACAATGTCGTAAAAAGCGGTCTAGAGGTCGTCATCATCCAGTGTGCTTATTTACCATACGACCGTCACCTGTTCGTCTGCCAAACGTAATAGCAATCGCAAATATTTCCTTATTATTAAATCGGACCATATTTTTCCTTATCTACGGTTACACTATCCACAAGTCTTGTTAGGATAAAGGTAAACATTTGGAGTGTGTTGTGGAGGTTTTATAAATCACTTTACTAGCTTCTGCTCAGGACTTCGTCCGCATGAAATTTCGAGTCCTGAGCCACCGCGTGCTATCTCCGCGCTGTTACCTCGTTTTCGCTTAACGTTTTTTCTGACTATTTTCTTCCGCGCACGTATGTCAAACGACGTTTTATAACATATTTGCGAGGAAATAGGTAAATAAAACTCGGACTTTCTTAAACGAATAAATCTTTAATCACTTGATAAAGCAGTTATAAAAATTTGAACAGTTTGTAATTGTTTATTTATTATATTTTATCTCCCAAAGTTAATTTTATTCATAAAATGTTGACCACTTTTCTGACATAAAAACTCTTTGCTAAGATTTAAAAAAGTACCGTTCGTTTTAGACGGAGCATCTTGATAAACCGTGCGTTTTACCTTATTAAAAAGAGACTCGTGCGTTTTACATTACAATAACGCACAAGTTCGTAATGAGATACAATACGATATTGAAATAGGTGAAATAAGAGACCCTTTACGAGCAAATGTGTTATAAAAAGATTATTTCAAATCGGACGGGTAATTTTGAGAGATTAGCGCGTTCAAACAAACGCTTAAGCTTTATTACCTATTAGTATAGATTGACGGACTGTGTTCGATATGAGTGTGATAGAAATGACCAGATTGGGATCTTGAGGTTGACGACTTCATTTCGGCATATTCCATATAATTCTGTCTCAAATAATGATGATGCGAAGAGTCTGTTCATGGCCTAAATATTATTTGTAGCAGTTCGTATTTAGGGTTTGATGGGATTATTGTACGAATACGATTATCATCATCATCAGCTCAGTCCACTGCTGGACATAGGCCTCTCCTATTGCACGCCATTCAACTCGATTTTCGGCAACTCTCATCCAGCTGCTACCAGCCATCCTTATATATCCTTATCGAATTGCGATTATAAAAGTCCCTAGCTAATAAAGAAAAAAAAGAGGGTAAATATTAATAGCTCAAGATCGATGTTAGCTTGCAGGAAGGAGGTAGCTCCATTAATCGTTGGAGCTAACGATATTGGATGGGTAATCGTGCTTCATCACCGCAGCCAATCAATCAATCATAGGTAATCATCACCGTGGCAGGCGGATATCTGATTGTAGCTAGATGCTATCTGTAGTTTATATCCATAGTTATTTCTGTCTACGAAACAATTCTCTGCACGTTTTTATCGTTACCCACGGGAAATACCACTATCGCCATCATCTGTTGACGCCCATTTTTTAATAGGAAACGTCCATTTTTTCCCTGACAAAGTCCTCATGAGGTTACTGTGTTTTAGGATGGAGGGGTATGTCGGACTTTTACAGTTAAATTGAGACAATGGCTATTTTCAGGACGTATTTTCGGTTTCCGCATCTTCGTTAGGAAGAATGGGTCACCTGCGACACTGACTCAGACTCTGTTACATATAAAAACATTTTAAACTAAAAAAACAACATCATCATCACCGTACTTCTCCCAACTATGTTGAGGTCAGCTTCCAGTTTAACCACATGCAGCTGAATACCAGTATTTTACATGCAGTGCCTATCTGACCGCCCCAACTAGCCAGTTGCTGGGTAACACCAATCATGATACCCCGCGGTAAGATTGGTTTTTAGACTTTCGGGATATGACTTGACTTTCAAAGATCTACTTATCAAATAAAACAACAACACTGAATACATTATAAGAATATGATATCATCTGGATGTCATATTCTAGTGATATTTCTGTATGAGAGGTTACAATAAAAACAAATCTTTCTGACGCAGACTAATTATTATTAATTCTTAAACATCATTAGCGTTTCTTTATTAACCAGTCCAAATGAGTGGGTCAACGACTTATTTGGTATATAGATGGATGCACGCACCTACGCTCTACCTACGTCCGTGGGTTATTTTGTTGGTTTCCTATCTGTCTTCGTTCCAAACAATCGTTCTATAATTTCTAAACAAGACGTCTTATTAATTTCAGCAATTTATTGTCTATAGTGGAAAAAACGTCGCTGAGTTAATACGTGATTGGTTTGTCCAGTTGTTTTCATGTTTGTAACCTTACTTTGACTTTAACAAATGATTTTCTATTGTTTCAGGTAATTAAGACATGGGAGAATGGTTCAGAATACGCTACAAAACAACGTTTGGCTCATTTTACTATCGAATGTTCTTCGTAATGGAAAGTTTCATGTAAATGTGACGTACAGGAATTATCCCTATTTAGTGTGTGTTGCGATAAACGCTATCATAGTTATATTTGCAACCATAAAGATAGATAATGCAAATTACCTACGTCTTATTTAAGGATAATGTGCTATCAATTTATTATACCATTAGTAAAACGCGATACTTAATTAGGTTACTGACATACAAATCATTTTATCTTTATTGATTTTGTCCACCTTGTTCTACGATTCCATTTCAATTTTCTGATACGATTCATGTAAATTGGAACTTGAAAAAATAAACATGCCGTCTAGCGGCACAAGCCGGGGTGCCTATTACCTTCTGTCGAAACAAATACGAGACTTATCTGTCGTCCCTTTTACTCATTCTGAATATGAGAGGGACGCGTATGTTTCGTTCTCAATGAAGGTTGTAGTAATCTTTAATAGTGTTCCCTCGTAGGGAATTGGCCGGTGGTGGTTGCGCGCGCACAATTTTCAGGGCGCAGGACGCCTTTTCTCTAGAACTACGAACGCTTAGACCAGCATTAGCAGTATTAGCATTTAAATAATGGTTTTTAACATAAATATATTTTCTTAGTCGCGTAGAAGTAAAAATTGTTTATTGAAGTCTTTGTTTTATTAGCAATTCTTAATTCATTTTAAATATTAATGAGATTAGGAAAGCAGGCTCATCCTAAGTTTAAATGAAACCCTAAGTGAAAAATGACACAAACTTGAATTTTAAATAGATTGCTACAAAAAAAATATTCGCCCTTTGCCCTCTCTGAACATTTTAGCAGTCTTCACGTTCTTCGGTTGCCGATAGAGGCCGTACGTATCACGACACTTCAGGTTTTGCCGGCGTCCATTGCGGAACGCACCCCCTTACTTGGAGCCCTCAATCTAATCACAAAGTATCTCAGTCATATTTCAAAGTAAATCAAAGTGTTTCCCGTTCGTCTCCGGCGAGGTGAGTAGTTTAATAAGTCTGAAAAACAAGTGCGCACTGCCACGGCTTCCCGCGATTGCACCACGAACGTTCTAGTATTCCTGTTCAATAATATCACTTAACGTTGTCGAATGTACACGAAGTAGTTATTCAATATCTAGACATTTTCTAAATATCGATCGTGGACGACCTAATCATTTATTGATGTAGTTTTAATAGGTAACCGCCGCTTTGTGTTGTCACTCCCACGTTTGAAGCACTCGACACGGAAAAACGGAACGGGTAAAACGAATTATAGTGATCTGATTACGCGACGAATATTTTTTTTTTACTCGTGCTGTGAATCTAGATTCGTGCAATTAACTATATGCACTAAATGCACCGCTAAAAGGCTTTTCAATTGAAGCATCACTGGCACTGTAACTAGCAGGAACTCTTGAAGACGTTTGTACCGCGTCATACATATCAAAGCAATTAGTGTTTTCCCTCGTCAATTGCACTAATTATCTGATAAGATATTAGCTTCAATTAAGGCGATTGATTCCGAAGGCTAGCTTGTTGATTTGCCTGATAGGAATATTTATTGGCGCGGTTCCTTGTTTGAGCTTTGATGTTGCAGTAAGGTTACAGGGAAATTTCATCGGTACCTAAAACCTATCTATATTGTGGATTTGATTCAAATTGTAGATGTCGTCTGCTAGATTCTAAATGGCGTTTATATATTATCAAAACATACCTATAACTTTGTTTACATTACGTAAGCAAAATTTTTTTTTAGCTAAAATAATCTTACCTATTTCTGGGCTCCATCGAAGGTTCAGTAGCCTTTATTCATTTGCAAGGAAGCAGTCAGAACGTTAATTTCGGGAAAACATGAATCAACCTCAACTCAAGTAGGGACACATGCGGACAATTGGTCCATTTGTGAGATCCGTCGCCGCTCCGACGCCCACCGCTGATTATTACTTGTTTCTAAAACGAACAACAAAAAACCAGCTTGTAATTTATTGTTGTACTGTTCAAAACATTAATTAAATATTATTTTAGGTACAATTTCGTTCATTTAATGTGCTCGTGGTTAGAATGGACAATACCTAATTATTACGTATGTAATTGACTTGTTTCCAAAACGAATAACAAAAGAACCGGTCAAGTGCGTGTCGGGCCACGCGCAGTGTAGGGTTCCGTAGTTTTTAACAGCCAAGTGCGGGTCGTATTCTCTGACTGATAGTTTCGTACGAAATTTTCGAGTCAATTACAATTGGTCGACTATTACTCGTAAACTTGTAAAGCCCACTTAAGTGTGATAGTTTTCCTTTAAACTTCGTTATATGTAGGTACTACTACCGTGACATTTGAATTTCTAACTACAACCGTTTAGTTGGTAGAGGGGGGGACACACTTGACTCTAACGAAAATTGGTACTTTAAAGCTTGATAAGTCACGAACGGTTTACTTAATCAAAAAACGGTCTTCATAAACCCTAATATTTTTGAAAGACCTATCCAACGATATCCCACACTATGGGAAGGACGAAAAAAAAATTATCATCCCCACTCACACACCACCACACATACATGTAGGTACCCCAAATAATTGTTTTTTTCAAAATTTTATTTTACCACTTTTTTGGCGTCATTAACGTGTATACTCATGCCAACATGCCAAATTACAAATTTCTAGTACCAATAGTTTTTGAGCTAAACCGCGGACCGACAGACAGACGGACATGGCGAAATTATAAGGGTTCGTTGTTGACTACGGAACCCTAAAAAGCAGTTTGCAATTTATTGTTCAAAACATTAATATATTATTCATTTCAGTACAATTTTGTTCATTTAATGTGCTTGTGGTAAGAATGGACTATGCCTAATTACTGTTATATAGACGTCATTGAGGTTTTAGCACTTACATTTGTTAAGTGCCTGATTCACAATTTTGGAAAAAGTTGTCCTTGAATTTTTATCATGAGTCATCATCCGATGAGTCAGAGGGGATTTCGTGTTGATAAAAGACTTTATAGCCGTTAAATCCCTACCAAATATTGTGTTCAAACGAGTCATTATATTATCTTTATTAAACCTTGCTTACCGTTCTCCTTATAATGCACCAATCCGCACTGGGCCCGCGTGGTGGATCACGGCCCACTCCCGCTCACCAAGACCTGGCTGCCTGCCTGTGTCCCAGCAGTGAGAACATTATAGCAAATAAATTAATATTCTATTCTAGGCTGATTATGCTAATTATGATAATGCAATTCTATTTTTAAGGAGATTTACTGTACCCATTCTTCTAGTAATAAAGATTTCTTAACACTGTTATCATTTATTATGATAAATGTTTCATTAGTTTCTGATACAAGTTCTTGATAAACATTAGAATGCTTTTAAACTTGATAAGCAATTAGTAAGAAACAGCTTTGATAAAGAATTTACGAGTAGGCACGTGCACGTGAGTCCAATTTTTTTTTTTTTTTTTTGTAGAGTATCAAGCTTTCAATTCACATGTCCGGTCAATTATAATTTTAAAGAGTTCATGTCACTTGGAAGTCAAAGGTTATTGAACTATTAACCCACTGTAGTTACGTACTATTTTCTGTATGTTATAAACAAAAATATAGGTAGGTAGCACTGGTAGCATAAGTACTTCATCTTCGGCACAAATAAACTTACCACACAAAAGTAAGCATTTAAACATTGACGTCAGTGCACTCAACTGTACAGATAATGTATAAATATATATAGATACTATATAACTTCTAAAAGTACCTAATAGTGTAAAATATTTTAAGGGAAAATATAGGAATAATTTTTATTTAACTATGGTATCAATGTTGAGATACTGAGGGGCAATTCTCGTAATTTTGAGAACGTTTACAGATTTGACATCTGTGTAGGTATCTGAAATACTTCATGGATTCTTATAAGATACTTCAGACTGCCTCCTATAGGTACCTAGTAGAAGTTGTCCATTTTCATACTCAATACTACAGCCTCTGCCTTATCCTTCAGGGAAAACAGGTGTGATTTTATGTGTTATTATAACCCACTTAAAATAGTTTACTCTATTAAACAATATCATATGAAGAAAAATAAATACAAGTTATTTAGTTGATATTCATGTATTTCATATTTAATTTATTGCTTAAGTTTTTTATATCACTTAATTTAGTTTTACAATACGTGGGTACGTGATGTTTATGGAATTTAGCGTTAGAATATCTTATACAATTCTATGCAAATGCTATTTCTTAATTCAATATCGTAGTACTGACTTATTATTGCTTTCACTGCGACTAACACACTATTAAAAATAAAACATTGTTCACTCAAAACATGTCTATAGTTCCATACTTGTCACGGAAATGTAACGTTGTCGTGCGGTTTTCCACAAATTATCACAATTAACAAATAATACAACTTATCGCTAAACCGTGGGTTGACCGCACATGCCACTGACGCACTTCACGTTATGCCTGACTGAAGTTTCCCTCAGTTTGTCTCCGACATTTACGTAGATTTTGCTTAACGTAACAAGGCGTATTTTTATTCGACTTTACTGAAAAGCCAGAACGACAAAATGGCAACTTGCCATTTATATTTCAATATTCTTATTCGAGAGTCCATGATGCGAATCTACCCTATTCTTTGAGGGAAGAATTCGAGAGGCTGGGGATTGGCTTGCGGTGGTGGAGTGGGCGGGATCTCGTGCTGAGGCTTCAGCAGCCAAGGGTTGCTTCCGCTCTGAGGTGACCCATCAACTCGCTTCTGTCCACCACCCGATGGAGTAAGGTGTAGTTGAGGTAGCTGGCTGGTAGCGCCCACTGGTGGTCTGTCAGATTTCGGCTGCATGTTTCCTGAAAAAATAAACGACATTCATAAATTATGGTATCACTGAAATACAGTTGTTATTTCTGGACGACTGATTTGATTTACACATGCGGAAAATTCTTTGTATATAACATGAAGTCATGAAAAGATTTTCCACACACATTTTTCACGGCTAGCACAAATCATTGATTAACTGTTCAAAACAATAACACTTGGTTGAATACTTACTGTCTACGTTCAAACTGATCCTTTCGAATTGCGAAGTGATAAGACGTTCACCGTTTACAAACATTAATGATTTTAAATAATATGTTTTATCAGAGCACAGCGTGGGCCGACTGTTTTATACGAAATGTGCGGTGCTTACATTGGCCGCTCGGTTTTATATCGCCTCTGACTCACATTTGGCAAGAGACCTCTCTATCTAAGACCACGTCACTTGGACTCTGACGCGATGTTGTGACGGCAACGCGTTTTCCTCGCTCCGTACCTCCGTACAATCAATACGTCGGCAGATGAATAAGCGCTATGCAGTTGCACATTATTAGTAACATGTTTTATCCAGGATAATTTTAAAACAATGGCTCATACAAAGAAATATTTTTTTACGCCATTGCCGTGCCTTTGTCTAGCATGATTCTGATTGGTCATTTCATTCAGAATATTGTGGAAACAGCTGATTCTATCATTTTATGTATTGCAAATGGTACTCAAAACATGCGACTGAATTTCAATTGGTAGTAGTGGAATACGGAAGTTTTACGGTTGTTTTTTCATGACTATTAATTGCGTACTTTAGACGTAGATGTTGACTGTACGAATGTACGTTTTCCGTAACTAAGTACTCTCATAAATTCAGCTTAATCGGCATCATCAGTCGCGTTCTTATTTACGATAATAAAAATATAAAGTAGAGACGACTTGATGGAAGTATGTCACGGTCCTAGTTAACGTTTTGTTCAGTTTTCATCAAGTAGTTACTTTAGAGCACGTTGTTCACAAGTGCAACTATCCGTGTGTACCCTTTGATGTCAATAGATTACATAACTGATAGATACTGTCTAATATAATTACTTAATTACACTACTCATAACAATGAACAAAAACACGTAACGTATTTCCCAAAACCCCGAGGATTACCCAAAATAATTTAATCTTGTTTAATTATGAAACTATCTTTGATATCGTTAGCAATGATATCACCGTTGTGGTGTTGATATAATTCTAATTAATGGAAATGCAAATTCCCATACATTCATTCGTATGTAAACATGTATGGAGAATTTGATGATATCAGGTTTTTTTGTATGGGTACAAACACGAGGCATGAGAATTTCCATACAGTAGATGATAATAAATTATATATTTTATTGATTTGTTCTGGCTCGATTTGTATAGTGGTACAAAATACAAAAGGCTGTACCTATGCCTGAACAACACCATGAAGAACTAGAGCACATCAGGTTTTCAATGGTGGGAAATAGGACTATACTGTAGGTTGTACTGTTGATGGTCTGGATAACTGTATTTATGCGCAATTCTGACTTTGTCGCTTTGTCCTTTTCACGTTTCGCTTCATACAATGAAACAGAATTGACGACGAAGTTCATTTACATCTATAGCTTGTTCATCACGCTATTTGCGTTTAAATTTTGGTTCTATATTAAATTGTTTTAAGTCTTCTGAAATCGTTTCTTAAGTATCGTCCCTATTCCTTATTGTTGCCTAGTTAAGGGTTTCTAGACATATATTTGAACAAATCTTTACCTCGGTTTCATTTTCATGAAGGTTTTCCGTGGAATTACCTACTAATTACGTTCAATTTTCTTTGCCTTTGTTAATTAAACGTTGTTGAAGAAGTTTACAACTCACTTTTGACTCTGTACTTATTTATAATTTCTTCAAAAGATTTTTTTTTTTCATTTCTTTGGTTGCCCTAAGGATTCGAAGAGAGTTAGTCAAGTTTCCTCTCAACTTTAGTAAAGGATTCATTTTCGATTCATTCGTAGTAAAAATACTTCATCGTTTTCTAAGTCAATCTTGTAAGATTACCTATTCGTGTTTCTTAATAAAATAGGTGAAAATAATATAGGTATTTGGAACGTAAAAACCCCAAGCAAAAACATTCTACTAGAGCCATCTGACGTTGAAGGTCATTTAGTAGAAGGGGAGTCCACCTATGCTAATAACATCATGATGCTACGCCCGAAGCCAGCCTCTTTATTATGAAACAGCCTTGCGATTAGAGCATAATCTTTTTAGGGGTTCACATTATTCATAATAAGTTCTGCGGGGCAATTAAGTAACACACTAACAGTAGCAATGGGTTTGATTTTGACTATACAACAACATTCATTGCGGTATTTACGTTGTTGAGCAGACACTTTTTTCGAACATATGAAGCAATGGGTTAGCAATATCATTCAAAATTATTGAGATCTATAGTGTGTTAAGTAATTAGTGTGCTGGTAGTTTTATTTGCATGCTCGCTTTAGATAAATTTTCCTTGTGTAACTAGACGTAATAAATCAAATTAAAAATAGCACCATTTCCAACTAAGCCACTTCTGTTAATAAGTCGCGTGTAAAATCGAAATACTTAGCAGTAATTAAACAAGAGGGTTATTTAGTTAAGTTAATATAATATTGAGCAAGCAAACACGCATACTAACGCGTATTACACAGTAGGTACGTACGGTACGTAAAGACCGTCATTTAAGGTCGGGTCACCTTCATATGAAAGAACAAAGGGCAATAGTGCTTAGTGGGTAAGTGAGAAAGCATAATCACCGGTACCTACCTACCAAGGTCGGGCCCTCCCAGCGCAGGTAACTCCCATGGGAGTGCCGGAGTGACAGAGTACCGGAGTGACGGCATGGCCCGGTCGGCCGGCATGGCCAATCACTTGGCTTCCACCGGCCCACCACGTGTACACTGCGTGGCGATGATGATGCTATCCCATACCGAAGATAGTTTATTTACGAGCATTTGGCTCGAAGATTCTGTTGCGTGGATAACAGTATTTTTTACAGCTCAGCATTTATTTTGAGCGCAATGAATAGAGTATAAAAATATTGCGTTTTAGGTGGGCTGGTAAAGTATTATTATGGAACATCATTTTTCATATTTTTTTTCATTTTTTTCATTTACTATCTTTGTATCTGTTGCCAGATATTTGCATTTGTTCAATAAGTACGTAGATGTAATATCATCAAGTAATTCCCTAACTAAGTACAATCTTATAATGATATTTGACTTTGTAATCTATCTACATTTTGTAATCCAAAGAGCTTGTTTTATGCTTTAATCAACAACTGATTTAGTAATCATGACTGCACTGTTTTCTTCTAAATCAAGCTAACATTGTAGAAAACGAAGTGCATCTAATTGTTTCTATTTGATGAAATACATTTCCTCAATCTAGCATTTTTCCTGTAGCTGTGGGTAGGGTCGAGTATGGTGGGTCTGTGATTACACTTACAAACATCATAACACATGCACACCTTTGTTTGCTGATGTTCCTACTTATCTATTGATTTGACTGATAAGTAATATTTTTTTTTGAAGATAAATATTTATTTAACATAAGTACACAGATTAATTACTATTTTTACAAGCTAACAGTAATATATACTATATACAATTATATATAAGTATATAATACGAAAAAATATAGAAAAAGGCAGGAGCTCATTGGGCATCAAAAAATTCGTCCGCATCACTGTCAATTGGGCTAAAAATAGGCCAGCCTTCTGGTCACGTGAAGAGTCCAACCAACCGCTTGGCGATGTCCTGAAAAAATCGATGAGCACTCGGACCCCAAGGCCCTAGTGTTTCAACCCCAAACGGCCCAAACATATAGCTCCCAATAAGGCTGTTATATTTGCGCCGTTTGACGTTTTCTGCTCCTGCAGCAGCCGCCCCGGCACAGCCCACCGTGCTAGGAAGATGGGATGGCGCGAGGGTGTCGACACAGGTTGTATCCCACACCAAAGGCCTACCCAACTTCCAAGGCATTATGGTCATTCCATCATTCCATCAGGCTTCTTTCCGTCGTCGCGTGCCAAGCCATTGGGTTCTAAAACAGCTGGCACCCCGGTGGAGACAAGAGCACGACGGATGATGTCGTTAATGCTGGCGTGGCTTGTCATCCGTCCAGCGCTCTTGCTCTGATAGGCCATGGTGTCCGAGGCAGTCAACTGTTTCACCGCATTGACAGCGATGTGGAGCTCCGCAAGGAGCGTCCAGACGCAAACATGTAGCGAGCCGGAATGTAGTGTCACCCAGCATACTGACACCACTATATTGGGTGACGGTAGCGCCTGAAGCCAGAGGCCCGACTCCCATTCACCCACAGCCAGCAGGCGGGCACGCTCAGCAGTATTGGTGGACGTAATATTAATAAGTTTATTCCGTACCAACCTGCAGAGCGGCTCATCCCTCTGTATCTGGGAAGACGGGTTCTCGGGCTGAACCGTGTCCGGGCAAGCCTGCACTTTCCAGGCGTTCACCGCGTCGGTCAAACACGGCACTTCTGAGTCAACCTGAGCAGGAACCAAGATTCGTGTGGTTAACTTTTCGGTGCTGTGGACCGAGGATAGGAACGCCGGCAGGCTTACACTAGAAATTTTGCGGAATTTCTAATTGATAATTAAATGTCTATTTACTTAACAATTTCTTATAAAAGCTAACACACAAAAAGGTCCTTTAGGTCTTATACAAATGTTTGAAACTCATCAAACTCATATCAGCTTGGATCGACTTGAATGACGTCATGCGTTGATGAAAATGTCCAAAATAACTGGAAGTTGTTGATAAGAAGAATAATCACGTTTATTTATGATGTATTATTAGATTCTTCAGCTATGACGCTCAACCTAGTTATGGAAAATGGTACATTTTGTAGTTTATTTTTGTTACAGCCGTCATTAGCTTCATTGTACAATTTATAGAGTTTCCGAACTAAATTGTTTTGTGGAATTGTACCTACAATGATCACTTTATATACGTAGTGGTTTCTTTGCCATAGCCATAGCTATAATTAGCGCGGTATTCATTTTCTCAGGCATTTAATCATGTATTCAGGCATTTTTTCTATTGTTCAGGTTCTTTTGTTTGCAAAATATTAAAAACGATGACACGAATAAAAAAGAAATGTTGTTGGATTCTTCGAAAACCCGTAACACAGCATTTGCATACGAAATCAAGATAAGAAGCAAAATATAAAAATGAATTTTGAGAATAATAAAAATCCCCTAAGTTTAATGTTTAGTTATTTAAAAGGTAAATATTTACATAGTTCGAAACTTGCTCTACTATTGACAGAAAGAAACTGGTATTAGGTGATTCATAAGCATTATTCGTGCTAAGAATAAGCCTTATAGATAATTTTACGTCCTTCCTGTCCTTAAGAGGTTCAGGAAAATGATTCAACGTTTAAAACTCATCGATCTCTTACTCATAGCAACATGACCATAATCCATCATTAGGATTGGTCACAAGTGCTCTCAAGACAATAGGATTTTAAAGGTCACTGGAACACTTAAACTGAAGAGCAGTCGTTACAACCTTATTATAGTTATTAGTTTTACATTTAGGTTAGTATAGATTAGAGCATTTACTTGTAACAGAACATTGAGTATTCGCCGTTTTTAAATTTTATCGAACCGCACTTCGAACACGACTCTCGATGTTTTGTTACAACCTTATTTTAGAAACCAACGAGCGTATAGGAGTAATTATTTAACGAGCAAAGGCACGAGCGATCAAGAACGCACAATCATAAACAATGAACGCAAGGTAGAAAGAAATGTTACAGGTAAAATGCTCACAGCATTAACTCGAACGCAGCGTCGAGCATTCGCAGGAACGTTACATTACATGGAAATGCTTTTGGAAACTGAGCTTTTGCCTGTATTTGTACCATTCGTAAGAACATTACATTCCTTGGAAATGCTCGAGAAAATTCTCTATGACGTATATAAAATAAAATAGGAATTCCTTTTGTTTACAATTTAAATTTACAGACGTATGTAAGACGCGACAAAGTGACTCATGAGTTAATTGCGGTTTGTAAGTGTCATTTAAGTATGTGATGTAAATACGTAGGTAGGTAGATACCTACGTAAGTAGTACACACGGCGACACGTCAAGCTATAGATGTCCAGTTTTAGCTAACCTGATATTTTATAGGCTTCTCGTACAATGAGAAGTCAGCTTATACTGGAAATGTATAGCCTGATGTGTCGTCGTGCGTACAGAGTTAAATGTCCGTAAGATTAATTATTGTCAAGAAGAGGTCGTTGTCTTAGCCTGAAGGTTGGTCATCGAAGATCAAAGCAAAATTAAAAGAGATCTTATTCGAAATCTCTATTATTGATTCTGAAAGTAAAAAATGATTGATGTTATTATTCGTAGTCAGTAGTTACAATTTCTTTGTTGGCAAGCGTCTAGGCACGTGTCATTTTACCAGACAAAATAGGTATCAAGATTGTTGTAATAAGAAATTCTTTCTAATTGACTCGTACCGTACACTCACATCTACATACATGTACGAGTACCTACGTAGGTACTTATCTAAGGTTGAATGTCTACTTATC
The DNA here is from genome assembly GCA_949629185.1 of Apamea crenata. Classification (NCBI taxonomy): domain Eukaryota; kingdom Metazoa; phylum Arthropoda; class Insecta; order Lepidoptera; family Noctuidae; genus Apamea; species Apamea crenata. Next base: position 10,251,297 of record OX451363.1, on the reverse strand, counting down.
GATTGTACATAAACCTTGTAAAGCCTATAATCGATCTGACAGTCGTTCACGTATCTTGGCACTAATATGAACCGTATGCTGTCGTAATAAAGTCGCAAAGTAGTGAGTCACGTCGATTGGAATAATCTTACATAAGTCACTGGCGTCTTAGATTGTCTTCCACCATAACACTTGAGTATAATTGTGTAGTTTCCACTGTTGAAATGCGCCAGCAAAGCACCCCGTCACCTTTATAACACCAGGTAGTTGTGCGTGAAGGCTTCATGCCTAATAAAATGTTTATTATCTTTTATAGTTTCAAGGAGACATCGCAAATACGCGATCGCCTCGTCGAGCGAAGAAATATGACATAGAGACTACTGTCAAAGTTTGAAGAGTGTAAAACTTTAATCTTTGTAGTCAGCAGTATGGACGCTAACCGGGTAAGCCTCGTGGTTTCACGAGAGCACCGAACTACATGCTGCACTAATGCACTTCATGGCATCATCACAAATAAATTATGAAGTTCTGAACATGAACCGCTGTTCCGGTTTAATTACAAACTTCGACCTACGCTACTGTAACCAGCGAAAGGTTTACTATTCATTAGTTTCATGTCAGTTTTTCCTTCGCGAAAAAGGTGCAAAAAACGACCGTGGAGCGCTCAACCCATCCAATAAAAGTACAAGAACGTTTTAGCTTATTAGGTAATAAATCGAATCACGGATTTTCGTGATTACTTAAACGATATTATACCACTGTTAAACCTGCCCAAAAATGACTAGCTCATGAAAACTTCGGCATATGATCATCGTGGCACTAAAACGTGATGAACGGATTGAATTCGTTTCAACTTTTCTAATTTTTTCTTTGAGATTTGCAAAGTTTGTTGCCTTGTTCTGCGTGAATATCAACGTAATTTGCAAGAAACAGATATAAGTGTTTATGAATATAAATCAGTGGAGGTACTGCCATGCAATGTTATGCCAAAGTTAACCATAGTATTCGCGAAATTTTACAGTCTTTTCATGTAAATTTGAGAGAATTCGTTGACGAGAGCTATAAAATATTATAGCAAAATCACGCGATCGGGAACGTCTACCTTTTGTCAAAGACGATCACTAACATGTTTATGGCAATGCATTCTGTTATGTATTCAAAACTGCACTTATGTATTCACCTATGTCATATGGATATAAGGAAATTTAAAATAACTGTTTGGTAATTTGACCTTTAACTATTTATTTGAAAAGAAAATACATTTCGCGTGACGTATTTTTATTTCAGTTGGGATAGGCCCTAAGCAGGCACCATTTTACGACGAGTCCAACGTTCAAAGTCAATTTAGAAGTCGTGCCTTTTTATCAGCGATGTTCTTATATTGTCCTCTTTTGATTTGCTTGGCAAAGTTTATTTCAAACTTTAAATTAATCCATGACTGTGCGGTTTTAGAAATTACGGAGCTCAAAACTTTTCGAATGGATCAGTTAATATTTTAGCCACGAAATTGGAAATAATGAGTTCAAAGAAACAAGATACGTTGATTCATATTATGGCAATGTCATTATAATTAAATATATTATCTTTGGATTTAATACGATAAACCGTGCGTAACGTTTTGAGCACTGACGCTCTTCCTGACGTCACTGAAATGACTGTCCAAAGTATAAAACTGTCACATGAATATATTGAAGTCCCGCAAACAGTAGACAGGATGACGCTTTTTGAGCGATTAAAACAGTTTCGTGAAAAAAGGAACTACTTGGTAGTTTCTTTTTTGCTTGTTGAAAAACTCGTAGACATCTGCGCAGCTCTCGTAACAAACTTGTACGAATTTATTTGTACTTAGATATGCTTCATGATAATAATATTTGGCAGCTGAAATGTCGGGAATAAAATGAATTCGTAAACAAGCCATTAACTAGGAATTTCCTTTATATATACAGTCCGTCGTCGTCTCTCGTTTACAGACGTAATTATTCCGCGTGTACTAAGGAATTGTCGAAAATTCCTTCCAATGGTAGGAATTTGTTAAAGTGGTGTCGTTTTTTCGACAAAACTATTCACTGAAACGGGTTCAGAGGACGTGCAATTTATTTTCTACCCGGCAATAGCTCGTTGACCCAGTAGCCGAGTTCGTGACAACTTGTATCTATCGGGCGTTGCTCGCTTGGCTCACGCGGTTCTGCTGGATCCACGAATAGGGGACGAGAACACGGAAATAAGCCATTTAATGCATTTCTTAATTCTACATAGACCATACGTAATCATAGCTTATTTTTACTGTGCGCGCGAGTCGAATGAGGTAAACGGACTTGGTAACAGATGAATAGGTAGTTAGTTGAAATTGCTGTAAGATAGATTAAATTTCAAGGCATGTTATAGGCCCTGCCAGAGCCGCGGGTTGTTCGAAAAAGATAGGTACCGTGGCTCCTGGCACCACAGGCAACTGAAGGAACACGGGTGGGTTTTAGTCAGTAAAAGTCTGACACGCCCTTCTACTCAGCCCGGAGCGGGAGAGGTCATTTGATGATTTCCCATCCAAAAAAAAAGGCATGCTAAAGGCTTAAACCTAGTCTGATGGTTTGTGCTTTCAATAGCTTAGAATTAGTGATAACAGGAATGAACGAGTATGTTTTTTTTAGGCATAAACAGACGCAAAATGTATGTTTTCTATTCTATCCAAGATATTAAATGTTTAATAGATTTTGTTTTTGCTTGAGATCTAGTTTGTTATGATTCCGGTCGAGTGGGGGGGGGGGGGGGGGGGGGCTGGCGACAGCGCGATCGTCTCCGCCCTGCACCCGACAGATACCGTGTTCAATCACTCTACATTTTGTGAATTATTGCCCAGACTCGCAAAATATTGAGTGTTTGCAATATTATTTATGATATTATGACATACTATAGTTTCTATAGTCATACTTTATCGATCGTATCTGCTCTTCAATTTCGTAATTAACCAAAATGATGTTAGTTACACGATAAGAGCGAATTAAGTAGTTTACTTACGTGTAAAACTTTGGTAATGAGATTTAGGGAATAACACGTCTAAGTTTTCCTATATCTAAATTAAAATCTTAATCATTAAAACGTTCGTGTTCATAAACCTGCAATAAGTATAGACCGTAGGTATCATTTGTTTCCTGCTATTATAGACACTTGTTTATTTTTGAAAGGCCCCAACGGAGACTCGCCCTAGTACTGGGTTGGCTGGTCAAGATTCGTCTCAGCCAACACCACCACCAATTCGTCCACTTAATAGAGTTGATTCACGTTCAGCCTTCCCACCACAATCTCCGAGACCAGCAGTACCACAGTCACAACCAAGACCGCAATTTCAACCTGGAGGACCCGTTACTACACCTCCACAATTTGCGCCAAGAGTAGGTGCCCCAGTGCCAAGAGGCCCAGCCCCACCCGGACCTCCAGGAGCCCAAGTTCGGCCTGTACCTCCTAACTTACGACCTTTTGGTCCGCAATCCATTGCACCCCAACAAGGACCTAGGCCAGTACAGTCACCGACAGGACAGCCACTACAACGAGCTCCTCCACCGAACAATTTGCAGTTCGGTCCAAGGCAGCCACCAATTGTCAGTGCAACAACACCCGACGGTAGCAGACCACAGATTCCTCTGCAACAGCCTAACGGGGCAGCTAAAAACGGAGCACCCGTACCTGGATTCCAGAGACAACCATCACAAGGCTCCTTGAAGGGTCTCGATCCATCGAATACTTATCAGACGAAACCAGTCAACCTGGATAACCAAAATATCTCCAGTGACAACCAAAATGTCAACAAAACCGAAAACGGTATTGAAGGGCCTACGGCGGCTAAAGGTAGGAGCTACAGCATTGCAGCTGCCCCCGGAGCTCCAAGTCCTTTGAAAGCAGAAGATGATCGCCGAAAATCTGTCAGTGCGATTGGAGGCAGAATAGATGAATTTATCAGCCGCAGTCCGGGACTTGGATTGATACAGGAGGGAAAAATTGAAAGCAAAGAAAGTGTACGTGAATCCAAAGAAAGCGTTCGATCGGATGAAGGGGCAAAAGAAATTCCAGAACGTCCCGAATCCCGCATATCTGGGTCTAAAATGACGGAATCTTTTATCGGTGCCCTACCATCTCCAGCTCCAAAAAAGAAATCAGACGACGATGATGATGTGATTTTGCAAAATAATTTGACTGCACCGCGAAAAGTAAATGAAACTGCTAAACCGAAAGAAGAGTTTTCTGATCGCTCACCATCGCTAACGCGCAGTGATGATTCCCCGGAGCCTAAACCGAAACCAACACTGAGCCCAACTGCACCTAACAAGCCTCAGATTGTAACCTCAGAACTTGCACGTCCGAAAACACCAAAAGCGGAACCAAAATTAGAATCAACAAGAGGGATTGATTCTACCAAAGATGTGAAACCTGTACAGACGCCAAATAAGACCCCTTCAAAGTCACCTTTACCGGATGCTAAGCCACCTCTACAGGTTCCGAAAAAACCAAATGATTTGAGTACGCCGATTGCTTCTGCAGATTCAAAGAAATCAACACCTCGTAAAACAGCCTCTGCGCCTAAATCTCGACCTAAAGGTAATATTTAGGAAACTCGTATTACAAAGAATATTCGATTTAAAATGAGCCAAACGTCTTTGATGTAATGCCTAAATTAATATGTTTATCACAAATCAACTGTGTCATTACATTAACACTTTCTTTCTTTAGATGGTGACAACGATAGCGGTGTCGATGAATCTACACAGGGAAATGTATGTATTTATATTTAAATATTTTTTTTATTTTTAAACAGAACTCAGCTCTACATAATATTTTATTTATTTGAAGGATGTCAATGGGTCTCCCAGTTCACCGAACAAAAAAATTCCGAGTAAGTTACCCATGAAGGAGAAATCAAGCAACAGCCTGAAAACGAGTCTTTCACGATCATCGAGCAAAAGTGCTACCGCTAAAACACCGGAAAACCCTCTACCAAATGATAAGAAAAGTGAGTATTTGTTTTGAAGCAAAGTTTTTACGCTTCAGTTTATATTGTGTTAGTATTTTTTTGCCCTTAACCTTCATTGGATTGTACTTTACAACCGCTATTCATTGAAATTATAGCTTCATTGTATTGGGTAATAAAAAATATTAAACGATGACTGCCGTTTTTAATACAGTAAGCCAAGTTAAAGCCAAAATAATATGAATAAAACTTTGCACAGTTATTACATTGTAATGTATAGGAGTTTGCTAAAATAAAGAAAGGGTAAAGTGCCTTAGAATTGTAAAAATGATAATGTCGAACCTGGGGGCCTACTCCGAAGTACAAAATGCGAACGTTCGGATCGGACCGACACATGGCCGAACCGAATATTATTGAAAAATGCGAAAAAAGTTCGGATCGGCTCAGTCGGGTCGGGACCATAGTCAATATTCGAAAGAGTGTAGGAGTGTAGGATCGGGGCCGACCGAACCAAATAGTAACTTCGTAGCAGGAAACGGCCGAACATTCGGCCGATACTACTTCGGAGTAGACCCCTTGAACTCCTCAACATAGTTAAAGGCGTACATTTGATATTTATTTTTAATTACATTTCAGAAGTGCCAATGAACAAAGTGCAAGTTGGCAATGCTCCGTCGCCCAACATTAAAGCGGTGAAGTCGAAAATTGGCTCATTAGATAATGCGACGTACAAGCCTGGCGGTGGAAAGGTTAAGATTGAAAACAGGAAATTAGAGTTCGGTAACGTAACTCCTAAAATTGCTGCTAAAAACGATGCTTATACTCCAAGTGGTGGGGTTAAAAAGGTAAATACGCTATAATTTTACAAAAATCGAACATTTGAAGCCGTAGGTATCTTTATTAAAATTACGTCGTTGTATTTTTCAGATTGTATCCACGAAATTAGAATGGAACGCAAAATCGAAGGTAGGCTCGCTCCAGAATACTGCGTACAAACCAGGTGGCGGTGACAAGAAGATTGAAACCGTGAAACTGAATTTCAACGAGAAAGCTAAACCAAAAGTTGCTTCGACAGTTAACATCACTCATAAGCCTGGAGGTGGTGCCATTAAGGTAAACTAATGAAAACATAATGATTTTTAAGATATCAATTGAATAGGTCATAGGGATGCGGTTATAGGCGATATATTAGGAAACTATTTTCTGTGAGTACTCTTTTGCCTAGTTTGTCAGCACGGCTGGTAAAAGTAACATTCGAGTAGAGCTTAAATATTTGGTAAAGCACTTAGACATAAAAGATGGCAACACGATCAAGTATCATCATTGAGCAAATATGTTAGCGCAGTTCACAATTCGTATTATAGACGCACTCAATGTAAAAATAGAACTATCGAAGTCTGTATTGTATGTTTAAGTACAATATTGAAAATAATTTGTTGTTCTTCTTTAGTCTACAGTTGCAAAAGACGGAACGAGAGCAGTGAGTAAAAATCAATATCTAAGTTTGTGTGAACACAGTCACTTTATTGCACAATTTTTTATGTAAAACGTGTTTTAGGTTTAAGTTTTCGCGGTGACGTCAATGCACATACGTCATATACAATCGAAGTATGAAATGCAATGTCTACACACGTAATTATGGGATTGTATCGTTATTATTTTCTAGAATGTTAAATGGGCGTTACCGCGATGGAGGGCATCTCATAAAAATTTTGCCTTCCACTCTTTATGGAGTAAGGCATACGTAAGATATTTGATTTGATAGAAACCTTCTAGTGTCTACCTAAGGTATTTCTAGGACGGGCTGTGGCTGTATTTTTCACGCTAGGTGTTTTGCTTTCAATATAAACATAACTGTGTCGTTCACATATAAAATGAAACAACATAAATAAGGTCTTGCCGGATTGAGAAATGCGAATGTTAGTAGAATGAAATGATAACTGTCCTTACACCTTATACGTTTTATTTTTTACACAGAATGCCAAATTTCTACATAAAATATTAATATGACGGTTACATAACGTAGCGAACGAACATACGACTGTTACCTGTACACACGACCTACACGAATATCATCGACAAGCACGCCATGGAAATCAATAACGATTATGCATTGTACTATGAAACAAACACAAACATATATGTGTACACGTACACACTCCACATGTTTATGAAATTATTACTTAGCAACCGCACTGATATGACCGTATATATTTATGTATACTTGAAGGTTCCGTAGATGCAATTGGCAAACACAATTTTCCATTGTTTAAGTAGCCTTGTCCACCCATTTGTCTCGGCAATTAATGTGATTGGAACAAAATTGTAACCCACAGTAAAATTCCTAAGGGAAAAGATTTCTAGAAATAAAACTAGGTATATCTAATGGGAAACCTTGTCTAGTTTAAACGATCTAGCCATCTTTGGAGAGTTCTGCTGAAGACTATTAAATTTTAATGACTTATGAAATGGAATCCCTCGTCTGAACCACTGTTTGTATAGGAACATATTATGTATGTATTTTTGGAGTATTACAAAAAAGCATATTTAATATGATCGACTATGTTAAATGCTTTTCTAATTTTACCGTGATCTTGATTAATGATAATGACCTTTCGGTTATGTTTATACTATAGGATTTATAATTTTGCTTATTTTGATAAGAATATTCGTTCACATCGTAATGATTGAATACATCGTTGTAAATGATATGATTAGCCGTATTGTACACGGCTTGCACTATACTTAAATGTAATCATAACAAATCACTCTATTTCTCGTACATATACATATAGTATCATGATTTGTCTGCCGTATCGTAGTGGCATTTTCTGGTTACATAATATTATTATCATTGTTTAGATCTACTTGAATTCAGCAGATACAACGGGCTGAAATGATCTCTAAGCTGTGAATTGCCTTTAATAATATAACTTTTCATATTACATATTATAGGATTTATACATTTGTGAGGTTGCAAATTTCTTCTAATCAAAATAGTAAAGTTGTATTTTACTTATACATACATATACAATGAACAATGTTGACTTTACACCACGTGGCGCCAGTTACTTGGCAATGTTTCACTTTCCACCGATTCATTCTTGGGACAATAATAGACCGACGGAGGGCTGGCAACAATGTATTAATCACATTCAATTAGAAAATATATTATCTTCTTTTAATTATCTACGGAACCTCCACCATATTATTATATTGTATGTATTTTTATTTTATGTGCACACTCACTTCTTTGAAACAGATCGAAAATCAAAAATTGGAATTCAAAGCACAAAGTAAAGTGGGCTCCATGGATAACGTAAAGCATAAACCAGGAGGCGGAGACATCAAAATATTCGATGACAAAGACTACATCAAGCAGATGACGGGACAGTCCCCGGTGCCCGACAGTCACGGCCATTCCCGACAGGAGGTGAGGCCCTTTCCAGCCGCTTGACGGGCCTTTGCATATATGTCGTGTTCGCTTTTTCATTTTTGGTTTTTCGGTGGAGGTCATTTAAATCGCAATCACTCATTTTTGTTTCAGCCAGGATATTTATACACGTTTTATTGAGTAGGTAACTCATTGGGTTGCAGTGTGTGAGGGGTTGCTATTGTGGATAACAGTTTTCTAACGCGTCCGTTTTGTTTGTTTGGTTTTTCGTTTTTTTCTTAACCATTGTTTTTTCTTATAATTTGCGTGTTTATTCATTTTTATCAATAGAGTGGAGATTAATGCATTTTCTTTTCATCGTAGAGTCCAGTGCCAGCGACATCGGAACCTCCAAAGTCCGACGAGAATTTGAATCAACAGCAGTGTTAAGAGCTTACATTGAGAAACTTCGACTTCTCAGCGAACCACTCTAATATTTATAATCAAGAGTCCAAACTTATTGTATAACATTTTTATATTTGTTAATTTTGTTCGATATTGATACCCAGTTTGAGTGACTTTGTTAAGGTACGTTTGTTTAGACAAATCGGATTATTAAAATTTGTCGTAATCAATGTCAATGATTTATTGCATATCTTTTCGGACAATATGTTTAGTACGTTATAAGTGTATCAATCATTAAAATTTGAATTGTATTGTTATACGTAATTATAACTTTGAATGTTGTATTTGTAGCGTTATAGTTGATGAATAATTTGACAAATGAATTCCTTTTTTATATCATCATTATAACCCGAGTGATGTTAGTATCATGAGTGCCAATTCATACTAGTACCGTAGAAGTATCCATTGTGGTGTATACAGTAGCATTGTGGCAAGTAGTCTTTACCTTTATCGATGCTATTGTTTCAGCAAGCACGATTTTCGTAGTCTCTACCATTGCTAGTAATAGTGCTTGAAAGATACCATTATGTATATTACACTATTCAACATGATTTTCATTAGCAGCACTAACGTACATTTTCTCATGCGATGTGTTAGTATATTGTATTGGTAATCAAGTGATATTCATATATTCTGCAACTATATCTCAATGTGTATATTTATTTATACTATTCCTAGTTATATAGGCTTTTTTATCACTGTGTTTTGTTGTTTCCACTACGTATTCATAGTATTATATGCACTGACTATTTCAATATTTTATTATTTGGAATGTAAAGATAACAGGTAGGAGTTCTTGGCACAGCATTCATCATGATTTTGTGATACACAGATGTAGAAACTTGTAGCTTTTTCTCGCATTCGCGTAATGTCGACAAGCCAGTTCCACTATATTGTCACTGGAGGTTCTATGATAACACGAGACACTGCTGTGGCGAGAACAGGTGCGGGCTCGAGATTGACTGACCAGATTATTATATAAATGTTTTATATGTAACTATGACTATAAGAGATGATTAGGTTTAGATAGCGTGTATTAATGTTTGAAGCTTGAGTCACAAAACTTTCTTGCATCGTCATTTTTATTATAAGAAAGATGTTTTGCATTTGAGCGGTTCAATTATTTCTATGTTATTAAAATTTGGACGCGTTTATCGTACTAAAATTTTATAAATTTTTGAATTCGTTAATTTTCACGCAAGCTTTTTATGGTAAAATGTCTAGATAAGTTTTAACTAAACTAATAGATACTTAACCAGTAGACAGCAACTTAACTCCGAGTTTTGAGACCGATGTTTTATGAAGAGCAGGACGTATTGTATACCTATTAGGTAATCGTTTAATACAGTTTAACACTATACGAGTTCGTTTTATTTTTTACACTAGTTCACAGATCACCAGACATTTAGAATCAACTGTTTATGTAGTCGAATATTGCCATTATACTTCTTCTCACTTGCACTTAAACTGTCTTTAGATAAGGGCAGATTCATGTATTGGATTATACCTTATACCCACTTGGTAAGTTTTCACTTTTTTAACTTCCTTCTTTTTCCTAGTTTTTAGGTAGAACGAGTACCTACTTCAGATGTAGTGAATGTACTGTGAAGTAAACATAATTATTAATTAGTTTGACATTAAACCCTGCAGGCATACCAGGGATGTTTGAAGTGTGTATCATTTGATTAATTGTTGACATCATGAAAATAATGATGAGGATTTGTCGATTTTCCAAAATTTCCGGTTACGCGGGATTTCTTTGGTTTTTTATAATATTATGTTGACTTATACAAGATAACCGGAAAAATATTTTTTTTTCCTTGTACTTTAGTATGCAGGTATGTTTGTCAAACGAGCCCATTTTTTGAAAATGGTATCGGGTACTGCCCGATGAAACCGGTCTTCTAGCCCAACGGATTAGTGATCGCAAAGGCACTAGCTTGCAGTGGCGAAGCTACCACGATATTTGTCTATTTTCAGCATTGAGTTCCGGCGGCAAACTTTCCCCAACATTTACACCACTAAAGCCTGATTTTTCAGTTGTCAGATATATTTTATCTGAGGATTAAATATTGCGGCAGCTTTTGTATAGAAATTATGCCAACCTGTCAGATAAAAGGCATCTGACTATTAAAAATCAGCCTTAGGAGAAAGTTCGGAAAATAAACTTCTAAGGATCTCAGTCTAACCAACTTCGTCAGCTATGTGTGCCTATTTTGGTTCATTATTCATGAATTTTTTTGTCAGAGGTCATGTGTTGGTATTCATTGAGGGGGACTTCTATGTAGGTCTACACGAACTAACTGTGATTTAATATTAACATTCCCTATTTACGCAGGATCAATATTACAATATGTCCGTCCACGAGTGGACTGAGGAGGTCCGTCCGAAGTCCCGGTGCCTGTCAGCTCGGGCTCCGCGCACGCCCCGCACACCCCGCACCCCCCGTGCGCTGTCCCCCCGCCGCAGGGTCCCAACCATGGATGAAGAGGACCTGGTCATGCGCAACAACGAGAGGAACCGACGGACTTCGGTAGCCAGACCCCTTAGTGCTCGCGAGGTTCCTCGTTCTACATTGTCCAGACGAACCTCGCTTACACAACGTCCAGCATTCTCCATATATTGATGAATTGATGTAGAAAACGATGATAAAAAAAGAGTTTATTAAAAGGGCCCTAGGCTGTCAGTGTTGTCTCAATGTTATAGGAAGTCAAACATGTAATTCGAATTCTAAATGTTAGACCTTGTAGTGGTAGGTTTACAATGAGCACAAAATATTTTTACTGCACAAGCGTGCACAAAAATAACGTTAAAGATTATTTAAAAAAAAATGTCTTGTCTATGTCCTTAGTAGTTTCGATTTTCGCATCATGTAGGCTATGATTTGCTTAGCAATTCTTTATATATATTCAATATTGATGGATCTAGTCATATTCATAAGCATAATTAGGGAGATGGTCTATGTATGTAGTTTCACGAACACACAAGAGTAGGATATTCGACACAGTCGTTCTTAAATACAGGTAGAAAGCAGCTTTAGTCGTTATTTGAATGTCCGAGTTTATTTATGTTGATTAAACTATACACCCTCATTTTGATTTTTATTTTAATCGATCTCCTTTTCCAAAATCCACCCATAGCAGCTTGGTGATTGATAATGATGATGCAAGTTTCATGCCTGTGGCATACAATAAAATTGAAGCATCAAACACATCATCTCCTAAATACTGTTTAAATGATGTAACTTTTATTGTTGTTTTAACTTATGGTATGCCCAGGTTGATAAAACAAAAAAAAAATATGTCACTGTCTGACAGCGTTGTTTATTCCATCCTGTACCCAGATCACTGACGTATATTATACAAGTACGCTGGACTAAATATATTATACGAAATGACAGTTGTTTTTTGTGCCGATTCAAAGCAAGCGAGCGAGCTCGAGCGTCACAGGAACTAAAATTGACACATTGCCGCAAATGGCCGTCGTTTTATTTATGTACCTACGTCTCTGATGATTTAGGTCTAAATCGTGGAATAATTTTTTAGTGTATTTTGTGTTTACTACGAGTATTTAGAACATTTTTTTCCTGAGATTATGCGCATCTTGTAAAACTCGCTTTCAAAAATATTAGTTATATTAGTTAGTAATGTTAGTTAGTAGTGGCGCTGGCAGCAACGTGAGCGTCTGCTCACGTTGCTGTCAGCGCCAAAATGGCGAAAATCAAAATGTCTTCATTTTGTCTTCGATAATCGATAGTATGAAGTCCAGCGTACTTGTTTATTTTAGGTCAGTGACCCAAATATACAACCAACGTCCTGCGAGATGTAACTGCCAGTATCTACTCCTAGATTTTAGAATAAACATCATAGAGGCCGCCTTCGTGCATTAGACAATGTAGTAGGTATTTGCATTCATGTGCAGGATGTTCCATTTGGTTTTAATCGGTGGGAGTCTGCCTTTCCTTCTAAGGAAGGGTAACCATGACCCATGACGTACACACACGAATAAAAATAATGGAGATGCCTTTTGGATAATACTTATCAACTTCATCAGTTTATTCAAATCTTGATAGAATTAGCGTCGTTGCTGTTGGTACTATAATAGTAAGTTTTAATAAAACAACAATATCTTTTATATATTGTTTAATTGGTGTACATGGTTATGCATTATAATAATATTTATCAATTGTTAATTCATTAAATTATGGCACTTAACACAAATAAAAATATCTTTAAAGAAATACATACATACATTGAATGAGATAATGTCACGCCGGAAAACAATTGATAATACATACGTAATTTAATTAGTAATAATTTTTCGAAATAAACTTAATTATAATATTCGGAATAATTTCTCAGTCGTTCGTTGACGTTTCGTATTGTAACGAAAGCCTCTTTTTGTTTTTATTTTTTTATAAGAAAATAAAGTTTTCAACACAAAATTCAACTTATTGATCCCAATCGTAAAAATTATAAATAAAAATCTTACTCACAAAATAGTACAATAACTTAACCTTTTGTACCCATAAGGACAACTGACTCACCACATGTATCCAACAATACCTTAAAACGAACGCGCAGGATGTCATTTTATAAAAAACCAGTTCAACATCATTCAATAATACAAACTGTTGATAAAAACTTACGACTAACAAACTCCTCTATGTACTGCAAACAGAGACTAACTGCGAAGCGATTACGTTTTGAAGCTGTCGCGAAGCGAACAACACTACGGTCTGATCTGCTCCATCAGTAGATATTACTTTAAGGCATGTTTGTTCGACTAATACTTTAACGGCTAGTTAGGAGTTTTGATTACTATAATAAATAATTTGTGGAAGCATTCCCCATGCTATTTAATGTTAAGTAGACGATACAATGGATACTTCGACTGATGCAACAAGCGCACACACACGACACAGTAACACTATATAACTTTAATACATACAAAGGCCACAACACATCATTCAGTCACAAAGCGCGAATTAACCTAACACTGTAATGAAATGTGTATTTTACAAACGAGCCGTTCTCACAGCATGGAGGTTACGATCATCTAAGTAATTCAACTATAATTTAGATAACATTATTAACCTAATTATTGTATAGATTATTTCTATCATACGGTTCTAATTTGTGTCAACTTACGTCCACTCTAGTTAATGAGATTATCGTGTCGACGAGCCTCTTCATCTTGTTCACTGAACGTAGTTGGCGAGAGTCGATAACTCACGACTGCCTCGAGAAACACACCTCGGTCATACGCAAAGTTATTATAATTTAGCTCACTACGAGTATATCAACTACATTTCACCAATGTTGTGACTCGATAGCACGACGGACTACGAGAGGAACTGTATCGTGCATTCAAAAGTTTTGTTACAAATTTTGACCTCTAAAATCACTACTAAGAATAACTCCATAATATTATGTACAATCACTTTACACCAATTAACGAATACTGAATATTATATTATATATTAGAGTATTACGTCTCGAATATTAATATCAATCATATCATCCGATAATGTTGCGCTTCCAACTTGAGCAATAAAATACATTACATACCAAAAATATCGTTTCTTTCCGCATCATAATAGCAGTGATATGACCATTATATCACAATAATATTCGTGACTGTCAAGCAGACGTTTCGATGAGATGACGAGTCCATCTTTAATACCAATATCGATATCATAATTGATTTAATACCGCTAATAATGTACATAGAGTCAGGTACGGTTGTTAAACAGTATTTTACATGAAAGTGCTGGTTTTGGGATGTGTGACGTGGAGAGGCGCGTGCAGTTAGATTTAAAAAAGGTAGTTACGCACCAACACCGTATAACTTTCAAATGGAAATTTTAATGTGTAGGTTAGGGAAGGGTAGTTTCGGTAAAGGCCATGCAGTTAGTCATGTACACCAATTAGTTCACCTACACCGCTGTAATTAATGAACCCTTAACCACAGACCGCCAAGGAAGGTGCTTAGGAAAGGCTGCGTGCAGTTAGTGTAGCCAGAAGTTAACACAATCTGTGGATAGCTTTTTTGTCAATGATTTGTCAATATTATTCAGGTTCACCGTACCCAATGTTAAAAAACTTAGTGAATTCACAAGTAATACTTAGTCATTGAAGTACTATAAAATTTTGTTACAATTTATACCTACATGTTACACAACTAATACCAATAGGTCGTAATTAGTATATTATACACACATCGTTAATATCGAGGGTAATTTTAGACATCAAATTCACATTTACGTAATTTATCTAAACACCAAAGTACATTGGGGCGTGTTTCTCTCGGCAGTCATGGATTTCCATGATTTTAGGATAAGATGGAGTTTGCCCTTAAGGTTTGAGATTTTGTTCCTAGCATAAAAGTAAATAGTATTCTATATATCACATATTATTGAGATAAATATTTACTGATAATGCGTCATCAAAGGTTTTTCATTACGCGCTGTCATTCTCAGTAAATATTCCCACAATTTGTGTTACTTAAAATAGATTTATATACAGTCCAAGACCTTGTCGTGCCTTATAACGTAAGACTAGATTTTACTACAATAATTAGAAATGTGAGAGATATTTAATGATGTTAAGATTCTGCGAAAAGTTATGAATATTGCTGAGTGAGGCAATATCAAAAATTAAATAATTTTAAATAATGATTAAGACATACAAATAGCGCTCCAAACGAGTGGAGTAGAGTATGAAACATAGAATTACATTACAAGTTATATTCACATAGTCTTTGAACAGCATAGTTCACGATCACATTCATTTTCACATACCGAATCAAACTAGACAACACAAGGGTTCAAGCACATTCCAGACGAAACAAAGTATAGTTCCACTAGTTCCATATTGTTTGCTCACTCCGAAACCTATTGCACATTTTCTCGAACATTTCATGTGTATACTTTCCATTGTCTGGAATTGTGATATGACGAATCTAAGCTGAATGCGTAGATTCAGCATAAAAATCTCAAAGCATTGGAAAGTATAGACGCAAAAGCGATGTTTCCTTCAACGTTTGCCGTTCAAGCGTAACGGGCGCCAGGCTGGCTGCCAGTCGTGCTAGGGTTGCCAATATCAGAAGTCCTCAAGCAGCACGGCATCGCGTGGGACTAGCCCTTTGTGTTCACCGCGACAACACAGCAGATACTGGTCGTCTACCTCCAGTATAAGTCGGAGACGCTCACCTTCGTTGAATGCCAGGTGACCGGAGTCTGAAGGTAGCCGGTGCCATAGCGTCCTCACGTACCTGGAATTACATAGTACACAGTTAATTAAACGCTGGGCACAAATTGACGTATCCGTCATCTTGGTAGTTGCATGGGTCAATTAGGATATGACCTGAATTTAGGGACAAAGCCTAAGCCATCTTATTGTTCTCTATCTATAACAAAATCTGTGGTCGTTAATTTAGACTTCCTTATTGACTTGAAATGGTAATGAGGATGAGAGCAGAGATTTTAAGTAAGTTGTAGGACCTATTAACAGTATTTGATTTGATTCATCCGTCCGGGAAGATGACCCCAATATAGTAAGGGAAAAGGTTAGGGAGATGACGATAAAGCGGCAATTAAAATGATGAAGGTTGAGTACGCACTTGTGTTGTTTCTGCTGGGTGGTGGTGTGGTGTGCGCGCGCGGCGGACGAGGAGGCGGCGCGGCGCGGCGCGGCGGGGGGCGGCGTGCGGCCGTACGGGAGCGACGCGGGCCGCGGGGCCGCGCCGTGCGACGCGCCGTCCACGCGGGACGTCCTGCGGACACACGGGTTGGGTGACGTGGGCCAGGATTGATACATTACAAAACGTGCTTAGCATAAGTTTGGTTCACGGACAACTATGAACTGTTCGTGCTGTTGGAACTCAACGTCTGACGGTTGGAGCATGAAATAAATAATAATAATACGTTTATTTCAGGCGACACAGGCCCTTAGACTAAACATACATATTTCGTTGTACCTGATTTCGTTGCTATAAAAGAAGTAAGTCTCTCTGAGTATGCCAATGTCCAAAAAGCTGGTATTTAATCATCTTTGAGAAAACTGAAATGGGCTGAGCAGTTAAGAATAGAAACGAATCTACAATACATTCGGACCCATAAAGGACCTTAACTGTATATAGAAGACGAGAAATGGTCAATGACAATCAGTTTACGGTATAACATTCAATTAAAAAAATAACAGTTCGTAAATTAAAAAATCAATGCATTATTAACGCTGGCTATTCAGCTAATTTGCGTTTCATTATGATTTATTACTTAATTAGCGAATCGTTAGTAAAACTATGTCAGTTCTTCATTGGCATTTTCACTTACTCGTAGGTATAATCATTTGCGGTTACGGTGTTATTTTCCTTAAGCCTACATGCGCAACATGCTGTTAGCATCAAACTGTCGTCACAATGTTGTTAGTCACAAGTTATTCCCATCTATAGTACATACGTTGTTCTCTTAACAATTGTAGTGTTAACAACAGCTACATTTTGCACTCGCGGCTTCACTTCAGGCCTCTTCGCTGTCATCTCGGGTAATACTCTGAAGATATGTGCATTATAAGCATAATAATATATTGCGGTGCTGGACACAATTTATATAAAAGCATAATATAAAAAATATAAATGTTTTTCAGTAGAAAGACATAAATAAATTCCGCCACCTGAGATATCCCATTTAACCTTGAGAGTAAGTGCAGCATAAATATAATTTTGTGCTCAATAAAAATAAATTATAGCCGCTATTTCTACAATAGTGTTTCATTTGTCAGCGACATTTTTTTTTTGTTTTTTCGATTGTCATATTTTTTAGAGTACCAACTACATCTTCTTTTGCGACGTGATCATGGAAAAATCTCCCACGTGTCATTTTTGGCACTGGATATGAATGCGCTGTTCTATAAATTCTATGTTACCTGTTAGCAGCCTGAGGCGGTTTTTTGTTGGCTGTGCCAGCTCTTGCCGTAGTCGGTCTACTGGGTGTAGAGGTGGTAGGAGAAGTTCCCTTGCGAACCGGTACCGGGATACCCCTGAACATAAGAAACAGTCTGTTTTTATTCTAGTCTTCGAGCCAGTTTTTGTGAATTATGGCAAAATTGATAGAGTTGACTGAAAAAAATTTGTCATCGCCATGGCTCGTTTGACTCTTCAGACAACTTTATTTAATAAAGATCAAGGCAATTATATAGGGAATCATTGACATTGAATACACTCATTTCATTAAACTACTTTTACTCATATACACACCATGTGAGTAAAAGTAGTTTAATGCTATGACAGATATGTTAAAAGACCTACATTGTGAAGTAAAATAAATCAAGAGAACAATGCATATTATCATTCTGTCCAAGAAAAATCCAAACACCAACAATTATAGCTCCAATCATAAATTATCTAGTGTGCGCTGACAGTGTTTATCGCCACAGTTTGCCACCGTTGGACCATATTTGGCACAAAGTAATAATGCATCCTAGGGGAATTGGCACAATGACCACAACCTACTCAATTGGTTCGTCATTGTGAATGAGACTGACAAATTATAACAATATTTTCGCGTTAACGGGTGATTTGTGCGCGAATTGTAACGCCAAGGTCGATCTAAACAATGTAGTACTGATGTCATCTTTACGAATGCAAAAAGATTTTTAAAATAAAAAATGCACTGTGATTCCTACGTAAAAAAGAGATTGCCATTACAAAGGAAACCCGTTTATTTTTTCGAAGTAAACAGGAAAGTCTTTTAGTACCTAGGTACCTTTTCAGTAATGGTTGCCACTACAAATTACATTACCATATCGCCAAGATACAAAATCATAAATAAGGAACCCATACCGGCCGGTATGTAATAGGAATAATTTTTTTTTTTACAGATTTAAAAACTTCATTACCGATGGCCTGTATTCTTGGCTGGAGACTGCAGCGCAGGTGCCACTGGCCGCACGGGCGATGACACCGGCCTGGGGATCTTCGAGCCACGCGCCGCTGCCGGGGACGTCTCTCCTGAATATATAAATATACAACACATATAGGGCCAGTTTCGTTGTACTTTTAAAATAATGTGGCATATTGTCAAGGGTGCGTTAACTTCTGCGATTGGCTGCTGATCAATCATTCAACCAATCGCAGCAGTTAACACGCGCTTTTCTCACATTAATTTTGCGATAAGTAACTTTTCGTTCCAGAAACTGGCTGTAACACACACATAATTATATTTTGTAGAGGTGACGTCATCCATCCGATGCACGGGTTTACACAGATGTTCCTTGTTCTTACGAAAATATAATGTAAACTTGTTTTGCATTGCTGTTTTGCCAATTTATTTCAAGTTTTATCTACGGATACATACATGTTACTACAGTTATCTAGATTTAGTCGGTTCTAAGTATTTTTGAAATGTAGGTTGGTAAAATGGGTTCTTATCTACTAGTTTCATTTTAATATTCTTGTTAACCAGTGCCTTCCGTGAATTTCATAATCATAACTTTTGCTATCTACGAATTGAGTTGAGTCATCGATGAATAGGGAGAAAATTCTTTTAAGGTAAACGAGGTAGGTTTTTCCTCCGTAGCAAGAGGATTATAAAATGTTGGACAAACCTGAAGGCGTCACGGGACTTTCGGCATTGCTGAGCATTTCCCACTTGAGTTGCAGACGTCGGAACTTGCCGCCACCCGAGTTGCCACTACCATTGCCGGTGTTGCCACTGGCACCGCTGCTGGCAGACCCTGGCCGCCAATTCTCCTCACCGCTGCACTCCAGCTGAACAAAACGTACGGATATGGTCACACATTTGCAAGTTGTTATTTTCTTCTGGGTTCTCTAGACACTGAATTATTTGGATAGAAAGACAAAAAAAAAATCTACAAATTTTTATGACAATACAATCTAGAACTTTAAAAAAAAACACTAATGTTTTAATATTCTATATAAAAAATTACCAATCAAGGGACTCAAGTATAATAACAAAAAGTGGACACAAACATATTGCAAACCATTCTGAACGATGACGTGAAAAACAAAGAAAAGTAAGCACACAAAATAACTGTTAGAAGCAGCAAGCAAGGTAAGTACTAAGAACAACCTGCTAATTAATAACAACGAAGACCGCAACAAAACATTGTCAAAGCACATAACATTCAAGTAATGTCCACACAAAGCACCGCCGAGTTACCTTCACTTCATTGCTGGAGGGCTTAGCGGAGGGAGGCTTATTGTTCTCTAGACTATCAGTGTAATCGTCGCTGTCGTCGAACACGAGCCTATCGAACGCCTGCATTAACTTGGAGCCCAAATGCACTCCGGACCATCTGCGGTTATTTTCTATCTCTATTCTGCTGTTGTTCGGACAAATATCATAACCAATAGTCGTCGGATTAACGCATGAGCGTGGTCTATTCTTTTCAACAGTAGTCCTTACATTCGCCGAATCATTCAGCAGGTCCGGTGTGGAAGGCTCTTTGTGTTTGGGCTCTTTGTGTCTCATTATGACACTGGTCTGACAGTCGTCGCTGGAGAGACCGCTCGACTGCATCGAACGCACCAGCTTCAGCAAATTCCGCTGGTTCAGGGTTAGTGGTGGAGTGTTAATCGAAGTGGGCTGTTAAATACACCAAATGTTTTTTAGCATCATGCATCATGCCATCCAAAGTTAGTTTAGTATAAGTTAGAGTCCTCGACAAGGTCATCGATCGTGTTTGATCGCTCGGCCATACCTTTATTTGCATTTTATGTAAGCTGTGCACGAAAGTAAATGCTAAAATATCGCGTTGGTACGCCGTGAACTGTGATTTAAGCACATGCAGTAAACAATAAAATGCAAATAAAGCGATGTTGCTTCGGCAGGCGGCTGTTTGATAGTATGCGATAGTGGTTTCGAAACACGAAAGACACGGAATATTGATTACGTATATTTCATGAGAAAGTAGCATTCAGTGTCGGCTCTTAGATATTAGATGTTATTTTGTGAATGTTATCGAAACTTACCCGACTAGCAGCACGCATGTCGCTTTCAATCTTCTTGAAACTTCTGTGTAGTTCACGCATTTCGAACATGAGGTCCAGGGAGAAGGGTAGGAGTTTTAGTGGTTCTAGGCTGGCGAGTAGAGTGTCCAAAAGAGCTCGGCATCGCGGTTCGCCCACACAGCCGGCGAGGATCAGAGAATCAGGACTGTAGTGTTTCGCTAATATAGATTCCCGTGTACGTATGTATGACACCCATGCATCTACGGACTGTGCACTGTAAGGAAACAAGGAATTTTAATAAATGTATTTTCCATCCGTAATATTAATGATTTCATTTTTATTTTTGCTTTTACTTACTTGAGCAAACCAAGGATGAATGCATTGAATTTGACCAATCCCTCTGTGACTGCATCTTCACTGTTAATTCTCAGTACCAACTCATTGAGAGATTTTGTGATTGGTCCTAAAAGTAGTAAGTAACATAAACATCATCAATATAATCAAATCATAATGACATACTATGATTCAGGTTAGCACTGGCTGCTATATTCTTACCTTGTCTTGCTGTAGCTTCAACCATTTGCCAAACAGAATTATTTACTGCTCCGAAAGAAGTTTCAATATTCTCTTTGAGTCCATCTCTGAAGATTGCATACAAAGCTGGACACAGTGCATTTAGTGCTATTTTGGCGCAGGCCGGGGATTCTTTGGAGTCTCCTAAGAAGGCTAACTCAGCTTGATCCGTAGCAGGCGAGAAATGTTGAATCAACATTTCTACAGCATCGGTCACATTTGACACTAAGGCTGCAAAAATAGAACAATAAAACATAGTTTAGTATCGTTAACGTTAACTAAAGTACTAATGATTAAGGTTTTGTATGATATCGAAAATAACTTTACCTCTCTTTTGCGAAACATCGATTACATCATATTTCCCTCTCGCGTCATGGTGTATGGGACTTCCAAATTCATCAGGGCTCACTTCAGCTTCTTCACAAATCGGTATTTCTGCTAAATTCTTGCCCTAGAATCAAATAACATTATCTAATATTGGGCAAGCGAGAAAAAAATCACACATTTCATGATTTGTGTCACAAAGTGGTTAATGAGTGACAAGCGCAGGTAACGTGTTCAACTTGCTAGTAAAAATGTGGATGCAAAGTAAAAATGCTACAGCGTAAAATAATAGCACATCTAGCCAAGCAAATGACTTTTAAAATAACACAAAGTACATCGAGAACATAACATAAAAAGAAAACATAAGAGCAAATAAAGAACCGAAGGTACTCACAGAAAATATAACGGGCAATGATGTGTGTGAGCAGAAGTAGCATTAGCAAATGAAACGTTACCTGATAAAGCCTCTGCGCTATCACAGCGGAAATATTTGGTGAGTTAGGCGGCGTTGTTAGGCTGACACCCTTTATGTCCTCCATAGGTTTTAATTGGGACTGTTGGCTATCGGCCTTCGTGACCTCAGATTTCTGCGCAAAACTCACTGACTTCTTACTATTACAACTACTGCCGCTTGACTCTGTGGACCTTTGGTTCTCCTCCTGAGATCGCTTCATCTGAAGGAATTTGGACACCTGGCTCCTTACCTTTTGAACTTGATTTTGGTCCCACTCATCCATGTTTAGACAATTGAATCCACTGTGTTTCAGAAACTCTTCAAGTTGTTGTAAATCGGCACTGCTGATGAGTGCACCAGGAGGTGGGAATTCAGTATATTCCATTTTCTTTGTTCTTGGTTTAGGCAACGGTGGAGTGTGCGGCCTATGGAACTTTAATTCATTAGATTTTCCTGATTCTAGACTACTCTCCGTTCCAACTCCTTCATCTGGATAATACTCGTTATAATCGGCATCTTTCTCGGCTGCGTCGAGGAACTGTTGGGATAATCTTTTGGCAGCTATATCATTATTCTTTCTATAATCTACAGTATGATTCTGAAGATAATACGGTTCTTGTAACGATCTCCTCTTAGTTTTATGTTCCGTTGTCATGCAAACAACCTGATCTTGTAATAGATCATCCATTTCAAACATACTGTATCGTTTAGTATGCGTGTTAGATTTACGTGTCTTATCCATTGACTTACGCAATATGCTCTTTGGTAATGGTGGCCTCGGAGGCGCTAATTCGCCTTGTTTGGGAATGCGATTTTGATCTGCTAATGAGAGTGATCGTTTCGGAATATTAGGATTTATTCTGTGACCATCATTATGGACACCACTTGCCTCTGAGCTTGTGGCGCTATCGTAACGATACACAAACAAGGGATTGAAATTTCCAGCTGGTGCAGGGCTGTTTTGTGCTGACGAATCAGTTAGCATTGTGGATGAACCACGGTATCCTGAAGAAGGCTGAGTAGCTGTGCTTGAGCTTGAAGATACCGCGGTAGTATTGCCAGCTAAATTATTGCAATCGCAACTCATCGGTCGATTTTTCGATCTTGAGGCAGGCGATGCATTGCAGTACTTATCCCCACATTTTTGCATACCTTCTTTTTCTTTCATATGATGCATAAGTTCCGGCACTTCAGATAATAATTGCCTACATTCCATTGGTAGCAAAAAGTTAAGGGAATCCCAGTCTTTTATATGACCGACTCCTTTTTTCTTCAGCATTTCAAGATCATTGCATGAAAACGGTCGTTTACCTTTAACTTGCATTCTGTTTCTCTTGCTTTCACTCGATCTGGGCGATACGTTTATCTTTAACGGATTTAAATAAATATTTGGCCTCCCATTCAGAAAACTAATATCAGGCAGAGTATAGCTAGGATATAAGACAAATACAGGTTTTTCGCAATCTCCTTCTTTTAGCTTTTGTAAGAATGAAGGCTCGACGACCTTGAATAGTTCTCGTTGTGACATGGTTGATAGATTCATGCTAGATGTTTGTATACTCTTATCTATCGTGTCTGTATCAAGGTGAGTTGACGTTGACTTGTGATCACATTGCTCACGCTGTAGGAGCCTATTCATTCTGGTGATCTGAGTTCCATCAGATTCAGAACAGCTTGAAATGCTTACACTAGTGGCTGAAGATTGGGAAGAACATGATTTTCTGTTACTTCTCATTCTAGATGGACTGTTAACAATATTTAAATTAGTTCTCTTAATATGTGGTTTGTTAACTGTTGCATAAAGATTAGATTCACTATCACTCAATTTAGTTCCATCACCTGTTTCTTCTTCTTCAATCAAAACTTCATCGTATACTCTGTTACTGAAAGGATTTACAGGGTTTATCTCCTCGTATACGAGTGATGTGACTTCTTCCACTGCAGTACTTGGCAAATCAATTTGAGGGCGCTCTGAGATTGTAGTTTTTGAATCAACTAGTTTTTGTTCTCCCATGGATTCTCCGCTTTCTCCTCCAGAGCTCGAAGGCCAGCACTCTGATCTATCCAGCTGATCCATGCTAACGATCCCATCGTTGCTCATACTCTTTTGTTTCATAAATAACTTTACTAAGCTAAATGCTTGTTTTGGTTGACTTTTATCTGATGAAGTTTGATTGTCAGTAGAAGATGTGCTCATAGGTTCGGAGTGTTGACTCCCCTGTGACCGATGTTGGGACACATCGTAAACTTTCATGCATATAGGAGTGCCCATTAGCCTTTGATTTACGGTGAAAGAATCGACCTGTGAATAAAGCACATTGTTAGAATATAAATAAACGGGAAATTCGGTGATAGTGAGTTTCTTGGCAATCGTCTCTAATACATACCGTTGAATTACTCAGAGCAGCCGAATTTATGGAACTATTCATAAGTTTCCTCCTGTACAGATTTGGCAAACTTTGGCTTTTGATGACTGAATTACTCATGTTGTCGTCTGTTGCATCAGTCCCTTCATTTGAACCTTCATTATTATTTCCAGAGGGGTGCCTAAAACCACATTAAATAATGAATAATGGACATTACAAAGAGATACATAATTAATGCAATAATATTATCGTTATTTACCTCCTTAAGGGTGACTGACTGGTTTGTTTCTTAAGCTTACTCCAAGTAGTTAATCCTAAATCGCTCCTAGCCATAGACGTCGTTAACTTATTTGTTAATTTCTTACATCTCTCTAATAATTCTAAATTCCTGCGCGTTCTTTCATCGTTATCTAAAACTAAGGTTTCTTCCTCGCCCAATTTGTCTGAAAAATATCAAGTGTATGAGTTGGCGAGCTATCATGAGTAATTAACATAGCAGTGAATCAGTACAGGTGGGTTTATTAGCGTCATTGTAAACTGGGTAAACATTATATCATTATCGCGGTATGCATCTGTAGTTCGAGGAAGGGAATCAATGTTGCGTACCATGTATTTGATTGACGGCCAGTTCGATGCACTCACTGTCCTCAGAGTATGTGGTGAGACTGCCCTCGAAGGCGATGGTGTAGTTGTCCTTGTTGGCCTGACAGGTGAGGATGAGATCCTGTTCGGAGGGCAGCTCGCAATCCAGGCTGTCCACACTGAAGTGAACGCCATGCGCACCCTCTTTTACGGGGGAGAACAGAAGTTCCGACTTGCATATCGACATTGTGTTGATCGAACCGACGGATTCTTCACCCTATTGGAAGAATTATACAAATTTTATAAGGCAAATGGTGGCCCCTTACTTTTCTCCGTGACATTGGTAAGATGTTCTGAATTTTGTGGTAATATAGGTTAGTGTCTTTGTGGTAGTTTTCTGGGTAAACATTATTTTTGATATTTTTTACTGATAACAGTGTTGTGTAATATGCAAATCCCTACACGTTAATAACATTATGGTAACTGCAGGAATCCCACACAAAACAGGGACCAAAAACGCACACAAATAAAACAAAATGTAATACAGAACGTTTATAACGATGAAAGCAACATGTTGCACACTACAACATGTGAATGTTCTCAGAAGATTTCGAAACTGTAACGCGTGTTAGTTGGAACATAAACATTTAGGTGTAGTTATAACTGACGCGGATGCAAGTCGAGGCTAAAAATAATGGCTACGGGTACTTACAGGTACAACGTCCATTATCAAATAAACTGTAGCGGTGTAGATCTGGGTATATGTTTTGTGGTTTATCTAACTCGGCTATAATTGTTATCTAAGTAAGGCAGCGATTAAAAAGCTTTTTATCAAAACACACACAAAAAATGGGCTGATTGATAATGTTTTTCGATATGTTTGGGAGCTTTTGGGAACGATACTTTTATTGGAAGATATATGAGGGGGCTAAATTAACTAGTGTGGGTTAATGACCGTTATCCATAGGGGCCTTAGGGGTTTCTCGATACCTATGTGTAGGTAAATGTGTTTATTTTTCACACAGGTGATTTGTTTACAATTTGGAATGCAGATAAGCTGCCACATCCGCATAATACATATATTTTCCGGCAAAACAGATGTTGTATTTTCCTGTTGTTTATTGTAATATTCCATTAAAGATTGCAGCTGTGGAGGAAACCGTAAATGTGCCTTTACTGAACCTCTTACGAAGCCCTGTCCGCAGTGGACAGGGCTTCGTAAGAGGTTCAGTAAAGGGCATCATAATTTTATTTGACATTGTCACAACCTATGTGACAACATTGTTAGAAGATTCTTTATCGTTTCAAAGCCAAAATGTGTGTGTAAAAACGGCCCATTATTTTGTCCATGACACGCCCTACGTAACGCATGTGTGGTACAGTCAGAGCCAGAGCAAGCGGGTCGTTTTAAATGACAAACAACATGGCTGCCACGAGCGTTATCATCAATTTAATTCCTTTTCCTGCTACAAATGAGGTCACAAATCAAACAACCGCTCATAACAATGATATTGTTTTACATATATTTTACTGCAATTGAATAAGTACCGCTAAGTGATTGTTGACCATAATGAGGGTAGTTAGATAAGAATAAAAGGAAATTTAGTCGGAGAATATAAATTTATAGATCGTTCGAAGAGAGAAGTTATTGTGACTTAAGAAGTGTTTATTGATAAAGATGAGTAGTAAACTGTTAAAGAAAGCGTTGATGTAATTTATAATAATGATAAAGTTGTCAATAGTGTCATTGCAGAGTATGTAATTACTGTTTTGTAATAAGAACCTAAATATTGCTGTTCATTCAAAAATAAGACAAATTCCAAAAATCTAATTAAAACTCGTCGTAGGTGGTCTAGTATGTTTTATGGAAGATTATATAAATACTGTAAACAATAGTAGTAAACTTACTGAATAGAATCCATTGTAAGTATCCCAATCATAGTCCGTCACACCCATTTTTAACAACAGTCTCATCTATTCCCACTGTCTCTAATAGAACGGGATCACTATACCACTAAATCATTCACCATGTACTTGTAGCGAAATGTCCCTGCCATCATGCTTCACACTCACTATCGAAATGTATATGTCCACAACGTCCGCTGTAATGCGTTATCTAACACAAACACAATTATCTATAAGGTTCTCTGAACTATCACATTTATTGGTAAAGCAACATGTGATCGAATTCATTTCAAGAAAGTGAACAGACCACAGCACAGCACTCTCGAGAGCCCTGGGCGCGACTGGGGCAGCGGGAATATTAATTTTAATATTAGACACAACTTGTGCTTCTCAAACTTTACAGCAAATGAATTAAACGCGCGTACTGTCGTCTCGGAGCTTTAAACGCAACTGTTATCAAAGCGCAGCACACGCTAAAAATAATATTAATGAGGGCAACAGATGCTCATTAGCTGAGTAGTAATTATTGATTAGCAAGTTTCGATTAGTAACTGTTCAAGGTTTGAAATACAGAACAGAACCCTACGTTTCCTTTATTTTACAGGCCCTTGTGAATTGGTAAATTACAAAATCGGTAGTATCATGGTAGTGCTCGACCTGAACAGTTTGAGAACATCTGGCCTAGAGGATAGACTTCATTGGCAACGCACACAGATGGTGGCAGTATGAACAGGGCCACACATAAGGATGATTAAATATAGCACACCCACACATGCGTAGTCGAAGAGGGAAAGAGTATGGCTGGGGGAATAACGAGCGTGGTTAAACTGATTGACGCAATTCAGCGTGTAGTTAGTGTAAAAATATCTGTGTGTGAGTTGAGTCACGCACACAGTATTGTCGGTCTTATTCCGTCTTTACTACTGGCACATCCCGTGGGACCAACGCACTTCACACTATAAGGAACACTAGTTGTGAATGCTAGCCAAGCGTCTGGACTTTCCAAGTATTGTTATGATGTGTGAGTACTCTAGGGAGTCAATAACTGTTAATTGGCAATTGTGGCGGTTTGTAACCACCAAGAACACTTAAACGAATATGAAGTTTTCAAAAAGCATAGCCAGATGAAGAGCATGATTTTACCTATCTTACATACTTCTGTGGTTCTGAATTTTAACATAGTAAATAATTTTTTTTAACATAATTAAAAACCTAATATATCCCGATTTTACTTCACGACAAAAATATTGGGAAGATATTAAAGTAGGTGAAAAAGCTGTACTAAAAAGCTATTTTGGATCTTTTCTATAAAGATAATCAGCTCATTAGGCAAATGGGAGATCACTGATAAGTAAATCACTTCTTATAAAGTTATCATAAGTACACTAACGATCTGTTTGTAGATAAACGTTTCCAATAAATGTAAATGGATTCTAGAACAAGGATTCTAAATACGAATATACAGCTAGCATCATAGCGACATCTATCGTAATTAAGAGTGTGAAGCGTATAGTAGTAACGTTGTGTAACACTAGATGGCGTTGTTGCCATAGACTAGTCTTAAATTGTCCGGCACTGGTAGTTGAAACCCGCAGTGTACTTAAAGTGCTAATAGAGGTAATTAAAATTGTAAGTGCTTAGCAAGAGTGACAAAAATGAGATGGAAAAAATCGTAGGTATAGCTTTCATAACTTTTAAGGAAATGAATGAAATGAAACATTGAACAGCAATGCGAGGCGAACCTGGAAACTACTGTCGGCACTGACACTGCTGTCGAATCGAAACCTTCCCATGATAGAGCTAGAGATGCTCGCGAACATCTCGCCTCGGGGATTACTCTGCAATACACCATAACATGTCATCCATAAAAAAAACAAATGGTACTGAAAAAATAAACATAGGTACATGAAATAAACATAATAGATACGAATACAGTAGAAAATAATATAGAGTACATATATAAAGAGGAAGGTAAATTATTATCAAGCCCAACACCATTGAAGTAAAAGATAATGAGTACCTAATAGAAATGACTAGGTGAAGCTTAAAGACAGATATGACTAGCGGCCAAAAATTAAAAATATATTGAATGATTAGACCATATTTAAGCCCATCTCTGCAGAAATTGCCTTCATCAGATTATAACTTATTTCGTACACACTTGGCACACATAGAAGAGCACAATTTTCTGTTGCAAGGGCCATTTTGCAAGTAATTACAAAACTGCATATGTGTAACAAACGTTTCATGAACATAAACGGTCGATTTCATCGCCATAGCTTCCGTTTCTCTTCCGTAAATACACACAAGAGTTAGACGGCCTTAGATTGCTTCTAGCGCTTGCAAAATTTCTACGACGGATTCCTACGATATTCCGAAGAATTTGTCGTTGATGGTGAATACGGTAATATTTTTTGACCGAACATTCTTTGTTGTTTGGTCTGCTTGGGTGCTGTTTGTTCTAGAACAGCTGCCTGTCTATTCTGTAAACATATCTCACCGTGAAAACTTAGGTGAAGTGAGTTTCACATGAGCTGTCAATCCACCTGACGCTAGGGATTGACATTATTAGCAGCTCACTTCACTTAAGTTCTCTGAGAACTCTCTGAGATTTCTACAGAATAGCACTGCTGTTCTTAATGAAATTATAAAAGCTCCTTATCAATGTTCAGAAAATTATGTAGCAGCAACACCTCTGCATTTAAATTAACATCATCATGCAATCGACGACGCTCCATAGGCTAACACTTTGAGTTTGGAAATGCCCGTGTTTTTAGCAACGGTGGTCTACGGAGTGGCAAAATTGCTCACAGTTCTGATTAAATCTTTCGTAGTTGCGAATTAATTTACTTTTGCCATCGGTTTTAGTGTTTAAATTATTCGTCACCGTTATTTGCTCCTTGAAGTCAAATATGTGCAAGATGCACCTGTGATTACACACCTGAAGTGAACGATAGCATCGTATTATTTAATTTAAAACGTAAATACGTATGTAATAAGAGAATAAAAATAAATATTATTCGTTATGTTCACCTCTCGAAACATGTCCTTTTATGACTTTATCATTGCAACACGGCAAGTTAATGAATTCACAGCTGCTTTCAAAATCGCAGTAAGTGAATTTGCGAGACGATTTTCGTTTTACGTTTTGCGGCTTAAGATTATGTTAACTGCCTACTAAAATCCTTGATCTGTATATAATTGTGCAATGTGCCTTGATCTTTGTGCAGTCAAAGTACTAAGATTTATTTATGAAAGTTTGAAGGTAGTAGGGTTCATGAGAATACACTGCAGATTTAAGAAATTATTGCAGGAACCATTTATGTAAATAAACTTAATGAAACTGCAGGATATTATTTTAGACTATAAATGTTACAGAGAAATACGGCGTGATTTATTGCAGCACAGTAACAGACATGTGGCCTGCATTACGCTTGGCTTTCTCTATTTCCTTTTTCTGGGTGAGTGGTGCTCCAACACTAATTAAAAGTGGTGCTGAGGCTAGATTTATTTTGGCCTTCTAAGGAGTATTATTTTCGTCATCACTTTAGTCCTCATTAGGTATGTTTTTAAGAGCTATAAAGTTTTCAAGAATTAGGTAGAAACATATATATTTATCCTGCGTAGGTACTAAGTGTATGACTAGTTTCTTGGATTCTATATTTATTAAGGAAAGAAACACCAAACTCCTGATTTTGATATTTTGTTTATCCCGTCCGCGTTCTTATAACTTATAACGAACACTTATCTATAGAGCTATTCCATTTTAAACGATCCCATTCTGTGGTTTTCCTATAGCTTAATAATCTTGCGTTACATTTTATAACCCTAAAATGTTTACATAACCCGTAATCATATCAAAAGGTACCCAGAACGAATAATGATTACGTCCAAAACGGCGAGTAAAATATTTATCGACGTTACAAGGTCATTGTCGATGCACTTAGGACAAACACGTTATTGATCGAATCCAATTTTGATGCATCATCTGACTAACGTTATAAGAATTGATGGATTATCTGATATACATATATAATCCTGCATCGTTGTTCTATAAATATGTAATTTTAAACAACGTTGCTCAATACACTAATAAGTTTACGTACTGGGATACCACTTATCGTTAGCACAACCTAATGGATAAGCAATATAGCTACACTGAGAATATTAATAAGGTGCAACACCATATCATCAATATTACAAATTGCCTCATATTATGTTAATGAGAACATGGCATATCAAATATGTTTTATACACCTGTTATTATTTTCAATTAAGTCAGGTTCGTTAAGCAGCTTCACGTTTCAATTAACAGCTGCTAAAGTTGAATTTAGGAGCCCTATTCTCGTGGCCAATGTCCTGATTCTGATATCTACGAGCTTACAGTCAAGGACCTAAGTCTTGCCCTTTTTTGGTTTAGGTACTCACATCATGAGTCCTGTCGTCAATGATGGTGTCGTGAGGCAAGTTGGCGGTCATCAACAGTGCGTGGATGTCTTCGGTCCTAAAGCTCTCCATGTCGGCCTCAGCGAGGTTCGCGTCGAGATCCCGCGCAAGGTCGTTGTAGCGGGACGTGAACTCGAATCGTGATGTTAGGTCGCTTATGCCTTTGTAGGAGGCCGACACGGAGGACAGCACTGAGGTGTGGTGGCAGGAGCCGTCTCGAAAAATTGGGCTGAAACATAGAAAACATTCAAATAAAACTTTTGTTCCAGATCGAGGCCAGGAATACTAATCCGAATAGGAACTATTTGAACAGTTTTTCAATTAATAGCTATTCAAAACAAACTTCAACGAATTAATCCTATTTTGCTCGAAAGCGGTTACGGATTAAAATCTCCAGTAACCCAAATCGGATTGTTTGTTTGACATTCCCAATGATTTTAATTATCTGTCTGGTACGAGTATTAATAAATTGGGTCAATCGATTTATTCGGTCTTTGTTTAGATTAACAAAAGAATAATCAGACTTCGACATTTATAAAAAGGAATTTTAGGTGTCCATCAAACAGTTTGTGTTGCGAAAAAGAATGGAATATATTTAAACCACAGATATAAGAATGAATATTGCAACGTTTACAAACTTGGCAATGTCACGGTAATGTTTTTTGTTGTTGTTACTTTACTATACTTCTTATCAGTCGGTGTACAAGCATTGCTTGGTAAGTGATTTGGTATGTATGTTGTTCTAATACAATTGTAGAGTGCCACTACCTGCCCCATTTATAGTCGTATATTTATAGTATACTTTAGTCGCCTTTACGGAATTAAGATACCTTACAAAAGATGAATAGTCTGCCTGTTCATTGGAGCGGAGAAGTGTAGAAAGCACTAGGAAGTGGTGAAGGGCGAGCGTTTTGGTGACATTCTTATGTAATTGGACGTAAAAAAAGTGCTGATTCTCAACCTAATTTTAATGAATGATTTTGATTTTGCAGAGCTAGGAAAACATTAACTAATAAAATTCTCTTTATTTCTACTTCTCCTTTGTTCACTTGAAATACAAGACGAATGCTTACTGGTAAAAGCAGAACAGATATTAAAATACATTCCGGACAGATGAAGTAGTGGTTTCAACTCGCGTACACGAGAGTGGGCGCTGGCTTTTGTAACTCAGGTTTATCACCTAACTCGCAAGGCTTCAAAAATTGTATCCATTGTGTCAATAATGGAGTAAAGAAAGAAAGAAGAGAGAAAGAAATAATGAAGATAACAAGGCAAAGCCCAAGACCCTTATGGCATTAAATCCGCCTTTGTACCTTTGTAGAGGACAAAGTTAAACACATTTGTACATTATTAAAATGGTAATAACTCACTTGTAGTCGAGGAACCAGAGATACCCGGAGTTGTCGCAGTGCGCATCGATGTCATCGTGCGAATGCTGGCTCCCGGTGAGGCTGGTGTTGCTGTTGCAGTCCTCGTCGGCGCCTGCCACCCCGGGGCTCGCCGCCTTCAGCCCCAGCCGTGGCGGTGGCCCTGGAATTTAGAGAAGGAGGTTCTGTTAAATGTAGTTGGTATAAATTTCAAAACACAAGATTGGAGTAGTGTTTATTTAATTTAAATAAAATGTTATATGTTCAATTAAGATTGTGACATGGCTTATAAAAATTAAAACTGTCTGTTTTATGTATGGGCTTGGCTGTTAGGCTCGAGTTTAGCCACAGACTCATTTGAGGGTAAATAATGTAGTAGACATTTTAAAGTTTCCAGATGACTGAGTATGATGAAAAAAGAATTATTTTTTAACTAAGGGCTGATTTTCCATCGCCAGATAACTTTTATTCAAGGCATAAAATTGACGTTTGACAGTTTTTGTATGAAATAACTGTCAAAATTTCAAAATTATTCCTCGAATAAAGTTATCAGATGATTGAAAAATCAGCCCTAAAAAGAGTTATGTTTTATACCGTATGCAGTTTTGTACCTGTGGCATTATTTGTACTAAGTAATGCCTGATTATTTTAAAGTTTCTCTCTGGTGTTTTTTTGTTCTAAAATCCTTTATGTAAAAGCACTCGTTTTAAATAAAATGGGTTAATTTAGGTCGACTTAGTGACTATTTCAGTCGGGCCTCCGTAACATCGGTTGATTACTGTAGATACGGTGGAAATTGTGTGTCGGGAAGTAACGAGGGAGATAACGCTCGACGGGCAATCATTCCTATCGGGGGTTGTAGTTAACGAGCCTTTCATTTACTGGGACTGAAGCTGCAAAAAGGTGTTAACTTTTTTCTGTAATATATTGTGGTAGGACGCAGAGATACCTACTTTATATTGATGTAACACCTTATAACTTGAGTGCACAAAAACATGATTTGATTTGACTAGCAAAATACGATTACACACCGTATTATATGTCATTCGTAAAGTAAAATCAACAAATTGGTCGATTGTCGTTACTTATTGTTAAATCAATCTAGTAATTGACAGTAGTCTTTCGATTTACTTCAGTTCCGCGTTCGGTTGCGAAGATGTAAGAGCAGTTTCCTACAAGAGAGGGATCATCTCACTGTGCTGTCAAAACAAACCGTTCAAAATTACAAGTTTCTATAAAACGGCTTTACCTAATAACTATAAAAACAATCGCCCCATGGCGCCACACAGCGCTACATTAGGCCGTCACGAGCAGGTATTGGAATACTAAAACGTAGTGGTAAAGGTTGTTTATCGAGCGGAGAGGGGCGTGGGTGGGCAGCCTGCCTGGACAACATGCCTTTTAGGGAATGTTGGTGTGCATCCAAGCTATAAGGAAAACTGCGTAACACGCCGCTTAACTTTACAACATCAAACGTATTAGTTACAATTTTCAATCAAGGCCATATTAGAATAGGTGTCTCCTTTAGTAATCAATCCTAAGTCTTCAAGTATCGGGGTCAATAATCGTCACGCTTTATAATGTAAGCAAGGCTGTGAACTCCCGTGTGAGGTACACTGTGACGCAAGTTCTGCTGACTCATCAGTGATACATCGCTAAGAAGGGGCTGTGACTGGCCACTCAATTGTTTTTGTAACCATGCTATGTTAATTCGAACTTAGAGCTATAACATAAGAATCTTTAGCGTATTGATTCACTAGTTTCTGCAGAACATAAAGTTTGACTCATAACATAAGTCATAGAGACATATTGATAGAGGAAGGAACGTAATATAATTTGACCTATCAAATAACTCAATAAAACTATAGCCTTTGGTTATGTTTTATTCTCCAGAAACTACGTGGGTGTCATATGGGTAGTCGTAGAGCAGTCATTTAAATTACACAGTCACGTGGGTACAATAGCGTCTCGCCTTTACGACATAGACAAATTGATGTAATGGTCCAACTTTGATCACACGGACGACTACCAAAGATAGAATTGAAAAGTATTCGTGAATTAAATGTATGGCTTCATTGCATGTGCCTCGGGCAGACGCCTGCAGTGGGCGGACACACTGCATTACTTCATTCTTGCAATTTATGGGCTTAAATGAAAGGTATCTTGGCTATGCTTTATAGAATTCTAAACTGAATTTTGTGTACGCTTCCTACTTTATCCGGGGATTAGAGTAAATCCAAAATATTTGATGAAGAATTATATGGCGCCGAGAGATTCGAGACAACACAACATTCTTCACAGTCAAATAAATTTATCTTCAGGAATGCCACAAACGAACAAGGAGCAAAGACTCACACATTTAAAAGTTCGTTTGAATTAACGGTTCACGGAGTAATTAATAGGAATGTGTGAGGTTTCCCAATTCCGTGGAACGCGTGCCGGAGAAAGCATTTACTTGGCCGTTGTTTTGATAATACAACTCCCAACTCCCAAATAGCGGCACAGTGCCAAAGAGACTTTTCCCTGCTGCGGCTGTATAATCGAAACTGTGCTTGTTATATTTAGCAATGAGGCGTATCACCGCGAAAAAACGCGCTGTAATGTTGTATTAACCGTGTTTACTATACAATAATTGTATGTAGTAGCAGCTATTCGTGTCGCGGACGCTGGGAGTTTGTCAGAGTCGCTACATTTTCATCCTCGCTCTGGATGCAAGTGTCATTTTTCAAGAGGGATGAAGTCACTAGCAAGTACACAGTTAATCCGTTTATGATTAATGCGGCGGAAGTCATGGAGCTTAAAGTGTATTTCCATAATGTGTTAGTGCTGGGTTTCGATAAATAAAACTATGTATATTCTAACACCAGCGTCATCCTAAACAGAAGAACGTAAAATCAATTATAATCGTTTCATAACAATCAAACAACCGTGAGAACAGTTGCACTTTACACAGATTAATAATTAAGCTGTTAATTATTATTGTAACATGTATCGGTGAGTTAAGTCTTAATTGCATTTTCACAATTGACAATTCAGATTTTGCAGCCAGTTTTTGCAACATCACAGAGACAATGAAAATTGCCCGTGAGATCGCCAGACAAATTGGCCGTGAGCGACCGATGGAGGTCGACGGGCACCTACCACGATACACGAAAACATTTCAGAAAGTGTGACATTTGGGGCGAGTAAAATTATTACAGTTGGATGACACTGTATCGTGGTAGGGCATTTGCTTCTCATTGCCTGACGGACGGATGGCGGCTATTGCATTCATTTAGTAATTAAGTTATTGCGATACGGCCAGTATGTAGTCGTAAGGTATTGAAAGTCTGCTATATGGTACGGTATTATAGATGTTCGTAGCAAAAAAAAAAACGCTCCATGGAATGTGAAAGAAGTAAAATTACAGTATATTTTTTCAAGACAGCTTTTTAATTTCCCGTCACTTTAATTGGATTTTTTTCAAATGTATGACGTCTGTATGATTAACTTTCTCTGAATATAGGTAACCGAGGTAGATATATCGATTATATACGATTTCTGACACTTGCTCATGAACTGCATGACTTGACAAAATAAGTGAGACACTGTTCGCTGGCTAACAATATTGAATTAATTGATGAAGGAACAAAAACACAAGCGATTGTTTGCCTAATTTTTTGCATAGTGCCAATTATTCTGTCTGTCCATCGAAGTGGCATAATGAGGCCCATAACAATATTCATCGCGGCGTTTACTGCAATAGCGATAAATCAAAACTGCAGCCTCCAAGCGTGAGAATGGTAACACCGTACCTACACTACCTACTAGGTAACCTTTCACCTCCTTGGATTGGAGCATGAAAGGACAGAATTACAAACTAAAGCTTGCCAAATTTTTATCATAGCGCCAATTTTGATTGCCCTTCGAAGTGGCATAATAATACCCATATCAGTATTCAGCAGCGGCCTGTCATAAAATAGCGAAAAGCCAGACCTGCAGCCACCAAGCGTGAGAATGGTAACACAGTGCTAGGTAACCTTTCACCTCCTTGGATCTCAACGGTCCTTATACGGCAGACGACGACACGCTGGCGCTCGGGGACCACACAGAGACATGCGCTCTACAAACCGCGGTCATGTTCCAAGAAAATACGTCGTGGGCGACAAACAATAAAGCTACGCTTACACGGGTAATTTTTCAGCAATTATTGCCTGGTAACAGTTGCCCGGAGGCAGTGGTTTCAAAAAAATAAAAATTGCTTTAATTTCGGTAATGTCACCTCTAATTGCTCCATATAATCTGTACGACTAACAAGTTGCTCCACATCAACTAAATAATGGTGTGGCGGTATCTCTAGCAAGATTGCTCAATGTTGGCATCGCAGTTTATTGATTGATGATGTCTTGACTCATCTGTTTTTGACAAATATTGCACAGAGTTGATATTCAGCTGAATCCGGCTTGACTGGAAGCCGATTCCAACATAGTTGGGAAAAGGCTAGGCGGATGATGATTGCTCAGAATTGAGCAATTTAATTTGCCAGTGTAATTGCACCTTAAGGGTAAGACTGTTGTAAAAGTGTTGAAAGTTAAGACCATTGTAAAAGTGTTGAACAGTGTAAGAAATCTAGGACACATACCGAGAAAAGTGATAATGTTTGAGCATAAGCAGTAACTGTGCCTAAATTGTTTATAGTTTCATGTCATTTAGTACGCAGTTAATTTTGTTTAGTTGTAATTTGGTATTCAATTGTTTAGTTTATGGTTTACCTCCAATGCTGTGTGAATACGATTTGTTTATGTTTTCGTTATTTCAGTTGGAAGCAAGAATGGGCGTGTCTTTTAAACTTGCCTTTTATTTTAATTGCAGTTTTTAAGTTCATCATCATCATCATAATCAAAAGATGTTCCTACTGCTGTGACACAGTCCTCTTTTCTTCGAGAGGTGGGCTATAATCTGCCATAGGGCCCAGTGCGGGTTGGTAGTTATCACTGTCGTCGAATTTTGTTTCTAGGACATGCCGGTTTCCTCACCATGTTTTCCTTCACCGTATTGAGAGCAGTCGGTGATGAAATTATTTACACAAAGTAAAGCGTCTAGCTGGGTTCGAACCCACGACCTACACCTCGTAAATCTAGTATCACCCAGGATTCACCACATAGCACTGTATTTTGAGAGATAAGAGTATAGTATTTTTTTTTTTTTTGCCATGTATGTAGACGTGCCCCAAAACTCCGCTTGTCATTGGGCCGTTACCACTGAGCTGAGCTACCACAGCTCCTTTTAAGTTCGAGTTCTGTTATTTGTTTACAAAGCCTATAAGTAATAAGAATTTAATCAGATAAAGGAAAAATAATAAAATAAATTATTTAGTCAACTCATCCCGCGGGATAAGTTTGAGCGGCCGCAGTTGACTAAAGAGCCAAAAAATCCTATTCGGGCCAATTCTGTTTTTAATCTCTTTTATCGTCATCAATAAAACAAAATAAAAACTGATGACGATAAAAAAAAACTCTATCTCTTATTATTACTGTTACCTTAATACCTTTTGTAAACAAATTGATAATATATCAGTTGGTTGTTACTAAGCCGACTTATAATGGTGGACCTACAGCAACCATTGTTCGCACCTCCAAGTTTTTTTACGTAATATTAAAAATAAGGCCGTTTCAATCCGATTATGACGTTGTAATAAAATAAGAGATCTGGCTTTCAAGGAGAAAATACTATATTTATTTTATTGTTCATGATTTAATCAGCGAGTCTGCACCTTAAAACTTTTTTCCTCCACATTCTAAAGTACATAATTCCTGTATGAATGTTTGAGGATAAAAGTTCCAAGTTTGTCGTCTCTTTTTATTGTAGAGAATATGACAGTGACAGGTGAGACTTATGGGGCATTACAAATGTCAAGTTTGTATGAATAGGGAGTGAAACGTGGGGAAGTTTTTATGGAGTGTCGCTCCATACGTCTCCCATTTGGTTGGCTGATTATTGGATTTTAGAAAAAAGTAAAAACGTACTTTGAGAACGGGTTAGTTACCTTACAGTGTAAATATTTATTAGGTACGTAGCGTAAACGTGGTTGTAAAGCTAAATGTGAAATCAATATTCTCTCGAATATTTTATTCAAATCCTACTCAGTGCACCATCTAACTCGAAATACATTAAACCAACGCATTTAGTTAGATAAAGATATTGGATTTCGTAACCTAATCAATCTTTAGGGGGCGACCCATTATGTTGTACTTTGTGCTGCAGAGTTTATAGGCAATAATATAAATCAATAATAAAGCTGAATAGTTTGTTTGTTTGAACGCGCTGATCTCTGAAACTACCAATCAGATTTAAAAAAAATATGTGCAAATTTGATAGCCCAATTCATGAGGACGGCTATTAGGCTACTTAACATCACGCCAGGACCTTAAGGAGCCGAGCAAACATACAAACAGCGCGGCGTTGCGATGCGATGCAACGGGGTGGGCCGGGGGAACAAGACATTTCACGCGGATGAAGTCGCAGGCAGAAACTAGTAAGGTAATAAACAAGGCCGTAAATAACTCGCGCTATATTTTAAGCATGGTAAGTGAGTCATAAGAAAAACAGATTGCAAAACCAAAGGACGACAATAAAAGAAAACAGGCCATGAGGCGCCGGTTAATTTCACAGCGACTCTGCGACATGAGTTCAGCTCAAAATGGAAGAAAACCAAACCAACCCTTATAAATAGAATTACTCCTCGCGCACTGCATGACCAATTCTCTAATTTTGTAACCAGTTACTGGCCAATAAAGAGTATCTTATAAATAGATCTCATCTTTATTGGCGAGTTAATGGTAGAGTAGTCTAACTTATGTAAAGACAGTTGAACACGACAGTGTTGAAGCTTCAAACAAGCTGTGCAACAAGTTTAGAACAGGTGATTAGTCAATAAATGAGTCAGTGATCAATTTAGTTTGCTGCAGTAGAAATTGTTATTTTATAAATGTCAGCGTGGGACAAAAGCACCTACACGAGTTACATCACAAACAGATACCGCTTTATAATGATATACAGGTTTATACCTACCCTGTGTTGACTGTTTTTAAATAATCGAGCATCCTACGCAAAATCAGAACAACGACCGGTGTGAGGTCGAAGGAACCTTGAGAGCGACTTTTGCTCATACAGGTGAACCAGTGACATAGCGCATTGATTGACTGTGTATGTACATGAAAATATCAAGTGTCTGTGAATATTTCTTAACACTGCGAGAATGATTAAAACAGAAATTCTGTGGTACCAGGGCTATGTCGACGGTGGAAAATTCAAATGGCGAAAGGGACAACCCCTGATTTTTCAGGGGAGCGCAAATAACAGAATTTGACCCTTAAAACGCCATAACTTATTAGTTTTTTTTGTCCTATTTGATGATTTTCAAACCATTTGTTTTAAAATTACTTTATTTTTAGCATGACATTGATCAAACCTTCATAAACACAATAGTTTAGAAGATGATGTCCCTTACGACATTTAAACTCTCACTCTGTACCTATTTTTTCTGTTCTGTTTTTCATTGTCTATTTATATGTGTGTACATAAATGGTAAAATAAATAAATAAATTAAAAAGTTAGGTACAGACGCCAGCACATCAAGCTACTACAATCTGTCAAATGTATTTAATAGATTATCAACTTTATCTCTAAAGTATTAAGGTTCAAGGTTGATTGGGAAAATTTGATAGTTTCGGGTAGCTTGACCTGCTGGCGTCTGTACTATTAAAAAGTTAAAAGTTAGTCTAGAAATCATTTTGTTGTAAGGTTGTATTGTACCTAACCTACCTACCTTAGATAAAAATTATTTGACTATTGAAAATCAAATAAAAGTTATGGTCAGGTTAATGATGTAAGTCACACTAATTATAATGGTTTCCATGAAACTAAATACAAATTGTAGCTGTCTGCGTTATAGAAAACCAATTTTGCTTAGTAAAGAGACATGTTTTCAAGTATAAGGATCAATAAAGAATTAAATTTCAAAGGTATGTGCCTTACGACAAAAATGTCCCTTACGACATTTGTCTCCAGCGTCGATATGTATGAGAGACTAATGCGATGGGCGGACATGTGCATGAGTAAATGACACACTGATAGACAAAACACTGTATGACTAATCGAGCGGTACCAATTTGTACGTAGCGCGAGTCAGGGCCACTTCAACGATATGACGAGACCGTTGAAACGGCAATTTAGATGCTGTGCAAACGACAACTTCCTTTTTCAAATGGCAAATTGAAAACGCCTTTGGTGTTCCGTTGTTGAGTCGAGAGAAAAATATGAATGCGAAGTCAAATATTTGGAAATGTAGATATACAATAATTATCAGCCTGTATTGCCCACTACCACGACCAAAAATTCGAAGACATGATGTGACTTCTACCAACCCGCACTGGGCCCGCGTGGTGGATTACGGCCTACTCCCTCTCACAAAGGCCTGTGTCCCAACAGTGGAAGCATTATAGGCTGACTATGTGTTAGCTCCACTGCAGAGCAAAGGGTCTCCCTTTCCTTTTTCCACTCAACTCGATCCTGAGTCAATATGGACCAATCTCGCTTATAATCGTAAAGTAGATTCCCGAAAAATATCAAGCAATGAGTTCACAAAGTAGAAGATGAGTTAAACAGCTGGATTGAGGCAGTTTCTGGTATATTCAATGTCTGTCATAACGCGTTACGTAGCTCGTATGAGTTTTATTATTGTCTAGAATCTAGGCTACAGCTCTACACGTATATTATGTATAATACTGTTTGGTAAGCAGTTACAACACAACAGAGAATAACCTCGAATATTCCAGCTGCGTTCGCTGCACCGCCCACACGAAATTATGGATTGGAAAAACATACGCTGTTTACGTCAACGTACATAAGGGTGTACTAAGATGGGATTAGATTATGTATGTAATTTCATTATCATTGCAAATTGATCGAAAGTCGAGACGAACAGTCATTAAGGGTACCAAAGCAGCACTTACAGAGTGTGATGCATCAATTACACGCACTAATGCATGCCCTACCTTCGTTAGAATACAAAGAGCCTATCGGATTGGTTTCATTGTGCGTACGAATCACATCAGGCGTGATATTCTCCTGCATAATGAGTCAATGACACTGCATATTCTATTGTTTAGTATCTGAGCTCGTTGATTAGCGATATTAACATATGTAATAATTTTTATTTATTCATTTCGAATGCGTCGTGTCCTGAGTGCTATGTCCTCTTGTGCGTCTAGAAACTTAATCATTCTATGTTTAGCTCTTATTTACTAAGCTAAGCTGGCTTAGCATTATAAGAATAAGGCCTGATTCTTCAATAGTCAGATATAAGCTATCTGACTATTGAAAAATCAGCTCTTATAAGAGTAAGAATAAATTTATTTTGCTAAGTTTACACTCAAGTGGATTGAATTCCTACACCTCACACGAGGATTCCCTGTGTTGTGACATCGAGACTCCTTCGTTCCGTTAACAATTTTATATAAAAAGGTACATTTTTAAAAGTTATATACCTAGGTATAAAAAGAGTCTATACATGTTGGTGTGACTTCTGTCAGTTGTGTTGGTGTTGTAGTGTGTGTCTGTTTGCTACGTTTGTTAGTGAGTGCATATGTTATGCACAACAGACTTTTATTTTTATCTAAATGGCCTTTTATACAGCTTTTTCAAATGACGTTTAATTAACTAAGTACCTACTGTTTGTTTTTCTAAAAACAAATAACAGTATTTTTTTTATTTTACTTTGCACCTAATTCCCATCAACATAAAACTGATTTATAACTCAGAGTAATAACTTCGTTTGTGTCTCATAATTAGCTCATTAATTAAGTTTTAATGACACAACATAAACTTATTTCTATTGTTTACTGTCTGGCTAATGATTTTTTATCTCATTATCACTTGAACTCTTGCGCCTACTTAAGAAGTTCTAAGAACGTAAACCATGACACCATATTATTATTAATATTTATCCGCAATATAAACAGTGAACGAAAGCTGTGAACCGAGCGGCAATGTTTACTTTGAGAATAGTTCACGGGTATGAAAAAATAAATAGTACTGGTACAATATTAAACAACGCACCTCTAACAAAGTATTCTAAAAGCCGCGTGGTCGTGAATCAGAATCAAATAATCTAATGTTTACTACCGCGTTGGTTATCCCAAGCGTGACTCATTGTAACAGAGATGATTGTCCAAATCGTTATTCTGGGTTGGTTGAATATTAGCGTAGTTAACATTCATGTATCGTTCAGGTATTGATGTTTTGTCAACAGAGACAATGTGTACAGATAACAGAACACAGAACACACAAGCCCTGTGTGAATGTGCCTTATGTTTAATCTCGGTGAAATCGCTAACAATACGACATGAGCGCGGCTGTTGTCGTCCTTGACTGGCGAGCAGGCGCCAGTAAGCGCCGACACTGCTTTCTGAGCCTGTACCACGAATTCTTAAGCCTATTGCCTATTTTGTACCGAAAGAGAAAGGCTGCTGAGTAAGTGTAACGCCGGCCTACTCGCTCGCGAAAACCGCGAACATTTTGCCGAGCGTGGTACGAGCTCACTCGCTTGCCACCACTCTACTACTTATATTTAGAGCTGTTTTCAAGCCCCAACGCCAACAGTCATTTATAGATTGCAAATCACCATGTAAAGGGTCACGATTAGATATTTAAGTACTTATTTAAATAGTCGCTTGTATTGCTCATGTTTTAGCAATCAACCCATCCATATTTGTTTG
Source organism: Apamea crenata (assembly GCA_949629185.1). Classification (NCBI taxonomy): domain Eukaryota; kingdom Metazoa; phylum Arthropoda; class Insecta; order Lepidoptera; family Noctuidae; genus Apamea; species Apamea crenata. The sequence continues at coordinate 10,207,776 of OX451363.1, read as the reverse complement.
ATTCTCAACACTTTCTCGACCAACTCGCTTAGATTCAACGTATGTAGATCTGTAATCGAACACATGCGTGAACGTGTGAACATTTTTATTTGAGCACACTCTATTATTACGAACATTTATTAAATTGCAAGTGATAACATGAAATTTAAAAAGCCCCATTTATTATAACAGCACTTTAACATAAAGTAAACCATAAATAAGAAGTGTTCATATTTGCATAGCTGTACATAGACATATTATACGTTTGAATACACGAGTTGGTCATGTGAAAGCATTCAGTTTTTTTAGCACTAACCGATTACTTACTGCTTTTTACTAAACAATAGTTTTGGGGTATAGTCACATCGCAGTTAAACGGTAAACACAAGTCATTGACCACAAATGCAACATGTCACGAACCACGAATACCGTAATGACTGTCTTAATAGAGTCACATTAGCAACACCGAATTTAGGACAATCTTGTCAGAATATAAAGTAGACATGGGTACACTCCAGTGATAAATTGCTATTTTAAGATAAAACCAGTTTCAACTCCAGCGGTTAAATAAGTCATTGAAAAAATATCTTATTGTATTATGTATTGCCGAAAAAACCAACCAACAACCAACCTTAAACTTAATCGATGCAAATTCGATCTCCAATACCACTTCCTGAGTGTCAAGGACTGTTCCTTATATTGTTTTAATCGCTTATAATATAATTCTTTGGTTAAAATATGGATCACGTGTATAGCGTGCACTGTGCACTTGGTTGCGCGATACTGAAATGTTTGTCGTGACAACCTGCAATTAATCTCAATGTTCTATAACTTAGAACGTTGTTTCATAGCCGATTGTCAACTGAGACACCGTCATTGAGTTTTCGGGGGATATTTCACAAAAAGCTATTGAGTAATTGGTATCATTGACACGCACCGAACACAGTTAGAAATTACTCGGAATTAGAACAAAGGTATTCTGACTTCTTAGAAGTGTAGATCTAATCAGTATTATATACGTTACATAAAGTGGTTTAAGCAAAAAGTTGTAGAGGTAAATTTCCCGATGTGGGAGTTGATTGGGGCGTATAAATAGCCGGCCGGCATCCAAGCCGGAGCGGGACCGGCCGGCGCGGCGGCGTGGACAATGGATTCCGTAGACGAGACGCGTTCCATATGGATGAACTGCTAAAGGGCATACATGATCGCGTTCTAAATGCTAGCTCATTCATTTAATATGAAATTCCTAGCTATTATATTATAATTGCTCATTGTTTCGGAGGAAGAATTCTGAGCTTCAATGTAGGTACTGTTAACAGAATCAAAACTTTCGTTTTCAAGATTTTCTTCTTATAAAAGACAACAGCTAAATGAATTGTTATTGCTTTTAAAGTTTATAAATCAGTATTAAACATATTTGGTAATAAAAAACCACTTTCGAATCTTAACGTTAGACAAGAGATATCACAATTTTAAACAATGCTTGAAATTGATCGCTTCATATATTTCTTCAAGAGTCGGCGTAAGAGTAAAAGTCACCGATCATCTTTTATCGATTAATAGAATATAAATGTCGCATGTGTGTGATTTTTTAAACGGTTAATTGAGACTAACTTGAAAAAATCAATCATTATTTAAGTATTTATTTTATCCGCTCAGAAAGGAAGATAAAGCGATCCTGTGTGAGAAAAGAGCCATAAAACGAATAGTCATTAAGATTAAGTATGACTACGACCTATAAATTAACTCCGCTATATTTTATTCGAAGGAGCATATTCATTAATAAAAATATAATATGAAGACATAAAAAGGGCATCATTCGACAGAACGATATTTCAAAAAAGAAGACTCGCTTTCACGCGATTTATCGTTAACATTCTTATGAACAAATTAGAGTGGCAGATGGCATTTGTTTATTTTTGGATACTTCCCAAAAAAAGGGAACAAAGTGCCAAGTAAGATAGCGCCAAGTGTTGAAGGAAGCTGTGAAGATATGCTAATAACCGGCTTGTGGGTTATATCGCGCCCAGACATGTTATCTAGGCAGAGGCGTCGCCGGTCCCCGCAATGGCGTCGCTATGTGTTGGTAGTTGGACCACGTCGTGTACACACTGGTTATAGGCTTATAGCTAAGCACGGCAGCATGGATAAGCAAACACATTTAATATGCGGTTAGTAATGCTGTGCATGCTACGTCTACAGAAAATACATTACAAATGACGAAAATACGACAATTAATGTCGTGCTAAACTACAAAAGTGTGCAGGAAACGGAAAATAATGCTTTAATTTTACAGTGACTTATCGAATTGGTGCATGCTTAGTATTCACGACCGTGAAAATTGGCGTTTATACAAACAATCATAAAGAAAAGTCGGCTAAAAGCCCTGTGTTCTAACATCATTTGAAAGAAAATTCTCAATTTTCTCGATATACTCTTCCTGCATACATGATTTTCCAGTCTAAAGCGCAGGTACCTGTGTTACGAGAACTCGTAAACTTCAGCGGATCTAAAATAAGAACATGGAATTCCAAGATGCTCTCAACCTTGAAATGTAAGAACGAACTGATTTTAAGGCCCAACCAAGGACAACCATTGATCACTAGTTTTCAAGAATGATATATTGTGATACCACAAGGTTTTAATTGAATATGCCAGAGATCTGTCGTCCTGAATATATGTGTTTTTATATAAATCTTAAACAGAAGGTCAATTCTCGTAATTAAAAACGTTCAAAATCTAGTTGCAATCTCATCTCAGCGTCAATCAATGTGAAAAACTTGTCAAAAATGTGAGAAAATGTTAGAAATATTTTTGACAGATTGCGACTGAGATCAGACTGTGAATGTTCTTAAAATTACGAGAATTGCCTCTCAGGCCTTTGTGTTATAGGTGCATAACAAGTCAAAGGGACGTCAATTCGTAACAACCGCCATTTTGACCTATACATTTTGAATTAACATATCTTTGTCATACATAAAACATATTTTGCTGTAAGCCTTATGAAACTGAATTTTTCATGGTAAACCTGTATGAAGAGTTATTATGTTTTATAAATTAACTAATTCTTATTTTACTACCTGCCATGTACAAAAAACTATTTATTATAACCACTTAATTCTACACATTCGTAAAAACTTATTGGATCTTGTCTAATTCTTCGAACAGTACCGTGTAACAAACTATTGTAATAAAACCAGTTTTAGTAGATAACCAGGAAATAATTAAGTCTAGCTACAACCGTGTGTAAGCATTTTATCAAATGTTTTTGCAACACGCGTACTCGTCCGTGGTAAAAAATCACGTTCAGAACTAAAGCTAAGTTTCATAACGTCAAAAAACGCCTACTAGAGCGACTCCAATCTATGTAGAATATGCGTGGTTACTAACATTTTATGTCTTATGAAAATAGTTTAGTATGTAATATTTACGTTTATCAATTGATTACGTTTTTCTTTAATCTATAATACGTAGTTCGTTCTAGCCACTGTACTCCGTGGTTCTAGCCCATACCTACGCGGTTACATCGCAGCTGATACGCGCGTCTACTCGTCTACAACGCTAAGCCGAAACGACACCTACGCGGCTACAACGCATTTGCTACACGTGTCTACGAGGCTACAACGCAAAGAACTGCTTCGCGCGACGACGCGGTTACAACGCTACGTCATGTCGCGCGTCGACACCACTTTCACGTGGCTACGACGCGGCTGCTACGCGCCTCTACGCGACTGCTACGTCTACGCGGTTACATCGCGACTAACGGGCGGTCTTTGCATCGACTAAGGTACGGTTTCGCAGCGTCTACGGTCGTCTACGTCGGTGTATACGTGCGTATTGGCCTACGCTGGACAAACAACTGGTGTTCAAAACAAAACAATCAGATAAACAATCAGAAAATAGATATTTGCTGTACTTGTACGTTACTTTATACGAGCATTGTGTCGATTCAAGTCGAAAACATAAACGAGTATTCAAACTTTGTAATCCAGCTCATTAAATATTGAGGTTTGCTTAAGCTTCACCGTTCTTTCACTGTGTGTATACCAAAAAAAGATAAATAGTACGTTACACCAACTAATAAATCAGTCAATATCCTTTTAAAAACACTATAACTCAAAGGATTTATGAATAACAACGGGTTAAAATAACGTATAGTAAACTCCGTTACTAAAGAGGGTTTAACCGAGAAGTTTCTCAGTAATTAGTAGTTAGCATGTAGAAGTACATTCAAGGCGTTACTGTAAATCTTTTAATCATTGGCTCTATTATCGAGTCGGATCAATTAACATCGAGTCGTCGAGAGGACGGACGGGTGCCGCCTACGGGCAAATCGCGTGTTTTAGAGCAAGCCTGTAATTGTAGCAGGGAGACGATAAACCGTATTAAATAAAACCAATGACGTTTGTTATTCTTGAAGGGGTATGGACAGGTGTATTGTTTGCATAGACACATTTTTATGGTGATGGTTTTTAAGATGAAGTCTATGCTTGTACCAGGGAAACTATTACTATCCTTCGTTCTCAATTAAAATCCCAGGCCGAGGCCTGTATCGTTTATTAGCTCACGACTTCGTCCGCGTGAAATTTCGGCCCCCGACCCGCCGCGTTGCATCGCATTGCCCGTTCGCAATATTAGTTCGTTTTCGTTTAGCGTTCTTTTTTCTGACTTTTTTTCTTTTTGCTCGACTTCTTAGGGTAGCGTGGTACTGACAAATGATTTTATTTCTGTAAGAAGGTTTGTACAAACACTTTTACACGTCAATCATATTTTTTAGTCATCAACTAGATGAGGTCGGCGTTTCCTATCTGACTACTCTGAGAAGAAAGGCCGAAACTAACTCAGAGGCATAGGTCACAGTAATGTTAAATAGCCTAAAACTTTCCTCAAGAATTGGGTTATCACATGCAAAAAGATTTTTTTAAATCCAATCTTAGGCTAGTTTCCTAAAAAAATCTTATTAGTCCGTCAGTTAGATTACCAAAAAATATTGAACCCGTATTTTTTCTTTTGTTAATTAAATAAAAAATTATGAAGATATCGCCCGTTAAACTTCCGCGTGGCGTCACTTGCTTGCGACATTTTTGCAAGCAAGTGACGTCACGACCCCCCGCTCCCAAATTTTGACGCGCTTTATCTTTGTCATTTTTTGTTTGATTGACAAAAGAAAAAATACGTGTCCATTATTTTTCGATAATCTAACTGACGGACTAAATATAATTATTATTTTTTCAGGAAACTACCCTATTGGTACCCGTTCCAGAGATTACCGCGCTCAAACAAACAAACTCTTCAGCGTTGTTTAATTAGTTTAGATTTCCTTACAGAAAATCATTTAGCTTGAAATAGAAGTCAATTTCAGGACTTTCTAGCTGTCTACCACAAGATGACTTGAATCTAAATTGAAGCCGTTGCAGACACAAATTGAATTTAATCGCGATGTAGGCACTCTATCTCTATCAAGGAGAAACCGATATCTCGTTAATCTATTGACTCCTGTTGTCTTCATCAATTTTAGATTGAATCCCGCTTTCATACCTCCCAGTATCAATTAATCTTAGTTAACATGACGCTGAAAGTGTGAACCAGTTTTTAAATTACTAATGTTATACGATCCTAGTGGTTTGATTGGTGGCTTCAAAAATAGATTGGTCTTTAAATAGGCTTTTGTGGGACAAAGACAGAATGAGTGGGCTTTCTCAAATAATCTATATCTATTCACTAATAATAAAGCTGAAGAGTATGTATGTTTGAACGCGCTAATGTCTGAAACTACCAGTTTATTTTTGCATTTGATGGCCTATTCTTGAAGGCTATTTAACTATTTAACAACACGCTAGGACCATCAGAAGCCGAGCAAAAAAAAGGCTAAAAAGAACACTAAGTAAAAATGAAGTAATAATGCGGGCAGGCAATGCGATGCGACGGGGTGGGTTAGGGGAACAATATATTTCACGCGGACGAAGTCACGGGCAAAAGCTATACAACTATACAATTGTGCGACCGAAAGTAGAAACAGTACCTACGTGATGTGGTCGTCAGTTTATTATTTGTGTAGGAGAACGTGAAATTTTAAGTAAATAACATAAAATGACCTTTGTTTGCAGCTTTTATTCGAACAAAGTTTAATTCTAACGGGGTTATTCCTCTTTAAACAATGTCGATTTTATAGTTTACATTTCAAACTGGTCTGTCAATTAACCCGCAGACGAAGAGCGGCTTGACTTATGTTAGATAGCTATCTAAATGACAAACTAAAATTGATCACGACTTCAACTAACATTTTTTGCGTGTCTACGCAGACGAGTTTTAAACGGCAGTCATAGTAATTATGTACATAAATACATTATTATAATTACAGCCTATAATGGACACGGTCGTAAACTTTTTGCATTTGTAGATTTAGATAGCTCAAAATCACTGGTCAATAAATCTAAACTAAATAAACGACGTACCTATCATAAAAACTAAATATTATAAAGATAAAAGATTTGATTTTTTATATGTTTGTATGGTACACTTTCACGCTAAAAACGACTGAACGGACTTTGATGAAATTTAGCACATGGGTAGACCATGGGTTGGATATAAATATGAAGGATGAAGGTAGTATGTTTGTCGAAGGACCGATGGCCGGTGGAGCAGACGAGTCCTGGAGTGGAGACCACGTATCGGCAAGCATAGTGTGGTACGCCTCCCAGCTAGATGGACGGACGACCTAAAGAAGGTTGCTGGGACGGACTGGATGCGGAAGGCGGAGGACAGGGTGTTGTGGCGCAGCCTGGGAGAGGCCTATGTCCAGCAGTGGACTGCGATGGGCTGAGTTGATTGATTGATGAAGCTAGTTTTGCGCATTCCAAAGCGTAGTAGGTAACTATGGAGAAGACCGGGCAAGACACTCTATGGACACTCTTAGTTACATCATTAATGTTGAATTGAAAGACGTACACGTTAATAGTGTCCAGAGTACAGCAAATACGGCAATAATACGGCAGCAATACGGCTTTGACGGCACGGTTGGCGCAGTGGTTAAGCGATTGACTGCTGCGCTGCGTGTCGCGGGTTCGATTCCCGCACGGAACAAAAATTTGTATGGCCTACAAGTAGTTGTTCCGGGTCTGGCTGTTTGTGTATGTGACTTTAAATGTTTGTGAACGCACCCACGATACAGGAGTAATTCATAGTGTGGGGCAATGTTTAAAAAAAAAATAGAAACAAAAAAAAACTATCCAAAAATAAAAGGGGGGGGGGGGGGGCGATGAATCCGCGGGGCTAGTTTTATATAACGCAATAAAAGATGTTTCGTTCCTAAAGGGGCTGTAGTCCATAATAACGACAACTGGTTCCAAGGAATGCAGAATCAGGATTTCACAGTGAATGTATAGATAGGCCCCTGTTTTTGCATGGAACACGTGGGCGGTGGGTGCGCCAGACAGCGACTTTTACTATTTGTTTATCAAGCTCCGGTAATAAATTAAATAGATTCCAATTATGTGTATAATTGGCGAAAGCATAGCCGTTTGATATAACACTTTTTATTTATTATACAACGTGTTACAACACATCCTTTGGTTAGTTTCAGGCTTTTTTTTGTTTTAAAAATGTTTGTTTCTGTGGTTACTTATATTATATATCTTCGTTCATCGTTGTATTGATAACTAACTTTATCGCGACTTTCTCGTGAAATTTCTGGTTGTTGTTGTTTGTTTCATAAAATATATAAAACTCGGCAATACTATAGCTTCCCATTAGTGAAAGAACATTCGGAATCGGATCAGTTATTCCGAAGCTGGGTAATCTTCGGAATTACTGATCCGATTCCGACATACAAACTCAACAAACTGTAACCTTTTTATTATATTAGTTTGTATCTTATTTATAAGACAACAATAATATGAGACCATTTTATTATACTTATAGAATAAATATCTGACAACAAAAATGCTGTAGGTACAGATGCCACCACATCAAGCTACCCAAATTTTCCCAATCAACCTTGAACCTAAAGTTTTAGCGATAAAGTTGAAAATCTATTAAAGAAATTTGACAGATTGTAGTAGCTTGATGTGCTGGCGTCTGTACATGATATCTATATTAAAGCCTAACTTCATAAATATCTACAAGGCCTATACTTATTGATCCACCTCCTTTCTAGACTAAATCAAATAAACATGAACGAGATACGTAGTTCAGTGTCACAACCCGTACCAACAGTATCTACTATTAAAATAATTGGTTAAATTACGTTCAATATTGGTGTTCCAGTTTCAACAATTCATTGAGCATGTAATACGGACGGTGGCATGGAAATATTAATCTTTTTTATGTCTATGGTCGGTACCTCGTCAAAACCACATTTTGACACCTCTGTTATCACATAATGACGCAGTGACTCGACTTGATTGTCTTTTAAACACCATTATTATAGTGTGTGCAGTGCAAGCTCGCTCTTTTCAGCATCGACACTTTTCGTGCGAACAAGTACGGTGTGGGCTAATCTAATGATTTAAATCTTTGGTCGGTGGAGAACGCTGGTACCGGTGGTCGAACAGTTATTAGATACGGTTTTAAATCACGTGGGTGATGGCTCTCGGACCATCTTTTATACGCCTACTGCGATATAATTTTAATAACAAGTCGTAAGTGACACCGTGTACATTTCTAGTGTTGATCTGATATTAAATATAGATAGAAATGTGAAGTCGTGTAGGCAGTGTGGTCGTAAAAGAGAAGTTGCGATTGCGACGCCCAGTAGGCGTCACACATATCGTAAAGTAATTCTATCGTTACCTAGCAGATTCTAGACTATTATGTTTGCTAATACTAAACTGGTCTTATAAAAATACCTGGAAGCCCGGAATTCACATGCCTGTAATTTGCACAAAACTATGCTGCTTGCTTGCCATAGCAACGTTTGATTGGTGAATACCATAATTGCATGCAAGGTACTTGCATACTTTTTGCGAGGTACAGGTATGTGTATTCCGGGCTTTAAATACATAGATAGTTGAAATTATTCAATGAAACGCAGCAGTTTACGCGCGTTTGATAATTTGTCGCATTCATATTTTCGTTCGAGAAACTGGTTGAATACAGAGATAGAATCAGATAATTAATTCAACAATGAAGAGCTAAGCGCAGGTAATTGTTTATTTTAATAACGACCAGAAAGATAATAGGAACTTTCAGAAAGTAAACTAATTAATAAGCTAATAATATGCAATTTGTTTGTAAGTTCATTTCCATTTCAAGCAAATATTGCCCCAACAAGTTTGTAGCTTCTCCTTTGAACCGAGATTCAGACAAGTAGGAGCAACTCGGGGAATTAATAAAGCCGCAATAGGGTTGGAGACAGCTTCTTGCTAAAACTTTCTACACCCAACAGCGTTTAGTTGCAAGTTCCATTTTTATTAAACTACATTTTAGTGGCTTGGACTCAGCAGTCTTATGGGCCTTTGATACGGAGGAATGAGGGATATTTGGTGTGAAAAGTTTGGAATATGGAATGTGAATTAGCCAGCGAAACAATGACTTCAATGTACGGTCACCAAAGGAGATAAGTAACCAGGGCCATCCGATATAGTTGAAGTTTTATAAAAAACCGATGGATGTTTTCGAATAAAATTTAATTTAATTAATAGAAAACAAACAGTTAGTTTATCCAATTAAATTTCATTCGAAAATATCCATCGGTTTCTTACTAAACTTCAACTATATCCGACGACCCTAGTTACTTATCTCCTTTGGTGACTGTACCTATATGACAAAGAATATGGCTAGAAATAGGGTTGCCTCTGAGATGACGGGTGAACCGAACCGCACCGAGATGTAGGTAGGGGACAAGAAGATATTCTGCGCAGATTCCAAATAAATTGGGATAGTACTGTTTTTGAGAAAAAATGTTTAAGCAGTCCAATGAATACGCAGTTACTTAAATGTCTTTGCTACTTATTTGGTTTGTGCAAGAGTATCAGTTTGTCCGTGGTAAATAGATAGCTGACTATTAATATTTAGGTCACTGTACCTAATAGCCATAGCCATCGACATACCGTTTTAATAGAATAAAGATGGCGACATAAAGTCTGTTATAATTGTATAATGAGCTCAACAGAATAATTTATACTACAGAATAACTTAAACAAAATATTTGTTAATTAATAAATTATGCTGAATATTTTAATAGGTAATGAGGTTGGACTTAAAAGTCGAAATAGTTCCGATAGAAATTGGATGTATAAACAGATGTGATGTTAGTGATATCAACTGGCTTGCATCGGTTCGTGACAAATTAACATGTCCAGTGAAACACGCTACAATTAATTTGTGTAGCTACAGTAAATATAACGAGTTAAATGAAATGTAGCATTGTGGGCAAATGATGCTAACCTACATATATAATTTACCTGCTTACTCACACACAAGTTTGTTCTGTGTATATTTACACATTGTTATGTTTAAGGGCCCGTAGCTAAATAATAAAAGCCGCACAGGTCGATCGATCAGGTTAAGCCGCGCTTGCCGCGGTTGGTCTATGGATGGGTGACCATCTTTACATACCGAGACTCGGAAAGCACGTAAAGCGGTTCGTCCCGGCTGTCATTCGTAGATCTTTGACAGTCGTTATGGGTAGTCAGAAGCCCGAAAGTCTGACAACCAGTCTTACCAAGGGGTATTACCTACTCAGTAACTGGGTTGTGGAGGCCAGATAGGCAATCACTCCATGTAAAATACGGGTATTCAGCTGCATCGAGGTTAGACTGGAAGCCGACTCCAACATAGTTGGGAAAAGGCTAGGCAGATGATGTTCTGTTTAAGGGCTGTTTATGTAGTTGAAAATAATCTTCCTAATTTTAGAATGACGTAGGTAGTAGACGTCTTTACCTGCGTCATTCTAAAATTAGGGTTTTTATTTATGTAGGTAAGTACTGTACTAAATGAAGCAGTATTAAAAGCTAATTAGAGTCTAAGCAGTTTATTTATGGGTAAACTTTGGTTAAAGTTAAGAGACGTTTAAAGGTCAATAATGTATGGTTCAACAGTCGCTAATCATTACTTAACTTTGATCAATGTTACAAAAGAAACCCGCAAATAAATGCTAGTAGGTTGTGAACAGAGGGGCAATTCTTCGTAGTTTTTAGAACGTTCACATTCTGGTCTCAGTCTCAATACCTATGACAAAAATACCTCAAATTTCCTTACATTTTTGACATTGATTGTCGATGAGATGTGATAATAAATAAATAAAAAAATAAAAATCTTTTATTTCACAACCAAAACAGAACAACAAGGTGATGATTGGAGCCTCCTTTTAAGCAAAGAAAAAGCCTGTATTAGGAGACTCCTAAAGAGATGATTGCGACTAGATTTTGAACGTTTTTAATTTCAGGAATTAGCTTTCTGGCCTCCTTAGATAACAAATGTTTCAACAACGAGCCGTCACGTTATGATTATCTTTTCAAACAAAAGATTGTCTCCACTAACTGTGAGTGCTTTTGTGAATGAAGAAACCCTCTTGTGTTCGGAACCAAGACAATTTTCCGTTATGGATGATGGTAATACCATCACTATTATACTTACATCGCTCCACGGTATCATAGATTGAATAATCGGAGACAGTGAACTTACCTGCAAAAGGAGAAAACAATAAAATTAAACATTACGTAAAACTGAACAAATCTAATCAAGTACGCGATTAAAATCTTTCCACATTCTAAGTTAATGGATTAAACTGATCAATATCCTTACACACGAGACATCATTCATCATTTATATTGTTACGTAATCTCGAAAGCGCAAGCAAAGAACGGTACACCGCTATAATATAGAGATGTTATGTAATGATTTGGCATCAAATATGTTAATCCAAGCGTTGTCGAATTGATAATGTCGTTGATATTCGGAACCATCGGCGTCGTGCGCACGAGTAGGCTTCCGATTCTTATATAATAACACTTGCGGACCTTACATAACCGCCGACGGCTAAATTAGCACTTTAGCGCTAATCAATTATTATAATTTTTACTTGTTTTGCTAATAAGTTAGAATAGAGAAGTAAAATGAATTTATTATTGTTTAGAGGCGTTATTAATTAGGCTATCTGGCATTCGGGATTCCGTTATACGAGTATCTATTTACATTTGGTTTCGCGTTATTATGTCGCTTAATTAATTCTACGTAAATATTATTAGGTAAACTAAATAACAAAGCTGCCTAGATTAAATAAACTAAATTACGAACAAACAGCTATTACGCCAGACTTATCAGTAAGTAATCTAAATTAGGTAAACCAACTGTCTGAAACAACTTTATGTTCATGCGAAAAAACTGTAGTTTCAAAACAATTGTTTATTACTATTTGTGTCGAATAATTATATTATTTTTTATAACATTACGCGTTCATTATCCTTCATGAAACAATCTACGAAATAGATACTCACGTGCTAAGTAAACGCGATTCGCTTCGAAACTATGAAAAATAATTTCACCTTAGAAAAACGTTTCTAATATAAACTTATGAGGTACTAAAATAAAGAAGATCAATTATTGTCACAAAGTAGCACAAAATGAGGAAAATTAAGTAATTAACATACGACCGCGGTGACAATCTGGATGACGACTGAGATGAAAAGTCACGAAGCATATCCTTCCTCTGGAAACTACTAACGTTGAAGGACACTCTCCTTTATGTCCTACTTGCTCACCTCGCTCATACAATTCCAAAACCTTGATACGCAATTGTAAAACTAATTCCCATACTTATATGGGCTGAAGTTCCGTCTGAAATAATATGACGCAAGAAGATTCACTGAATGTGACCCGCAGCAGAGCATGAACCATGTAAAGGTGTACTTAACTCAACACTAAAGACTAAGGAAGTTTGTTTGTACTTGTTGCTATAATCAGGCTTTACAGTATCACGTCTTAATGCCTTTGTCCCTTATTTGATACCAGTATAATGTACTCGTTGATACTTTATCCGACAATTAGGTGATAAGCTGTTGATAAGAATTGGTAGTGTAAACAAAATAATAAGTTTACGTTCATGCTCGTGTCCCAGTTTGGAAATTATTAATGAAAATAGGGCCAAAACTTGGCAGAGATAAGAAAATGTTGACATAAGCTCGTTTAAAAAGGGCCTTCAAGCGAAATTGCTTAAAAAGGACGTCCAATAAAAACAGTCTTCCAATTTCACCGCGAAAAATTGAGTTTACTTTTTGAGTTTTTCTGACTCATCTCATTTGGATAACCAAATAAATGAGGACGTGTTTACCGTAAACAAATACGTTCAATTTTCAACACCATTCACTTTGCGTGTCAACAATCTTATAGAATCAACTAGGTCTAAACTTTGCCCATAAACGACAGCTGTTCAATAAAACACCGATGTTATCAATGGCAGTATTGACATAAGTAATTTAAGAGTCATCAGCGATTAAAATGGTGGCTCATGCATGATGCGGGCTGCAGATGAACAGGGGGCTATTGTATGCGGGCGTGTGCGTCGAGGACGTCGCCTCGCCATCCGGACAGACATTTTACACAGCTTTATATTCATTGATACATTCATAGATACTGAGTCGGCATACTTATTGCATGCACTGAATCTTGAACAAGAAATAGGTTCGATGCTATCGGTCGATTGTTTATCGTGAGAGGTACAAACAAGTGATATGGGGAAGATGATAACGATAGAAATGACGCTTCCGTGAATCAGAATCAAGAATCGATATATCTTATAAACTAATAAGTATGCAGTCTACAGTTAAAACAGAATACTTAAAAATATTACTAACGGTTCTAGAGCATAATCGTGTCTTAGGTTACAGAATCTTGGGTAAAATGACGCTGATCTTCCAAATATTAGCGGTTTCTTTCAATTTCAAGCACTACAAATTATGTGGTTATCAAAGCCATTCCAGCGATGCAAATAGTTATAACGAATCGAAAGTTCCTCGGTGACGTAATACGCAAATTGTTTTCAATGATTTATAATTTAATTATATTAGCATACTCGTGAATCGTGATGCGTTTGCAAAATACTGACAGCCTTGGTTAAACAATCGTAGATCTAAAAATATAAGATCGTTGATTGCCAAATTGATAATTACCCTACTAATCCTCGTCAGAACTTGAAGTGGTTTCGACTTTTCTATTATTATTTACTGATACAACTCCCTAAGTCTTGAGCTCCTCTTATGTCACGTCAAGCTATTAGAAATATTGCACAGTAATGTTATTACTATTATCTGCTGCATCCATTACCGTATCCTTCGATTTCGTATCAATAGTCTGCAAAGTGCGACTACTACTATCGACTTCCCCGCACAATACTTGTCAATTCTAATGATCTGCAACACCATTGTTCAACCCACATCCAGTCACTTTTGACAATAGGCCGTTTTTGTACTATTGAGCAAGAATATCATGTGCGAATATGATTGAAATAATAATGAACACCTCATTTACAATGCAATTAATTCGACAACAATATCTTATAGACGTAGAATTGCAGACTCGTATTGCAAAATTATATATCATACATGTATTGAAGGTCACCGAACAAGGTCCAAATAAAGAAGAAAGACAAGATTTAGATTCAAAATGTGTGCGACATAAGGTTTCCATATGAATTCAGCGTTAGATAAAGCAGGATCGCAAGACTATAATGTAATCTCGACCCACATAAAGAAGCAGATAAAAATCACGAACGAGCCGAGCTATGTCGTGTCCTATGTAAATATCGACCCGGGGGCCTTTTGAAGGAAACTGCAAACAAAAAGTTTAACTTTCGCCTTGTCATACATAGGCTAGAGTGGTAACTGTGACAGTAGGCACTTTCCACTGTGGGTGTCACTGGTCGCCCATTGTGTTCCAGCGAAAGCCGAATAAAAACAAAAGGTTGTTTGGGAGTACCTACATGTTATTTCGACCCCCAGTGGAAATATGACTGATAAGTGGTTCAAGCGATCAAATACGAAATTTCTATTGGTTTATTTCCTCTAACATCCGACCCGATATGACTCACACGCACTTGTTGACATACAATGTAGGTAGTTCTGCTCGAATAAGAATAGATGACCTAGACTTCAAATACTCTCATTTTAATTGCCAACTTATGTTACCGGATATTGAAATCAAATATGTATTTGATACACAAAACGTGGTTATTTACTTTACGTTGATTTATGAAAAGAAACCGCTTTCCCTGATGATTGAGGACATCGTTCAAGGTACAGTTAGTTACGTCAGCGTCCGGATGAATTTCTCGATGGTTTTTTTTGCAAATAGTAAAACTCGTTTTTATGCGACCTACAAAGCACTCGGAAACCCATGTTTAGATTGCGTTGAAACCCAAGCGAATGATTACTTTCTTCTAAGTGACTTTTTAAAGTAAACGGCGAGAATATTTCGTAATCGAGACTGCCATAGCTGCTGCCATTGTGGTTATGATTAAATGCTTTATTATTAATTAAAGACGTGCGGTTGGTGTTGCATCAATGTCACTAGAAAGTCGTATGGATAACTTTTTATCGACACATGATGTCGATAGCTCGCTCGCTAGAACCAGACTTACGTTATCACCTGTCTCCCCTTATAGAATGCTCTTTGACGTGTCGCGGCGGCTAGCTCTCTCCTTTTAATGACTTTCCAAGAAAGACAGGTGCTTGGATTATCTATGTATCGATATTTTATATGTCTGTAGTGTCAATTAGAGCTTATAAAACCGAAACTCCTTTACTACGGGACGTCCTCGTCGTCATAAGATTTATTAATAACAAAGTGTCTTAGCCTTGGCACTTGATTTAATACTATTTGCTTCATAAAGCATGGGGCACGCAGCCAAACAGCTATTCTCTTTGAGATTTAATACTGCATTACGCACATACAACAACATCCATAATCATGGAACCATATTCAACTATACTTAGATCAGAAAAAAACTGGATTATAAAAAGTATGTTATTCAAACAATAATTTATTCATCGGAACAAAGCCGAAAGCTTATCCAGTTTTCGTCTAAACCCGAATACAAATAAAGTACCCTGAGGGAGGATATGTATGTAAGTTCATAACTAAACATGAAACTTTGCGAGGCGTGCATCCAAATCGATACGCCCCCCGGTCGAGTGCGGCATGACCGCGGTCGTCGGTCGGCCGGCGGTCAGTGCAAAAACACTCGGAAACAAACGCCTCATGGCCACTCAGTTTTTGCCTCACGGAGCTGCTGAATTTTATTCACAATTCACAAACTGCTCAATTGTTAGGTCACGGTAATAATCATTTCCACACAAGCAAATAATGTATTGTTGGTTTACAGGTATCATTGTACTGTGGGAACCGTCGATGTTACTGACACAAATGAGAATGGTGTTGGTTACATTTGGCTAGATGGAAATTTAGGATCTTTTTAACGAAGTGTCAGGTTTCTGATATGATATTGAAAGCAACCTGTCCGTCTTTTTGTTAGACAAGGCTGACACGAAACCACCAATTCGTAACGTTATTTCTGCGCAAAATTAAGATTATTGGCCCAATTCTCGGGTATATTGTTTCAAAGTATTCGTTTTAAATTACCACACGATCGAAACCGTATCTAATGCGTTCATTTTATATCTATGCCAGATCCGACTAAGTAATTAAGTTTAAAATCTAGATAACTAGTTATTATATGCGTTAAACACTTATAGTTGGATACCATAACTCATATTATGGTTTACTGACTTAGAGATAATTAGTAGGAAGTGTAAGGTCTTAAGCTTCCTTATTTTATTTTCCTAGCATCTGACATTCACTTGCATCAGATAAATTGCTATGTACGGCTTTTTATGACTTCATTTTGTTCACATAATGTTTATGATTCTATCGAGAATGCACGGTCTTAATGTCATCTTTATTTCCTTCATCAAACCAGTCTAAAGCATGACGGACACGCCCAGGACAAGGGTTGACAGCTGTATTAGACTTTAATCTTAACTCATAAGAGCTATTTTCATGTCATAGGCTTTGTGAATTAAATTTCCAAGAACTGTCTAATCCTTAGCTGAGCTCTAATCGTAAAACATTTTTTGTTCTGTGAATTAAATTCTGCTTCAATTCTTTTAGTCGGTGATAATTATCTTTATCTACATCAACTTTTCCAGATGCGGTAACGCCCAGAAATAGCTGTGCCAAATTTTAGCTATAAACACCAAAATGGCTTCCTTGAAAAACAGTTTAATCGTACAGACAGCAAGAAAAATATGCCAGTAGGGACGTTCGGCATCGAATATAATTTTACGAACTCAAACTCAAAGCATTTATTTTAATTAAACCAATTACAGGAACTTTTGAACTGTCAGACACAGAGATGAAGCTAAGTACATAGTTGCCCTATCCAAAGCGTAGTAAGTAGGTTCCTATGGAGAAGAACGGGCATGAAACTCCACGGACACTCTTTTAAATCAAAATATTGTACTTACATTTAAATAATTTAAAGTAATGACTTCTATTCATACTGCGATTGACATGTGACTTTCTAATGAAGCACAGGTAAATCATAATTTTATGAATTGACTGTAATGTCTATTTTATGTAGGTAATTGCGATCGATTGAGTCAAGTGGATGTTACGTGGATGTTTATGGGTATATGCTCGGCAAACATCCGATACGCGTTCTATAAAACTTTCTTTTGTTTTCCATTTACTGAGGCAGAAAGAGACGAAGAGCAAAACCAATAGGTACCTATCCAAGTAGATATCCAATCAAGATTGTGAACTAGGCTTTGTAGAGATATGATGAATCGTCCATCATGGTTTAGTTTTATGAGGCTTATCTGCTATAGTTTCAAATAACATAATCATCATCCTACTGCCCTTATAATAGGGCCCAATGTATTTGGGGTCAGGGCAGGACGTCATTTTCTTCCATAGATCTCTCTCAATTAGCCGTCATTTCAGAATACACTTCATTTTTAGTCATATTATTATCCTCATTCTCCTGGCCTTATTCCTATTTATCTAAGATCGGCGGAAGATGTGTGTATTTATTTCCATAATTCTCTATAATTCGTCATATCAGTAGAGTCGCCCCTTTTCTAGCCATATCGTCTTTCAAGCAATTTCAACTTATTATTTTTAGTCATAATGAACTTTCTTAAAATATATACTTGCGTATAATACTCGGTTTTCAGGTGTCCAACTTTAAAAAAAAAAACTAATTTCCCAATATACGAATGCCATATATATGAAAGTGTTGTTAACTTTTTTCTTGATGGTTTTATATTCTATCTTTTATGTGTATTTAATTTCTGTAATTGGTTTTAAACAGTTTTAATTAAATAAATAAAGAAATATTTATACATCAACATAAGTATAAATTACGATCGTAACAGAAATAAAAACATGAGTGAAGTCAATACTGAAAGTGAAGATGATTTTGCAATTATTTTCCTTTCGCTGTCTCGTTAAAAATACGTACATCATGTATCTATCTCTTTATCTTGAAACATAAGTTGTAAGTGTCAACGAAGAAAAATGGGTACAGCCAGACAATAATGATAAATGGAGTTTACCATACAAGGCCTTAACAGACGCCAATTTGTCTTGTATTTGTTTCTGAACATCCTTTACATGCATACAGTACAACGGAGCTTTACTTATATTATTCCGGTTACGGTATATGCAGTTATGATGATAAAGCATTTTACAGCAAGTTTTATTATTGAGAATAGTGTAATAGTGAGTTGAATATTTTTGAGCATTTTCATGCAACCTCTCATCAACTCGTGTCATTGCTTTTCTTCGCTTCAGAACGAATGTATGTTACAAAATTAAAATTATTAAAACCCTTTTGTTTTTACAGGTGGATATTTTCAGCACGAAAACAAAAGAACAACACTAAACACAAAACGAAAACAATGTATGCGCAACATTCGAAACACTTCCGTGTACGAATTTGGCGCACACTTATCGATTTCCGATGTACCCAAAAATGGCGTTAATAAAACGGCTTTGGTGTCAATTAAAGTACAGTGTGGTGGTGACGTGATGTCATTAATAGTTATTACACTGACAGACGTGGTTTGCAACGCGACTTCCAACAGACGGGACCGGGAGAGTGTCGAAACACATCCATTAACGATAATTAAGCTTGGTTTTTTACAGCAAAGGTTCAAAATGTCATCCGCTCACACGATACCATTAATAGACACGCTAAAGAGTGCAATTAGTGAGAGAAAAATAAAACAGTAGTGATGACCGCATTGATTTTTGGCTGTACTTGATGATACGATAGAAGTGTGTAGGAGAGTTGAAAAGATCAATTATATTCCAGGCAACATTTGAACTTTTAAATCAACAGCGCATGATTCTGTTTACTGATAATAATTATCCTAGTATATCCCTCTCTTTCCATTGGCCAGCATCAAAGACTAAAACTAGCTAAAGGAACAGGTAGGCGGGCTTCATTACGCAAGTATCAGCTGGTGATGGCACAATTTGGATACCGGAACCGGCCAGACGAGGCATGTTAGAATATTCTCATACTATCATGGGAATTCCAACCGCATTCTTTATCAAAATATATTGTAAAGAATAAAAAGTTTCAAAAGAAAACTAAACAAACGCGGTCTCATCTCTCTCCCACTTAATATTCCAACATGTGTCGTTGTTGCCTTATTTTTCACTCAACACTGACTCATCCCGACTGATTTGACATCTCATTTTTTATCATTGGTGCAGCTGGTGCCAATGGTAACTGAAAATACAGAAAGATATTTAAAAAAAAATGTATGTAATGTCTAAAACATTTTTAGAGAAGTCAAGGAGTTTTTCAGGCAAAACTAATTAGCAACCTCTAACAAAATTAAGCTAGATCCTTTGTAGAATAATTTCTGTCTCATTCCCAAGACCTAGTTTCTTGTTAGCTACGTATAATGTTATAACTACGATACAATCTAACTATTCATAATTCATGCCTAGAAAACTAATTACTCATCTCTCAGGAATTTATATGAACAATAAGGTTTTATCTCGAACGTTGATACTGGCTTGTAATACCTAGTCCACGTTTAGCACTACTTTTTATTCTTAGTCAATCGACCGAGAGGTTCATAACGTCATCGTGTTGATAAGAAACGACTAATATACATTTGAATGGTATTTTACTTTCTTTAAACATATTTGTTTAAATAAAAAGTACGAAAATGCAGTGTGTAAGAAATATATGAATAAACCAGCTACATATTTTCTTGCTCTAAGAAAAGGAAAAACCACTGGTTACGCATTATTAACTTGTCTAAACGCAGCGCCATATAGGAATTTTGTGGGCTTTCATAAGCGATCGATCATGACTGTGTTACAAACGTTTGAGAAGCCGAGATCAATTCTAAGCTGGATTTTGCTTGGTTGAATGACGGAAGGACGATCAAAAGTTCTGATAGTATGATTAATACATAAGTATCAATGGTGTACAGATATCACGAGATAATCACGACTGTATCTGAGTATGAAGTTAAACCGCTACTTGCCCTCTGACAGCAAGTTAAAATGATATTTACGTTTAATTAGATAAGACCGATTTATTAATGCGAAGCTAGATTACTAAACAGTTATTTCCAGTCCAAGACGAATGAAGTGTTAATCCTAAAAGGCAAAAGAAAGGAGTGAGCATAGAAAATGTTTTACTAGTCTAACGAGTATCTATGCATTCAGCCAAAGACGCTGATTGACTGATCCAGCAGGTTTCGAAAGCAATTTGTATTTCCGCTGCCATAATGTGAATTAGAGATTACCTACATATGCTAATAAATTCTTCATCGGTAAGTAGAAATGGAGATTTTTAATGCATTTCGTAATTTATTTATGTCATTTTGGTTTTACCATTCGATACAATAAATCAAATGTGGAGAGCTTTTTGTTCTAAAGAAAAGGTCATGAAAACAACTCGTGGAATGAATAAGTTACTGACACCATTATTGTATGAGTAGATAAGGTGGGCTATAATTATAATGGGTGTACTTTGTAATTTCCTTCCAAAGTTAGATAAAAATCGCCTTTTAGCTGTTATAATAAAATCGCAGCCGCGTATTTATGTAATGAGTCGTGCCAGGTACGGAAAAGTGGTTTTTCCTTTGAAGCAATTAGTGTTGAGAATGGTGTTAATACTAATCGTATCAAGCCACTTGATCCCGCTTACTGCGGTAATCTAAATCTACTGTGTAAGTACCTGCAATATGTACTGCATAAGTGAGATTAATAGCTCATAGCACCTGAATGCTACTTTAAACAATAGCTGTATGTTAGCGGCTTCATACTGTAGAATTAATGCACCAAAAAGCTTTTATACACTTTAAGTGGTTTCCGATAAGAGAAATTTAGTAGTCGGGGAGTTTTGCCCGAACATACTCGAAGTGGGACGAACGTGTTCGGGATCTTTGTTCCATTTTGAGGCTAACTCTTTAGTCATACAAGCAGATTGTACGCACGCTTTCCAATATAAGCTGGCTTGTCGAAAAGCCTATACAATAAGAGCTGGAAATGTGAAATGATGTGTCGTAGTTTGTACTTTACCAGCAACGATTTATCGTGTAATCCTATTTTCAAATAGTTTTGCTTACTAAGCTAGACGACCCACCGCGCCCCGGGAGCAATAGCGACCTATGAAAACATCAAAATTTTATGAGATGCTAAATTTAAGTTGTAAGTAGCAATGTACTAGAGGTGCTCATAAACCTTCCGGAATACATGATGGAGAACATCCGCTTTAGAAGATCTAAGCGGTCACACAGACAGACACGAAAAGCGATTGTGTATAATATATTTAGATAAAGAAGACATCTTATATTTCGCATATATCATACTCATACTAGGTATGCAAATATTTTCTCATACTTGAGGAAAAACAAGCAGTCAACAATGACACACATTTCTTCCCCTTTGACTACAATCATGTTTACATAAAAGGAAATTTCCCTAAAAGTAGGTCTTAATTTATGATAAGCATGCGATTAGACACTGATCTCATTTCGGATGATTCAGCTCTCCGCATATAGCAGCTGAATAATGTCCCGTCATAAATGGTATGTCAACGTATATAAGACACGACCATATGGCATATATGGCATACAATCTATATATTCCACTATTAATTTAATAAAATGTACGTTATAGCTAGCTAGGTACATGTAACTATAAAAAAAAAACCGTTTTGGACACGCATTCCACTGACGGTCTGGAGTGCCAAATTTCTGCAAATTGGATTTATAAATAAGACCGGCAGACATATTTCACATGTGGAATATTTTGGGAATTTGGTACAGTGTTGTTAGGACTGAAAAGCGCTGTGAACGTGCGAATGTTTTCAGTAACCTCTTTACAGAAGTTTATGTTTACGTTGACAAACATTTCAATCAGCAGAGTCATGAAATATTTTCACAACAATAACAACAACATATATAATATGAATAAAATAATTTGATTGATAAAGAAAGGTAATTGTAATATAATTAATTTTTATTTTCATAAAAATATTATATAAATTTTATAATATAATAAGTATATTATTCGTATATATATAGGCAAAAATATAGTTTTTTTCTTAAATTTGTTAGGCCCATAATTCAGCAACGCGGATAGCATTCGCAGCCATTCGTTCTCGGCGTATTCGTATATTAATACATTTACAATAATAGTGATTACAAATCTGTATAAAATTACACAATAATTATAACCACACGTTATTCCCATATAGTCGATTCGATATTGTTTTCCCCTAAACAATAACAATGCTCTTGTCTCAAATGTTCTAACATTGGGCAGCTATTGTGTGCTAAAATAAGCATGGCTCATTGGCGCCCCGCGGCTTCACCGCTTGGCAGACCACCCTACCACCGCTTGGCATCCGCGACCATTGTACAAGGACCAGGTTTATTACGATACTCTTTGTAGTTCGTACTAGAACATAGCGTAGTGCCAGTTCTAGGAAGTAGCTATCAGATTTATTTCATTGCTCTTTTAAATGGAACACTTAGATACTAATGCAATAATTAAAAAGAACTGCAGCTGCGAATTTCGTTAACTGGTTTCGAGAACTGTGCGGACGCTAATTGAAAGCCGGTTGGAAATAATTCAATAATTCATCCGTTGAGTCAATGTCTGTTTGGCGGTTTTCGATAGCAGCGTTCTATGAAAACGATTAAAAATATAGTAAAATAAAACAACAATGCAATTCTTATTTTCTCTGAAGTCCATTTACCGTCCGTTTCCGCAACTGCCAACAGTTTCAACATCCGCAACGATCGTATCTCATCCAATATGATGCGGATCAACCCTGAAACCAGTATTGTTCTCTTATAATCCACAGACAGGAAAATAAGTTAGACTCAGTGCTCACGGCAGCGGCAGAGAAATCGCATCGAAGCCGGAACTGATAGCACCGATATTTTATTATTGAAGAGGCCTGACACTGCGGTCCCACTTCTCAAGCTTTATCGATGTAAATGTAATGCTCTTGAACTGGGGATGTGTTGCAGCGGAAATAAAGAATTTCAGATGTCGTTTCTCCATTATTGATGTTGATAGTTTTCTTATTGGTTGCAGGTTCAAATATGATGAACTAGATGGATTGATATTTTTGTTAGCGACTTTAAGGTACAATATTTGTTAGTCATCCATTAACTCGCACTGGACCCGCGTGGTGGCTTACGGTACGGCCCACTCTCTCTTAAACTATTAGTTATTTTGTGCTCTTACAAAGAGGAGGCCTGTGTACCAGTAGTGGGAACTTTATTGGCTGACAATTGCCTTGCTGTGTTACTTATTGAAACTACTTGTTGTTGTTTTATGAGTAAATGGATAGAGACTGTTCTGATTCTATCTTCTCCTTTTTTTTCAACATTAATGTGGGTACAATTTTTTTTGTTCCTCTTCCAACCTTCTTTTGATTTTTTTATGGATAACTTAGCTTAATCAGCATATAATGCTCCCACTGCTGGGACACAGGCCTCCTCTCTATGAGAGGGAGTGGGCCGTAATTCACCACGCAGGTCCAGTGCGGATTAGTGGATGTCACATGTCTTCGAATATTTAGTTCTGATTTCCTTTCGATTTTTTCCTACACCGTTTTGAGACGTGATGGATGACTTCTCTGTAGATATATCAATTATCAACTATGAATTGATTTATTTCCATTACACATCTTGCAGGTTATTGTAAATTATCTTAGCATGTTTTATTCTCGCCCGCTAATGGTCGTTGATGTATGAATCAATCTTTATTCCTTGGCGTTTGTCCGTCCCTGACACCATATTAACAAATGTAGATGTGAGGTTACTTGCGGTAACTACATTCATTTAACATCTGTACTGTACCAGTTTCACGAGGAAAATTGTCTGCACTTTATGACTGCTAGACATTCAGTTGACACAATTAGGAATGTTAGCTGTAATGTCGAATGTGTCTTGCTATGTTTAAAATTCAAAGTTATTAATGTCATCACACATAGAACATTATACGTCACAAGGTGTTAATAACCCATCGTTATCTAAGCACATAACAATTGCAAATATTACTGCATACCTACATGCAATACATAGTTATTATCTTCAAATAAACAAAGTGTGCCTCCAAGTGGTTGTCAACCGGCATTGCATCAAATTAGAAGTTGCTACAGATTGCACAGTTCTCGCAGTATCATTATATCTGATAGTTAAGCTTACAACATAGCCCGGTGGGCCTCTGGGCAACTTGTAGCCATATATTTTTTGCTTCTCGTATTACGGTTTCCGAACCCACTCGAGAGGTTCGCACCTAATAATAAGAGCTGTCAGACACTCAACACCGAGACGATCTGTTTTCCATCATTACTCTGAACCTGAACGAGCGGCATCGAATTCTTTCGTGATATTATTAGACTAGTCACTAGTATCTACATACCTACTCTCGCTATACCTTAATATTATTTTTGAATGTTTGTTTGAACTTTTTGCAATCTCTGACTCGCATTTTTGCTCCGACCATTTTTTACAGTAACTTGAATTCAATAGGCTACGATTAACCTTTAACTGTAAAGGCCGTAGCACTATAATCCAGTTACCTTACTAAGTAGGTACAATGAATAACTTAGACTAAATCACTGTAACTTAAGCAGATTATATTACGGACCTTAAGCTACCGTTATTTATCATACTATAACAATGAACATTTAAAGCCTTGTTTACAATTATTTTTTACTTAGATTTTGAACTAAAAATGAGATAGTAATCACGAGTACAGTAAATAATAAAGTCATTTACATAGCATTGTGTTTGCGCTCCAGTGCGCATTACGATGCAGAACGTTGACAACACAATGCCTTGGTTTTTACCAAGCAGCCGCCTTATCAGTCATCATAACGATCACTTTCCATATACATAGGTTAGTGCGTTCCCCGAAGGCATCAAGCTTCATCAGTATTAACAACACTCTCGTCTCGTCTCTCGTCTTCAGTTCTTACCACAATATGTGTATGTTTACATATGGGTATGTTCGTATATTAATTAAGCCTTGCTCCACATAACAACACATTTTAAAAGGCTTTTGTAGAAGCGAACTAGGTCGTGAACTCCAAGCGCGTTTATTATTACTTCTGAATAACAATATGGAGATTCTAACATTTATATCAAGTTTTGAATAAATATTCAATTCCAAGTGTTAGGAGGAATTCTGCCTATGAACTTTATATGCTAAGTACTCTCACGGACGTCGCAAAGCAGTCATCAATCAACCGGTATTTGAATAGCTAATAGAAATGTTTTTTTATTCAAACGTCAACTTCAAAGGATCAGCTGAGGGAGAAGTACCGACTCGTATAAAGGACGAGTAAATCTCAGTTAGTGGTAGAAGCAATAAAACTGATAGGTTATTGCCATCTTCGTCTAGAATGCCGACTGCAAAATGTCCGTGTATCGAGCCGGGCGAGCAGTAAAATTGCAAGGAAAAGTTGGCGACACGCCAGCCGTGCGTACATAGCGCCCGCGCCGAGCCGGCGTCCGCGATTTATTGTCTGCAGAAAGGAAACTCTTATTTCTTATTCATGTGGACAACACTTCGATTGAAAGTGATATCTGACTCGCGTCTCGTTCGTGTTAGTGCAAACATTGTTGTGTTTCAATCAGTGAAGATAACATTGATAGCGGATTGATGTACGGTAGAAAGGAAATTGGAAAATAACACCATCAAGTTCTGTGTGTTGTATGTTTGTTTGTTCAAATACAGTCTCATGTTCATGGACTGTAGCAAATTAAGCAGGTTGAGTACAATGCACAATTAATGTTAGAAACTTTGTGGAGAATCATTTGATGGTGTGGCAGACATGAAATTGATTTCTAAACATATTTTAGCATTCCTCCTATTCGAAATTTTATGCAAATGTTAGAAAATGACATTCAACGTTCTAGCTTTAAACTGAACTTTAAAATGCAAGAGTCAGCGTAAACTAAAGAAAAGTATCAGATTTTGCTTCACAATCCTTTAATTCTACGACTACACCATCCCTAAAATTGCAATAAAAATCTTAGCGAAAGTCATAAGCATCGTTGCACAAAATGTTCTATAACCTAAAACGAGGGACACATTCATATCAAAAAGTGTAGTAATTCAAGTTAATGCGTCATTACTTAGACATTTTAATGGGTGTAGGGAAGGGAATGAAATTAATTTCGCTGCTCGGGCACGCACGGGCCCCTCTCGCCCCCGCGTTGACGTGACGGCTGCCTGCCCATCTCATCAGTGAAGGGGCCTCCAATAGTCCCGACAGCCGAGTTCAAATTTATTAAATCGTTTGTATTAATTTCAGAATGATATTTTAAGTTCAAATATTTTAGGATGAACCGTTTTTGGGCACCATAATATTGATGATCTTTATTCGAATACGATGCAACCAGAGAGAGGTAAACTTTGCAAAAGAATTTCCATTCGAAATCTATAAGAGAGTAACCCCAATTTTTATGGCTTTGCTGCAATGGTAGAAAGTAATAAAATTCGTTAGATATGTACCCCGAAAAGTTTTACTTCACTAACCATGTCTACATGTAGATAGGCATCTACCTTGCAGACGGCGAGGGCTAGAGGGGTCGCCGCACTGCACTACCCTCACCCTAGAATTCCTGGAAAATCAGCGGCAAAACTAACATTCGGAAAACTTACTGCGTCTCTCTTCCAGATAACCATGACTCACGTTTATAAATCAAAGTGCCTGGCCTTGGTTGCTTGATGCCAACATTTACCTAACGATCATACCAGGCATGGCTAAATAAGCATAGCCTTGAACTGTAGCTACTCGTATAATGGCGAAAACAAGACCTAATCGACACGCAACCTTCTTATAGCACAAATAAGCAGCTAAGGTGGACCACTTTGAAATTAGAAATGATTTATGAAATGGGTTCTGAGTCTAGATCGATTGTATAAGTGACAATAAAGGTCATGTAGCTAAATATGTCTATAAATAAGCAAGGGAGAAGCAATCTAATAAAGTCCTAGCGCAATATTATACGTCGTGCCCCAAGCCCCTCTGGCTGTTAATCCTTCAAGCTCGTAACTGAGTTTTTCCGGCAAAACAGGCACTGCGTGATTCATCGAGTGATGTTATGTTCGGTGGCTCTATTCTTATAACGAAGGAGACCATATTTGCAATATTATAATATCATCTTTACGACTTCTTTTCTTGTAAAATTGTCTCATTGACCTCGGTGGAGCCAATCAGTTCTAGAATCTTGCGTGGGTTGGTTAACAATTTTGGAAAGTGAGCGTTCTTGTTCGATGGGATTTTCGTAACTGTTTACAATTCCGAAGGCGTCTGATAAAGGCTACCTATTAGGCTCGCCCCCAATAAGTTACCCTTCGACGGCCTCCTCAGGAATATGTTTTGGTGTTTTCCTAACATAAAAGGCGTGACAATAAGTTTCAATATAATGTCATCGAGTAAACCAGAGTAAACGTACTCATGTCTCAAGTAATAGTCTATCTGTAGATAATTTCTTTTGAGAATTTTTCTGAGTAATTTGATTATATCTTAGACTAAGAACGTAGATACGCGCAATATCATTTCTTACTAAAAACGCTGCATCTCGTGACTTGCGCCATTAGGGGGTCTGCTGGACACTTAAAGGTATGAACATGTAAGTGACAAGAGGTGCTAAAGTAAAGGAGGACTTGAGCTGAATCAACCTCGTAAAAGGGTAATGGTGGGCACTACATAGCTCTTGTACATAATGTGGATTAAGTTTCAGCATTCAAAGTTGTAGATTAAAGTTTTTTGAAAAGAAAGGTATGTAAAAGCATGTAGGTATAATAGATTTCTACTACATTTACCCGTGAGAACCTGTAATTAGCTTTATGTCTTATATACTATTGCTATCCTTCTGTTATAGCTGTTGGTTTTCCTATAAATAATATTAAACCGGATATTAAACTATTGTATACTACAAAAATAATATTCTATAAAATACCTAATTTGTAAATATTGTCTGAGTGAACTCTTCCTAAAAGTCATAAAAATACGTTTACATTTACATAATGTTTCGTTCCAACGTTGAAGAGCATGCTTGAAAGCGTTTCACATAATGAAATCAGTTAATTTCAGCTAAATTTGTGTACACATGGGCTGTTTATTTCTGTTATTACGTTTACTTGAACAGCACAAATTAATTTATCTTGTTACATGATTTTATCAAATATTTTAGCTTGCAGAATGGTTTTGTTCCTCTTCTACCTGAAGGCAAATTTCAAGTTCAAAATCTAGTCGCAATCTATCTCCGCGACAATCAGTGTCAAAAACTTGTCAAAAATGTGGGAAAATTAGACGTATTTTTGACAGATTGAGACTGAGATCAGAAGGCCAATTCTCGTAATTTAAAACGTTCGAAATCTAGTCGCAGTCTCATCTCAGCGACAAACAAATGTCAAAATGTAGGGAAATTAGAAGTATTTTTTGACAGACTGAGACTGAGATCAGACTCTGAACGTTCTTAAAATTACGAGAATTGCCCCTCAGACTGCGAATGTACTTAAAATTACGAGAATTGCTCCTCTGGTGTTAATAATTCCAACTTTGTACCTATCCGTCTAGTATCTTTATGTGCTTATATTTTAAATTTAAATTAAATTAGATCGGACAGAAACATTCCTACGCAATGTATGTCCGTAAATTGATTCACATGTTAACCGTATCTCAATGCATGAATGGCTAATGCATACAGTGAAATCCGATTAAAACGATGATCAAAACGAAATGATTTCCTACAATCGTAATCTTAATTTGATTTGCATTCTTGAATAATTATTAAACCTGTTGTATTTAAAATTTATATTTGACCCAATAAATGAGCATCGGTTGGAGGAAAATGAAATAAACAAGTGCTAATCAGAAGAACGGTTTTGAATTAAGTACTTGTAATGAAAAAACAATGAGCAAAATTGAAGGCAGAAATTCAGAGGCGTTGCTAAATAATGTACAAAGTGCAGTTTCGCTCTGTGATTCCATTGTAACCGAATAATCTCTTGTATTTAATTTAAACGTCTCAATAAATTAAGCAAACACGGCAGATGCGATAATCGTATCATTTTTCACCTGGTTCTGAACGCACCTTGTGTAAGGTAAATGCATCTCTTACGGAACCATTTTTGGTACTCGACACATTTCATGTTTGCCTTATCTTGATCCCTGACATTTCATCCGATTAAGAATGCGTGAGATAATTTAATTACTTTAATTATTTCTTGACTAGTTTTTGTTTAAAATGCTTGAGGAATTTTTAACAAAAATGCTTCTAATGCTTGTTCATAAAGCTGTACCTAGTTAAAGCATTGACCGAATGTATTTACTTATTTCACTACTCTAACATTGACAACTGTTTGTCCCACTTATACATTCTTCAATAACATTTTTCATATTTTTCGTAAAGGTTAGCTCTTTTGCATCGTATGGATCATTTAGCATAGTCCTGCCAAACATTATATTATATCCACTCCGCCATAAAACGTCGTACTTTATACACGTGAACTTTTACCTGAACTTCACCTTTAAAAGTCGGTGAGGTTCATAGCTATAGAGATTCAAATATAGCGAACCTCCGCGAAACCTGTGCGTCATTATTATCCTCATACTAAATAAGGAATCACTTGATGTTATTTAATTCGAATTCAAGAAAATAAAGATGTCCTTTGTTACTTCTTTATACCTTTTGCCTTTAAAGGAAATAAAGTTTAATGATTTCTTTAAAGGAAGTGTTCTAGTCCACCATCTTTAAAAGGATTCTAAATCTTTTTCCGACATGTAAGTGATAGATTTGTCAGGAAGTCTTGGTACAAATTGATTTACAGTATCACTTGCAAGGTGACTATCGTAGTAATTTATACTAACACTATTGTGTTACAATGAATGGCATTATGACAGGGTCGTAGTGAAATGCACCAGTGCTTCCAACAAAATGACGAAGGTGATAATTCTGGACAAACGCAGCTCCGTTTGACTACGGCATGTCTAGCTAACGTCTGCAAATGTAACTGAGAATAGAATATGTTCACATCAAGTGCGTAGAACTGCTGTAAACATAATAAGGAAACTAAAATTACAATTAAATTCACTAGTCCGTAACCATGATGTGGAGGATTAGCCGTGTACGGGAAACCAGAAATTAAAATACCTAATGTGTGTGCGCTAAATAACATTTATAATGCGAATCATCTGGGAGCATTGGCTGCTAGCATTGATGTAAAATTCTAAACTATTGCATACGGACTGGCTCGCTTTTGATGCTCCTACTTTAACACAGTACACATAAACTGAGGCATTTGCAAACAGAAACACCAAACCATCTAAATATAGCTATTTAGAATAAATTGCAAACAGGAAAAGTTGAACCCAATGCGTTATTTCTGTTTTCACCCGATTATTTTCCTGTTACTTTTCCACCAGTATACAATTCAATATTTCTACTATCACTTACACAACGAACAACCATCAAACACTTAAAAGCACGTACTAAATACTACCTTATGATGATGACGTAACAGTAATGTGAGAAGATAGATAAAGTGAGCACTTTCCCTGGTAAAGGTACCGGCATTCGAACATACATCTCCAATGGCGTATCTCACGCAACTTGACGAGCTGGTTGCCATTAAGATAATTATCTTATGCTCGATTGATGTAAAATTTACGCACATATACAGTATCGAGAATCCACGCGTCATTAGTTAGGGTGAAACAAGTTCAGACTCTTTTGTTAAAACGCTGCGATACGCCCGGTCATTGCATAATAATATATACAGCAAAGATACGCGAACTGTCTGAAAACGCGCTCCATTATAAATATCTCGAAGCTATCTAAGGAAGCATCACCTACATTCATTGTATTCAATAGAACGCTGGTCTAGTTCTGGACAGGAATGATGGATTTAGTCCAATAGAAACGGATTTAGTGTAACATGAAACTGGACGTGTCTACTGACAATAGATTCGAACGTGAAATATATTGGTTCCATATCGTATTGATCACGTTTCTTTAAAGAAAAATCTTGTAACTTGAACCAAAATCTCTAAAAACCAAGATCACAGATTACTAAATAGTTACTACGTCCAAGATGTAAAACATAATTATACTTAAGTAAGTCCTATAGATAGACATAAGTTTGCTATGTCGCGATGGGGTCGAGTCACCTGAGTCAATACTTATTTGTGTCGCGTTCGACGGCGAGGGTGGATCGCCCATCGATTGAATAAGGAAGCCTCTTCCCCTTGAGGGTGTCAAGGGTAGCTTCGCAGACAGCCTCGAGTAGGCTGACGTTTGTTATCTCACACATCTTAATGAAGAATGTAAGCCTTATCGTTGATCAAATACTTGTCTTTGCTGTACAATAAAAAATATACTTTTCTTTGCTAAACCTCACGGTCGCGTGTCACAAGCACATGTATTTTAGGAAAATTTTTGCTTGTTAAGATCAGTTTGTAGGACAAGTTCAAAATATTTGCTTTTCTCGACCTTTTGCTGCTTTATATTCATTTCTTTTGCATGTCTATATACGCTATTGTTCGATTTTATAAAATGTAGGTGACACAGGTTTTTTTTTATATAAAATAATCGACGGCTTACACAATCGTTACGTCACTGTGAAAAGAGTTAATTTTGCAAGACAATAGGAAATGTTTGTTCGCGTGCTCGTTACTTATTCGGAGCGATTGAAAGGCTGTTTTTAACAGTAGCCTGAATTACCTGTATAATTAAGGATTACAAAAGAGAATTATTGTTATGAACATGTTAACCATAACAATATAACGCGATAATGAACAGAATCGTGGTAACTGCCTATTTAAAAGAACAATGGGAAGTTGTTGAACAAAGTTTAAAAAACCTTCGTCGTAGTAAGTAGTTATATTAAATTTTACTGTCAATATTGTTCGCGTGATGTTCACTTTTCTGATGGGTTTAGTAGGTATCCATACATTATGAATCGTTTCTTGGTATTGTTGAGCTACACAATGTCGGGACATAATTCGGTTATTTTATGTAGCTACACGCTAGAGGTATCTGAATACTAGCTACTACTATTGAATCATTCATGCTTTTATTTCCTGGTGAGTTAAACAGAAATCTTCCTGAGCGAGTAAGGAACAATATCAATAAAAATAAACAGCAATTGGGCTTGAGTACGAATTGGAAGATTGTCGAATTAACAAAGGTTGACTGACACTGACCAATTAAGTTAAAACAAAATAAAAAGACATACACTAAGGCTGCCCATTACATGTTAAAAATCGACTTGAATGCAATTACAGTAATTGACTCGGGGTTTAGTGCGGGCCAACCACAAAACCATAATATGTAATTACGTATGTAAAATCAACATTTTGGCAGGGACGAGAACAATGCACCTAATGACCATAACCCTTTAAACCGTTTCATCAAGACAATATAACATTCATATTGTTGAAATAACAACCATTCTTGTCAAATAAACACAATTTTGGGCTTTGTTGCAAGCAGCGATATACGAGAAGGGACATAACGTATATATACAAAAGTCAATGCATTCAGTTTCACATGGTGAATACTTCGTTTGGCTCCCATACGGGGCCGCTATATATGCGCCATATGGAAGATGTTTTATTGTAAGTATTTGTGTTCGTGATGAAACGGCGCCCGACCTCGTCCGACAATTGCGCCAACGAGAGGACAGGACAAGTCATCGTAATTTAAATCATTAGAACGCTTTGAGCCTGAATTCTGAGCTATAATGTGGCGAGCGTAAAGACTGTGCTAATCTGAACACGTTACAGCGAGCCGGTGCTGTGTTCTGCCGGTCTAATCAGTAAAAATCTCACCGTGAAAACTTAGGTGAAGTGAGCTATCTATATGGATTATCACTATTGACAGCTCACTTCACCTAAGAGTTCATTGGCGTCTGAAACAGCTACCTAGAGTTTCATTCACAGTGATCTTTTTTCGGTATGATAAGGTTGTTATTATATTGCTGCTGTCTGAGGTAAAATAACTATGCAAGGACAATATTATGTAAATAAACTTTTGCATTTTCAATAATCTTTTAGCGCCTAAAAGGTTTCTTGGTGTTATCCTAGATTATATTGTTTTACCCTAAAACTTGGTTCTGTTCTGCTGTGCCCTTGCTTGCTTTATATCTAAGTATGAAACTAGCTTTTGCAAACGCCTTTTCTTTTGCATGTTTATAACGACAAGTGGAAATTAGAGAGCACTTAAAAGATGTCTTTCAAGGTATATGTAAGACGAAGCTATATATCATCATATTTAACATACTTGGGTCTGCTATATATGCCTCAAACGTTCAATAATTGTGTGCTTTATTGTTTTAAGCGTTTCCTTCTAACATCGTTCTTTCGTTCCCATAATACCAATGTGTAAAATTCTTTGAATTCAAAATGAAAATATTATGTGTTAGCATTCCTGCTGAGATTTTAGCATCAATAAAGTGGTCTGCCACGTACGGCAGTAACGTGCTAGTTGAAAGATCGCCACGGTGATAGTGGTGATAGACCATCGCTTGCTTACTTGCATGGAATGATAAGCAGTTGCCAGTACTTGCAACTTTCTACTGGTCTGATATTTTTCTTTCGATCCAAATCAGCCTGTGTTGTGAGAAATATGTCTGAGGTAAAGTGTGTGTTACGAAAACGTTTGTTTGCGTTGTCTTCATGTTTGTTAAGAACCTTTAAGTGCATTACGTGTTCTTTGAGTTCTTTTAGTACGCCGGTGATTTCAACACAAATACCTTCGAGAGTGTACATGCAGAGGGTACAAAAAAGTATATTTATGCAACAAAAAGAAAAAGTTAAAAATAAATTACATACATAAGTGAAATAGTAAAGTCAGACAATATAACAAATTTAAAATTCACAGACGACAATTCGCTAAATTTGACATTAGTGTAGAACAATTCTAACGAAAGTTACAAAGTTTTACATAAGAACAAACCGTAAGCTAGTGAAATTTGACTTTCTCAGCTAATAACAATAGCGTGTTAGAACATTTTCATCGCAATTATTAGCCGTACCTAATGTGGCTGCATCAGCGACCAACGACGCGAGTATCATTGTCTCTTACCACATCTACCCGCATGCACTGATGCACAAGTTCTTCAGTTTCATTCAACCCTAATTTATACTGTTTTTCAGTTACCTACACACTACTACATATCGATTATTTTATCGATTCAAGTAGTTGATAACGTGTAGTAGTGTAACGTATGTAGGTACCCAAACACAAACAACAACATTATTTTTTTCATCAATTAAGCAAACCTTATGAGCTAATTGATTAACCTCAAGTAGTTATATGACACAGGTATCATCTGTTAGTATGTTAATCTTATTGGATTATGTAATTATTACTTCAGAGGTTTCTAATATTTACCATTCGGGCGAAAATCTGAGTGTGTCTTGATCCGCATTTTCTTTTCTCAATGTATCCTTTTTGTAGTGTTCGAGTTAGGTACACTATCGTAATTCAGGCACCTTCATCACTATACACTTCGACACATCGAGGGTTAAAACACCTCATATTTCGCGTCTACGATCGATTTTATATTACAGGTCAGAAAGGATACAAGTTACTTAGAAAATAATATTAAACAACCACTTTTCACATTGTTTTTGCACGTGACAAACACAAGTAAAGACACTGCAAGCGAAAAAAAACAAGATTACAATAAACAATACTATTGGTTACTACTATAGCTGTGCGCGTATCGCTTGATTTGACAGCTGCGAGCGCGCTATCCCGAATTCCCGGTCGGAATATTGGATGAATCGCGTGAATGAGCGCGGGGCGCGGGAACGAGACGGCGAATGTAGTGAACACAGCCACAAGTGACAGGAACGCGTCGGGAACGGGACGGGATACAAATAGATCAGGATTAATTGGAGTATACTACGACCGACGAGTTTTAACACTTGGAGCGCTCATTAAAACAAAATGCAAACAGGAAAATTATTGCAGGCATTGAGGTATGTGTAATGGTATCACAAATATTCATTTTTATACACTCGCACAATGAGTGAAACTGTAGTTGATTACGCTACATTGAATTTCGATAAGAAACAAATTGAAATCAGTGATAATGCTCGCATTAATCAGATCAAGCAGTAAGATGCACAAGTTAATGTAATAATAATAGTATTGTATGGTAGAATAAAAATAAAACTGACGTTGTTAATCGGATCACGACTACAGCACCGCCGTGTAAAAGCGTCAAACGCGCAGGCGCAGAGCCCGTAACTGACGTACGCATTCGCGCCAACTTCATACCAAAGATACGTCACTATTCACAACCAGCCTCTCAAAAGGTAGTAGGGTGCATAACTAATCGAAATAATGGTAAAACATTGTTATTGTGCTATTGTATAAATATATTAAGCAGATGTTACTTATCCAACAGCAGCACATTAGGAACATGTATGTAGCATTAAGTGAAATGATAAAAATGTGGCTAATTATCTGAGTGCGTAGGTAATTAATTATAAACTGCAATGTGACACAATAGGTATTTTATATGTTATAATTATGTTTGTTTATTAATGTTCGACTCTTATAATTTAATAGTAGGGTGCACTGATAGTTCTCACTAATGAAAACAATATTTACGTGTTCTAAAACATTTAATTTAACTACCTTTCAAGATTCTGAATGCGTTAAACTTAGTTGAACAAATTAAGTATCCAATGGACTATATCCTTGTTAACGCTTCAAGTCACCGTAAATTACTGAGGACTTTCTTAAAACTTAAATTCTAAAATAAACACCATTATCTGCATACCTTGACAATTTCTACAAATAAGACATAAAATAAGGTACATAGTGTAGGCTTGTTTGTACTAGACAGAGTAACACCGGATAGCTAAAAATGTAACGGTATGTTTGCCAAATCAGTCATAACACTAAGCTAAGTGAATGACCTCGCAAATCGAGACGCTAATGCGGTTTGCTGGTTCCTCATTCCCATGCTTCGTCTACGACCATCCATTAAACAGTTAATTGTAAGTAAAGCCGTGTCCGACGCTAATACCACTGTGTCTCATATCGTAAATTAGAAGACATGAGACTAAACAAAACTGCATGGCCATGATAACCGCCAACCGGATTAAGTAATTGCCGAAGCAACAATTCATATAGGAAGTTTTTTATGTCATGTCCATTTAGAACTAGTTACAATAAACAAAGCTGATAATGAATCTAAGAAAACTATAAAGTATGATCTTGGCGATTATGAAGAATTTGATGAAATTCCAGCGCATCTTGCAGATTGCGAATGACATCAACAAGTAAATTTTCAAAACGACCCTGACGGTTTAGTAGCACCACGAACCGGCAAATATTTCGCCTACACTTAGCTCATTCGGTCAAGTATTCGTCATACGTCCTTTTTGCTACAGACAAAGACATGAAAGCCGGACACAGCAATGAATTGCGAAAGAGATTTGCACATAGTGAAAAGAATAATAAAATCTTTCATTATACTGTCAGTCAACTTCCGCTTCAAGGTAAGTCTTGCGCATTTATTAAAAGTTCAACAAACAGCATTTACTGTCACATAGTCAATATAACAAACTTCAATGAGATCTAATTGTTGATCAACTTTGTATAGCAAGTAGCGCCACCTAGCAGATTTAATAGAACTGTATGCTTCATCAACAACTTGCCTTCGATCGATACTGTTGTTGTTTGTATCACACTCGAACGATGCAACAATTAGTTGCCACACGAGCACACAGATGTCGTTGGATACGATTTTCTTTTTGTTTTGAAACTTGACACTGTCATACCACTTGGCATCCCACGTGGTTACATCATTTATAAACTGATGACCTTGGCTACGTAGAAACGTAAATAGTTCTAATGTACAGGGTAACGAGGGCGTTTAGAATAAACAATAAGCTAATGAGTAAATCACTGGAGCAATTAACGCGACTATAAGCCCTGGAACGAATACTCTAGAAGACATACATATGTATGTGACTCGATCAGGATACGTATAAATCAATGTCTGAAATTACATAAGTTTCACAAGTAGGTAAACTTGAAATTAGATGTAGAAGAGCATTTAATAACAGAACAGAAAACTTTACCTCTCCGTCTCCTCCGTTTCCGGGGCGTTTTTCTACGCTTCCGAGTTTTTCTCTTCCTTGGTTCAAACTGTTCTAATTCACAATTGCCGTAAGCACTTTTTGCCACTTCAATTATTTTGCCAACCAAACACAGCACCAAAGCGATCATTTTGCACTCTTACTAAAAACTTTAGACTAGTTTCTCTTTATCTACTACCTCTACTAAACGTTATCTTTGAGGCACTGTTTTTTTCTTTCTTTTGTTAATCTTCAATTCATGCACAAGTTGTTTATTACTTTGCCGTTCGCTGTCATTGTTTTTTAAAACAAGTTTAGATTTGATTTTTTGTACGGTTTTTGTTGAATAACGCATAACCTTTGCTACTCGCGTCCTTAGCACTGCACTAATGTTGATAATTCTTGAATGCTCTCCAGGTTTATCTCTTGTGTGGTTGTGAAATGCTTTATCGAGAGGTTATCACTGTTCTACAATGACGAGATACAAACATATGACTGTTTGGTTGCATCTCGCAAAACTCCGGGAGCCTTGGCGTGATTTCTATATAAGGCTAAAAATACTCGCCACACACGTTCAATCATTTTTAATCCGTTGTCGCCGAGTGCACTCCACTTAATTGTTTTAAGAAAATATATTCTATAAATATAACTTTGTTTTATTCTAAGCCCCCCAATATTTTATGTTTCCAAGTGCCAAAAGAATTTGGGGACGTTTGATGCAAAATTGATATTTTGAAGAAGTAATACTGATGTATTACTTCTTGTTCTATCGAAGGATTATTGTGAAATGCGGCTATGCACTAGGGTGTCGGCGTAGCGGTAATCACTGCACGCCATATATACGTGCTTTCTACTCAGATGTGCTTTGCGTATTCAATTACAATAAATAATGATACAACAGCGTCAGCATGTAATTTAATAGAGTATTAAAACGATAACATCGGGCTGAGCAGACAACCTATTAGCCAAAAAGCTTTCTAACTACTCTAGAGTATTTTTAAACGACTTTAGCTGAAACAATTTTGTAGTTTTATGAAAAGCCTTATGTTTTTAATGGAGTCCGTTCTGAGATTTTAGCAAAAGCTTCACTTTTTGTTAATTATTCAACTTTTCTTGCTTGGTTTACCTCATGAAATAAAATGGAGTGTTTGCTTCATTTTACTTTTCTATGTAAAATTAAGACAGTTCAACGCAGTATATACTGTAGAAAGCATTTGTACGTAAATGTGAACCTACTTATGTTATAACAGCCGACCTATTCTGTAAAAATCTCACCGTATAAACTTGGGTGAAGCGGGCGTGAAGTGAGCTGTCAATAGTGTCAATCCCTACCATCGCGTGGAATGACAGCTCACTTCACCTTAGTTCTCACCGTGAGAATTTTACAGAATAGACTGGCAGTTCTAGCAACAAACATACATATTAATTCCTAGTTTATTTTGCAAATGATTTCGTTTCGTCGTGAAAAATAATTCATGTGAACGTTCTAGTTGAAGCTAAGACCTTCAAACTTCACTGGTCGCTGTAAAGATTTATTCTACACAGAATAACACAGAAAAGCAATTAACTACGTCCAACTAGGCGTTACGTCATTACCCTGAAGACTGGAACCACTCAAACAAAGTGTAACGATAGTAAATTAATATTTGTGAAACCAAATAATTGCCGGGACGTATACAAATATTGAACCACAAGACGAGAGAGTTATCAACTGAACTCTAATTGAGGATAAGTTGATTAAAATCACAAACCGTGGTTATTTTCCCCGCAGATCAATTCGCTCTAATTCCCGGTGTGCCTAATAACATCACTTTTACATTAAGCGACCACAAAATAAATGGGTAGATTCAGATACGTTGTAATTGAGGACCCATTTTACTCCAGTGGGCACAAAAATTGGCATTCTAATTTGGAAGGTATAAAATGTCAGTAAGGTACTTAAAATCACAGCTTTAATTCGTGGCTTCAACATAAAATCATGTTTTTTTCCGTTTGATCCTGACTCTATTTCAATTTGTTTTTCGCATTCTTATGAACAGAAGATTTTTTTGCAATGAAGTTTATTTTACAGGACTTCTTCGAGCATTCTATTAAATTCATCTGAAGAGATTATTTGAGTTTTTAACAGGAAGTAGTGCCATGAAGCCTTTTGCCTCCAGCGTCTATAAAGAAGAATCTGTTGCTTACATTTTTGTGGATGAATGGGGCAAAATTATGCGTATAGGTATGTCTGGTGTTCTGTGAGAGAAAGAATGCAACATAAAATATATTTTTAGTTAGTGCCTATATTAATGTATCATACAAAAGTTTGTCTAGAGCTATTGGAATTCCTAAAAATAAAACATTTTCACAAAAAGTCGAGGAAAAAATACCTAGAAATTTAAGGGATTTATTTATAAACGATGCTTAAAGTTAAGTGATGTACGGTTAAACAGTCGTTAATCACTACTTAACTTTAAGCAACGTTGATGAATACAGGGGATAATGGTGAATAGTTCGCATGGTAGAGACTGCTGATATTTTTCAATTAATATGTACACACGGCTACACATCAAGCTATACATTTCCGGTTTTAGCTGTCCTCGCATTGTATAGGTTTTTCGTACAATCAGATGTCAGCTTATACTGGTTATGTATAGCTGGATGTGTAGCCGTGCGTACCTCCTCTTTATAATATGCATATTGATTTATTAAACTCTGAGAGTTTTACAAAGCAACACAACATGCTTTTTAGAAAACCATGCCAAAAATGTCTGCCCACCCAAGATACAAATTTGTCATAGCACTACGTTACGTAGTAGGTACGGGCATGAGTCATGATACAATTATTCCAAAACATACTCAAGTGCTATTAAATAAACAAAAACAGAATTTACCAGCTCATTCCTCGAATACAAGGTAATTTTAGGTAAAAACAAAAATTAACGTAAAACGCGTAATTCTGACCACGTTCAATGGCGACGCGGAAATGGCTGTCGTGACATCCGCACTGGATATGCCAGCGTCATTTAAAACAGAATTTACACTGATTAAATTATAATTAATGCTATTTAACTCCTGACATCGTTAATTGAATATCCATGTTATTCTTACGAAAGTATTTATCGTTGTTTCTAAACTGTCAATGTATTGCGTGAAAGTGAAGCATTCGAACAAGACATCGTTGGTAAGAAGGTATATAAAATAATAGACTTTTCCATTAAATGTTTGGTTCGTTCCATTTAAGATCTCATCCATCGCTTTCCATCAAGCGAGATCGAGTTCAAGAGTGGTCCCATTAATTAATGAAAAATATAATAGAATTCAGTTGTTTTTCCGACACATTTCCGTGAAGGCTGAGTATTTTCCTTATAAGTATATAACCACTGGTGCAGTGCCATAAGGTACCTAATAGTTTTTGCATTGAAATTCGGTCCAAAAAATGATAAAAATTAGACTGTAAGTAAGAATCGCCCTAATTAGAAAATCAAGTTGAAAAGAGTCATGTTATGAAGACCCTTCGCTACTCGTAACCGTTTAGGTAAGTATAGCCAACAGTATGAGTCATCACCATCACTGGTCGAAATTCAGTCATGAAAACATAATGTATATGTACCTATTACTACTAAGTATAGGAAAATATCTACTATGTGCGTACTAGAACAATACTCTAAAAGTCTAAACCGTTGATGTTACTATGGATATATTGTATAGTTATTCATGTATGCATACATGCTGCCCTCTGGAAAAAACATCACAGTCTTATTAACGTGTTTAGAATATCGTTCAAGTATTGTGAGCACTTGTTTTAATCTAAGTATAATATTGTGAATAAACTAGACTTACCCAGCATCCTATTGACGTCTCCCCTTTCAGTCATAATCGTCGTCAACGTCTTTCATGGCTTCGAAGCTGTAAGTAGAAAGTATCTTAGGTTACACACTTAAAAATAATTCAATTTAATTTTGTTATATTGTTTTAAATATACAGGGGAATATTTTACATATGACACA
This sequence comes from Apamea crenata, assembly GCA_949629185.1. NCBI lineage: Eukaryota > Metazoa > Arthropoda > Insecta > Lepidoptera > Noctuidae > Apamea > Apamea crenata. The sequence goes on along the minus strand of OX451363.1, from coordinate 10,166,193 downwards.
AAGGAACAGACAGACTTTTCTTTGACGAGTCGAGAATGTAAAAGCGTTGAAATTCGCTACAATCTTTACCTTAGTATCGAACTGCTTTCACCCCGTTTAGCACAATGTGTAAGCACAACAATTAACTACCACTGACACCAAACAAAACAATATAAACTCACTATTTAACAATATACTACATCAACTTCATTTATATTACGTAATAATAACCACATTTTCACTTAAAACTTAATATTTCGGGAAAACAGAAGGAAATGTTGTAAAGATTTTTCAGATTGCGATAGAGCCATGTCGCCGAGGGTTGGAAGGCGAATCTGACGGAAATGCACGAACTCCTACGATGTTACCCGAATGCAAATATTGTACAGGGAAGAATCTGAACGGCACTGACCCCTTTAAAAATGATCATTAAAAAAAAACACAAACTGAATTAAAAGGCTATCGTGAAAGTTACAACAACGGAAACCAAAACTATGATATTTATTTATTTATCACATTACAGAATACTCAAGATTTTCGAATAAAAAAAAACATTTTCGCACGGGATAGCTCAGTTCGTGCCTGTATAGAACGGCAACTACCGCCCTGCAGAGAGGTCGTCGCCGCTTCGCCATATTTTCCACGCATGCGCCATGGCACCCCTAAGGGTAATCACTAAATACGGTATTACGTATTAAGAGTGTTGCCAGTAAGAAAATTCCGATTTTCCAAAGAACAACACGAGATTTTACAGAGAATTTTTACATTTATTAATTTAAGTTGCATTATTTGATGACAAAATAAAATATATTTGATAACATTTTCGTTTACCTATGTTCTATGTTACAAACTGATGACGTACGCTCATGGCGCATTGACAGAAGTATGTACTTGCAAGCAAGGAGATCGATAAAGTGACGTCACACCATTGAGAAGCCAGCTATACTATGGCAGTGCACTTTAGCAACGGGAATAGGCGTGTAATGGCTAAAAATAAGTACCATAGATAAGTACTTATGACCAATTTCATTTTCGTTTGGTTTATATCTTGTTGACCTCTTTTATTCGATGGAGCGAACTACTGCCACTACTTCTTGCATACAACCTCGTTAGGTTTTAATAAGCATCGTAATTACGAGTTAATAATGTAGGTAGCATGTTTTTCTCCTGTTGACTCCTTCAATTCGATGGTGAAAACTATTGTCAACTACCTCATGCTTATGCATCAACCTAATGCAAAATAAACATAATAATTACGAGTTAATGAGAGTTAATGATGTACCTAATTAGAGTAACGTTGTTATTCATCTAGCTCTTTTAAATAACACGTTATTATTTGATGCAAACATTTTCAGAGTAGTAGGAACATTAATCAAAGTTTTCAAAGAAATTTCCAGACGGCTAATTGACACTTCCCGAAACCCAAGGACTGGCTCTTACCTTGGCCAGAGGCTCAGCATTGCCATACAACGTGGCAATGCCCCGCCAGTTTCTTGGATTTTTTACCAGTTACCTTTTTTTTTACTATTACCAGTCGACAGCGATGCGGAGGATTTTTTTTTATCCATTATCCAGTGTAGGTATACAGTTTTATCCTCTTTGATAAATTCTCATTAAAATTCAGGCATCTAACATTTTCATTAAAGTTCAGACATCTAAAATAGAATTTCCAGCCCAGTGCTCCTGTGTTATCTAGCGCTCTAAAACAAAACCTAAAACTCTGAGAACTCAAAGTTTTTGTGTAGGCGTCAAACAATGCTCGAGTCTCCAGCATACTTACGAGTACGTCTAATGGATGCGCGTTTCAATCGCTGAGCATTGAAGGCTCCTTCAAGGCCAGCCAGCCTCCACATAAGGATTTCATCGTCATTCAATCAAGTACACTCATCCTCAAAAATATGTATACAATCTTTGCTCCATAATATTGTATCAGTGGCACAAAACATAATACTTACACATTGGGTACTTCAGCAAAAGGAGTATGTAAGGATTCTAAGCAGGTGGTATAGTTTCGGCCAACCAAGATTCTGAATCTGAATTCTTTGAAGGGACACTGGCTTCTAAGATACAGGTACATAAACCTAATTTAGAAGTCAGGGTTTTCACTATGGAACACTAACTTAAGCCATTTTTAGACCAACATAATGTTAATGCATTTATTGAGAAATAAAGTAGAAAAAAAAAACCTCTCGGCAAGAAAGCCTGAGTGTATGTTTGTACGTGTACTTAATTGTAGCTACATATTGTTACACTGACTATATTAATTATTGTCGATGTAGGAACTTCTTTTTGAGGCTGTCTGTACAATCAATGACTGCGGGACTGGGAATTTCAAACAACTGGCCCGGGAGGATTGAACCTTGTAGAAGACTTATTTGATACTATATAAAAGAATAAATTACGGACTCTGGCTCTATACGACACTCCTTATTTTATATCTTGACGAAATGTTGACTTATTGCAATGATTCAGATGTTTACAGAGTAATTACAAGAAAAAATCTGTTGCTCACAAGATTCTGAATCAACAGTACCTACGATCGTTATCGATATTCCAATATTTTATCCTACTAATAGGTATTATAAATGCGAGTTTGTGAGGATGGATAGATGGTTGTTTGTTACTCTTTCACGCAAGAACTCCCGAACGGATTTGGATGAAATTTGGCAGGCAGATAGTTTATAACCAGGATTAACACATGGGATACTTTTTATCCCGATATTCCCGCGGGATATAAACTTATGCGGGTAAAACCGTGGGTGGCTGTAATATTTTGATGACACAACTTCTTCTGAAAATATTGAAAAATCTACGCAAAATTTTCCTACTTATTAACCTTTCACTTCGAACTTTGAGTAGCTTACTCGTTAGTTCACAAAACGGTGTCGTCTTTATAGGTCATGTGTTTTCACGTCGTTTGGTGTCACTAGTCAGGTTAACGACGGTGTGACACCCGCTTTATAATTCCGCCCGAATCATGTTCCAGATTCTCGTTACTGGTGTCAATCAGTCGGCAACATCGACTGGTAACTCCTAAAAGATATACTCTGCTATAGAAACCGAAGATATAAATCGATATAATTATCATCATCTGCCTAGCCTTTTCCCAACTATGTTAGGGTCCAGTTTAATCGGATGCAGTTGAGTACCCACCAGTATTTTACATGGAGCGGCTGTATATCAGAGGGGTAATTCTCGTAACGTTCAAAGTCTGATCTCAGTCTCAATCTGTCAAAAATACCTCTAATTTTGACAAGTTTTTGACATTTGTTTGTCGCTGAGATGAGACTGTGACTAGATTTTGAACGTTTTAAATGACGAGAATTGGCCTTCTGACATCCACAACGCAGTTACTGGGTAATATGATACCCCTTGATAATAATCCATGCTATACATACTTCCATAATAATATTATAAATTCGAAAGTTACCCTGTCAGAATGTTACCTTTTCACGCCTAAACCACTGAATGAATTTCGATAAAATTTTGCAAGGATATATGTATATGGAGTCCTGGGGAAGGGAAGGCTATATTTTGTCCCGGTAGCACGTCGTCCCTGTGAGATAATAGCCGACCTCCACGCAGGCGTAGCCGCGGACAGAAGCAAGTGTACCTATATTTTTACCTACACGTTAACAATATAAGCAGGTATCTAAGGTGTTTGGCCTAATTCCCTTTGTCTAATTAATCTAATCTTATACAATTAATTTTAGGTCTGAATGTACTGAAATCGACCGACTTTATCATCAAATATTGTTTTACAAAGGTGATTGAGCACATGGGATGTTCACAACAAATTAATGCTCAGTCGGTTTTATTGGGCGTTTGATAAGATTACTATTCATGTTAGATCATAAATTATAAAAATGATAAGTTTGCCTAACTGATAAATTAACGATAAAAGACAGAAATCTTACAAAATGTGTTTAGTGATCATTACATAGCACAATTGCATTGCATTTGATTGTACGTTTTGTTTGGTCAAATAGATTCCTACTTAGCCCACGCCCCTATATTGTCACAACATGTTATGCCTTATATTTTATTTTAAATAGAATATAGTGGAAACAGACCAGCGGCGGGGTACTTGATTTACACACCAACAGTAGGAATGATTTTCATTTTGACAGTTGATCAACATTCATTATAACAACAGTTATTTACGTTGTTGAGCAGACAAATATGCCGAACATATGAAGCAATGGATGGGATTCAAAATAATTCAGATTGTGATTGATTTACGTAACTAGGGTGCAAGCTCAGGAATCATCCAAATGTATGATGCAAAGGCATCCCTTTTTACCCATCTTTAATGTATTAAGAGAATAGCAGTGCAGAAAAGCAAGCTCATTTGGTCCTTTGTTTAACTGCAAGTATTAAAAATAACATACTCATCCACGCAAAGCGAAACTTGCCATTTCATGAAGGAATTAATATAACAGGTGAATACACTGGTGACTTGCAATTGTGGTTTTCACGATTATTCAATTGTTTCTAGCCACAAGCTCACTTTTAATGCACATTAATATCTTTGCCTTTAAGTAAAATTTTACACTTTTATTAAACAAAATAACTACCGTGTATAACAACGAACAATTCCAACCAACTGACTGATTAAGGACGTTTTGTAAGACTTTGAAATAACTTTACTTTCAAAGTAAAATGTTTCGTAATATCATCGAGTTAAAAGTGAATTTGCCTCACACATTCGCTTCCGCCTGAAACGTAGGTGATTCCAAACTTGTTTAGCCGAAACAGATAGCATTTAATTAACATCAACTAGAATTCGTTAATTCTAAAGACTTTGTACATTCCGATCAAGTGCATTGCCTATTTGTTCCATTGCGGATATCTACATTGGCCCCTATTATTACTAGTTGTTTTAATTATCTATGCACCTACGCTATATTGCCACAAATGCATGCCTACTATTTACAAATTTTAATTTAAAAATATCTATTGTAAATGTTCAGTACACACTTAAGATCCATTCTAATGTGTGTAAATTGAATTTTCTTACTATTATTGGATGTTAAATAAGTAGGTTATCGAAATAATTAGCTGAGAGATCGTATTAATCGTCATCGTTCGTTGAATTTTCAGGTTTTAATGTTCACTTCATTTAACTGAAAGGCCATTCCAAGCTAGTTAAGGTTGAATTAACGTTAGAGATTCCGGTAATTTGCAACTATATACAAATAATACGTTTAGGAATTTAGGAACACTGATTCTGCAATGTCATAAATATACAACAGTTCTAATAAGCGATAAAAAAATTAACACACTGTGAATCGGGAGCACTTGGATTCATGCCACTTGAAATGGAAAACACAAAACGTAGTCGCTTTTGTGGTTGATCGATGCGTTTGCTTACGTTTTCGAGCACCTAGCGGAATTGACCTCCGCTCTATTCAATTATGAGTGATAATTGTACACGTAATGATCGCGTAACCGTCGTAGGAACGCGTGCCGACCGCCGAGCGAGATTCTCAACTGTTTTATTTTAAAGCTGGCTCCGCACACTTTGGCCGTGAAAAATATTGCAAAGGTGTATAGCTCAGTGCAAAACTGATGAGCAATAGACAATGTCGTTCATTGACTGTGAAACAAGAGAGCTGTCTCGTGCATTATTAATTGCCAAAGCTATTTATTTTTTTGAACAATCGAAGCATGAAATCGTTTTACACGGTAGGTACGTCTTCATTTGATGCCGTTGGAAAATGTTAATAATTCTTTCTTTAAAAAACAGAATTGAGATTGCGTCCTAGACGTTCGATTGCAACATGAACTCATGACACATGTTCTGTTAACACCTTAAGAGCGTTATCTAAAACTAGAACAAACAATGAAATGGTATCTGCATCTATAATTATGCAAGTAACAAACTACGTCTGTACTTTCAATTAACGGAGTTGCGTATGTGGACTCTATCACGTAGATCACGAATTTAATGACTTAAGGAAAGATACGAAAGATTATTTATATATATACTATATATATATTTGCGAATCATCGTATAACATGCGATATACAATGACTTCATTAGGGCTTCATGCACGTGGTTGCCGATAAATTTGGCGGTTCGGACCTTGGACTAAATTTTACAAAAAAGGTAATCGGACGGAGAGGCCAGTGGAGTAATCATAAAATAGATAGACGTCTGATAAGTTCAGAGAAACAATTATACAAGAAAATAAACTTTAGTAAAGTGACGGAGTGATTTATTAAAGATTTAGATAGGTACCTACTTTTTTTTTGTCTAAGTATCCCAATATCAACAACGGTTTTCATTCATTTTTCTTTTTATCTTCATTTTTATGGTTAATCCAAAGTCAAAATATACTTTCATAAACAACCGGAAAACTTATCTTGTTTTTTTTTATCCAGAATATATTTTCGGGAGCAAGGAAAAATTTGCAGAAAAAAAACTTGATCAGACCTGTATCAGTTACAATATATTATTAACGTTATCGTTCGTAACCCCATTGGTATTATTTGGTATCAGAGAGTGCGTCGGCCAATTGCTGTAATCAAACCAATTTGGTCTGAAACCACACCGGCTACCCGCGCCGGTCGGTACCCTCAGCCAGTTAAACGGGCATTGTATATTTACAATAATGCATCGTATTCAGTTCAGAAATTTATCTTTCTATTTGACTAGGCACTTTGTTTCGAATTTGCAAACAGACGGCTATCTTATCGGTTCATATTAGTAGGAGTTGGTAGGAGACGCACACGCGTCGGTGATTCTGACTCTGAGTGAAAACTGTGATGTGAACCTCTCATATGTGATCTTTTTGTTTTATTTTTTATATCGTGGTGAAAGAAAGTTTATATAGTGACAATGAATGAAGGCACGGTTGATATACAAAGTGAATTGGAGAGATTAAGGTTTTTATTTTATTTAAATTGTACTTAATGTGTGTCATTTTATCGTTATGCAAAAAGATTCGTTCTGATTTTTTTTTTTTAATTGAGTAGTTGGTTTTATAACGACACTTGCGTTGTTACTTTAATTGTCATAATACTATGATGATATGTTATTTATTAGCTGTAACATTTTTTTTTTTAATATTCCCTACGAACAGTGACGATATACCTAGTCTCTGATCAATAGCTGTCAAAGACAGGCTTGTCCACAACACTGTCATCCATCAAACGCTGGACTAATTAATTTCACATAAGGACTAAGTACTTGTATTAGAAAGTGTCACCGAAGTCACGTTACTAAGTCCTACTTTGTATTCAGTGAACATAACTTGAATCATTTCTCTTTGAATAGAGGTCCGCCCGAAGAACAGGAAGAAAATAAATCACCAACATGTGAGAATCGACCACAGAAGTACCGTCTCCTACTCGAGCCTGCCCTCGTGGGTGCCATGATAGCCATCAATCTAGGTCAGACCTCGCTTCAGAACTTCTATTTGCAAACAGCCTGTACAGTTGACCTAGGGGTGGATTTAGCTGTTTGCGAAAAAGGAGAGATGGAGGTAATCAACATTTTTTTTGTTTTTTTTTCATATATTATTACTTTCACTTTGCTTTGACTGTTTATATGTGACATCTTATCATTCTGAGATGGTTATCGATATTTTTTTATCTCAATATTACATCGATGACTACCTGTTATTCCAATTCTTTACAAAATCGAGGATTTATGAGGAAGAAACAGAAACCAATAATACATATTTCTAAAATTATACACTCTTCAATACTTTAATATCCGATTATAACTTCGATACTGAGACTAGGGCCGACTGTATTGACACGACGACCGTGAATTTTATCAAACCTTTGATAAACTAAGCCTATCTCACCTTTTACAAATGTCAATAGAGGAACTATCGATATCATATCCAATGTATATGATCTATGTATCTACTTGGGAATTAGAAGTTATGTTGTGTGTGCCTATGTCAATTGTCATGGTGTGTATGAGCTAAGGAATAGCGTGTGGAGGGTTTAAAGTAGGTACGAATGTGGAAATAAGCGTAGGCCAAAGAACTATGATAAAAGATGACATGACATAGGGGATGAATTATGCTGAGATGACAGCTGATTGAGATTTATGGAAGTAGAAGACTTTAATTTAGTATAAGGGAAAGACATACCAAAGTTCTAAATCCAAATAAATAAAAATTAAATGATATTCGTAGGCAAGCGCATCACTTGAAAATGGCTGGACCTATTTGGCTATTTTTGTTTTGTTTTAAAATGTTATTAATAGTCCGAATTAGGTTTTTATCGAAAGAATAATTGGAAAAGTTGCATTTTCTATGGGAATATTGTATGAATAGCCGGGAAAACACAATAAAAGTAACACAACAGCAAAACAAAAAAGAGTTTGTGATAAAACACAAGGCAAAATATAAATGGTAACTGTTTACTTTACGAATGAAATATCAATACACTGATGTTTTGTAAACCATTAGCAGAGCGTTAATAACTGCCAACCAACTCTTAGTGATTAGTTATCTCAACAAGGCTCAGTAATTACGGCAATATCTATGAATGACCTTTGGCCTGTCCAGTTTATCCTATGTTAAACATTTAATAGAGCCATTAGACCTCACAATAATACAGGACGGCAGGGACATCGAAGCACAAACTAAAAAAAAACAAAAAAACTGTAACCATGAATTCAGCACATGATTTTAGATCCTCTTGCGTTGAAATTCGGTTATCAATTTTTTTCTCCCTTTTTTCATAGAAAAGTGACCTACGTGGTCAAAATGAAATTTTTCGTCGGGTATTAAAAGAAAATGTTCTTTTAATACCCGACGAAAAATTTCAGCGCCCCCCGCGTTATTTTTTTTTTTAATAGCCGTTGGAAAATTTCAACTCAGGGGGGGTTTTGAATGGCCCGCGTTGGCGCCGCAGTGTTCCACGCGCGCCACTCGAGAGTGGGTGCGACCATTGTGGGAATGGCCGCACGGGGAGGTGGGACCCGCTGAGGAACAGCGGGTCAAGGCCTGTCGAGGGGCGGTGAATGCTTATGCGAATCCCGCACCCCCGGCCATAGGCAGAGGTGGAACACCGCGGTGGAGTCCGGCATACCCCTCCGTCACCCCCACGATGGAGGACGTCCATGAAGCCTTCCACCGCGAAACGCAAAAAAAAAAGGGGGGTTCGAATGATGTACTGAATTCATGGAAACAGGTTGTGCGTCAATGTCCCTGCCGGCCTGTATTGATTTCATAGATACCTAGGCTGAACCAAGACAGCTGTAAGAACGAAATCTAATCCAGCATCAGACAGCCTGCATAAGTACTATGAGTAACACGTTGACTAAAGACTAAACTAGGTTCTACTACAGTTAAAATAGTTCCAGCCTATTATTGTCCCACTGCAAGGCAATGGCCTCTTTAATGCAGACTGCAGAGTAGGCATGAGCATTGATCGCCACACTTGCTCATGACGTTGGTGATTGAATTGTCTATGTCAGGTTTCCTCACGATATTTTCCTTCACCGCATGTTCGAATAAAATGATTTTATTTGTGTCCTTTGATACTTGGTCATCGTTCCTCTGGCCTCATACCAATTTATTCGGGGTCGGCGCAACATGTCTTTTTCTTCCATACTTCTCTATTAGTAATCTGGGTAACTAACCATTATCATTCACACAGTCCATCCATCGTTTCTTTGGTCGTTCCCTACTCTTATAGCCATCGACAGTTATACTCAAAACTTTCCTCACGAAATTTTCCTCTAAAATCTTTATTCACGTCAAAGGAATAGACCGTAAAGATGGATGATAGTATAATGACATATACAATACGAACGTCTGCCTCTATTTACTTGTTATTATTTACATTAGCAAAAATAGCTTTTATCTGTGTTTGTGTAATTAAATAAATGACTTCAGATAATCCTAACGAGACGGAACAATATTACTCTCTTGTGTTTTTTGGGCTATCTCGAAATTACTTTTCATCTGCCTATTGTTTTAAATCATACTTTCGTGTTGTTGACGTTGAGAACCTACACAGTACATCTTGGCTTTTGAAAGTAGGAAACAAAATGGGAAATGTTAAAGAATGACGCTTTTCAGATTTTCCGCTTCTTCAGAACTCTTGTTATGCTAGCCTGAAATGGAATTCTTTCATCCCTTTAAGATTTGACATACATTTAAATATGTATGTCATATGTACATTGATTCATGCATTGCATCGATGTGCAAACTGTAACCATCCAGTGCATCGATGTGCAAACTGTAACCATGAAGTGCATCGATGTGCAAACTGTAACCATGAAGTGCATCGATGTGCAAACTGTAACCATGAAGTGCATCGATGTGCAAACCGTAACCACGAAGTGCATGGTGTATCGATGTAAAAATTGTAACCATGCAGTGCATCGATGTGCAAACTGTAACCATGAAGTGCATCGATGTGCAAACTGTAACCATGAAGTGCATCGATGTGCAAACCGTAACCACGAAGTGCATGGTGTATCGATGTAAAAATTGTAACCATGCAGTGCATCGATGTGCAAACTGTAACCATCCAGTGCATCGATGTGCAAACTGTAACCATGAAGTGCATCGATGTACAAACTGTAACCATGTAGTCAAATTGACAAACGATTCTAGTCATAAACATTTTCCGTCGGTTATCAAAAAATAAAATCTGCTGTTTCATAGAAAATTGCAATACGCGCAAGTGTACCTACGCGGCCAAAATTTATGAAACAGTTATTTTTTTTTTAATATCCGCCGAAAAACTCAACACAGTGGGCTTCAGAATCATGTACTGAATCCATGGTAACAAGTTGTGGTTCGATATCCCTGCCACCCTGCATAATATGTATGTCACAATGTACCGAATGTATTATCTTATACAATATTACTAGGTATAACCATTTTTGTATCAATTTCAGGCGGAGAGTCAAATAGTCGTGTCAGGAGTTAACGTCAGTCGAAGTTTCATTGGATCTCTCATATCGACTGTGGTCCTATTGTTCGTGGGTCCATGGAGCGATTGCAGTGGGCGACGGAAACCACTGCTTATACTGCCGCTGGTCGGCATGAGCGTAATGACGACGGGAGTCTTACTTATGCTGCTCTATCCTGGAGCGTCAACCACACAAGTACTGTATGCAGTTCAGCTTCCTATGTCTTTAGGAGGGAATTTTGGACTGCTATTAGCAGCCGCATTCAGTCATATAGGCGATGTAAGTAAACAAACATCACAAACATTACATTTAATTTTAAAGTGTAATGTTATTTTAATTTAAGATTACATCGCAAAAATATTTAACCTACGGCAAAGATAGTGAGATGAATAAAAGAATTCATAATATGTTGAGAAAGATCAGACTTAGTAGGTAATTTTTGTGCAATCTTGTATCATTTGTCCCAAATTCAATCTGTGTATGGAAACTATACTTCTATCTGCAATAAAATGGTGGATGGATGGTGCTTTGACGAAATGTAGGCAAACATGTGGACTGTATTAGAACATAGGTCAATAAAATTACGACTCGCTGACACAACTGACATTTATTTTTTACGACATGTAAAAAGAGTAAAAAATCATAGGTCTATATAAAAAAGGTCGCAACATCTTAAACAAGAGTCGTCAAAGCACCATCCATCCACCATCCACCATCCTATTTAAATAAAAGACGATCGATTAGGTATGCCTTCACTCGCCTGCAATCTTGGCAGGCACGATAGGTACATTAAGTTTAAATAGTTTCGAGCAGTAGATATGTGTTTGGGTAGCAATCAGTCAACAGTAAAACATTTGTAGAGCATACGAGAGCTGTTTGTAGAGAGATTATGATTATTTAAACACTTTGTAAATATTACACTATGAAATGGCTGTAGTAAAACTGCTGTTAACATACCTACGACCGTGCCTACGACACATGATTCTTCTATTCTAGATAATGTCTACCTTCATAATTTGGACTTGCGACATCAAAAAAAAAACGTTTTACCAACTATAAATTGATTGCGTTAATGCTGGACCTACTGCCCTTTATTAATAAACGTTGCTTAAAGTTAAGTAGTGATTAGAGACTGTTTAACCATACATTTTTGACGTTTAAACGTCACTTAACTTTCATCATCATTTCTAACACCCGTATTCACAAACTTTACTATCAGGCCTCACAGTTCGCACAGACGCACAGGGTCTCAAAAACTTATTCATAGACAATAATCTAGTGGCAATCGGCACTATGCGTCACTTAATTTTTATGAATTGAAAGACTTGTCAAATGGAACGCATTGAAAAATGCCTTACTTCGCATAAGTATTTCTACTTTACTTAGATAAGTATTGTTTGTGAATAAGGGTGTGAATAACCCGAATAAAGTAAAAAAAAAAAGTTGTCAAATCGTTTCCTACATAATTTTCAGGCAAACGATTTTCAGTCGATTTAGCTACCCACAGTGGTACGACTAGGTTAGCTAATTGAATAGGCATGGACTTAAATCGCAACTGTAGTCCGCTTTATGTGACACAAAAATGCCCGTAACATGTTCCATTGGAACTGAAACTAGGTCAAATTATACTTTACTGTTTAGGTATCGCTCAGATGTGCCCATAGTTTACACCTCATAGCATCTACTATGTTCGAAATGTTGTAAGAAAAATATGTTCATACATGATGAAAATGCTACGAAACTACGATATACATAATTATATCAAGTTAAAATGGAAAAGTCAAACATCGAAAATACAGTAATGAAAAGTTGGGTTTACAACTTCAAATTAAATAAAAATTAAACCATGGATATACTTAGTCCCTTTAAAACGTATGTACAAAAAGCTATTGTAATATCTACTTTAGTTGATATCGTAACAATAACCGAAATACCGGTTTTCAAAAATGTGCTTATAAGCATCATAACAATATCTAAGAAATTAACCTATCGTAAAGAGCAAGTCGCTCAGTAACTACATTATTTATAATTATAATAAACAGATTAGATGCACGGTTAGTTCCGTTTCATAATGTTTATTACTATACTACGATGACCAGTACTTACCTATAGTATAGGTAAGTACTGGTCATCGTAGTATAGTTAGCACAAATCTTATATCAACTGCTGACTACCTTCATCGAAGTCTAACAAGAATTGTCCATACTGAAAACAATCGCAAAGAGCCTCCAACGCGACAGCTATTTGTTCGTTGCCAAGTTAAAGTATGATAAAGTATCCTTTATTGTCTACGGCTTTACTAGACTAAGGCCCATCGCCCACGACGCTACGTAGGTACCCAATAGTAACCCTATTACAAACTAAAATCACCAATGAGTAGCCAGAGGCCACAATGTCACAGCACTCGTATTTCAGTGCCGGTTCGTACACGACGCAACCAATCACAATAAGTAATTTGCGTCGTTTTTTTATTTATTTTTATAATTGGCATCTCGTAGTGGACCTAGAGAGGTCGTGACTACTTAACTGGACTATCCTGTGGTTGCCTTAAGAGAACTCCAAGCCTCCAGCCAGGGGCGTAGAACTACTTAAAACTAAGCGACTACACGCTAAGGGCACCCCCTGTGGGGTACGAACCTCGGCTTAGGGCGACGCTGGGAGAGGTGCATGAACCACGTTTAAATACTAGTGCTGTAACATTCTGACTACTCATTGGTGATTTGAGTTTGTAACATTGTAACGCGTTACTTTTGAGTAGCATTGTGGACGACGGATCTTACGGCCTTACCTACTTACTACCTATGGTGAATCATGAATCCTATAAAGCAGATTGTCGAAATCCTTCCAGGTGTGCTTCGCAACGGGCCGTGACGTCACTCGCACCATGGGCACCCACCGGGCCGCCATACAAATAGCCCACGTGGTGGGCGCCGTGGGCGGCCCCCTTCTGTACCGCTACCTCGGATTCTTCGGTGTGTTTCCACTTGTTTTATTTCTACAGGTATACAAATTCATATACGTTACTCCTTTCTGCCTTGTTCTATGACACGGCCAAAATACACTATATTATAAAATATCTATCAATAAAATCAGATGAAAAAAGATGCATTCCACCAAAACCGCAGTCACATGGTGTATTGGCTAGAAACTCCAAATACAATCAAATATCTTTTTGGCAAACATTCGGTAAACCGTAAACGGCCATGTTTGCGTTAGGCGGATACTGAAAAGTGCAAAAAAGAAACTGAAAAGGCAAGCTATCTTACTTATAGCTATGTATGCATGAATTCGCGACTAACACCGCAAAGCCAAAGCGCCGATCGATATCGTGAACGAAAACATTTTCCTTGCATTTAGGTACCTACATCTTGTGGAGTGTTTTCAACCATTATTCGACCATAAAACTAAAATTTTGTTGTACCTATATCAAACTAAATAACCTACGGCTAAAAAAAAATACTTCAATGTACTATCATTATTGTCCTTCAATTACTACTGAAGAATGTCATGTAGGTAGGGAGGGTACAGTACTGAAGAATGTCATGTAGGTACAGTATACTTACTGTACCTACATGACATTCTTCAGGAGTCATTGAAGGACAATAATGATAGTACATTGAAGTTATTTTACCGCTTACCACTTTAAAAATTATACCGCTTAGTAAGAAATAGGTATGTACTACTGTACCTACCTATTTCTTACTAAGCGGTATAATTTTTGGTATCTTACCCCACAGCCCTTTTTTTGAGGGTGCTTTTTTAAAGCGTGTCAGATGGACACGCTTATAAGCGAGAACAAACCGAAAGGGCTCGCCAATGTTTCATTGCCATTATCATCATTTTTTTACGTTACTTTTTCTTCGTCTACCTAAAAACTCGAGTCCAATACACATCCACCAATTTACCAATTCAACAACGTATACAACTTTTTATAGACCCCATTCTGATTTGACGCAAAATTTTGCAGTTGATCGATGTCTTTTATTTAGTTAAAAGACAGCAAATTAGTTATGCATAGTCAATAAGACCATGACCACCGTATTTTATCCTGAAGTTCTTAAACGAATTGAAAAACGATCCAATTTTTCTAACAAATCATTAAGAGTAACTAATACCATTTTGATCACTGAGGATATCGCGACACGTCCTGACTTTTTTTCTATAACTAAAGGGACGTGTCGCGGTTAAATCTTGAATACGAAAAGCAGAATATTTATGACTGTGTTAGTGGGATACCTGATAAAGTATGCGAACATTGAATGAAAAACACGATGAAAAACTATCGCATTTTTATATGAAGGAGATTAGGCAGATCTTATTTACCGTAAATTGCCAAGCCTGAATAATAAAATTATAAAACAATAAAAATAATCCTAATTTAAAGTTGTATACTTCTGAATTGGCCATCCTGTATATCCTAACTATTTTTAAGTCCGTCAAAACTAACCTATTTAATCATAATATTCCAGATATCATCCCTGGTATACGTGATCTTCGCAGTCAAAGACGTTAATGTGAACAGAGAGAACAAAGTGTCGGTGTGCAATTGGAAACTGCCTTTCAACGCAGTGCATTGTTTGATAAAGCCGCGGGAAGGCCGCAAGAGAATGATCATATTCCTTATGTTGGTCGTCACCCTTGGCGATAGGATGTTGTTATCTGGTTAGTATGAAGCTTTAATAAATAGCCCGTGTGCTTAGGACAGTGGGCCCCAGTTGAGACAATGCTGCTTGATCTTTACAGCATTTGTGATTTAAAAATGTTTTAATTAGATTCGTTGCGTGTGAAGATGCTTATCCTCAATCTAATGATGCAGTTATAAATGTTATAATATAAGGAACTGAAGGAATTCATAAGGTAGTGTTAGGAGAAACGCCGACAGAGGACAGCTAAGAAGGATCATAATATACTGAACTTATTGATGATGTCCTTTAAATGTTCATAGTTTTACCAATGAAGTAACAGAGTAATAAAGTATAAGCAACAAGGACGATACAAAAGGGATCGTAACACATGGCGTAGGAATTATTGTTTCTGCTGACTCCCATGAGAAAAATGCGCACAATGTTGGTACTAATTTTATGTGACCAACTCTGAGTGTACCGAGTTATAAATATTGTCGCTAGAGGGCATTTCAGTACAGATACATAAAAGCAGCGTAGCATGGCAGTTATCATGTACTACGCTTGGCTACGCTGCTACGCTTCAGGCACAAGTTTCGAATTATACTACTAGATGGCGTTAATAATAATTAAACGAAATATTGCAACCATATTATATATAAACATTTATTTTTTTTATTTTTAAATGCTTGACGTTTATAAATTATTAAAAAGATGTACGACATACCTACTACTGATTTATTACATAAACCGCATAACACTGTTGGTATCGTGGAATGGGTTCAAACTTCTGCAACTCTTTACAGGGATAGACTAGACTAGATCAGATTTTTGGATGGCAATCTCACTCGTTGCAAAAATATGGTTCAGAAAGATTGGGACTGCTCATATAACACTCCGGGAGTACCTGACAATGATTTATTTTTATTTTTTTCATAGAGTTAATAATAGATATTTTGTTACAGCGGAGGTGCTAATCGCCTACATGTACTACAGGTACAAGTTCCACTGGAATGATGTGATGTTTGGATCCTACCTCGCCTACAGAAATATTGTCAGTTTTGTTGGTACGTACCTATACATAATCAGCCTATAAATTTCCCTGTTGGGACGCAGGCCAACTCTCTTCAAAAGGGAGTTGGCTAATAATCTACCACGCGGGACCAGTGCTGGTTGGTAGTTTTGTTGAGCAGTATATTTTTCCTTGTAGATAATTGATAATTGCAATATGTTGCTAAGGACCTACTACACATGTTGATTTTTAAACGTAAGTAGGTAAGGTTACCTTTCGGTATCGGTCACTGTTTATCGGTTTATTCACGTCTAATATATCAGGAACAAGCAGTATCGGTGACTAGGTGTAGTTTTACAATTGATAAACTTTTATGATTCAGTGATAGATGTACGGTCACCAAAGGAGATAAGTAACCAGGGTCGTCGGATGTAGAAACCGATGGATGTTTTCGAATGAAATTTAATTTGATAAATGAAGTGTTTGTTTACTATTAATAAAATTTAATTTTATTCGAAAACATCCTTCGGTTTCTTATTAAACTTAACTATATCCAACGACCCTGGTTACTTATCTCCTTTGGTGACTTTGCAATACAAGGTATGATCTACATATTTGCTACTTACAAGTTACAATTAAATGCTGATAATGAGCTGAATTTTGATGACATGATGTGACATCATCAACCCGCACTGAATAACGCTGAGGACTATAAATTTTTTTAGAGATACAATACCTAGTCGCTATATGGCTCCATTCAGATACTTGGTCGCCATATTCCACATACTTCTAGTAAAAGCATCATCATCTGCTTAGCCTTTTCCCAACTATGTTGGGGTCGGCTTCCAGTAAAAGCATATTTAGCTTTATTTATTGTTCACCTTAAGTATAGTACTAACACTAATTAAAAAAAATATATAGAGAAAACCATTCATTGGCGAAGATTCTGAACCGAACCGAAGTGTTTTAGACTCACGAGCTATCGAATTTGCAAATCAAAATCATAACTGTAAGTGAAGTAGCATAATCATCCTATAGTGTTCCCACTGCTGGGACATAGGCCCCCTGTCTGTGAGAGGGAGTGGACTACACGGGCCTGTACGTGTTGGGGATGTCACATGTTTTCGATTTTTTTATGGTTCTTGGACATAAAAAAATGTTGCTTGCTCACAATGTTTGTCTTCACCGTCAAGTGAAGTGTTGAAATCTTAATCCTAATCTTACGAACTGCTGTCATTTTATTTTAATAAACTACACAGAGTTTCTTAAATCTTTTGTCTTGTTTCAGGCACGTTACTAATCCTCTCAGTGCTAAAGCGCCGGTTAAAGCTATCCGATGAAACAGTGGGTATGCTCAGCTGCAGCTCCTACATCCTTGCCACTTCGGGCCTTATTACTTCTACTACGACTTGGTGCGTGTTTATGTGTAAGTATTAAGGTATCTTTGTAATAATTTAAGTAGAATATTATGCAACTCTGAGTGTTCCGTTTTATTTAGGCATTAGGGAGCAGTACATCATCAGGCCGAGTGTTTTTGACGCAGCAATACCACGTTACAAACAATGATCTATCTATAAGGATGACCACATAGTGAACGACTAGAAATTCGTAAATTTTGGTGTTTAATGAAACCATTTCAATGTTGATTATAAACTATAATTATGCGGTTTCGTCCCATTCAGAACCGGGTTTGTCAAATAATATGTTGTACAACGTCTAACACCGTCACTCGTTCTAATCTGGCTTTGTTGCCTTTACATTAAGATAGGTATATGTCGAGGAGCTGCTTTGCCTTGTCTCGTGTAAGCACGTACTTTAAAAAAAAATGCTCATACTGTGCCAAAAATATTAGCTAGTCAGCAAGATGGTGGAGGCGGAGCGGACTGCCCAGAATGCACCGAGCGTACATGATGGTTCATGTTTGATCAAATTTTGCAGTATCTTTAGTGTAATTGTCGCAGTAATAAAACAATAATGCAATCTAAAGAACACGGGTCCCAGGATGGAACACAAGCCCTAAGTTGACTTTATTCAGCCTCTTTTGCATCAATATTTCCTTCGTATTACAATACAAACTGTTTAATGTAGAGAGGTTAGCACCAATGGTTCAACATGTACTCAATAACAGTTCCTTGGAGGCTTTTTAAAAACTTAGAAATACCTATACTGGAATTAATTTTTTCTGTTTATTTATTTATTTAAACTTTTCGCACAAAAAGGTACAAAGGCGGACTTAATGCCTTAGGCAATCTCTACCAGTCAACCAAGGGTGGTGAAGAGATTAGTTGGCAGGTGCATTGGTTGAGAGGGACAATGATGAAAAAAAAAAAACTCTTAAAGCTGGGTACATAAATACATAAATAGGTTATAGGTATACACATACATACTATTACTATATTAAATATATATATACAAAATCAGGTCAATCTGTTTTGTTTGTCCAGCTACAAACATGACTATTGGTTATGGTGAATCATAAACCCTCTACAATATTAAAAAGGGGTTATCAGCTAGATAGATAAAAAGTTAATAAATCATTGTTTGTTTTCTATATTGTTTTTCAACCGTGATTTTATCAAATTTTCCATCATGACGACATGGCCAAACAGGAAGGTGATAAATACATGACTGCGAATATTTGGGCCGTACCGTACTGCCAACGCCGTCAACGCCGGCTGCTGCTGAAAACCAGCGCTGGGGCTCTTTCTCGTATAGGGTCTTAGCTTTATGCTGAGCGATGGCCGTTTTGCGTGAATGTGACGCTTGTTTACCCCCACTTTTTTTTTGTGTGTTTGCTTTTTTTTATGCGTCATGTTTGCCGCAAATAAATGTATTTTCTTTCTTTCTTTACTGTATCTACGAAGAAAGTATTTTTGAATAGAGTCGTTTGGTTCTTGTAAAAGAATAACGAAATACACCATCCCTAGTTCTCGTTGAATCATCTCTTCCAATGCGAACGATTGGAAGAGATGAGAGAGTGGGGGACGTGGGATGTTTAAAAAAAATGAATGTGTCTGCCAATGCAAAATTAAAATGTAGAAATATGTGCCCATATACTCTAAATTGATGTAATTATTGATCCCTATTTTAAACTAAACTTCAGTAGATTTAGATTTAAATTACACTTTTGAATTGGAAATTAGCTGGAGCATCATTCTCATTTTGGGCCCGCGTCGCGTCAAACTACGGCAAACTTCCTTTCAAAAAGGAGGCATTTGTCCCAGCAGTGGGAACGATATGCTTATAAATCTAGAATTGAGTTATATTATGAAAACACTTCGAATTCCTTTAAACATGCGGCACAGCATATCATTAAAAAAAACAAATGTCAAAAGTCATATTCTTAATTTTTTTTTTTTACTTTAGTTTCACACACAGCACGTTCTTAACTATCAACAGCTTAATCGTTTTCTACATTAGATCGTGTTACTTTCGTATTAATTAGGTAATCCAACCGATAGAAACTCGGCTTGTCATAACATGAAACGTATTCTTCACGATACTTAATCGATATAAAATATTACGTGAGGCAATACACAAAATTACCTACGAATTATATATATCTCGCTTGATTCGTCAATCATTGTTTTATCAAATGATAATGTTTAGATAAATTGGACAGTAACATGACGAGCGTGCGGCGTGTTCCTATCACGTGTTAGATACCTAACTTTGTAAATGTCTTGATCTAGAATATCTTAACGCCAAGAAATCATGTCTAAAGCTGTTAAGGCGCCATCTCCACGAGCGAGAGAGACGCAGCGATAGTCTCGCCGTGCCATCAAATTCTCGCCGCGATGATATCGCCGTGTGGAGACACGTTCGAAGAGAGTGTATAGAAATACGTGGCACGACGATAATATCGCCGCGATTCTCTCGCTCGTGGAGACGGCCCCTAAGATGCCTTTGTTCAGGAGTGTCGTTTTAAAAACACTACTTATCAGATTTATAAGGATTCAAAGTTTTTGGACTTTCATGGACTACCTGAAAAGACCACTCGAAATTTAAAAATAAATGGATGGTTTCCGAACTTCACATCAATTCAAACCTCTCTCGCTCTCCACGTGCAAAAATAAAATCTCAGATCTCCTCGTGCGATGAAAATTATTTTTATTATACGCATTGCTATAATGTTATGAACAATATGTTATTTGTTACAGTGCCCTTGGTCGGTATAATCTCGCAAGGCTCACAGGTGGTACAAAGACCTATACTGAATAAGCAGATACTACCTACTGAACAAGGTAAACTATTCATTTCATTGTTGTTCTGATTTAAATCTCCTCCCGGCTAGTTCCGGTTTTCTATGTCCGTCATTGTATGAATTTAAATGCTACATAGTTATTTGTGTATGTAACCACATAGTATGATAAATCCTGGAAATCTACAAATACACTCCGAACTCAGTTAGGCCGAAGCAATGAAAACCTGCACAGATGTAGATTCATAAATGACTCCGCCCTGGAGTCCAAATGTGGTGCTGGCCCACAAACAATGGGACACTTAATACCGTGTCCAGCGTCCATCAATTCCTGTAGCGTGCAGACAACAAGACTGTGGTCTATATCATGTTTGTTGGACAACAGGACTGTTGTCTGCATGCTACAGGAGTTGATGGACGCTACTGAAGGTGCCAAACTCGTAGCCAAATTCTTTGCTGACTTTATATAGATTTCCATCGACACTCTAAGAAAAAGATTCAAAAATATATAAAACATGATGACTTTATTGTAGAAAAGTCAGATTTATCGTCAAATGCAGGTTTTAACAATAATCAATCGTCAAATAAAAGTCTATAGTTTTAGCAATCGTTTAAAATATTCCCAATTGTTGGACAATTAATATCATATCTCACTTTATTAACCATACAATCTATTTAAATTACAGGTAAAATCTACAGTGTAATGGGGGCATTAGAATCAGCGATGCAAACTATGTCATCACCTCTGTACTCCTTACTTTATACAAAGACTGTTGCAAATATGCCAGACGCGTGGTTACTACCCGGAATTACTTTAGCTTTCTTCCAACTACTGTCTTACTTAATAACAAGGAAACTAGGCCAATCAACAGCTTCAAAAACGAATGCTGTGGATCTCGGTGATGCTGAAAAGAACTCGGAAAATAAAACACCGTTACAGTCCAAAGTCTCCGGCAAATAACTATATATGTATCAAGAATGTATTAGAAAATATTGTAATATTTTGTAAACGAAGGCTTTTATTTAAGGAAAATACATTTTTATAAAAAAAACTGCATGTTGGTTTTTTTTTCATTATCATCCTTCATAATAAAGTATTTTGAAATAATACTCCTATCAAAAATTGAGTTTTGATAATATGCAGTAAACACTTGATTGAAGTAATTTCCTTATATTGTGTTTGTATTCCACCGTACAGTCATGAGCATAAGTATACACTTGGCTTTATTCAAAAGCGATTTATTTTTGAATGAAATTGTATGTTGCTACGAACATAGCATGTATTTTCGAGGTTTTTTGCAATGTGTTTTAGGGTTGTTTTCGTTATGTCACGCAAAACTCGCTATTGAAAGTTTCCAAGTGTTGACATATTAGTGCTCGTGACTGTACACTAGGTATCAGTTATCTTTACTCTCGCCGAAATGAAAGAACTGTCATTGATAAGTCATATCGTGTGGCTGTTTCTGATTACCTAATAGGTATTCTTATTGTCATTGAACGAATTTCAATATTTTTTTTATTCTATTATTTTAGATTCAGACTTCAGTGCAGAAGAATCTCGAATGACCTACATTTAAAGCATTGTCTATGGTGCCTTGACCAAGGGTTTTCCATAGTCTAGTATACAATAGTGTACCTATCTTCAAATATACAAATCCATTCATCATCAATCGACTCAGCCTATCGCAATCCACTGCTGGGCATATGCCCTGGGCATATATCCTGTGCTGCGCCACAATACCCGGTCCTCCGTCTTCCATATCCAGTCTGTCCCAGCCTTTTTTTTAAGGTCGTCGGTCTATCTAGCTGGGAGGCGTTCCACGCTACGCTTTACGACACGCAGTCTTCACTCTAGGACTTGTCTGCTTTATCATAATACAGGGATGTGGATATATGGTAAACGGCATTGAGTCCTGAGATCTGATTTTCTGATTCAGTTTATTGAAATTATAAAAAGATGTATGTCGTTGGTGTGCCTTACTTCATAAATAAAGGATTAACCCTTCGTATGCCGTAAAAGAGGAAACTATGTGATTGATCTACCTGTCATTTTTGGTGTACCACAGGGAAGTGTGATAGGACCCTCCATCTTCCTTGCCTACATTAATGATATCTGTAACCTATAGCTAACCCATGATGAAATCATATATTTTGCCAACGATACGGCAATACTTTTCACAGTAGACTCTACTTGGTGGTAGGCTAGTGTCTACCATTATGCACAAAAAGGTTTTGATACTGTTCTGGATGGTTAAAAAATAATTTCCTTACCCTTAACGTCGACAATACCAAGTTTATACATATGTACATAGCTTCCTTCCTCACTAACAAACGCAATTAATGCACTTATTATAGCACTGCCATAGCATCGTCAAAAACCTACAAAACGCTTTTTAACAGCTTATTTCAATCGATGTGGGATGAGACTCAACTCATAGTATACTTACATTAAAAAAGTATATGTTCCTTACTACTCGACGAGGTTGGAACATTGCATCAATGAGTAGGATTGCTTTATCAGTGCATCTAATCACTGAACATTGAAGAATTGTCACACGACCCTTGCGTTCCGACATTGCGCCATTACACCACTATTCTACATATTTTATTGCTATCTTAATTCAACAACCTAATGAACCACTATTATCGTCAACATGAAATCTTAATAGACGTCTCTATCACTGTGATAATCTTCTTCAGTTAGGTTTTAGATTGATTGCATAATCTTCACCGAGCCACTGGTCCTACAGTACTTTATTTATGATTAGCTTTTGCGCACGGCTTCGCCCGCGTAGTTTCGTTGAAAATTATCCCACGGAAACGACGTATCCCATGGAAACGAAGTATCCCACGGAAAAAAAGTATCCTATGTGTTAAACTATATGTGTGCCAAATTGCATCCAAATCCTATTAAAAGCATAATACTAATGATTGAAATACTATCGTGAAATCATGCAAGCCTAGTACTTTTTGTTAGAGTACTGCTCAGAAAGTCGAGTCATAATTATATCATGATTCGAAAGACACGTAGTGCCATCTAGCGTCGTAAAGCAATTGTGACATTCGAAAGTTATTGTTCTTTTCCTCGGGAACAGTACTTATATTTTTTCTGGATGAAAGGTACCCAATGTCCTTTTCTACATCCCTGATAACAAAACAAACTATATTCAAAAAGAAAATGACCAAAAGTCGTACCAAAATGTCTCACGCATCAAGATCAAAATATTATAGTAATTATTTTCATAATTTTTTACGACGTAGCGAGTCGGAGATTTGATTTTTGAACAGGGAATTTAATTTAAAGTAAAAAAGTAATGATATTGTTTTATTCCCTTTACATGACGTTCCGTTTCAAATGATATGATTAATATAACCTTGAATTTTGAAAGTGTCATGATTTTTCAAAAAACACGTAAAAAATTATACTTTGCCGATTCTACATTAATTGAAAATAAGAGAAGAATAAAATGGAATACAATTTTTATTTAAACGATTATCATTTTTTTAGAGCAATAATGGCCGTTCGTGTATGGCATGTCAAACAAAATAAAGTAGGTAAGTACCTAGTTTTCAGGTTATTTCGATTTTTTTGAAAATCTCCGAAACCCGGGGTTTTGTTTACAAAAAGAACTTTTTTAGGAGTTAATATGATAAGTGTAGTCTATAAAAACAAAGTTTGACTTTGATGCAGCATGGTACGGGATTCCATACATCCATGAGCATTGTCCTTTCATGATGATCGGTTCAGTGCTTATGGCGTGAAAAGGTAACAAACTTACTTTCGCATTTATAATATTAATTCCATAACTTTACAAAAAAAAACAAATTTATTTTAATATTAAATAGGATAGTATATTTCAAATAGTTTCATTTTTCAATCACATCAATAAATACTATGATTTCATTGAGCCCCTCTTCATCGCATAGAGTCAGACCCTTGAAGCCGTGTCTAGGCTCAAAAAAAACTATTTCACGAAACTTTTCATAAAGCAATCAATTATCTATCTATAGGTTATCTACATGTATAATTATTTTCAAATGTTTTATCGATATCTTAATACCAGCTTTAGCTTTTGTTATGAGTAACTTATCGCCTTCGCCTCTACCAAGGTACGAAAATAATGTATGGCAAGAGTAATACGTAAAAACAAATACAAACATACAAATAAATATTGAAGTCTCTGTTTTTAAAGTGTACCACGTGAGCTCGACAAATGGATGTGCGACTAACACTTTTGCGACAAAACTGTACCTACTGCGACTCACGATAGTTCGAATGCACGCTTGTGCGACATAACATAGGCTTTTTTGTCCCGGTAGCACGTTCCCATGGGATAATTTCTGACATCAGAGCAGAAGCTAATTAAAAAGTAAAAATAGAAATGGGGGCTCTTTAACCATGCGATATTTTTTATTATTTGAAATATCTGTTGGCACAGGTATCGTCTTTTGAAACGCTGATTATAAATCACGAAGATTATCATGAAGATAACATTATATAATTATACAAGACAAGACATAATTTACGGACACCTATAGTACTTGCACGCATCAGCCATTTACAACGTGGGCTTAGGAAGGTATGTGTATTATTATAAATGATACAATAGATAAAAATGATAAGAGCAAAGCTTCAGCAATGCTAATTCCCCTGAACCAGGTGTTGCATTGCTTATAAGCAAACTATAGCTCCTTCAGCTCAAAAGCAGACAAACTTTCAAAAAACTATCTGCATCCTAATTGCGTAACACACTTTCAATCACAATCTGAACAATTTTGAAGGATATTGCTAAACCATTGCTTCATATGTTCGAAAAAGTCTGCTCAACAATGTAAATAACACAATGAATGTTGTTGAACTGTCAAAATGAAACCCGTTGCTACTGTTAAGTGTTTTATGCTATTAGATACCTAAACGATATGACAAGCAAATTTTAAAAACGAGATATTATTTTGTCAAAATGCAAGAGAAGGGGCCGATATACGATATGCAAAAACAAAGCGGCAACCGTCGTGATTTGAAGAGATAGCGTAACTTTGGCGACTAATCCGATAACAAAGAACGTATAAATAGATGCCGCTCCCCAACCTCAAGAGCAGATTGTGAAAATCAATTGATATTACAACAAGTGAATTTTTCTACGTTTTGGAAATAATTTCATGTAAGTATTTTTTTTAAAACATAGGTACCTCTATCGTTAATTGACCAGGAAGTTTTGTTAACCAGTGCATTTCTGAGGTATAGATAATATTAAGGTTTTTCTACAGTGTTCCAAGAATATTTTTTCTCGATGTGACCAAATGGAAGTTACCATTTAAAACAACGTTAATTAATGTAAGTAACTCTGTTTCCAGAATGCAACGCCCAGGTCCAGGATTTAATCAAGGCTACCCCGGCCCCGGTGGTCCAGGCGGCCCCGGCATGAACAACGGTATGCCAATGCACCCAGGTGCGCCCGGTGGTCCTAACAGGTTCAACAACCCTGGAGGCCCAGTCTACGCTCCTGGGTATGGCCAGCCCATGGGAGGCCCACAGCACCCACAGCATCCCCAACAGAACTTCCAACCGAACGCTGGCTGCTTCATGCCCGCTGCCACCATCCGCAAGATCAGCAACACCACGCCGCCACAACGATTTGACCCCTCCTTCCACTAATGTTGACCCGTCCGAATCTCTGCCTGTATATAATCCCATAAAGCTAGTTTAAGTTATCGTTAAATTATATAGATAAGTCTAAAAATAAACAGTTGTACAACCCCATTTTCGTACATTTTCTTTGGAGTTTTGTAAACTTGTTTGCAAATATTCCAGTGTCTTATGATCTTCATTTATATCAATAACACATTAATAGCAGATTTATGTTCTTGATCTTTTGATGCTGTGACGTGTTTATGTAAAGAAGTAGATAAAGTTTCTTGAAGTAACAATTCTCTTTCTTTAGGAATCAATCCTATGTTTTCATTCAAATATAGTAATAGATAGATTTGTTGCATTCCATAGGATCATGGGCATACTAGGTATTGTTTGATGATAGCTAAGTCCGCGTTCGTATTATACTGGAGTCGAATACCGGACATATAAAACTGATTGATCTGCAAGCGTCTGTTAAGTATAAAGAGATAATACCGATAGCCCAGATTACTGATAGTCTTAACACAACAAAATCATGTACCAGTACAATTTTTGACAACACCAGCAGATGTAACAACAAAGATAATGCCAAGATAGCAAGTGCCAAAGATAAAAAGACAGACGGTAATACCAATCATATTCTACGGTCAAGAAAATCAACTGTTTATCAAATTGACACATTAGATACGCCAATTTGCCGGGATATAGCCATTTCGATAGAAAATATGGACAATTTAAGAGTGACAATTAACATAATTGATTGCTCTTTTAACTAAAGCACAGGTACAACCATTAGTACTTACGTAGAAGTTCTGAAACTATTGATTTTTAAGGTAGGTATTATGATATTGACCACTACGTATATCTTGGTAACGGAAATGTCCATGTCTGGTATATACTTAATATCTATGAACAAGATTACAGATCAGATAGATTAACCATTGGTAGCAAACAGGTAAACAGGAGGCAATAAATGAGTCAATTAAAATAATGTTTGTTGTACTTGCCAAATAAAGAAAGATTTCTTCATTTTATTCATGGAGCATGCTTATAAAAACATCAAAACGAAAACAAGGATTACAGCGCCATCTAGCCTTCCAAGAGGCACAAATTAAGAAAACATAGTACCTATTGCTTAGTTTTTATTATGAACAGCGCCATCTTATTTTTATTGTACGTATAAATTAGATAATTACTTACACTGTCCAGTAGGTTATCCGTTTTTCACAGATGGAACTAGAGATTGCAGCAACGTAAACTCAAACTGAAAACATTTATTTCAATTGAAACATTTTACAGGCCCTTTTGAATTGTCAAAATTAAATAGTCGGTCAGTTAGTCAGAAAGTTAGACTTACCAGTGTAGGTCGTAGGTTCGAACCTGTTTGGTATTATTATACTCTTTGCTGTTTGGGTTCCCAGTCAGGCGTTTTACTTTGTGTAAATTATTCATCACCACTGCTCTCAAAATGGTGAATGAAAACATTGTGAGGAAACCGGTATGTTCTAAAACCAAAAATTTGATGACATGTGAAATTACCAACCCGCACTGGGCCCGTGTGGTGGATTACGACCCACAGCCCACTCCCTCTCACCGAGAGAAGTCCTGTGTCCCAGCTGTGGGCACAATATAGGCTTATTATGCATAGTAAGAAACCGTCTTCGTAGAGTTCTAGCCAATTTCTAGATAGATATTAGTATTACACACACAGTACACACGAGGTCTCAGATCCTGTCCTGTTTAGTAGAAGGTACACTACTAGATACACATATACACCGCTGACTTTGCGGTTGGCATACCCTTGAGCTGGTCTACATTGTTAATGACAAGCAAAATGATAGAGCTTTGTGGAACATTCGAAACGCCATTACTCGATATGTCGGCTTAGACATGTAGCTACTTGCATATGCGACCTTTGTAATCCCCAATTTGAAAATCTGCCCTACATTTTTGTTGTTGTTCATTCGGTGGCTTATCAAGGACATCTAGAGACTAGAAAGTCGCCAGCGCTGTCATGCAGATATTAAGATTGATTGATAGCATTATTGTTAATTTAGGTAAGGAGTCAGTGGTTTCATAGCTACTTCCTTATTCGGTGGCCGGGTTCAATAGCAAAAGAATCTGATAAACTCAAATGAGTCTAAGCTAGTGAAGGGCAGCAGATTAGAATCCAAAGATAAATCACATTACAAATACAAGGAGTAATTGCTCCATACATTTATATTCTTCTTCAAAATGCAAGGAAAGTGGTTCATAATGATCCGATAATAAAAGTTGTTCACAATAAGATTTCAGGTATTATAAATACATCTTCTGTACCAGCCAATTCTACAGAGAAATTATTTGTGTCACATACATCCGGATTCTAAAACGCAAGATCATCATGTCCAGTGTCCACACCTCTCAGCTTGGTAATCTCTCACCGTGAGCGGGTACAGTAGTGTAGTGTGTAGTCACTTGATTATTATTTTTCCTTCATTTTGTATTATTATTATTATCTCAAAGCATTTATTTCAATTAAACCATTTACAGGCGCTATTGAATTGACAAAGAGTCATTAAGTCATTCTAAAACGTAGATATCTTTGGAGAACAACGGACAAGGAACTCCAAGAACACTCTTTTAAATCAAGATACAAAATCCTATGTACATTATTCTTATTGCTTCTATAATATGAGAACAATGTTTAAAAAAATGAAGAAACAATGCGAAATAATCGTTTGAACACAAATAGTGTCTTAACTGTGCTTCGACTAAGGAAAATTTTAAAGTTTTATAAAAAAAATATTGTCTCGTTTGATAAACAAATTAATAAGTGCCTTATCGCCGGGCAAACAACAAATAAGGTAAAACTAATTAAATAGGTATTGAGGACTCAAATCCCCATGTTTAATCCGAAGATAATTTTAAATACATTTGTATTAATGAATTGAATGATATGATTCTCATGATTCATTAGTATTTCACAAATCCATTCATATCATATTTTTCATAAGAACAACATCGTATAATGAAATGATAATCGCAGATCAAAGGAACCCAATACCAAATAAAATGGTACCCAATGTGCTCAGACTATAGATATCCGCTCGGGGCCTAAAAAGGCCACTTTGACAGAATCATAATAGGATAACAATATGAATCATAATAAAAATCGTAAAATGGTCACAAACTGACAATTCATTATTGAACTTAATGGACATACTCACAGTTACTTTCATTCATTCCTCCAGGTCAGAATAAGCATTCCTTTACCGTTAGGCGCTGATCTGATTATTTCTCACGACACCAGTACACAGACAAACTTTAACATATGACTACAACGATTTAGTGACAACCCTGGGTTGATAATTTCGTCCACATTGATTCATATTATTTTTCCTATAAACACTATACTTTTATTATATACAAAATAACTATAGATTTTATTGTATTTTATTAATATATATTTTATTATGACAGTTCTGACATTTGATGTTTAAAACGTCTCCATGGTAACCTTTACTTTCAGATCCTTAACTGCCAGTTATCTTTTTAGCTAAATATACATACATACTTAGTCAAAAAATAACCCTGGCCACAATCATATCTCAAATTCATATTTTCTACATGATATTGTTCTACGAGCTTACATTATAGAGCCACGCAATGCAGTGGTCAGTTCCAGTTTCGCCTCTAAAGCGAACACTATAAATAAGGCCTGATACTCCAGAGCCACCTATCAGCTCCGATATCTGACGGACCCTACCTACACCTCCATCGTCCGTCCTCCATCCTCCATAAAGGCCTCGTACCTGAACCTATCGGGCCGCATATCATCTGAGGCCGCCTTACCTGGTGGGCTGACAGCGCTCTCGCCGTGCCTCTTCCTCCGGCTGCCGTGCTGCGACCTGCCTTGCTGCGTGGGCCCTCCTACGGGTGCCCTCCGTACCGCACACGCATCAGCATCTGAGGGCCGCCTCATCTGGTGGGCTGACGGCGTTCCCACCGTGCCTCTTCCTCCTGCTGCCGTGCTGCGACCTGTCTTGCTGCGTGGGCCCTCCTACGGGTGCCCTCCGTACCGCACACGCATCAGCATCTGAGGGCCGCCTCACCTGGTGGGCTGACGGCGTTCCCACCGTGCCTCTTCCTCCTGCTGCCGTGCTGCGACCTGTCTTGCTGCGTGGGCCCTCCTACGGGTGCCCTCCGTGCCACGCACGCACCAGCATCTACCCTCACCTGTACCTGCACTTGGACCTGCTTCTGTACCCGCATCTGTTGCCAGCAACTGGATCTCCACCTCAGCCTCCTCAACTCACCTATCATCATCATCAATACACCCCACCTCCACATACTACACACCACTCTTGAGTGCATCTCCATCTTTTTATTGTTTGTAAATATATCTTTATAGTTTACTACCTCCCTTTCTTTAATTTCATCACCTGACTTTTAAAGTTTAGTTTTACTTGTCGCTACATGAGTTTACACGACATTATATGATCTGTCTGAAATTAATATCACGCAATTTACCTGTTTGACAGTTTTGTATGAAAATTCGTAAAATGGTCCACCAATGTTTACACCAAATATGATTGATACGAAATTAATTAAAATTAAACTATTATGTGTAACCATTTATCGAAAATTAGAGGAATTGCTAATGATCTGGCTGGGAATTCAGGAAATTAATAGCTTTCAGAGGTATTGCTTAAAGTGGCCTTTTTCGGCCCCCAGATCTTTGTTAGAGTGGTCTCTCAAAAACAGAAGAAGACTATCCAAGAGATTAGTGCTATTTATAATCTCTTGGAAATATATGTAATCAAATGGGACACCACCAGCAAGTATTGGATAGAAAGCAAAGAAGAAAGAAGACGAAAAGGAAAAAAAGAGTCTTGGTCTTGAATCTTGTCAGTAAAAAGATCGATGGAAAATTAGAGAATCAACACCAGATAAGACGACGTATAAAACCTTTTGTTGCGTCAAAGACATACTTAGGTCGACGGGTCTTGTGAGGGTAATGCTAGTGCCATTTCATCATCATCTTTTTAGACATCTCCCAATAATGTTGAGGTCGGCTACTAGTCAAACCGGATGCTGCTGATTACCAGTATTTTAAATGGAGCGACTGACTGTCTGCACTCCACAACCTAGTTACTGGTTAACACGATACCCCTTGGTAAGACTGGCAACTTGACTTGACTGGTGATTTGGCTGGCTGACTGGCTTGGCTTGCCCCTGCATACCAGCAAAACCCAAAAATTAAAACCTTGCAGTGGTAGCATGATCGCATTTGCAATTTAGCTGTCCATGTAATTCGCGCAATATAACGCTCCAGCAAGAAATAACGAATAACTTTATTTTTTGTAAGTTTATTTACATTTATTTTGATGCAATCTAAAATGTTTGACCGTAAACAAACAATTGATATTTGATGTCTACATCAGATTAAATCACTTTGGGACTTCCCACTTTTACCTTACATTAAAGAGGACATTGATAACTTTCTTTCAGGTATTTAAAATTAGTGATAAGATTTATTTGTATTTTCTTCTGAGTAACATGTCGGTGTGTCATATCTTCTTATAGCAAAACAAATTGTATTGCCTTGACATTTTTCATTTGATTCTTTTCTAGTAGGTAGGTCTACTACATTATCTACCTTCTTACGAGTTTCTTCGTGTTCTTGTGGAGACGAGAGCTAATGCAAAAAGGAATACGCATTCATGTTAGCAGTATAATTATTTTTCATAATTTTCCAGGTCTCATTTTTTCGCCATATGCAGTCGGATTAAGTGGAACGCGGATTTTCGTAAAAATTAGGCGTAAAATGATATTATCTGATTAGGCGTAAAATTAATCCATCTGACTCAATTTTTTGTTTACTTGTTTACAAACCAAACCGATATTTTACATATTCTTACCATAAAATCTTATTTCACAAGTAAGGTACATTCTTGAGGGTAGAAAACAGACCTACGCATTCAATCATGCGTAGCGGCGTAGGTACGTTTACATGATTAATTTAGTAGGCGTTTACGTTACGGGAGGCCTTGTGGCTAAGTAATAACAGTCGCACGGGTCGATCGATCAGGTGATCAGCAGTGCGATTCTCACCGTGAAAACTTAGGTGAAGTGAGCGTGGAGTGAGCTGTCATTCCAACGAATGCTAGGGATTGACACTATTGACAGCTCACTTCACCTAACTTTTCATGGTGATATTTATACAGAACTAGCTGACCTGGCAAACGTTGTTTTGCCATATAAATTATTTCTAGCTGCCCGGCGCTACTTTGTTCGTGGTGTCCTACCCCCTACCCTACTCCTACACTACTCCTACCCTACTCCTACCCTACTCCTACCCTACTCCTACCCTACTCCTACACTACTCCTACCCTACTCCTACACTACTCCTACACTACTCCTACCCTACTCCTACACTACTCCTACCCTACTCCTACACTACTCCTACACTACTCCTACCCTACTCCTTTTTCCATATTTTCTGACCGAAAAACCAAAAAAAAAAAACTATAAACCTGAGCCCGAGACCTTTCCAACGAATGCAAAACCGTGGAAATCGGTTCGTGCGTTCTGGAGTTATAGCGTCAGGAAGGAAAACCCGACTTATTTTTATATAGTAGATAGACTGGCAGGTTAGCTATGTTTTCCGCGGTAAGTTCGTGGATGGGTGACCTCTCGGGCAGCTGTTTTGGTGCTTGCTGGCTGTAAGGACAAACCTGTGAGCTTCTTTGACGACTGTCAGAGTTTAAATAAATAAAAAAATAAAAAAAATTAAATTCTGACAGTTTATTTCATACTCAAAAGATCCATAGTTTTGTTAGTATTACACACGACTTATGAGACTATGTTATTTGTATTGTTTAAGCAACCTACTTTCTTCAACAGGTTCAAAAACTATTTATTTTAGAAGAAAATGTGGATTGCCTTTAGACATTCCATGTGGACAGAAGCAAGTAGCGTGGAAATGATTTTTGAGGTAATACGGTATGATTTATGATTCGTGTAAATATTGTGTTGATTCCGTCCGAATCTGACTTAATTACACAATATTATCTCATATCACGCACGCTATTATGACGAGTACAGAGGTATTTTAATCAACGTAAGTTCTAATGAATCACGAAAGCCATTCAATAGCTAAGAGATTAATAAAACACGCATTAATCAACATATCAGTTCTGGGTAGCACCAAAAACAATCAAGATACGGCACAAGGAAAAACAACGGAACTTTTCTAATAAAGTGAAATCACTAACGACTGATAAACAATACTTTGAAATCAGTATCTACGTGACAACTGTCTATTAAACACATTATCATGAGGCTTAGGAACTAATCGAAAGGAAACATATGATCAGTGTTAACAGATAACAGAAGAACACTAGAAAACTAATTTTATTCAACCATGTTTATCAAACTCTACACGCAGAAAGAAGAAGAGATAGACAATATTTATCTATAATTTATCATTTATACTCTCTTCACAAAGCTGACTTAAAGTTAATGTGTACAAAAAATGTCTCAGCTGTGTTCCACCTTCGTGAGAAACTGGTGCCTGATATAGGTGTTTGAGAAAAACTTGTGCAGGCTAGAATTCGTTTTTACAGAGATACCGTGCAAGAGTCTAAGTTAAACAATATGCATGATAACAAAAATAAAAACGAAGTAAGAGTTAAACAATAAAGAAAAAGTAATCAAAATAAAAAATACCTACCTACCTGCAGAAGTTATTGAGTCATGTTGTGAGACAGACTGTTACCACTAGGACATAATTTTGCCCATCCAGTGTGCACCTGTGCAGCCCTTCAATAATAATCAGCCTATAATTTTCCCACTGCAGGGACACAGGCCTCCTTTGGCGTGGGCCCAGTGCGGGTTGGTAGATGTCACATGTGTTCGATTTTGCATTTGGTTCTAGGACATGCCGGTTTCCTTACGATGTTTTCTTTCACCGTTTTGAGAGCAGTGGTTATGAAATATTTTACACAAAGTAAAGCGCCGTTACCACAGCCACCACTAAGCTCTACCACGGCTACGTTTAAAAGGTGCAGGTGGTTGTGCATTATGAGCAAGAAAGGAGGTAAAGCATGTCCTGTGGAGCTCCCCACTAGCACTGTTTTTGGGAGGCGTTAAGGATACGACCCCTATGACTACGACGACGCGGGCCAGCAATCGGTTAATAGATTTTCAGATTGGCCAATCGTCAGTGAAGTTCTAACAGTACGGAAGTCACAAATGGCTACTTTACAGGAGAGTGAAAAAACTGTATGAAATGAATTTGTGTTTAATTATTTATACAAATGAACTCTGTGATGATTTGAACCCATGTTCTGATTGGTCGATACGATGCGCGCCATTAAGCTGTATCATTATGTACAGACGCCAGCAGGTCAAGCTACCCGAAACTGTCAAATTTTCCCAAATAACTTTGAACCTTAATGCTTTAGCGATAAAGTTGAAAATCTATAAAAGAAATTTGACAGATTGTAGTAGCTTGATGTGCTGGCGTCTGTACATTGAATTTGAAATCTCAAAACACTCATAAAATGACTTACGCACTGTTAGAACTTCAATGACGCAATGCAGTTTGTATCTTTTCTGCGTAAGATTTTTTGCCGGAGTGTTGAAGTGTTGATATAATGAATGGCAAGGATTTTTGTGTGCAAGATCAATGGACTTTTATCCTACAAATTACTGTTGTTAAATTGTCTCATGTGCCTAATAATGTTTGTCCCGATAGTTTAATCTTTGTACAGACGTATATTCCCCCTTTGTACAGACGTATAGACCCCGTATATTCGTATTAAAAGCCGAGCGTAATCACAACGCTCCGAAAGTCAGTAGCATAATATGAACGTGATATTTTTACAAACAGGTAGATGATTTTATTTTTAGAAACAATACAGAATTTGACTGACGCAATATAAAGCTAAAAATATAGACTCTTTATCAGATTTAGAAATGAAAAACATCGATAAAAGAGTCCGCAAGAAGTGTATTATCAGCTATCTAATTGGACATAAAAGTGGCGTCAGCATCAAACTATTATTTAATTTTATCAGAAAACTTAATCATTTGAACATAAACGTTTATGATCCCGTCATAATAAACACAGCAATACTACTAAATCATAAATTACATTATTCATTTAGTGTCGTGTCCAACAAAATTGCCACCGCTGACATCAGACGGCTTGCTACGTGACTTTTTGCAGAGACTAGAGGGAATGACGATAAAGCCATGGAAGACATTACCAACTTCTTTCAGCCTCTGGTTTAAGAAGTACCTAATGAGTATTAACATCCTTGCGCCATCTCATCTTTCAAGAGGTGATTCCGCTGCGGCTGCAGAGATCCTCTAATGGTGCAAAAACAGTTCATCGTTATCTTCCTTCGACGGCACGGTTGGCGCAGTGGTTAAGCGATTGACTGCTGCGCTGCGTGTCGCGGGTTCGATTCCCGCACGGAACAAATATTTGTATGACCTACATGTATTTGTTCCGAGTCTGGGTGTTTTTCTATCTATAATATGTATGTATTTACAAAAAAAAAATGTATATAAGTAGTTTATCAGCCATCTTGTTACCATAACACAAGCATTAGGTTGCTTAGCTTGGGACAAATTGTGCTGTGTGAAATGTCCAGGGATATTATTATATTATTATTATTATTCCTTCCGGCTGTCCCATGTGACTTGAAGTCGGCGCAACAAGTTTTCTTCTTCCATTCTCCCCTGTCAACCGTCTCACTACCTTTTCTTTCATATCATACCTAACTCACTCTTTGGCCTTCCTTTCCTCTTCATCCATGAAAATCATTCTCGCTCTTTGCGGCGTTTCGGCTCTTTTTAAAGAAATTCTCGAAGACAGTTCGACGCTTCACGTGACTAAAACCAGGCGCTTTCTCTGGCCTCTGGTGCTGGTGGATTGATTTAAAATGGTCAACACACACGTGCTGTCAATCAGAGAAGTATTTCTTTAACTTAGGTATGTATGCCACAAACGAGAAGCACGGTGTCCCGCCAAGCAAATTATAACCATTGAACAATTGCTATGCCAACGACAGAAAGATGGCGAAACAATATTTAAAAATGTGATGAAATCAATATTAAGATAGTCATTTATTTTTAGCAACAAATAATTAATTAATTCGATAAGTAGGTGAATATAAATCTCTTTATCAGATATACAAATTAAAAATAGCTTGATTAGAATTCTGCGAAAATTGTTGTTATCCTTGTGTAGGGAAAACAAAACCAAGGACAACGACATCATTTCTCTACACGTTTGGTGAGTTGACTTTTATGCATTGTGTTTTCCATAAATTGTCAAAATCAGAAAACACGTGTCTTGTGTGTCAGATTTTCTTTCAGGGATACAAACTTTCTGCTTTCTTAAACAAGACATCTACTAGTGTTTCTCCTACAATTTTAAGAAGTCCCTCCCTTTAGTCAACTACTTATTGGGGTTAATGTCTTTCCTAAAAAGTTTCTGTGTTTCTGGAGACAGATCACTATTGTTTTCTGTCCTAATTCATCATCAGCCTATAATGTTCCCACTGCTGGAACACAGACCTCCTCTCTTGGAGAGGGACTGGGCTATAATCTACCACACGGACCCAGTGCGGGTTGGTAGATGTCACATGTGTTCGAGTTTTTGGATCTAAGACATGCCGGTTTCCTGACGATGCTT
Organism: Apamea crenata; assembly: GCA_949629185.1. Classification (NCBI taxonomy): domain Eukaryota; kingdom Metazoa; phylum Arthropoda; class Insecta; order Lepidoptera; family Noctuidae; genus Apamea; species Apamea crenata. The sequence goes on along the minus strand of OX451363.1, from coordinate 10,129,160 downwards.
ACCTTCACCGTTTTTTGTCCTAATTAAAAAATCTTAATACAGATTATTTTTCAGGCAAAAGTTTTCAATGAAGTTTGAGGAATACGTAACCAAAACAACATCACAAAGAACTATCTGGATTTGACCGACTTTACGGATGGCATCGATACTTAATGATACGATACTCGATGGATTATTAATGCGTAGTGATAATAATCTGATAAAACATGTAGCATCCATATAAATACATGTAGTGGCTGCCTTAACATAATAACATATTCGAGTGATAGACTAACAAGTCGACTTGAGGAGCCCAAGTGGATTTTAATATTAATTTCTAAAATATTTCGTCAAATCTAACTCAAGTAAGTATTTCCATATTAATTATGGAATGTAATTAATTAATTATTTAATAATTACATTAATTAATTAATGTAATTATCCTTCTTCTTATTTGATTGTTTTGCCTGCACTAGTTTAATAAGATATTGGTGAATTCCAGCACCCATTCTAACTTTCCCAAACGACTGAAGTCTGACTACTTTTGCTCTGTAACACTTTGATGATACTAACAATTTATTTTGTTTCCAGAATGCAGCGCAACTCAGCCTTCTCTTCAAACATGAACAACGGCTACCGGACCTTTTCGCCCAGCCCTTGCTTTGGGCCACCCAGAAACCAGTACCAACCTAATGGAAGCTACGCTCCCCCAGCAGCACAGCCCTTCCAGCCTAACACATGCTTCATGACCGCTAACGTGATCCGAAAAATTAGCAACACCACGCCTCCGAAAGGTTTCGGCCGTAACTTCTAAACTAAAGGAAGGCTCAAGCATTGTTGATGGAATCTCGAGTAGTAATTCGTTTTGGTTACCGTTTACTGCTAGTTTAGATTAAGTAATCTCACAATATTTATTTAATAAGTTTAAACATGTTAAGTGAACCTACTTAATATTTAGTGATTCGAAAGGTTACAATTTATTTTTTCAAGTAAATTGTTGTGACCTATTTTTGTGTGATGGTTTGTACACATAACTAAATAATGTAATTTTGGTCTTAAGTAATTTTTTTTTTAATTAATAAATTATTTAAAAAACTATACTTTTGATTTCACAATTCCTTACTTCTTGGTCTATAGTCTAACTACTTGTCCTGTCTTTTCGCATCTCGTTTTAAGGTGCGTCCAGACATTACGAGGCGTGTGCGAACGGTAAGCCAGGCAGAAAAACAAAAAAAAAAACATAATTTGCGGCGTATGCCTCGCTCTGTCTAGATGCACAAAATGTACTGAAAATAGATATTGCAATAATAATAATTGCAATATCTGTTTACAGTACATATTGTATTAGGACAGCCATAAAGTTAGACACTGCTGCGATGATAACGACGCAATACGCATGCGTTCCTCCGACCTGCTATGGTCCGATATGAGTTCTTAGAACATTCTGTATTAGGACGCATACGATCTTACACACACCTGCGAAAGGCATGTGTAAGAGTCGTATCGTATATCGGGGGGCCTGTAGTGTAGGTTACACGCACATGTTAGAAATATCGGATGATAAAAGCGCAGCTGTGTGGCAAGGAATCGGGACGCATTATCGCAATAACGCATCCGACATTATCGACCGATAATAACACGCCTGTGGAAGAGAGCCTTCAATATAATAATGCGTTCCGGGTGTTGATGGGGTTGTTCTGCTTCTGTAGCGCATCAGGAATATTTGCGGAAGCTCCTGTCGATTGCTTCCATGCTACGATGCGAAAAAGATGCGCCTCCCTGGTGCGCCGGGTGCGGGCCAGCCCCAACATTACACTGTGGTATATGGCGAGCAGACTGGACTCCTTTGTATGTGAATCAAACTTTCCACGTCGATATTGAGCTTGTAGCAGGGATTCGCATGAACTATATTCCTCTGTTAGGTTCAGTTTACCAACATAGTTGTTAAGAAATATTGTTACTAACATATTTGAGTCCTTTGTTACTTGATATTAAAAATAAATAAATCCGATTCTGAGAATCCAATACATAATATTACATCTCAGCCACTTTTAGCATACCCTCATCACTTCTTCAACACTTCATCGTCATCAATCAATCACAAATCGTCAGGACTGGTGTAAATAATCATGCCTAAGTATTGTCATATCTATTGGAATTAAGTGATTATTTTCCTTCTTAGCGGGTCAATAGCAAAAATGACACGAAAATATAAAAATAAAAATTTCGGCCCAAAAATTCCACAACGCGAATATCGTTTGCTGACGCAGTCGGTGACAATATGGGAGATGCGAGTGTGTGTGAGGCTGTGAGCCAATGATATTCATCGCTTGTATGCACTTATAGGATGAATCAGACCATCGGAGATTTATTAGGTAATAGGTACGTAATACATACGGGCTGGTGTCCGCAACTCCACGACAATGCGCGTATTTTACATTTGAGATTTGACGCTATTTAGCACATCACACACCATATTCAACAGAATCTTGACCTATAATGTAACATTAAACCAAAGGATTAAACCTTTTATTCTCTCCTCTCAATTTGTTGCCTTAAAAATTAACATTGTTAATTTGTAACTTATGCTTGCATTATATTCCACCATTATAAGAGACTGCAACCTGGTGTAGGATTTCAGAAAAAAAAACCTGCGTTATATAAGTCACCAGTAAATATCACTATACGGTATATTTTTCTAATACATTTGGTTCCTACCCTTTATTTTAAAAAGTCATCCACGGGCATAAAATTGAGGCTGAACCGAGACCAAGTATACGCCCCTGTGGAACCCTTGACGTTAGTTATTCATTAGTTCACTTTCATGAAATAAACGTTTATACGTGTCTTCTTTTACTATGTACCTTAAGTCTACTGAGTAGCCCTATGTTCCTGCCCCATTGGTCTCTTGGTCGCAAGCGTGACTGCTGAGCGTTTTCCATTAGGAATTTCTTAGTAGCAACCCAGAGTTTGAAATTTGGTGGTGTGACACCCCCGTGCCTCGGAAAGCACTTAAAGCCGTTGTCCTCCGCCTGATCTTTTCCCGGTTGTGTCGGATTGCCGTCCCATCAGACGATAAAAATAAAGCAACAAAGAGTGCATCTGTGTTTCAGCACACACTTGTGCACAATAATAATTAAATAATCTCTTGCGTACTTGGCTCCGTCGATATTAACCGCCGCGCCATGGCCGAAATTCGGTAGGGAGGATATTATTAGTCCAATGTAGTTTTACTTGAAGTAGGAGGAACAGAAGTAATGTCAAAGGCTTTGGGCAATTTCCGAAAAATCCAAAAACCTTTTTAAAGTTTTCTGTTTTGCCTAAAGTACCTACACACATCAATACTATCTAGGGATATTTCACATTTAGGAATTTGGAATCAATTTAGTTGTTGAAGTTTCGAAAATGAATAGCAGCCCTGCTGCTACTACCTTGCTGCATAATCAGCCAAGGTTCCCAATGCTGGGACACAGGTCTCCTCTTGGTGAGAGGGAGTGGGCGCGGACACAGTGCGGGTTGGTGGATGACACAATGTCTTTGAATCGCGTTACTTTAAAAGTACTGACTAATTGAAAAAGATGTAAACGTCAATGAATTTCTGGTACGTAGTACATACATTTTTTGGTTGGAATGATTAATTTGGATTATAAATGCGTAGTGATAATAATTTGATAAAGCATGTAGGATCCATATAAATACACGTAGTGGCAGACTTCACATAATACCACATTCGAGTGAAAGACAAACAAGTCGACTTGAGGACCCCAAGTAGAGTTTTATTTTCATTTTCAAAATATTTCGTCAAATCTATATTTAAAGTAAGTATTTTCATATTATAACTTTGGACTTTAAGAGTATTTCTTCTTATTTAATTGTTTTACCTGCATTAGTTTAGTAAAGTATTAGTGAATTCCATGTGCTCATTATAGTGTTCCCATTAAGTCTAACCTTCCCAAATAACAGACTACTTTTAATCTGTAACGCTTGGATGATACTTAAGTTTTCTTTTGTTTTCCAGAATGCAGCGCAATTCAGCCTTCTCTTCAAATATGAACCAGACCTTTTCACCCAGCCCTTGCTTTGGGCCACCTAGAAACCAGTACCACCCTAATGGAAGCTACGCTCCCCCAGCAGCACAACCCTTCCAGCCTAACACATGCTTCATGACCGCTAACGTGATCCGAAAAATTAGCAACACCACGCCTCCGAAAGGTTTCGGCCGTAACTTCTAAACTAAAGGAACGCTCAAGCATTGTTTATGGAATCTCGAGTAGTAATTCGTTTTGGTTACCGTTTACTGCTTGTTTAGGTTAAGTAATCTCAAAATATTTATTAAAAAAGTTTAAACTTGTTGAGTGAATCGTGAAAAGTGAATATCCACCAACCCGCACTGGGCCCGCGTGGCTTATTTCCTCTTATAGAGAGGAGACTTGTGACCCAGCAGTGGATTATGTTATGTTAAGTGAGCCTATTTATAATATTGTTGTATGTCCAGTAGTGGGCTGCGATAGTCTGAGTTGATTGAAGTGGAACCACCTATCGCAGCTCACTGCTTATGAATAAATTATTTTAAAAATAGTAAACTTTTGATTTCACAATTCCCAACTTCCTAGTCTATGTAAAGTCTAAGTCCTTCTCCTGTCTAAATAAATCCGATCCTGTAGAATGGAGACCACCAAAAAATGTCTAGATATCTATATATGCTTATATAATTATTAAAAACACAAATTTCCTACTTAAAGAATACGAAAACAAGGCATTATTTACAGTAGTAGGTAGGTACATAATAATACATCTCAGACAGTTTTACAATTATAAAAGTGTTTAGAAGAAGTGATGGTGAAACGAACTCTCAACTTTTTATCTTCAACATTTCATCAAAATCATCTTGGCTGATCCAAACACTCATGCCGAAGTATTGCCAGATCTATTGTAATTAAATGTTTATTCATCGCTTGTATGCAATTATAAGACGATTATGACCACGGCAGATTTGTAGCTATTTAGCACTAAACATCAGACATCCCTAGTACCTAAAATATAACCTTAAACAAAAGAAGTATGCCTAATTAAAAAGTAAAATAAAATTGTACTATCCAAACTTAACTAAAACTACAAAAGAAGTATCTAAATATAAAACAAATCAAATAAAAGAAAACAAAAAAAAACAAAAAAAATACATTTATTTGCGGCAAACATAACGCATAAAAAAGAACAAACACACAAAATAAAAATAACAAGTCAAATGTCATTTATTCTCTCCTACCAATGGGTTGCATAAAAAAACGGATTGTAACTGCTTGTAACTGCTTGGATTATATTCCCAATTTGAAAGAGACTGCGTCAGGATGCAGTAGCACAGGTTTTTTTTTAAAAACATTAAATATTAACGTGTGGTATATTTTTATAATACATTTGGTTCCTACACTATATTTTTAAAGGTCACCCACGGGTATAAAGTTAAGGGCCCAGTATACGTCCCTGTGGGACCCACATCCTGGCAAAGGTTGGTTAGAAAAAAAAAACAGTAATTATCATCGTGTGGTATATTCTGTGCGTCTACCACAAATCGTTTCCTTAAATTCCTATTTTGTTCAAATCTTCTGCAGAATATAAAGATGACACAGAAGGTACCTCATCTAGGCCCTTGTTTTGAGAAATCGGACGCTAAGCTCCAACTGAGCAAGCGTAATGCTCGCTGATGATAGGTGGGTAAGTTCATGAGAAGTTTGAAGTAAACATTAGAGTGTTCATTTAATTTAGAATCACTAACATTTTTTTTTGCATATCATAATCATTGAGGTAGCCGGTATTAGATTCACGAATATGTAAACCAGTAACATGTAAACCAAGCAATGAAATGATTTTATTGAAAGCCAACAGGGTAAATTTAATCGTTTTAAGATTAATCTTTTCAAAATCTTTAAATAGACTTTGAATTTGGTCTTCTGTATTAGGATTATTTCTGTAGCGCCTTCACCATTGCTTTTCGCAATAATTATATTTCTTAGAGTTACGTACAGTTCGCAATAGCTGTAAAAAACTGGTGGTAATACAACGGTTTCGTTATTTTATTAGGGTGATTAAATAAAAACAACACAAATTGAAATACTTTGGATGTGATATTTTAAGCTCGACTAAGCAGATCATTATAGTTACATTATGTTGAAATATTGTTAAAGATGACTCTGTTTGCAAACATTTCAATACAATACTCATAGATAACCTTACAAGTCCGAAAGCATTCAAATCAAGTAACAAACTCACGCAGTTCTGTTGTAGGTCATCATAATCAGCATATAATGTTCCCACTGCTGGTACACAGGCCTCCTCTCTTTATCTAAATGAATGATGCAACCTGTTCTCCTCCATTTAGGAACTTACTACGCCTTGGAATCGACTTCATTTTTTCGACTGTCCAAACCCTTTTTTTTTTTGAGGATGGGAAATCATCAAATGACCCCCCTCCCGCTCTGGGTGGAGCGGAAGGGAGTGTCAGACTCTTACTGACTAAAACCCACCCGTGTTCCTTCCTTAGCCCTTTCTGTTCCAGGGCAGCGGTAACCCTTTCGGACGATCCCGCCGCCCTGGCAGGCTTCGGCCCTATCGGGCCCCGTCCTCTGCTGACTTCTCTCTGTCCAACCCCTTGACAATTCAAAAGTGCCTGTAATTGGTTTGATTTCAATAAATGCATCGGTTTTGAATTAGGGTTGAATAAAAAAAATGTTTATTTTCGCTGAAGGATTGTGTAAGTAGTGCCTTTGTATTTGCTACTGCAAACAGTTGTCTAGCAGCATAAAATTATTATAACGCTCAACAATAAGATAAAGTAGAAGAATCAAATCATCCAAAAAATTTGATTTAAAAATCCTCCGACAGAAACAAAAACCTCTAAAAAGTACGAGGGTCGGGGCCGGAGGGGGTACTTTGTAAATAATAATTTACAAAGTCAGTGATAAAATAGACCTGTTTCAGCAATATAACTGCGACATTTGTGTTTTCATGAACTCGTCAAAACATAAATGTCGCAGTTATATTAAGCATTCATAAAGAAACCCAAGGATGAGTAATAATTCAACTTAAGTCATTTGAAGATCAGGGAAACCCAAAAGCATGAAGTTTTTTCTTTACAGATAACCCTTCAAGATAAAATGCGAATAGCTGTTATCTAGCTGTTGCTGTATTTATAAACTGCAAACATCACAAGAGATTTAGTAAATAACTTACTGTGTAACGTGGAGTTTCTACCAAGAAGGTAAGCATAATCATGTAGGCAGCAAATTGCTAAGATTTTATAGGATTATTTTTGAAATTTTTTTGCTCGTGAACCCAATTTTTAAGTCGAGATTTGTACTCTTGTACGTATTGTTTTTAGCCCCATACTTAAACGTGTTTTATAAGTAAAGTCTTAAAAGTTATTCATTTATATGTGTATTAACCCTCGAATTCTGACTGACTGACGCCGTGGGATTGTTAAAGTCATCATTTATTCTCAACACGAAAAAGCTAAACTAGACTTACGTATCAAATCACAGCAAATCCTGCTACAGCCAAGTCCTTCGATTAACTCAATATTTGGAGGATGGATACGAGGCCAACAGAGTCACTGGTGTTGTATTTGTTGATCTCTCAGCAGCTTACGACACCACTCACATCAAAAGACTACTTACCGAAGTGAGCACCCTTACTAACAACCAGGGTTTCGTAAACATTTTAAGCGAATTTTTACTCAACCGCTGCTTCCAGGTTGCCAAAACCAAACCTACCAAACCTGGAAGCCAAAACAAACAACCAAAAAAACCTTCCCATCTTCCTTCTTGGAACAAACCTTCGCCATCTACTGATGGCGAAGGTTTGTTTCGCTGGAGAAGCCGAGTCCTCCAGTGAAGTCCGCGAATCAACAAATATAGTGCGGGACACCCGGCTTGATGGACAAGAGGGCCTGAAAAAAGAGCCGAAGGAAGTATTGACGTGGAAGGCGTAAAAGCGGTCGTTGTGGTGCAATGTGGGAGACGCCTGTCTGTCTAAAAATAACACTGATATCTGTGGATAGTTGGAAAACCACACAACACAACGTGAAATTTTGAGAAAACCCTGGCGAGATAAATTTTCAATTTAGAGAAAATGTTTTCAACGCATCAATCAGAAATAGATGTCAACCAAGTACTAAATACATGAGCATCAAAAAGATGTTTATAAATAACTTGAGTGTAGGTAGGATTGAATGACAGATTAAATTAATATTAATTATTTTACTTAATTTTAAATAATTAAATTGTGTTGTTTAAAGTTTTATTGTAGAATCTCTAAGAAATTATGGTTATTATTTAATAAGATAGGATTTGTGCAATTTCTAGTTCCTAGCCCACATTCTTCGTAGGGCTGCTTAAACCAATAAAACTCAATCAAAGAGATAATATTTCAAACTGTTTAATAACGTCACGCAAAACAACATGATCAAACACGGCAAATCTTATTTTATGTAGAATTAACATGGTCTAAATCATCTGGATTAATATAATACTATAAGTAAGGACGTTAAGCATAGTGCCAAGTAACATAGAGTAACTTAACTCGAACAAACTGCACGCGGTAAATTGGAGACGATCATTGCTGACCAGCTCTTTAAATGTTTCCAAAACCGGCTTCCTTGACTGAACTGAAAGTAAAATATGAATTAAGTTGGTAAAGATCCAAAGTTTCAAAACCAAATCCAAGTTTTAAGACTTAGTTTGGTTTTAAAACTTTAGGATTTATTTTAAATGTTGCTTAAAATTAAGAATCGTTTAAACGTCAACAATATATGTTTAGACAGAGAACATGAAAAAGAGATGGTGCTATCGGTCATGTAGCTCCGTCTCTTTATTACACTGGAATCATGATGGCTTGAAGCCGTCATAATACGGCACCTGCTCCCTGTCCAATTTTCACCATTGAAACAACCAATTAGCACCAAAATTGATGTACACACGACGACATAATTATTATTTTATCAAGCTAGACATTTTCAGTTTTAGCTGACCTACTTTTCGTACAATGAGAAGTCAGCTTATACTAGAAATGTATAGCTTCATAATGTCGTCGTGCGTGCTACCCAAAAAGTTTTTGAAAAGTTTCTTCGACAAACTCCAAGGCCTTAGCTTACTGAAATTAACATAAATACCACATCTGAAGTCTATGAAGCACTTGATGATAAGAGTGATGGTCTGGCCAACTTCTTTACTCATTTGGTCGTTAATGTAGCATCCGATGAAACACCAGAAGAAGGGCAAAACGCTCTTAACAATCACCAGCCATTTAAGAGACTCCTGAAATAAAGAAGATAATGTGAATAAAACTGACATGCTAAACGATATTATGAAAAGAAACCCAGGGCTGGTACCTAACCGTTTCAGGTCGAAGTGACAGTTGGTGCTGAGAAGGACTTAAATTGCTTTACAAAATTGTGGAGCACCATAATCAGCCTACAATGTCCCCACTGCTGTGACACAGGCCTCATCTCGCCGATAGGAGGCCTCGAGAGACCTCGGAGACCGAGAGGCTCTCGGTGAGAGGAAGCGGGCTGTAGTCCACCACAAGGGCCCACTGCGGGTGGTAGATATCATGTCTCTTCATATTTCTTCCAATTTTTGGCTCTAGGATATGCCGTGGCGGCGCCGGAGGTGAGACAGGTGCCTAAGGGCCTTTTACAGAATAGGTACTGTAGCAGGAGTATCTGATAAAATCATACAACGTTATATTTTCTGCGAACGTGTTTACATCACCCCGGCTATATTATCACTCCTTCTTCCAAACATAATCCTAATACCAAGAATTAAAACTCAATCAAATCAAAATCAAAAGTCATTTATTCAAATTAGGCTGAGAATCAGTACTTTATGAACGTCAAAATTACAAAAGACGTCCCCAAAGTCCCCAAAAAGCCGCCCGCCCTTCACCACTTCCTAGTGCTATCGCTGGGAAGAAGAAGTAGCGCAACAAACTCCCCAGCAGCACAGCTGTCTGTTCAATAAAAAAAAATACATATATAGCTCATTCTAAACTCGCTTGACTGTTCGAATTCAACCAGGAACCGTATTCTCTATGACACAAACAACGAAACGGTGCAAAATGAACGCGAAATGGGCGTGCTTAGCTAAGGAATTGACGTGGTTTCGAAGTAAGGAATCATTGAGTGGTCATAGTGAATTATTTTATTAACAGGCTGCACTACACAAGGTCGACTTTAGCAGACAACGTTTACAGAACCTATACAGTTAGCAATAAATCTAGTCTCGTTGATAAGTAAAATATCAGAACATAAACTAGTACCTGATGGGATACTATCACTGTCAATCCAACCACTCCACTTGTGAACATCAACCAGATCGATAAGAAAATCTGTAATCAAATAGGATATTACAAAAAGTCGAAAAGAAACTTATTGCCATAAGTATCATTGCAGGATGTTGATGTGCCACTGTCCGCGGTTTTGATAAATCTTGTTTTCTCTCTCTCATAGCATAAGCATAATCAGCCTATTACCGTTCCCACTGCTGGGACACAGGCATCCTCTCTGTGAGAGGGAGTGGGCCATAATCAACAAAATAGTTGTTAGATAAATAAAAATCTCTCTCTCTCTTATAAATTATTAAATTATCTCTTTGGTGATTGTTTATTTAGGTGTTTTAACATTTTAGATGATGCAACCATAAACTCATTAGAGCTTAACACTGCACTGCAATCATCAACTACATCATTCAGTGAATAAAACAAATATAGTATCTACTTAATTAAAATGAAACAACAAAGAAATTACAACGAGGGTACAAGCGAAATACTTAGTTATTTATTACGAGCGAGCATCGGTGACCGATTGGTGGAGGGCTGTGTTTGAATTTATACAGTCCCTAAAAAAGTGTTTAAGGTATAGTAAAATTGACTAGTTTATACAGGGTGGCAGGGACGCGCAAACTGTAACCATGAATTCAGCACATTATTCTAGACGTACGTAGTAGTACCTACTTATAGTAGAAACAATTCGGCAGTTTTATAAAAAAAAAACCGACGAGAAACTTCAACGCATGATCAGAATCATGTACTGGTTGCGTTTTGAAGTCCCTGCCACACTGTATATTGTTAGTTATTATTTTTGTTCCATTCTGTATGTTTTTTTAAATACCTAATATATTTTATTCATTTATAACATTTCTTCTAAATTTGTATTTTATACTTTATGCTTAATAATATTCAATTATTCAAATAATATATATTGATATTCTTTCAATTAAATACAACAGGCACAAATCTCATTAAGAACGGGTTGTAAATTCTTATTCAAACAGGTAGTCAATAAATCAGACCTTACCTGTAAACCGTAGCATTTTTCCAAAAGGTGAACGCAAGTGCTTAAATCGTCATACAGTTTGCATAGAAGTTTTAAATCAAATTGTGCTAGATCATCTACTTCGATAAATTCTATAATAGGGCTAAAAATGTACTGAATAATTCGTCTCATTCCCATATTCTCTTTGAAAATCGTATTAGGTACTCGTACATTGTCATTATAAATTAATATTCTAGACAATTGATGATTAATCACTTTTAAGAGTGCCGATAACAAATATAAGTGCATGATTAAATGCATAATTGATAAAAACGTTGGTATTCTTATCAAAAGAATAAATGGAGGATGTTTATTCACAATTTCCATTACAATTAGAATCATGAATATCACCATCGGTGTAAAATACCACAAATACATCTTGTAAGCGAATAACTTTAAGATATTGCCATTAATATTTAAATCTTTGAAAATATTATCTAACATTTCGTGCAAACTCCTGCATATGGTTTCACTGTTAATAAGGTTTATGATTAAAATAAAAATATTTACAACTAAATCTATAATATCGGGTATTACTTCCATTTCTTTTTTTACGTCAAAATCAATTATTTTATGTATTGCAAATGAATAGCTGCTAATCAAAGCTACAGCGACTACTAAAGACCAGAGCTTGAGCCACAAATTTATCTTGAGGGATTCTCCTTTAGCCGTTATTGTAGGTTTGGGTAACCCAAAAATATTGCAAATCAAGTTAAACGGGCGGAAATAAGCGTAGAACATATTTTTTTCAGCCACAAGACACCACTACAATGGATACAACCATTCACAAAAATGTGGAATGAGACTCGAGCTCTTCAAAAACAGATATTGAAAAGAAATCAAAATGTAATTATAATACCATTTGCAGCTAGTTCAACAATTTTACATGATTGTTCAATTAAACAAAATTGGAAATTACTATAAAAATCGGGTATCCTTGAACCCTCTACTGTCCATAGTACTTATCTTCATGCTGTTTTTAGTAAGTATTTATTTATTAATTAAAACTTATGCACTAGTAAAAAAAAGTACAAAGGCGGACTTCATTCTACTGGCATTTTCTACCAGTCAACCTTAGAATGTTGCAGAGACCAAATATGGCAGGTGCAACATAAGGGATAGATAGCTAGAAAATAAGGTATAAAATAAAGGAATAAATACTAATACATTGAAACATACATTTAAACAAAAAAAAATAGCAAATAGCATGATAATTATAGTCTATGTGATACAGGTCTGGTAGAATCTATTCAGTAGTTTTGTGCTAACCCGGAACATACATCCAGCCAAACAGACCAAAATTCTTAAAACTATATTTTCAGAATCACACCTCTTAATTTTTCTTCAAAAATATTTAATGTAGGTACTGTTTAGACTTCGTTTCTTTTATGATATGTAGATAGATAACCTATAGATAGACGAGGCATTTCAGGATCAGGATATAAACCTTCGTTACTTTCTAAGAAATAACGTTTTCACACTGGCATTCAAAAAGCTTAGGTACCTATAGAAAGGTAAAAAAAAGAAATTTTCTGAAAAATATAATGATATTTATAGACTCTTGTTTACTCATTAGAACTAGTTTTTGTTGTGTATTTAAAGTTAACATTGAATTAATTAATTACTTGAACATACTTTTGTGGGGTTTTGTTAAGAAAATAAGTGTTTAACGCTGTGGAGTGCTACAGGGATCTTTCGTTGGTCCTGTTGATATGAGGTAGTGTACTTGGTCCTTGTGTGGTGTTTAGCTGGCAAACGAAGCTGTCTTTTATTGACACAAAGGGCAAGCAAAGGCATATCCCTGCAAACAAATTAATAGATACAGTTCTATTTACAACTACTTTTTTTATGAAAATCCCGGTACCTGCAATTGAACAAATATTTCAGTATATTATTATGTCCAAGTAGAATACCATTATATCTAATCATGAAATGCTTTAAGTTCAAACTGATATGATAAGGCAGTGAATCAGATGATTGGTGGTAATAAGTGATAAACAACTGAAGTGTCCAGTGAGGTTTTGAACACCTGTGAAACAAACAGAAAAATACAAAGTAATTACCACCATGTCACACAGTAAGTATCTCTTAAATATCTACTAGTTTTTAAAGTAGGAGTCTACAGTATACTAATTAATATATACCAATGGGTGATACTGCTATTTGGGATAAACAATGAATAACATTTCTTTTCTGAAACGTAGATAGATTGGACGGAGCAAATCTAAACTTATTTTCATATCTCTGATCTAATGAAGCTACCTATTATTTATTGTTTGATGCAAACCACAATCAACAACTTATATGTAGGTATACCTATCAATTTAGTAGCAAATATTACATCAAAGTCCAGTGACATGAAATTCCTTATGAAATCTTTTGTCAGTGTAGCCCTAAGAATCGATGAATACTTCATTAATGCAACTAAAATCAAACAATAAAATTAAAAAAAAATGTAACCAGTTCCTTATGCCACTTTCTTCTTAACTTAGATCCTCCGCACGGGCCACCTCCGCCGTACTACACTGGTCATGGTCATCCTCCGCCACCCGGTGGGTCATACACGTACGTGCCGACACCAGTGATGATGCCGGTGTACCAGCCCCCGCCGCCACAGCCGCCACCAGAACCCGCCCAGCCTCAGTACGTCACCAACTACATCTACCAACAGACACCGCAACCGCTGCCAGTTGTCACTATTGTTGAAGGTACGGTCAGTGGGTCATCTTAGGGGTACATATTAGTTCTAGTAGTTTCTATGCGGTTATGACAATATGCACGGCTCAAGCAAATTGAATGACTTTGACTCTGATTGACTTTGTGTAGGGAAAAGGCACCTACTACTAGGTATGATCACATTGGATAATTCACATTTATATTAACGTAATTAATAAGAACAGCAACAGATATATGTATGTACAATTAACATTGGCTTACATAGTCTAGTCTAGTATATAAAGGGTCTTTCAGTAAGCGCTTTCTACCTTTAAATTAAAATTAAACAGTGTGTGTGAGATATCATCTAAATTTTTTATTTGTTTGAAAGGCCTATCGATGCCATTATGTATGGAATATGACATCGTTCAAATGTCCTCCGCGGCTTCGCTGGGTGGCGCGCATCCGAAATGTCCAATTTGCCATGACTCTAGCGCATAAATCTGGCTGAATTTGACCGATGGCATGAGTTATGTTGACTTTGAGGGCCGCTGTGGTTTGTGGCTTATTTGCATCTTAGACCTGCGACTTAAGAAAACTCTACAAGACAAAGTCTAACAGGGTCAAATCGCACGATCTCGTATCACCGTCCTGTTGAAACCACATGTCGTTGGTGTCCATATCATCCAATTCAGGCCAAACAAGTTGGTAATCATCGACCTATAGCGCTCGCCGTTGACGATGATGACCTGGCCAACGTCGTTCTCAAAGAAATATGGACCGATGACGCCGCCAGCCCAAAATTTATACCAAACAGTGACATTTTCGGTATGCATTGGACGCTCTTGGACATGTGGATTAGTATCATGACCAGTGGACTCAAATTTACCCACCACACTGCGAATAGTCCTCTCTGTAGGACGATTATGGCGATCTTTAAATGGGCGAAGCGCGTGGTACGCTGCCCGAATAGAACACCCATTTTGATAAAACAATTTTATCATTCGCACGTGCTTTTAAACGCTATATCTATCCATGGTGATTTGGCAAAACAGACTGAATAATTGACAGCCAATTTGACAGATGTAGCTTCAACAAGGTCGCTATCAACTGTCAAAGTTCGGAAGTCCCTATTGGAAGACCCTTAACTATTACTTAATTTGGATGCTTCATCCTAGTTACATAGCATAAAGTGAACCGTGTTTTGTCATCATTAAAGTCTGAAAACAATCAGTCGGCCTTCTGATCCGAGAAATGGAAATAACATGCCAAATGTGATGATAAGCCACAACTAGAACAAAAAAGGTATAAACGTGAAACCCTATAAAAAGAAAAAAATAACCTTGAAATTGCGTAAGTACGTATGAAATTTTTGGTTAAATGTTGTCGCGTCGGGGGACCGCTACTATTTCATAAGTACTTACGTGGGGTCATAATTTCAAGGTTATTTTTTTAAGTTTATATCTATTTGTGGCTATTTTTTCATAGTTTGTTTTAACTTGTTTGGTGTCGCCCCCAACACAAAACAAGTAATTTTTTTTATTTCATGCTTTTTGTAGGGATTCCTTAATTTTTTTATTTCATTTCTTTTATTTTCTTGCGTTTTAAGATTCAGGTAATTTGGTGTCTAATCACGTTTTTTGTAATTCACTATTTTGTGGTGGCAGCCATCTTGGATTTGAAATTTATCATAGTGTATAGTATTCTACTTGTTAAGCCCTTTCATTTGATACATATGTAATCCGCCAATTTGTGGCGGCGGCCATCTTGGACAGATTTTCATCAAACATAGCTAAGAACACTCCCGGCTAATCCACCTTTCAAACAAAAAAAAAACAAAATCAAAATCGGTTCATCGGTTCGGGAGCTACGATGCCACAGACAAACACAAACACACAGAGACACGTCAAACTTATAACACCCCGTCGTTTTTGCGTCGAGGGTTAAAAATGACGAACAATCATACATGATTGTTTGTTTTTAACTTCTGCTGTGCAAGCCTTTTCTAGTATATTGTGATAACATGATCAACAAGTCTTAATTTTTCTTTACAGATCCTATTCAATGGATACCAGCTACAACATCGACCGTTTCTTCACTGGCGGGTAAAGCTTACGTAGCTGGCAAGGAAGGTTGGGATGGCAGTCCCCTCTGCATCATCAGGTCGCACCACAGCGGAGAGTTTATTCCGGGGAAATTGGCCATAAAACATCGCTCTGCTTATGTGCCGCATGGATGTAAAGAAATCCCCGTACATAACTTTGAAGTACGTAATTCACATATCAGTTTTGTCTAAAATGGCAGTACAAATACTTCACATATGGAAAATAAAGACAAAGCCCTTGAATTATAACAGTAGATACATGCGTAAACAGATAATAGAACAGTCCTTTATTATTCTATTCTTTGAGGAGTCGAGAGTTTTCATAATATCAAAACCAAGCTGATAATTATTTGAAAATTATAAAAACTTTTATACAAAAGAAAAACAACCGACTTCCAAAAATACACTACAAAGTGAAAAGTAACTTTAATTTCGAAAGTCGATGTCGTTGGGTTCGCATGTTCGTTAATTGCCACCGACTCCCGAAATTAAAGTTATTTTTTATTTTGCAGTGTCTTTTGTTATACTTAGGTACCTACACCACATAAATTCGTATATCACTACTTGCTATGTAAATATCAGTCATGTCATAACGGAGTTCTGAGGAAACAAACATAAAAAAAAATTCAACCGAATGGAGAACCTCCTCCTTTTTTTGAAGTCGGTTAAAAAAAAATGAGAATCACTGACGAAATCTGCCCTATGCCCTATGTAGCTGCTTGTTCCTATGATTATTCGTTCGGGGAATACAACCATTAAGCTATGTTATTAATTATTATATAACAAAGTGACTCTTATCTTCAGGTGCTGTGTTGCCCACCTCACGCAGTACGTTGGGTGCACTCCAGCGATGGACAAGTCCCAGTAAGAGCCATATCAGCTGGCAACGACCACAATGGTGAACCGCTTTACATTGGACGTGTTCATTACAAGAAATCTCTGACGCCCGGCAAAGTAAGTTCTTTTATAGGCTCATCTTTTATCTTCATCATCATTTATCATCAGTCGATTGACGTCCACAGCTGAAGGCCTCCCCAGGGTGCCCCTCCAAGCAATCAGACTTACCTATACGAGTATTTTCTAGATTACTAGTATTTCTTTTACAAACAAGGACCTTTACTTATATCTCTACTACTCTGTACTATGTAAAGCGAAATCAGAAATATATAGAATAACCGACAGTCTCATTTTAAAGCATTAATTTGTTTTGTTTTTTTTTGTTTCAGTACTTATCCTAATGAATAATATCTGAATAACATTACTTGTCAAATTATTTGTCCCATAATTTATAAATCTTTATTGCACTTGAGGAAATTATAAGCAAAATAACATGACACACGGGTTTTAATAATGACTTGAATTGACCTCGCTCTAGCCTGGTGGAAATAATAACATATAAAAAAACCCAGAAATTCATGTTCACTGTTATTGTTTGTTTGTGATGCATGCTCTTTTTTTGGGTGGGACGTCCTCAAATAACTTCTCCCGCTCTGGGTGGAGCGGGAAGGCGTGTCAGACTTTTACTGACTAAAAACTTGCCTGTGCCAGGGGCCATGGTAACTCTTTCAAACAACCCGCGACCCAGGCAGGCATCGGCCCTAGCGGACCCTATCACTTTGTGCTGACGTCGCTTTGAGGCGCACGTGGAACGCGCCGTCGACCCGCGGGCGGCAAACTACCCATTGCTCGCCGCCCTCAAACCCGCGCCTATGGCGCGGTGGCCGGGAATCGGCTATCGATTCCCGATGATGCATGCCCCTAATGTACATACTTTGCTGAATTTTCCGATATGGGCCAATTATATGTATATTATATCAACAACGCAACCTGCCAGAAAGCTGATATCGATATTTTCAATACTAGTGTTGCTAGATTGAAGAAAATTTTATGTAACTGCTTCTTCGAGCGTAAATAGTCATTTTTCTGTTTTGTGTTATATGTACCTAGTCTATTATCAATTTTCTGTTTCTTTCTGGTTTTTTTTTCTGTTTTCTGTTTCATATGATTTATATACTACAAGTGGAAACTTGTAATTGGCCATATTTTTTATAAACTATTATTTACTGTATCTGTTTAGCTGTAAGTTTTCCTAAAATAAATATTATTGGGACTTACAACCACAAACTGACACATTTTGAAGACAAAGAACATTACATGGTGCGAACTTCCTTCCTTTGTTTTTGTTTAAGTTCAGGAGGAGATGCTATTTTTACTTATGTAAAACCTATTAATTGAGCCCCTGAATATTTCGGCCCGCTCCATTAACGTTTGCTGGGCAGTTCAAGCGCAGGGCAGTGAAAGATGACAGTAATATTCGCACCTTTCATTTAAAATCACTTGACACTTCACATTCATTTGCTTCATCATCGTTGAAATGCGAATCATTGTTAAACAAAGTGGTGTTTCCTTAATAACAAACCTCCATTGTTGCATAGACTCAAGACTGTAGTTCAATGGAAGAGTAAGGTTCGGTTCGGTCAAGCTACCCGAAACTGTAAAATTTTCCCAATCAACCTTGAACCTTAATACTTTATTGATAAAGATGAAAATCTATTAAAGAAATTTGACAGATTGTAGTAGCTTGATGTGTTGGCGTCTGTACCTTACTTCTCCACTGAACTCACTGACTGATGTTACCGATTACTTCAGTTGGATTACCGTAGTTTTGAATATTTAATAAAATTATCTTCATGAATTTTCTATTTCAGGTGCACCCAAGCCACGGATGCTGCTACATTTCGTACGACGGGTCTGAACATGCACACAAATCTTACGAAGTGCTGTGCAGAATGGGTTGAAACCATCAAGCTATTATTAAACTTTTCATCTACTTTTAAGTTTTGTGATTTTTAAATATATTATTTTGATATTGTTTCAATAACGTTTGTTACGTTTTTTTCCAATAGCACGTACTTAGGTACCTACTCACTTACTAATAGTTCCTACTTGAAACTTAAGTAAAACGATATAGGTACCACCCGATGTTATACAATTTTTCAACCTCTACATCCTGAGATTCCTTATATTTTTATATTATTTCAATAATGTTTGTTTTGTTTGTATGATTTATTTTTGCCCATACCTAATTAGGTATCTAATTATGAAAAGTTTTGACTTTGAACCTAAACAAGAACGCCTTACATTTAAAAAAAAACCCGACTGTAATTAACTAATTAAAACTATTCTCCACATCACAGAACTTAAAGACATTCTCTTAGATCAAAGCACAGCAACTCTTGAGGTTGGACTTCAATGAATCGATCCAAAACACAGGTGAGAGCACGAACCGTTAGGTCGAGGTAGACGGACATGTATTGGTATGTCGATGAGTATATTTGGGCCAGATAGTGTCTTTCAAGAATAGACAAAACAAGAAAGTCGAAAGACGAGTCCAAAATGCTTGAAAGACCTACTGGGCCCTTAAAGAACACATGAAAGGTAGTCTTCCTATACCTAACACTTAAAAGAAAACTCATCAAAATGTGCATCCTGCCCGTACTAACCTACGGTGCACAAAGTTGGTCACTTACTAAACAACAGAAGTTCAAAATCAATATTTGCCAACGGGTGCAAAGGCATGTTGCAATGGTGATGGTGCGCATATCGAGAAATAACCGCCAGGCTGAAGTGGGAGAGGACAAAACACGTCGCGCGAATCCACCCGTAAAGATGGGCAAAGATTGTCACTCACCTGACGCCTGAGGGAGGACGGCTCATGAGCAATTCACCAGATTCGTAATTTACCTGATTCTCGATTTGCTAGATTATGAATTGACCAGATTCTCAACACACTGGATTCTCAACTCATCGAGGTAGACGACGGCGAAGGTGGTGTGACGATCGTTGAAGACAGGGAGTTTAGAAGGAAACTGCCGGGCAAAGGACTAGATTATTGGGCAAAGGCGGGGCTTTGTCCAATAATCTATTACTGAACAAAAGTATGAATCGGATATTGAACTAAAGTAACAGCCACCAACTGCGCCAGATTGCTTGAAAAGTTTCTGATCTTTTTAAAAAAAATATTATCTACCTTTTTGCCATCGCGCATTCTTGTAAAAATATTGCCCTCAACTAGTGAGTATCAAGATTTCTGGACCAAGTCTGATGTTAAGGTTTGAGCATACAGATAGTACTGAAGCCGAAACCGTTGAATGGTACCTAGTTATTCATTTTATGTCGGTACTTTATTAATCTGATAACAAGAAGTCAACCCAGTACAAACATTCTGGCAAAGAATCACGAGGAGAGAGGTGAATTGCTCATGAGCCAAATAATGGGATAAGACTGGGCGGAAAGAGATAGGGATTTAATTAAGAAGTCGTAAAGAAGATTTCAAATTAAATCGATTAAGATGAACATCTATAAAATAATAATTAAATAAGTATTTTTAAATATCGATGTATAAAATAGATATCTTGTCTTAGTATGTACATACAATCAAAATTGATGCATTATTTATTGCGTCGAAGTCGAAGTACATTTTATCTAATCATGAAATGCGGCCTAGCAGATATGATAAGGGCGTGAATCAGATGTTATGTACAAATACATTACAAACAACTGAAGTGTTCAGTGAGGTTTTGAACACCTGTGAAACAAACAATTTTGTATACCTATTGATTATTTTGTTGAACATAATATATTTACCACCATGTCCTACAGTAAGTAATCTTTCTTTAAAAGCTTGAGTCTTTATTTCGTTGAAAAGTAAAGCCTACTTTCGGGACTTGAGTGATATGGTTATTTATGTTAAATAATGAACCTTTTCTTATCTGAAACGTATATTCTAGAACGGAGCAAATCGGACGAACATTAATAAATTGTCAGTCCTACCACTTCAGAAATGCATTGTAATAATGTTTTAATATTCCTTTGTTGTGTTTTATTTAACTACTAATTTAGTTAACTACGTTATTAGTATATTACTGTATGTTGTTACAGTATATACCTACCTCATGTATAAAATATTTACATGCCATCATTACATGGCGGAATGTGTCTTTGCATTACAATTTTATATACTTATCATCTTTTGTACCTAACACATTTTATGTAAATAAACGATTTTGATTTGATTTAAATGTGTTCTTCAAATAACAATGAAAAACTTTGGTAATCCTATTCCTATCTTAGTAGCAGATATTACATCGTAGTCCAGTGTCTTGAAATTATTTATGAGCAATCAGTAAACTTTTCTTTATGAAATCTTTTGAACCAACGATATCTTCTTTTATACAAGCAATTCGTTATGACACTTTTTTCACTTTTAATTCTCACTACTACACACAATCACTTTTAATTAGATCCTCCGCACGGGCCACCTCCACCGTACTACACTGGCCATGGTCATCCCCCGCAACCCGGCGGGTCATACACGTACGTGCCGGCCCCAGTGATGATGCCGATGTACCAGCCCCCGCCGCCACAACCACCACCAGAACCTACACAGCCTACCTATGTAACCAACTACATTTACCAACAGCCACCGCAGCCGCAGCCAGTTGTCACTATTGTTGAAGGTACATATTAATTCTAGAAAATTTTCTCAGTAGGTTTCAAAGCATTATGACAATATTGCACAGTTAAACCAAATTGATTCACTTTGATTGAAAGACGTGCAAGTAAAAGGTAGGCATGACGACATTGCATGATTCACGTTTATGTTTACACAATTATTTATTTAGTTACACATAATAAGAACACCAAAATATATATACAATTAACATTGGCCAAAATTAGTATATATTTCAATTTGGTTGCTTCATCCTAGTTGAAAGGCATACAGTGAACCATGTAAAGGGATTACTCATTAGTCATTAGGACGTATACTATTATTTTCGAAACACAATCAGTCGGACAACTATTCCGGAATAGGGGAATAACATATTATGATGATAAGACGAAACAAAAAGTGACGAAACATTGTCATGCGACAGCCAATTTACCTAACATTAGGTAAAGCTGAGTGTACCAAACTGGATATTGAATTCCTGAATTATAATTGACACGAATCAAGATACATTTCTTTTTGGATTTGCATAGAGCCTTTTGTTACTGGTAATGGGTACATTACCAGTAACAGAACACATTACCTTATCAGAACATTTTACCTTGTGGACCCCCTGTTTGTGGTAACAAACCGGGGTTCCACAAGGTAAAATGTTCAGCCCCATTCTCTTCTTTTATGCAAGACATAATGTACTCAGAAAGCACGGTACGCCTTATTTTTGCAGAAGTCCATGTTCAACCCCCACCTCCACCTCCACCAACTAATATTTGGGGTAACTTATTGAGAGAGGGAGCCGGGAAGGGATTAGCGTCAATGGGCAAAGGGTTAGCAGCGCTCGAAAATAATCTGCGCCCTAGGAATTCAAGTAAGAACTAATATAATTCAGTATCATATTTAATTCAAGTCGCAGTACATTTCCAGTATTTAGCAGTGTATTTTCTCCTATCCATGCAGCTAATTGAATGCACAATAAATTAATTTCATAAATTCAAAATGTTATGGGTGTTTGTTTGTTTCTAATTTCCATCATCTGCCTAACCTTTTCCCAACTTTGTTGGGGTCGTCTTCACGTCTAACCGGATGCAGCTGAATATATTACATGAAATGACTGCCTATCTGACCTCCTTAACCCAGTTACCGGATAATACGATACCCCTTCGTAAGACTGGTTGTCAGACTTTCGGGCTTCTGACTACGCGTAACAACTGCCAAAGATCCACGAATGACAGCTGGGACCAACGTCTTAACGTGCTTTCCGAGGCACGGAGGGGTCTCGGTATGTAAAGATGGTCACCCATCCACGGACCAACTGCGGCAAGCGTAGCTTAGCCTGATCAATCGACCCGTGCCGCTGTCATTATTTAGACCCGGCCCACTCCTTTCTAACTTCCGTTTTCTATTATTATGAACCTTGAACACGGTCTTATGATAAAATAGTTAGCAAGTCTAAACTTTTCGTTACAGATTCCATTGAATGGATACCAGCTACCACGGCGGACGTTGGTTCATTGACGCACAAAGCCTACGTAGCTGGCAGAGAAGGTTACGATGGTAGTCCCCTCTGCGTCATCAGGTCGCATTACGGCGGAGAGTTACTTCCGGGGAAACTGGCCATCAATCATCGCTCCGCTTATGTTCCACATGGAAGAAAAGAAATCCCCGTATATAACTTTGAAGTACGTCACTGGATATATAAATGTTATTGAAATGAAAGCAACAGTGCTTGACATAGTGATAAATAAACACATAATGGAATGCCTTGCCTTAGTCAAATGCCTTCAATTGCAACAGTAGATTAATGTGTAAACAGATAAGATAAATGTCCTCCTAGTCTTTGACGATTTGAGAGTTTTCATAATATCTAGAGACTAGAGTAAGTAAATAAAACAAAGTTGTTACTTATATCAACACTATAAATTGAGAATTACCTACTGATGAAATCTGCCTTAAGCAGCTGTTTTTTTCCTATGATTATTCCTTTAGGTAATATATGCATAATGCTTAGTTATTTTAGTACAATGTATCTAATTTCTGCAGGTGCTGTGCTGCCCACCTCACGCAGTACGTTGGCGGCACAGCAGCAGCGGCCGGGTCCCACTAGGAGCCATACCAGCTGGCAACACTCAAAATGGTGAAAAGCTTTACATTGGACGTGTTAGTCACATGCAATCTCTGACGCCCGGCAAAGTAAGTTCTTTTATAGACTTATCTTTTATCTTCATCATCATTTATCAGCAGACGATTAACGTTCACAACTGTAAATAGGCCGCCCCCAGGCATCTCAAACTCAAACCACTTTATTCATAAACGTTGCTTAAAGTTAAGCAGTGATTAGCGACTGTTTAACCATACATTTTTGACGTTTAAACGTTACTCAACTTTAGTCATCGTTTATGAATAAACCCCATTGTATTTATTTCAATTAAACCAATTACTGGCACTTTTGAATTGTCAAAGGGTCGGTCAGTCAGAAAAATGAAGCTACTTGCCCATTCCAAAGCGTAGTAGGTACCTATGGAGAAGAACGGGCAAGAAACTCCATGGACACTCTTTTAAATCAAAATAATATGGTTACAAAGTATTGGTTACATCATTTATGTTAGAAATTATGCATGTGAGAACGATGCAGAACGTTAAAAGCGTCCGTAATGATGTTTAAAAAAAAAATCAATTCAAATAATAAATTAATTTAAAATAAGCCATGGCAGCAAAGAGATTACCAGTCCCTACTGACGGCGCCCGTTCACGAACATGACGCATGGATTAGCACCATTCAGCTCAACCATTTTGAAGGGAGCTAAATGATCCAACACATCAGCGAGACATTTGAGTGAGCATGACATCCTGTCAGCCGCCAGGCCACATTCAAGTCAATGAAAGACGTACCCAGTGCTTTGCAGCTTGGCAGGTGTTATGTGAATATAAAACTGAAACATTATGGATTTAATTTTTTATTGGTAATAGTATGTACATATTACATATTACTCACACATGTGCTATACAATTATACAATACTAGGAGATTGAATTTATATAATACAAAAATAGTATTTTAAAATCTTCAGCAGCTCCAACAGTATTTTCAAATGCTAATCAATTTATTTATGCGTCAGTCAGCAATTATCAGCGATGTGGTGTGTGTATCCCCCAATTTATAATGCCTGGCTGCATAGTGTGCATTTCATACAAGATTCAAATTTCGTTTCATTCTGTTCAATTATGTGGGAGGTATTTTATTGTAACATTTTAAACAGTACCCCATGAAAGATGAGTCTACTTTAGCCAGCCTGAAACCTGGTTAAAGTAATTGCTACCTATTTCTAGTGATATAATTGTGTCACTCACCTCTTTTTCTAAAACGATGTAGATTTTTCCTTACGTACATAATGTTTTCATAGATATATTGACAAGGTAACGTCATGATGTTAATATCTTTAAACAGTTCCCTTAGAGAGTCACGCCTGCGGAGGCTCTGATGGCTCCTTTCTGCAGAATAAAAAAAGACTCAATGTCTGCAGTCCGTCCCCATAGTAAAATATTACCGTACGACATAGTATTATGAAAGTAACTAAAATAAGTCTATTTTAGTCTCGCTGTATCAACATCAGTAAATTGACAGATTTTTCTCACAGCGTACGCTGCTGAACTTAGTCGTCCTGCAAGGGATGTTAAATGAGGACCCCATTGAACCTTTAATCGAGCGTGATCCCCAGGAAAACAGTTTTATCGACGAATTCTAGTTTCTCTTGATTCAATTCTATCTCACAATGACTACATTTGACATTTGGTAAAGAAAATCTTATGCACTTCGTTTTTTTTCCCATAGCAGTGAACCAATTTTGGATCTGCAGTAGGACGTTGTTTACGTCGCCGTCGTCAAGATTTGATGCACGTCTATTAATTTTAAAAATCAAGGAATTATCGTTATCAAATAACACAATCAGTGGTTGGGTTTTAAAAAAATGGGGTAGATCATTAATATACAGTGTGGCGATTAGGTTATCACATGAATTGAAACCACGTATTCTACATAACGTATATATTAAACATACACAATTAAAAGAATTAATAACAATTAACATTTTAGTCGTGGGACCTTTTTTTCGTTTCAGTGTTTACCTAACAACATTAAACTTAATTTGTGTTTACTTAGTAAGTAACAAAACATAAAGTTTGTGTTGAATTCTTGATACCATATGCCTCACGCGTGTCTAGCGACTTATTATCAAGGATGGTTTATTTCATGACAATTTTTACGCTAATTATTTTATTTGTTTTTTTTCTATTTTTAGTACTTAATAATAATAATATCCCTGGACATTTCACACAGCACCATTTGTCCCAAGCTAAGCAACCTAATGCTTGTGTTATGGCAACAAGATGGCTGATAAACTACTTATGTACAATTTTTTTTTTTTTGTAAAATTTAAATTTTATTATTTTAACAGACTTTTAACAACTTGTAATGACCGCTGTACTATTTAATGTGATAACCTAATCGCCACTCTGTATACTAAAAAGAGGAAAGTACCTAATATCGAGCCTTGTGGTACACCCATATTTACTTTTAAACCGAGAAACCGACTTTGACATCTGCACCTGTAATGCTATTTGCTGTTATTTAATTATAGCTCTCGTCATCACGGTCAGCCAATTTGTCGCAACTATTTCTTTAACAAACAGGGACCCTTAAATATTATCATACCTTCTTTCATTCCTGATCATTCGACCTCAAGCTTACCGTAATGAGAAGGCAAAACATCGAACATAAATTATGTAACTGAATCATTGACTGTCTCATTTTCAAGTAAATATGTGTTGTTTTATTTTTCCTTGTTTCAACATTAATATCTGTATAACATTACTTGTTCATTTAATTATCCAATTATTTCTAAATCTTTATTGCACTAGAGGAAATTATAAGCAAAATGACTCGCGGGTTTTAACAATATTATTACAGGCCTGTGTTGTACCACTGCACGGCAAAGGCCTCCCTTCCCTCCTTCCACTTTTCCCGGTCTACTGCGATTGTGGACCAATCCTTTGAGAAGGAGTCCAGCTCATCCCGCCATCTCTTTTTGGGCCTGCCGCGCTGTTGTTTCCTGCCATTTGGAATCCATTGAGTGGTGGCTTTTGCATATTGCTGCTCCGACATACGACTGATATGGCCAGCCCGTTCCACTTTACCCCAGCAGCTGTGCGGCCAGCGTCCGCTATTTATGTTTTGGAACGAAGTATAGAGTTCTTAATGCGGTCTGTGAGTTTGACACCTAGTATACTTCGTTTCATAGCCCGTTGGCAGACTCCAAGTGCGGACTTTTGACGCTTTGTAAGAGACCATTTTTACGCTCCGTAGGTGAGGGTGGGAAGAATGCACATTTCCATGAGCTTTCGTTTTAGTGAAAGCGGAAGAGGTCCTTTCATGATATGTTTCATCGACCAATAGTTCTTCCAGGCGTTTTCTGTGCGTCGTTTTAACAATGACTTTAGTTAATTCAATTTGTGGGACCAGCAACCGAACTGACACATTTTGAAGACAACTGAGGTTGTTCGTTAACTCTTAATGTGCTAAACTTCCTTCCTCTGTTGACAGGGTCCATAATTGTTTCTATTATTTTTATTTTACCACCTGTAAGTGTACATTATGGATAAATTATAAATTATTATAAACGATTTGAGATTTGATTTGTTTAAACTCAAGAGGATTTGCGCTAATACATTAATTCATTACAATTCAATCTAAGAATGTAAAAACTTCAAATCGAGCTCCTAAATATTTCGTTGCTGGGCAGTTCAAGCGCAGAGCAGATAAAGATGATAGTAATATTTGCTACCACATGGTTCATGGTTCAGTGCAGTGGTGGCCCAGTGCTATTGACCTTGACTTACGAGTTGACTTTGACTTACAGTCGTGGGTTCGAACCCAAGCAGGTGTTCTACTTTATGTAATTTATTTCATCACCAATGCTCTCAAAACGGTGAAGGAAAACATCGTGAGGAAACTTTCGAAGACATGTGACATCTACTAACCCACACTGGGCCCGCATGGTGGATTACGGCCCACTCCCTCTCTCCGAGAGGAGGCATGTGTCCCAGGTTCAAAATCACTTGACACTTCACTTGCTTCATCATGGTTGAAACATGATTCATTGATAAAAAAGTGGTGTTTCCTTAATAACAAACCTCCATAGTTGCATAGACTGTAGAACCGAACCTTATGTTCTGCATTAAAGTTACTGAAGTTACCAAAAACTTGGAATGTGGATGAACTTCAGTTAGATCACTGTATAGTATATAAAAATAACTTATGTCCACTTTTCTATTTCAGGTGCACCCCACTCACGGATGCTGCTACATTTCGTTCGACGGGTCTGAAATTTCACACACATCTTACGAAGTGCTGTGCAAGATTGTTGGGTTTTGAAAACCATCAAACTATTTCATATAACACCCGAAATTGTACCATTTTATATCCCATCCCGCAACTAATCTTTTAATTTGAACTCGAGTCAATTAGAACTTTAGGAAAAATTTTATCTACCTTCAAGTTTTGAGATTCCGAAATATAATATTTTGATATTGTTTTAATACCATGTGTTTTGTCCATATCATTGCTTCCGAAAAGTTTTGACTTAAATAAAACGCAAAGAAAAATTGAAATGTCCAAAACCCGACTGCAATTGAAAAGTTCAAAACAAGATCACTTTTCAAGCACTGATCCAGTTAGTGACAGTTACTTTAATTAAATCTAAGATTTGATGGCACCAAGTGCTTCAGTGATATTGTTTTGAACTTTTTAGTCGCCGTCGGTTTCATTTTTTTAATATTTATGGTCACCGTCTTAGTGAGTTATATTTTTGAAATATGAACTTGTTTTTGCTGTCGCGCAGTCGTGTAAAAATATCACCCTCAACTTGTGACCATCAAGATGTCTGGACCAAGTCAGATATTAAGGTGGTTCAACATGGAGGTTGAACTGAAGTCGAAACCTATGAACGGTAACTAGTTATTAATTTTACTTTATTAATCACAAAGCAAAAAGTATGGACACAGAAGAAGTAAAATCATAAGGACACGGAAGAAGTATGTCACATAACACAAATTATGGATTATGACGTTGGGCCACAAAAGGTATGAATGAAAGGCAATAAGCATGCATCTGAGATGAGAATGCGAAGAGGGATATGTGGTGTTACGCTAATGGATAGAACAAGAAATGAGTAGAACTATATTTTTTGATTGGCAAGGACGTCTCTGTAGGAATTATTTAGTCATGGAACAATTTAGGAAATAAAATAAAAATATAAAATTATACAAGCTGTTGTTTTGCATCCTCGTCAAATTTTAGGAAGTTGTTATGAAAGACAAAAATAATCAAATAAAATTACGATCCCTGGTAAATAATGAATACATACTTGTTTTTTAAGTTACTTAAGTTTGGCAGTATTTTAGAATACACCACTTTCAAAGAACAGAATCGCGTTATGGTATCGTATAAGCGGTCGCGTTTTTATTTGTGTGTAAAAGGGCAGGGCAATATACCTACTTATTTTATTATTGATTCGTGTCCACAACCAGTAGCATAGTTACCTCCTTGAATTTAACGAAGATGCAACAAAACAACTTGTATTTATTTGTAAGTAGACACGTTAAACTATATAGATGGTGCAAGCATTTCCCCAGCTGACGACCGTACGTGGTGTTAATAATGAAACCTTTTCAGAAGTCATGAGTTATCACCACCATGATAATCTATCGGCTGAAAGACGTGCACTGCTGGACATAGGGCTTCTCAAGAATCGCCTGTTAATGTTATAGATGTATTAGTCTATTCAAACTAATGATGTTTCAATTTGATGTTATTTCAAGTTAAACAAATATCAAGTTTATTTTAATGGTAATTAAGTTGATTTCAGAGTGACTAGCACTATTGAAAAAGTTATGAAAATGGTTGAGGTTGTAGCGTAAACGAGTTAAAGTTATTTTTACACTAAGTCATGTTTGTTTACATTTTTGGCTAATATATCGCAAATGCAGTTGAGGTATTGGTATGACACTTTGTATTCGTTGACTGATGTTTTCTGTTTATAACAATGGTGGGAAGTATAGCTAAAACACTCCGCATCGTCTCTTCGCTGTGTCAGATATAGGGCATATTAGGTACATATATTTATTAAATGTTCGTTTTAAGTCCCTAACATTGATAATCTCGTTCGATTTAAGGACTTTTCTGCCCTAACATCATCACGCTAAGAATAAAAAAAAAAACATCTTTGTAAGTAGTATTAAATATACATAATTATATTTTATTAACTCAAAAATAATTTAGGAGGAAGCAGCATTGTTGCTTGATTGCTTTATCACTCAACGTGTGTTCTTGAGGGTCATCTCTGCATGTCCATGGGGTGGTTGCCATTGTCTCCGCCGTCTGGCGGGGGGGCCCAACCGCCTCCGTCATTGTTGTATGCCTGGTCCACAACGTTCACGCCACCGCCGTCATCACCGCAGCAGCTGCAGCATAAACCCATGATTGTACCCTGGAAAAATGTATAAAAATCTAAGTTAGGTAGTTTCCTAATTCTCGCTTAAATAAATTGGCGAAATGTGGATTTGCACACCCACAACTCCACCTTCACCTCTGCCCCAGGCCAGCCGTTCTAAAAATATAGTTGTAGGCATTTTTATGATATTTTGTTTGTTACTCTCCCAATAATGTTACTTCAATTTTGTAGTATAGATTTGATTTAGCCAAGTTGTTTAAAGATTTTGAAATTAGCCGGAAATTGGTTAATATAAACTTAGCAAATAGATATAGGTATGCACCTATTGCCATGGACTACCTACCTGAAGTAAATTAAACACTTACTAGGCCTAAAATATACTAGGTAAGGAGATACAAGTTAGGTGGACTTGGTAAGGTGAACAGGTACCTAGTCCACCGAATGCGCAATGACAAAAAAATATCATCGTTCCAAATCTATGACAATGCAAATATGTTTCCAATGATAAGATTAAATTGAAGGTCATACATTGTTGATTGGAGAACTGACAATAGGTATGTCATTAATATATATCGATACTAGCTGAGCCCCGCGGGGCTCACTACTGAGACTATTAGCTATCGGTACTTAATATAACGATTTGAATTTTAGCAACGGTATGAACCAACCAAGGTTATGCGTATGACTTTGGCTTCGTATGATCACGGTTTTTCTTTTCTTTGCTTCGGCTTTGCTTTGGTTTGGTATGTTTGACGTATGATTTTGGTTTCGTTCGACGCCAGCTGGTATGCGAATTCTGAGGTGTGCGTTCTGTGTTGATATATCACTTATACACACAGACTTAGGTATGGCCTTTACCGCGTGTTCACAACAATACAGCCCTCCAGCAAGCTGTATTGCTCCCAGCAATACAGTCCTTAAGCTGATAATGAATTAATG
Organism: Apamea crenata; assembly: GCA_949629185.1. NCBI lineage: Eukaryota > Metazoa > Arthropoda > Insecta > Lepidoptera > Noctuidae > Apamea > Apamea crenata. The sequence goes on along the minus strand of OX451363.1, from coordinate 10,098,109 downwards.
ACCCCTGACTGTACTTACTTATTTTGAACTCTAACCCAAGGTAACAAGGCAATTGAAAACTCTGTCACGGTTAATTGACTTACTTAATGAGGGCCAAATAGCTAATGATATTCTTCATATTATTATCATTACAAACCCGCAGTCTTCGACTTCGCTTATATTTGAGTATCAAATCCTACGTTTATGTATGTTATTGGATAGTAAGGTTGATTGGATGATAAACCAGCCATAGGCCCACCTAATGTGAATGTCTTACGGACAACCGCGATACGACAGGCATCGCAGATGCACTGCCATCCCAGAAACAAACCCAGAAATGTCTCCCAAAGCTGAATATATCAACGTAATAGTTATTGCCATAATCAGGCAATTGGCAAAAAGGTTTATAGGTATTTGACAGCAGAAAGATGATAAGAGCAGAGATATTATAACCACCCACTTTCATACATAGTGGTGGTTGTATATAGATACTTTTCTATAGGAAGTTTATTTCTCACGAATTATATATAGGTTTTATATAACCACCTAAGTTACGGATGCAAAAGACTAAATTAACAACGTGTATAACTTAATTAACGTTTTAACATCCTGAATTCCCTTTCATCCAGACTTTTAGCATTCAACGGCCATTGCACGTCCATAAGAACGTTCTTAGATGCAATAATAAATAAGTAATAATTTTATATAGAGTGTATGTTAACATTAGATCGTTTAGATATATTGGAGACAATATGAGACGATTAAAAAGAACCTATCGCATATGCGTTTTTAGGACAAATGTGAAACTAAACACGCATTGAAATAATCCTTCAGATGAAATTTGACCCTAATTATATATAATGAATTATAAATAAATAAACTAAGTAGGTTGAGGTACCCATTCCTGATTGAAAAACAGAATATTCTACATTTACTAATATTATAAAGAGATAATTTATAATACAATAAAACTTACTTTTATTTGAGTTTTTCCAACTGTTGAACCACAACGAATACAAAAATGTTTTTTATTTAGCAAAGCGACTTATTATGTAGCTCACTTGCTAACTAACACGATGCCTGTGTCCAGTATGATAAGATAAAATATCGATAATTCTGTACCAAAAATGAAATATTTACTTTTCATATGAATTGTAGATATGAATCACCTAAGGCATTATTCACATTTAGTAAAACATTGTCAAGGAAAATGAACCCGACATTTTCCTAAACAACAAAAAAAATATTATTTTGAATCACGACAATGTGTCAATTTCCTTAGGTAATTTGTCTGTTATCACTTATCAAAAAACTGATCTAATATCTTATTATGAATTCTTACTGCTGTATTTCAAACCTTTAGATCTTCTTTACAGATATGAATGAGAATGTAGCAAATAATTACGATCGTCACCTTTTTTTAAACAGTAGCCATTAATTATATAGCTTACATAAGAAAGAAAGAAAGAAAAATAGGTTTATTTGTCACAGAAACACGTGCATACAAAAAATAATTAACTCTAATAATAAGGAAAAATAAAAACAAAATATATCTATAATCACGAGCACAGCGCAGAAATAGTCACAAAAATAGTACAATAATGGTAGTAAAATAGTATCTACATAATTAAATGTAATTTGTGTGTATGTAACAAATAGCAAGATTACATCGTAATTTGCACAACATAGGAGATATTTGTACTCCAAAAGCATAGATGAATGTAGGTCAGTAGATAGATATACGAAGAAGTTCCCATAAGATGCAAGTGGAAAACATCTACTTAACTATACAATTACGAGTATGTCATATAATATATATTTTAACATACACACAATGATACATGTTATAAACGATAGGGTTTAGGGGCGAAGATACAGATTAGTAAAATATATACGATTTCGGTGCGCAGCTCCCAGTTGACGGACGTCACACGACTTCTGTTGAAAAGGCGCACGTCGTATATTTTACAGGAAGCTTCTAGAATGTTCTAGAAGCTTCGACTCGCTCTCATTAGCGGGCGGGGACGAGAGGCGTTTCCGCCAGAAGCGCGTGGTTTGTGGCGGGAGCGGTTAGAAAGAGGTTCGCGTTATAATATAATAAATAAAACTGAAGTGTCTGTTTGTAATGTCAAAATAACAGATTTTTACTAATTGCATATGAAAGTGTATACGGTACTTATAACAAAAAAACAATTTATATAATGTTTGTTTGTCTGTCTGTTTGTTCCGGCTAACCTCCAAAACGGCTGAACCAATTTTAATGAAATTTGATAGGGGGATACTTTGAACCCTGGGAAAAGACAATACTTTTTTATCGATATAGGTACCACGCGGGCAAAGATGCGGGGGGAAGTTAGTTAAGAATAAAATCATTGTTAATATTAGTCATATGACGTTGATTATCCAATCTATATGATCGATATTCTATAATACTCGTACGAATGTTATGTAAATACCTAATGAGTCATTTGTTTTGATAAATATTTAATTTACCTCATACAAACATACATACAGTATGTTTGTATCGGATTGATATTAGCACAGGAAATTAGTCACCTCCAAGTGCCTCAAATCTTGCGGCCTTATGTGGGACGCATTAATTTGTTCTGATTAACACGCCTGGGAACTTCTGACGCACAAAAGTATCATTCAAGTTATTATGACTGGATCGGTGTTGTCGGTTGTTAAGGCAATGTGACCAAGATGTCGATACCAATCGACCTCACACTTACTGACTTGTCTAATGTATCTTCCTCTACATATTTTCACATAGTCGATTGTTTGCAAATGCACACAATCGACTCGGCCTATTGCAGTCCACTGTTAGACATAGGGCTCTCACAGGCTGCGCCACAACACCCTGTCCTCCGCCTTCCGCAACCCAATGTGTCCCAGCCACCTTCATGAGTTCGTCGGCCCATCTAGCTGGGGTGCGTCCCACACTACGCTTGCCGATACGCGGTCTCCATCTGCACACTGACGGCCTCAATGTGGTTTCACTAGTGCTGTTCACATTGCCACATGTTACTCTAGAACATTTAAAAGAAACCATGGACGCAAAAGAAAAAGGTGAGCCAGTCCGCGTCCCTAAATAATTTAGATCCTAATCCATCCAGCCTGTCCCTTGCTTATACGATTTTAGGTTGCTAAGATGATTTTTGATTTAGGTATCCGTTTGCGAGATATTCAACTTTAAAGCGCATTTTTTTGTTAAAATAATAATCCCCCCGCCCCCCAAAGCTAAACGGCTGGCTCGAAAAATCTGAAAAAATGCATGATGGTATGAACTTTGAAGGAAACCTATAACGGCTTAGATAACTTTGTTAGTTCAAGAGTTATAGAGGCCTAACTTGTAAGGTGCCATTATGGGTGACTACGGAACCTTATTCTATGCGTGGCCTGAAACGCACTTGGCATACAAAAATCAACGTAGAGACGATGACTTTTGGATGATCGCTTGCGGCATAACCTATACAAACTACTACTAGTAGTAAAAAAAGTGCTACTTAAAAAAAAAAATTCATTTCATTCCATTTTTTAAATTCGCCCTGCAATATATGCTTGCTCAAAGACACTTACCTACCTACCTACCCATCCTCAAACGTAAATCTCCTTGGTCCGTGTTACGTTTTGCTGTTGATCGACAAGGTCTTATGGGCGATGGATAACAGAATAAGTACTTTCGTCGTATCACAACTTGCATTGCATTATGCCCTTGACTGAAATGGCTGTAATGACTGATGGATTACAGAACATATGCAAAGCAGCAGTTATGCCTAGGTTCCCTCCTAAACAAAGGCCTCTCATTTTCTGGCAAATGATCATGTAAGTAGATATTTTTTAGGTATTCACAAAATAACAACGCTTTACCGACAGATTTTTGTGGTCGCAGTAGGTTATTATGATTTTAGCAGACAGAATGATGCGACTGCTCAAAATTTTGCTATTAACGCAGCATTCTAGATTTTTTAGAAAACTTTTTACATTTACCAAAGTCCACGTAGGTAACGTAGACTTTGGTAACCTACTCGTTCATGGCGTTTCTAGTCAGTGGAAAATTATTATTATGTATAAAAACACAATTTGTATATTAATGGAACGTTTATCTCATAATAAATACAAAATATGATCAATAACTTAATTAAAACACATTCCTTCTGTATCGTGCAGTGACCGAGCTCTCCCTGTATCGTATCAAATTCATATAAGATATTATACACATTTTCATATTAAATAACCTAATATCATTAGTGTATAAAATATTTTATGAACGATATCCTTATTGTATCATCTCTATTATAATTATGACACTATTATAATTATATTAATACATCACATAGGCTTATTTTTTTGCAACTAGGTATCCCTCATTTTTTTACGTTTCTAGTAATACATAATACACATACACAGACATCGACTTGCAAACTGAAACCATGAATTCAACACATGATTCTAGACTCCCCAGCATAAGAATCAGCTGGTTCATAGAAAAGTGCAATATCTACGCGGTAAACATGTATGGCAGAGCTAATTTCTTTTTAATAACCATTGAAAAATTTCAATGCAGCTGCTTCAGAATCATGTACTGAATCCACGGTAACAGGTTGCAGGTCGATGTGCCCGCCACCCTGTATACTTTAAGTGAAGCAGTAACTTGTTTTATAAGTATACATAATTAAGTCCCAATATTTCAGATAGAGACAAAAACGAATGTTTTCTGCATTCATATTTATTAAAAGGGCTTAAAGATATATTATTATTTATTTACAACCGAGGTAAAACAGGTAGGTACTTGAAATACCAATATTATCACAATTACTGATATCTTCTATCTCGTACTAAGACAAGGAAAAAGCAAGAACTCACGTACTCTCATACTCAATTAACAGATAACAATAAATTAGTTTTAGGTAGGTACATTTGTATCTTAATATTTGGAAGAAAAAATAACACTAGGAGGAAACTGTAGGATATAACGTTATTTTATGATTCTTTTTATAAGAATTCTCTAACAAGCTCTATCTCAAACAATATGAATTAAGTGTTATTGGTCTCTAACATGGTAACACAATATCAGTAGCAACGGGTTTCATTTTGACAGTTCAACAACATTCATTGCAATATATAGGTACGTTGTTGAGCATACAAATTTTTCGAACATATGAAGCAATGGTTTAGCAATATGCTTCAAAATGATTCAAACTGTGATTGATAGTGCTACGCCATTCGGGTGCTTTTTCGGAGAATTTAGTATCAACAGCTGCATAATAAACAAGGAACCATCGAATATTTGATAATAAGTAGGTACTAAAGTAATAATTAAACATATTTATAACAAGATATAGTGGGTTATAAATAATAGTAATTATAAGTATTTCTAACAAGATAATAATAGTTTAACATTTAACTTAAGTCCGGTTAAGCATACGACAACCTTCTAACTTCAAAAAAAAAAATTACGTTTAGTAGAACTAAGTGTTGCTGCATACCATGATTTATAACCGTATATACCGTCAATAAATTTCTTTATTATTATTATTATTATTTATTTAGGTGCTTTCAGAGAGAGTAACCGTCTCACCGTATCAAATCATTGCCGTGGTGATCCACATCATCTATGCTTGGAATTTTTCTGAATTATAGAATCCCGAATGAGGGGATTCGGCAGAGAACCAAATAAGTTGTCGACATAGGTCACAGAATAAGCAAGCTGAAGTGGCAATGGGCCGGCCATATTAGCCATAAAACCGACGACCGTTAGGGTAGACGTGGTTTTTAGTGCTCCCGTGGTTAAATAGGACATTGACCATAATAATGATTAGTAATGAAATTAATTTGGTATCAAAAATGATATGATTCGGAAAGGATTCCTCTCTCTGCAGCCCAAACCCTGTTCCCGATAAGTAACCCACTTTTCTTTTACATTAATTTATATACCTAGAAATATTTAGAAGTGTAAATATTATGATGTACACACGACGACACATCAAGTTATACATTTCCAGTTTTAGCTAACCTCGCTTTGTATACAGTTACTGATAAACTGGAAGCTTGATATACTCGTATACGAGTATGCCATCGCGCGTACAAAAATTCGTGAATAAATTATTTTTAATTGTTATACGCATTTATAGCAATAGGGAAAATTAATTACATTATGCTGAGAACATAATAATATATACTAGGTATACTAGGTAATTTAAAAACAGTTTTTTTTGTCTTGTCTGTTCAGACAGGTTCAGACAGACTTTTTAAAACTGTGGAAGATTTTGTGACTGAACATTTTACTAACGGTGTTGGTATCAATCCGATTTCGATCAAATTTAAAAATGATTCCCCACTCAACGTAGTTATAAAAGGTTAAAAAAAGTATTATCATGGTGCTATTTAGTATTTCCGGTAAGGTGGTGGTTGTTGTTGTACAACAACGGGTCCTGCAGTTGGTTGTTGAACGACAACATGGTTGACCACCACGGTGCGTTTTTGGGGGTCTGTACAACAGTCGCAGCAACAACAGGGGACACAGCAGCAGCAACACGGGCGACAGTTCCAGTTGCAGCACATCCTGGAACACAATATTGTTAAATTAATGAAAATTCTGAAGCTACTAATTCTGAAGGATTTATTTATTATCATACATTGTTGAGCAAATGGACACCCTACCAAACCCTTCGTCAATTTGTTGTGTTGTGAATACCTCTAGGGATAATTTAAGTTAGGTAGTAGTCAATTTGCCTAACAATTATTTTGCATGACTTTGCTATGTCAAGAAGTTGCAACAAGCGAATAAGGACATTCTAGTGTCAGGAAAAGGGGACAAAATTACAAGTTACTTGCAATTTGTGTTTTCCGGCATTAAATAAGTCATCCGAGACTTTGACATTGAAGACTATTTTTATTAGTTAATCTGCGATCACAAATTCATCTGCTGACCCTCCAATTGGAAAGAGCAATAACCGTTTGAATGTCGTGTTTACAGAAACAATTAAAAAGTCGTTGTGTCTCGCGTGGATCCACGTTGATACAAAGGGTTAAGGTAGTCTTGTAGGGTAGTAATGCTGTAGTTGCTGGTACATAAACCATGATGAAACATCATGGTTGTACATCTAAAAATTTCAACAATGGCTTCTTCAAATCCTTCGTGTTGAGATAGGTAACTATCTAATAGTCATATTATATTGAGATATAAATAGGTATATTTGTGACTAATAGATAATATGGATTAGGATTTTGACCTATCATGTCTTCATGAGTCATAAAAGCGCTTTAGGCACAGTCATGAAGTTTATTAATTACGTAGTACTTTTTCCTTTGTTTAAATAAGGTATTTTATGGTTGGGGAATTCTACTCAAGATAGCTAATTGTCTTTCCACTTATTGTCTCGATTGGTACGTACTGTCATGGCTGTCGCTACTGATTGGTTCCAGTGTAGGTAGGTACTAAACTGTCACTATAATAGGAATATCTATACAATTTTGTGACGCAGTCTCAACATGATGCTAATAAAATTGAAGGTCTGTCACTGACGACTGACGACGATTTGTCTTGTTTCTGCCATTTCTGGCCTGAAAAGTAATTGATGACGTTTTTCTAAGAAAAAAAGACTATTGTGAGAATTGTGTGTCACTTATTGTGTCGCTATCAATTCCATTAGCAATAGATAGGTACTAGAATTATGTCCAATATAATGTTGGTAAGATTTGTTCGAATGTCTATGGTAGGTAACTACAGTTAGGGTGGCAAGGACATCCACCATGGGTTTAATACATGGTTCTGGACCCCCAGCTTTGTTTTTTTTTAATAATCTATGAAAATAGAACTAAGTAAAAACTGCAAATTCAATATTAAAAAAAAAAGTAAGTGCTGCGAGGTATGGGAACAAGTTTGACGCCCAAAATATAGGCTTTAGAATTTATGCCTGTTTGTCTGGATTGGCGCAAAGACGGCTGAACGGATTCAAATGAAATTTGGCATACAGATACTTTATAACCGGGATTAACACATACGGTACTTTTATCCCGGTAGTAGGTACGTTCCCGTGGGATACTTTCCGACATCCCCGCGGGCGAAGCCGCAGACAAAATCTAGTAAATTGTAAGTGCCCCTCGCCTTCATAACTGAATCCATCAACTGTATCATAAATGGACATGTCAAGGTGGTTTATCAAGTTCACTTACAGTAAGGACACTATTCGACACAGAACAAAAATATTGTAGTTCAAACAGTTAACGTACCCACTCGTAATCTAGAGTACTCACTTATATTTTACTTGTTGCACAGTTCAGTGTTAACCCGAGATTTATTTTTAAGCTGCACTATGGTATCTCCGTTATTTGTAGATATAGCAACTTTAAACCTACTAGGAAACTGCTAACAATCTAAAAGTAACTGTGTTTAATAGCTGCCACCAACGTACAAAGATATCAAGTATTATCAATAGCTTATCTTTATTTTGTTATCAAGAGTTGGGATCGATTAATGCTGATTAGGTATAGCCTCCACCTCATCACTCACATACAAGTAAATCTAGGCATGCATAATAATTGCCCAGTTTCTACAACGAAAATCGACACACAAATTCGCTAGCAAATCGTAAACTTATGTGATTGGTTGACTAAATTACAGCAGCCAATCAAATCACTTGACTTTGACGTTTAGTTTTGACAGGCCGATAATTTTCGTTTCAGAAACCGAGTGTAAAAGTATTAGTTAAGTAGAAGTAAGCATATAACTAGAAAAGGTCGTCCACTATTCTTACCTTAACTAAAAGCTTTTCATCTGTACATTTGGTTAGGATCAGGACCGTATCCGGGGTATCCTTGCGGTGGCGGGTATCCTTGTGGTGGAGGGTAACCTGGATAACCGCCGGGAGGTGGGTATCCTCCTGGGGGTGGCGGGTACGGGTATCCTGGCGGAGGTGGCTGGTCGTAGACGACTGGCGGCTGCTGTATCACAGTTACATGCTGCGGTGGTGGTTGTTGCTGTTGCCCACACGCGTTAGGACACAGGCAAGGCACTAGACAGCAAGCGCCCAGCGCCAAACAACAAGGGTTGCAGCAGACATCACAGTCTCCACAGTCCAACGAAAAACATAAACCCATCCTCACGCACCGTTGTCAACTAAAACCGATACCAATGAATTACTTATTCTACTCGTTAAAAACACTTTCATGGACAATAACAGAGGAAAAACTAAAAAAAATATGTTCTGAATTTTAAACAAAGAGGAATAAGTACCAGAGTAACAATTGTGGAATGACAAAATGGCGGAGTGCTATCGTTGTTAAAACTGTTATCATTTTGTGTTATCTAGTGATAAGGTAGTCAGCCATTGCTCACACTACATAGGCGGAAAATGACTGCAAAATCTTGGAAACACAAAAGGATATATCTACGTAAAGATACACAAAGGGGACGACACAGAGTCACTAGTCAAATATGTTTTATCACGCTACTACCAAATTAAAAACTCAATGTGTCATGGATTCGGGGTCACTCCCTAATTAATACCAGTTAAACGTTCAATACTTCATTAGAGTTATTTATTAGGGTTCTGTACCAAAAGTGCCAACGGAACAATATTACTAAGCCTCCATTGTCCGTTCGTCCGTCCGTCCGCCTGACTATCAGCGGGGTGTACTCATGAACCGTAATAGGTAGATAATGACAAATAATAAAATAAAGTTAAAAATTAAAGGGCATACAAGTAACGTGATTTTTTCGGAGATTTTTGCCTTGTGGTACAGAAGGCAAAAAAGGTTTTTTACACATATTATACGGACCACCTTTTTTGCTATCCAGAGATGGCCCCATTTTAGTAATACATATATTATTGTTCATATTTCATGATTACTTTGGTCCCCCTAAAGGATTGCCAATGAGTTCAAAGTCAGATTGTACTTTCAGTATTTTTAAGCTGATTAGAAGATATGTGACAACGTGTTTTTTATACCCCATAACTTTAGGGTTATATTCTATAAGTAAAAATAATACAAAAAGTCCTAGAATACCTATGTGGTCCAAAAATGCATAGTTTCGGAGATATAAGATATGTGTGTAGGTATCTAACTTTAATTGATAAAATATAATACGAGTAATTCATTTTCATTCAAACCATTCATTCATATTTAAAGCTAAGAAAATGCGACATTGTCATAATATTTCATGTAAGGATGGTTTACATTAATAATCGTGACTTTGTCGAATTATTTTGTATGAACAATAAAAAACTAAAAAAAATGATATGCCAGTTGATTTTTTTATTCTCATTCATACCCTAGAGGTTGAGGTGTTCAACAAAACGCTTTCTACGTATAGTGGTAAAGTTAACAAGAACTAAGTAGTGTTATAGTTAGTCACACCATCAAATGAAATCGGTTGGGTACTCTCTTATTTAGTGCAAAACATAAAATATGGTGAACATTAAAACAGAAAACGATATTGGGTATATGAATCCATACAATCTGGGAGCTAACTATGCATTATCATAATAAGGTGTATATCCATAGTTAACTCCCTAAAAAGGATTTGGAAAGGCATGAATGGAAGTAAATGAGTATAAGAATCATGGCAGAAATGGGTGATATTCTAATGATGATTTGTGAACATACAAGGCCTACCTATTTGTAACTGAGTAGAGAAAAATCTTCTGTCTCCCATACTCCCAAACAAACTAAACTAGATGCAATTAGTATGAATTTGGCTGGCTATAAGATTAAGGGAAGACAAAAGAAACGATGGATGAACTGTGTGAAAAATATGGCAAGAAAGAGAATGACTACCAAGATGACGACAAATAGAGAAGTGTGGATGAGAAAGACATGTTGCACCGAACCCAAATAAATTGGAATAAGGGTATAAAGAAAATGATGACTAGAACAAATTAACCAACCAAGAAGGGCTGTTTGTCCATCTGATACCGTATTTCTATGACCTAATGAACAAAACCGCGCGAAATAAACGCGAGATTGACGGGATTATCTAAGGACTTGACGTGGTTTCGAAGTAAGGAATCGTTAAGTAGTCATGGTAAATGCCCTGCCGATCTATTCCGTAAATAACTCACCGTGAAAAGTTAAGTGAACGTGAACGTGAAGTGAGCTGCAGTGCGATTCTATAACCATCTCACCGTGAAAACTTAGGTGAAGTGAGCGTGGAGTGAGCTGTCATTCCAAATAATGCTAGGGATTGACACTACTGACAACTCACATCAAGCTCACTTCACTTGAGTTTTCACGGTGAGATTTTTACAGAATCGACTAGCAATCCCTTACTTCACGTGGAATGCAGCTCACTTCAACTAAGTTTTCACCTTGAGTTTTTTACAGATAAGCTATAATTCAAATTTTATTTATGTTTCAAATTGGCGTTATTTCAAGTTAAACAAATTAATATCAACTTTATTTTAATGATTATTAAGTTGATTTCAGAGTGACTAGCACTATGGAAAAAGTTATAAAAATATTTAAAGTTGTAGCGTAAACTGAACTTTATTGTGTAGGAATTAAAGTTACTTTTTCATAAACTCATATTTGTTTACATTTTTGGCGAATATGTCGTAATTTTATTTTTTGCTGTTTGTTAAATACATATCTATGTATAGTAAGAAGGTATCTTTAGATAGAATATGTATCCTGAATGAAGAACGGTAGGTATAGGTAATCTAGGGAAACTAATTCTCGTGTCGATCAGTTGAGGAAAAACTGAAATCTAGGTACCTACATGATCAGCTTATCACGCCCTCGACCTGATAATAAATAATGTTTATTACGAAATTATACAGCATAATCTAAAATATTAAACTATCAGTTCCCGATATTTGCTAAGTATTTAATGATACAATTTGAGGCAAGATATCTCTATAGGTTTACCTAAAATTCTGATAACGTAATAATATATAGCTCTAAGTAGATAAAGTTCACGTGTTGGCCTCTTAATTAGAATAATACACATACCCATTATTCTAATTGCTAGTACAGTAGGTATTTTAATGACATTAAAAGTTTCACTGGCCCACTGAATGTTAGGAAGACACGAAGCACTATAACTAATTAAAAAAAAAACAAACATGGAGTGGTGTGATAAAGGGCTAATGCTCGTTACTATCACTAAGCGACTCCTAAATGAATGTCTGAATAAAAACTTTTTGAATAAAAGAACTGAATAAAAGATTTTTAACTTTCGGCGGCTGAGACGAGCGTGGAATTCATTCGTAATTTATTTAGGTGTCGCCTAGTCTTAGTAATTATGGCATGATAGGTAAAAAACAACTGACATACCTACATACTTATGTAGATAACATAGACTTTATAGCAATTAAATAAAATAAATAAATAAATAATTGCAGTAGGCATGAGTCTGCTCGGCATTAGTTTCTTGGCAATGATCAACACGACTATAGTGATATGGGTAAACCCCATGAATCATGTTCATTGCAGTTGTCAGAGCATGTCCACATTGTCCACTTCCATATTTGGCAATATAAGATCATGAGGCAGAATAAAAACTTGATGTAGAGTAATTTTCTTAAAGTCCTAGGTACCTACTGTATGTCATATCTTATATGCAAAGAAATACCCCCTCATTTATAAACGCTCATTAGCGTTTGTATAACTATACATTTTTAACGTTTAAACGTATCTTAACTTTAAGCAACTTTTATAAATAAGTAAGAGAGTATCTTTGGCTTAATGTAAAAATATAAGTACTGTCTATAATTATGCACACTCTTGCCCTGCCTACTACGATATACCTAGAAATACAGATTTACAAATGAATAGAAAGTACCCACAATTGTTATAAAAGATTATGTAGATCCTACTAATATTATAAACGTGAAAGTTTGTCTGGATGGATGGATGTTTGTTACTCTTTCACGCAAAAACTACTGAACGGATTTGCTTGAAATTTGGCACACAGATGGTATATAACCAGGATTAACATATAGGATACTTTTAATCCCGATATTCCCACGGGATCGAAACTTATGCGGGTGAAACCGCGGGGCGCAGCTAGTTATTGTATAATTGATGCTTGAACTAATAAATATGTGATTAAAACACAATGATAATACGTCACAATTGCGTTATATTAAATTTAAATTACTTAAAAATATTTGAAACAACAAATGTAATAGAATGAAATACACTACTGCCTACCTACACTGTTAAACAAATTTAATGTTGGATAAAATCTCTAATATGTGTCAATTTCCGTTAAAATGGAAATAAGCTACGATGTATATTGCATTGCAGTATTGGCACACAAAAACTGTGGATATACATATAAACAACATGAATATTATTATCACATGGCAAAGCAGCTGATTTATAACCGACTCCAAAAAACGAGGTTCTGTTTAATGTAAGTGGACGACCAATTTTACAGTTTTGTTAGTAACCATTGCAACCCATGTTTGTTAATCAAACCGAAACCTCATTTATTTATTTCAATAAACAAATCAGTCTGTAGTTTTATTACAAGTCTTACCTGATATTTTGTATTTGATTATAATAACAACACAATCTCTTTCTAGCCACGATACCAACACAACGTTAAAGAAACAAAAGTGAATGAATAATTATTCGTAGGTTGCTGGTGGTTCGTCACACTGGCGGGGAAGTAGTGCGATGACGCCAACGTCTGCGCACAACACTTCGGAATAAATAAAACTGTTTATCTCTTTCCCTCCTACGTGGAAAACGATATGGATGACGAATACGAAAGACCTAAAGCTACGGTGTTACTATCAGTGGTTGTGAAAATGAGAGCAATGCCGGATTCAACCTTGCCATTTTGCACGTAGTAAAAATGAACCAAACATTTGCGTGAAGGATAAAAAGTACCAAATAATCCTCATAACAGTATCCAATAAAATTTGGTTGAGGTGAAAAACCTCTAAATTAAGGAACACGAAAAATACGGACCGATTTAAGACTATTTCAACAAAATGCAAACTGGGCTCACCTTTTCTTAAAGGTACCTACATAATTTAAAACAATTTACATGCAAAGTCAAAATTTAATTTTGAAATCATTTAATTAATATCATACTGTACAAGTGTACAGTTCTGTCACCTCTAATGGTATATTTTCGTGGGCATATTCATGCGAGTATCGAGAGATGAGTCGATTATTATTACCATTATGTAAATACCGACATAATTTATTCAACTTTATTTTCCCCCTCACAATACAAGGCACAAGGGTTTTTTTTATGAGTGGGTGTTTCGATGATGTCTACGCTATGGGACGAGCGCATCCAGAAAAGGACTATTAACTCTATTGACTCAGTAGATACCTATTTACCTAATTAATATTGCTCCCACAAAAGTCACAGATGTCCTAATAGGTACCTACTTCTATTGGTTATGGCCACCTAAACTCTGATTTATAATTTCGTATACTCGTATATTATACTAATTAGTGTCATGTTGACAAAAAAAGGTCGACCGCAGCTGTTATTTTAGTCTAGTCTAGCAAATTAAAAACCAGAGTTTAGGTACTGCGATGGATCTATCCAGCCTTCTTATCTCGTCTATAATTAATGGATTATAGTATTCTATAAAACCATACCGTTCATTACTACTTAGTCACTGACGGCCGTGAATTTTAATGAACCTCATTACCTGCAGGTGGTCTACAGACACAATTACTAACTTAGAACATAATTTGAGTACGTCGTATCTAGGTATTTATTTATTCCTTTCATCATCTGCCTCGCCTTTTCCCAACTGTGTTGGGGTCGGCTTCCAGTCTAACCGGATGCTACACTGGGTAATACGATACCACTTGGTAAGACTGTTTGTCAGACTTTCGGGCTACTGACGACCCGTAATGACTGTCAAAGATCCACGAATGACAACCGGGACCAACGCAACGGCTTAACGTGCTTTCCGAGGCATGGAGGGGTCGTGGTATGTGAAGATGGTCACCCTCCACGGACCAACCACGGCAAGCCTGATCGATCGACCCGTGCGGCTGTTATTACTTAGCCTGTTCTATTTATCTATTAATTAATTTATTTATGTATACTTTATTGTACACCACAAAAATACATAGGTAGGTACATAACAAAAAATAGATCGAATACTAGGTATCTATAAAATATACACTGGGCGGTCTTATCGCTTTCTGCGATCTCTTCCAGACAACCTTGGAATTGGCAGGGATTTGCCTGGACATAAAATGGGGCTGTCGTTGGTGCAATAATAAGTATCAAATCCTAACTACCTTTTAAACGCAAAATTGTTGACGATTTTGAAAGATATTACTCAGAGGAAGAGCTCTCTGAAACCTTAAATAACACAGGTAAGGACTTTATTATATTATTGGTATGTACAGACGCTCAAGCAGACAGGTCAAGCTACCCGAAACTGTCAAATTTTCCCAATAAACCTTGAACCTTAATGCTGTAACGATAAAGTTAAAAATCTATTAAATAATTTTGACAGATTGTAGAAGGTTGATGTGCTGGCGTCTGTACCTAAAGGTGACAAAAACGATGTTAGAATACAAATAACACCAATTTACATAGGTACCACTTAATTAGTTATGCTGCCCGGTTTGCAATTAATCGTAGGTAATGTAAATGATTTGTGTTGTAAGTACTTACCTACGTTTGTATAAGGTATGCTATAGATGTTTTAACACATCGCCGTGATTCTTACCTAATTGTTCAAATATGAGGATGTTTTTCTTCCTTCCATTTTATCATATCTGCGTAGTACGGCACAATTGCCATGTTTTTTATCATATTTGTCCAGATCTTGTATCAGTGAAGTGAAGTTTAGAGCAGTTCTCGTGGCGGAAGAGTTGCTTAGCCTCACGGCTACTGAACACAAGGCTGAGGTTTTAATGATTTTTTGTATTGCATTGTGGTTTTTTTTTTAAATAATTTCGGAGACATTGGCGGTAATTGTACACTAAAATATCTAAGATCCCATACTCTAACTATAAAATGTATTTACCTATTGCCACCACACCCAAAAACGTGGTATAATGCATTTTTTTCTACGAGATTTTTACGGCGTATAATCACTATAAACCCAAGTCGCTGTAATCACAGTAATCTGGATAATATCTTATCATGAAACTGCGTCACACTCAATCAATGCCAAAAATTGAGACAGGAGCTCATTCTAGCCTGATAAGCGAACAAAGTATATACAAAATGTGGAAAATAAAACAGTATAGTGATGTCTGATGAAGACATATCTGTGATCGCACCGGCGGTACCTACTAGGAAATATAAGAAATCTGTGAAAGTCAATGAAACCCAACCGTGGACGAATAGATTCAGTGAAAGTGAAACGAAAAATGATAAAACAGAGAAGAAGAATTTACTGCGTCGACTGCCGAGCGTACAGAGAGCGGTGGTACCAGTATTTGGCAGGTTTCGAAACAGCTTCCGAAAACTGAATTGTATAAAGAAGGAGGACGAAGATGAGCTACCAATGATGGACATACCACGACACAAGAGCATAGACATCGGTGTGGGACTGGCGCGGCGGGTATCCCTGTTCCTTTTCACAAGGAGGACAGTGTGCGTGCATCCTTATCATCCGTACACACCGCCGCAAACCACAAGGAAAATCTACGTGTTTCATGAAGACAAATAAACTACTTTCCTTATTGAGCAGTTACTCACGATGTTATTAGTTATAGAATAGTGGCACAGAATAACTAATAGTACATAATAGTGGTAATATCTATGACGGTTTCTTGTGATTGTTTAGATATCGCTGTCACCATTAAGACAGACGTTATCGTGGTAGGGGAGCCTAAAATAAACATTTACTTAATTTACGTTGTTAGCTATTTATGTTGTAGTTTATTTCCTAATTTTATTATTATTACTATATTAATTTATACTTAAGTAGTTTTAAGTAGAATATTTTTATATGAGACCCTACGCCCTACCCTACTATGCCTGGGGGAGGCATGTCCAGCAATGAACGTGTTTCGGCTGTAATGATGATGATGATGAGTCACTAATAAACCTGTTTCTACCACAAAAAATAGTCCTAAACTGGCGTCTATTTAAATGAGTCCGAAAAAGTTGTATTTTTCAATTAGTTAAGTGCCTAGGTACCGACGGCTACACATCAAGCTATACATTTGGGGGTTTATTCATAAACGATGACTAAAGTTAAGTAACGTTTAAACGTCAAAAATGTATGGTTAAACAGTCGCTAATCACTGCTTAACTTTAAGCAACGTTTATTAATAAAGGGGAAACAGTATAAACTGACTTCTCATTGTACGAAAAACTTTTACAATGAGAGGTCAGCTAAAACTGGAAATGCATAGCTTCATGTGTAGCCGTTTGTACACAATTTTCCTGATTCTAATGTAACTTAAAATACTGTTATGTTTTTTATTTGTTGACCCTACCGAGACACTTGCATGTGTTTATAATTTTAATTAGCATAGTCCATGTGATAAAATAGCATGAAATAAAATTTATTTTAAAAATAATAATGCACCATTTTATTTCCAAACTGGTTCCTATGACTTAATAGGTTAAATATCACAGGTGTTGTATTCATTTATCTATCAGCGTCTACCAACACCTGTGTTACTTTACTACATAATATATTATCCTGTCAACATCAAACGACTCTAATTTAAGGTCAGCCACCTCACAAAAGGTGCATACCTAATTATTACGGCATATTTAAATTCAAATATTTTATTTCAGATAACTTAGCCTAATGTTAGTATCAATTTAATTCAGGGTTAATTCAATTAAGGGTGTCTGGAATCTTACCCAACTACGTAAAAGGGGAGAGTCCCACCGATCTGAAAATCAGGATGCCATTGGAGGAGAAGCGCAACGATTCCGCATGATCGGGGCGACGCACGCCTCCGCGAACATTCCTGACGCGCTACACCGCCACGGCAACCCCAAGAGCACCCTGAATGCGTTATTGTACTGTACGCGCAGGTCGCTGTATGCTCCCTGTCTATGTCTACATGTCTTTCAAGTCGTCAGCGACCCAGTTACCCAAATACTTAAACTTCGAAACCCGCTTAGTGCATATTCTTCGTGTAATGTTGAATAATAGCTGCAGTCGCTGCAAGCATCTGGGTTTCCCACAAGGCAGCAATTCGGCCTTTCAACCTCTAAACAAATGATCAGCTTTTTTTCTCCTCAAACAACGCTATAGAACACGACGTCAGACGATCTTGCTTGTGTCACCTATTCATCTATCTTCGAAGAGTCCGAAGAAAAACTGGCTAATGAGTCAGAATTAATTAATTATTATGACTTTGTGCATATCATTCGTGTAATGTTGAATAACAGCTGCTTTCAACAACAGTAGAAACAGGTGGCGATGTCAGAAAATCGGGTTACCACAAAGCAGCAATTGGGCCTTCCAACCTCTACATAATTATATGACCAGCTTGTCTCTCCTCAAACAATGCTTTCTATAATCAGACGATCTTGCTTTAGTCATCAAACATCTAGCTTCGAAGACCCCGAAGAAAAACTGACTAATTAGTAAGAATTTCCCAAGTGCTTACATTTGTGGGCACTTGGGGAATTCTGTGACTAAATTGGCCTATTAGTTACGGCCTAGACATTATCCTGTGTTTTCTCTTTGCTTTCATCATCATCATCATCTTTGCTGACGTCAAGCAGAGTCAAGCTACGAGATGCTGAGAGCCCGTTGTGCTGGTGTTGGCATATAGCATTGCTCGAAACCTCGATAACTAGACATCGCTCTGGACAGGGACATCAGAGTCCATTGCGTAAAAATATACAAAAAGTTGGGTCCAAGTTGTACTTACCTAGATTCACCAGTTAGGTTGGGAGGTTTTTCTAAATTCCTCATCGACTATTTTACAATTTGATAATAAGTTGTCGATCTACCTATTGGCACAGAACATAGCTCACAGCTGGACCGTCTTCAAAAAGTCAACAACTGCGAAATCACTATCAATCTATTCTACACTAATAATAAAGCTGAAGAGTTTGTTTGCTTGGACGCGCCAATCTTACTAACTGTCAAATTTGACAAATTATTTTTGCATTTGATAGCCCAGTTAACATCACGCTATGCCCCGCAGGAGCTGAGCAAAAACCAAACAACTCGGAAAGTACACTAACCAAAAACGAAGTAACAGCGCAGGCAGGCGATGTGATGCGACGGGGTCTGTTGGGGACACAAGGAATATGACGCAGACGAATTTGCGAGCAAAAGCTAGTTTTAAAGTAAAGAGGCTTAGGTAGGTACAATTCGATAATTGTAAGCCTTTACTAAAGACAATAATTATTTTATTATGGTAGATACCTATTATTCATTGTTTGATCTGGTTATTGACTCTCTAAACCGCAGAACTTGTTTTGATCGGCATTTACCTACAGCCCATAATAGACCTATTATGGGATTTTGCGCTTAAGGAATTTTCGCTTTCCTTGTGTGTCATAGGAATAAGATGCATAGGTACACCAGACAGTATATAAGCGAATACTTGACATGATCCTTATTACACTGAAGCACTCGCTGGAGCTGCTTTCATCGTCCCACGCTCAGTTATTTTTTCTGATAGCTTTCAACAGGTTTTGCCAATTAGTCGTTTTCCTCATCGGTATTATAAAAGCTCGGAATACTGTTCCCCTTGACACACACTATAATTGGTTACTCTGCTTAATTCTTGAGGAGATAACGTACCGACATGTCGCGAGCCATTCTGTTTGTGGTCCTTTTATGTTTTGTGTCAAATACTTTTGGCAAAACACTCTCAGAGTGTGAATTGGTCCGTGAACTTCGGAAGCATGGTTTTCCAGAGAACCAACTCAAAGATTGTAAGTACTTTATTTATTTATTTTATTGATTCCCGTTACCCCCAAGAATCACACATCAAAATGTTTAGGTTCAATTGTTTTTTCCTCAATGATTTGTTTATTATAACTGACAATATTTGGGTGGTCTGTACACCTTGTAACCACCCCCATTATTGTCTAACCCCTCGGGAATATCGATACTGTAATGTAAATATAAGTTATAAACATTCGAATTTCTCGTTTACCTAGCGCTAAAAAGTTGACGTTAGGTTTCGAACTTTGTCAAACTCTTTGCTTGCTGGACTTACCCCCAAGCAAAGCAGCCTTCGAAATTTATAGGAGTACCTACGAAGTTACTTACGTGGTCTAAATCTGTAAAATCCTTGTCACTCTAGTCGTCTTAGGAGGCTGGCAAAATTTACAAGATTCGTAGTTATCTGACCAACTGGTTCACATTCCATTCACAGCTAAAGATTCAATCGTAATATCAAATCAGATCGATTCATACCATAGCCCTTTTTTCACATCCACCGTTTATTCGCTGGTCTCATCTTATTTCCCCCAGTACTTTCAACATCACTATCATTCACCCGGAAGAAGTCGAACGCAACACACGATAACACGACCAATGCACATGATTTTGTGCAAGTGTCATCTTGCTATCCTATTAAGTTTTCTAACCTTTTGGCTCAATGACGGCATACGAAACCGGTTTCTCCGTTATTTTTATAAATTGCATAAGTACCTATTTTCCTCCCTCCTTTTGCATTTTGCTGTATCTTGGTCTAGTGGTCTCATGTGTACTGCTGAGCATTAAGTCCTGAGTTCGATCCTCTGGTCGCTCAGAGTTATTGAGTTTTTCCTTTGGGAAACTCACTCCCTACCTTTTACAGGTATGTATTAAAAAAAATATTGGTGTAATAATAATAACAACCTTCTGACCGATTTCGGTCACGGTGGCCAATCTCAACGGAGATTAGTAATATGGGAGTATGCTGTAGGTAAACCTTAGTCGAACCCTTGGACAATACAGCCATGATGTTATGTTTTTTTTATTTTTTATTACAGGGGTGTGCCTCGTGAATGCAGAGAGTTCAAGACGGACCAATGTAGTTGGTGGTCCCAACTCAGACGGGTCCCACGACTACGGACTATTTCAAATAAACGACCGTTATTGGTGTAGCTCTACCGACAAACCCGGCAAGGGCTGCAACGTACGATGCAAAGGTAAATTATTTATAATACGAGCTCATTTTCGTTGGTCTAGTGGTCGCAAACGCTTCTGCTGGCAAAGGTTAATGGGTTTTTTTCATCTGGAATTTCTCAGTGGCAGCCCCGAGTGTGATTCGTGGCTGGTGAATGGCAATAATCTCGCCCCTTATTACATGGCACTTAACATAACTGGCGAAATGCGGGTGTAGGTACCTATTAACAAACCTTTCGAGGGATACAGGCGTGATGTCGTTTGTGAGTCTTGTTGCCCGAATGAAATAAATGTTATTTTATTATGGGGCTCCCCAATTACACACCACATGAGGGATCCCGAGCCCACGAGCAACTATTGGCTGAACAACGCGCACTTTCATACAAGCCCGTAGATTGATGTGAGAGACAAATAAGTTGTTGAGACAAAAGTTGCTCGTGGGCGCCCTCCCTGACTCGATCCTCAGCTTCTCTCATCCATGAATTCATACATCTCTTACTTACTAATTACAACGTTTGTCTGTTCATTATAGATCTCCTGCTGGATGACATCTCAAAAGCATCCCAGTGCACTAAGACCATATTCGGTGTCCATGGCTTCGAAGCATGGTACGGATGGGTGAACAAATGCAAGGGTCGCCCGCTACCAGACATTCACTGTTAATTTTCCATGACCCATTCTTCAATTTTCTCTTTGGATTTTACGCGCACTTTTCACAAGTTCTGCTTATCTAGCCTAAGTACTCATTTTCAAGGAGTACAACTGTACAATGTAATGATCTTGAAATGCATTTATAATTTAATAGAAATATTATGTTTTACCCTAAGTTTATATCTGATAATTTTATAGTTAGATTGTAAAAAATGTAACTCTTTGTCATGCTCATTGGTTCAATTTACTACCTAACATTAGGTACTTGTAAAAAAGTGGTACTTACGCTTACCTACTTACTAACACATGCTTTTCTACATAAATCCCCGTAAATTAATATAACTTTTGTTAAAATCCATTTTTTTTTAATAAAATTTTACAACATATTTTGGACTGTATTTTTTTACTATCTGCACCCGTGAGAGTCAGAAATAACATGGTTTGTACCTACCTACAACTTTAGGCTTTATGGCTGTGGTACACATAACATTACGCCTGCAATCCACGAAGGGTAAGGTAGAGGTTCACCTATAATACTGGGTGTATTATAGGTGAACCTCTACCTTACCCATCCCATGTAATAGGGAGGCGAGCCTAAAAAACGAAAATATAAGAAATCAGTTTTAATAAAGCATTTATTAAAAGTAAAATAGTTTACGGCTACACTCGCATGGTATAGTGAACATAAGCCTAAACTAGCTGTTGCCTGCCTGCGACTCCGTCTGCCATCCAGAGTAAAAAGCAGCCTATGTCCTTCTCCAGATCATGATCTACCCATGTGTCAAATTTCATCCAAATCCGTTCAGCAGTTTTAGCGTAAAAGCGTAATTCTTAAATTTTCTAATTTTCTGCGCAACTTTCTTATTTTTTTTCCGTAAGAACCTTCTACAAAGTATAAGAAAACTTAAAAATAAAAGATGGATGAAATCGGTAAAGTCGTTCTCAAGTTATGGCGTTATTAATACAAACTTTAAAGTGCAAATTATCTACAGACGCTACAGATTTTCGTCAATGGAAAATCTGTAGCGTCTGTAGGTAATTTGCACTTTATGACTAGTATTAAAGTGAATTATTCAGTGTCACCAGGTAAACCGCAGCATTTCTCAAATATAATTTATCGCCGGATTATGAACAGAGCAAGACAACGAAGTAGGAATACAGAAAAACCCTAACTAAAATAAAACGAAGTCATTTTTGATAAAGCCTTTATTAAAAGTAAAATGGTTCACTACTACAATCGTATTGCAATCTACATTGTGCTAATACATAAATTACATAATACAAGCTTTGGAAAGTCACGGTCAGACAAAACATCGAGATTTCTTTAATAAATTTAAGTTTAATATTAATGTCCTATTTATACATATAAACCAGAATAAATTCTCCAATTGATGGTGAAAACCACATCAAAATAATTTACCATCATTTAGAGAATTTGAGCGTAGTTTAAAAGAACAACGGTTACACAAACAGACATGAAAAGCGACATTCATTTATAAATTACTACATTATTCTGCTGCAGTTTTGCCAAACTATGTCAAATGAAGCGCTCGATGCCTAGCTAACATTAGTTGACATTCATGAACTAAATATACTTCACTCGTGTCTATAACAACAACTTTATATTCCAGGATAAGGGTCAGTAGAGATAGAGCAGCAAAATGATCGAGCTTGAACTTTTTGTGTCAAGTTTTGAGTGAAAATTTGCACCCGCGCCACAGGCAATCAATTCTTGCATACTATTTTAAACTCTATTTCCGCTTCGATAAGGTTCGTTATTAATTGATCTATGAAAACATGCGAGAGCTGCTCTATCTGTGCATTACAGATAATGCTAACCCTAAAAAGTAACACACAATAATGTCAAGCATTGTTTTACGAGAGAGAGAGAGAGAGCGACCTGTGCAAGTACTGGAGTTCGAGTGATGAACAACAAGGATTGTATTCGTTCGTACAGATGTTACTTTCACGAGCGCGCTTCAAAGATTTTAATTTAATTCTACTCTTATGAATGATTACTCTTTTTTTTCTCTTTTCTGAAAGGACTTGGACAAGGCCATTGGGCCTCCCAGCAGGACAGTAAAGCCAAGTAAAAAAATAAATTAAAAAAATATGATTAGTCACATCACGCGGGCTCATGTATTGCATTATCTATACCATTCAATAGATTACTATCCGATGGATTTGAATTCATCCTGAATCCCAGCTCGTAAAATTATTAAATATGAAAAATAAAATAATAATAGTTACAAATACTCATTAGGGTTTCTCTTATATCTATAAACAATTTTACTCAGATCTAATTCAGATTAGAACTTATTGCATAAGGTAATGCTGAAGTAATACTTATAATAATATATAATCTTAATAAAAATACAATCCGAAGTATGCACAGTGTGCAACTTTCCACAATAAAAAAATATGATAGAAGAAAAACTAATACATTAAATGTATGGAGATTAACAGGTTATAACATAACATTATACTGAGCCATCTTTAATTCTTAATCCAAAAACAAACAATTGGAAACTGAATAAGTCAAAAGAAAATAAATAACCATTGATCCCACATCTGAGTAGGTATCTCGAATTATTTTGACTTTTAACTCATACAAAATATTATGCCCCTACATGATTTTTCAAGCAGTTTCCTTCGAAGTCGAGTTATCCAGTTTCCTTTACTAGCAAAGCCGAATAGCTTATTGTAGCTCTTCACAATTTTATAAATAATATAATTATTTATTTATTTATTATTTAATTTAAGATTCATGCACAACATTACAGAATAATAAAATTAATTAATTAAAAATAAATTAATTAATTAATTAATTGAATTAATTATAAATATCACAAAAATATTATATTGAGCTTCAACAAAATTGGTGTACTGCGAGTATTGAATTGAGATTCATTTTGGTGAATTTGGTTACAAGTATTCCTAAATGTTTTTTGACATTAGCAGATTCAGATTAAGTACTTATTTCTTTCCAAGCTCCTTATTTCTGATGGTTGACGCTTCCACGGCGTTGATCAATGTCGCCCTGTAACAAGAACGATTTAAACATTTTTTCTATTAGTGTGCATACACACAATGAACACGCTTCGCCGATAGAGGCAACTGCAACCGTCGACGCGTGTCGGCGACAGCCGCAGCCGTCGACAACGTGTCGCTCGTATATTTTAGTACGTTGCTCAAATAGACGACCGGCATGTTGTCGGCGGGTCCGCCCCGACCCTAGCTCGAGCCACTCCGCGCGCTGAGCCTGTAATTTTAAATCCGTCCCTAAATAATTCCGATCCAGCCTGTCCCTTGCTGCCCTCTCCCAGCGACGCCCTATGCCGAGGTCCGTACCCCACAGGGGGTGCCCTTAGCGTGTAGGCGCTTAGTTTTTAATAAGCCCTACCTGGAGGCCTTCATTTATTGAGGCATCCACAGGCAAGCCCGGTTAAGCAGACGACAACCCCATGGGTTGAGCTGCGAGATGAACAAATTGAAAAAAAAAAACACGAGCGGCATTTAGTCGGTGGTTGTAGTTGGCTCTGTCGTCAATGCGTAGCTCATGTGTATGCACACTTAGCACATTAGAGAAGGAGGCCTTTGCCCGGAAATTATACAAAACAGGATAGGCAGATAAGTGGTCAATCCTCTCAACAAAAGCTGCCAGCCAAGCAGGCCCCAATTGGGACATCTCCCACTCAGATGTACTCAACCCGAAAGTTTAGTAAATTAGTACTCATGAGAACAAATATAATATTACTATTAACAGTTAGGCAATATGTGATTTCATGATTCAGTCATTAACATTGAAAACAACAGTCTTCTTGAGAACACACAATAAATGATTAAATCATGAAATCAGAAAATTTTGCTTGTGACTGTTCACTTCACAGAAAGTATTCTGAAAATCATTCAATTATTTATTTTGTTAAATTCCTTATAGCTCACCTTAGTTTACCATTCTCAAGTTCAGTAATACCACAGATAGTGGAGCCTCCTGGAGAACATACTTCATCCTTCAGCAGACCAGGGTGCTTCCCTGACTGCAGCACCATTTGTCCACTGCCAACCACCATTTGTGCCGCATGACGCATCGCCATCGCTCTTGGCACACCTTGCTTCACGGCACCATCTGCTAATGCTTCAATGATCACGTACATCTGTAATTTTTAAATACTGGTATTAGCTTTGGCCCTTGCGGCGACGCTTGACCCCAGTTATCACTAGAAAACGATCAATGTTCGACCATTTTAACGTGTCAATTTTATTGTTGTGGGATTCAAAAAGTGTAGCATATCATATAATCAGCCTAAAATGTTCGCACTGCTAGGACACAGAGCTCCTCTCTGTGAAAGGTACTAGAATAACTCATTTTTGTGTTTGAAATAAGCAGTATTTCTGCATCTATAGTTCTAAAACTATTTTTCAAAGAAAGATTGAAAGCTTATATATATAAGAAGTATAAAACATAATAACTATTTAATAACAAGTCCGTATCTTCGCTAGCAAAATTATCTTTCGATCTATTCTTATTCTAGTCATAATCTAGGTACATGCAAGCAGGACTCGCGTAAATAAAAAATAAAAAACAGAACTTACATAAGCTGGTCCACAAGCGGTCAGTGCGCCCAAGGAATCCATAAGATCTTCAGGAACTTTCTCACAGAGCGCAGAATTGCTTACAAGCTTCTCCAATATTAAACATTTATTTTGCGTCACTGTGGAGTCTGGAGTGTATAAACAAATGCCCGCTCCCACCGTCATTGGAGTGCTGGGCATTATCCGTATCACGCTTGCATTCACACCGCTTAGATGCGATTTTATGGTCTGTAAAAAAGAATAAGCAGCAAATAAGATTTATGATAAGGGACAGTTATTAACAAAACACGTTTTTCAGTACATTTTGGCAATAATACTGTTTTTCGTGCGCCATAATTATTATTTTTTAGTGCGCAGACGTTTAACTCCAGAGACACAATAACCAAGGTGAAAAATTTCAAGACTGGTTTTATGACGAAATATTTTAAAGTAACAGTCATTAAATATAATTTATTCGTTTATTTACTGGAGAACAGGAATGATAACAACTGCACGAACGATCGAAGGATAAGCTATGCTTGCCGCGGTCAGTTCGTCGATGGGTCCATTACTTATCGAGACCCCTCCGTGCCTGGGAAAGCACATTAGCCGTTGGTCTCAACTGACATTCGACGATCTTTGACAGTCGTTACGGGTAGTCAGAAGACCGAAAGTCTGACCACCAGTTAAGACTGGTTGAAAGACTTTCGGGCTTCTTAGTAGTTAGGTACCCACAAACCCAAAAAAAAACGTTGAAAAGTGTTGTGAATGTTATTTAAGCAGTCACTTCATGTAAAATACTAGTATTCAGCTGCATCCGATTAGACTGCAAGCACTCAACATACCTACTCGATAAAGGCGTTGTAGATTCATTGATTTATTTACTGGAGAAGAAAATTTTCCACCTTGATTTTGAGCCTGGTGTTAAAACAATGGTGTTTACATAGGTATAATGGCAGGCACGAGTCGTGAGCACAGATGGGCAGTAGTGGGGGCAAGCTCGCGCATTGTACACTTTCGGCCAAATTTATTTAGTACCGCTTTTGCTCAAATTATTGATAGCTGTACTTACGCAAACTATAATTAAAATATTAGTGGTACTTGAAATTTTACTTTGATACAGTAATGTTGTAGGCCTTTGTGACTTACGGCCAGTTTCTTCATCAACACAATCAGTCAAAGTATTAACTTTTACTTGACCTTTACTGATACTACAGCAAATGTTTTCTTCGTTCAAGTAACTGCTAAAATAGTGAAGAAACAAATTTAACCGTTACTTTGACTTAACAAATACGAATTAACAAAAATAAACTATTTCAAAATTAAAAACGTAAGTCATTTAAAGTGCACGAAAGTGTACAGTAGCCGAATGACACGTGAGAGTCCAATAGACGACGAGCATCGACAGACGAACCAATCGCGTGCAGCCTCGGTGCCCCCCGCCTTCTTCATTCCGCCAAAGAGACCGAAAAATGAACTACTGCGCAGGTGTCAGTTTGTGCTCACGACTCATGCCGGTTACTATATCGCATGTTATCTTACATACATAACGCATGTGTGCAGCCCATTATCAAAGTCAATAGTAGGTACTCCATGTTTAATGTCTAATTAGAAGTCTCAGACAGATATAATGGGTTTGAGAAGTTAATTTTGTTTTTTATAGAACTGAGATAGCATTGCTTAAATGGGAATTTGTAAAACAATGACATCAAATAATCAAATTTTTTAAATGATAATTAAACCCCTAATAAATTGAGTTAAGGACAAGAGAATGAAGATGATGTATTTTTTTTTAACTTTAAATACATTTGAACAATTAGGTAATAGTAATAGTGCTGATATACACGAGCGGCAGGCACCAATGGCACAGGCAACTATAGCCGTCTACACTCAGCGGCAGCAGTAGATGCGTCGGTGGCTGCCGTCGACGAGTGTCGACTGCTGCAGTTACCTCTGCCGTTGGTGCGTGCCGCTCGTGCATATTAGCATCAAAAAGGCTTAGTTGACTTTATTCGCCGACGACACGGCCATTTACCACACTGGTAGCTGGCAGGACTCTATCGCTTGCATTCACCAAACCTCCGCAAACTTAGGTGCTTGGTGCCGGAAATGGAGAATCGAGGTTAACCGCGATAAAAATCAGGCGGTTGCGAAAACATAATGACTGACATACTTTAATTGATAGAGATCAGAAGGCCAATTCCGTAACTAAAAACGTTCAAAATCTAGTCGCAATCTCATCTTAGCGACAATCAATGTCAAAAATGTAGGGATTTTAGAGGCACTTTTGACAGATTGAGACTGAGATCAGAATGTGAATATTCTTAAAATTACTAGAATTGCCCCTCTGATCTGCATAAATGCAATATAAAATTATTATCGCACTTGTTCAACTGGGCGGTGGACAGCGAGACATGTAATATCTATAATATGGCACATCAGTTTTGCAAGGCATGTAATATATATCTATAATATGGCACGTCAGTTTTGCAAGGCATGTAATATTTATAATATGGCACGTCAGTTTTGCAAGGCATGTAATATCTGTAATATGGCACAACAATATTATTGAATAATTGTAATTTACTGTAATAAACGATTTTTTTTAAACAATGAAAGGTTTTTCTTTTAGCTGTAACTTTTTTCCCACAGTGAATTGAGACTGACCGCCATAGTAATAAGTTACAGTTATGAAAAGAGCTATTCAATATGTCTGGTTATTATTGGTCGCTGGGGATGCATCCCATACATTTTGGTCCATCCTCCTTTTGAATTAATATGCAATATAATTTTATACACATTGAGAATAAAATTTAGAGTGTTTGTTGCTTTTGGAAAAACCTTTTCCATACAAAGGTTTTTTTGCAATTTCTGACTTTTCTAGTACTCAAACCTGTTAGTCGAATTGAGCTTTTTGATTCTTATAAGAAACAGGATGAAATGGCATCAAAAAAATATTGTGAAAATAGCCCATTTTCTTGCCCACTGTAATTTTTTTTCAAAATCTGTGAATACATTGTACCAGCCTCACTGCCCCATCTCAATATTCCAGCCTGTATATTCTTTGCTGTCATTATGTAGACTCTAAAAAGATACTTTTATCAATGCCCACTATGAACAGCAGGTTGGTTAAAGCTTAAAACTTAATACACACCTTCTGAAGCTCTTCTATTTGAATCCCAGCTAACATAGAGACAAACAACACTTCTTTTTCTGTGGTCTTCGCAGTCAATTTGATGCCTTGGATAGCTTCCTGCAGTTTATTGACCTTCACTCCCAAGAATATCATATCACAGTTATCAAATACTACTCCATTTTCAGAAGTAACATTAGCGCCCATAACACTCCAATGTATGAGATTTTCAATGTGGGGACCTGCTACCCAAATCTTTGATGCGGTGTGGACACCTGAAACATTACCATATGTATATTTTTACTGTAGTTTCTCAGTTTATTTAGTTAAAGGTACACCAACATCTTCTATACAGGCTGGCAGGGACATTGACGCACTGTAAACATGAATTCAGGACATGATAGACCCCCTAGCATAGAAATGATTAGATGGTTATAAAAAAAACTGCTATTTATGTTTTTGATAACACTACAGCAAGTGTTTTTGTGCATTATCTACGCAGTCAAAGTGTATCGAACAGTTAAGCTTTTTTTATACTGAACAAAATGTTCAATGCAGTCGGGTCCATCATCATGAACTGATCATGACATTATGACCCATGGTAACAGGTTGCGAGTTGAAGTCCCTGCCACCTTTTAGAAATGTAGATTGCTGTTTAAAAATTAACATAGGCAGACTTACCACTTTTAAGGATTCCTTTTACAATTGCTGTAGACATATTACCACCACCGATAAATCCCAAATTGAATTCCATGGTGTTTGATAAAATTTCTACTATATTCCTTTCTAGGCAAAAAATAATTTATTATTTTAATTTGAGGATACGAGGATACTAGAAAAATAGAGAGCGGTCCACTTAGCAGTTGGATAAACTATAGAGAACAAACGAGAATGCGATTATTATAATACAGTTTTCAAGAATTTTCATTAAATCTATAAAACACTAGAAAGAACCTAGAATTTCAGAATTTGACTGAAATTTTGAAATGTCTGTCAGTCTTCCTTCACTTTTGACATTTGACTATTTCCGGTAGCACTGTGTTGTTTATTGTCTTTGACTTATTTCCGGTCTTCTGCTGCTTTTTACACGCAGCGACTTTACTAACAGACGCAGACAAATCTGCTGTCAAAATCTAGGTGTAGACGTGAGATTTTGATTGAATTCGCCAGTAAGTTAAGAGTAACCTTCACGTTCTAACTTCTTCAGGCGAAAGCATCAATTTTTCTTACGTTTATGCATGACTATTTCATGAAATCATGACATTTGAGGCCAATTCAAACTTATGGTGGATGCTCCAAGGTAGCCCGCGAAATTCAAATTTTCTTACATTTTTTGCAATATGAGTCGCGGCCGTAACAAATATGTATTTACATAATTATAATCATTAGAATCAGTAATACAACTTGTTAAGTTAGCATAATCCTAAAATGTCAAGATTTAATGAAATAGTCATTCAGTAGGATTACTTGAACTTAGAGAGTTGTGTTGATGACTTTAATGATTATAATTCTGTAAATACATAGTTGTTACGGCCGCGAATCATATTTTAATCAACGTATGTACATACAACATAATACTGACCAGCAAATTGCAAAAAACGTAAGAAATTTTGAATTTCGCGGGCTACCTTGGAGCATCCACCTTAAGGAGTAGTATTACTGATTCATATGATTACAATTCTGTAAAGCCATATTTGTTACCCCGGTCCTATATTTTAATTATAATTGTTTATATACGTGTGATATGCGCACGGAGGACAAAACGACCGCGCCGCCACAGACTAGGTAGTCGCACCGCCGATGCTTGCCGGATGACCTCTATGCCACATGCCGTTCAAAATATTTTTATGCCCATCAAGCTAGTTTTGCCGCTACTCAACTTTGCACCGTAGTGTCCGTAGTGCAGGGTACCTTTGCTGTTTCAGGGTTACACAGATTCAAACTTTATGGCTGCTCTGAAGTATACTAGTGCTACTCGCTGCGCAGTAGTCGCAGTACCTCACTCCTCACCCCCCACAGACAGGTTAGGGTTACATACAATACATGTTCTATTCTACTCTATTTTTCTCTATGCCAATGGTGCCGATCTCGACAATATTCTGCCAATGTCAGATGTCAGATGTGATATGAGAAAACGTGTGGAAAAAACAAAAATAAAATTTAAAAAAAAACTTTAAGTTCGAAATTCAATAATAAAACTTTGAATTTAACGTGGAACTTATTGACGGGTATGAGTAGTACACTGAAAACAAACAAAATAAAAAAATATGGTTATCTAGTTATATTAATACATAAATGAATATAAATGATCACACAAAAATCATTCTAATTTTTGATGTCGTTGTCACGAATAAAGTACATCAAAGCCTGAAAGAGCTTTGGGGAGGAATGTGTTAGTAGGGATGGAAAGTTAATTGGGACAGGGATCATTAATTTAGGGAGATGACTATATAAGTCATGGGCTGGGTTATTATTGGAGCAGTTAAAGAAGATGTCCAAAGTCAGTGAATTGCTCGCAACTTCAAAATCGATTAATTCAAATTAATTCAATTCAAATCGCGAATAAAGTGTGTATCATGACTGTAATTTATAATATAAAAAAGAAGGCTTATTTGAGTTACTTGTATAATCTTTTTGCTTTAATGAATGGTAACATTTTTGTATGGCTTTAATTTTTTATGGCTTTACCGAAAGAGGAGTGTCGACCTACTATTTGTAAAAAACATTCATGTATTTGGCCAACGGTAAATTCGTTGAACTAATTTTGGGTTTTTGATTAGACAGCAGGCTGACATTTGTATTGAACAGCTTTCGACGATGCTGCCAGGAAAAAAAATATTATTTTTAATGAGACAAGAGCTAAGGTATGGCAACTCTGACAGTTTGTGGCTTCATTTTGTAGGGTGAGGTGTAAGTTGTGTTTTTTGGATTATTTTGATATCGTTATCAATTTTACAATGCTAAAATAGTGTTACATTCTTGAAAGTGCTCAAATATGTGTCGTTGTAGTGATTCATTCAATTATAGTTTGTATGAAGTGTAGTGTCCAACATGTTTCGATGTATACCTTTGTTCAAATGTAATCGCCAAGTGGAATGTGTAGACAAGCGGCATTGCTCGTTGCCAACAATACCCGAAGACATTTTACGATATTCCAGGAGTTTAGAGGAACTCTTTTTGGATGCAAACCATATAAGAGATCTGCCGAAGGTGAGTGGATTTTGTAACCTATAGAAGAGGATTCGTTTCACTCGTGGGCGTTTACCTTATCACTGATTAAGTGTAAATAATATCAATGCGGCTTATGTTGTTATTGGTGCGCAATGAGTGTGAATTCTGCAACCCAATCCTCACTTTTTTTTAATCATTAGTCTAAGACTGCTAGGAGTATTTCATGCAATCATTTTATTTATATTAAATCTTTTTGTAAATAGGTAGACATACGGTCATGTCCCTGAATAAATACCTTCAATGTTTGAGTTTTACAGATTCATAAACATTGCATTGAGTACCGTAAAAAATGCTGTCTCATGGGATTTAAACATTCTTATTACTATGTTTATTTAGTTTGATACACAGTTGTAATTATTTCAGGCTCAACTTGTGTTCTCCCTTATACAAAAAAGCGTGATCTTATCTCAGATCTAAAGACTGGCAGGGTTGAAATTCAAAATCTTGTAATATACAGAAATACCACAAGATATTATTGCTTTATTAAATTATTGACAGGCATACAAACATACAGACATTGTTGACACTAGGATAAAAATATTAGATATTATTTAAAATGTAACAGGATAATATAATTTCATTTATTAATAACCGAGAAGAGTCCCCCATACTTACCGAAGTTTATTTAATTTTTATTTTGAATTGCATTGTTTCATATTGTTATAATGTTATTTCCTTATTCAGTATGCCAGTGTGTTTGTAAAGTAGTGGTATTCATCTGCATCCAGTTAGACTGGAAGCCATCCCACACGTAGTTGGGAAAGGGCTAGGCAGATGATGATAGTATGCCAATGTTCAACCTACCTGAGTAATAATATTCAGTATAGCAAAGGTTTTTCAGTAAACTCATCATCATTATCATCTGCCTAGCCTTTTCCCAACTATGTTGTAGTCGGCTTCCAGGGTGACCCAATGCAGCTGAATACCAGTATTTTACATGGAGCGACAGCCTATCTGACTTCCACAACCACAGTAAATTAAAATAAACAATAACATTATCACAATACTATTTCTGCTGCTGAAGACCCTCACCCACGGGCACCTATGTATGTCAATAAGGGTGCTAAAATTTTCAATCTTGCTTGCTTTTGAATCCTACATTCTCTTTTTGTCAGGCTTTTCTGTGTAAGTCGGCATAGTAAGTCCTATTTATGTATGAATAGTGAAAGCAAATCCGGGGCGGGGTGCTAAAATTTTTGAGCTTGCTTAGCTCGCTCTTGCATTGTACATACTTTGTTTTCAGACTTGACTGCGTAAGTCGACAAAGAAAAAGTCCTAGTGTTGGGGTACAAAATTTTCGAGCTTGTGTTGCTTGCTCTATCATCCTATATTAATGATCTATCTTTTCTGTATAAGTCAACAAAGCATCTTCTATTTTTGTATGAGTGCTCAAAAGAAATTGTAACCTTTTCAATGCCAAGAAAAAGGCAGTCACCATTGAGATGAAAAGTCTATCCTGGCTCTTAGGACAACAATCAAACTTATCTCTTAATAAAACCAATTGACTTACGGAATAGAACTCTGGGGATCGGCCAGCAACTCCAATATTGAAATTTTATAAAGGTTCCAAAATTTTGCCCTAACAACTAATGTTCAATAAACACCACTAAAACAATCTCACACGAAGACCCCATCTGATTAAGGCTAGAAATCCTATCGCAGATAAAAGGAGGACACAAAAACAAACCTTTTTGAGGCAGTGTGCTTAAAATTTAGAGCTCACTTCGCTCACTCTTATATCCTACATTCTCCTTGTTATCAAAATTTTTTTCATACCTGAGTAGGGGCCCCCAATTACGTTTTGCTGCCCCGGACCCCCACAGGGCTTAGTCCGCCGCTGGCCTCACTTCACTTATTACTTACATTCTCTTTATTTTAATATAAATGTTATTTTGTCAATCTGATTGTCAAGTTATAATAAAGTTAGTCTGAAGTACCTTGAGGCAAAATAAAACAAAGAGCATAAATTAAATAGGTAGTCTCATTGGTAGAATAACTTATGCACAATAGTATATTTTCTGAACTTGCACTGATGATTCAATATTGCTTCTAATAATAAAGATTCTTTGTGGTGTTTATTTCAGTTTACTCGTCAAATATTTAGAAATAAATATTCATAATTATCAAAACTAAAACACCACCAGTTTTGGCCTCACAACTCAACCAGGTTTTATTTTACCATATTCAAACAAAGTTTAAAGAAATACCAAAAGACAAACAAGACGCTACTTAGTTCTGTTTTCCAATATAATTATGTCTAAACGGCTCTTGGCACTTTTATCTTATGTACTGTATGTTTTTGTTACAGAATTTCTTCAGACTTCATAGACTAAGAAGATTAGGTCTCAGTGATAATGAAATCCACAAACTTCCATCAGACATACAGAATTTTGAAAATCTAGTCGAGCTAGATGTATCTCGAAATGGTAAGTTTTATATTCAATTTTTTTTTTTAAGTACCTACAAAGTCTACCTACTTGGATTATTATTTCACGTATTATCACTGGCACTTTTCATGACTTACTTACTTAAATTCCAATATAAAGCTCATCTAGTTTGAAAATATTCTTTTGTTGACTTGACAAAAAGTGTTTTTCACATTAAAACCAATTTAGGGCTGATTTTTCAATCATTTGATAACTTTATTCGAGGAATAATTTTGAAATTTTCAATGTTATTTCATACAAAAACTGTTAAATGTCAATTTTATTCCTTGAATAAAACTTATCTGGCGATGGAAAAATCAGCCCTTACAGAAATAAATTGAATATCATTTAAGGCTGATTTCAGAACCTTGAATGCAAAAAAAAGCGCCCGATTTCTGTACGAAATCATCGAAACATTATTGCTACGAATTGAATTTTCCTTAGATCTATTTTCATCCGTCTTTTTATTTTTTAGTCCAATCTTATCATGTCCCAAGAGAACTACTTAGCACATAAAAGTAAACATTTTGCTAGTGAAGTAACCGTAAACTATAAAAAAAAGCAAAATTGTACAATATTAAAACATTCCAATCGATTACACTTTCATCGTTCAAAGAAAGGAAGTTTAATACTTTTTGCACCAGATTGCGTCACGATCTTGATCATAAGATTGTTCAATTTACCTTTGAGAGAAAGTTTGAATGTTCGAAACATTTAAGAGACTACTTACCAACCTAACCTCGTTCTTTGTTTTCTTTTGATAAATTCCTGAAAATCATAACGGTCGCTTCGCTGAAATTACGAAATCACAGAACAGTGAACACATTATCATCATCTGCCTAAACTTTTCCGAACTATGTTGGGGTCGGCTTCCAGTCTAACCGGATGCAGCCGAATGTCAGTTTTTTACATGAAGTGACTGCCTATATGACCTCCACAACTCAGTTACTGGGTAATAGGTACGATACCCGTTATAAGACTGGTTGTCAGACCTTCGGGCTTCTGACTACCAAAATCACAAAACAAATCGGGTGTAAAATTCGGCTAAGTACCTATAAAACTTTCTTAAATATTTGTAGCCAAAATAAATAGGCTGAAATATTTTATGGCTGTAGGTTATGTACCTTCGTTATCAGTATGCACGTTGCGTCCTTTCTATCAAGCGCATAACATCACGTACGAAGCAGGTGCGAAATACTCGTGAATGAAATATCATTTGACAAAAAATACAATTCGTCTTACTATATTCTAGTGGCAACAAGTCTGTGTGAAACGGATGGACTTCCTTAACAAGTTATTTAGAAAAAGCCATGTGCCTGATGGGATTTTCCATCGGCAAAATTTACGAACTTACATCCACTATTTAAACCCTTTATGGGATAAATTATCAAAAATCCTTTCGATATACTATAAGGAACTCTTGTGGAAAATTTCATGCTGTCTGTCAGTGAATTAGGTAAGTAGACTAATAGAAGTAGGTACTCTTGGTAACTAAATATTTCAAAACCTGATGACAACGCTGTGAAATGTTTAAAATGATACCTATTTTTCGATGCTTAATTTGAGGCCACTATCGAAACTATCATCGTTATGGTCTATCAAGTAAAAGCGGCAATAAACGTCTTGTTTAGCTAACATTAAGTTAATGAACGGTGATTCAGAGTTCATTAAGCTTAGTAGCTTTATTTAATGTTCTCGTACAAATTGCACATTCTTCAGTCAGATGCTGATCAACATTAAAGTGAGGTGGTCTAACAAACTGCTAAACTTATGAGAACTGCTGTGATTGGCTGATTGAAATAATTGATCAATTCACTTAACATGAGTTTTACAGACTGTTCTAGGCTAACTTTTGTGCTAATCAGCTTTTCAGAAACCCAATCAATCAATCTGCCTTGCCCTTTTCCAACTATGTTGGGGTAGCCTTCCAGTCTAACTGGATACAGCTGAATACCAGTGTTTTACATAGCGCGACTGTCTATCTGATCTCCACAACCCAGTTAGATACTGAATAACACGATGTCCCTTGGCTTGCCAAGGGGCAATCAGTCTTGACTGGTTGTAAGACTTTTAGGCTACCCGTATCGCCTGTCAAAGATCTACAAATGACAGTCGGGACCAACGGTTTCACGTGCTTTCCGAGGCACAGAGGGGTCTCGATACGTAATGGATGATCCACGAACCGACCGGTGCCTTATAATTATAATGCTACCCAAAAGTCGCAAACCAAAAATATTGCAGTTTTAAAAATCCTTATAAAACCACTTTGTTCTGTTAAGTTTCATAGCTAAAGGAGGGTCAAATCACAGCACCAAGTTGATAACAACATAAATAATGGCGATTTACGTCGACTTGCTCACATGAGGTTTCCAGTGACCTCGCCTCGCACAAATGCCACGCGCGGCTGCAAATCTCCACTAAGCGTCTTTCCCTATTGTGTATTCAATGGGAAAATATTTTATTCTTGTCTAGTACTGTATCAGGTGGGAATTTCTACCTTTATTCGTAACCTATTTGCAACGAAGGTCGTAAGCTGGCACGAATAAGTTGTAAACTTTATGCGACTGTCTCCGGCTGAGGTTAAATTAATCGTGTCTCATGTCAAACGTTCTAGCTATGATACCACGAATAAAAATGCTCTAACATTGCGGCTTATGTACTTTTTTACTGCCTTTCAAATCACCTTTAATGCAAAATGTATTCCTGGAATGCATCGTTGTTTTATTTTGCTTAGTAAACCTGGTACATAATTATAATGTGCAAGATCAATATTAATGAATATGCTCCAGCGATGTAACACAATAGAACAACATTTCAACAACCTGGTTGTAGTTTCAGCTGTACATAATCTATTATAAATTCTGTATATCGTAACCGAGCACACTCGTGTTCCTAATTATTCGCATGGTAAATGGTAATGCATAGCGTATCGACGATACTGCAACTAATAACGTGACACCATTTAGTAATGACGGACGTGGTACATAATAGGTCACTACCTCACTGCTCACTACCGCAAGCCCTGTATTTGTATAACTAATCATTCCACTTGATAACAATATAACACCACACCTGTATTCCCCCGAAAGGCGGACAGAGTTGTAGCCATAGTACCACCACATTTCACCAGTTATGTTGTAGTCCTAAGTCCCAATAGCTGTGATTGAGCTTAATGCCATAAACTCCACCACGACGACGGTCGATACTCCTGTCGCAATTTAATTAATAACTGTTTGTTCCGGAAAGTTTATAATTTGTAATAGGCACGGCAGTAAACCATTACCGAAAATACAGTCCACTCTTTAGTGCTCCCCGGGGTAACATTGGTGCCCGACAAATCTAGACTCTCCGTGCTTCCAGGCTGCTACTAAGAAACTCCATACCAATGAAAAAATAATAAAAAGCAATACTAATTCATTTCCATTGACCGTCATCAATTCATCGTTCTCGATCGGCGCAACATGTCTTCTTCTTCCATCATCTCTCTCTTCAATAATTCTCAGTAGTGACCGCCTTTCCAGCCATAATCATCACATTTCATCGTATGTATGTGTGGTTTTCATTACCTATTCATTTTTACCAATGTAAAATGAAATAATTATCTCATCACACAGCCTTTTACTACAAAGAAATCACATATATGCGATGCACAACAAGAACGTGTACATATTCATCATCTATTTTTAAATTTCTCACTAAGCAACTAAGTTCTGTTTCACATTTGCATCAAATTGACACCAATCTCGTTTAACTTAAGGCGATGCGTTAAATTAAAGCTGTTCTATTATAAAATGTTTACTTACGGTATGGATACCGTTTCAATGCTGACGGCGGCAAGGTCTCTCCAACGGGGCTGGTCTAAGTAATAAATAATGTGCAATTTTACTTCGTTCAAACGTGATTATAAAGCACTTCCGCGCTCATATTTTATTATACCTAAAATGTTTTACAAACTGGCAGAAATTTGAAAAGTAAAGTGCTATTTTGGGAAAATACGTCAGCAAAACTCAACGTTGTATTTACTTGGAAAGACCAGTATTTAGTTATGAAGGCTAGACATCAATTTTGTTGATTGTGATTGAATAAGAAACCTAGTAGGTAAGAAGTGCCTAGTTTTCCAGTAATTGACCTGATGACGATAGTAACGGGTGATTCATTTGGAGTTACTTTTTCCAAAACTAAAAAAAATATGAAAAAAACAAATTTATCGGGTAATCTTTATTATAATACAAAAGAACCATTCCTTACATTTACTTTTTAAAGATTATTTCTTTCAAATGTTGTCCGTAACTGCGATTAAGGTGGTCCATTCTGGAGTTCCAGTTTTCGATGACCCGACCGAGCATTTCCAGTGGTGTTTGGCGACCATGATAACGGACTATTTGTTTCCTGAAATTGAAGCCCGTCATCTTCAAAACTTTTGGTACCAACAAGACGGCGCCACTTGCCACACAGCACGTGAAACCATGGCTTTGTTGCGAGAAAAATTTGGTGAACAGTTAATTTCGCGTTTCGGACCAGTCAGTTGGCCGCCTAGATCCTGTGATATCACACCCTTAGACTTTTTTCTGTGGGGTTATGTAAAGTCCAAAGTTTATATGGATAAGCCGCGTACGATTGATCAACTGGAAGCCAACATTACTCGCGTTATTCGCCAAATACCACTGGAAATGCTCGGTCGGGTCATCGAAAACTGGAACTCCAGAATGGACCACCTTAATCGCAGTTACGGACAACATTTGAAAGAAATAATCTTTAAAAAGTAAATGTAAGGAATGGTTCTTTTGAATTATAATAAAGATTACCCGATAAATTTGTTTTATTCATATTTTTTTTAGTTTTGGAAAAAGTAACTCCAAATGAATCACCCGTTATTACTTATAATAAAATTTTGTCATTATACATCGGTATCGGCTTTTTCCGTATTTATCTGGTACGTAAATAGAAAAGGCTAATGTAGCACAAATGATCACGGTAAATAATATTGAGACCTCTTTGTTATTTGTTTACTTACCTGTTTTATTGAGCCTGCAAAGTTTCCTTATTATGTTTTCCTTTTAGTCTATTACAACGGCTAATAATTGTTTGTATTGTATTATCAGTTTG
Organism: Apamea crenata; assembly: GCA_949629185.1. Classification (NCBI taxonomy): domain Eukaryota; kingdom Metazoa; phylum Arthropoda; class Insecta; order Lepidoptera; family Noctuidae; genus Apamea; species Apamea crenata. The sequence continues at coordinate 10,058,012 of OX451363.1, read as the reverse complement.
AGTACCGACTGCTCGGCAAACTCGACCATGTATTCCTTGATTCAAAAACGCTGAAAGGCCAAAAGGTCTCCTCTTTAATCAATGTGTCTGCCCTGCTGTAGATACCGCTGATAAAATAAGGAAGTTCACTAAAGAAACTATATCAAAATATAACAGTTCCAAAACAGGCTTTTACAATGAACGATCGGTTCCAAAATGCCTACGGTATACAAACAATGGCAAAGTGGACAATACCGGTATGCGTGCTTAAACTATGCTCAAGTGGAACGACAGTTGGCTAGATGGTGACAGCAGGTGGAGTAGATTCCTGTCGGAATGGAACCCGAGTGGTGGTTCAACAAGTGTAGGAAAACCGATGCCAAGATGTGTAATACATTCCTATACTACGGATAAAATTGGCACAAAAAAGAGAAACCTGGCGTAAAAGGGAAGAGAGTTTTATGAAAGAGGCTTATTTAGTCCCACTGCAAGGTGTGTAGTGTGATGAAAAAGGGTACACATGACGATGATAACAATGCAAACCAGGCACATATCCATGATAGTCCAGAACATCTGGCACTTCCAGTAAAGGTAAAAATCGTTAAACAGTAAGAGTGATGTTTTTAAAAGACCTTTACCATCTACAATCGACCCGCTCAACGTTACAATTTAAACCGCACAACTACATATTATTTTTACCGCTAACCTGACGTCACCAAGTATTGAGCCTTTGTTATTAAACAAATACATTCCCACATTAGACGAACACCAAGAATTTGCCATTTGCGAACTAGTTCAGCAACAAAGTACATGACTGTAATCATTGCCAGGTCATGTTGCTTTTGATATTGTTTCTGTCGGCAATTTTCGTTTTTAGGTCGCTAATCTTTTTCTATCATCGATATCATCTTTTGTTTGGCAAAGATAACCTTAATTTTGTATCAGTTGATTTTAAATCTACCTGTATTCTGGGCTTAATGGGTTACTTGCATTGAATGAAGTATGAGACGAAGATCATAGTTTACTTTTTAAAATTCTGAATGAAGTGTAATTTCAAGCCTTTCACAGCTCTCATAGTCACGGGTCAAGATGAAAATCTGAGCTATAGAAACTTTTTGACTGTCGCCAGCCCAAAACCGCTACTTGTTACCGTTCTTATCTACGCAGAAAGCTTTTCTTGTTGTTTGTGTAGTGTAAACAGAACTTTTGCAAATATAAGAATTATACCTAATATCAGACACGGTAACTGTCCGCGAATTGCAGGCAAGATTTAAAGATACATACATTCGGAATAAGAATGCAAAAAAAAAAATCGTCTAATCTGTATCATATTTCGCAGTATTCCTTGGATTAGGATGAAATAAGGCAAAAAAAGAAGTGCTGCACAGACCTCAAATTAATTTGGATATAGGCAGGAGGATGTTAATGATGGTCCGAGCAAATTCAACATTGTATCTGGTGTAGAGACGAAATCGAAAATAAAGTTGACAGGTTACTCCAACGTGTGAACATTCACTAGAACAATATCTCTGTCCTAATTTTGACCCGGTAGCGTGTATCTAGTGTAATGTTAGCCTTTTGTGTTTCACTTCATTAACTAATTTGACGAGGGTCCCAAGCGCAATTCTTTGTTGTTCAAAATATTGGAAGTTCAGCTTGCTTAGTCAACATCTGCAATTTTGCTTTTTTGTGTCGAATGTTGATGTAAATCAAGAACTTTCTACTTTTCATTTTTTAAGGCTTTTACGGTTACATACTGCCTCCGATTACGTACATCATGATACGTATGGATATATGTATAGTATTTTACCAACGTATACCTATACAGATGGCAAGTTCGCGGTGGGTGATTCGAGTACGTTTCCAACGACCCGTGTAGATGAACTAGATTTCCTGTTAAACTCGCCATCAAGCGGTTAGTGCTATGTTATGTTGCTATGCTAACCTCTGTGTATTATTCACAGTTAACTGCATCGCTCTGAATTTTAAAACAATACAACGAAGTTTTGCAATTTTATGCTGTAACCATATCACATCAAACAGTGTAATTTCAGCTTGGCAAATAATTTAGGCGCAAAACGTATTTAATAGGCACTAATTAGTAATTTGTTTGTTATTGCAAAGAGACCCGTCTGTTGATGACATCGTGAATCTGGGTACATAATTTAGTCGATCCTGACAGTTGTAATTAAATTACCTTTGTAGTAATAACATTACTTCAGACCAGCAATTACTTTAGTGAGGTGATTAATGTAGAGTTTAATAATAAACCTGATGTTTCACATTTTCTCTGTGTATTGTAATTTTCAGCGAAATTTCGTTTAAACGTACTCACGAGAGTCGAGATGTTTGATGTGCTTTGAATTTCAGAACAAGCCACTTACTAGATTATGTGTTTGTTTGAAAAATGTGTTCGATAAGTAATATATTTCCAAAATAACTAGATTAACTAGATTATTTTCCCATGGACTCCATTCTACTGTATCTACCGCGCCCATTGTTAGAAACGGAAAGAGCAGTCGTTGCTAGTAATATAGCCGAAAAAATAACAGTGCCTTGCAGGACACCGGGAGAAGTATTCACCACAGCATCTAATAGAAGAGGTTCTAAAAACTAATTCCATTTGACTTTATTGACGCAAGATTCAAATCTGTTTGAGTTATTTCTTCAAGTCTAGTCTAGTTTGCATAAAATATGCCTTCCTTGTTGCCACGGTTCCCCGCTTGCGCTATCTTTATTCAATCTTAGCATGACCTACCAACTACGTGACGTAGATGTTTTACTGAAGGAACTTGGTAAGCTTTCTAGTGGAACGAGATAAAAGCTTAATCTAGAATTCTTGGAAACTCCTGCCTGACTACCGTAGTGGAATTCTCTGTGGTGCACTCGCAAAGTAAATGGTTTTTGCCGACATGATTATAAAGTTAGCTATAGACATATTTATTTGTATGAAATAATTATTATCAACAATGATAAGTGGATTGGAACCACTTGATTCTGACTGCCACAAATTACACTTATAACATCAAATAACAGTATATGTGATATGGAGGAGGAAATTACACCGTCCCAAAAATGTAATTAAGCCTATTGAAGGACCTTTCCTCTTTTTATATAACTCTAATATCGCCAGCTCCGTGTCTATTTTCAAGAAATATTGCCATGGTGTAGTATAATGTATGAACTGTGACTGAAAGAACCGCCGTAATTAGATTATATATATATATATGTTTTAATGCCTTTACGAGGATATTGTCATAGTTTAATGTTATCAGTTCAAGGGTAGTTTCATTACTCTTCACAATAAAATACAATTCTGATTTTCAATGGGTTCATTATCGTTGGTCGCATTAATCCGATTATGCTGTACTTAGAATTCATGAGAATTCCATTTTAATAGCCAATTACTTAGAATTTGGTTTGAGGTCAAAAGTATGATGAGGATGATATTATTTGGTGAAACTAATCCAAATTGATAAGTAATCTATTTCATTTTCCATTCCCACCACAATGGAATTCATCATAATATCATCTTTATTGGTATGGGTAATGCATTCTAAGAAAAAGTTTCGTTCTTCTTAGCTGATGTTAGTGGTGAGATTCGCTTGCAAACAACTTGCAAACTTTTAATCACGAGCTGTCTAGACATTTTATTTGTTTTTTGGTGAGAGGTCAGAGGTGGAGCGAGTGTTTCAATGACTGCTCATGGGGCTGTTGAACTAGCGGAGCGTGCTGCCGAACATCGTATTGTCCTCTATACTCCCACGCGTTTGCATTGCACCGCTCACGCTTCTCGCTTGTCTGCCCCATATAGTTGTTATTACAAATCCCATCGTTCTCCATATCTATATGAACACCATTTGAACCTTATTCTTCATTTATAAACCGAACATGTATGCTGCTTATCACACGAGGCGGGTTTTCGTTATACAAGTATTGGATCACAGCAGTGAGGTCACTTTTGAACCGGTTTGGTTACGATAAATCTAATAATATGTTATGGGCTCAGCATTTTAAAAGATTTGTTGTCGTTTTTGTGAAACACAAATCATAACCTCGGAACAAACATTTTAATTGTTTAAAATGTAAATTTAATTTATGAATAGCATTGTATTCTTGGTAAAAGATATTTTCTCAAAGATACTACAGAAAATTTCAGTCTGTTTCAAGTCCCACGACACACATCTACCTATATTGCAGACTCACAAAAGAGAGAATATTTGATAAAAGATTTTGGCCGATGATGTCGTTGTTTGATTCAACATAATTCAGTCCAAAATAAAATTCACTGAGAACTGCAGAGTGCGGATCAAATCGTTTGTAATGTGGAACATCGTTTACGACCAATAAATTAACCTGTAACTTCTCAAAGTTGTAACTTCACACATGTCGTTACATTAAAATATTCAACTGTACAGTAATAAAATCAAGGCGTCAGGAAACATCCAAGTTGGGAGCAATGGCACATTTACTGTCGCAGGTGTGACTAATTCTTGCGTGCAAGCAAGTACTTAGAACAAGATTTTTAAAATAAAGATACGTTTGAAATAATTGAAGTGTGCATGTTAAATCTATACTATTATGAATATATATATATGATGCAATATACGTAACATTTATTCATTCCCACGTTCTTATTTGTTGCGTTTGAAGACAGCCATATGCAGAGAGCAGCGATGTGTTTCATATCAACGCTGTCAAAACAGTGACTGTTTCTTTGTAAGCCTTCTTTATTTGGATATTTATTAAACTTAATTTACATTTTCGTTTTAGTTTGTTTGTTTTACTTTAGCTTTGTCAAGAGGCTATTAAATACATCATGGTTATGAAATTAATTGTGTAAAAATGAATAGCACAAACCAACAAAATTGATCTACAAAGCTATTTGAGCATGAATTTCCGTCATTAGTATCGTTCAGTTAGCCCGGAAACAAAATTCATACATCATATCGTTTGTTTACAGCAGATGAATGTTTAGCATCTTTAGTTCACCCAGTTTCAAATGCTTATCTCAGAAATTGCTTGGAAAACCTAGTTTACATGAAATATTTTAATATTTGACTGCAAAGTGTGTGTGCTAGGTTGTTCACGCATAACCGATTATTCAATCGTCTGTACCTATATTTGTTTATGCAAACCGTCCAAAAACGCGACCAGTTTTATCTTACTTAACCGATTACGAAGCCAAAATGATTATTATCTCTTGAATTTTTCGTCATCTTATATACATATACGTGTCTTTTTGGATAAAAGAAGTGTACATATTACTGTGAATTACTTACAACTATGTCTACATTTTCCTCATAACATTGTGAGGCATATTAATAACTGCCATACGTTTTACTTCAGTGGTCAACATACTCGTTGATGCGAGGAGCGAAAACAAATAGGTTTTTACCCTCAGGGTGTCTATTGTGCCCTGAGTCCCACTGGTTGAATCGACAACATCCATTATAGTGAGCGTTGGGTCGGTACAGACTATTCGTTCGTTGCTTTGTACAACGAACAACTCAATAACGTTCTAATGGGATTCCAGTGGTGGTAAGCCACGCGAGACCTCCAGTCGACCGGCGACTATAACTTTTACTGTTCATTTATCGAACCTGCATTGTTTATCATTTATAAATGTAGAATTCTAGACTCGCGACCTATAAAACTTACACCGTATGTTTGTTTTATTTTTTGCTCGCAATGAAGGTAGGTAGGTACTGCGAGGTCAGCTGACATTATTGTAACACGCGAATCAAACATCTGCTAACCAAACTATGCGAGATGAGAAATGGGTGCGTCCGAGACCTAATGAAAATCTGTGGTTGTCTGCCGAACACTTGTTACATCATCTCTTAAAAATAAATTGGTTGCTTGTTCAATTAATAAACTGGATCTTGTGCGTATTTAACAGGAAGGTTAATGAGATTAATTACGTTGATATGTTTGCTATCAACCAAATGTGCATGCTCAAGGAGGTCATTCGCTGAAGTATTTGAAACTCCCATTTCACTAATTATACTTTTTCGAACCGCTTGCTACCTCCACAATTGCAAACCCTAGTTTTCCGTAACCACGACATCGACAGCTAAAAAAAACTGATTTATTAACTGTTTACACGCACACTTAAACCGTTTCGCGACGACACATGCATGTTATCTTGAAAACAATGCGCAAATAGAATTCAAAATGAGCCTGATTCACTCACCTGCTTACTTTATATGACGAGACATGCTTTTGTTTATATAATTCTTTTCATACGGCCTTATAGAATTTGGCGTATTGGAGTCGGTGAATCCGTCTCATGGAAAAAAGCAATTCTCTTATCTAATAAATTCCTACAATGAGCAATGTGTGTTTAGTCTAAGATGCATCCATGCAAGCCTAGTTAATCTTCGTAGACGATAACACAATCATAGTAATAGAGATTCCGCCACAAGATGAAGATTAATTTCCTTCCAGTTGCCGTTTCTAGGTCCCCCATTCGATTCACCGTTGGTTTGTGCTTTGCTACGGATATTACGTGATCCCGGCCATATGCTACTTGTACTGTCAATCATCTTCGTTGTGTTTTGTAGCTTTGTTTAGCCTTTCTGTTAGTAATAATAAATTACATTCATCTTCTCCAAATTCTCCAAAGAAGTTTATAAAAATAAGTAATGAAAAATAGTAGTTGGACAACCCTTGCTCAGAATGATTCTGCTCAAATTTATAGTACGTCACCACTTTGTTAATTGTTCGCTTGTTATACTTTCCATTTGACCTACTCTTAGAATAGTAGCTAATTTAAACGATTCTAGATCTAATTTAATGGAATGATATGAAAGCGGTCTTTGAGCATGCTGCATTTGATTGAAGTGAACTTCAAACTTATTAGGAGCACTGACATACGGAAACATTCAAGAGCTTTTAGTACTTACCACTTAAATAAACATCTTTAGAACAGTTTTTGAAATACAACGGAAGTACCATTACCGTGAACCTGAAGTCTTCCTGCACCTTTCAGATAAACAAAGAGGCATACTAAGGCCGACATCTATAAACGTTACTTAGCTCGTGCTTTGACTTGGACATGTTCCCGTCTTTATCTTGCAATTGTATTTTGACAGTTGTGCGAGAGTGACAATGAAACGCTTAGCCAAGGTAAGAGTTAAGTAACGTTTAAAGATCTCGGCCTTAGAATCCAAACAACATACCTTTCTTAAAATAGCTACACTCGCACTCAAAAAGAGCATTTCCCCTGCCTCCCTTTTAAAAATATGCTTTACTTAAACATTATTCAATGAATGATTTATCACGGTTTCGAACACCTGTTACATAAATTGATGATTTTCTTTTAGAAGTTGGAAGAAGTTTTGTTTATCGGCAAATATAGTATATTATTCTGTGGTATAGTGTGTGAGATAAATGGATCGCACGCAGGCATTTGTAGGAAAACCAGATCTAACTTCCACTTACGGTTTACATATAATTAATTAATTATATTACCTATTTACAATCACGGGTCGATCGAAGGCTAAGCTATGCTTGCCGCGGTCGGTTCGTGCATGGGTGACCATCCATCTTCCCGTACCAAGACGTTGGCGGTTTAATATCTCCGTGGCTCGGAAAGCACGTAAAGCCGTTGGTCCTGGCTGTCATTCGTGGATCTTTGAACAGTCCCTACGGGACGTCAGCAGCCCAAAATTCTGAGAACCAGTTAACTGGGCTGTGGAGGTCAGATAGGCAGTCACTCCGGTGTAAAATTTAGACTTAGACTGGAAGCCTACCCCAACATAGTTGGGAAAAAGCTAGGCAGATTGGACCTACGCACAATTATTATGGCATTGTTCAATTGCACCTTTAAGAATATGTTTTAAAATATTTAAAGTTATTCGTTATCTCCTCAAAACAATATGTATGTTTAAGCGATCTTATAGTATAGATACGAGGGCGACACTGAACGTTTTTAGAACTGGCCACTTGTAATCGTTTACAAGTGGCCAGGCTCAGTGGTTCCATCGGATGCAGCGATGTATTGATGTAAATGGACACTATTTTGAAAAGATATAATAAACCTAATAACTTGCCAGTTTGTTCAGTTTATGATTTTCTAAGAACTTTCAGTGTCACCCTCGTATCGCTTCATATCATCATACTGCTTTGACGGGCAAAACTAACGACGTGACATAACCAGTATAAATATGAAGTTTCTGGTTAAAAGTTACTGACCTGTGTTGTCGTTTGGGTTCATCCATAAAATAAGCACAGCTCATGGCTTGACAAATAATTGATGACGACACGCCCGTTGGAATGCCCGCCCGCCAACCGGAAACCGGGGCGCACTACCGTTAACATCGTGAAATTAGAAAACCAGTTTGGTGACTGCCTCCGTAATAATGGTGTTTATATTGCTAAAATCTCAAACTTAAATTTAATTACGATGTTTAAACCTCTTGTTTGTTATCGATATGAAACAGTTTCTTGACGATGGTTAATCAATTGAATATACCTTTGGGGCAATCCATAAATTACGTCACGCGTAAAGGACGAGGGAGGGGTCAACAAAGTGTGACAGGGGGTATGAGTCATAAGCTTCGTGACGTCACATGTATAAATCTAAAATATTAAAACTAAGCTTCAACTTTAACGCGAAACTTTAAAATATTACCAACGCTATTTATATTTAAATAAGGTTTAATTTAAATAGCAGTATTGTCCTAACAATATGAAATTTATGTGATGTAATTTGTGTTTCAGCATCATTCAGAGATGAAAATGTTTTTCATTATACAATAGGGCGATGTTGTAATAGAAATGCTGGAACGTAACAGTTTTGCTATTATAACTTACTCTTGATATGCATATCAGTTGTGCTTGTGCACGCCGCTTGACCTACCTTGGTATCCGTTGGTCGATTAACTACGGGTTACGGGACTGTTACGATTTACCTGCTCTAGTAAACACGTTTTGTATAATTATGTACATATTATGTGTAATTCATTTGACTATATTCATCAATAGATTTTCTATTGTCTTGATCATCTTTGCCTTTATAATGAAGTACTTAGTTTCTAGTTTAGGAAACTCTCATCATCTGCCTGGCCTTTTCGCAACTATCTTGGTGCCGGCTTCCAATCTAACCGGATGCAGTTGAGTACCAGTATTTTACATGGAGCTACTGCCTATCTGACCTCCACAACCCAGTTACTGGGTAATACGAAACCTCTTGTTAAGACTGGTTGTCAGACTTTCGGGCTTTTGAAGTAATTTATGAAACTATTGGTACGAAAGACTGTTTTAAGTGTTACAATAACACTTGAATTACCGAAGGTGCTTTCTTAAAGAACTCACTGAGGCCTAAAATAGAATGCAAAAGTGTTAAGTAAATTAAACTGATGTTTCAATCTTGTGAACCCGGCTATTCCAAGAACATTAGGCCCGTTTAATTATTTTTGACTTACAATAATTATGCCCTTTGAAAACGAGACTAATTGTTTTGTCTTGTAAAACAATCTTAATTACAGAGCCCAGCAACTCATTAGTTAATAAACTTCTGCTAAGAATCAAGCTTTATGAATGAATTAGCTTATGCCTGCGACTTGGTCCGCGTTCCCCGACCTACCCCGTCGTGGCATCGCATCGCATCACCTGCCCGCGCTGTTACTGTTCTTTCTGACTTGAATTTGCTCTGTTCCTAAGTGTCTTAGCGTGATGTTAAGTAGCATATAGCCTTCCTCAAGAATTGGGCTATCAAATGCAAACATTTTTTCATATCCGACATGTAGTTCCAGTGATTAGCGCGTTTAAACAAACAACCTCTTCAGATTTATTATTAGTAATAATAGAGGTGTTTAACTTATAATATCATCTTGGACAAATTATACAATTAATACCATTGTTTAATGAAAATATGAGACAAATGATACTGTTATTCAGTATCATCCTCGTCATATTCTACTGTTAACATTAAATAATAAAACGTTTAGCACTTGAGTGACGCGCGATTTGTCTAACAATTTTATTTTGTCTTCGACATGTTGGTTTCAATTGAAGTCAATAGAATGTAATCAGTTCGACCAATTTTTTATCAATATCGGGTCCAGATTTTGTCCTATATTTTTATGTCATCTCAGCCTTAATACTAGCTAGTAACATTAAGCTTCATTGGAACCTTAGGATAAACTAACAACACACAACAGTCAGAAAATAATAATGTCAACGATTCAATAATTAAAATGAAGTCAATAAAACCAAATTATGAATAATATAAGAGTAAGAGCTTTATCACTGACTGAAGACTTTCCAATTTGACAATCCAGTTGAGATGAGTCTTGGAAAATGTGAAGGTGGATAAAGTACTGTACTCATCTACTGTAAGTAATACAAAATAGGAACGGCTATATAATTTGCCGCTCCGTTGACCTTTGATGAGTAAAGAATTAAGGTCTGGAGGCTATTACCGAGAAGCAACAGGCTCTCAAAGATTCTCTCTTTGTTAGCATGTCATGTTCAGATGTTACGGGTAAAGAAAGATTAAATTGAAAGTGAAATCTAACAATTACCTACTATTGCTCAACTTTGACGTTTGCCGTCTTCGCGTTGCCCGCTGATGTTATTGAAATAACTAACATTTCAAATGCTTAAGAAACAAGTAATTTTAATTTTATAAAGATCATCGATAAAATTAAAAATGTATTTCGTATTCAAATCTTGGTTTGACCTTGTCTCTACGTCGTTTACATTGTTTTGCTTAACGTCTGGAAACGTGGAACAATCGCAAATTATTTTGATGACCGCAATGTTTATGTCCATGTGCCAATTACTCTCATGTCGACCTTCGACGGCCCTTAGCTTCACTGAATGCGTGCGATGCAATAGGTCCTTGTGTGGCGTTAACTGTGCCATATGCCGAAACTGCGATCTTGTTACCAGTGCCGTATTTGGATGCTCAATGTTGCAGTAACCTACATGAAGTGCTTTCCCGAAAGGTTACGAAAGTACACTACATATTTTCATTTATGCCACATATGCTTAGTTTAATATACCTACTATTTAAATGCTACGAGACTCAATATTGTTGCATTTACAATTCTCACGCTTTAAGTTTTGTAATCTTATGAAACAAAACAATTTGCACAATATGTGCTATTTCAATTCACTACAAAGTTATAATTATTTCAAAGGCAAACTGAATCGTGTGCCCTTTGTTAGTTTGATTTACACAAACAAAGGGCACAAATTTTTATATTCAGGTTTGACAAGAAAAGGCGGTTTAAATTTTAAAGCGCCAACGTAGCATGTACGAGTAGCAACAGAAAACAGCTGTACATCGCACAACGATACAACCCAGCCATTTACGTAAACATATCGGTGTGTAAACTGTTAATTACACCACGTATTTATTTTACAGACATTCCCGATATCCCGGAGGATATCAAGAAGCTGCGGGCGCTGCAGATCGCTGACTTCAGCAGCAATCCGATCCCGCGGCTGCCTGCTGGGTTCAGCCAGCTGCGGGCGCTCACCGTGCTCGGCCTCAATGATATGTCCCTTACCAGCCTGCCCAGCGACTTTGGCAGGTGAGACATACACACATACATATCGTAAAATACTGAACGAGTAAAATTCTTTGTGGATGTTAAATTGGCATGTTGACACAAAACTATTCACGCTCAAGTGCTCAACGTGGATCTTTCGATATCACAGTAGACGGCATCGTCCTTTGTTCATCAGTCCACACGTAGTTTTCTGGATGGAACAGTCGTTTCTTTAAATTAAAATCCACAAAAACCCACAAAACCGATCATTTCAAATCGGTTTTCTTCTCATATAATTTGGTATTCAACAAAAATATTAAATTAAAAGAACTGGAACACAATATTTAATAAGTGGAGCGAGTCTGTAATGTTCAAGGATGTTGGCAAAGTTAAAGCAAAATTTGATTCGAACGCTCATTACCTCGGGCTTAAACTCCTGTTGTTAGAAATGAGGCTTTGTGGGAATGACTAAAGATTTATAAACTAACAATGAAAAATAGTCCTTTGTCACGACATGAAAACGGATTGTACACTTTTATTACGTGTTTTCATGTGACTTTTCGCTCTTTGTCATACTATGATAAGTAGAACATCGTAAAATTATTAATATAAAATCATTTTCAACGTAAAGACGATAGATAAACCACTAGTGTTTGTGATTGTAATGCAGTGAAAATATCGGGAGTGTCATGGCTTAGATAAGAATAAAAGAAATTCCTTTCGATCGTTATCTGTTAGGTTATCAAAGGAATGAGGCAACTTGAATTTAGCTAAGAGAATTTATGTTTATTTACAGGGTTATGCTTATGATCATTGGCTTTTAAACAAATTCACAAATGATTTCGTCAGTCAAACCCTATAATAAACCTTGCGGTACCCTAGTCTTACTATAGATTTTGTCATAATTATATCTATTCTTTCTTAATATTTCTCGTCTATTTTGAACTTTTAGACCTTGAAGAGTCTTTAGCCACATTATCACATAGGATCTATGTTAGCATAATAGTGCTACTAACCAAATCAATTTCATTAAGCCTAAAAGGCAAGTTTGTATGGTAAGACGGTTATTAAACGCTGTAGTACTGTTAATGAAAGAATTATTTTTCAATATAGCTTACAGATAACATGATTACTTTGCTTCTGCTCGACTTGGTACTAATTTCCTGCGGGAAATTGATTTTAGTTCGACATTGATCAGAAGCCTTTTGTGTTCAGATTCCATCTCTGCGCCATTCCTTCTTATAGTGATTGTTAATTGAAATTTAATACGGGTAAAAGGCTTGCTTACAATCCTTTAATTAATATGTAAATCATTAAGTTTTGGGTCAAAAAGGTCTAGTTTAACTACGTTGATAGTTAGGTTGAGCTTGAGAGGCGTTTTAAACACTAACTGCTTAAACTTTCATAAGGTAGGGAATAGTCAGCTTAAATTATTCAGCAGATTTTAGCAACCTGTGACTCCCTTTCCTTCGCAAAAATGGACGAAATACGTTATTTATTATTCAAGCCAGTGACTCTTCGCCAATTCGAGTTACTGTTTGTATTTCACTAAATCATTCCTTCACAAGCCTTTAATGTTCCCACAGCTGGGCTGGGACACAGGTTTCCTCTCCTCAAGAGGGAGTGGGGTCGGCCCCGGTGCGGGTTCGTAGACGAATTTATGGTTCTAGGACACGGTTACAAATAGAATCCAATAAAAAGTCAATAAGCCTTAATTATATTTGCATGTAGATCAAAGATTGTGTCTTCTAATTTATCAATTCAGTTCTACATACTCGTGAAAGTTAATAAATAAATTGATGAAGTCACGAGTCTATAGCGGCACTAACAAATTGTATGACCAAGCTTTGTTTGAGCGCAAGGCGAAAGCGAAAGTTGAACTGGAAAGCTATGGTCGGCTCTTAGAGTAACCTCCTATTGACGACTATACAAGTATACAAACAAATAATACGTTTGTAAAACTTGTTTCACGTTCTTTTTGTCAGGAGTACAATCTTTCTGATCTCTTTAAGTACCCTCTATTGTGTAACGCTTAGGCCATTGTACGGGGATTACGAAGAGAAAAGCTTTACCGATTCTTCTTTTTATGTAGCATGTGAAGTGGCTTGTCACTGATGCAAACAGAAAACTAGACAGGTACGAGTATGCATGATTCCGGGACACATATTGTGCTAAATATGAAGATACACAATGTTGCGCTGACCCCAAATGAATTGGCATAAGGGGCAGAAGAATGATGGTGAGGAAGATGTAAATAGAAGTTTTGATAAAATTTCTGAATGATAACTTGGATCAAAGGTTTGCAACGTGAACTTCAACTTTATACTTGTTTGCGAGAGCCTATGTAAGTCGATACGTACCCTATTAGCGACAAGATTTATATGATCGTCATCGTCCAGTGACTGTACCGTACGCGTGATGTCGGTGACTAATGCCGTGTCTTGACAGTTTACTACATGTGTATGCAGTTACCATGAGTCCATGATGTTTCAATTAAAACTCATCGGGTTACAAGTAACTTGCATTGATTGATTAATTGATATTCAATAACATCCATTAGCACGCAAGCCGCGAACAGGTATTTAAAAGTTGGTATTTTACATTAATTTTGCTAAAAGCCTCACAGGTTCCTCAGAATGTATTTTCTGCGAAAAGTAAATTAGGTACCTACTTTATCAAGGATCCAATTTTCAGGCGTTTGAGCTCACAGCACTTTATCGTTCGGTTTATTGAACATTTTCTGGACTCATTTGAATATCACTTCCCCTAGCTAGTGTTAAAAAGTGTTTAGAAACATACTGTTTTTTTTGTGAGATGTTGTTTGGCAACAAACAACATCTAAAGGTATTTATCAGAAATCTGCCGTATCTAGATCTGTTAAGTATCCGGCCGAATAGTAAAATAAGCCGGATACTGGATAGTTACTGGTTATCAGTTACTCAACGGATGGTAAATATATTATTGTAACCAATAATAGTGTCTTTTGGGGCATGACTGAAAATATCTTATCAAGAAGTAATATCTCTAAGTAGGTTTCTGAAGTACATACATGCATTAGGCACCTACTTATTATAATACCCATAAACATATAACTTATGATTTACTTAATTTTGTTGTCACACTGATTACTTGTTTAACTGAGGACATGACGCATTAAAATAATCAATAAACTTTGTGCGATTATCTAAGTTGTAGAGATCCGTAAAAGAAGTTGTATAATGTTACGTTGTTTCGTTGCTATAACCTGTTGCTTTACATCACACTGATTAATGTTTTCCTTTACGATTTAATTGACACATTACTCATCCTTCAAGCCAGAGCCGTTTTCAAGACGTCTTGCTTTTATTATTATAATAAACCTAATTTTTGGACAACATAAAACTTTTTGTGATTGTTGCGGTTTAACATAGCATAATTAACAAGAATACAACTTTATTATCGTTCTATTCCTGGATTTGGGTCACGAACATCAAACCATGCTTGCTGGAACACGTACTACCTAAGTGATGTTTACCCTATATTCTAATTACTTGAGTTCATAAGCTGACCTAAAGTGAGTCAGAACACGCTGTAGTACAGGTACAAAACCAACGCTAAGTACTTACTACGACATCGACTACGGAATGTGGCCTCAAGGCTCTAAACAAACATGACGTGTGCTCACGTATTATCAGTAAACAATAGGGCTTTTTCATAACACCATAACTTCAGACAGTTGCTTAATCTTTGCCAAGACTCACAAAGGAAGTTAATTAACGTTTAAAATACCATTGACTTCCAGTACGTAATATCCAAATAAAACTTTACTTTTATGTGACTGTTAATTTCCCGGAATGGTGTGTCGGCGCGATGCAACAGTTTTCTGAAAATCCACGACAGAACAAGCAGAATACCAATGTTATATGTCGGTCGTGTACATTTTAATGTAGAAATAAATATTAGCGGTGGCAAAATGTGTCAATTATTCCACGTTTTTTCCCGAGTTGTGGTTTTATGTTTCGCTTTAAGTATTTCATCACAAGAAATATGCACTTATTTGAACAAAACTATGGACCTTCCGGTACTAATAAGAGAAGAAAAAAACATTCCAAAACCTCCACTGTAAGTTAGTTAAACAGTAATGTTCCGCCAAACTACGCTAAAACAATTATACTATTTTTGAGATATCTTTGGCAGCTAATATTGAAACATATAACTCATCGTTCCGAAAAAAAAGCATTCTGTAAACGCTGGATTTTTACTCGTACACTAAAGTTTACTTTGAAAATAAACACGCGCCTTATTGGTGGATTTAATGTAATTTAAAACCTGTTTTAAACTTTAATAACATGCCACTTCGCAAAAGGGTTTCTTCCACATTCCTAACAGGATAATTTTCTGCCAGTTGGAGAGACTTGAACTTAAAAATGTATGTGTTAAATGCTTTTATAAAACCGGCTAGACTTATCTACTTAACTCGTACATGTCTAGTCAGTTACTCTGTCGCGGTTTTACGTGCCGCCTCCGATATGAATTCCTTTTCTTCGAGTATGTATCTTACGTGCATGTCTAACTTGTTTTTGCAATCAGCCTCGTCTGAGCGAGGCTAGAATCTGATATTATGCCACACACTTCTCCTAATATTTCTGTTGATGCGGAGAACTCCGTTATGTTGATGCATTATCATTTTTTTAAACAACTTAAGACGATGGAACAGTAAGAAAACCTCCATGTTTAAGTGTAAGTTCTCCTTCCTAGTGCTCGCCCAAGTTTTCTTCTAAAATTTAATCTCGTTCTATTGCTAAAAAACTACTCTATCGTGGAATATTTTCACATGCACAAAAATAAAAATAAACTAATCACGGACGCAACCACACGCTGGCGTGGTTACTGTTCAATATTTGGCTCAACAACGAGCTGAAAAAAGGACTTTTCATAAATTCGTATTCCCAAGTTCTGGCTCCGACAACCATTCAGAGTCTTCATTTCATTATCTTTTTATTGCCATTGCGAGGATTTCTTTTTGGCGAGACATTTTCCTGTGAAGTACGAACTCCTTATACGGACGGATATTACAGAATAATAATTACTTCCTTACTGTTATTTCATTTTGTTATGAAAATCATTTTAGTTTCCGACGTAAAGTGAAATGAGTTGTTAGTTTTAACATTTCCGTATTTATTTCTCACGATTCATTTATCAATTCTTTGAATAGCTTGCCATCTTTTGCAGTAATAAACTTAAATCAAATCAATGTTCAACAGAGCGACTTTTTGTTTGTTTCCGGGTGTATTTCAGGAATTATTATAAAGAAATAGAACTGAAATAAGTGCGAAATATCGTTATTGTTCGATCCTAATATAGGCACCTGGTTATCTGCACCTGGCACCTGGGCACCTGGTTTATAAGCGTGTATACTCTGAAAATCACGTCTGAGTGATCTCTAAGGTGTTCTGTCTGAGATAAAAAGAAAATAATAGTGTTAAATTAACCTTGCAACGATGCAGTGGGAGTCGTAGAGACGTTGTTACCACGATTGTCGTTCCATTGTGTTTCCACCTCGCTGAACTGTCTCATCAAATTATTATGTCACAATTGTTGGGTAGCGAAGGTTACCATACTATTAAATTAATGCCTTGCCTTTTATTTGCTCTCTATAGGTAATCGTTTTAATATAAATATTTTATCTTTCCAGTTTGATCTCACTTCAGTCGCTCGAGCTGAGAGAAAATTTACTGAAGTCGCTGCCAGAGTCACTGAAAAATCTTACTAGATTACAAAGGCTGGATCTTGGTGACAATGACATTGAGGAACTGGTATGTTCTTTAACAATTTTGTTTGTATTTTTTATACAATTTGCCAATAAAAATAACCATACGGCGTTTTCAATTCCAGCCGGGTTTCATCGGAGAGTTGCCCGCTCTGGAAGAGTTATGGTTGGATCACAACAAACTCCAGTATCTGCCGCCAGAAATCGGCAATTTAAAGGCACTAATATGTCTAGATGTGAGTGAAAATAAACTAGAGAAAATACCTGAAGAGATTGGAGGCCTGTGCTCCTTAACCGACTTACATCTCTCCCAAAACATGCTGGAAACTGTACCCAATGGTACCGGAGATTTATCCAAGTTAGCTATACTGAAGTTGGACCAAAATAGATTACATACATTAAACGAAAATGTAGGAAGGTTAGTATATCGCACTGTTTAACATATATTTCATTTGGTTAGTTTATCTTGAGCTATTTATAACGCTAATGATTCCGTATTTCTCTTCCAGGTGTACAAATCTACAGGAGCTTATATTAACGGAGAATTTTTTATTGGAGCTGCCTAAGTCTATAGGGAATCTCAATGAGCTGACTGTACTGAATGTAGATAGGAATACCTTGGCTGAAATACCGTTAGAGATCGGGAATATGACTTTGCTTGGTGTGTTGTGCCTAAGAGATAACAAACTTACGAGATTACCGAACGAGCTGGGAAATTGTAAATCGTTGCATGTGTTGGATGTGAGCGGCAATAGGTAAGTTTTATTACGAAGATAAAATAATTGTTTATTATACTATTGATAAGGTATGAATAACTGTGATGCTTTTCGCTGAATAGCAGCAAGTAAACACGTTTAGGGAGGTAGCAAAGATCTGTAGTGGCCCAGTGGTAACAGCCGGGACTTACGACTTACGAGTTGTCGGTCGTAGGTTCGAACCCAGACCGGGACTTAACTTTGTGTAAACTATTTCAGCACCTCTAAAACGGTGAAGGAAAACATCGTGACGAAACCGACATGTCTTAGAACAAAAAAATCAAAGACATGTGACATTTACCAACACGCACTGGGCCCGCGTGGGCGTGGTGGATTACGGACCTAGCCCTCTCGTCGAGAGGAGGCAAAGAGGAGGCCTGTGTCCTAGCAGTGGGAACATTATAGGCTGATTATGTAAACACGTTTATAGCACCCGAACTTGATTTTTGTTGCTGATAATTATTATTGAATTAATATAGCATTAATTTAGCATTGAATTAAGCGTATTTATCTTTAAGTGCTTAGATAATATGATTATGTAATGTATCCAGACAGATTACATGCTGTAAATTGTAATTGGTACCTACTGCAGTATTACATAAAATGTTACTTTACAGATTATCTCAAAAGAGATCTGGCTTAATTCTTTAAGATTTATCTTGTAGTTGACAATGTAGTTAAGAGAAAATAATAGTATTATGTTTAAAATATTTCAGGTTACAGTACTTACCCTATACATTAGTGAATTTGGAACTGAAAGCGGTGTGGTTATCGGAAAATCAGGCGCAACCGTTGTTGACCTTCCAGACGGACAGGGATGAGACTACAGGGGAAAATGTTCTTACTTGCTTCTTACTACCTCAGCTTAGTTATACCCAGCAACCAGGTATGAATGTGCCCTTTAAAGATTATCATGGTGTCGCTTTTGGTGTCCTGCTAGTAGAAATACCATTAGTATTCACTTGAATTCAGACACTTAGAGAACTACATGTCCACTTGATTTTTGTGATTTTTAGGTGATGGCATCATCACCTAACAATCAACAATCTACTTAACTGCTATTTACCATAAGTTTATTTTTGAGTGACTATTTTTAATTAGAAAGTTCGAAATACATTTTGGTTACAATGGAACTTGAACTTTATTCATAGAATTTTTATGACATAGAGATTGAGGATCCAAAGCTTGATATTTATCTAAGATTCTGAATTTAAGTTTAGGTGGTTCATATTTATAATCTTCATCTTTGCCTATCAACACTGGTTATTGTCAATTTCATTAGCTTGTGATTTATTTTGATCTAATAGAACATTTTAATCTGCTGATAGTTAAAAAGTATTTACTTTGCATAATGCATATGTTTTGATTTTAGAATTCATAATATTTGATTTCGATTTATTTCCTTTTGTTATTTTTCCTTTTGATTCTATACAGAGTGGCAGGGACATCGATGCGCCAACTGTAACAACAGCACAATTTTTATCGGAATTTTAATTAGAATTTTTCGTCGGTTATAAAAAAGATTTAGCTGTTACACAGAAAAGTGCAATACCTACGCGGTCATGGAATAGCATTTTTTTTGTAAATAACCGACGTAAAATTTTCAACGTATCGGGGTTCAGGATCATTTACTGTATCCATGGTAACAGGTTGCGCGTCGATGTCACTGAGACCCTGTTTGATATTATAATGAGTTGATAATGATAAGGAAATAGCATTGTCAAGCAATAATAATATTCCTATCAATATAGCATAGTAAAGAATATTACTGGCATTGTACGTTTGCTTTTATGTGAGCATTTTGGTACGTAATTTATGTCGTCTTTGCCAATGCTTTTTGTGCTTTTATTTAATTATGCAAAATCGGGGACAGTTCACAGTACTGGTGTTAAAATTTCGGCTTTGCTCTACTGAGTTTCTCTTATCCTTTTGTTACGAGACTTTAATTTAAATTTTGTTTTGTGGCGGCATCTACATTGCCATATACGAACTACGCATCACACTGAAGTCACGCAAAATCTTGCATCGCGCAAGCAGAGTTTACCGCCCAACCAGGATCGTCATCAACGATCAACGTTCAGACATCCGACACGACACCTGTCTGGTCCGAGGATCCTCTCATTTCTATTTAGGAACGTATGGGTGAACTTTACACCCTGTTCCTCATACTAGGGACCCCGACGTGAAGGATAAGGAATGTATGGGATACCTTCCCCGGAGTTCTTTGTACACAAGAGTAAATAGCGATGGTTATCATACACATAACCGTTTGTTTTGGGCGTCTCCATGTGAGGACCATACCAAATACCAATAAATCGGTTTTCAATAAATATAATGGACCATTGTAAACTAAATGTACTTACATCCTTTTACGTAACACGAAAATATTTAATCGGACATCGAATTGCGAAGTTATTGCTTAATTCTTCGCCATAATTGAATGATTCATGTTTGCATTTCCTGTTAAATCAACTTAGCGGTTTTTATGTACTGTGAACTGTCTCTGAGCTGTTCTTGTTTTGTTTTTGCTGTGTAAATATACTAAATGCACTTGTCACACACGAATAGAGCTGGAACACACGTCTGAGGTCGGCAGTGGACACTGGTACAGGGAACACAGATTTAATTCACAATCGCAAGAGCTAGATAGAAGAGGTAAGGTTCACAAAAGTATCAATACAATACAATTACGAATTGAGACCTTTATGGGCTATAGTATCTGCTACGGATTTTTTTTTTGCGTCCATTTGATTGTAAAATGTGAGTGCCTGGGTTGAACACAAACTGTTTTTCAATGAGATGTGAAGTATAGTAGTCAGCGTGGTATTTGCGTAACACACTAACAGTAGAAATGGGTTTCATTTTGACAGTTCAACAACATTCATTGTGTTATTTACGTTGCTAAGCAGTCAAATTTTTCGAACATCTGAAGCAATGGATTAGCAATATCCTTCAAAATGATTGAGATTGTTGTTGAAAGTGTGTTACGCATTTAGACTGCAGAAGCAACGGTATTCCCTTGCTGATGTAAAGCCCTATTCTGATTATCTCAACAAAAGATAACATAGGTATGTTGATAAAATGTACAGACTAGCACATCAAGCTACTAAAATCTGTCAAATTTCTTTAATAGATTTTCAACTTTATCGCTAAAGCATTAGGTTCAAGGTTGATTGGGAAAATTTGACAGTTTCGGGTAGCTTGACCTGCTGGCGTCCGTACTAACCTAATGACTGTACTACATGAGTTTTCTATTCAAACTAACTGGAGTTATGTGATGTTATTTGTACTGAACAAATAAAAAACCTCGCGCCAGTTTTTACTATCAGATGGACGCGCGTCTTTATCAAGGTTGAAATGAAGATAGTTTATTATTATGACAATTTCGCACTGTTATTATTTTTTTACGACACAACGCAATTCATGGTCATCATGCTATAGCACTGCACTGAATAGAACTGTAGTGTTTTTTAGTACTTATTAACTGTTGTAACTATTTTATTTACCTATCTGATGCCGTATTATAAAGCATTAAAGCCATAATGATTCCATTGAGGAAGAGGTACAGTATTATGAATCCTGCATAGCTACATCTCTATAATTTCACACTGAAATCATGATGGCATAATACGGCCCATGAATATTTAAACTTTCTACATCCTAATTGCAAACACACGGAATGTCAGCCCCTTGAATTTTAAGGTTCAATCATAATTATTGCATGGCGTTTGCTGTCGAGCAGACGAATTATTCCAACCTATAAAGCAACGAATTTTGTTTAATTTCACAAAGGGATTGTCATTACTGCTTTTGAGTGTGTTACGCAAAATAAGGGTGCAGTCTGGATTTAGTATAAAGAATTTACAATGGACACTTATCAGTTATCATACAATCATTAATTTATCATCATTGATATAATTTTACGCAACGTGAGATAACGTGATATCATTTTGGCTTTCAATGTTTGTTTTGTTTGTGACGTAGCGCTGATGTGTTGTGACTGTCTATGGTCATTTATGTTTTAGTCTTACTAAATGGGAAAATCTTTTTCATTTTAGACTTTACAATGCTGCCAGAGAATCCGTGGTATCGCTAGTGATATCGACATTTTATGAATTTTAATTTTATCATTGAATTATTGAGTACTTGTGGACAGATGAGATAGCTATGCAGGCATATAACTACACTGCATCTGCCTTTTTCAACACATTTCTGCGTCACCTATTAAACTGTGAAGCCTTCGTCATTGTTCGTCTGATAATGCCTCGTGGACTGTAATGATGGCAGATACCTGTTCGGTGATTACATGATAATTACTCGCCTGCATAATTACCTCATTAGCCGTGTGTACTTCAATTCAAGTACTTAAACATGCTTTCCAACATTCCACTAACTGAATTGATTCCACAGAATCGAGTATGTCTCGCGACCGGGACTCGGACGACGAGAACTGGGAACAAAAGGAGAACTCACGCACGCACTCGGTCAAGTTCACCGAAGATATGCCCGAACTCAAAGAGGTGAGCCTTTGCTGTTGTAGTAACTTATTCAACAATACTAAGGGATGGTATAAAAATAAACGGAAAATGAACTTTAATACTCGGTACGCTCACAAACACTTCCAGTATAATGTATCTTCTTGCTTCCACCATGCTGGTGACACGCTTAGAGAGAGGTGGAGGAACGTAGGATCTTGGTTCAGAATTCATGTACGCGAAAATTTATCGAGGCACAGAGCTTACTTAGCACTGAGTACAATACTTGTAGCTTTAGAATAATCTCAGTGAACAACATACAATTACATACTTGTAAAAATGTTATTAACGCTTATATTTAGCATGATTTTTGTAACTTGTTTAAGACAAAAATTGCAATTCTCGACTTGTATAAAAGTAGTACAGTTACTTACAAAGGTTTGGTGATAAACGATCTGCATATTATTATTTATAGTTGGCTTAACACAACCTCAGTATTATTTTGTATAAACTGAATACATAAGTACTAATATTTTTTATGTTTATTTATGCAATAAACTTTTAGTTTTCATTGTTTTTTTTATCTTTTATTTGCATGTTTTATTTGGTTATACCTCTGTCAGATATTTTGATGTAAATAAGAATAATGTTCATTCGACAGAAATAATGAAACAGGGTGGCAGGGACGTCTATGCGCAAACTATAACCATGAATTCGGCACATGATTCTAGGTGACAGGTTGCGCGTCGATGCCACCCTCTATAATTGGCTACCTTTCCAAATAAATAAGAAGCAGTTTTCTTAAATTTCTTGATTATTATTTTCAATTATCTGCTCCATTTTTTTTATATTTTGTTACGGTCAAGCATAGGTATTTCAATTTTCAATTGTCGGATTGTGTTTTTACATGTTAAGACCGTAATTTTCGTAAACACTTGACTTTCTGACGTCATAGAGGATGCAACCGCCTCACTTGTGCTTTTTATTTTTCCTGATCAAAACTTATCTATTTTCGGTAGGCAAAAAAAACAGGAAGTATGAACCGTATGTATTTGAATAAATATCCATCAAATACTTCGATATACATAAGCCTAGGTATATACTGCATACGTTATTGTATTATTGTATATGTTTATTAATAAGTATAGGTAGGAAAAGTAAATGAACGCTGCGCAAATGAATATGTTTATTGTATTGTGTAAAAATATATTTAATCATTTATTTATACATAATATATGGGTATGATGTAACAGCAGAAATATTAAATTGTACGTAGAACTTCATTGGTGGTGAAGTGTTCCTGGAACAATCAAATTTTGATTTTAAGGTTTCGACGATTCAGGAGGAGAGTGATGACGTGATGCCTTCTGACTCGTTCTTCGCACAACAGTCGATGCTTGCCTTCAGGCGGCCTATTAACGTAGTTCGCAAGCTAGTCACAACACAGCGGAGGAGTTCCCTGCAACGACTATCCTCCTCTATAACTAACCTCACGGAGGTATGCGGCAAAGCGTCTCGTGGAGTGCATTCACAAATAATTATACCAACTTATCTCACAGTAAAAGTACCAATTAGGTATTTACTACACACACAAGTTATTCAAACTTGTTTATGATTCGAAAATAATCTTTCTTACATTACCTGCATTATCTCTTGTACGATGAATGAGCATTTACAGACATGTCTAAAACATTCGTCAATTTACTTTTACAACCCATTAATATTTTAGTCTTAAAATCATTTCTTTATCATAATGTAACTGTAAAC
Organism: Apamea crenata; assembly: GCA_949629185.1. Taxonomy (NCBI): domain Eukaryota; kingdom Metazoa; phylum Arthropoda; class Insecta; order Lepidoptera; family Noctuidae; genus Apamea; species Apamea crenata. The sequence goes on along the minus strand of OX451363.1, from coordinate 10,033,780 downwards.
ACAGATATTAAATACCGTCTTGTTGAAACCCGCAGTGGAACCTGCAACAAAATACACTCAAAATAGTTACAAAATATTGTGAATGCACTACCATCGAGTTGAGTATGCGCTGTCCGCCACTAAGCCTCTTGCTCTATCAGTATTTAGATAATAGTTTGTTTTCTTTGGAAGTAGACTAATGCATAGACAAATTGGTGTTGTTTTTTGCAAAAGCATTTACAATTTTTTTCTGCGAATTGGAACTTACACACATACTTATCAACAATCAAACGTTTCGTAACACTAACCACACCTGACCTGGCACAGAATGAAATGACACTTATCAAAGAAAAGTTTTGATTTCCCAGCCACTCCCTAAAAGTCGTCATTCTTTTTCACAGAGTATATTAAAAACCATACCACCTATTTTAAAATATTCCTCCAACTAATTCCACTTTGCGCACAATATTTGAACTGCACTTAACGTAGATTAGCTTTACGAGCAAGAGACGTCGTAGTGTCACGAAGAAGAGACTACGTGTGATATCATATCCTGTGAATCATTCGGTTCGTCTCACACATTGCGACGTTATACGGTTAATAGGTTAAGTGACAATTATCATATGTTAGGAATAAGGTATTACTGGGATAAGCCATCGAGTTTCTACACGACATGGATTGATTCAAGTCATTTTTGTATTGAATTTTTCTAATACCGAAATATGTTATATCTCACTAGGTACCATTTATACTGGAGATTCTTTATCTTTAGTATAATTAACACAATATGATTACACACTCGCTTGCTTCGTAGACACTTATCTTTTATCTTTAACACACTAAATTAATAAATGCACAGCGTTTTTTTGAATGTTGCAATTTGCAAAAGATATTTTTAGCATACTACAGTTATATTTACTACTAACAAAAATAATTTATTTTGCTAATTTTTAAGTACTTATTTGTTAAAAAAAAAACTTTCTGCGCATATACTTTTTCTATTAGAAATTAACTTTTTTTCTTTTGACTTCACTACTAAAAGTATTGGCACAAGCTTTTATAATACACTTATTTTTAAATACTAAGCATGAGCATGTTTATTTCCTCAATTTCCAACGCTGTGATGCAGTAAGTGATGCTCTCGTCTTATTGGCCTGTTACTCTGTCTAATATATTGTCATTTTCACAGACTCCATTTGTCCGACAAAATACACCTCACCCGAAGGATTTGAAAGCGAAAGCACAGAGACTTCTTGCTGGGCGGTCGCCCGAAGCTGCGGCCCTGCTGGCGGCGAAACAAGAGCCACCGACATCCAACGGGATTACCATGTCGCCACCCGAACACGTCGAAGTGCCCGTGGAAACTATTGAAGTAAGTAGATTCAACCTTTCCGTGAGTTGGTTTGATGCCATTGAATATGGAAGTCATTGTCAAGGGTTTTAATGATGGTTCTGAAATCCTATTCAATGTTAAATCTGGAACTTGCCATTAAAAGTAACAACAACAGACAATGCCTTTTATTTTGACAGTTCAACAACATTCATTGCGTTATTTACGTTATTAATCAGCAAATTTTTTAAACATATGAAGCAATGGATTATTTCCTTCAAAATGCTTCGGATTGTGGTTGAAAGTGTGTTACGCAATTAAGGGGCAGGTTTCTGAAAGGCGGAACAAAAGTAAGCAGCGTGCTACTTCCTATTCATAACGGGGGGTGGCCAGTTAGTTCAGTTTATGATCTTACTTTTATTGCCGACTTGGAAATCACGATGTAAATCCAATAGGAATATAATTTTCTAATATTACTTTCACATTTGAAATTTATGACCAGTGAGAGTTAATGGTTTTTATTAACTAGCGATGATATCAAGTTATATTGATATCATTCCCGGAAAAATATAGCAGGGTTTTTTTTTTTGGATGGGAAATCATCAATTGACCTCTCCCGCTCTGGGCTGAGCGGAAGGGTTGCCTGTGGTGCCAGGGTCCACGGTATCTCTTTCGAACAACCCGCGGTCCTGGCAGGCATTGGCCCTAGCGGACCCCGTCAGTTCGTGCTGACATCTCACACAACACAACACGTTGTGTTGGAACACAACGCGCCGTCGACCCGGGCCTGGTCCTTACCGGGCGGTGAGCTGCCCATTGCTCGCCGCCCGCAAGCCCGCACCTACGGTGGCCAGGAGTCGTCACGCGGCTCCCGACGCCCGGAGCGTCTCCCGCGGTGGCTGAGGCGTGAGGTTCTCTCCCTCAGCCTTCCCGCCACCTCCTTCGCTAGCATGACTGCTTCGCAGAAGGAGGTGACTGCCTCCCACTCCCTCTCGCCCCGGACCATGGCTTGAACCAGGGCCGGACGCGAGAAGTCGCCGTCGTTGCCGATCGCCTCTACGAGGACACGGCGGGGCTCCGCCCAAGCGGGGCAGACCTCCACCGTATGCTCCACCGTGTCCTCTGGGCGATCCTCGCAGTGGTGACACCCGGGTGACTTCCGCCTGATGATGTGCAGGAACCTCCTGAAACATCCGTGCCCGGAGAGGACCTGCGTCAGGCGGTAGTTGAGAACGCCGTGACGCCTCTCTAGCCGCTCCTCAAAGAGGGGTCTTATTGCCACTATCGTGGCGTGCCCTGCGCTGGGTTGCGACAGTCGCGCCTTCCATTCCACCATGAGAATATAGCAGGGTTTCAATACACTTCCAAGTAAAAGTTCTTGTGTAGGTACTGTTGATTTTGATGGTGACTACCATCTGTTTTTGTTTCACGTGTAATATTTCATTTCCTTAGCTACGCCAATTTTAAGACTGACGCCAGTTATTCAACAAAACTATATTACTCTGCCTGCTGTACCCAAACTGTAACTTTAACTTTTTACGAGTTTTTAATCAAAATGCCATTTCTCGTATACTAAATAAAGTTCCATTTACAGCCGGTGCACACACCTCAGCCTCTTCCCGAATTGACGAAAGAAGAGGAAAGCGACACCCAGACGGCGGCCGATCGAGAATCGTCTGAAGGTGAAAACGACGAGAATGATGATTCTGACGAACTTGAGGTAAGACTATTTAAAAGATTATTAATAGCCTGGTAATCTATAGCTGCCTACACTCTGCTCGTTTTTGGCGATTGCACGCATCTTTGACAGAAATCGAGCAGATTTGTAGACACCTTACTATGTAACTTTTTACAAGCTTTAATCCATAAAGAAGTAATCTTCGCTTCTGTAGGCTTGGTTTCCATGACAACGCAAGCTGAAGCGCGCCTAGAGATCGTTCTACAGCTACACAACTGTTCGTACATTCGCGCGTTGACGCACGCTTTAAAAACTAGGCGTTCACATGCAGCGCACGCTAACGCGCGCTTACACGCGTGGACGTGGTATATTTTTATCATGGAAACTAGGCCCTTATATGCAAGGCTTATAAAAAGGGACTGAATTAGATTAAAGATACTCGGGACACTTATACTCTGGACTCTTGACTAATTTTTGAATATTCTAAATTCGCATGGGGTTAACATGTTACCCAAATAGTAGAAGTTAACCCCCCTTAGTTCTGCTTGTTATTGAAGTACATGACTTTCTAATGACATAGAATTGCAATTAACATAGGAAGGAAACTATCTATTAATATTATTTTTTAAAACCACTTTTATATTATGAAACTAACGTGAAATTATGTAAATATGCCAATGAAAATTTATTTACCTACAATACAGTGCAACCTCGATAAAACACATCGGAACAACAAGTAAATATTCGTTATATCAAGTAATTCGTTAAACAGGTTTGTTATATTGAGGTTAGGTTGGTCTAAAATTTGTTATAAAGAGGTAAAAACTACTCGAAACCTGTCGCGACTGAATCACATACTATTGGGAACGTTATCTAAAGGTTTTGGGTTGACAAAATTCGGTAATTAGAAGTTTACACTTTTTTTTGATAGTTGTCAATTCGTTATAAAGAGGTTGTTCGCAAAAAATCTTCACAATTCAAGTGGATTACGAAGAATTTGTTAAATCGAGGAACTCGTTATATTGAGGTACGTTATATTAAGGTTGCACTGTATTTAGAATAGACATCGATTTTCATATGCATATTCTTTCATATATGACATTTACACTGGAAAAGGGATTTAAATTAGCAGTCATACCTCGAATGCGAAAATCTGAAGTACTCTTTACAAAGAACTTTTTATTTTCTGCTTTTGGTAATGGGGACAGCAGAGGGGGACTAGGGTTCATCTGATGGTTCGAATGATCACCGATGTCGATCGAGAAAAATGTGCCTATTCAATAAACCCCTATTTATCGCCATTGTTACGGGTAATTATTGTAAAGTACCTATTTTTTTTTTTGTTGAAAATCTATTTTAATAGATATCGATATAGAGGTGCTTATTATGTCGATTAATGTATCGGTGATCGTTTAGCAATCAATAACCATTGCCCACCTTTACCTTAAAATCATGACTTCATGTCACTTGATAAGCTTCGTTCGGGATATGACTGTTCATTGGTGTGACGGGTGTTCCCCGGTGGTGGTGCGGGTAGCGCCCCCGGCGGGTGGCGTGGCGCGCGACGGTGGAGGAGCGCGGCGCGCCCGTGCAGGCCGGCCGCCTGCACCGCCGCGACACTCCCCACCACCTCAAGAACAAACGCGTCAATCAGATCGACGCACGGCGTGCGCGAGACCTTATTGCGCAGGTGCTGCTACCGTCTTCCTAATGCATAGTGTTTTATGTGTACTTACTTACAGCCTGTTAACTCTGATTATAGTCTTGCTTGCTCGAATGGTGCTAGGTACATTCATACTAAGGGTCTTAATCATAGCTGTCAGCATAAATCAACAAACTTACGTACAACCCATAATTTAGCATGAAACTGCGTATCTACTTGTCCTCGAGCGTTTTGGTAATAGTAGACCTCCATGTGAAGAAAATCTTCCGGGGAAGTACTACTACCATAAAAAAATGTCGTCAAACGCCATGGATGTCGCCAGTGTGATAACCGGCACATGAGGCATTTCTACTTCGTGTCTGGGATGGCAGCGCATCTGCAGTACCTACTACAGGTGCCATATAAAAATAAATAAATAAATAATATCCCTGGACATTAAGTAAAGTAAGTAAGTAAAGTTACTCAGGCGCAAGTGCATACGTAGCTTCTAATTTGAATGAGCAAATTGTTGATTGATGTAGATAGGCCTGAAAATACCTTATTGGACTTTAAAAATTGTAACTGAATCCATGTTTTAGTATCTTAGAATAATTAAATCTCATATAATGACCGGCACGAGTCGTGAGCACAGATGGGCAGTAGTGGGGGCAAGCTCGCGCAGGTACACTTTCGGCCAAATTTATTTAGTACCGCTTTTGCTCAAATTATTGATAGCTGTACTTACGCAAACTATAATTAAAATATTAGTGGTACTTGAAATTTTACTTTGATACAGTAATGTTGTAGGCCTTTGTGACTTACGGCCAGTTTCTTCATCAACACAATCAGTCAAAGTATTAACTTTTACTTGACCTTTACTGATACTACAGCAAATGTTTTCTTCGTTCAAGTAACTGATAAAATAGTGAAAAAACAAATTTAACCGTTACTTTCGACTTAACAAATACGAATTAACAAAAATAAACTATTTCAAAATTAAAAACGTAAGTCATTTAAAGTGCACGAAAGTGTACAGTAGCCGAATGACACGTGAGAGTCCAATAGACGACGAGCATCGACAGACGAACCAATCGCGTGCAGCCTCGGTGCCCCCCGCCTTCTTCATTCCGCCAAAGAGACCGAAAAATGAACTACTGCGCAGGTGTCAGTTTGTGCTCACGACTCATGCCGGTTACTATATTTGAGACTTTATTACACGTCTTCCTAACTACTTTTGTTTCACCATTTTCAATTAAAATTTTTGAAGTTCAGTTTTCCTTGCATCATAGTGGTAATTTCTATGTGTAATCTTTAACTATATTTTTATCGTTAAAACTCTCTGTTTGCATGTTTGTACATATTTTTCATTAACTTGTTTATTGGGGTTCATATTTTAACTAAATTGTTTTAATATTAAGTGTGTACCTATTGTGTATTTTTAATTTTATCACTTCTTGTTTCGACGAACCATTATAAGGTTTAGTCCGCACGGCGACACACGTTACTATACATTTTGCGCAACTTGTGTTAGCTACAGGTATCTGAAACAAAAATTGTGCCATCCATTCCTGATACTTGTTGACAAATCAAGTAAACATCCTATGGCGCAAGATTTTCTCAAGACCTGGCTTTTGGCCTTGTCTGTGCGGACAAGACTTTAGTAGTTTATGGTACTGTGTCCTTCATGTGTTCTGTTGTTAATATCAGAACCTTGCTTCGTTTCGTAGTATTTGTATCGATGTTTGGTCATCTCCGACCTTCGTTTTTAATTAGATTCATAAAGCAGTGTAAATTCATTCATTAATGCATGATGTACTGTTGTAATGTTCAGACCAGTATAAAACCATATTCGTGAATGTTGTATTTCATTTTGTTAGTTTACCTATTATGTCCTTCGTATACTTCATAGGAATACTTGAACCATTCCAAGTATATCTATAAAGTATATCTCCATAGATATGATCGTTTCGGAGAAGTTTAAGATGACCAAAACCGAACCCTTGCCAGAAATAGAGAAAAGAGGTCAAATCTCACTATTCCTTTTCTGTATTTCTCATCGGTTGTGGCCATACATACATTCTCATTTCCAAAATTACTTTCTTTACTATTCTCAGTGTTTTCAAAGCTCGTCCAAATAAGGCAGTATTGTTTCGATGAAGTCTACGATAAAGTTATTTTTAACTTGAAAAGCGTTCACCGTGGCCTCCCTTTTACGCCTTCTTTCATTTTAATCATAATACTGAAACACAACACCTATTTATAATATAAAATGCCTACCCTTGTTGAGCAAGCATCATCTTTAAACGCCTATAAATAAGTAATTATGAATAAAGAATTCAACTTATAAATCTCATGTTTTAAGCAATGATAAATCTTTTACGACATGTACCACACAAGATATTTTCGGAAACCACGAATCCTTCATTGGGATTATGCCTTTTAGAATTATCAATTTTATTTTATCAGACAAACGTGTCCAATGATAATAATTTGAAAGAATAATGTAAGTGAATCCTTGATAACTAAAATAATTTGAGCAAAAATATTATGCATAAAAAATGCTTAGTTGATTGTTATGCTTGTCTACATTTACCATGATTCTATTAGTGAGTGATTTTTTGTAGACGGTATCTTATACATGATCGTTCATCAATTAAATACACTGCTATCGTACAATCGTGCTGCGCATCACAATGGCATCTAAATTGCGGACTATACAATATCGCGAAAGGGTAAAAGCTGACGCACGGTCCGCGTCGAAATTTCTTGTTCACCAGAGAATAGCAGAAACAATAGCGTCGTGAGATCTCTTTCGCATCGCACCTGTACTCTGTGAACATATTACCATAAAACGATCATCGGGGCGAGTATTCACACTTCACTCACATTTTATCCTGCTCTAAAATAATTTCTAAATACCAGTTCAAAATCTAGTTTGGAATCTAAGTGAAGAATCTGGTAGCATCGCAATGAGTGTGTAACTAAGTAATAAATCTCTTGGTGAATCGCTCCGTTTCTGTAAGCACGACCCAACCGTGGGTAATTGTTGGAATACCGCGGCTGTTACGGGCTGATGCGCGCGGGCCCTCGACCACAACGCTCTCGGTAGACCCTCCGCGAGGCTCGCAGAAATGAGTGCCTTCCACCGCACCGCGACGAACAATGCTTCGTGTACCGCGATTAATCGATAAATGAAGTGCCGCTTTCTCAATACAAGTGTAGTGTTAAATAAATCACCAACAAACACCGGGCAATTTCCAAAGTGCTCCTTATCTGTATATATTAAAATGAGGTGCTTGAAAGCTGCAGGAGGATGGCTCGCCCGGGTGAGATGCGTATGCAAGATAGAAAGACATTTAGCGAAAGATTTCAATTTAGATTCGACTGCATTTTGTTTGGCTTGCTTCGCTTGTGTATTGTCGTGTCACGATCATACCATTTCACTGGCATGTAGTGTAATGCGACATTTTAGTTACTTCCCTATTAGCTGTAATCAGTGTGGCTTATGTCTTTTGTTTTTGCCTGTTTACCTTCTCCCGTGATTGACTGTGGCGATTTTTTTCTGGCGCATAAAGCATATTTTCCTTTGCAGGCAATTAAAAAACGAGAGCAAGCTGAGGAACCGAAGACTGATGACGAAGAGCCCGTTGAAGACGTCCACGACGGTGAGTTGGATTTAAAATACGTATTTACTAGCAAATTAAGCAGTTCATTAGTTGTTATTACGGTGCACAACTTAGGTGGTGCACAATGTTCCCCTGAGATATTCGATAGTTGCGACATTATTTCACACGTTCGTGACCATAGTCTGTCGTCTTGCGATCACGAACGTGAACCGAGCGGAGCCCGTCTGTCACTCTCGCGTCACACACAAACGCATCGTCTCGCCTTTATTTTTATGTGGGAAACGTCTAACTATGGCTAATAACTTTCCCAACTTGAAATCGTGCACTCGTTAATTGTCATATCGCTCTTTAACTAGAGATCATGCGAATATGCAGGCTCTATGAAATTACCCGTATAGCTAGGCTTTGATTAGGGACATAACTTAGTTAATACGTGCTCTTCCTTAAGTACAATGAATGAAGCAACATACCTGTAATACGCAATGTTAGCGTTGTATAAAATCGGTATCGCTTCGTTATCAGCTTATCTCCTACACTCGGCGTGCCATTTCGTTCCGTTGAACGAAGCCCCGCAGTGTTTCGCCTGCCTGTGCCGAGTTTGCCGGTAATTCCACCTCCTTCAGTGAAAATTAATAACAGTGTGTTCTAGTCGCGTGACACACTTCAAACTATACGATACAGAAATTCGTGATCTGTGCCGAATCCGTGTGATACCTGCGTTCGGTATTGTATGAGTCAGAATCGCAAGCTGATCACATTCGACTCAATAAAACGGTTTACGTTGACGCAATCCCCCTACATATCCCAGTTTCTTAATATGTGTTATTAATTTGTCAAAATATTCAATGCCGGAGTTAGTGTTTTAGTGATAACGTAATTTAATAACAGTGTTCCTTAACGACTTAACATGATATAGTTATTGATTCGATCATGATTAAATAACAGTATCTATTGTTCAGCACAGTATGTATGATATTCTAGAAACTAGTGTGTTCAAGCCATGTATGAAGGTCAAGCTCGGTTATTGTTACATCGTTACATATAAACGCGTCACTTACTCATGTTTCTGTGTTTTTGTTTCGGAAACATCTCAATGTTCTACGGAACTTCGCGGTAATACGCTTTGCTCCATTTACTTCAAAATTGCGGGTTTTATACCCTGCACTTACGTGCACAGTTGCACACGTACCCACTTTCCCTGTGTACACAGCAAGCAAACCGCTTCTTTGTTGCTTCGCCACCTAATGGGTAACTTATTTAAAATGCTTTCACAGTAACTGATTCCCTAATTTTGGTAGTCCTAAGTAAACAATTAACAAGTTGTTGGATTACGGTCCGCACCGCGTCGGCACACAGTTGATAATAGTGGTCTGTTTGATTTACAAACAAAACACCAACTAGTTTCTTAACACTTCGCGACCTGTGATGTGTTGTAACATTTACATTACACGCTCATCTAATACGCGACACGCCGAATATATTTTAGTTTTTTCTATAGTAAACCCAATTTTCTTCGACTAAGTAAAGCTTTCACTTTGAATCTAAATTCTGACGCCTTTTAAATAATTTGCACTAAATGATTTCTCGTAGAATAGTCATTATAAAATCGATGCCAGCAGTATTGTAACAGGCTACAAATTAAAACCATTTGTTCCGATGTACCCAAAACAACGAATAAAGAGCAGCTGTAACCTTGACCCAGTGAACGTATTTTCCATTTACTCAAGGCATAATATTTTCCTGCCTCAAGTATTAGTAAGTGTACTTCACATGATTCACGTGGCCGGCATACCAAGTTGATAAAAATACGTTTTACATTAGCAAACAATAACTTGGCTAAGGTTGCCTAGAAGGTGTTATGTGCCTCTAGGCCCCTAGGGAGTAATGTACATGTTTGTTGATACGAGTTATTGAACTGAGGGCGTTATCTTATCAGCTATAAAAATAAATTATTATTCGATCGAAACTCATTGTCAGTCGTGGTTGAACATTGCACTCAAGTAGAGGAAGTCGTTCATTTAATTGTGATAATATAATAATATCAATACTTATTAAGTTTCTTCAACATCGAATCAGTTCAAATAGTTTGCCAGACAGTCATCTCTGTTAATTGGTTACGTTTCGTTAGTGCCTTATCGTGAAATAAAAATGTTTTCTTGGAAATTTTACTAAAACGGATCTACTCCGTCTGCGCGGATATTGCATGCCAAGCAGTTGTTTATCAAGCAACATCGTTGTTCGTATATCAAATTTAGCAATTATTTATATTTCCAATCGTGGTTCTTGTATTTGTAAATTGATTTTGTTTTGGCTATCTCTTTGGAGTAAACGTGTTTACGTATTCGTGTAAAGTGATCGAACAAAATTAAGATGTGCCTATTGTAGTTATTAATTATCTTGAAGTTTTAAAACACCGTGGTGTATAATTTGTGATAAAAGAAAAACATCCATCTAGATAGCAGAACCAAAGGTCGCTCTGATTGATAGAGTAATAGTTAACTAATCGTTAAACGGATCTATGAATTTTCTCTTTGCAAGTTTTTATTGTTCCTCTCTGTCTATACGTCAAATTGCCTGCCATGGAATTGACAGTACCTTTGTCCGAAAGTCGTGTCGATGTTTCGTTCAAACTATTTTAACCTCAATTAACTTCAACAACGGAGGTCTTGTTCTCGGGCTAGTGGTCATTTACTTATACATCGACGATCATCATTACTCATCGTTCATGATGAACACGCCGCTGTAGATGCAATTTACTTTCTTCAGCGTGATATGTTGCTTCGTTGTATAACACTGTAAACTATAATTAATCCGTTATTTAGTCTGACAACGTTTCTAATTCGAACACATTAAGTAACAAATGGTGATAGCAAGGGGGTTCTCATGAAAGTGTAAAAAGAGGACATAATGAAAGACAAAAAGAGACTGGAAGTGACTTTAAGTGTTCGTGGTGACGGTTCACTGAGTCGAAACAACCTTAGGAGTAGTAATAGGAGTAACCGCAGTAATGCAAGCAACAATAGCAGCTTACTGCCCTTAAGCGAGATATTCGCCACCGATCGTTTCTCCGCACCTCACAACAGATCCTTTGATATACTCGACAAGTACCGCAGGCAACCGAATCAATATGGATATCCAGCACAAAGCTTGCAAGCATTAAATCATTACCAACAATCAGAAAATAATGGATACGGTATAAGGGAGAGAAACAACCCGTATATTGATTACACAGACCCGTCGAAGCCATATTACTATCAGCAACAGCTGCATAATGTGGGTCAACAACAGTATCAGCCTGTCTATAATGATCCTTCGATCCTGCAAGGGACGTTGCCACGATCTATCAGTCGCCAAGACCAACAAAGGGGCAATCCTGTGTATGATGAGGAGTCCTTTCGTTCAACATTGCCTCGGTCAGCGAGTCGTCAAGATCAGCAACGAGACAATCCGGATTATGGTAATCAGACAATGCATGGCTCGTTGCCACGGTCAATAAGCCGTAATGAACAACAAAGAAACAATCCTGAATATAATGAGGAGCCCTTTCGTTCGACGTTGCCTCGCTCAGTGAGTCGCCAAGATCACCAAAGGGACCATTTGAATTATAATGATGGGTCAATGCAGGGATCTTTGCCACGGTCAATAAACCGTAATGATCAACGAAGAAACAATCCCATTTATAACGAAGAGTCTACTAGACTACATGGGTCAATGCCACGACTAAACCGTATTGATGACCAAAGAGGAAATCCTAGTTACAATGACCCTTCAGCTCGATTGCCTGGCACTTTACCTCGATCAATGAGCCGTCAGGATCACCAAAGGGGTACTCCAATTTATCCCAATACCCATTACACGTTGCCTGCTAAGTACGGACCAAGAAGAGTACGTATAAGCGAACTGGAGCCAATCGTACACGGATATAATGGTAAGTAACCAAGTATAATTCAAGCGTGGCTTGTCCATTTTATGTTGTATCTGTTGCGACTAAAAGGCAAAACACGGTTGCACGGAAGTTATATCTTAGGTATATGTATGTTAGGAATAGGATCCCGAAGAGCGCCCACAGCTACATATATGTAGCCGGTTGGTGCTCGGTAACAAAGCGAACATCCTGAAATGCATAACAATAGTTTTGATGTCAGTTGACGGGACTTGCTATCTACCCTAATATTAGTCTCTTGTTAGTTGCCCCTGAGAGAGGTCTGTCTGCCTAAAACTATGTGAGCTACGTCACCTAGCCGTTTTTTAGTTTTCACCCAGTGCAAAACATCGAAGACTGTTTGGTCGGGTCCTGTGAATGTTGGGGAAGTGCATTACATCTGATTATAAAACTTTTAATATACTGAAATTCTTTGAAATAAAGTCGTGCTTGTATTCCTATTTTTTAAAATGTATTTTAAGAAATGTTTTATTGGTAAGTAATATACATTTTGTACAGTGAAGTCGGGAGAGAAATCCACGATAGAAAGTCGTTTTGAATAGAAACTAATCTAGTCGTTAACCTGCAATATATCACGTTGTATCAAGGTATAACTACCATAAAATATTCTGCTTTCAGCTCAACCACCATAGTGTTTTGAATACTTAGTATCGATATTCTAACTACCCATTAAGCTCACCGGGAACCTGTTTATCTTAACTAGTACGCGACAATTAAATTCAGCGAGGTTATTTATAACTCGTTACAGATTTCTAGCGATCGATTAAACTTTACAGTGCATCCCTGGCTATTTCTAATTGTTTAAGATTTTTATTGTTGTAATATCAAACAATATTTTGCAGTCACTTCTTCTATATATAAACAAAAGGTTTATTATGCGTGTGAGCGTAAATAGGACGACATCTGGGCCAACCCTCCCTCGGGACGGACAACAATAGCTGCAGCAGGGCACTCTCCCCACGTTTACTGGTGCGCTCTAATGAGCCAGCCAGACCGTTGTGTGAGCTCTCAGTACTTCATATGCCTCTACCATAAGTACCCATATTTTGAAATTCAGTGGTGTTTAATAATTTAAAAAAAAATCTTTGTGATGGCGGTCACAAAGTCAGCGGTTCGTGGGATTATGTGTTCCCTCATGGAGTTTACGTTTAAAGCAAGTAAGATGTCCGAGTTGATTGAATTGGACGTTAATTGGCCAGATTTATTGAAAGTTAATCATCTCTAAGATTAATAATATAAATTAAGCTGACCCACTGTTTTTAATATTTAATAGATTCTACCCACAAAGTTAAATTTATGAGGAGATTAGTCATGTTAAATGTTTTTCGAATTTATTTTAATCTTGATCACGTCGATAGAATAGCAGTCGATGCCGTTATAATCGGTACGTTTTGATAATCGCGTGTCACCGTTTTAGCATTTGCACAAAAGGAGCACTGGTTCAGTTAGAAGGTCGACGACTATTTATTGTCTTTTATGTTTACTAAAGTTATACCAAATACAGCCGTGAAGACGCGTTTCTAATTTTTATTCCATTTAAAAAGAAGATATAAAGAATATGATTAGTCGCCATATTATCTTCTCATTATACATCGTGTGACTCACAAAGCTTCTTTTATGTTTTCAAGTTTATGTAGGATAGCCTTATTTGAAAGTTTGCGCTCCATTCCAATCTTTGAGTTCGTTTCGTTTTGTGTAGTGTAGTTAGGTACGGGGTTTATGTAATGGACTGTTACGGTATAAAATCTAATAACAAATGGTTCGTAAACCATAATCTGTATCTCAGAGTTGTGTAATAGTTGGCGATATCGGATAGAAAGTACAATACAGGCAGTGTATAAAGTTGGAGGTTATTTGACCCTGACAAATAATAACGGATGAGCTTTCGTTGCGAGTACAGTGGAGAAGGCGGTGTGGTACCAGGCAGGGTGCGCGTGCCTGAGCCGAGTTCGTGCACCGATGCCTGATAGAAAAGGAGACGAGCACGATTGACACTCGTGAACTCACAGCTTCACTCAAATAACATCGCATTTCGATATTACTAGACCGCACCATACTGTTAGTTTGACTTACAAAATAAACCAAACAACAATAAAAACGTATTTAATTAATTGCTAATCTTTCCTGACGTGTTTTATCATGAACCTTGATCAAAAAACAAAGGCAATACCTACTAGTATGAAGATTAACACCGGATGTAAATAAACCAAGTAAACAATGACTAAGTTTGGAATGTTAAGATAATTTGGATATGAATCTAGGAATGTGATTGGGTAACAACGAAAATTCAAAATCTATTATTAACTGTTACTTAGCTAGGGATCTATCAGTCACGTCACACGAACGTAAATTACCGTGTTTTACTTTCGAATCTTAATAAATAAATGTCATAGATTGTAATTTCGTACATGTTATTATAATGGTGAATACAAAACACCTTTCTCTGTAGCAGTAATTACTATAGTAGTGCACTCATGTTTTTCTTTTGCATTATCAATCTTCGTGCATCCGCGTCTTATTCAACGACGTGAAAGTCCTTGTTATTGTGTATTCTGGCCCCGTGAACTTATTAATTGTTATTGCTGTTACAATGGCGTTTAGCTGAGACACGTAACCTTTTCTGATTTCTCTGACTATTAATCTCGTGCATGAAAAGAGCGTGTTTGCGATCGCCACTTGACGTTGGAATTTTATCGGGGCTCAATCTTATCTTTCCATTTATATTTATAAGGACGTTTCATCCAATGGATGGCACGTGAATATGTATTATTTTATACCTGTCGTAGTTTCTCTAATATCGTATTTGACCGCAGTGTGTCAGATCTAATATACCTGTCGCCTGTAGTCGTATAGAATCTGCAATGTGCACAGGAAACCGTGCGTTGCGGTTAACATCCGTGCTGCGGGCAGATCTCGAAAGTGAACCTGTGAAATGAGTTATTGAAGCGCATCAATAACATGATACCCTGAGAACATGAGCCCCTATCATTAATAATTGTATTTAATTTTGCTACACTGCTTTTCGCTAGCATTTGAGATGTTGTTCTGTCTAATACTACATTTGGTTAATTTAATTTATATCCATAAAATGTAGGAAGAGTGTCTTAAGTTAGTTTTATATTACAAATGAGTGAGAATCCGTAAAATTTTATTAACGTTGTGTCTTGGATTATTCTGCTTAATACAAGACACAACAAAAAACAATGAATTTAAGGAGAGGTCGCTGCAATCTTTTCACGGATTAACATGTTTTATCGCCAACTCCACCTACGGAGAAACAG
Source organism: Apamea crenata (assembly GCA_949629185.1). Taxonomy (NCBI): domain Eukaryota; kingdom Metazoa; phylum Arthropoda; class Insecta; order Lepidoptera; family Noctuidae; genus Apamea; species Apamea crenata. Next base: position 10,018,301 of record OX451363.1, on the reverse strand, counting down.
TAACAAATTCTTACAGAGCTATGTCACCATGACCGTTACTCGAAACTTAGACGCATAAACGTTCGGTGAGAAAAGTGTCCTTTCGAGAACAAGTTTGTTAGTGCTATATTAAGTAGGTCTGAACGTCCATTACTTCTGTGACGCGTGCCGTATCTAATTGGCATCCTTGCATACATTAATCACCCTGCAAGGTGTGCATTGCCTGTATGTAGATCACCGGTTGGACTGCTTTTCGAAAGCTGAAGTCCTGTTCAATAATCTACGGTTAACTGAAAGCCATATCCCAGCTTGCTACGCGGTTTCTAATTTTCTCCGATAGCGGGTAATATTATATCGTTTCGTAGTGTAATTAACTGTCATCTTAACATATTTTATGTAATTAAGTAAATTAATATTGGCATTCAGCAGCAGTTTATATCTACAGTTTATTTCGAGTGCTTTGCTATGGATGTTCAATTCCCCATTAAGTATGTAGATTGCATTCTTCGCCTTGATTTTGCAATTCAAAGTCGTATTGATTGGCTGATTACGGTGTTTGGTTGGTTTGTTTACTATAACGTTAAGTAAACACAAGCATTTTTGTATTTTACCGGTTTATGTAAAATAAAGCTTATTTATAGTTTTTGTTATCAGCTAGAATACCTGTAATTCGGCCAGTTCACGATTGTTTTTCAGTCAGTATTTTGGTGAGGCGGGTAGGTAGGCGGTGTGTAGGTATAAGATAATATATTTTTCACTTCTCATGCTCTAAAAGTTCGTCTTTATGTTGTGCGTAGGCGACATAAAGTCGCTTTTTATGCTGTAATGCATAAAGTATTTTTTTTTTCTAAGACTAAGAAAATCGGGCTCAACAGCCACACGCACAATGAAAGGTCGCAGATTAAAGTCGTTATTTTATTTCATCCGTGGTTTCTATCGTTAATTTAATAAAACTAGATAAAATAGTTGTCATGTATTATTTAAAAACGCAAAGAAACGTTTTTATGACTTGGCAGTAAGCAGTCAGTACCTTAATCGAATGACACATGTAGAATATAAAAAAATAAAACTTTTAAAAAGTTATTGGCGGGAATTAGCTATTTTCTTCTTCAATTTTGCAACATTTTTGATTAATTAAATACTGTTATATACCTACTTTATGCCTGTTTCATTTTCTCGCAATATAAGTGAAAAGCAGAGTGTATAACTTGATAAAGGAGCCATTTTATGCACTAGTTGTACAATCTACTATTTATGGTTCCAATTTCAATTAAATAATGAGAGATCTCTCTCCGACCTCCAGCAATCCTCCCCTTCATGTATATTTTACTTATTCATAAAGTCAATTTCAATTACATGAAAAATACTTTTTAACCGAAGCAAAACGGTGAGTTACGATTTTTTGATACCACACTTACCAATTTAAGTTTTGTTTCGATTTATAACGTGTATAATTTCTAAGTTTGAAATTTATTATTCACAGGCGTTAGATCAACAATATACAGTAAGCAGTGATAAAACCAATAATAACTGGGTATACACAATCGATCACATCGATACGTATACTCATAAAGAATCGAAAGTGTCGGTAACGACATCGGATGTAGATGCGATCAATCGTTACAGATAATGGGTAGGTAACGCTAGGGTAAAAATAAAGGAATCGGTATGCGCCAGGTTGAGACTTTCTATTTTTAATCGGGCGGAGAGGTCGCGGGCGCGGGCGCCGGCGCCACAGCCTCCGCCAGATCTTGTGGTGGTTGCGCGCGCATTCCGTCACCGCGTGCGCCCCGGGCTGCGCGCACTACACGCGTTGTTATACTCAGTTTGGTGTTCACGACTTGTTTGTTTTGATTTGCCGTACCAAATCCGAAGCCGGTTACACTCATTGCATCTATAAACGACATTAAAATTCGATAATAATTTAAGATAAACTTAACAGCTTATAAAATTATGGACAATTCATTTTATCATCAAATTGGACAATGACCTAGTCGGAATGCATTAGGGCGAATAGCCGGCCGGTGCTTCGGTTTGATTGACGTACGATACTAACCAGATAGTATCGTAACGAGAGCCGGTAAATCAACCTCCGCCTACGGACATAGCTGCCCCTATTCAGGAAGTAGTCCGGGACTAGTTCTAAACGAGGAAATGGGTGTGATCAGGAGAAAAAAGCGTAAGTTTACTTTCTCTTGGATTAGATAACTAAGCGGGAGGAAACGCTATAAGAGTACCTTCCTATGTGGTTTTAACTGTTTCCTAATTGGTATCCTTATGTAAATTACCTATGTGATTATATTTTTTTTTTTTGTAAGTTTTCATGCACAATTTCCATTAGACCTGTGTATGACACACACAATATATTTTGTTTGCGAAATCTCTGATGCTTTTCACCTAAATTAACATTTCGTATTGTCAAACGTAGGTAATGTTTTTAACAGCATGCTACAAAATTCTATGGGCTGTTAACTTTGTTATGGTTATGGAAATACTGCCGGGGAACGGATATCGTGCTCTACAACTGTATAATATTCTGTGACAAGCGAGTCAAGGTTCATTATTGTTTTTACGTAGAAAATAACATTCACATTCTATGGGAACTTTTTCATACAATTTCTTATTTTATAGTTAATTAAGTTTTGTATTATTTTTATGAAGTGGGAAGTACTAACTAGATAAATATTTTATGTGGGAATTACTTTGTCGCCTTTTTATTATTCCGTAATACAATTTACATCCTTAATTAGGTACTTCTTGTTCTCTTGTAAGATAATGGCGCTGATTACCTTGTTTACAAACTAAACTAAATTTAAGTTCAGTGCATCTTTTTCTTTCTATCTCATAAAGAAAAGGACAGAAGATAAATATTAGTTTAGTCCTGTCAAATTAGTCAACGCCTGACGTAAATTGACGTATTTTTGTAACCATGTTTTTAATCATGTCTAAGCTGTCTATGGATTATCTTAATTTGACAGGACTAAACTAATATTTAGCTTCTGTCCGTTTCTTATTGAAATATAAAGAAACAGATGCACTGCACTTAAATTTAGTTTAGTTTGTGAACAAGGAAATCGGCGCCATTACTATTTTTTAAGTCATTGTCACTACACTATATGGATTATGTGTACTTGTATGTGTAGTCCGAAATAAAGAATATATTATATATTATTACTTGTATCTGCTATAAAAGTTATGTTAAACTGATCGTAAAGTCAACTAACCCAGCTTATGAGAGTGCAGCCGTAGAAGGACACGCCATATGTGTTGAATTCATGTTCATCCAGTCCATCTAACACCGGTATCGAGTATCGATATAATGCATCCCCGATTCGGTTTGTTTGCCACAAACATTAATCTAAACAATGTTTATTTTACGAACAAACGTGAATTAGAACGTACCTAAAATATTGTTACACGTATATCTGATTTTAATTAAGATCTGACACGGCAAGTAATTGGATAGTAACTTCACACGAATTCCATACGTAACGTAAAAAAAAAAACAATGTTTTATAACATTATAAGTATAACCCAATGTTAGCAGTCAAATTTTACGGCACGTTTCTTTAAAATTTATATTTTGTAACTGTTTATTTTTAATGTTATCATTCTCATACGATATCGTTATTTCCGAATTCCGATATGAATAGGTCATCGTTATTAAAACAAAAAAATCAATAAAACGGCATTGATCGCTAACTAAATATTCAATCATAATCTTTGCAAAATGTTCATCTCCATTTTATAGTTGCGTACATAAATGAACATAATCCTTGCCGATACAAAACCGCAAAACAATGCGCATAATATTACAGTATTATAGGTTAAATACAGCGCAGGCGCACTTGCACTCAGTAACATTTATCGCCAACCGCTTCTGTTCAATAGGCCATACATAACATATTTTACGTGCTTTGTAAATACCTAGTGTGAAGGTGAAACAAAAATGGCTACGATATGCGGTCATCGGTTAGCTTACGTATTCGGGTGGGTCCCTCTAAGTTACAGTGGCCATTGTACTTACGTGTGTTTCGTAAGTGCGTAGTTACGAGTACCTTTAAAAGTATCTGCTAAGTTGTTTTGATCATTATTGACAAAGTATCTCTTGACATTGGGTTATTTTTGAATAGGTTACCCTTTTAACCTTTAACTTTGTCATCTTCTAAAATAACTTTTTTAATAACAACAAATTGTTTCGTTTACTACTTCCTACTACTGGCCACTATACCTACTACTTTGTTATTCCATGATTCCATCGTTCATCTATGAAACATTTTTTGTTCTCCTTTCACACCATAATTACGTGTTTTTCGTGTAAATTGCTAGCCTCCGTTGGAATTATCTTTCATAACTGTGACTAGTGCTTGCAGCGCGTATTCGGACGTGCAAAGAGTACCGTATAGTCTGCAGTCTGTAACACCAAACAGCTTTCAAAACCAGATCACCCTATACCGTCCATTCCCTTCTCTGATTTTTGAATGCAAGGAATCGACTTTCATGTGTTCAGTATTTTACAGAAATCGAAATCAGACGTCCGAAACTTTTAATTTTGTTTATATCACGCATTTTAAAATTCTGCGTAAACTTAATTCATCATCATCTGCCTAGCCTTTTCCCGACTATGTTGGGGTTGACTTTCAGTCTAATTGGATGCAGCTGAATACCAGTATTTTACATGGAGCGACTGCCTATCTGACCTCCACATCCCAGTTACTGGGTAATACGATACCCCTTGGTAAGACTGGTTGTCAGACTTTCGGGCTACTGACGACCCGTAACGACTGTACTTTTTCTTTTAGCATAAGTATTTGCTAAAAGAAAAAGTTAATCTTACTAGCCGAGAGACTGCAGAGGAAGAACTTTGCTAAGGTTTCTTTTATGTCAGGAAGTTATTGTTATTATCCAGAGTTGTCATTTGCATCCACTGTATGTAGATTTAAATTTATGGGCACTGTGTGTGGTGGAAAAATTCAAATAAAATGTGCTGCTTCTAAGTGTCTTTGCGAAAACTAAACATTTGCCATAAAATCCAAAATATGTATATGCACGCCTTAAACATATTTGTAATACTTACTGATAAATGGAGGTAAACATAAAATGGGAAATTTTATTTAGGAGCGCAAATGCAATATATAATGCTGCTATAAAATATAAGAAAGTGTTAGCACAGCGAATATGGATAAAGTTCATGAATACACTTAACATAATGGTGCTATACCGTTGTAAATGATGAATGTATGAAGTCATACATTTAGTATATTTACGACGTAATGTTCTCGAGGCCGCAGCGGTGGCGCAGGCAGCAAACACAGACATTTACGTGTTTACACCCGTTACTACAAAGTGTACATAGCCCAGTACGGCCATTAAATCAAATTGCCACTCTTAATTTAACATTAACGGACCGCTATCAAGCTCAGGATTTATTCCTGTCATCAAAGCTGCAATTTCTTACATTGCTTCTAAGTTTTTACCGTACTTAGGCGCCGTCGCCAACAAAAAGTGCATTCATTACATACTCGATGAAAATTGCTTCACTGCTCTTACTTAAATTACTTTCATAAAGTACCTGCAGCAATTATTTATTAGTTACATGCTTTTTCGTTAAATTACTTACTGAATCATTTCACAACATTGACTTTCACCTGTCCGTTACATTTAGATTGGAACTAAATTACCATCATTCCTAGAAAAGAGCATTTTCCAATAAGACTACTGTAAAATGAGAGTCACGAATCCCTCTGTAAACTATCACGACTTGTTCTGGGGTACAATAGTTGTGTAGTTATTCTATTAAGCTTATCCGGGGGTGAAAGTATCGCAACTGATTGGCTATTGTAATGCACAAGACAGGACGCGGGCCCGACCATTCGGGATCATGATTTCACTGTGGTCCATTCATTCGTCTCGACATGTTGATTGTCGTGCGAACGTTACAGAATGACGCGCGATCATTTGTTATTCAATTCCGTACTGTTTGCATTGAAGATCTGTGGAATTAGAAATCCGGTTGCGTAGAAACGTATCATCAATAATTGTCGCAGCGCATCGTTTGTCATTGGTCTTTGGAACAAAGCATTTCTCTTAGCGATAGCGGTCGCAGGCTTAACATTTAGCAACTGATAGTTCACAATCGTGACGACCGTAAGCGCAGGTGATACGTCACACAGTCATAATGTCTATGTCGTGATGGTTTATTTTTGAGCTCATGATCGTTTGAGCGGTGACCTTGCAAACATATGCACCGCATTGCATACAGCGCATTGTTCCTATTCACGGGAGGGTCAATAATTAGTTCAGTGCCGGCGGCACTTTTAAACGCCCACTATCCTATTAACTCAAAGAAGACCTCGTTCAGTTCAGGATAATTTGTTTACTTGCTTATAGGGAAGTCTGGTACTCATCTTTTAATTATGTATGTAACCTGACAAGTGGGTTAATTGGTCTACATAATAACGTTGTATTATTCTCACGAATATCCATTTTCATATTAATGTTTGACCTTACACTTGCTGACAATAGATATACATGAGCATTGCGCAAGTGGCGGAACTCAGTAGTCCGAAACAATACGCATTATATAATGAATGGTTCAGATAACAGACATGTAATTAGCTAGTATGGATTAATTAATCTATACATATAAATAAAATTTAAGTATCTGTTTGTAATGTCAAATTAACAGCAATATGAAAGTATATACGGTACTTATAACTTCTGTCTGTTTGTTCCGGCTAATCTCCGAAACGGATGGACCGACCGATTTTGACTAGCAGATACCAGAGGGGCAATTCTCGTAGTAAGAACGTTTGACAGATTGAGACTGAGATCAGAATCTGATCTCAGTCTCAATCTGTCAAAAATATCTATGATTTCTCTACATTTTTGACATTGATTGTCGCTGAGATGAGATTGCGACTAGATTTTGAACGTTTTTAATTACGAGAATTGGCCTCCTGATGTTATAAGGAGTAACTTAAGCTTATATTTAATAAAAAAGAATTAGGGTTCCGCGCAAAAAATACAAAAACTTTCTTCCTTTTCAATGGAGGCACACATCCACGCGAGCGAAGTCGCGGGCACAGCTATGTAGTTGAATAATATTTGTCATTGAGCTGAACGTTCTGTATTCGCTTATCAATTACAAATTCAGCAATGACTTATAATTGCAGATAAAATACAGTAAAGGGTTTTGCAATGATAAGAATGTTGATGGATGACATAATTAATACAATTCTGGTAATAAATGTATTTAGCAACGATATTTTGTAAACATTATCGACCGAACGCATTATCTTTATAACCTATGCTCATGGAAATTGGGTGCGGTTAGAGCGTGATAACAGTAGCATCTATGCTCTAATAACAAAATACCGCGATGGGTTTATAGGGCAAGCACACAGTGGTGTGCATTGCATAACGGCATATAAGCAGTGCCTACCTCGACAAATCACCATAAGCCTGTCAATTACATTTAAGAAACTCACTAAATTATCATACCTAACAAAAACAAAATCTTCATACAAACACGCGGGGCAGTAGGCAGTCGCCATTCGGCCTACTCGGCTCCCGTACTATTCGCACAGTGTCATTGGTCTTTACTCGTTCAAGTTAATACGACGAAATTAAATTCCTGCCTACCTATTCTGAAAACCAATGCACGCCACTGCAAGCACATGTGCATTTATGATAATAGGCAGTATAAGCTGGCCTACCTCGTTGGTCTAGAGGTCGGGAAAAGTGTCATCAGGTATTTCTCAGTAGAAGCCCGGAGCCTAGATTTGTGCCCAATAGGCTGGCCCTCTATCATAGGTCTTCAACGTGACTCGCGAAATGTGGGTGTATTCTAAGTACCCCTTTGGGACTTACAGGCGTGAGGCTTTTGGTGTGTAGTATTAGTTTAACATGCTTTTTTGTTATCACAGGTGAATCCGTATCCGAACGAGCGGAGAGTGAAGCCCGCGTGGTCAGCGACCAGCGATGTATCGAGGTCCGTATAGCGCGCACTGCTGGTGGCCTGGGGCTCAGCATAGCTGGTGGAAGAGGCTCCACGCCTTATGTCGGCGATGATGACGGCATCTTCATCTCTCGAGTCACATCTAATGGACCCGCTTATATGGCTGGACTTAGGGTGAGTGCGCTATAACATTTCTATATTTGAAGTCATATCAAGTTATGGAACAAAAAACTGAATGTCATATTTAACAAATTTCAAATTCCATTGCAACTAAAAACTTATTAGGACCTTTTCTGGTTAAGTGGCGATGGAATGAAATTTTTTTATGATTTGATTATGAAAACAGCTATAAGTTAGAGAGCAACACCAAAGACATGGCGGGTGTACTACCATCCGATATTAATGCTGAAACAATCTCAAATGCGCCTGTAATTATACCAGCAGCGTTTTTATAAAAAAAAAAATCTTCCCTGTCGGAAATAAGTGTGGTGGTTGTTCTTCCCCGAACGAGCCCCTTTTTAGGGTTCCGTAGCCAAATGGCTAAAACGGAACCCTTATGGATTCGTCATGTATGTCTGTCTGTCTGTCCGTCCGTCCGTATGTTACAGCCACTTTTTTCCGAAACTATAAGAACTATACTGTTGAAACTTGGTAAGTAGATGTATTCTGTGAACCGCATTAAGATTTTCACACAAAAATAGAAAAAAAAAAACAATAAATTTTGGGGGTTCCCCATACTTAGAACTGAAACTCAAAAAATGTTTTTTCATCAAACGTGTGGGGTATCTATGGATAGGTCTTCAAAAATGATATTGAGGTTTCTAATATATTTTTTTTCTAAATAGTTTGCGCGAGAGACACTTCCAAAGTGGTAAAATGTGTGTATTACCAAATGAATGATAAAACTAAAAAAAAATATATGATGTACATACATTACCATGTAAACTTCCACCGAAAATTGGTTTGAACGAGATCTAGTAGGTAGTTTTTTTTTAATACGTCATAAATTGTAATTGTACAGAACACTCGGTGCGCGAGTCCGACTCGCACTTGGCCGGTTTTATAGAGTACTATGACTATAATATAACAACAAGTTACTTAAATGGCGTATACATTTACAAGTGTTAGATAGTGTTGATTTCCGTTTCTAATCATATGAATCACAACTGGAAGTATTAATGTCGTCGTTAAATTATTATTGTATCCGCTGAATTACTTTCTTCTCTTTTGTTTTATTTGAGGACTGACATTAATTATGTAGCCCGTAGCAGCCTTCCTATTATCGAAAATGTATGAATGATCATTTAATGAGGTAAAGTCAGCAATAAGTTGGCTAACTTTTACATATCATCCAAATTGATACGAAATGGGTTGATACATTGTTTTTTTTTTTTGCATTTCATGTAATAGCTGAGGCGGTTATCACACTGCACCGGACTCCGGTGTGCGGTGCTGCGGTTTTTAACTTTGACTGTCGACCGCACGGAGATGCGTTGTCAGTGTGTCATACCCTGGGTTTTTGTATGCAAATCAAGTTTCTAAAGTCAAAGCTAAAAACCGCAACACCGCACAGTGGTGTCCGGTGCTGTATGATATCCGCCTAAGCTATTAAGTACATGACATACAAAAAAGCAATAGCCGCCTAAGAGATAACACTCAACATTATTATATCTGTACACTTTTTAGAAATATTTTGCTCGATAGTAAAGATTAAAAAAAAAAACAAGTGTAAGACCGCCTTCCTTTGAGATATACAATATCTATCTTATTTTACCATGTATGCATACACATATGTATATATAAACAGACAAGAAAAAAAAAACGGAACAGAAAAATAGGTACAAAGGTGATGCTTATTTTATAAGAAATCTCTTCCAGCAGGTACGCATACATTTACATATAGTCCTAACGCAGGTATGCGTTAGGACTATATGTAAGCAATAGTATGTAAGTTGCAATAAAAACGTTTATATTGTTTCAGGTTGGCGACAAGGTGCTCTCAGTGAACGGTACGTCTGTCGTAGAAGTGGATCATTATTATGCAGTGGAAGTACTTAAAGCAAGCGGGCCCACGCTCACACTTGTCGTGACCAGAGATTCACCCAATTCGACCAGGTAAGCACCGTTTGTTCCTTATCTTAATGTTTCATCACCACTGTTGCAATACAGATTGCGACAACCTAAATTATTTAGAACAGATCATGAAAGTTTGAGTGCAGTCTGTTACTTAAATGTTTTTGTGCAACATTTGGAGTGATTTAGTATGAGTAATAACTATTTTACATCATCATTGATTCAATTTACGTGAATTTTAAATCTAGGATAGATTTTCAGGTCGAATAGTAGCGGTACGTATTTGGAATCTGTAAATTGGCGTAAATTTTCAACCTTTACGTACAACACGGGCATAATTAATAATAATTAATTTAATTTAGAACTCACAGCCGAGCGCCGAGCGGAGCGAGCCATCATTCCATATCAAGCACCACCGACACAGTATCAACCCTAGAAAATGGACAGGTAAACATCTCATTTAATATTCACGCCGCAATGTATGTATTATGTAAATCACAACACATATGCAACGCAGTTCTTAATGTTTTATTGCAACAACTGTATCGATAAACACGCGAGTCATTCTTCGAACAGGTTCCGACGGGTCGCGGTATACCGACTAAACCGCTTATCATCAGCAACCAGTATGCGCAAGAGTTCGAGCCCGAGTATAAGGAGCAAGTGATGAATCAAACGGTGCCGACGATGGTGACCACTGTGACGAACTACAGCCCGTCCCCCACGGGGCCGGCCACGGCGGAGACCTACCAACGACTGCAAGCGTCGCCGCCGCCTCCGGTTACCGAGCCATACATACCGCCCGGTAAGTTTAAAACATATTTTTTTTTTATAAAAACTTGTTATAAGTGTACACTTCCCTTATGTCGAGTGAAGAAAGTGAGCCAAAGTGCCTAGTTATTCCGTCCTTCCGCATCCCACCTGTGTCGTTGCTAAATAGCTTCCGTGAAAATAAACAAACTAAAGCCGGTTTGATGAATATACATTATTTACAAACAGAGACCTTTCAGCGCGTCTGGCACGTTAATCTGTCAGCCTCGAACATCGTAAATTATTCTATGAAAGTCGTCACAGGCAATCGAAAAGCTCAATAAAACCTGAATACCGGTCTAACCTTTAGATACAGGTATTTCCTCAGCCGGGTTGCGGAGGTCAGACGTCAGTTCACCGTCTAAAATACAGATAGTGTACGCATCTGGTTGGACTGGAAGCCGAACTCGATGCTCGTGGGAAAAGGGCAGGCTTGCGCATTTACCCAAGAGATGAGATGTAAATTAAGATCATTAATAGCGGTATCGGTACACACCTTTGAACTTAAATCTTAACTATCACTTTAAGTTAGCATCTTAATGGAATTTTGCCCCACTATTGAACTTTAAAACAATGCGACTGCGACTCGACAATAAAATGTCACATGTATTGAATGAGAGAATAATCAATTAATTAATTCTATACACCGTCTGCCGGAACATAATGGACATACATTTATGCCATTAATATACCTGACATTCTAAATTAAATGGTAGTGATAGTGATTTAACTTCAAAGTCGCGCTTTAAGGCCACTTGCCACGGGCCTGCGGGCGGTGAGTAATGGGTAGCTCACCGTCCGATCAGGACCAGGCCCGTGCCGGACGGCGCGTTGTGTTCCACGCGCGCCTCAAAGAGATGTCAGCAAAGGACGGGGCCCGATAGAGCCGAAGCCTGCCAGGGCGGCGGGATCATCCGAAAGGTTAACCGCAGCCTAGGAACAGAAAGGGCTAAGGAAGGAACACGGGTGGGTTTTAGTCAGTAAAAGTCTGACACTCCCTTCCGCTCCACCCAGAACGGTCATTTGATGATTTCCCATCCAAAAAAAAAAAAAAAAAGGCCACTTGCAGACGCCCGTTTCTTCCACCGGATCAGAGGGCATAGTGCGAGTTTTTCTACCTACTCGATGGCGTTAACGTAAACTCAGATTTGTATGGAATGACAGCAGTGCTATCGAGTTTCCACTAGATGGCGCTGCTCTAATACCGTACAAAATCTGCGTTTACGTTCACGCGATCGAGTAGGTAAAAAACTCGCACTACGCCCTCAGATCGTGGTTTTCACTCCGTATGAGTTGGATAGCGAGCGGTCCGGTGCATGCCATACTTCCGAAATTCCGGTGGTGTTAAAAATACAATATCTTAAAACAACAACAATTCCGGTGAAAAAAAAAACGATGCTTATCCGGTGAAAAATTGGACGTATACAAGCGGACTAAGACTGCCATAGTTACACATACCGTCTATAAACCACAAACCGGACTAATATTTTTTTTTCTATTATTTCTAGTTTATCAACAAAAGGTGCTAGTCCATACGACTCTAATCCGCGACGGCGCCGGCCTTGGGTTCAGCATAGCCGGTGGGAAGGGCTCCCCTCCTTACCGAGACGACAGTGACGCCATCTACATCTCCCGTATCTCGCCTCAAGGTGCTGCCGCTAAGGATGGCAAGATGCTGGTCGGCGATAAAGTTGTTTCTGTAAGTTTTGCTTACGTACGTCCTATGACAACACCACCAACATGATTCTTAGCAGTTTAACGATTATAGGTAGACCAATAAATAAATGACAACTTTGGACAGCTTACATTATATTAGGATCGGGCTATACCAAAAGAGCGAATGCGCTTTCTATTCGCACTCTTTAATTTTTTTTTTTTGTGTAAACTGGGACAGTATTATTTGGTCTATCCTTTAAACATGATGTGAAGAATATCAAGAAAATAATGCTCTTGTTCTGGTCGTATATTCGTTTGGTCTAAACCCACCTTTAAACTATGCAAATGGCGACGCTATACACGATTGAGAAATTGACAAGCAACGAGAGACAAAGTACAAAAGCGAGCAACGTTTTCGTATGATGATTGTACAAGTTCAACTCGGATTGAATACTAATTCAACCGTGACATCATAAGAAGACACAGTAAAGTTGTGCTTTCAAAAACATTTTAATTCCATTGAATGCAGAAAACACGCTTTTGCTTTTAAGATAAGCAAATATGGCTTGGCGACTCCGCAAGCGAAAGCTTGTATAATAAGAAAGCAATCATGTTAAAACATTATTCAGAATTTATATTGAGATTTATTCTTTGGCCTAAGTCAAGATAATGTAGCTAGAAGCTGTTTTACATGAAAAAGGAATTTGTAAACATTAATTATATTAATGTAGTAAACATTTAAGTACGAAAGCCAGCTAACCCAAAGACTTAATATAGATTTATTTCCTTAGATAAACGGCGTAGATATGGAGAGCGCTCCTCACGAAGCAGCCGTTTCCCTGCTCACCGGACACGAGAGATTTGTAAGGCTTGTTCTACAGCGGACAATTACAACGGAACAAGGTAAATATACCGCTTAATTTACTTGCTTCTATGTAGGGTATTTGGAAAGCTTGCCAGATCTATTGCTTGTATTGGCATTTTATTTCGCAACAAAAATGACGCTATCAAATGAACTGATGAATATTTTTACGATGTAGTGGGTCTGACCGTAGCATAGAAACAGCTTGGCTTAATTCTCGTCCATTAAAATATATTTTTTCCTCGTTTAGGCGAGTCGATGCAGCGGAAGTCAACATCAGACGAAGTGAGAGAACACAAGACCAGCCTGCAGAATGTGAACGTCACTCCGACACAAAAACCCACCTCGAATCACATAAGCACACCTATCGGAAATCACACTCTCACTCACAGCGCACCGGCTGTACAGCCCGCACCGACACCCGCGCCCGCACCGACGTACACCCCCGCACCGACACACGCGCCCGCACCGACGTACACTCCCGCACCGACACACGCGCCCGCACCGACGTACACTCCCGCACCGACACACGCGCCCGCACCGACACACGCGCCCGCACCGACGTACACTCCCGCACCGACACACGCGCCCGCACCGACGTACACTCCCGCACCGACACACGCGCCCGCACCGACACACGCGCCCGCACCGTCGCCGCAGCCACCCGCGCCGGTACACAAACAAGCAACTTTCGCTCCCACCGTCGCACCGCAACCCGCACCGCGAAAACTGAGTCAACCGAACGGACAGGTGAGGCTTAGTGATCGCTTTCTATGGATTTCTCGGTTTAGATTTAATTTTGGGAATATAGCCTTAATATAGACGTTGATTAGTCTAATTGACTTCCATTTTTGCACATTAGTTTTACAAAAATAACATTTAGTTTTGAAAATGCTGTTGTTGTAGTTGGACTAATACCTTATTTGTTAAATAAAAAAAAAAACCAACAAGTTGCTTTAGAATTCAAGTCAATAATATGCTTTATGTGCACATTAGCGACGCAAATAAATTCAAAATTAAACCTCGTTCACTCCAGGCCAAACCGACAACTAACAGTACGAGCACACCCCTAACTCCCGGCGCCAATAACGTGCACGGATCTAGCGACGATGTCTTCGACGATATTCAGGTAAGATTCACTTACTCAATATTAACTTACCCCGATTCGCAGGTGATGGTATTGGTTTAACACGTTCACATCCGAGCTTTTACGTCATAGCTTTACCACAATTGTGTGCGGCGCATTATCTGTTTCACTTCACTATGTAGATTAGTTGAAAGTCGGCGATGACATTTAGCCTCCAATAGCTGCGAATGGTATTACGTTCGATGCATTCCGAAATATAGAGCTCATATTTCGTGATGTTCGGATTTTATATCGGTCACAACTATTCATTTTCGGTTGAATGCGATCTCCGTACTTTATTTGCATTTACCTGCTTCACTATCCTATAAAACATTCCACATTTCAGACCTTTGTTACTATAAAACCTCATGGGTTAAAGTATAAATCATATTTATTAAAACCTGGTTCGAATTATTGTAAGTAAACAAAAAAAAAAACATGCTAACGTATCATTACATTTATTCTAAAGTTGTACGGTGTAATATTATCATTATGTATTTTAGTAATTATGCACATTTTATTGTATTCACTAGTTAAAGCATAATTTAAAGCTTCAGCTTGACCTTGTATAATTGCACTATCGCTAATAAACATTGTCAACGCTACATTGTTTATAACTTTGCCATATTACACGATTATTAACTATTTATTGTTACTATATAAAATATAATAAATTATTATACAAATATGTATGTAAAAAAGTATGTTTATTATGTATGTAGGATTCCAGAGTAAAAATAGAACCAACTAAATGGAAAATATCTTTAGTCACAATATTAGTTGAATAAAGTAACCAACGAGTTATGGTAGCATGTAGATTTCTCGTAAACATCTATAAAAGCACTATTTTTAATTTTTCAGATATTT
This sequence comes from Apamea crenata, assembly GCA_949629185.1. Taxonomy (NCBI): domain Eukaryota; kingdom Metazoa; phylum Arthropoda; class Insecta; order Lepidoptera; family Noctuidae; genus Apamea; species Apamea crenata. Next base: position 10,002,968 of record OX451363.1, on the reverse strand, counting down.
AAAGCTGGAAAGCTACGGGGTTTATCAATTAAAGTAAAGAAAATGCAAAATCTTTTATTTAAATTTCATGATGCATCGGATAACTATCCGATGCATCATGAAATTTGAAGATGTTTGTCAAAGAACTACAAGCCTCTTCTTATAGGAACATAATATAATAGAAATAGAAAGAATATAATATTTAACTGGTCTCGAAAAATATGAACAGCAGAACATACCGGCTGGTAGAGACGTCGACGCACAAACTGTAACCATGGATGTATTACATATTTTTTTTTTAACAAGTGACTTATAATTTCGACGCAGGGGTCATTGAAACTTTTAGTTGGTTATTAAAAAAAAAATGCTGTTCCAAAATTTCTACGCTAGGGGGAGAAATCTAGAATCTAAAATCATGTGCTGAATTCATGGTTAAGCCGGTTGCAGACCGAAAACTAAGCTATGCCAAGGCTAAACTAAGCTATGCCAAGCAAGCTAGGCTAAGCTAAGCTAGAAATAAATAGCGTGCACACCAACAGCTAAGCCAAAGCTCCATAATCGCTACTAAACGACCGTGCGTACAACAAAGAACACTGGACAGCACTGGCGAAGGATGTGCAAAGGGTGTGCGGGGTAGCGGGAGGGGCTTAGCTTAGCTCGTGTAGCTGCGCATCGGCATACACAACTAACTTAGCTTCGCATATTTTAGTTAGCTCACATAGCTTAGTTCGCATAGTTTGCGGTCTGCACACAAGTATGGAAAACTGCGTCAGCTATGCGAGCTAAGCTAAACTAACTTAGCTTAGCTCTTGGTCTGCAACCCGTATTACAGTTTGCGCGTCGATGCCACCCTGTATATGTTTTAGGTCACAGCAAGCTTTAACATAAAGTGATGCTAAAGTATCAATATTTGATTACCTTTACAAAACTTTATAAATAAAAATCCGAGGATGTTCAAATAGAAAGATTTCCTTTGTTTTAGATTTCCTCGTATAATTTTTATAGTTATCAATGGCCCGGTTTCTGTTATGCAACAGCAACTCCAAACTAAACAAGGGAGAGATGAAAGTAAATAAAAATACTAAACTTCTTCTATTAAGGCCCCCTGCACCGTTCTGTTTCTGTGAATCGTTTGAACATAGCAGAGACAGAATCATCGTACTGTCTCTGCTATCTTCAAACGATTTTTAAGTATGTTTAACCTTAAATGCAATTAGTGATTTGGGTCGAAATAAAAATAAGGAGGCCGAAGACTACACCTTAGATCATGGTGCATAGAATAGACAAAAAAAAAAAAACACATTCGAAATCATAAAGCGAAGACCTTATAAATTCCTTAATTAGACGGAGCCTCGAGTTATGTTACTGAGGGTACAAAAAGCTTCTTCACTTCTTTAAACAGGATTGTGAGGTAAAGCGTTTACCGATAAGAGGGAATAAGATGTTGGTATACTGGCAATAGCCGTAGTAAAATTTGTGCGCAAGAGGATTAGTTCCGCTGTGTCAATTACCTCGGTAATCTTAGTCGGATAGCACTTAATGTTCAAGTTTGCTGGAGTAAAACATAAAGCTGCAATTGTTTTTTTTTTTCACTTGAAAGTGGGGCTTGTATTACTTTGCTTATGTATAAATTCTTTTCAAAACTTGTTTAGACTTCTGGCAATTTTTCGGGGTAAAAATGATACGCTACCATGGCCGAATCTACTCTCCTTTCCCTGCACTAATAAATTTAGACTGATTCGATGTGAACGTGTTAAACGCGCAGCCGACGCGGCCGATTACCAACGAGGACTTCCAAGCGATGATCCCGTCGCACTTCCTGGGCGGCGCGCGCGCGCGGCCGGCGGGCCCGCCCGAGCGCGGCGTGCGCGTCACGGTGGAGCGCGCGCCCGCCCTCGTGCTGCCGCCGCCGCCCGCCGCGCTCGGCCGCGTCACCGAGACCATCACCAAGTCCACCTTCACCGAGACCACCGTCACCCGCATCACCGACAACCAACTCGTGGAACCACTCATCATCGAAGTAAGAATGCTGACCGACGACAACAACTTACGACTCGTTCATAAATATGAGGCCACGGTTTCCAATGGCAATTTTTAATCTCGAGGGTTTACCAAGTCCATGCTCTCTACAGAAGTGGTGGAAGCACCATTACTTTTTCATTATAAGAATTAAGTATTTTTAGAAACAGGTGAAAGGTAATATGCACGTTTCCTGGTATGAAATGGATTAAGCCAACATAGTTTTCTTTTAATTGAAAATTAAGTAATGTCGGTAACGTTGCTCACTTTTCAATCTTAATCTTCTACAACAAAACAAAAATTAACCCGTTTGTCAGTTTTTTTTACATCTACTATTTTGTGTAGGTAAGTATTACGGCACACTAATGTGCGCGATTTACAAAAAAATCTTTATTAATCCATTCCGCCTAATTTCGAATATGATTCAACTTGTGAAGGGGAAAATACGCATGTTGTATTTTTAACGTCGTTTGCTCATGCACTGAAAAGCTCTAACAGAAGACTGGGGCATCGATATTTTTAGCAACTCATTGTTAGACTAGACTCAGTTGAAAGAAAGAAAGAAAATATTTGGGACACACATCGGAAATACTAACAGTTAAAAAGGAGCATTTAAAACTAACAAAACTACATTAAAAAAATATACAAGAAAAAAAAACCTGTGCGAGGCCAAAAGGCTCATATCCCAGCATATTGCTGCGATATTTAAAAAAATAAATACCGCAGCGCTGAGTTGAGTTTGCATTTAAAGTAAAATACTTACCATACAAATAGAAATAGAGTGGAATGTCCTTGGGGTATGATAAATATGATATTTATATTTCTACGAATAAAAAAGAGCCACATTCACTGATCCGGAGACAACAAAGAATAAAAACAGAACTGGTCCCAATGTGTTAAATTGTAATATCTACATGTTCATACACAGCAGTAGTGCTGTAGGAAATGGTAACGATAAATATTATTTGATAGGTTTTATTATCCTTCATTTATTAATTTTTATCACCATCTAGATAAAATTAAATAATTAGCGATGGTAAATCTGAACATGAAATTCGTCTTATCGATCATTTAGATCTAAAATACTTACTAAAGACCTGTCTACATCATGTCCGGCTTTGGACCTCCCAGGCCGAGATCTATAAACGTTACTTAGCACGTGCTTTGGCTTAGACATGTTCCCGACTCCATCTTGCGCTTGTAGTTTAGCAGTTGCGCGACGGTGACAGGAATAACGCATAGCGACGGAAAGTACGAGTTAAGTTACGTTTTTATATCTAAGCTTGAGTGCCCGGATGACCCGGAGCCCGAACATGACAGGTGTCGACAATTTCATACCAAATAAATACAAGCAATCCGTGATTATGTGGATAAAAGACGAGTGAATTCTGAAACTACAACGGTAGTCTTTCTGGGTCTAAACGATAACTGCCTTCAGTCCGGTACGGCTAGATGCTCACAATTTTGACATACCTAACTAAAATGGTCTGGCAGAAGAGGTACAGATGTTCCGAATAATGAGCGTTGAGACTAAATGCAATGAAAATAGATGTAAATATTATATTACATGAGTATTTCCCTTTTACCGCGGAAATTAAACAGCAAAATCATTATCATAAGTTGTGCATTCAAAATTGGGCAAACACTGCATGACATCATTGCATACCACCTTTCAATCTTCGTAGTTAGCACGCAGTATGAGCGCAGTATTTTCATGTTATAACTTGATGTTCGGATAGGGGATGGGTAGAGAAGAGGTGATCCACATTTCTTCTTATTGACATCAGCTAAATCTTAAACCATAAAAGGCGACTAAGAGTGAGTTTTGGGTCATTCATGAATCACCTTACACCTACATGGATTAGTGATGTACCGTTCCTGGGAATATTAGAAACAATGAGATTTAGAGATTTTTTATATTGAAATGACCAATGTTGGGAAACACTTGTTGGCAGTCACGCAACCCGTGTTCAAATACGAATCATGACTCCAAACACCATCCGAAAACAGAGCAATAATATAACACTCCTATAGGATTAGTTGTCAACAAACATAATTTCTCGGATAGAGAGCTACTATCCGGCGAAGTTATTTTGTAATAAAAAAAAAACATTAAGTCTTAGCAAGGTTTGGGATGTTATCTCAATTGGTCTACGAAGGCTGGTAATAAAATGAAGCAGAACATTAATTGCGACTAAACGGAAATATTAAAAGTTGTTTCCTTTTTGTTACAGGAAGTCATCTTAGTCAAAGAAGGAGGATCTCTTGGATTTAGTATTATCGGTGGAACCGATCACTCTTGTGTGCCCTTCGGTGGAAAGGAACCTGGAATATTTATATCGCATGTAAGTGTTGTTGAAACATATACAGGGTTAAATTAAATTGCTAGAGTAACTCCGCAGACGTGATGGGTAAAACATGATAAAAAAAAATATAAATTAATTTGATAACTTTTTTTGTAGGGTCATCGACCGCAGTTAGTGTGTTTACTTGAAATATCAGTTTAAAAAATCAGTTTTTTGTGTAAATTTCACATACGTGATTGGTATTGATACCTAAATACGATAAAACATATTTTCTTAACGGATACAGGGCTATACCTTATGAAGTTATGATATAATATATTATGCAATCTGCGTTTAGTTCTCAAACAAATAAACAATTATAAGCTTCTGGAAAAACAAGTTTAAGACCTACCCATAAAGTTCAGTTTGCGAAGAAAATTAAAAAAAAAAATTATGACTTCAATTGTACTAGTAATTGAGACCTTAGGTTCGAAATTATACCATAACTGTTTATTGAGAAGCCAACCTCGGCCTTGGCGACATGATGTACCTAAATTCTCGTTTACACGATGCGAGGTGAGAATATCTATGAAACAAAGAGTAAAGCTCTCCTCATAAAAAACAAAAGATTGACCAAGATTTTTGATGACCATAAACAGGTGGTGCCTGGTGGAGTGGCCGCTCGTTCAGGCAAGTTGCACATGGGCGACCGTCTACTGAAAGTTAACGGTGTAGAACTGCCGGGCGCAACGCATCGCGACGCCGTGCAACTGTTGCTGCAACCGGGCGGAACACTTTCGCTCTCCGTGCGACACGACCCTCTGCCGAATGGATTCCAGGTTTGTGACATCATCACACTGTACACAAAACACCGTGACATGGGATTGAATATTTTCTTTATTAATTTATTGTAATTTTTAAAAGTTTCATAATTAAGAAATACGTTTTACTATTGTAAGCAGTTTATAATTGTTTTCTGTATAAAAAAAAATCGAGTAACAATACAAAGATTTTCTATTTTTTCATTTGAATTATTAATTAATGAATTATTAATCTGAAATAAGGGAATAATATTGTAATTCAGAACATCCTACATATATAAAATACTTAGTAATATTTCTAATGTCTTTAACCAAGCGTTTGTCAATAGTTTTTGTACAATCCTGTGTCACACAATATCTGAAATGAAATACAATAAATTTGAAGAAACATTTTTCTGTGACAAATACTCTTTAACTTTACAAAATACAGTTCCCACTATTGGGTATGTCTTGTTATGAATATTCGTAATCTGTGTGTACATACAAACACAAACGTAAGCGCGCAATGTTTTGCATGTTATGCAAGTAACCGAATTTGTGGATTTAATGGTGAGAAGTTGAAAGCATAATGTGAATTCACGAGTAGAATGATTTGAGTATTGTCGCTTACAGTAGACATTTGGCGGTATACAATAATAAAGAGTATGCATAACGCTTATGCATTGATGCACATGATTGTTCAACATTTATACTGACAAAAGCATCTAGTATGTCTTTGCTAAGAATTCTGTCGCTTATCTACTAGCGTGTTTCTTGTTCAGTGACGCAACCTTTTGAGTCTTGAACAGTACATTGATACGAGTTTTATTTTGTCGTTATAAAACGCAAACAATTGTTTTGTTCCACACGTTCGCAACACGGCCACCGCCACACGTTCAGGGTCTCATACAAGTTGAGATTGTTGACGCAACTGTAAGTGTGAACGTCGCTCGGCGATCTCGAACTTATGTGTGTTACTTTACCAAATATATATGTCAGTCTCCAACCCCTCATCCAGTCAGTCCGTGTGCCCAGCTATCGTCGTATTCGGAATGGTTATTTCGTAATACAGCTTTTCCTTATTAGAACGCGACTTTTCATCTTTAATAAGAAACCTTTTTGCTTATAGCTCTTTCTACTGTCATGCCAATTACACTGAAACTTAGACCCTTTACAATTTTGTCTGTCATGTGCTAGGTTTTTTTTATTATCTAGAATGTTTTTGTAAATATTTAGTATGAAAGCTTCTGTTACTTTGAGTGCATGAGGTAATGTGTTGTGGCTTTGCATGTTACAAGTGTTTGTGAATGTAGTTATTCAAGTTACCCGATTGAAATAGCAAACATTCTAATCAGGTATTCAATTTTTGCCTTAAATATTTTGAATCAATGCCTATAGATTTTTTATTATATTTTTTTTCCGCAATTTCAACTTTGTTTACTCTCCAGGACCTAACCATAGTCAAACAAGAAGGTGAGAAGCTAGGAATGCACATAAAGGGCGGTTTGAACGGTCAGCGTGGCAACCCTAACGACCCTAATGACGAGGGAGTCTTCATATCGAAGATAAATAGCGGTGGAGCCGCCAGGAGAGACGGTAGACTGAAGGTGGGTACATTACAGCTACGCCGAAATAATATTTTGTAGCGCCACCATACTTTAACACACATGTAAACATAGAAAACTGATTTGATCCCCATTTATTATTTAGACCACCCACTCTGTCACCCCTTGTGGTGTACAAAATAAAGAGTATTCTATTCTTGATCTGGTTTTAAAGAACTCAAACTAAGTCCATGTTGATGTAAGGAGTTCAACCTAAGAATGCGTAGTCATGAAACAAAATATTTTCCCCGTGACAGGTTGGCATGCGTCTATTAGAAGTGAACGGTGTGTCGCTCCTCGGCGCGACGCACAACGAAGCCGTGAACGCACTGCGATCTGCCACCAATGCGCCGCTACACCTCGTCGTGTGCTACGGATACACCAGGCCGGAGAAGATCACTGTAAGATCATCGACTTCTCTTAAAGCTCGGCGGAAATATTTGTGGTCTTCCCAGTATAGTCACCAAGCCAGCACGCGAGCAAACATCGGTCATGGTTGACTGGGACCCAGAGCGTGGCCTAAAGGTTGCAAACATTTCTGTCGAGTGCTGTATATTTTATTTCATTGTTTTTTTTTTACGCACACAATTCAGTCAAAACGATTAAGGATTCATTTTCTCTTGTCAAATAAATATGAATGCTTTTACAATGCTTCCAATATTCACGCTTTTATAAATACACATATGGACTCAATTATTTTGACACAGTTTTCATTTGGCACGCTCCAGAGTGTGTTTTGTCTTTCACGACCAAAATTTGTGTGAGTCCGTTTTGGCGAGCGCTTGTTAGAAAGAGATAGACGAAACGAATGTTTGCACAGACCGGTAGCGAGAGCGGGACGGCGGAAACGGGCGGCTCTCTGTCTCACTCAACGTCAAGCCTGGACAGAGATGATAGTACGTTGCACCAACAGCAACAGGTCAGTAAAATAAGCGCTTCCTAATATTCCTTTTGTTGCATTCAAAATTGTGGCATGGTTTTCTTTTATTATTTTGGTCTGCCCGAACACCTCACCCTGAGCTTTCAATTTCAAAAATATAATAGGCTTTAAAAACTTACTTATTCTGAATAATGTAATACAACTGTTGTGATTACTATGTACAGTATCTATTCTATATTCCGTTCTCTTACTTAATTCATGAGAGCCCACTAAGGCTTAAAGGCTTATGTCAAGAGAGTGATTAACAAATGGTCTCGAATACCTTCTGTCGTCATTTTACAAACATCGGTTTTATTGAAGGCCCATGTACAGTCACGAGCAAAAGTATGTATACACTCAGCTTTATTCAAAAGCGATTTACTCCTTTATTTTTAATGAAACGTTATGTTGTTACGAACATAGCATTTTCGAACCCATAGGTTTATGTAATGTGTCGTATTTCAACATTGCATTCGTTATTTCACAAAAAAATCCCAATTGAAAGTTGCCAAGTGTTGACATATTGGTGCTCGTGACTGTACAGCAGTTATGTGGTGAGGACTGACATGACTGAAACATGTAACAAATTTAAAAAAAGTAACTCAGCAATGAATTTGATTATCACAGGAGCAACAATTCCAACAGGACCTTGTTGAGTTTGAACACGAGAAACAAGTCGCAGAAATGAGAGAAAAGTCTACACCCGAAAAGGTTAGTTACCAATTAAATAATAATAGCAATATGTCCAGTAAAAGAAACCTTTAAAAAAAAAGGTTTTATTTCACAGGTTTGTGTGACGAACCACCCTTGTCCGACTCACTTGTCCGGTATTTTTTATTTTATACCAGCTAATACCCGGCGATGCAATGCCTTTTAATTTTTTTTTGTTAGGAACCTCCCAAAGTTTCATCACAATCGGTCGAGCCATTTTCGGGTTTTTGCGAGACTAACGCACGGCAATTGATTTTTATATATAGAATAGACCCGAACTTAGCTGTTGGGGAGGCTGTCATTTATAATAGATCTAGGAGACTAGACAGAAATGATGACACGTTCTCATCATCATTCACATAAAATTTGTTTCGTAACAACGTTTCAGGTGCTAGATATCGTTCATGCCGTAGAGAGCATGGCTCTCGAGCCCGCGCCACCGATATCGCCCGAACTGCAACACAAGACGACCACTGTCGTAATGTCCAAACACACACTCCAACCTCAGGTTAGTGCAAAACTGTACATACAGACAAAAAACTCAACAATGTAAAGATTTGCTCTATCAAAAAATGCCAGAAAATTTTAATAACTTGTTCTAGTTTTTGATAAAATGCGTCTTTACTATTAGTCGCATTGTTCTTAACGATCCCCTGAATAAATCTAAAACCCCGCAGACGGTCACAGAATAAGATAAGCCGTTAATAAAGGTTATGTTATTTTAATAAACTATAATACTTTCAAATTCATAATATTATGATATTGTATGATAATTTCTTATCTTCTTTTGTGTCCAACTGTAAATATTTTAATTTGTATGCATGTAGTTTATATTGTATTTTCCAATTTGATATTAACAATTTATTTCTTGAAAATTTTAAGCTTTATATTTTGATAATTGGAACGTTTCTATTACAGCATGATAAATGAGATTTAGCTTTGTATTATACTATTATGAATAACTTTATCGTATATAAAGGCCGAAACAATTCTGCTGTATAACTTTTTTGCACGGTTAGCATCTTCCTGACTCTGACTATGATAGCATGCACTATGTATATTTTGTAGTATAAATATTGCTTGCATGAAAATATTCGTAAATATCTGTATTGAGTACTTTAAGTATACTATTCGTATGTTTAACTCCTTGTCTTCCAAAATAAATGTTGTTTAGTATATCTACATGAGCCTTTAATATGTAGTTGGTTCTGATGAAATGGAAGGGTGGCACTTTACAGAAAACTTCAGTACACCTATCTCTTGACGGCGAACTTTCTGTCTATTGTCTGTAAATGTATTAACTATTACAGCATTCATATTGACTTTAAAGGACTGTTTTGCATGTATCCTCAATTTCTTTGAGTTCTCTCTGTTGGGACGACTACGTAATAATTTATGGAAATGTAATAGAATTTCTAAATGTACCCTAGTACTATTAGTATAAACCTTATAGCAAGACGATGTTGTTCAGTTCTTATTTTAATTTACTGTAGCTTAGATCAATGTCGTCATGTGTTAGCTTGTAAACGGGTTCTGCCTAGAGGACGACCCTAACTGGTGCAGTTTATAATTAAATTAATGACAAAGCGTATTACATCCATTGCAGAATGCATCCATTGAGGAAAAGGAAGAAAACAAATAGTACGGCAATGTTAACTTCTGTCCAAACACTTTGTAAATAAGTAATGTTCAATAAACTTAACGGATACACATAACATGTCCAGTAAACTTATTTATCTAATGTGTTAAAATAACTGTGAACTGTGTTATTGAACGGAAAGTCTAAATGAAATATAATAATTACGCATTTATAATTTTGGTTAACCAATATAATGAGTGTTAAAATATAATAAATTAAATAAATGTTTTTAATTCAGAATAGCTATATGTGCCAATGCAATGCTATTTAGTTGCATTGATGATCTTTTATGTCCGTGCGTTTACAATTATGTTTTGGGAATAGATATCCGAACATACTTTTTCTATATGTCGTTCTAGCTTCGCGCTATTTAAAATTATGTAATCAACTACATGTAAAACATGAAAATGTTCATTATGATAAATCATTTAATATAAAGTGGTAAATGTATATAATAGCCAAATGTATCATTGTATTTAGTAAGTAAGGAGAAGGGTATATGTAGTTAAGATAACATGATATGCGTGTCAAACAATATTTTAGTTTGAACTACTGGATGTAGCTTTTTTTTTCAAATCGAGTGTTAGTATCCATCCAGGAATTATGGAAAAGTCTATGCAACCTTACCTTATAATCGTTTGTGACATAACCCACCTATTGCCTTGGTATATTTAATATCATACTGTACAACCTACCTTACTATATTATCCAATCAAAATGTTTTCATAAAAAAGGTTTAGAATTTGGCAAAATTTTGCATTTATTCCATTGATGTTACCGATCAATTTTTTACATTAATAATCAGTCCGATACGACCAATTTATATCATTATAATACCTATGTAGTAAAATATTTAGACTACAACTACATTCTATAACTTACACCTAAATACTGATATATATTTGTAACACTTTGTATTCTATGTAATCTTCAATCCTAAAGACCAATTTTATATACCTGTTTATCCCTGTTTGTCTAACTAGAACAATTCTATAAATATACATAACACATTTGTGGACACGACAAAGTAAAGTCGTAATAAAATTTTGAAATGTTTATATATGCTTCGCTTCCAACTTTTTAACAGTGTTGATGAATTTATTTTCTTCTGACAAAACGGACCTTTTTTGAGTACCAGATATTTGTTAAAATATTCTCAATTAATTGATTTAAATTATGTAAGACTTATCGTTAAGGTTTTGGCCAAATTACTATTCTCAACTGCCAATTGTTTACATTTGATAAAACTATTGTACGTTTACTTTATTTACTTTTTAATGTACAAAATTGTATTAATTGACGTTATGTTTAGTGTTGCATTAAAATACATGATGTTTCAGATGACGTTTTCTTTTGTTATTATTATCATATTTTCAATGACATTTATTTTGGAAGATTTTTGTTCGTCGCTGAAATAGGCTTTTGGGTTTTATGCAAAATAATGTTATTGGTTAATTATTCATGATTTTCGTATTCATATTTTCGTGCAAGTAGCTTCGCTATTGTTCGATGTATGAAATAAATAATAATTATATTTGGCTCAATTCGTGATTACGCTCGAGTATCTAGCATTTTGTTTTGGTCTTTCATTTAGCCATGTAGCCAAGTAATGAGTTGCGTAAGTGCCGAGTGGTGCAGTATATTTTGTTGGTTTGGTTAGTCGTCTAGTTCGCAAGCGGCGCCCCCCTCGCCGCTCGCGGTGTTCGCGCAGAAGGCAAGGACGCCTCCTCCCTCCGCACCGACCCCCCCGCCCACGCCCGCCTCGCCCGGCCCGCCCGCCCCGCACGGAGGGCCCGCGGACCCGCCGCGCCTGCAGCGTCCCGCCCGGCCGCCACCCGCGCCCCCCGCCACCCCAGCGACCCCTGCGTCTCCCGCCAAACATAAACCTCAAGTGCCTCGCAAACCACCAACGAAGCGAGTTAGTTTCACACAAGAACCGATGGATGAACCCGAACATTACCCCATGTCGACGAACGACACGAACATATTTCGATACTCACTGCATGACGAGCATGATGACGAACGAACGGGGCCTGCAATCATTGACACTAACGATGCATGCGAGGGGTTCAGCTCCTTACTAATCCGAAACCAAACGACTACCGAATTGGGAGTCTTGAGACCGGTCCCTAAAGCGAGTCGGGTACTTCACGCCGACCTCATCATCCCGCCTCCGCCTTTGTTCGACACTTACGTTAGTGATAGTGAATTAATTGAAGATGAAGATATTGAGGCAAGTCTACCACCTATCGTCGTAATCCCTGAACGGATTTTGCTGCCTGAGCCTGCGGTGGCCGAAACATCCATGCAGTCCTCAAATTCCACAAATTCTCCTGAAACCGAAGTCCCTCCCCTTGTAAAATACGGCGCCTTTCCACATTTGGTATCGGGGCCGGTGGTGTCTGAAGCACCAATTCGCTCGGTTATAGTATCAGTAGTGCCTTCAAGTAATGTCTTCCGTACACCAGAACCCAATGATGAATATTATAAAGAACTTTCTGTAAGTCCTAGTGGAGAACCCGATGTCCCTGCATTGCTACACGCACAATATAAAACTCTGCCTAGTGTGTCACACGTCCCTAACTCTCCATGTAGTTTACATCCAGATCAAACTTATATCGATGAACGAACAATGTATGTGCCCGTGCACCGTTCATTACGTGATTTGAGGACAGATAATAGTACACCGGGCATGGTTCACTCTAACACGTATCCCCCAATCAACCCTTACCCATCTCTAACGACTGTAGCTGGGACATACAATCCATACACATGCACAGTCCCTGTATGTTCTTCCAATCAAACTGGTTTCTTGAATCACAAATCACATACCGCTCTAGTCAGTACTTTAGGACAAGATATAAATGCAAACATCACTTCATCTGTCCCCACTAATAACGACGATGCGCCTAAAAGTGTTCAATCAGAGAGAAGAGTTCGTTTCGGTGAGGTGACGACAGTGGCCGAAACCGATAGAATGTCGAACAGTTCGGATCCCTTGAGGGAAGGGAGCCCAACGCCCGCATCTGCCTTGAAACCCGCATGGAGCAGCAAAATCAAATCCTTCGCCATCGGCGAGGTAAACATCAATGTACGGAATCTTATCCTCGCACACACACACTCAGCTTCTTTTGATTGTGTTCGTCGACAACCCAACCTGGATTTTTGACTAAAAACCACATAGTCTGTCATCCCTCCATCTCCCATTTTGTTACTTACCCCCATTGAATTATTGTTTTTAACTTGCAATTACTTATATTTTGCATGTTTGATTTACTAACCGCAATAACCTTATTTTATTATTGTTTATTATTAAAACATTGACTGCATGGGTGTGAAGGCTGGAGAAGGGAATTTCAATGCTTGTAAATATCATAAGCTTTTTAACTCATTTTTTATTTATTTAATGTGCGTGTCAAATTGTTTGTAAGTTTAGCTAATCAAACCGAATGTCCTCAGGCTTCCCCACCTCATTCTGGTAATTTTGTGAAAGCGTCTGTCAGCGATAAGAAGAAGTTCTTCGAAAATGCTATGGAAGAAAGTCACAAACCATCGCCCAAGCCAGGTAAATATAGATAATTTAAGAAGATTTTGGAGTTTTTTCACCACTCACTCACATCTCTTAATAATAAATTTAATATAGAGTTAAAGATTAATATCGCTCACTATACGAACTAACACATTCGTATTAAAACTGATTTGGCATGAATATCCTAATTATTTAAGCAAAACTTTGCACTCTATATCATCATATCGTTCTACATGCAACTATTACTTCAAGTACTATTTTAGCACCACATTATAGTTACAGAATTTGTAACGTTGCAGTCAGTGAGATGGAGAGAGAGTATCAATTGGTAATATTTTACTACTGTTTTCAGAAAAAGTTTTCACATTCCTATCAGCGGATGAGGTGGAGAAATTGAAGCAAGAAGAGGAAAGGAAGATGGCATCTCTGTCGCGATCAGAGCTCGGCTCGTGGTCCCCAGGCGAGGACCGGCAGAGTGGATATAGCTCACATTCCGACGACGAACCTTATGAGAATGGCCATAGGTATGTACGGCATTGTTTGATGCACGACCGATCGTGTCGATAGTTTCATTATAGGGTATCTGGTCTCTAATAATTAAAAATAAGAGAAATATTACGTTGCTTGTGAGAAATACACGGTGTAAAATCACATAACCGTTATCTACGAATTATGTACATAAAACTAAGTAACATCGAGCATTTTTTTTTTTTGGTTGACTATTTGCAACTTTTAATAATTGTGGTTTGAAAAATCGTATTGGAAGTCAAGTTTATGTTTAACTTTTAAAACATGATTTTCGAGGGTCACTTGTTATTGCCCGACGCGTTGGCTGCGCCATTATTAAATGCGAAATATAGACGGGCGTAGGCCATTTGGACAGATTAAAGCAGATGATAAGAAACGGAGTGAAAAACGTTATTATAATTTTTGCGCAGTGTGTCTGGAGGCGTAAGTCCGTCAGCGAAATCACAACGCAGACGCGCGGGACGGGACGGTGAGGTAGAGGACGCGGCCACGAGAGCCGCACGTCGCGCCGCCTGGCGAGCCGCTAGACTGCGCTCGCTCGAACAGGTCAGTGATCATCAACATAATGAAGAACCAATCGTATATACAAGCGGTTGTTTTGCATCCTCGTCAAGTTTCAGGAGGCTGTTATGAAAGACATAAATAATCAAATAAAATTACGATCCCTGGTAAATAATGAATACATACTTGTTTTTTTAGTTATTTAAGTTTGACAGTATTTCAGAATACACCACTTTCAAAGAACAGAATCGCGTTATGGTATCGTATAAGCGGCCGTGTTTTTATGTGTGTGTAAAAGGGCAGTTACAGAGCGGTCTCACACAGGCCGCGTTTTAAAATGCACACATGCCGATTTCCGAAAATTAGAAAAAAAACCTGCTTATTTTATTATTGACGCGTGTCGAGAATCAGTAGCATAGTTGCTTCCTTGAATTTGACGAGGATGCAAAACAACAGCTTGTATAGAGACGAGCAGACGTTTCAAAATTATCCAAAAAACTAAGAAAATCAAACTATATCTAAATGACACAAGTTTCAGAATAACCGAAGTACATTTACGAGCATAAATATAATACGACCATTGAAAGTTCGACAATAATATCTGATTTATGATAATATATACGAAGCAAAAGGGAGGGGTATGTAAGGATCGTAGCAGGTGGCGTTCTGTAATTTATGCCTACCTCCATGGGAAGAAGGCGCGATTGTATGTAAATCACATTCTTCTGAACTGAACTGAGTAAGCAGATATTTATAACCCAAGACATGTCCGATATTTATGCATTCTGAGAGTTAACAGTTCTTCTTAAACCGATGCGGTACAGATAGCTTTGGTGTTTCTTCGATGACACATATTTGTGCAACTACATGTATATTGCCTTCCACAGATGATCACATATATTTGTTGTATTCTTGAAAACGAAAAAAATAAAATAATAATGAATGAATCATGAAATCAGATATTATTGCCAAACTGTCCATGGTAATATACAGCGTGTATCAGAAATGTGTGGTCATATTAAGGGGTGATTATCAAACTGAACAACTTTCAAAGGTACAGCTTATTATTTTGTTGCGATTACGATGTTGGTCCCATCGAGGCATTTTTGATTTACGCTGTATTTATGCTCGTGACTGAACACGATAGCTGGCTATCGTGTCTAATTTAATCCAATTGATTTTTATATACTACTAGTTGTTTCAATCATGTCTTATAATGCCAATGTGGACTAAAAGGTTGTTTATTATATTTAGGAGGCTCTTGAATCACAGAAAGTGATAAAAAGTATGGTGGGGCCAGCAAGTGACATCATAGAAGATCCACATAGGGAGAACTCTCCGAACGAGGTAATTACTCCAAATAACAGTTACTCCATGTCTTGATGAATCAGTTGAATGTTGTCCAAATTAAAATACTAAAGCAACCGATTCTGTAAATGGAAGAAAGATCATGGTTTTCCAGAATCTATTATTTCACTCATTAATTTATATCTGCATTAAATATCATAATTATCACATTGTCATCGTCGCCTCTTATTCAAATATCCGACGTCATCTTTTTTCCATTTCAGATTTAGAATGTTTTGTCATAATCCAATAATACTCCATGTATTAATTTGTTTGTCTGTAACTGTTAACATTGTGATTAACACTGATAGAATATTGTCTTTGTCCAGTAAGCAATGATAAAGTCTGTCCTAGTTCTGTCTGTATTAAATTTGAATGTTTGAACTGATACCTTCGATGTCTTGTTGCAAGTACCTGTAATAGTAGGTACTGATGATTTAACTTTAACTAACATAATGTGGTTAATATGTCTTATCATGGATGGGGATCAATGTCGCTTGGATGGCATATTATTGTACGTTCACATTGGGCTGCGAATGTCAAAATTTGGCTTTACAAATTATAGAAATGGCCCCTGCCACGTATCGCGTTACGTACAAAACCGGGCCAAATACTGGCCGTCAAGGAGAAAGAAAAATTGTTAAACGAGCGCATTACTCTCCGCACCGAGGAGTTCGTGTGCCCGGCAACCGGCGAGACTAAAGTGCGAACCGTCGAGTACATTGAGAAAGTCATTGAGAAAGAGGTACGCGTATAACGCCGCGATCTGTACATTGTGCTACGTAAGACGCTGTACACAAGCAATGCCGTATCGTGTGGTTTTTTATTATCTTTTGTATATCTTTAAAACTACGCTTAGCTTTCAACGTGCAACTATTATGACAGACTATAGAAGACCTTACTCGAGACTGACGAAATGAACGAACTTTAAAACGATATTTGTATCAAGACAATGAATCAGATCGACTGACGAAGATCAACTACGTGTACAAACACTAAAATATTAATGGGGCCTTTTAAGTGCACATAACGAAATACACCATTTAGCACAACACAAACTTGAAACACCACAATTGCAGTAGATATGTTTTAGGAAAAATTACTAATCAGTTATGACACAATATTTAAAGTTATTGCACTAAATTCCACAAAAGCACGACATGCTTACTTAAGATTTAGATTGTTTCCGCTCTTCGACTTGCGTAAAATATTAAGTACCTATCTAATAAAAGGCTAATTAAAGCTGGAAGTCAATAAAAAAGGGTTGAAAGATGGATTTCAACCACTTCTTTATATATTTACAGTAAATTCATCCAGAATATCTAAAGTTAAATAAATCAGCGGGGTATTGCGTAACACTACTAAGGACTGATTTGCCAAAGCCAGATAACTTTTATTGGAGGAATAAAATTGATGTTTGACAGTTATTGTTTGAAATAACGGTCAAAATTTCAAAATTATTCCTCGAATAAAGTTATCTGGCTTTGGAAAAATCAGCCCTAAAAGTACCAATAGCTTTCATTTTGACAGTACAACAACATTCATTGCGTTATATACGTTGTTGAGCAGACATTTTGTTTCTAACATATGAAACAATGGATTAGCAATATCCTACCAAATGATCCAGATTGTGATTGAAAGCGTGTTACGCAATGTGGGTGCTGGTCTAAACAAACGTGGAATGCCGTTGGTTGCCAGCTTGTGGAATTTCAAAAATAATGAAGAATATAATAAAATAACTGATTATGCAACTTTTCTATGAAAGATATGAAATGTAGATATTCACGTAGTACCTTATTACACTCACGTTAATATAGAACTAAAATCGACGTGGCAATAACAAGACTTAAGTTATAGAATCTCTATATTGTTTTCAATCCCATGTTATATACAATTTATTTGCCCCATTTGACAATATCCCGATTCCCAAGGTTTCCCCTTTTATTTTCTTTTATTTCTTCTTATCTATTTAATATTTCACGAGTGTTGCATGATATTTTGGCATGGCATGCTAACTTAATTTATTGTGTAATTTGTCAGACGATACCTGGATTCTAGACACGGCAAGCTTCAACGAAAACAATGGTTTGTTGCGTTTATTACTCTACAGAAATATATATACTAAAGATTATTTCATTGCTTTAGCAGCAGAAGCAAAACTAACCCACTAACGCCTGTATATTAGAATATTAACAGTATTTAGTGCATGTCCCATAGGTAACCAACATCACACGTTTACCAAGAAGGTGCTCAAAATTGTGACTTATTTGTTGTAGCTATACTATGTATGCTTTTGTGGTTGATGTTTTAGTAATGTAATCACAATTTTGAACACATAGTTCGATGACATTAACTTTAATTTGTCATCGAATTAAAAAAAAAAAACTGTCATAATTTCCCGTTCTAGAACAAAATACTAAAAGAACTTCATATATATAGAACCTGATAACTTTCTAAAACCACTAGATTTCATAGCATTATTATCTCAAACGTAATTGAAAGTCATAGCATTTCTCATTGTTTGGCGAAAAGTTATACAAAGGTAGAACTTTGGTTCTAATTCTATTTATCTGTACAGGTGGAAACGACGCAAGAAAAAATAATTTCTCTGGAATTAACAACTAGCCCGAGTAGCGAAACCGCGCCTACCGACCTTGAGGAGGCCGGTATTAGCTTGGGAGAGGGAGAGACAGAGGGCGGGGACTCGCTGCAGCCTGATATTGTTCAGGTCGTGAACCCCCTGCTCGACGGCGGCGCAGGCCGCGTCACGGCCATCCCGGTGGGCCCCACGCACCGCGTCACCGCCTACACAGAACAACCTCAGTAGACACACTCACTTAGATCTCTTTCCCAACACGCCTCAATCTCCGCTCCCCTACCCTACCTGAACAATCAACCCCATGACAACACATCGGCTATAACCACAGTTGTAATAGACACGACTCGACTGCCGTCGAGAATCGAACTCGATTGTAGATTTCTTCAACGAAACGAACGTTCGTGAAACGAGTTTCCATCTTAATTTTGTATTGTAACTGTGATAATAAATTTAGATTCCACCGACTTGTTATGTTACTTAAAGGCGCTTGAAGAAATCCACTAGCGAGATGCGTTTTGTGGCATTTTAATTTTGATCACAATTTTTATTTTTTTATTTTAGTTTTGCGACGGAGATTTTAGAATAATGATAGGTGTTACTATATATTTTTGAAAATATTAATAGTTATTATTCTTTGAATACTTTACGTATTTAATTTTAAATAATTTTCATTCCGTGCAAGTCTTTATTTTGACTGAATGTTGATGCTGAGGAATGTGACTGGTCGATCAACCAGAATGTGAATGTAGGCCGAGTGTAAGATGATATTAAAGGTGTACATACCATCAACAACACGCAATGGAATGGGACGCAAGTGTACGAAAGTGGCATCACATTTGACGATATAACAATTATATCACCCTATACTTGCATTATACAATTACCTACTTATTTTATTTGCGCATTGTTGTTTCATTCAGTATTTGTGTTTGATGATGTATTAATATTTTAATTTAATGTAATATTAATTTAATTTTATATGTGGTGCCTTGATTTCTTGGAATCAATTTTATTATAATTATACGATTTTATTATTCAAACTTCATTATATTTTATTTTATTATTCTTGTAATTTTGATTCGAAAAATAATTTTACATTAAGTTATAATATAAAGATTGTAACCCTACAGACGGTGATGAATTACGCATTTGCATCAGTATGACCGTAGTGTTTAAGAATTGCTGTAAATGTCCAGACGTAACAACAAAGTGTACATTTCCGACTGTATGAAATGTAATATTTGAGTTTGATAAAATATGTATTACGGTAAATAAATTGAAGAGTTGAATGGAAGAATGTGTGTCCTTTATACCTTTCTAGTGATATGTGCATTGTAAACTATTGAAAACATTGTATGTTTGTCCCAATTAAATGTTTTAATATATATTTTAATAAAATTATTTTGTGGTTTTATTAAAAAAAAAACACAATTAGATTTATGCTAGTTTTATTTAATCTCTATAATAATAATAATATATCTGAGGAACACAATTTAAATGTCTATAATCTAGTTAGAACAACAAAAACATCTTAAAAATAATTAATAATAACGAATAAAACACTTTTACTTCTTTGGTGCAATAATGCCTTCCAGTTGCGCCTGAAAGCAAATAATAGCAATTAAGAAGTTGTAAACGCTCACATGTTTGCAATAAACAAGAGGCCGAAAATATTAAATAAGTATATCTATAACAGTTTTTGAATAAAGGTTATAAATTGCGTCTTCTCTGTCACTCGTAAACGAGTGAAAGACTGACCAGTGTCCTAACCGAGAGTCGAGACCGACCGTCACGGGATTAAGCGCTCGACGCGATCGTTTGCATAAATTATGTCATTTATGAGTATGACGTACAGACGCCAAGCAGGTCAAGCTACCCGAAACTCAAATTTTCCCAATCAACCTTGAACCTTAATGCTATAGCGAAAAGTTGAAAATCAATTATAGAAATTTGACAGATTGTAGTAGCTTGATGTGCTGGCATCTGTACAAACGCGACTTGATTGATTGCGAGAGTACAGTTATATTCATTTATAAGAGCGCGACGATCGCTTTCGTTTAGGACACGGCCTGAAGCTTGTGTCAAATTAACATCCGGGCAATATTTAAACTTAAATTCTGAATCTCAGATGGTCACACAGTAATCGACTTAGACTACATAACGGTAAAGTTGATAATTGAGTAAGTGGGAATGAATATGAATTTTCTGAGATTCTGAAATACAGCGGAAAAAGCTGTCCTCACCTTGAGTTGAGCGTTGGTCTTCTTCAAAGCGAGTAACTCTTCTTGGTGACGTTTCTCCTCGGCGGCTCGTAGCTCAGCCGCGCGCCGCTCCAGTTGCTCAGTCTTTTGTTTCAACTCCATACATTGTTTCTCCAAGGCGGAACGTTCAGCTTCCAGCTTTGCTACTTGATCCATTAAATCTGATTTTCCTTGCTCTGACTGGGATGAAAAATAATAATTACTTAGTAATGGTACTCAGAAAAACCCAGTAACACTGCCCGTCATGTTTGGGGTAGCTAAACCAACAAGGCAGGCCAAATCAAAAACTAAAATATGTTGTAACTACAAACCTGTAAAGCTTTCCTCATACCGAAAGCGATGGAACTACAGTAGAGGGTTTGGTATGCTTCCATCGTGATTTTTGCTTCATCGCGCACCCTCAGTAATAGGAGGCCTCTTTCGCCGCAATTTATTGTTACCTGTAAGTATTTAATAGGTACTTTTGTTTCTAAAATAAATTGATAATGTAGCTAGACAAGCCGTAGAAGACGATAGGCTGTTGTTACACGGAGATGCATCACGCACGTCTACAGACTTTAAAATTAGTCTCTCGACGTACTAAGTTAAATAAGACCGAGACCAAGCCAACTTCGGAAGGCCAGAGAGACGTGGAAAACTCATTTTATCAAGACCATAAACAACTAGGCAACATTCTTGTTGTGTAGGTCAACCAGAGTAACACATTATTTTGGAGGAAGTGCGATAGGCGGTAGGTAAACCTACATTGTAAGGGAGATATGCGTTATCCAATCATAACGTTTTTTATGATCAATCTTAAAAGTGTGAACCTGTCGTATAAGCTCGTCGAAGCACTGTGTGTACAGCTGCCTGCGCACAGGACAAATGCCTGTTTCTCTGGCTTGCCTCTGTTGCAGGCGCGTGTCGAGCATCTCTTGTAGGTTTATCACATCCAGCCGAGTCGCAGGAGTCGACGAAATCTAAACAAACACATCAAATCATAAATTCTTTCCAAGCAAAGTACCTATCATCGGAAACCTTTTTTAGGTTTAAGCACTTCATCGCGTGTTTAGGCACGGTTATTACAAGCTAAAATAGTTTGTTTCTTACAACATTATTACAAAACGCATCTTTATGTCTGGCTGTGCTTATAATAGAAGAACTATCGGCCTGACGGAGAATTGAACATTTGGCCTATCTGAAATAGGCTAACTTCCAAACTACACCAAAGATGGCACTAAATCCTGGTAGAATGAAGGGAAAATATGACAAACTTCTAGCTAATTCGCATCCCAAATCATGGTTAGGTACTCCAAAGACTGAACCGCACCTTTTGGGTCCATATTTGGCCGTCTTCTTCCCATTCCTTCGGTGGCAAAATGGCATTTAGAATCTCTTCTGTTTCCTTTTTGGCTTCTGTTGGCACACATGGCTGTATGGAAGATCCAGCGAGAGCTGGTACCTGTAATAAGAATGAATAATAAAATTAGCATGCACCTCTTGATTCTGTTTGACAAATCAACCTATTTGAAACAAGATTTGATAGCTTACGGCTTTTTCTGCCCGTTTAGTAACTAATACAGGATTGTCATAGCGAACTAAGGTTTCTTCTGCGGAGACGGGAGCTCGCTCAGTCATTTCTAAAACTATTTAAATATTAAAATTCGATTAATTATGTGACTAGAGTTGTCAATGTCGAACAACGATACGTCGTGTATTGTAAACAAAGTTTCGTCGCCATGGTGGCAGCCTGTTGCATAGCAATGTTTTCTGCAGTAGGTCATCTGTAAAGAGTAGGTACCTATGTTGAGACCAATCTCGTAGGTTTGCCTGCTGCAAAAATCCCTAAACAAGGAACGCATTGGTGGTAGTGTCAACATGCTGATGCTGCATACTGCATATTATGATCTGCAGGGCCTGACCCTTACCTAATAACAGTAATAGAACAGACAATGTTGTACACTACTATAGTTCAAAATCAAAATATTTTATTTCACCTAGACCTACATGGGCACTTATGAAATGTCAGAAGCTATGAGTATGGTTCCAATTGCTTGTTTCCTCTGGAGAAGAGGCGGCAAGAAACTCCACAGGTACTCTTCTAAGAATAATTGGGTTTTACAATGTTTTTAAATTACTGTGCCAAAAAGTATGGGAGGACAGTTGCACTTTTTGTTTCTTGTAGTGTACAATATTTCAACCATTCTAACCCCGGACAATAAACTGGAATACATCACAATATGCCTTAATGAGAAACTCATGTGTCTTATCATTTACTAATGACACTTTGACCCTATTACCATTTAGTGAAATAACATTAATAGAAACAACATTACATATAAGCAATATAATAGTCAACAAATAAAACAGTTACTTGAGTTATTGGGTTTGAATACTATTTTAATCATCAAATTATGTCTAAAACATAGTACATAAATTACATTACAGATTATAAAAACAGTCTTCTAATCTGATATTGCAGTGTCCAACAAAATCCATTCTTCACAGTCCTTTCCACATAGCTGTCTATTCAACTTAAACCATCACATAATCATCATAATGTTTGATTGTGTTTCAAACACTTTTTCTTCCTTATTCATTGAGAATCACTGCTGGAACTTGAACTCGAGTCGGTGGACATAACTTCTACGTCTTCTTGGTTGGGCGCGTCCTTGCCGCGGCCGTCAATGGCGACGGAGTTCCCGCCTCCGACAGACATGTGGAGCTCGCCTGATGGGTGCCACGTGAATTGGTTTGATGCAGATGCTGGCACTGTGAGCAAATAAAAACAAGATGTAATCAACAATTAAAATGATTTACTTTTAAACAGACTTCTTTAAATATGTCTGCCTGTTTACTTGATGAACAGTAATAGACTGATATTATTATACACGATGGCAGGGGCATTGACGCACAAACTGTTACCATGAATTCGGCACATGATTCTAGACCTGCAAAAAATTTCAAAACTCAAGAATTTCAGCACTGGTGGATTTAGAATCATGTACTGAATTCAAGGATAAAACTTTCACTTGTATTCCATTGCTGGGTATAAACCTTGTTCCACATAGGAATTCGGAACAAAGGTTTAATTCTGTATATTATGAATCCCTCCTCCTTTAAAAAGAGACTCCGAAGCTTTTTAGTGGCAAAGCATATTATACACTTAAGGAGTTCCTAACTGAGAAAGAATTCTTAAGCTAGTGCATAATCATGATGTATAATTAATTAATATTTTAAAATTGTATTTAGTTATAAGTTGATGTTAAATGTTTTGCATGCCTACATTACATGGTAAAATATGGCTGTATTATTATATTAATTTTTTTTGTCATCATTATATCTTACCCATATTTGCAAAATAAAATTATCTTATCCTCAAACCTGCCTTGCATAACCCTTTTGGAAATACAAGTGTGATGTTATAGGTATTTTTTACTATGGACCACACATGTATTATATTTAGCAATGTTACATCCTACATGATTCAAATAGTAACTTGATTGTAATTTATGACTACATAAGGAAATGTAAAGGCCATACATTTCAATGAGCCATAAAGTTTATTCAAGCATGGAAATACCCTTAATTGCTATATACAAAACTTTTAATGTACAAATGAGCTAGAATAAATTTCTTAGGAAATTAATGAATAATATTACTCACCTCCGCCTGTGGTCATTCTGTGTAGTTCGTTTAGTGTAGACGGTGTGTGGCCATTGAGTGGCAGATCACAGAGACGACCAAGCATTCCCAATCTCATCTCAAGATCTGTGGGGTACGGTCTGCGCGGGTCTCCAGGCTGCCACGAAAGAGGTGCACTCACTGCATTTGAGGCACTGATTCTGTAGATTTATTATTTTTGTTACAACAAGGAACAGTAAGTACAACTTTTTTAATACCTAATTTATGTTACTTGTAAATTTTTTTGTATAGATTTAACAAAAAAAACAAGTTTACAGTTGAATTAAAATACTATGAAAACTACTATAAAACAAGAATACTTTCGGAAAATAGAAAATTACATTAAAGATTTCCATCTTTTTGCCTATAATCGGTAAGGTAAGTTTTGTGAAAAACTTACCTGTGTGCAAACTTGATCAAGTCTTCTGATGGTACTGGCCGCTTTCTAGACTTGACTATTGATGCAAGCTTTTGTCTAGCTTGATATAATGAAGTTGCAAGTATTTGCTCTGCATCTTTGAGTTGTCTTTGTAAGTGGAAGATGTCTTGATCCTACATAAACAATACAATAATGTCAGTGTTTGTTTAAACATATTTTTAGCTTATTGAGTTAAAAATTGAATGTACACAAACTATAATTTTACCTTATTTTCCACTTCAGCCTTCAAATCGTTCATTTTCTGTTGAATCTTTGCTTGTTCATCAGCTAACTCCAACGTTTTCTTCAATTCTGAATCTTTTGACAGCAACAAATCTGTTAGCTGTGCATGGTCTGCTGCCGAAAGTTTTTGAGGTTTTGGAGCTATCGATACTTCTATCATTTCTCTGTAATATGAGATTTACCATCAATAAAACACTTTCTTTTTTTTTATTCTTTTTGCGAAACAATTTTACTCACTTTGAAATTAACTCGATGTCGTCAATCAATGCCAGTAGTCGGTCTTTAGTGCTCAAATGGGATGCCATAGTGTATCACTTACTAGAGAGCTTTGTTTAACACAGAAAGACGATTATTTATTGTTTTTATTCGTACATTTAAACTTAAAATCTAGTGATGTTATCTCGAGATGTACTGTACAAAATAAATTACCGAATTTGACAGCTAAGCAATGACAGAAAATCGTAAATTACATTTTTGTCTTTGACATTGACGTTTAGATTGGGTTGTCAAGTAATTTTACTAAATATATTAATATCTTTTTGATTAGTACAGCAATTGTATGATGATTAAATGAAAAAGTAATAAAAAGGCATAGGTACATTCATTTGAATAATAATTTTTGAAAACTAAACAGAAATAAAATTAGCAGCATGATCTACTGCAATATATTTTAGGCTTTTAGTCTAGCAAGAATGAAAGTCTACACTTTCTTTTTACTAAACACAAAACTACTAAAAAACTCAATCCTTGTTTTTGTTTGCTTTAGTTACTTAGCTAAATACTGATTACATTTCATTTCAAAGATTATAATGCGTACATACTAGTTATCCAAAAATTTGATTACCTACGGGATAGTAAGTTGTAACGCGCGAATTTTGAAATATGGTATGTTTTGAGACAGCTATAACTGCAAGAAGAAAGTAGGAAGTTGCCAATAATTTCAATATTCCTTTCTCATTCGACTTCTGTAGGCCTATTCTATGATGATGGAGCCCAAGAAATTAAAGAATTCGTTTGTTGACCTGATTAAGGGTGCATACCGTTTAAATATCTACTTTACTAAACTGCAAATGCGTTTGCACTGCGAATCCAAATGGACTCGACTGATTTCGAACATTTACTATTATATAAACACTTTCATACGACGTAGGTGGTAGGATTTTTCAGTCTTTAAAAACTTCTACCTACCTATAAAGGGTAGGTAGATGTTATAATAACTTGATCCTTTCGTACTATGTAAAACAATTGCATTCTCTCTGCTTACACAGCGAGTCTTATTGGTGTACGTGCAGTGAACGGAAACCTACTCCGTAAGTCCGTACTCACCTACCTTGGTCTGTGTTTGTACCTATACATAGTCATATATTATGCGATTCACGCGAACCGGCTTTTGTGCACGCTGTTGCTGCGTGATCAGCTGATGGCGAGGGGAATGTGGACAGAGGGGGGCTGGTGAAGTATGAGGGGAGAGAGGGACGACCACGCTGTGAACATGCACACTCCACGTGCTCGTGAGACTTTATTACAGTGCTCTGCGTCACCTTAAATAAATTCCACTTTCAATGCGTCTATGGTTTTTCATTGAAATTATATTAATTATCATTAATACACCATTTGTATGATTCAGTAAGCATGATAAGTAACGTTGTAAACATGATCACGTCTAGCACGCGTGTTACATTTTGTTACTTAAATAAATTATTCGACAAAAATATATTAAACGTGGTCCGATTGGTAGTTCGTGTTAGCGAGTATCTAATAACTTTTTAAATCATTTTTAAACTGAAAATAAATAACTATTTTTAGGGCCCTAAAATAAAAACAACGATTATTCCATTCGCACACTAATAAAGGCAGCAATGCCACAGCCTGACTAAATCAGTTAGTTAAGACGATGTGTTTGATTAATAATAATGATTAACTTAGTTATAACAAAGTAATTTAACCAAAACGAGAAACCTGAAGAGGATTTCGTTCCTCTTGTACTTTCAAACCGTTCAAATGATTAATATTTACAGCAACACCATTGAATTGTTACAAGCAATTCTTTAGGCTGTGGTGAAGGTTTCTTTTCTGACATCACACGGTGGGGGTGAGGGGGGAAGGGTAACATTGTTGATTCGATCGGACGCCCGCCCGTTGGTTTGCTGCAAGTAGTGCGAGCTCGGCAGTAGCGGTGAAATTGGCTTCTCTGCCAATCTAATGGAAAATCGCTCCTTTGAGAAAGTGTCATCTGCAATCGTGTTAAACAAATCAAACATTCGCCTAAGGCGCGACAACTGTCGTAAACAACAAATCCTGCTGCTACTATTATGTTGTTTAAACGGATCATTGAAGGAAAATCCGTGTTGAATGCGGATGCCAAGAAAATTTCGCCAGAGAAATGTTCTAGAAGGAGGTCGGAATGCGATGGATGTAGTGAACATTCCACGTAAGTCTGGATCCTGTACTCCTATTTTGGCTATAATTAGTTATATTAAGTACCTAGTTACTTGCTTAATTAACTTTCATTTATGTAGGTTCACTAAACTTCTGGATCTGTACTGCAAGCACTGCAAGTCTGCAACTATTAATAGACACTAACGCTAACCAAAGGCTGGTTAGCTTTTTAAAAAGGAACAAAAAAGAGACCAAGGCACAAACTAGTTTAGGCCTTGGTATTTATTTTTAAAACGCCAGTTTACATAAACGCCACCGATGTTGATTCTTGACCGAGTGTGGAGTTTTAAACAGCGCAGCGGGTGTTATCCTAATGTTTGTTTACATTAACCGGATAGCGGTAAAAAACGGTCATTATTGACCATTTAAGGGTTCGTAAAGGATCAATGATCTCGACTGTATGAGTGACTTAGCTATGTAGGTATACTTATAAATTAATAAACATGTTATGTTGTGTCCAATACTTCGTAGGTACTACATAATAAGCACCTGCTAAACTTGTTAAGTGTTATTGAATGACCGATATAGGTACTTACTTAAACAAAAGGTATTTTTTATTGAAAACAAATGAATAAGTAATGTTATAAAACCATGAAATCTTTCATACCAGTAGTATGAAAGATTTTGTCTACGGTTTTAAACAGCAACAAAGCTATCTTATGATAACGAAATATTTTTAATGATCCAATACCTAATTATGGGCATGGAATGGAAACAGATGGAACTGAAAATACCAAAATATTATTATTATTTTAATAATGCCGTTTTCTCCTGTGAATTAATTATAATTATTATGTCTATTGAAATAAATTAGTTAGGTATTCAGTTAATTAATGTTATATTAATTATTTAAGTAATTAGATTGCACTTATGTTTGTCGTATCCGGCGTTGCACAGTATTCAGCCTTCGAGTTTTTTGTATGTTTTTTTTTATATAAAACTGGATTTTTTTCATGACCACGTATTTTATTAATTTCGTTAGTTTAAAAATGTTAGGTACTTACATACTTATATGATAAGTTAAACGTATATTAGTAGACTTTCATTGTACGCACTCTAATAAGCGCAAAATAAAGCTAACACAAGACTTATCTAGTTATACCAACCCATTTGTAGAAACTTTTTTGTTTTATCACCATAAGTGGTTAAAAAAGAGAGCAGTGGTGGCGCAGTGGTAACAGCCCCGACGATGCAGGTACGATCGCGGGGTCGGTCGTGGGTTCGAACCCAGGCAGGCGCTTTACTTTGTGTAAATCATTTACATCACCACTGCTCTCAAAACGGTAAAGGAAAACATCGTGAGGAAACCGGCATGTGTCCAAGAACCAAACATTCGAAGACATGTGACATCTACCAATCCGCACTGGGCCCGCGTGGTAGATTACTGCCCATTCCCTCTCACAAGAGAGGAGGCCTGTGTCCCAGCAGTGGGAACATTATAGGCTGATTATGTATGTGGTTGAAACGACGATTTCAGTATCGAAAGATAAAATTTAAAATCATTCAACATGTAGGTACAGACACTTTCTTTAAAAAGTGCACCAAAGAGCAGCATCCTAATTGCGTAGCTACTCTATCAATCACAATTTGAATAATTTTGAAGGATATTGCTAATCCATTGCTTCATATGTTCGAAAAATTGGTCTGCTTAACAACGTAAATGTTGATGTCGCTAAAACTGTGAAAATGAAAGCCATTGCGCAATTTACCCCGATGGTTTAACAATTCAACATACGGTTCAATTTCCACATTTACATTTGCAATATTTTGTGTACAGACGCCAGCACATCAAGCTACTACAACCTGTCAAAATTCTTTAATAGATTTTCAACTTTATCGTTATTGCATTAAGGTTCAAGGTTGATTGGGAAAATTTGACAGATTCGGGTAGTTTGACCTGCTGGCGTCGGTACCTACATATTATTATTAGAGTAATCTATCTATCAACACTTGCAATTCTATGACATAACACGAAGCTATTCTCAACAGCTGTTCCCGCCGCAATCCGCGCGCTTCTTGCGGGGACGCCTCTCGTTCCCGCTCGGCTAGGTAATAAGCTTTCAAATAATAAACAACAGGCACTTTTGAATTGTCAAGGTCGGTCAGTCGGAAACATGAAGCTAGTTGCCTATTCCAAGGCGTAGTAGAAACAGACGCCAGCTCATCAAGCTACTACAATCTGTCAAATTTCTCTCTAATAGATTTTCAACTTTATCACTAAAGCATTAAGGTTCAAGGTTGATTGGGAAATATTGACAGTTTCGGGTAGCTTGACATGTTGGCGTCTGTACCCATGGAGAAGAACGGGCAAGAATCTCCACGGACATTCTTTTAAAACATAAAATTGTTACAAAATATTGGTTACATATATCTGTGCCAAGGGCGAGTCGAAGCTTCTAGCTAGAAAATTCTAGAAGCTTCGTGGGAAAAACAACTGACACGCGCCCATGTTTTTGTCATCAGCTGTCTGACGTCGGTCCACACACACACTCACATGGTTCACAGTTATCATGCCTCTAACAGCAGCAACCCAACAGCAACCTTATTAGATTGAGAATAAAGATCACTATAATTTAGACAGTGATGCGAAATCATAGGTAAATTAACTGACAACGGAAAGGACTGTATGTCGCGGACTGAAAAAGCGATTGCTGTGATATACCTACGATATAAGTAGGTAGCTTCTAACTTCCCCCCGAACCCTAATGTTTTATATTATACAAAATGTTACTGGTATAAACCCAAGGCCCATATATTAGGTAGGTACTATCGCCAAAACCCCGTGCACATGATGACCACAGCTGCGTCCTTAAGTAAAAAAAAAGAGGATCCTTAGGTTTTTATTTATTTATTAATAACCAACCACACATACAAGCTATTAGTCAATATTAGTAATTATAATTACACATGTCATAAAATCATAAAAATTAAGTTATCATAAAAATGGACAAATTTTGATAGGTTGACTAATAATATGCGCTGCAAGCTGGGGGGTCTACTCCGAAGTGCAAAGTGCGAATGTTCGGATCGGACCGACACATGGCCGAACCGAATATTATTGAAGGATGCGAAAAAAGTTCGGATAGGCTCAGTTGGGTCGGGACCATAGTCAATATTCGATAGAGGATCGGAACCGACCGAACCAAATAGTAACTTCGTGGCAGGAAACGGCCGAACATTCGGCCGATACTACTTCGGAGTAGACCCCCTGGAATAGTCCTTAATTACGGTGGTCAGATATTGATTTTGGTGATAATAGACGAGTGTGTTACAATTTCAAATTAATCCACCTCACGCAGTACACACCATTTAACCGAAATGTGATATCGAAATTATTATAATCTATTAGTCACTTATCTAAGTAGATGATAAAAGGTAAGACTGAGTTGGTGAAAAAGAAACGACCAGCAAGTCTACACGCTGCTGTGAGGCATAGTGTGCATAAAAACAAGAGATCAAAATAACCTGCCAATATAAGGAAAAAAACAAGGCGTAGGTAATAAGGACTGTCCGGGAGCATGTTTTATCTAGCCTTGATAAGTTATTTAGGTGACGGCCTTCAGAAAATATTAAACAAAATGTTAGGTAGGTATAGGTATCACAAAATTAGCACCTACCTATTTTGTATATTTTACGATACATTCACAAATTAATATCTACTTAAGGACTAATTTAGCTCACAGTGGATAAAGTTCTTCATCACTGGCCTGACGTCGTCACTTTTTTAACAATTGACGGCACGGTTGGCGCAGTGGTTAAGCGATTGACTGCTGCGCTGCGTGTCGCGGGTTCGATTCCCGCACGGAAAATTTTTGTATGGCCTACAAGTAGTTGTTCCGGGTCTGGCTGTTTGTGTATGTGAGTTTAAATGTTTGTGAACGCACCCACGATACAGGAGTAATTCCTAGTGTGGGGCAAAGTTTTTGTTAAAAAAAAAATTGAATGTTCTGCCAATCACGTGAAACACAAAAGCCAATGACAAAAATCTAAATCCAAATTGCACTAGAATCTAAATACAAAATTACATAATACTTACTGTCACCGTTAGCCTGCATCATCCCACTGTTGGCAAAGGCCTCTCCCCATGACTTCCAGAGATTTCGATCCAGAGCTAAACTGGACCACTGACACGTAATACGATATTACATAATATATATTATTTTCAAAAGAAAGAAGCGGTATTACAATATTTTATGTAAATGAACAACTACCCACCTCTTTATAACTTCTTAGTTTAGTGTCACGTACGTCAATTTTCAAGTGTAGTAGATGAACAGTTGGTGTGAAATTAAGTTTTAACTTTACAAAAACAATCCTATAATTTGGAAATGGCTAACATGAAGGAAATCTATTATTGAGGTCCAACTTCTGCGTAGTAAGTTTGTGCGTAATCATATTATAATAAAAAATAAAAACAATATTCAGATTAGTTTACGATCATTATTCAAGACAAATTCAAGACCAAACATTGAATCGTCACTTGTTTATGTTCTTTGACACGGATTCTCTGAAACAGACAAGCTTGGAACAATTTATTATAATTAAATCTATCTTTAGCCGGAACTGCTTGTTTTATCTTGTAGTTCAGGGGGCTCGGCTTCTTATCGTATGACAGCTAAAAATGGCGGGTAATTGTGACGAATCATACATATGTCCCACACTATCTGCAGAGACATTAAAAGGTTATCACAGGCCATGCCCCCTTCTCGTATCTAGGGTCTTCATAAAACTGTTTATCCACCCGTCTGTTAATCAGTTGGACTCCAAACGTCTCAGATAAAAGAACGAAGTATGTTAATAGTTAAAATTGGTCATCGGTTGGTCTCTTGGCATTTAAATAGTGTTATTTATTATTCGTACGGTGAAGCGGTGAATCATTGTTGGATCTTTTGTTGCAGTATTATATTGGAAGAAATGATGAAGATGGTGTTGCTTGGTGTGATGCTCTGGGTGGGGGTTACATTCGGGAGCCAGATTGCTCCGTACCCGCTAAATTTGATAATATCAACGGGTAAGTTCTTTACTTCATCTTCATAAAATAGGTAACTAAAGTTTATAGGGACTGGGTTCTAAACCGTCTTCTATTTTTGCAGATTTCAGTCATCCACCACCTATGTATGATTTTCCGTTCCCGAGTGCTGATATGTTGAGGAGGTTACCACCTGTCACTGAATTACACACGAACAGATCAATAAGGATTAGCAAGCTAGAAGTATCAATGTTGGAAAGATTGGAATTGAATTTGCAGTCTGCTGGGATCTCTCCTAGAACTGTCTCTCCTGCGCAGGGGCTTGCTATTGACGGTTCCGTCTCTGACAACGCCATGCAATATGAGAAGTCTTCGTTGACCATAACGAAGGCGTCTCAGAATCTTGCTTACACGAGGTGCCGAAGGTACGTGACCGAATAAATTCACTGTTATTTACATTAAGTCCTCGTGTCTCTTGGTTTGGGTTTAATCGCTGTTTTTTTTTTGTTCACATTCAGATACGGTTTGCCAAATGATGAGTGCGCGAGTTTCATTAGCACGTTGAATTTGCGCGACACTGAGTTCGGTGGAGAATGTGCTGCTCTTGAACGCTTCGGGTGTCGTTCAAATAAGAGGTTGTCTAAGTATCGTTCTTTTGATGCTTCCTGCAACAACAAAGTGCGTTCCTCCTGGGGACAGGCACTCACTGGATACAAACGTCTTCTGCACCCGAGATACGCTGATGGCATTGAAGAGGTTGGTTTTTATTAAATCTTGAACCTGTTTTTTTCGAAAACTACTCATCAAGCTACTTAGATCTGTTAAAATGACCTTTAGGCTTATCTATTATTAAACAACTGGATTGCTATTACGTTGGTGAGATAACTTATCAATATTTTATTGAGTCACAGTTTCGTTGATGAACCAAACATGCCTTTATTGGATTAGTTGTATAATTCTGTATTTTTCTTGCAGCCCCGTCGTGCTATAAGCCACCATGCTCTGCCTTCAGCTCGATTTATCAGCACTCAACTGACCAGCAACCTGGATGTGCCTAACAACGGCAAGACCATGACTTTGGCCATCTGGAGTCAATTTATCTATCATGATCTGGTTCACACTCCTGTGCGCAAAACAAGTAAGTCTATTAAAACAATTGAAATATAAATTGTACTGTAACTAATTGAAGAGAATCCTTGAGTCACTGCTGACTGATTGAAACACGTAACAATATGTTACATTTGCAATTTTAATTTAGCACACAATACCTACTGTCCACGTTTTATGGATCAATTTGGTTAACAAATGCAGTACCATTGATATCTACATGCACATACATACCTACGTACTTTATTTCTTAGCGGTCAAAGCCATTCTCACCACTGTGTATTGTCACCAGTTCACACGAACCAGGCTATCCGGTGCTGCGGGAACGACGGCTTCCCCCTTACTCCGAGGTACATTCACCCAAGCTGTATGCCTATCACTGTGCCCTACGATGACCCCTATTACAAGGAGAAGTACGTCAGCTGCATGGAGTACACCCGCTCCGTCACTACTTATAGAGGAGACTGCACTTTTGGAGCTGCTGAACAGGTAAGACTGCCTCCTTTCTTTTGTTTTTCTTATGTAGTAAAAATTTTAGCCAGTGGAGTGTTTCAAGAGTGGTTCTGGGTCTTACGCGTTTTGTAGATGATTTGTCATCTACAAAACGCGTCAGGCCCAGAACCGTTGTTTTGTCTAGCAGCTGGCTTTTGAGTCTACCTGCAAGAGCTTTTCTTGGTAACAGAGAGATCAACAGTTCATTGCAACAGGTTGTTTTAGTTCCTGAAAGACGTGCTTTCAAAGCAACGTCTCGTGTATTTGAGAACGCTTTTACACTTACAAAAGGGTTTTTTCTATTACCTATGCTAAGGATCTCATGACTATTGGTTTGTAGGCTTCGAAATTTTGACTATATTATTTCGGCCTTTTAACTTTGTATCATCATTTAGATTTGTCTTAAGAATATTCTAGTGAGATTAATAATCATTCTCGGTTTCTTCAACTCTTGTATAGTGGAGACGCACGTCATTATCATAACACGCGCCATATCAAGACAGGCAAAACAATTTGTTTGTATATAACGAGGCGTCATCAAAGTCGATCATGCATCGATGTCGTGTTACTAAGTTTGTATAATTCGGTGTCCTTGTATTTTTTCAATAGTCTTGGATGTTTTCATTACTTTTCATATCACGTGTGCCTTTGAGTGCTTCTCTGAATCGTTAATGATTTGGAATCAATGATTTTTTTCAGTCGATTTGAGGGTTTTTTTTTTAGATCTCGTTGTATTAGTAGTACAGACGCCCAGCACTCAATCAAGCTACTACAATCTGTCAAATTTCTTTAATAGATTTTCAACTTTATCGCTAAAGTATTAAGGTTCAAGGTTAATTGGGAAAATTTGACAGTTTCGGGTAGCTTGACCCGCCTGGCGTCTGTACTGTTTAGTACTTAAGTACTTACATAATTATTTTTATCTGTGTCACCAAAAATATATAACTTGCATTTTTAGTTGCGAAACAATAATTTGAAAGTAGGTATCCTAAACATAAATAAAATAAAATGCAAACATTGCCTATTTGTTTTACAATACTGATACATAAGCAAAGCAATAAGTAGATTATGAATCACAATATCTGCAATATACAATACATAAATAAAATTGAGTGTCTGTTGTTAATGTCATAATAACTGCGTTTTACTTTTGAGAAAACAAACAATTTTTAAATTTTTTGTCTTTCTATTTGTTTGTTCCGCTTCCAGCTATCTCCGAAACGGCTGGACTGATTTTGACGAAATTTGGTACCTATATCGATACTTTGAACCCTAGCGAAGAACATAGGCTAGTTTTTTTTCGACATACCACGCGGGCGAAGCCGCGGGCGGAAGCTAGTTTAGATATAACAGCAACAACATTATTGTTTTGTAATGAGGTAGATAATGTAAAGGTACATGCGTGTGTCAGCTTTAGTTCTAATCGAGAGACGAATCTCGAAGGCTATTACGCTAACGACTTTAAATTGACTTCAGAACATGTTTCCTTCACAGCATGGTACAATAACAATGTCATTTTATTTAAAAGATTGATCGTGCTATATGGGTTCAAGAGTCCAAATATTTGCAATGCTAATAGATTTGCCTTATCGATTTGTTCTTGTACTGAGTGGGTTCAATTGGTAGCAAATAGGTAGGTACGGAGTAATAACGAACACGCGCCGTATGAGCACACGTCTACACCAGTTTTAGCTGACCTCGCATTGTATGGGTTTTTCGTACATTCAGAAGTCAGCTTATACTTAATAGGTGTATATAGCTTGATGTGTACAGTCACCAAAAGAGATAAGTAACTAGGGTCATCGAGTATACTTCAAGACCCACTATAAGAACTTAAAAGATCACCGAAAATGATTATCCAGTGTCGTCAGATATAGTTGAAGTTCAGTAAAAAATGGATGTTTTCAAATTAAATTAAATTTGATAAAAGAACCGTTTGTTTTCTATTGATTAAATTAATTTTATTCGAAAACATCCAACGGTTTCTTACTGAACTTCAACTATATCCGACGACCCTGGTTACTTATCACTTTCGGTGACCGTACCTAGGCTTCTTATAATGGGACTAATAATAGACTAGTCTAGATGCTTCTATTATCAACGTACATACTCTTACATAAGCGGAATGGCAAGCTAATAGCTATTGTGTAACACAGTTCAATTCAGAAAGTCCAGCCAAATTAGTTTGCATGCACCTTCGGGTGGTCAACCCGAGCTTAATGGTTCAATTAAATTTTTCAATTCATTTATTTTAGTTAGACAAATAAAATATCCATAGAGTAATACACAATTTGGACGTATTCCTGCCGATCGATTCTGTAAAAATCTCACCGTGAAAAGTTAGGTGAAGTGAGCTTAGAGTGAGCTGTTAATAGTGTCAATCCCTAGCATTAGTTGGAATGACAGCTCACTCCACGATCACTTCACCTAAGTTTTCACGGTGAGATGGTTAGGTACATAATCGCAGTGCTGTTCCCTCGTTTACATTGTTTTTGTTGTTTTGACTACTGCTCAGCGGTGCAATTGCCTAACACTCTATCAGTAGCAATGGCTTTGATTTTGACAGTTCAACCACATTCATTGCGTTATTTACGTTGTTGAGCAGACAAATTTTTCGAACACATGAAGCAATGGATTAGCAAAATTATTCAGATTGAGGTTGATAGTGTGCTACGCAATTAGGGTGCGTGCCCCAGATAAACTACCTTCGGGATTTAGTTTCCAAAAATGTACACAAATAAACAACAACAAGTATTTCAGTACGTTTTTATGACGTTTCCAATAGTTTTAGTAATTCTGAAAGGAACTTTACTTAATTTACACCTACATACAGCTGATACCAGTATAGGTGGAAATAACACCAATTAGAAACAAGCATTAGAATAGACTACGCTCGCCTTCTTATCAAAACACCATGATATTCTGAACAACAAAGCAATTATGTTACACAAATTTCTCTGTAAGAGTGCATACGTCACTTGAGTAATTAAGATATCCGTATTAGTTCACAAACATGCAATTGATAAGGACTGACGTTGACCCGGATAAAAACATGTTTTTGTAAGACCTATACAATACAATGGCTGGATGTTATTATGATGGACGAACTTGATTGATTCATTGCAGTTCGTTTGCCTTGCAATACGACCCTGATAATATAATTAAATGCAGTTTTCCTGATGATTGCGTTGAACTAGATGCAACACTATGCATTTACCTACTTATTATTCAAATTTACTGTTTTTGTTATTGTAAACATTGCAAAATACTTTTTTGTTTATTACCTACTTTTATCTTTAATTTATGTTATCGCAATGTGTGTTTTGCAGCCATACATATTCGTGATTAATGAGTGAAATATAAGGGGCCGTCTCCACGAGCGAGAGAATCGCGGCGATATTATCGTCGTGACGTGCCACGCTTTTTTATACACTCTCTTAGAACGTGTCTACGCACTGCGATATCTTCGTGGCGAGAATTAGATGGCAACGCGAGACTATCGACGCGATTCTCTCGCCCGTGGAGATGGCGCCTTAGGTTTTAATCACTTGAAACTTAGTTCCGTTTTCTGCGAAAAACTTTAACATAGTGCATAGGAACCTAATAATAGGCTTTTCTGTTTACAAGTTACCCTTTGTAAACAAATACCAAGCATGCCTATGTAATGAAAGGTCTTTGAGCAGAAATACTTGACGAAATGTCTCTTATTATCAAATCCT
Organism: Apamea crenata; assembly: GCA_949629185.1. Taxonomy (NCBI): domain Eukaryota; kingdom Metazoa; phylum Arthropoda; class Insecta; order Lepidoptera; family Noctuidae; genus Apamea; species Apamea crenata. The sequence goes on along the minus strand of OX451363.1, from coordinate 9,965,197 downwards.
TATGGAAAAATCTGACCAAAGAAAGTGTGAACGCATTGTTTCATCAGAAAGCCAGTATAGTTTTACGACGTATCCAATTGTAAACATTTTTACGTGCATTTATTTTCATTTTCCGGACGTTACTTTACTCTGGGCCGGTTTTATAGCTGTTGTTCAATGTTTTTGATTTGTATTTGTATAACAGTTAGCTAGGTACCTATGTTAACTAAAATAACCATGAGTTTATTAGATTCTGGTGATCTTGACCTTCGCTAGGCCGGTTATCATTAAACTAGGTACCTAATTATCGCTACGTGACTTGATTTTCCTAAATATATGTAGATAAAAGATGTTGTTTTCTTCGACATTTTTAGACACACTCATTCAAAATGGTATTAAAATCATAAATCATAGGTACCTACTAGTCATAATACTTACATGACTATCTCTTATCTTTATTAATTATTAATAGCATTACCTAGTTAGATAAAGATTTCTCGTAAATAAGATCTCTGGAACTACTTATACTTATTAACTAGTGGTCACTACATATACTTAGTTACATCAATAAACCACAAGGTTTCATATCCTTACTAGCTTCTGTCCGCCACTTCGTCGTGAAATTTCTGGTTCCACGACCCACCCCGTCGCATTGCATCGCCTGCCCACGCCATTACTTCGTTTTCGCTTAGCGTTTTTTCTAACTTGTTTTGTTTTTGTTCAGCTCCTTTTACGTGATGTTAAATAGCATATAGCCTTCCTCAAGAATTAGGCTATCGAATGAAAATAAATAAGATCTCCGGAACCACTTATCACTAGTGGTCACTGCATATACTTCAATCAATAAACCACAAGGTTTCTTATCAACCATAGACTAAAGCAATAAAATTATACCTAATTAAAACTTATGACGTTGGTATTTACGCTGGAGTCGTTGGCAATTACCAAGAAATCTTTCACAGTCAGATTGTACCTATAAATTATGTTTTTCTTTCCTCACAGATGAACCAAGCGACTCATTTCCTGGATGGCTCCAACATCTACGGTGCAAACAGCTGGAATGCTGCAGCCTTGCGCGAGCGAACGGGAGGTCTACTGAAGACTTCCACCATTGAGGAGGAGGAGCACCTGCCTTTGGCTGCCAATCCTTCTGAGAAGTGCCTTGTGGATAGCAGCTCTGCTATTTGCTTTAATGCGGGTAAGTTCATTTATAAAATATAAATAATTGTAAAGCCACGTGTCGGATTACCAATGGACCAAAGTAACGACCCAATGGGACCCTCTCAATGGCAAGCGACATCACGGTAGGCCCAGACGGAAATGGCGGGATGAGCTGGAATTCTTTAACAAGAACTGGTCCTTAGCAGCATTAAATAGAGATAAGTGGAAAGAGGCTTTTGTCTGTTTTGAGTCTCGTCATGGTTCATCATCTTATGCGGTATGGAGTGTAAATATTGATGGAAATGTCGTGTGTTGAAATATATGTTAAATATTTTGACTAACACTGTAGGTAGATAGATAAATAAATAATTTATTAATAGGTATAAAAAGGGTCAACGTAGGTAGGTAGATAGTTAATATGTCCATTATTTATTTATTTAAACTTTTCGCACAAAAAGGTACAAAGGCGGACTTAATACCATTCAGGTATTCTAAAGAACCTCTAAATACTGACTGAATCCTCACCGCAAAGGCGTGAATAATGATCTCATGGGAAATACACATAATTATGTATATAGTTTTTTTTTTAATATTTTAAACACGTTCACTTGGTCGCAAATTGATAAATCAACAAAGTTTCTAACTATTACAGTTCTTAATAAGTTAAATGCACACACTTTAGCGTTCAGATGCTAATACTCTTAAATACATAACATACTTAGAAATTGCAAACATTCAAATTAAGTTCAAATAAAACTGAAAACTTTAGATATTAAACCATTAATTACAAACTTTCTCAGTGCCATGTGGCAATAGAATGACATTGATAACAAGGTAGATAAAGAGATTATGTTACTAGGATAACAGTTCCTATAATGATTGTGTCCATTAGATAAGATAAAATCTAGAAAAAAACATTTGTGGGTAAATTCCACCACATTAAGATGTGGTGGAACTTCCCACATATGTTTTTTTCTAGATTGACTGGAATGTTCAGTTTGTATGTTTGTTACTCAATCACGCAAAAATGTCTGCACGGATTTGGATGAAATTTGGCTCACATACATTTTATAACATGTATTAACACATAGGACATTTTTAATCCCGATACTACGTTTTCGTGGGATATTTTCCGACCTCCACGCGGGTGAAACCGCAAGCAAAAGCTAGTTTTGAATAAGATGGAAGGTGTAAATACATTTAACGAAACGGATCAAGAGGAAAGACATAGTAATAACCTCATGTCATTTTAAACACATCCAATCATTTTGATGAAGCTTTTTCTGACATCATAAAGACTCCAACTGGGTTCATTACTTTATGCAATTGTACACAGTAGATAGAATAACCTAGTTTCAGAATCGATTAATCAAAGTCTGACATTCAAGGGCGCGTTGCCCATTGAGAATCCAAGATGTCACATTGATTGAATACTTTCGATTGATCGTGCACGAAGATAGTACCACACCTACTTTCGATTTTAGTTTCATTGACCTCTCTAGCTGATTAAAATAGATTCTTAATTTTAGTTTTGTCGTATCGCTAAGGCGATGAATTGAACTTGTTATTTAATTATTCATCAAATGCGTCATTGCAAAAACAGCTCTAACCTCTTCACCTCTTTCTAGAACATTCATGAATTTTAGATACGGATATTGATATGATTCATTAATCATTATTATACGTAACGTACGTACGTAATAAAAATAAGACCCAAAATGGGTCAACTAAATAATTAGGTAAAGATAGATTACTTACTGGAAACAAATGACTCATAAAATATCTTTTTTTATAGAATCCTAACATAATATTATAAACGCGAAAGTCAGTTTGTTTGTTTGTAACGCTTTCACGCTAAAAGCGCTGAACGGGTTTGGATGTAAAGACAGACCAGAAGTCGTACCAAAATGTCTCATGCATCAAGTATGCATTATAGTAATTATTTTCATAATTTTTAACGACAACACTCGTCGGGGATTTGATTTTTGAACAGGGAATTTAATTTAAAGTAAAATAGTGTTGATATTGTTTTATTCCCTTTACATGACGTTCCGTTTCAAATGATATGATTAATATAACCTTGAATTTAGAAAGTGTTATGATCACGTCTTTCAAAAAACATGTAAAAAAATTACCTATACTTTGCCGATTCTACATTAATTAAAAATAAATAGAATAAAATAGAATACAATCTTTATTTAAACGATTATAATTTTTTTACAGCAATAACTCATGTCGTAGGTCATTACCCAAGCCATGTCCTACCTGTGTGCCAAACAGAATGAATCGCAGACGAAGTCATGGGCAACAGTTGGTGATTTAATAAATCGTAAAATTTTAAAGACAGGAATCAAAGACATGACTACTGAAGAGACTCTTGACTAGAATATTCTATTCTATTCTCACATGACGGCTTGTTTTTTTAAATTTTCCAAGCCTCTAGAAAATTACTGATTGCATGTTTCTTTTCGTCTCCAGGTGATGGCCGTGCCAACACCAACCCGTGGTTGGCCAGTATGTACTCTATTTGGGTGAGGGAACACAATCGCATCGCTCGCTCTCTGGCTACCCTCAACCCTGGCTGGAATTCCGATAGACTGTACCACGAAGCAAGAAGGATTGTCGTCGCTGAAATTCAGCATATCACCTACAAGACCTGGCTACCTGCATTGACTGGTAAGGAACTTTAGTCTTTTTTCTCCTTTGTTAATCTTATTGCATAAGTTTTGAATGCAATTTTTTCTCGGGAGAGGGGCACTGGCTTTTGTAAAACAGGTTAACCATCTAACACAAGTGTCTTCACACAATTTGGAAAGAAAGAAAACCACTTGAATTTGTAACCACTTTCTTTTGTGGGTAATAAAGATTAATTTAAAAAAAAACGTAAGAAATATGGCCATAGACAATTTAATTTTTTTCTATAAAAAATATTAAGATGCAGTAAAAACTGCTTTTTTTTTTAAATAAAACATTTGATTACGTAAAGGTAAAGTATTTAACCAACTAACAAAATGCATTGTAGCCATGAAACATGTTTTTCCATAAATCTTTTATGTTGTTGCAAGTAGCAACACAAATATGGCTTTGATTTACAGATTTGTTATAGGCATAATAGTCATTATAAAATATTGATAATGATATATGTTAAACAAATTCATTTGAAGTCAACATTTACAACATTACGGTGTTTCAACAACCGTTTTTAATAATTAATGTAAATTGTTATTTTCACAGGAAAGGCATTCAATGAGCTGTATGAGAGCTATGACATTGGGTACAACCCAGACGTTGACCCCACCATCACGAACTCCTTCGCCACAGCCGGTTTCCACTTCGTCAACAGTCTCTTGGACCAAGACATCGAGCTGGTTGATGAGAACAAAAAACTGGCGTCACACCGTCTCATGGACAACTACTTCAAACCTGAGTTGGTCTCACAGAAGGGAGGATTGGAAAAGATCTTGAGAGGAATGATCAACCAGAAGAGCCAGGGGCTGGACTTCAACTATGATGATGATGTAAGTTTTTTTTTGAGATTTCTTATATAGCAGAAGAAAAGGAAATACTAAAATGTAGAGAGTGTAGGTAGAAGAAAAACTTTGAGGTGAAAACCCAACGTCAATGATACAAAAGTCAGTCGAATTTCAGTTCAGGATAGCTTAACAGTGTCCCGGATGATGAATGAATGACGAACAGATCTTCCTTATCAGATTAACCTTTGAATGAAAATATTTATACTTAAATGTCGAAGGTTTTAAGTACGTAGTAATGACGTTAGCAGATTTTAATCGGTAGGCTGAAGATATTATAAGTCTGAGTCAATGTCAAATAACATATAAATGTCGAAATGTCAATGTCAGAAGGTAGATCTTGTTGACTGGGATTTCCAGTAAGGAGTCCAAAAGGTACGTGAAGTATATACAATTTGCACAGGTATGCTAACAAAACTCGTACCTAACGATCTGAGTGATCAAAATATTTACTCTTCCTAACCGTTGCAGGCGCTTCACCTTGAAAAGATACCAGAGTTTATTGACAAAGTACTTATGTTATGTACGTAGGGTGTGTAGATATGCAGAGCATAAAGCATTTTTTATACATTCGAATGTTAAAAGAAATAATACTTATGTGGTTTCTTACAGCACTCGCATATAAAAACGATAAAAATCCAATATAATATTTGGAAATGAATTTCAAATGACTTCCCGAGTATGACTCAAGTGTAGCTGAGAAAAATAACAAATTGAAGAGTTATATTATGTTATGAATTTTCATCCAACGTTTGTTCTCGCCTTGAACAATGGTTGCTTGAATGTCACATTGAACGTGTTTGCCTTTAATAAATAATGAATAGTACCTACTGCGTAAACGCAGACACATATATTTAAATCATGTGATATGGCTGATGAGCATACTTATTTAAATAACATTGATAATCAAAGGGTTGACCAGCGTTATAATCGTACTGATTCTATATCCAGATACAAATCAAATTAAGTATATTATTATTTATTTATTAGTGCGCAATACTACTACTGTTGTCATTATGGCACAATAATAGATATATGTATAGGGTCAAATTAAACTAGCTAGCGAAACTCCGTAGACGTGATGGAGGTGATGGATAAAATGATAATTTCTTTTATTTGGCAGCGATCTTAGGGAATATGAATGAAATAACAGTTTAAGTATACTTACAATATTTTTTTAAACTTCACAGAATTGATGTCTATCGATGTCAAAACAAAAAAAAAACAGATTTTCTCAACTCAAACTTTAAGTAACTATGTACCTACTTACAACTTACCAGTGAACGACCACTGGTAATCCTAAAAAAAAAATATCATGAAATCATATTTTCATGATTCACGGCTGGTGTAATAATCTAAAAACTTGATGCATTCCGATTTTCTCTTGTATTTCTCTAGTCTACTAATTTAAGAGCAAAGATGGCTTCTTTAAGCACTTTTGAGCGGCGACAATAAGAGTCCTATAAGACTTCTAAACACAACAAAACATTTTGGTGAATTTTACATGTGGTAACTCATTAACACTAATTGATTCTTTTGTATTAACTTAACCACCTGAACTTATTAGAAAACAAATCGCTTTGTTTGTCTGTGTACTGGATGACCTAGCAATACTTTATAACATTGACAATGACTACAGAAAATAAATTGCGCGCTGAGGTGACTTCTTGAAAATTCAACTCAAACCATTTGTTTCAAATAAACCAATTACAGGCACTTTTAAATTGTCAAGGGGTCGGTCAGTCAGAAAGGTGAAGCTAGTTGCCTATTCTAAAGCGTAGCAGGTACCTATGAACAAGAACGGGCAAGAAACTCCAGAGACACTCTTTTAAATCAAAATAATGTGGTGACAAAATATTGGTTACAGTATTCATGTTGAAATTCTGTATGCTAGAACGATGCAGAAAGTTAAAAGCGTTCGTAATGAAATGATTAAACCGGATTTAATATTGATTTAGAAGTACACAAGTCTATTATTAGCCTTATCATCAATAACGTGCCATTTGCGTTAGATTATCAGCACGAATTAATTATGTAAACATGTTAGCAAAGTCAATCGAACCAATAATAATTGCATATTAATGCATATTGTTTATGCTTAGTATCGCTCTCTGCATTTTAACTTCATTAGCTATATCTAATTACTCTATCGAGTTCCTTTATGCAAATTAAAATATTTACATGGCAATTAAATCAGTACTGCTGAACGTTATCGACATCTTGAGAAACTTAGTTTCCGATTTCAATTTGTAACTGCGGGGTAGCGTAATGCACTAACAGTAGCAATCAATCATTGCAGTATTTACGTTGTTGAGCAGACAAAATTTTCTAACATATGAAGCAATGGATAAGAAATATCCTTTGGAATGACTCGGATTGTGATTGAAAGTGTGTTATGCAGTTAGGGTGCTGATCATAGAGTTCATTTTATTCAACAGTTGCGTCAACAACAGCAGCAGATTTATTTGATTCTCACCCTACATTACAGTATGAATAGGACTTCCAGTATCAACTATCCGTAATGTGTAATTTTATATTTTATCACTCGATTGCTAAAATCTAATTTCCTTCAACAGCTGCGTAATCAATGGCTGGGTGGTCTTGACGTGCTAGCAGTGGATATTCAGCGTGGTCGTGACCATGGTCTGCCTGGATACACCCAGTATCGTACTCTGTGTGGTCTGCCTGCTGCTACCGGCTTCCAACAACTTACTGATGTTATTCCGGAAGAGGTATGTGACTATTTCGAAATTGAATTCACCCACATCGGTTGGTTAAATATTTAAAAGTTTAACTCTAGGTTTACCTCTAACTCTTGGTGGCGCAAGATGGATTATTTGTTTAACTCTAAATTAGCCGTTAACACCGAGTTATTTAGGATGACTCATAAACGCGCAAGTGGGGCTTACACTTACACAAAAGTTTGTTTTAGAAATTCCCGAAAAAGTAGTTTTGTTTTCCTCAAATTCTTTTAAGACTTTGTTAGTTAAAGTCGCAAGGGCAAATCAGTTAAGCACTCGGAGAACTCACAAAAAGAACCTGGAGAAAGAATTAGAATCATAACATGACAGTAATGTTTATATTGCTCCAGGCTTCTGCAAGCCAATTTCAATAACATCCAATCTAAACATTTTCATTACGATATAAAGAATTTTACAAACAATATTCTTTTATTCACAGACGGTTGCGAAACTATCAAAACTGTACGAGCAGCCTGGTGACATCGACCTGGTGATCGGCCTGATGGCGGAGACACCTGTCCAAGGGTCACTGCTTGGACCCACGGCTATTTGCGTTATAAGTGAGTATCAAGCAGTACATAAAAAATACAATGACCAGGGGTCTACTCCGAAGTAGTATCGACCGAATGTTCGGCCGTTTCCTGCTACGAAGTTACTATTTGGTTCGGTCGGTCCCGATCCTACACTCCTACACTCTTTCGAATATTGACTATGGTCCCGACCCAACTGAGCCAATCCGAACATTTTTCGCATTTTTCAATAATATTCGATTCGGCCATGTATCGGTCCAATTCTATCCGAACATTCGCACTTTGCACTTCGGAGTAGACCCCCTGGAGGCATTGACTTTGGAATTAATTATTATAAAGATAGTCTAAAAAAAAAAAAAAACCAATTCTTGAGACAATGCGCGTTGAAAACTATTCAGAGGTGCAACCACAGTTTCATCACACCGGTGAAATAATTTCATCTATTTTATTTCTACTAATCTTACAAGAGTAGCAGAATGTTTAGTTAAATATCTTTAAAAAACATGCACCTATATATATCAATTAAAATTAATGTTTTTCTCTTCCTACCCACAGAGGAACAACTATGGCGCACAAAGGCAGGCGACAGGTACTTCTACAGCCACCCGGACGAGTCTGGCAAATTCACGAAGAGGCAGCTCGCTGAAATAAGACGTTCATCCGTCGCGAGACTGCTGTGTGACAACACACCCTTCGACAGAATACAGAAGGATGTGTTCCAGCCAGCTTCTGAAAGGTAACTTATAGTTTCACTGCATATATAACATAATCAGCCTATAATGTTCCCACTGCTGGGACACAGGCCTCCTCTCTTTGAAAGGGGGGCTAATAATCAACCACGATGTATACTAATAATTTAGATGTCACATGTCTTCGAATTTCATTTCATTGTTTCACAGCATATTTATCATAATTACCTTCATTTTAAGTACGGCAAAGCTGGTCTTAATACTAAACGGTCGCCACATAAGCATTTGATTGACATAAGTTCAAAATACAAAGCCCGTCCATTATACACACGTATCATAGACCACTGTTTCAAAATGTGCTGTTACAGAATACAATCAAGTCTTAATTAATTAGTTTGAAAGAAGATTTATCATATCTTTGTAGGACTCATGCTTGAACACACATATATGAAGGAATGCCACAAGGTACACTCTTGAGCCATGGCGTAATGTAAGGTGGAATGTGATCTGTGATATTATTTGCTATGAAATTATTTGTGAACTAAAATATGCTTGACCATTGTTTACGGCAGTCACTGAAGGTTGTGGTTTTTGTGGTGGATGACAACATCGACATTTTAGTCTTAATGATTCAATTCCTGATGGAAAGTAGGATACAGATGGACGCAGAATCATTACAGACAATAAAGGCCTTCGTTGTAACACTTCCTGCTCCAGTTGTGTATTTGTAAATAATTTCATCATCACTTTATTGAAAGTGGTTTTCCTTCTTATTATGACATTTGCCTTCATTATGGCATTTGCATTCGATATAATTGACTTAATTTGTTTTGTCTTTGCAGCAATCCTATCGTACCGTGCGAAGAAATCAAGAAGGTGAATTTGGAAGCGTGGCAGGCTTCAGCACAACAGCCTGACATTCTGACCCGCACCAGCAACTGGCTTAAAAACAAAGTCGGCAGCTCGGGAAACTCCACTAAGTAGATTCTCGCCCTTAGCATAAGTATCTTCTGTTAATCTGCAGTGCAAGTTAGGCCCATGTAATTAGTTTTTAGTGTTAGTTTTTACGTTATTTCGGGCCATCGAGTACTTAAAAAAACTTGATGTATTGAACTTACTTGTAGTTACTATATCACGAAGTTCTAAGTATGAAACTGAACACCTACGTAGTTAAGTAATAGAGAATGTATTAAGACTGCTCCAGCTTGCATTGTAGACGTTAATATAATAATTGTAGTCGAGAGATTCAGTATTTTGTTTGATTGTGAAAGTGTGCTTATTTAGTTAGTTGTAGTTGAAACCACGTTCCTCGATGCTTAAGCGAAAGTGGACTTTAAGTCGTACGACTTTAGTGTGTAGACCATTTGAGTGTCTTCTGAGAATTTGAGAGTTTTGATGAAGACAGGTTTGGTCGTATCGGCCTGTCGTGTGATTGTACCGTGTCGTACAGTGGCTGTGATATGTGGACGTTCAGTCCACTGCATAGAGAGAAAAGTCTCGAGTTCGGGACGTGAGTTTATGATTCTTGTGATCCATATGTTAAAAGATCCGAGGGTTGTTTCAAATAACAATAACAAAAAAAATAACAACATCTAAATAAATCAATGTATTAAGATAAATTTGACAACGTTTAACGTACTTAGACAAAGCAAAGCCAGGGTATTTTACATTGGAAGAAAAAAGATAGAATATATTATATAAAAGAAAGTATCTAGCCTTCCCTGGCGAGGGGTTGTTAGTGGGTTGTGGTTTTATAAAAGCAACACCGTTTTAAGTGTAGACTCTAGATTGTTAAAAACATCTTATGGACCATCAAGTAAACTGTACACTAATGAGGAAATACTCGTGAGGGCGACAAGAGATTTCTTTCGCGTGACGCACGATCCGATCCAAATAAGGATTCTGGCTTTTGCTGACATAACGAGGCTAACCAGTTTTCACTGAAATTTATGATATCTTGAGTCAACATGGTCATTATTTTGATCGTAATCGTATGTAATAATAACTCATGGTGCATCCAAGTGAGGACTGTCCAGATGTAGAAACTCAAATATATTGGTCCTAGTATTTTTTGCATCGTAGCGTTTTCTTTTTACTGTTTCCTGTTGTTATCTCGTCTTGTTTTCGAGTTCTTTCTTTTCTCTTATGAATTCTTTATCTTGATAGTTTTAAGTTTACGGGCATGTAATTGTTCTAAATAGGTATTTTTTTCTTATTGACAACGAAATTTAGAAACGATGGCGAAAATAATGCCAAAGATTGGACAGCAACTGAAAGCGGCTAGCGATTTAAAATTTTTGTTATTTTTTTTTTAAACTTAATTCGACATTATCTAAATTATTATATAGATTGTGAATGCTAGCTTCACTGACGACGATTTTATTATTTTATAAAGCTTAGAAACTGTTGAGTATAATGCAAAAGCATGTCAATAATATCGTTAATTATATTGTTAATTTTAATACTTTTGTTTTGATTATTTCTCGAAATCATTATGCCATATAATCCTGCTTCTAATTTTCTGCTCAAGAGACTTTGGATCTAACAAATATTTTTCGAAATAATTTATTGCACACTGATCTAGCACAAAGTGTTTTGCTTTTGGTATAAATATATATTAGAATCAGCTGGATAAAACATGTTTTTGTCACAAAAAATATTCACATTTATAAAACTGCCAAAACAATAATCATATAAGCATGCCTGCCTTTTTGTATTTAATATGATGTTACTATGTTAAAGAATTTATTGTTAATTTAATTGACTTCCACGATCAAATTGTTTTGAAATTAATTTAATTTTTAAATCAGAATTCCTTATTCTTATCCCTAAGTTTTTTTTATACTTCAATAAATCTATTTACTATGTATGTATGTCTTTCATTTGATGATGTTTCGTCGATGCTTCCTTTTGTAACATCGGTTCAGCGGTGATATGAAACCTACTCGTATTAGCAAGTTTGAATTATGATTTACGAGCTTCAGGGTAGGGAACGGGTTCCCTAAGGGGTGTTGTTAATCATAGTGAAACCAAAAGTATTAAAATCTGTAAACAACCAGAAACCACATTTTAGTTACATAAAGAAAAAAGTTTATTAGATTATCCCCTCTATTTCTATCTATCTCTCTATAGCGCCAAGGTTTGCTGGGAGAAAACTCGGTTTTGAGTCAAGCTTGTTTTTGTACGTGCTCACAATTACCTAGGTACGGTGCGAATGTTAAGTAGCTGCCTCTCTATTTATTGCACGTTTGCCTCTTAAGAGACGTTTAACCTTTTGTATGGGCCACACCGCGTGTATAAAGCGCTGTCTGCCGCGGAATATGGTAAACGCACGAGTGCGCGAGAGTGCGTTAATAACGCGTTTACGTTTCGACATACTACAGGATAAACGTCAAAAATTTGTGGTTTCACAGTCGCTTATTATTACTTAACTTTAAGCTACGTTTATAAAGGATTAAGAATTTTAGTAGAAGCAACCATGACGTTTTATTATTCTTTGGAACATACTACACCCGCTATGCTAACGTTTATCTGGGGTGTAGTTTACTACCGCTCTTTACTCATTTGTTTATTTCTTGCAATGTTACCCAAAACACTGCACAATGTAGATTGTAAGATGATGGGCAATTCTCGTAATAATATTAACAACGTTCAGAAGGAAATCAGCGCTGGAATGTTTCTGCCAACTGACGAATATGTTCACGTGTCTTCACTTTCAAAGATAACCGACTGGTTTTAATGAACGTTCTTAAAAATACGGGAATCAGAAGGCCAATTCAACTGTGAACGTTCTTAAAATTACGAGAGTTGGGTAGCTGATCTCAGTCTCAATTTGTCAAAAATCCCTTAATTTTTGACAAGTTTTTGACATTGATTGTCGCTGAGATGAGATTGCGTCTAGATTTTGAAAGTGTTTAATTAGGTACGGGAATTGGCGTTCTGACCATATTTATTGACAAGGACGTATGACCTTCATGTTGAGAGACAAATTTAATAAATTAAGTAGGTACCGTAATGTTTATTTAAGTAAATGAAAATATATATTATACCTAACATAATTTGGTGGACAGGATGTGCCTTATCGAGTAATAAATCAAGTTTCACAACAACTTAAAACTGCACTGTTCCTATCACATTTTTACATCTTAAGTGTGGACAGGTAGGTAGGTAATATTTTGCCTGTAAACAAGATCTGTCAGGAAAAGGTTGTTTTTTATTTTGTTCATTGCTCGGTGGGTACCTACGTGAATTTAAGTGAAATAAAAAGTAAAGGCCTCTTTCTTAAGCCGAGATCTATAAACGTTATTTAGCACGTAGATACTTTAGCTAAGCGTTATTCCCGTCACTGTCGCACTACTGTTAAACTAAAAGTGCAAGATAGAGACGTGAACATGTCTAAGTCAGGGCACGTGCTATGTAATACTCTCAAATTATGTTCGCTTTTTTAAATTTACCTTTTACACTTACAGTCACTAAAGCCGAGATCTATAAACATAATGCCACGGCCACATTGTCGCACTAAAGCGAACTGCAATTCGCGCGCTTGCTGTAGTTCGCCTTATCGCGACAATGTAGCCGTAGTATTATGTTTATTTATAGATCTCGGCTTTTGTAACTGTAAAAGGTAAATTTAAAAAATCAAGCATAATTTGTTTAGACTAATCTGAACTTGCTGGAAGTTCACCGCACCTTTCACCGGTTTGATAGTAGACCAAAACCTTAACTGGGGGAAACATATCGGTACCGTAGTAACTCGGGCTAGGAAAATGATCAATGTCTTTAAAAATCTTCGTAATATTATATATGTGACCTCAAACTACTTAGAACTATTTATTTTTCTTCATGCCAATCAGTATTAGAGTCCGACCGAAACTGGTTTTCCGGCCGAAACCGAAACCGAAACCGAATATTCGGCCGTGGCTTCAGTTTCGGCCGAAACCGAAACCGAAACCGAAACTCACGTGGTTAAGTTTTAAATTCCTTAAAATACTGAAATTTGGTGCATTTTACCCATTATTCTGCATTAATTAGGACATTAAATGGAAACACAGTAGGTATATTAATTTTGTTGTAATCATTTATTTAATACTAGCTTCTGCCCGCGGCTTCGCCCGCGTGAATGTCGGAATCCCACGGGAACGTGCTACTAGGATAAAAAGTATGTGCTTCCCCAGGATGCCATCTATCGCTTTGCCAAATCTGAAGTTCAGTGGCTTAGGCGTGAAAATGTAACATACAGTTTCAAGTTCAAATCCTCCCCTAAAAATCGAATTACCCCTTTTTGCCCCGTCAGGGGTCAATTTTCGACAACTTTACATACTTATTATTAATTATTTTCTGTCGAAAGTATCAATACTGAGTTTCGAGTTAATCGGACCGCGCATTCAATTTCTTCCACACAAACTTCAACACCCCTATATCCCCCTTTGAGGGGTAGTTTTGAAAAACTAATAATGATAAACTTTATTGCTTACTTAGGCGAGAATTTATACCAATTTTCGAGTTAAAATTGACTACCCCTTTTCAGGCCGTCAGGGGTAGATTTTCGAAAAACCCTGATAATAATTATTCTTTCCTTTAAATTTTAGGTATAAATACTGAGTTTCGATTAAATCGGACCGCGCGCTAAAATTCTTCCATACAAACTTTGAAACCCCCCAATCCCCTTTTAGGGGGTAGTTTATAAAAACAAAAAATGCCCAACTTCATAATTTACTTAGATAAGTATTCGTGCCAAGTTTCAAGTTTATTAACTCAAGGAATAAGATTTTTCATACAAACAAAATCCCCCCATTTCATCACCCTCTTAGGGGTGGAATTTCGAAAAACCCTTTCTTAGTGGATACCTACTCTTCACGAAGAATACACCCTCCAATTTTCATGTCTATAGGACCAGTGGTTTAGGCTGTGCGTTGATGTCTCAGTCAGTCAGGACTTTGAATTTTATATACAATATAGATAATAATATAAAAAAATATTAATAATATTTTTATTATTTTTTCAAATTAAGTTCTCATAGCAAAATGTTTATCAGTTATCAATAAATCAAATCACTAATTGTTACTGTTTCGCTTTCGGCAAAAGTTTCGGCCAATTTTGGCCGAAACCGAAACTGCCACCGAAACTTGATTTTTGGCCGAAACTCGGCCGAAACCGAAACCGAAACCGAACTTTCGGTCGGACACTAATCAGTATTATCATATTGTACCTATCACTGTTTAGGGAGGTGTGTCGATGTAGCGTACCGTCGATTAAGTGAACTGTCGATATAGCGTACTCTCGATTTGGTGTACCTACTGTCGCTGTAGCGTACCATCGATTTGAGGTACTGTCGATTCATTAACCCGTCGATGGAACGTTTTCGATACAGCGACCGACGATGTAGTGACTGTCGATATTATGAACCAGACCCATCAAAAACAACTATGATAAGTCTCGAAAGAGCTCAGCGAGCAATATTAATAATGAGCTTCATAAAATTTAGATATCGCACGTATCTATCTATTATTTAGGAATTTATCTTTGCTCACAGTAAGACAAATATTTATAAGCAATGCTATATTACTTCAACACTCCAAGTTACCGATACCTAATTTCGAAACGAATAAAAGTTATTCGTCTCGAAATTAGGTAAAAAAGTAAGGTAAGGTATAATTTTATCAAATTTTATCGGAGGATTAATTTTGAGTTTTTTACAGTTTTTCCATAGAAACACTGTCAGACGTCAATTTTCTGCCACGAATAAAAATTATCTGGCGATGGAAAAATCAGCCCTAAAAGGCGAAGAAAAGATCCGGTGTTCTCCACACCTAAACGTACCTAAGGCGGTCTTTTCAGATGATATTTTTGACCATCTCGGGCCAGATTTATATAACCAGTTGTCGAAGACCATCAGTTTACGCGATTCGACTCATTCTGTTTGCAAAAAAAAAAAAAATATCTCATAGAAATAAACTATAATTGTTTATTGGAATTTTTTATTGAAATAATTGATTTGCATAAATATTTACAAAATAGGGCCTTAATACTATTTGGATTCTACCTGAACTAGGAATAAAACTGTATCTCAGGTATCTCACTCAAGTGCAAGTGCATAAGAACACAGAAAAGCTATTAATATCCATATCATAAATACATTTACAGAAATACATACACATTCTTATTCCATGCAAACACATCTATCTACACACGCATTCACTAACCTACATTTCACACACATATGTAGACCATTTTTTCTACATGTTTATAATTTACTTTTTTGGTTGTTTTTGTAGTAGGTATTGGTCATTATTGACACAACTTTTATTTTTATCTCGATATTTTGTTGTTATAAGTTCATAACCGTAACTCATAAAATCTAAACTTTTTTATCTCAAATTTTTGATATTCTTCTTTTAATATTTTATAATTACCCTCGTTATTATTGTCATCAAATCAAAAATGATCAAATAATACCTACTAAGTGTCTGTATTCTTATAACCATTCTTATTACCATACTCATAAATCAGTGTGTTATATTTATTTAGCAGTCAAATTATCGGTAATTGTGTGGAAGTGTGTGAGTGTTTGTGAACGAGGAAAACTGACCTGCCGTGATACAGTTTTCACTAGGTCAGTGTGGATTTAAGCTCAAACAATCGCATATAGCGTACACAGGTATTTACAACCACATACGTATAATATTTGTAATAGTAGACACAAATCAAAGGATTTGTATGTAAAGTTTGTTCTTTTATATTTTCAATAAACTTTTTTACCTTTTTTACCTTTGGAAGCGCAAACAGGCGATAACCACAAATATAGTAGCCGGTGGCAACATCATCGGATCTATCTGAAATTAAGCTGAACGTTCAACACTTGGGAAGCTTTTATAGTCTGACCGAGCGTTCAGTGTGCCCAATACCTACTCGAGAATAATTCCATTCAAGTAGCCACTGTTTATTAAGCAAAAGGGGGAACCGACCTAAATAGGTACTGATATTAGCATAATTATGCTAATATTAGTATTTAGGTAAATACTAATATTAGCATAATTATGCTAATATTAGTATTTAGGTAGGTTTAGGTCACATGACAATCACATGTGACTGTTCCTAATTACCCTAGGCTGATAAAATAGTTTTTCCTAAAATATTTTAATATTAGTATTTAGGTCGGTTCCCGTAGGTACCTATTAGTGTCTCAATGATTGTGTTCTATTTTTACAAGTTTTTATTTAACTTGCCTTATTAGTTAGTATGTATGGGTCAAACTTGCAAGCTGATTTAAAACCACTGCCACTTATCCGTTGAAGTTTTACTTACACGTTGTTGGTTCAGTTTCGAAGACAATGCATTTTTTGTGTTCCACGCCAAGATTCTCCGATAGTTTTAACACTTTACAGTAGGTAGCTGTTTTTAGTTCTGAGATATATTTTGTGTACTGGTTTCCTTCTCACGTTATTAGGGCATTTTAGCTTTATCATGGTGACCAACGCAAGCATTGATCTCCTACAACAAGGTTGTTTTTGTTTACAAATTTTATGTTACTCCGTTTTTTTTTGTATTTTTTTTTGAGTCTAAGAAGTTTTAATTAAAATTTTAATGTAATTTTATAGAATTAGCATAGATATAAGCGATTTGGTGTAAACTGTTAGCTTATATTTGATGAATAAATGAATATGAATATACAGGCTGTATCAGAAAGGCGTGGTCAAATTCAAGGGTGTGATAGAGACCATCAAACTGTATCACATCCTTAAATTTGACCATAACTTTCTGATACCCTCTGTAGAAAATTCTGCCAAACGCTTACTACTTTGTTTCTTTGATAGAAATAATTGCTATAAATTACTGACAGGCGTCTGCTAAAAGTTCACCTACATAGAACATAGTCTCATAGTTAAGTGTAATTATTATAATTATCATATTTATACTCAAAATCATCCTCATGTAGCTATATCTATAGAACATTTCGGCTTGCTCCTACCTTCGTATCTGGCCTGACGTGACGCTATCCATCCTAGCTTGGAATTAGAATGGATATACAGCATGGTAAAGACATCGACTTGCAAATTGCAACCAATAATAAATTCAGTAAAGACATGTTGCGCCAACCCCAAATAAATTGGGAGGCAGGAGGCAGGCAGGGGAATGATGATAAACCAAGAATTCAGCACATGGTTCGAAACCTCCTAGCGTAGAAATTTATCGTCGGTAATAAAAAAAGAATCAGCTGTTTCATAGAAAAGTGCAATACCTACGCGGTCAAAATGTATGGAACAGCAAATTTTTTTTTTTTTGATAACCGACGAAACATGCCAACGCAGTGGTTTTCAGAATCATGTGCTGATTCCATGGTAACAGGGTGCGCGTCGATGTCCCTGCCACCCTGCTTACCAGATACCTACCACAGATAATATTATATCGAAATACGAGTATATCATCATACACGCGCGAGCATGGAAGTGGAAAGATTTTCGGTACGCAAAGGGCAAAATGCTAATTCAGTACGTCTTTAAAATGTAATCCGCTTCCTTTTAGCCGCTTCATCATCCTGTGTATATCAAAATTTCACGCGTAGTTAGCTTCTCGCTTTCATTAAATTCCTAAAGCTCATTTTACAACGGCACCTACTTACAATATTTTTTACTTTAAACGAAAAAGTTCTGCTTAGATTTTGATGTTATTATCGTTGGATCTATTGGAATTGGAATTTATTTACCTAAGTACACCTATCGACACTTTATTCGAGTATTTGGCGCAGTCCCAAAGAAGTAAAGGTAAAATTAGTATATCTAGTGGTCGCGTTTAATCGAAAAACTTAGGCACCCAGGCATTGAAAAAAAAACCGGTCAAGTGCGAGTCGGACTCGCGCACCGACGGTTCCGTACAAAGTAGGTATGTAACTACAATTTTACGGTTTTCGGATTTTTTTCCTTTACTTGTGCTAAATTAAATTGCTTCTTGCCAAATTTCATGATTCTAGGTCAACGGGAAGCACCCTATAGGTTTTGATTCCCTTGCGAGTGTTAAAATATGCGGCATAAACGGAACATAAACGCCCGTATCTTTTGACTGTGTTGACTTAGGGCCGTAAGATCAATCGTAGTTAAACCAAGGAAGAGAGTTTAATCTCTGGGCCTCAATTAGCAGTATAAACCATCGATTAGTTTTAGCTAGCCCAAGGGGTCGTTTAAACTCGTTTGTGTAGATTAAACTGACCGTAAACTGATCAGATGACATAATTTGTCGTGACGACCTTTAAAAAAAACTACAAAAATGCCTGTTTCAAACATCTCTACGTATCTATTCATTGAAGCTTTGTTTTTTGGTTATTAAAACGGAAAGTTATAACAGTGATTCGGATTCAGATATCGAAATAATACACGAGTTGAACGGTATAAATAGTCATTATAGGAAACGGTATGTTGTTAGACCAAGATAATATCAAGAATCAATGAGATGGTATAGAATTCATGCGTCTGTCGTTTTCGTGTCTCCAAAGCTTCGAAAAAATTAAATATACATACAGGACACACACACACATGAGGACATGAATAATAATAAAACGTCACATAGATGTCAAATGTCAGTGTCAATGTCAAATAGACCCATTTGTTGCCATTATTTTAATGAACGGATGAACGAACTTCGAATAAAGTAGAGAATGTTGCCATGTGTAAAAGACTAAATCGAAGTTTAACTAATCTGTTCATATTTTCCATTAGATCGTACGACAATAGATTAAACCATCGATAATATTTTATCGTAGATTCCGACATCCATAGTTTAAACTGCTTTTGATCTTGCGGCCCTGAGAAGTTTAATTTTTTCACTGGTTCAAAGGAGGACGAAGGAGGTACGTGAGTATTTGATATTAATTTCAACTTGATAACTCCACGCGTTTTTGAGAAAAAGGGTCTTGACAGACGGACCACGAAGTGATCTTATACGGGTTCCGTTTTTCCTTTTGAGGAACAGAACCCTAAAAACGGTTTTTCACTTACTTTTATAGCGGACGCCATTATCGTCAAAGGCGCAAAGATCAAGATATCCTAAAACACCAATGAATTATTAAACTTCGTGACGTTCTCACGCTTAATCACGATTTAACGAGTTACGAAATTAAATCTCGCAGTTTCGTTACGTTAACTTACGCACTTGTACCAATAAATTGGCCGACTTACGCAACATAAGTAAGGTCGCCCCCGGGCCAATACACGATTTGTTCAAGGCGAGATTTTATGGCAAGCTCGAAACGAGGCGAAACAAAAGAATTTATGCCTCACAATCACCATAGGCTCGGGGGTTATGTGCTTATAATGTAATAGCATGACTTCCGTTTCTATCGATTTATGATTGTCTTGAACTGATTTAATTGAGGCAGCATGTTTCAAGGTTTTTAAGGTTCAATGTTTCAATGAAGTCTAATTTAATCCACTGTGTGTTCGCTTATCGTTGTACAGTAGACCGCACGTCACTGGTACCACTTTGACCTGCACCCTAATTGCGTAACACACCACCAATCTTAATCTGAATAATTTTGAAGGATATTACTAATCCATTGCTTCATATGTTCCAAAAATGTGTCTGCTCAACAACGTAAACATCGCAATGAATGTTGTGGAACTGTCAGAATGAAACTGATATTGCTACTGCTAGTGTTACGCAATTACCCCGCTGGTGCTGGCCTAGCGTAGTACGGCGAGTTTCAAAGGAATACGAGGCCAGCTTTTACTGGTTTTGTTCCCACTGACATGCAGCCTACTGTGCTTGCCTCTTAGCGGATTTAGCAAGCCTGTGTCGGTAATCTGGCCATGTCCGTCGAAGGGCACAATGTTCACGAGTGGTGACACTAAATCAGTTCCTGTCTTGTAGACCTTCAGTCGAGTCATGAACTGACTTATAAAAATTTGGTTCCGCATGATCAACCTAAGATGTTCCCACTGCTGGGACACAGGCCTCCTCTCTTCGAGAGGGAGCGGGCTGTAATCTAACATGCGGGCGCAGTGCGAGTTGGTAGATGTCACATGTCTTTGAATTTTTGGTTCCAGGACATGCCGGTTTCCTCACGATTTTTTCCTTCATAGTTTTGAGAAATTCGGTTATGTCTGTACAAAATAGCTTTTACCTTTCCGTATGTTCTTGTGTTTTGTGGTACTCCGCTGCATCCGGTTAGACTGGAAGCCGACCCCAACAGAGTTAGGAAAAGGCTTGGCAGATGACGGTATTTATCATCGTCTGCCTAAATTTTTATTAAGTTTAGGGTCATATATAAACGGATGCGGTTTACTATGGTATGCAACTGCAGTAGGTATTATGAAACAGTTGATGCGTAGACGCTGCGTCACAGTTGCAGCATTTAAACCACATTAGGAAATCACAATAATGTGTATAAATGGTAATTTCTAGTGTTATAATCGTAAAATAGAAGAGTCATTTCAAGTTGACCAAGTTTTTCTCTGGAAAAAACCTCTTTTATAGAATGTACCTAGTATGTAATGCCTTTACTCTCTGAAGGAGGTTTAGTCACTAGTCTAGGCATGACTGCACACGTCACAGGTATCTTATTGGACCTTGCTCTTGATTTTTCCAACGTCTGTTTAACGTCATAGCCTCGTCCGAGGTGCAAGGTTGACCGCAAGCAATGTCGTCAATGTTTAGGGAAATTGGAAGTTGTGAAATTTCTTCCTTTCCTTAGGCATAACACTTTTCCAAAGAGATACCTAGAAAAATAACAACATTACAATTATAGTGTACAAACAGGATAAATATTCAAAATCATGCATCAGCTCCATAGAGCTAGAAATTATAATATTCACACAGCAAAATTTGGCACAATTGGCACCTTATGATGTGCCTATCCATATTCAAGCAAATAAATCTTTTGATTTTGATTTGATTTAAATCAAGAGCATCATGAGATCTTCTTTATTTGAAAAAAAAAAAAACAAGAAATTACATGATTCAGATAAGTTTGAACCCAGATAATTCATCTCAGCCGAAATTCGTCCACTGCTGGCTTTAGGCCTCCCCCAACCATTGCCACTTCGACTGGCTCTTTGCATCCAGCGGATTACTGCGGCCTTCACCAGGTAATTGCGCAACACAATTACAATGTCAATGCTTCTCATTTTAACAATTGACGGCACGGTTGGCGCAGTGGTTAAGCGATTGACTGCTGCGCTGCGTGTCGCGGGTTCGATTCCCGCACGGATCAAATATTTGTATGACCTACATGTATTTGTTCCGAGTCTGGGTGTTTTTCTATCTATAATATGTATGTATTTACAAAAAAAAATTGTATATAAGTAGTTTATCAGCCATCTTGTTACCATAACACAAGCATTAGGTTGCTTAGCTTGGGACAAATGGTGCTGTGTGAAATGTCCAGGGATATTATTATTATTATTATTAATTCAATAATATTCATTGCGTAGTTTGTGTTTTCAGCAAACAAATTTTTCAAACATGTATGAAGCAAAGGATTATGAATTTCCTTCAAAATCCTTCGGATTGTAATAGAAAGTATGTTACGTAATTGGGGTGCTGCATTCTAAATTGCAGTTACTGATTAACAATGAAGATCTACCACCTCTAACATACAACTATTTATCTTCCTACAATGCCAGCTGCTTAGACCAGACAAGCAGTCACATTTGCAGTCCTTTATAATCTCATGTTGCATTAGAACAATAATTGCGAGCAGATCATTATTCTTAGACTACACTAGTTTAAACGCTAGGAAGTACTTAATGTTAATAACTTGTCTCTGCTTACGAGTTATTGTTGGCTGTATGTCTAAAGGATATACACTTTGAGACCGCATTGCCTCAGACATGACGCCAACGCCATGTTGGCAGAAATTCGGATTGACGAGCTGCGATGGGCTGTTTTTATCTAAATTAAGTTCTTGTAGAGCAGACGGCGATAACAATGACAGTGGCGCCGATTTCCTTGTTCACAAACTAAACTAAATTTGGGTGCAGCGCATCTTTTTCTTTCTATTTCATTAAGAAAAGGACAAAAGATAAATATTAGTTTAGTCCTGTCGAATTAAGATACTCCATAGACAGTTTAGACGTGATTAAAAACATGGCGACTAAAATTACGTCAATTTACGTTACAGTTTTGCGTGACAGAGTATCAAACATCCTTACAAACTTTCGCGTTTATTTATTACTAGCAGCGCCTCGCGGTTTTACCCGCATAAGCGTCGATCCCGTAGGATTATCATGTTAAAAGTATCTTATGTGTTATTCTAATGCATAAGCTATATTACTGTAAAGTTTCATCAAAACCCGTTCGGTAGTTTTTGCGTGAAAGAGTAACAAACTTTCGCGTTTATAATATTAGTAGGAAGTAGGAAGGTTATGGTGTTACCGTGCACCGTTGTCCTAGGAAACCAGCCGTAAGCGAACCGATGAAAACAACGGCTCGGAGGTGCGGAGCTGATCCGGTTACGTTGACGGCGTTTGACGACGGTTGACGGTTGACGACGAACTGACGAGGCGAGGTGACGCCGATCCTATGCAGTGCTTATACCTACGTGTGCTGTTGACGTTTAGTTTACTATCATCAGCTCTGCCAGCAATTACTTAAAGCTAGCAAAGGCTAGCTTTAAGTAATTGCTGGCAGAGCTGATGTACAAAGGTCTGAGGTTCAAAGCTGAATTGTCCATAGCACTGCTTTTACCAGAAATAGATTTCACCTTAACGGTATTAAAGAACGATGGTACAGTCAACTTGGTTTCTTAAAGTTAATCTTGATTGCTGGAAATCGGGTGACTGGTTATTAGTAACAGATGATTGTACTCATCGTATTATACATCTTTCCCAAAGAAACGTTTTTTTTTTTAATTACCAAACGCATGACCCGGGATTCATCCCAATAGAATATTGGGTACCTCACAAGAGTAATACACCCTCAGCTGTAATCACCATCGCCAAGCGGTTGGTCGACTCTTCACGTGACCAGAGGGCTGGCCTATTTTTTAGCCAAAGAATCAGCATTGCCATACAACGTGGCAATGTTGCCAGTCTTTTGAGCACGTTTCCTATTGATAGCGATGCGGACGAATTTTTCGATGCCCTTTGATTATTTCCCCTCATTTTTATAGACTTGTACATATTGTTATTTTAAGACTGTTAGCTTTTTTAAATTATATGAATATTTCATAGAATTTAGTAAATAATCCCATTTTACAAACAAATCTATTCCATTTTAGTGTTCAACTATCAGACCGCGCGTGCTGTTCTATTGGGGTCATGCGTTTGTTAAATAAATTAAAAGAAATAATTTCTTTGGGAAAGTTCTTTTTATGAATAGTACAGTAATGTGTTAAAGTATCAGTCATAGTCACCCCATATTTTCGTTGGAAACATGTCATAATATCAGCCAGTGAATGTCCTCAGCATGGCCTCAATGACTGCCAAATTGAATGCTCTTGATGGAAATTACTATAATCAACGTGCTGTGCAGACGAATTGAAGATCACAGTTCATTTGTTATTTGAATGTGAAGAGATGGTGCTGCCCTATACTTATATAATTTTTTGTAGTCCATCAAAGTCACATATTCATTAGGTACAAGAAAGTGAAAGTGAGAAAAATGGGTTTATTTGTCACGGAAACACGTGCACACAAAAAGATAATTAACTCTAATAATAAAGAAAAATGAAAACAAAATAGATCTAAATTCACGAGCACAAATCAGAGATAGTCGACAGCTGCACGTCACGACTGTCACAAGGTTTCCACTCAGCATGGGTGCTGTGCTATAGGACTCACAGTGCTGATTTTCAGTGGTTACCTGAAAAGGACGTACGGAAACCAAGTCAATCAAGTTTATCAATCAATTTCAAGATCACGAAAAATAGGTACGGAAACAAAAAACAGGCGCTAACTTACAATTTAGTTAAAACCAAATACAGGAAGCTTCACGAGTTCACAATCCAGCCTACAAAGATGGAAATTTTATTCCTTTAGGCAGGATGTAATTTCCTAGGAATGTAGAAACGATAAAACCCAATTTCCAAATCAGCACCTAGAAAGCGAGTTTCTTCGTATTTAAACGTAAAGTTTGTTACTTCCACAGAATTTGGTTTCCGTTTTCCGAAGTTTTTTTTTCTTTTATTTTCTTTGAACTACCTCGAATACGTTTCCAAATTATCATTCCATCGTGAAATCTTTATGTTTCTGTGTGCGGTTCAGTGACTGTATTAGTCGTATCGATTGGAGTTTTTTTCCATTATGTATGTGGATTGCAATATGTTTTTACATTTGCCATGATTGTGAAGTGCCAAGAGTCTGTACGTACCATAGTCATATGACACAAGCGATGAATGTTGTGTAGTATTTGGTAAAGTTAGATAAATGAATAATTAATTAAATTGACTACGAAATTAAATTGTGCGTATTCACATTGCAACTATCATCATTCTCATTCTCCTGCCCTTATCGGCACAACATGTCTTTTTCTTCCATACTTCTCTATTAGTCGTCATCTCG
This sequence comes from Apamea crenata, assembly GCA_949629185.1. NCBI lineage: Eukaryota > Metazoa > Arthropoda > Insecta > Lepidoptera > Noctuidae > Apamea > Apamea crenata. Next base: position 9,940,077 of record OX451363.1, on the reverse strand, counting down.
GTAGTCACCCCCTTTCTAACCATATTATCATTCACACAGTCCATCCATCATTTCTTTGGTCTTCCCCTACTCTTATAGCCATCGACACATGGTCCTCATTCCTCCGTATCACATGCCATACCATGACAGCCGACTTCCACACAACTGTCATTCTTTGAAAATTGCACGAAATATAACAAGAAAAAATTACGCAGTATGTTAATTTCAACATAGTTGAGAAAATGCTAGGCAGATGATGGTAATTTGCTTAACAATTAATATCCCTAACTGTACTAAAATATAGACCATTTCAATTTATTGATCATACTTTAATATAAATAAATAAATAAATAAATCCCTGGACATTTCACACAGCACCATTTGTCCCAAGCTAAGCAACCTAATGCTTGTGTTATGGTAACAAGATGGCTGATAAACTACTTATATACAATTTTTTTTTTTGTAAATACATACATATTATAGATAGAAAAACACCCAGACTCGGAACAAATACATGTAGGTCATACAAATATTTGTTCCCTGCGGGAATCGAACCCGCGACACGCAGCGCAGCAGTCAATCGCTTAACCACTGCGCCAACCGTGCCGTCAACTTTGTTGTGAGCATGACTTGATATATATTTATGGACAAGAAATATCATTTGACATCCACTATATCTCACTTAGTGGGACCTACTTTTACCTTCACAAAACGTTAAAACAGGTCATATATTCCATCGTCGTTTGAACGCACGAAAGCCATACATCTTCCACGAGCACCTTCGCAACATTTTCTCGACAATTTGTTCACAAGTTAAGTGGTTGATATATTTAACGTTTAACCAATGTGACTTTTTAAATTCATATGTAATTTCCGAGTTTATCTTGGACGTTACTGACATCGGTCAAAGAAAACATTGTGAGGAAACCTGAAATTATATACTCTTTCCATTAGGTTAACCGTTTTTTGACAGCTGCCTTAGATCTGTAATCGTAATCTGGAATAGTTTTTTTTTTAAACGTTGCCCCACACTAGGAATTTCTCCTGTATCATGGGTGCGTTTACAAACATTTAAACTCACATTCACAAACAGCAACAGTTAATTCCAGATTACGTAAAAGTTAACGTTAAAATGCGTAATAAAATATATATATAAATTGCCTAATCTTATTGAATTATCTTATTTATGATTTCTTACAGACATTATAATACCGTCAGTTTTGACAAACAACATATAATTGCTCACTAGTTCGAACTGTCAAAAAACAGTTAACCTAGTGGGCAGATTATACCTTAGTCTGAAATCGCCAACCTGTCTTGAGCAAGCGTGGTGATCAATGCTCGTGTGCCCTCTGTGTTTGAGAAGAGGCATTTGCCCTGCAGTGGGACAGTAATAGGCTGGTATTATTATACAGGTTGGCAGGGACATCGACGTGCAAACTGTAAGTTGTAACCATGAGTTCAGCACATGATTCTAGACCCCTAGAGTAGAAAGATTTCGTCGGTTATCAAAAAAAAACACCCGCTGTTTCATAGAAAAGTACAACCGCGTAAGTCCTACGCGGACCTACGCGGTCATAATGTATGGAACAGCTATAAAAAAAAAATAACCGACGAGAAATTTTAACGCAGGGGTTCAGAATCATGTACTGAATTCATGGTAACGGGTTGCTGGTCGATGTCTCTGCCACCTTGTATATTAGGTATAATTTAACGGATATTTTAGTTATCCACTTCTTCTGCAACACAGTTTTAACTAGTGCAGGAGCCAGAGAATTCCATACTCTGGTGTACCTACAAATTGTTTTATGTCAATAAATATATAAATCCTTCGTAACATTAAAGTAAACAAATCAACCCTCCAAAGGAAAGCAAGTAATATAAGCAAGCAAGGTAAGCAATTTACTTAATGTTACTTTAACTTCACTAAGTTTGAGTTTATGGTACCTACTTATCTTTGTTTATAATCTATTGGAAGTTTTGGATTCGAAATGTTTAATGCAAAGATTGTTTGTGAGGTTCAAGATTTGTGGTTATTGTTTAATTTTTAGGTAACAACATACTTTGTGCTGCTGCTGCTAGGGAGTTTGTTGCGCCACTTCTTTTTTGCCAGCGAAAGCACTAGGAAGTGGTGGAAGGCGGACGTTTTGGGGGGCTGTCTGTTGTAATTTTACGTTCAAAAAGTGCTGATTCTCACCCTAATTTGAAAAAAAAAAAGAAAACTATTCCTTGAAAAATATTGCTGTTCCATACGTTTTGAGCGCGTAGGTATTGCACTTTTAAGAAACAAAAGATTTCTTTTTTGATAATCGATGAAAAATTTCTTCGCTATGGGGTCTAAATTCATGTGCTGAATTCATGGTTACAGTTTGCGCGTCGATGTCCCTGCCACCCTGTATACTCCACGACGATATACTCACACATATGCTACTCACAGTTACTCATATAGCTTGTCGATATCAGTCGCTATTAATTCTCATGTATCTAGTAGGTACCTACTCAGGTATTACATGAGAATTCTTCTGCTTCTGCTTCTGATTCCATGTTTGTTTATGATGCCAGATATTGTGGACCCACCTAAAAAGTAATTATAATTTATGCATAATACATAATAATGGCATAATCAGCCTATAATGTACCCACTGCTGGAACACAGGCCTCCTCTCGATGAGAGGGAGCAGGCCACCACGAGGGCCCAGTGCGGGTTGGTAATAATTTCAATCTAATCATTATCTTCCTTCCCTTATCCCATGTTACTTGGGGTCGGTGCAACACGTTCTCTTCTTCCACTCTCCCCTGTCAATCGTCACGCTATCATTCACTCCCTTCTCTTTCATATCATTCCTCACCCAATTCATCCATCTTTTCTTCGGCCTTCCTCTCCCTCTCCATCCATCAACATGCATCACTCTTTTAATCACATGCCTTTCGTCCCTTCTCATCACATACCCATACCAAGCTAAACCATTTCCTTTCAACTTTACTGTCACTGGTGCCGCTTTCAAACTTCCTCTTATATGTATACTCATTTCTTACTCGTCACTCCAAACATCCTCAACATTCTCATCTCCGCTGCATGCAATCTTCTTTCATCCGTCTTCTTCACAGCCCAGCATTCAGACCCATAAAGTACGACAGGCCTTATCACAGACTTATAAATTTTCCCCTTTAACTTGAGTGGCATCCGCGTGGGTCGCAAGTTGTTCCTGTGACCTGTCAATAATTTCAATCTAATAAAATTAGAAAAATATCCAGCTTAGAATATGGAAGTTTTTTTTTTAATCAAGAAAATCATTTGAATTCTTAGACGTTCTAAATAATTACTGTCGCACTACAATAAAAACGCTATTTCCTGTCGTTAGCAACACAGATAAAAATCATTTACCGTCTTGCACAGTTCAAAGACATAGTGAGCAAATGCATTTAATTGCATCCTCTTACTCTAAATACCAAATTCTTTGAAGAACGTTAATAATGATACCTACTATGTAATATATCATTAGATGAATACTAAAGGTGGTTACATAATCAGCCTGTTATGTTCCCACTGCCGGGATACAGACCTCCTCTCTTCGAAAGTGAGTGGCCTGTAACCCACCACGCGGGCCCAGTGCAAGTTGGTACATGTCACATGTCTTCGAAGTTTTGGTTCTTGGACATGCCGGTTTCCTCACGATGTTTTCCTTCACCGTTTTTGAGAGCAGTGGTGCTGAAATAAAGGCAACACAAAGTAAAGCACCTTTCTGGGTGCGAACCTACGACCCACAACTTGTAATTCGCGGCCGTTACCACTAGGCCACCACTGTTCAGTCCACTAAATTCCAATGATAAAAGTCATCATTACCCCAAAACTAAAGTCTAAAGCCGGCCAGAAAAAAAAAGTACTGTTTTCTTAAGGGAAATAACATCTTGAGCATAGAATTTACTATGAAAATGTCGACAATTATATTTTATAACAGGTGTAACTTATCATAACATTTAAAAACTGCTTTCCATCAGGCGGGACCGCAGTCCAGCACTAGGTTATATCATTAAAAAAAAGACTATCAACTTTAATCCTACTAATATTATTATAAACGTGAAAGTTTGTATGGATGGATGTTTTTTACTCTTTCACGCAAAAACTACTGAACGGATTTGGATGAAATTTGGCACACAGATGGTTTATAACCAGGATTAACACAAAGGATACTTTTCATCCCGATATTCCCACGGGATCGAAACTTATGCGGGTGTAACCGCGGGGCGCAGCTAGTTGAAAATATACATATAGCATCCCAAACACGTTTTAAGTATTACAACATAGATCTGCAATTAATCCCCTGGCTGATTTGGGTTTGAAAGAACCAGCCGGTACTTTAATGTCATTTCGTTTATAAAGCCCATTTTAGATGAGGCAGACATAAAATACGAGAAAATTCCCAAAAACCGTTATATTATGAAGGATCGGATTAAGATTGCCACCGAGAATTTGTCGTTACTTCTCACAAACATAAATGATTCATAAGTTTATTGACTCTCATGTTCTTGACTGCACCTGCTACTTGAGTTTTCGATTGTCTGGGATAAAAAATTGCCTTTATTATTCTTTATACATGTACCGAAATATTCTACCTTTCAGTAAAATTGTCTCAAAAGTTTGTTCGAGAAAACTCATCATAGACACATGTCATTTCACGATTATCATATTAGCGTGGACTATCCTTTGCAAATAATCTGTCTCATCATCCTCTGCCTAGCCTTGTCCCAACTATGTTGGGGTTGGCTTCCAGTCTAACCAGATGCAGCTGAATACCAGTATTTTACATGGAGCGACTGCCTATCTGACCTCCACAACCCAGTTACTGGGTAATACGATACTCCTTGGTAAGACTTGTTGTCGGACTTTCGGGCTTCTGACGACCCGTAACGTCTGCCAAAGAGCCACGAATGACAGCTGGGACCAACGGCTTAACGTGCTTTCCGAGGCTCGGAGGGGTCTTGGCATGTGAAGATGGTCACCCATTTACGGACCAACCGCGGCAAGTGCAAATAATCTGTCTATACTAATAATAAACCTGAAGAATTTGTTTGTTTATTTCTGTTTTCTAGAACTTACTGCTTTTGGATTTGAAAAAAAATATTATGTATTTGATATTTCCCATTTCTTGACGAAGGCTATAGGCTATTTAACATCACGATGGGACTTTTAGGCGTCGAGCAAAAACAAAACAAGTAATAGCGCAGGCAGGTGATGCGATGCGACGGGGTGAGTGGGAGCCGAAATTTCACGCGGACGAAGTCGCGGGCGGAAGCTAGTCGGGAATAAAAGGACAATGCAATCAAGACGGTAGTAGATAACGTTATGTGGAGTTCTAAAATAATTTCCTTAAAGTAATATCATCCTATGCATATTTGATGTGAAGAAAAACGTAGAGAAACTAATTTCCTTTAGTAGATATAGCCGCCGGGTAGAATTCAATCGGCTTTGTGGTCTATTCATTCTGGCGAACGATGAATATCTAGTCGATAGGAAGGAAGTTTGTGGTTAGGTGTGGTCTGGTAATCATGACAAAGGCATTAAAGTGGCTGATGTTTACCAGGCAACACTGGGTCTAAATACTATAGACCTTAATTGCGTATTATACTATCAATCACAATCTAAATCTACATATATATAATCTGAAGGATATTGTTAATCCATTGCTTCATATGACAAACCATTTGTCTGCTTAGCAACGTAAATAACGCAATGAATGTTGTTGAACTGTCAAAGCCATTCCTACTGTTAGTATTGTTACGTAAGTGTAAAGGGATTGTGCATTAAATTTATAATTTTAAGGGAACATTTTCCTTTGCATTTTATTTTACTGTCCCGTTGATCTAGTCTACGCACACGCTACTGCTGAGCATGAGGTCTTGGATACGATTCCGGAGTCAGGCAAATTGTTATTGAGTTTTTCTATTAGACATTTCTCCGTAGCAGTTAGGGTCTGGATTTGCGTTCTGATATGTGGGTGTAGGTACACCTCTGCTTAACCCTTCGCGGAGCACAGGCGTGATGTTAATATGTTGTTTATGTGTTTGTGTTATTTTTCGTTATAAGGGCAGATTTTTCAATCGGCAGAGAGTTTTTATTCGTGGAATAAAATTGACGTCTGACAGATTTTGTATAGAAGAACTGTCAAAAATTCAAAATTTAAATTTAAAATTATCTGCGGTTGGCCAGCCCTTACAATTATGTTTTGAACTTGAAAAGGTTCTAGGTTCCTTTCATTATTTTGATCACTGAACTATTGCTCAGTGATCAAAATTAACGTTGAAGTCTGTTAAAGTCTCACTAAGGTCTGGATCAGCGCAGGTACCTACGTCTTATTTTAAGCCTTATTTGAACCGGTGTGAGCTGATAGTATCTTATTTTATTTATCCTAATATAAATTTATTTATGGAGACCGCATATATTGACAAGAAAATCACCCTAACTTCGCGTAGTAATAATGCTTGTACATAAACATGGAAAGGGTAACATAACGGAACTCTCTGCTTCTTTTATCCCAGGCACAAACGGGCGCGTTTTTCCCGCAGCGATTTTATTTGGCGTACTGGATTTTCAACGCACTGCTTAGCGCCCAAAGTTGGAAATCCAGCGCGGTGGGATGCGCTCTGTTGGATTCTCAACGCTGCCGCGCTGGGCGCAGTTGAAAATTCAGTGCGCGATAAAATCCCGCCGCGATATTTGTACGTTTTAATATGTTACAATATTTAGGTATGACACTGGATCCCGCACTAGGACACCCTGTGTCGCAGGATCGGTCGTACCTCAGTGCGAACGTGGGCTTAATGTTAGGATTCTTCTCGTAAGTTCCTGTTTTTTCATACTTTATTGGACATTACAGTCTTGGAAGCGATGGGAATGGTTTTTTTATGTTTATAGGAACTCTTGGCCTTCCAAGGGTTTATAGCTCAATTCGTGAAGTAAACGAAAGATTCATTTTTATCAGAGCACGCCCTGAATAACTAAAAATATCTTGATAATTAACAGCTGCTAGCACCTAGCAGCTGTTAATTATCAAGATATTTTTCTGGAGTATTCTTTACTAATTGAAGATTACTGAAATATTACTGGATTAAATTTATTTTCAGATTTAGATATCTAGGTACAGGCCAGTACATCAAGCTACCCGAAACTGCAAAATTTTCCCAATCAACCTTGAACTTAATGCTTTAGCGATAAAGTTGAAAATCTATTAAAGAAAGACAGATTGTAGTAGCTTGATGTGTTGGCGTCTGTATCTGCTGTAGAAAGTGATATTATTAGTTAAGGTGTTGCTGGCATGACTGTAGTTTAGATCTTGTTGGCCTATAAAACTTCGCCACTGTCACAGGGTCATCGGTGGCAGTGCAGAGTGCAGTGAGAGTCACTTTGACTGCATGTTTTGGGACTTGGGACACAGAGGCCAGGGGGTCTACTTCGAAGTAGTATCGGCCGAATGTTCGGCCGTTTCCTGCTACGAAGTTACTATTTGGTTCAGTCGGTTCCGATCCTACACTCCTACACTCTTTTGAATATTGACTATGGTCCCGACCCAACTGAGCCGATCCGAACTTTTTTCGCATTTTTCAATAATATTCGCTTCGGCCGTGTGTCGGTCCGATCCGAACATTCGCACTTTGCACTTCGGAGTAGACCCCCAGGATAGGAGGTGTAGCATGGATTGCGACATAGCACCACAACCTGGGTGAGGTTACTATCGTCCCGTCGAGGTAGACTTTACCAGGTTGGAGTTACATCTTCCCACTTGTGTCCGGAGACGGTTCAGGGACTTCTAAGTGGAAGTTAGTAAGTTAGATTAGTTTTAAGGTAGGTATATGTTTCGTCTTAGCAAAACTTCAAAATAAACTAATAACCCTCAAAGTTTTCTATTCTAGTTGATGAAATCGTGCAAATTGTGCAACTAAAGCTACCCTGTCAGCAAATGCAGAATTTCATTCGTTGAAACTACAAAGATCATACTTGCATTTGCATATGGATTGTTCTGGTTATCTAAACCATCGTACTCTGTGGGAAAGCTATTCAAAGCTCCCGGAGTCATAAGGATATAACCATTGATATAACGTTTCGTACTCGTATTCGTTGATAACAACGATAACCCACAGTCGGCCGAGCTAAAACAATGCGGCTAGACTGACCTATAAAAGATAGTCATAGACTAATGCCGCGATACCAATATGAAGGCTTAAATAGCGCACTAGTTTTTATTTTCGATTTTCGACACTCGGCTCAGCCACAGAGAGTTGAAAATCCAACAGTGCAATAATATTTATGGTCTAGTAAAGTTTAAGAGAAAAAGGGCATAAACTTTGGAATTTAGTACGTAGAATACTTAGGAAGGAGATTTCAATTAATAATAGGTTCTTATATCTGAGCCACAGTAAAATTAAGTAAGCAGTATGGCGTCTCGGCAGTGTCCTTTAAATAATTACCTACAGCCGCTCAGTATATACAACAAACAACAAAAACAAATCCGGTAGCTTGTGGAGTAAGGTTTGTTTGGTAAATCATCTCGGCATATCAGCTGAAGCCATTCCGATAATCTTATTGAAACAATAGATATTATCGATTTATTATATCGATATATGAGCAGTGGTGGCCCAGTGGTAATGGACCTGACTTACGAGTTGTAGGTCGTGAGTTCGAACCAGACAGGCACTTTACTTTGTGTAAATTATTTCATCACCACTGCTCTCAAAACGGTGAAGGAAAACATCGTGAGGAAACCGGCATGTCCTAGAACCACAAATTCGGAGACATGTGACATCCACCAACCCGCACTGGGCCCGCGTGGTGGATTATGGCCCACTCCCTCTCACAGAGAGGAGGCCAGTGTTCCAGCAGTGGGAACATTATAGGCTAATTATCTAAATCTCTATCGTAATATAAATTTTGCTTAACTTCAGGGAAATTGTATGTAGATAAAAATTGCATTTCACACCACATCATTTGGACGACAACAGTCAATAACTTCGTACCATATTTCACGTAAATAACTTGCGGGAGCGTCTCGACCCGTCCGCGTCCTTACGTAACTGCGGCGCAAGTGCGAATGTCGAACACTGTTGTAGGTACATCGAGATTTCGAAGCGCGTCGTTTCGGCCGATTTGTATGAAGACGTAATACTGCTTACTTTATTATACTGTGTCTGAGCTTACTGCTCGCAGTCACGAATTAAGGTTTATTACCTGCTTTTATACACAAAACAAAGTCTTATTTCGAAATTGAAACAGGCTGCTTTTTATCTTTGTCATAGTCTTAACGAACACTGTAAGCAGGTTATTGAAGGCTGGGGAAGTAACTGCAGTTTTCAAATAGAAAACTTAAAAAACTTTTTAAAAACAAGCTTTTATTACTTGTTAATAAAAAGAACTAAAAAGTTAAAAATAATTTAAACCTCATTATATAGGTACCTACATTGCAACCTTTAACGATAATAAACCTTCTTAGTCTTACATTTTGATGGAACGTTAAAGAACATTTAGCATATTACACCTTCATTATTTTTCTTTTGCAATCACAATGTAACACGCTTTTATTTATAAAAAAAATGGGTCTGTGATAAAAACCCAAAGATTAATACAAGATGTAAAGTTTTAGAGTTTAATCAAAATATATAATTAGGTATGTACGATATATGGGATTATTGGGACATAGACAAAGAAGGTTAATGGGAAGGTGGATAGGTATGGCCATCTTCCAGCTCCATCATCAGACCCTGGTTACCATCTAGCACCAAAATCTAGCAACAAAGTACTCGTCAAGACGGATCAAACGAGTTCAAACTCGATAGGGTTGTGTCGCTTAACTACCGAGTTCCTATGGCCACCTTCCGGTTTCATCATCAGATCAGCTCCATGTCATAATAATTTTGCATTGTCATCCAATTTATACATGCATGCAAAATTTCAGCTCTATCGGTAACCGGGAAGTGGATCAAATTTAACTTGCAAGATTTGTTTACAGACAAACATCGGGACAGGTGAAACTAAATAAACATAACTAGGGATCCCTAAACATGGAGGATCTTTTTTCTTATTTATCGTTAAACGTTTTCAAAAGGAAGAAATTAATTGAAAGTAAACTCGAGGTTCGACTCATTACTTGGATCATAGATATAGGAAAGAAGGAGATATGTCCTGGTAGTTGAAAATGTATCAGAACGTGTCGTTAAGACGATCCCACTACTATACAATCATGTAGCTGAGTAAAAGCAATAGACACAAAGTCGCGCACACACTTGCAATTCATAAATCAGAACGTACTACACAATCAATTATAAACCTTAACTCATCAAACATAGCGAGCATTTGCCATGCACCGTACAAGTAACTCACTCCCATTCATTATTGTACTAAAAAAAAGAAATGGGTTTCTGAAAATAAAATAAATAAAAAACGATATGTCCAGAAAATATTTTAATATAAATCAATAAAAAAACTGAAAGTAAATAAAAAGAAATTAAACAAACCTTTTACATCTTTTCAAGGGTCTTCCATCCGGATTTAAACGTCATCTTTTTAGGTCTTCCAACCGGGTTAAAACGGTTGACAAATTGTAAAATTAACTATTTATTCCATATTTACTTTTTTTTTTTGCGTGGAGCGGAAGGGAGTGTCAGACTCTTACTGACTAAAACCCACCCGTGTTCCTTCCTTAGCCCTTTCTGTTCCAGGGCAGCGGTAACCCTTTCGGAAGATCCCGCCGCCCTAGCAGGCTGGGCAGGTTGTCGATAGCCTACGTTAGTGGATCTGCATAGCCTCCACATCACTAGCTGGCCGCAAGAAGCAGCGGCCGTACCATGCGATGCACCGCATAAATAAAGTAACGTTTTGTGATTTTTACATCACTTAGCGACATACTTAAGTAGTGATTAAGGAGCAATGTATTTACTAGGAAAATAGTACAGTCGCTGCGATATTTGGAAACAAAATTAACGTGATAAAAGCAAGAAATATTTAACAATTTGTGGTTTTTCATGATTTAAAAAAATGTATAAATAAGTAATTTAATAGTAAAATACTATTATTTATATATGGTAAGTGATTCCATGATTTACAAAGTTTTTACAAGAAACCACTCACCAACACGGCATTCTTATATTTTTTCACGATCACAGTCGAAAGCGCACTAGTTCGCCGATACGGCTATTTGACAAGAACATGGTCATTTTGAGCATTCCGCGACGACACAGGCACGCCCCCTTGCCACTTCTCCTGTTTTTTATATTTCTATGACTTGGACGGACTTTGTTAATTCGAATCTATAGGGACAGCATCCCTAACTATACTAATGTATAAATAATGAATCTGAAGAGTTTGTTTCTTTGAACGCGCTAATTGCTGGAACTAACAGTCGGCTTCGAAAAATCTTTTTTGTATTTGTAAGCCAAGAAGCCGAGAAGAATAGAAAAGTCAAAATGAATGCTGAGCGAAAACGAAGTAAACAGCGCGGGCGGGCGATGCGACCGCGGTAGGTCGGGCCCGAGGGAAATTTCATAAAAACGTCGCTGTTTTAGTTGTGTGTATCCGACTGTAATTCTGATTAGGAGATACAATAACCTGCATCCTAATTCCGTAACACACTATTACTCTCAATTTGAATCATATTGCTAATCCATAGCTTCATATGTTAGAAAAAAAATCTACTCAACAACGTAAATACCGCAATGAATGTTGTTGAGCTGTCAAAACGAAACCCATTGCTCTTGATAGTGTGTTATGGAATTACCCCGCTGGCTGTTTTTTTTATATTATAGGTAATTTATTCTTCTTCGTATCACTGTTGTCAGAGCGGTCGCGGTCCTCATGTAGAATAGAATACTCTTTATTCTCCTTTTTTCGGTCTTTATTCTCTTTATTCTTTCTCTCTTTTGTAGTTTCTTGTCTAGGGGCATGTTATTCGCCTCGCGATTTCTCGCCAACTACTCCGATTTTTCGTATTTTGTGCACTCATACAAAGGTACTTTCAGGGATCAATGAACTTTTCTTTAAACAAATACCGTTTGTCTCAACGGGGTTTAGATCGATTACACCAATAAGGGTTCTAAATTCTAAACCTTCGTTTCTTGAAAAGAATTTTGAACTGAAAGACCAATATACTTAGTTTGTTCCAGAAAGTACTCACGTTAAGAGGTAATAAAACATGTTCTTATCTTTGTTTACGGGGTGCAATGTGCCTTGAAACCTTATAATTTTTATGTATGTGTGAAGTCAGACACCTGCCGTCTATTCTGCGAAAACCTTACCCTGAAAAAAGTGAAGTGAGCTTGAAGTGAACAGCCGGTCTTTCTGTATCTCACCGTGGAAACTTAGGTGAAGTGAGCTGGCAATGCTTTAATAGTATAATATATAGCGTCAGCCGATCTATTCTGTAAAAATCTCATCAAAAACTTAGGTGAAGTGAGTTTCAAGCAAGCTGTCATTCCACCTGATGCTAAGGATTGAAACTATAATTATTGACAGCTTACTTCACCTAAGTTTTCAAGGTGAGATTTTTACGGAATAGACCGCCTGTTATCCTACCTGAAGCTAGGGAATCTAGGGGTTGACAGCACACTTTAAACCTCACTTCACCACAAGTTTCCGCGGTGATATTTTTACAGAATAGCACTAGGGTACTGCAGTAGACCGAAAAGCGTTTTGCAGCTGAATTGTAAGGCGTTTTATACAGGCTCAATAGAACTGAGAGTGCATCAATCTTAAATGTTGTGCTAGTTTAGAAAATAAAATTGCTCATCCGCAGTTCCTGCCTTGTGGAATAATAAAACGCTAAGAAACTCAGCGGATCTTTTCAGGAACATTTTCTACCAAAAAAGGCCGTAAATCTAGTGAAGCATTTAGTTTAAATTAATGTTACTTTCAGAAGAACTGAGATACTTTACGTTCCTAAGTATATTTTTTTACAAGCTTTTTGGTGTACCTATGAACTAATGAAGATTTATTCAAGAATGGTTCCCCGTTACTCTACCAAAAGAGCTTCACTTAAAAAGTTTCAACTAAATGTGAAAAAAATTCATGCATTCTGTGATTTCATTAGATGTTATGGCCAGGAAACTTCGTTAATGATAATGGCTGTGGAGTGATTTAAAACTCTGAGGAGTCTCAAGTGGGACAATTTTTGTAGTTCCTGAAGTAAATCACTTTAAAAGCGTACCAAAGATTCACTTGTTTGGTGTCGTAAAATAAAAGGTATTCATTGTACCTATTTAATGATGGTTTTTATTTGTTTTTGTTTTTTTCTAAACTATATTTTATTGTTTTAATTTCTTATTTTTTAAATCCCCTATGGGATTTATAGATGTCCGTAGGCGTGTCCGTGGCATCACAGTGGTGTTGTGATCCCAGCGCTGCGGTATTTATTTTTTAAATTACGCAGCATTATGCTTACAGGAAATAGGTACATTTCCTGTGCGTCTGCCAAAAAAACATATTTTTCTCTCTAAAATCTTTGGTAATTTCGGTGCGAGATTCTGAATAGACCTTTCCTTTTAGAATAGCTTAAAATATGTGTCTATTATGTGTCTTCAATGTACACAAGGACTTTATAAGGAGTATTTCAAGTGGGCACACAATTATAACATAGCTACTTGGTAATTGAATTATGTAAATCTTCTATAATATAAAACTGAATCGCTGAATGTGTTGCTAAGCGCAAATCTCGAGAACAGCTGAACCGATTTCGCTAATTCTTTTTTTAGAATATTCCTTGAAGTACGAGGATGGTTGGTACGAGGATTGCCTGAAAAAGTCTAAAAATAACACTTTTCTATACACCCATACAAACGAATACAAATTTTGTTTCGGGGTGGGTCGGAATTTCACGCGGATGAAGTCGCGGGCAGAAGCTAGTTACCAATATATCCAAGTACAGCCTTCAGTACACCTACAAAGATAATCATATTGAGATGTACCTACGTTAAAGATAGGTACCTAATCATGCGTAAAAATGACGCATGAATTAATTTGTAATTTTATACTGAAAATTAAAACAATTTGGTTTTGTTATGTTTATGGAAAAACAAATATTATACCTAGGGGTCTACTCCGAAGTGCATAGTGCGAATGTTCGGATCGAACCGACACATGGCCGAACCGAATATGATTGAAAAATGCGAAAAAAAAATCGGATTGGCTCAGTTGGGTCGGGACCATAGTCAATATTCGAAAGAGTGTAGGAGTGTAGGATCGGGACGAACCGAACCTAAGTAACTTTGTAGCAGGAAACGGCCGAACATTCGGCCGATACTACTTCGGAGTAGACCCCAGTATAAACGTAAACACGATCTAAAACCGTAAACTTTTAGAACATCTAAAATTAATCAGTCAACTATACGTACACATGATTTATCATACATTATATTTTAAGTCCATGTGTTCCTACTGCAGGGCATAGGCCCCCCTTTCTTCTTTCCATCTTTTAATCATCATCATAATCATTTCAGCCGAAAGACGTCCACTACTGGACAAAGGCCTCCCCGAAGCACCTCCACTTCGATCGGTTCTGTGCTTCTCTTTTTAATAGATATACCTAATATAATTTCATGAAACAGCTTTGGCACAAGTCAGTATCATGCTCTCTTTTCTTTCATACTGCATGATGCATTAAAATTTGTACGCCTGGTTCTTATTTTGGAGGCGCAATATGTACTTAAAGAAGTACGTTTTTTAGGTACAGCCGCAAGCGCGGTCGTGGGGGTTATGACCCCTCCCAAAATCATTCAAGCTGTCGAGATTCTGCATGATTTACGTGCCTTACTAACTTACTACTTGGTGACCCCCCCCCAAAATCTTGGGCTGCGATCGCGCCTGGGTACAGGCACCTTTATGATAGAATCTTTCAAACAACTCAGCACGTCATTTTCGCTCTTATAGCCTCCCACTTCACTTTCGGTGTCCTCACCATCAAAGTGGAGATCACTTTCTAAAAGAGCGGATAATTATGGTATTCAACGAAATTTCGGCTCCCTATGACCGGTTTGCTTTATAATTGAATCTATAGATTATAAGTATAGAAGACATCCACACTCTCAACAAAAAAAAAAAAACTTATAAACATAAATTGCAGACCAAAATCTTAAAAGTCACGTCAAAGATATGATATGATAAGATTGTCTCTCCTTTCCCTTTTTAAGGTTGTCTTTAAAAGCTCGCTCTTAGCGACAAGACTGCCCATTGTGTCACCCTTTGTAAAATTTCTACTATTATGTCTGTAATTTATAATATGGTGTACAACTACATTTTAAAGATCATTTAACTATGTGGCAGTGTTAGGTTAAGTGTGTAGGTTAAGTTTACTAACATAATTGATAAGAAGTATTGTTACTAACAAAGGACAATGAGTAATGGTGGGCCCACCTCTCAATAGAAATAAGATACTCATGAATGAATAGATATTTTTATGCAGAATAAAACTTAGTATTACGACTAAGGTAAAAAGTCAGTACTTTCGGAGTTATACGACCTATTATACTGCCATGAAAATGATTCCAATCATTTCATTTCATTTATTTATTCACATAACAATTCACATTGTGTTTGAAATATTTAGTACACTAATTAATTTATTACAATTCAAACCTTTAAAACATAAAAATCAAACAGTAAACATTAATAAGACAGTAACATTAAACCAATAAAACATAAAAGTCAAACAGTAAAGATTAATAATAAAATCAGGAATTTATGTCAACAGAAAGTTAAAAAAAATTTCAATAGGATGTCAATAGAATTGAAACAGTTTATTTATAAAATTACTGTAAATATTATCATGTCAAATTTTGTATTATAAATCTATTCTTTAAAATTCAATCTAAGTAATTAATGATCGTAATTTACTTACAAGATAAACATTTAAAAATTACCCACACTCAAACCGGACTGCACGGTTGGCGCAGTGAATAAGCGATTGACTGCTGCGCTGCGTGTCGCGTATTCGATTCCCGCACGGAACAAATATTTGTATGACCTACAAGTAATAGTTCTCGTGTAGTGCTCGTAATAGTGCTCGTGACTGTACCGTATATATACATACATTCACATGTAGGTATGTAGTAAAAAGCGGTTATTTTAATATTACAAACAGACACTTCAGCTTGATTTATTTGTAAAGATAAATACTCGTAAAATAAAGAGTATTTTATTTATTTATCCTGTTATGATAGTAATTGTAAAGGTAATTCCTTTACAACTATCATAACAGGATTAACCTAATGCGATGGTGTGCTATTTATATACTTACAATATTAAATTAACCTAATAAGGAACTTCTATAACATACTACCTATCCTAAATCATTATTAGTTGTTCTGTGTTATTTTATTATATTCCATTCTAAAGTCATTTGGACCCAGACGGTCGTAATATTTCAAAACTGGTGAGACTTACCTTGGTGACAAACACATCTTGTTGGAGCTCCAGCACCCTAATTGCGTAACACACGATCAATCGGAATCGGTTTCATTTTGACAGTTCAACAACATTCATTGCGTTATTTACGTTGTTGAGCAGACAAATTTTTCGAACTTATGAAGCAATGGATTAGCAATTTGCTTCAAAATGATTCAGATTCCGATTGATTGTGTGTTACGCAATTGGGGTGCAGGTCACCACTGAGATGTCCTAGACGCACTAATAGAGATTTGCAATATTTCGATAACACGTGCGTCACTGCACACTGCCGTTCTAGGGTTAAGCAATATAATTATAATAAACTCCATATTCAAAGATGGAAACTTACTTCACGTATATGATGCAAAACTTATAAATACAGAGAAATAATAAAGTGGACTCAATTAATAGAATAGGTGATAAATAAAACAAAAGTAATAAAAAGTGTCGATACGATTACTTATGTAACTAGTGTTAGTCATAGTTTCTGAGATTCCTAATAGAATGCTTATTTTATGTCAGACTAAACTGCTAAAGCTGCTTTCAGACTAC
The DNA here is from genome assembly GCA_949629185.1 of Apamea crenata. Lineage (NCBI taxonomy): Eukaryota > Metazoa > Arthropoda > Insecta > Lepidoptera > Noctuidae > Apamea > Apamea crenata. The sequence goes on along the minus strand of OX451363.1, from coordinate 9,923,126 downwards.
GCTATACTATAGTGCCATATAGTATAGCAAAGAAGGAACTAAGTATTAATTTTAATAGTAAGCCAATAATATACACAGTACAGTATTCTCAGTGTGTTCACAGATCGGTGGGATTCCCCGATGTTGCGGAGGTGGATGCAGCTCCACGCTGAGTTTTAATTGTATGTACATCTGTGTCTGTAACCTACTAACACTAGAAGATAAGTAAAATTGTTACTAACCCTGTCTGAAATAAAAGTTTTTTTTTTTTTACTTTAATCGTAGCCCCCACACTAGGAATTTCTCCTGGGTCGTGGGTGCGTTTACAGACATATAAACTCACATACACAAACAGCCAGACCCGGAACAACTGATTGTAGGTCATACAAATATTTGTTCCGTGCGGGAATCGAACCCACGACACGCAGCGCAGCAGTCAATCGCTTAACCACTGCGCCAACCGTGCCGTCAGATTTCTATTCTATTCTAATATATAGTACAGTACCTATGGTGCGCGATATTGTTGTGCTATGAGCTATCTTACACTATATGCTATTATATTATAGCGTAGTCTAAAAGCAGCTTTATACCACATACCTAACTATATTTACCATAAAAACAAGGATTTTGATGAGGTAGGTAATGGGTGGTCATTGTTATTTATACTAATAGTAAATCTGAAGAGTTTCTTTTGATGAGGTAGGTAATGGGTGTTCATAGTTATCTATACTCGTACTAATAGTAAAACTGAGGAGTTCCTTTTTTGTTTGGACGCGGTAATCTTTGGAGTTAGCAGTCAGATTTGAAAAAATATTTTTGCATTTGATAGCTCCATTCTTGAGGAAGGCTGTAGGGTATTTATCATCACGCTAGAACTGTTGGGAGTTGAGAAAATAGATAAAGAGTGAGAAAAAATGCTAAGCAAATACGAAGGAACAGCGCGGGCGATGCGATGTGACGGGGTGGGACGGGGGAACAAGGAATTAGAAGCTAGTAGTAAATAAACGTGATATATATATTTTGTTTTCTTTTAAAAAACCTTGAAAACACTAGGAATTACTCCTGTATTGTGGGCATTTGTGGGTGCGTTTACAAACATTTAAACTCACAGACACAAACAGCCAGACCCGGAACCACTACCTGAAGGCAATACAAATATTTGTTCCGTGCGGGAATCGAACCCGCGACACGCAGCGCAGCAGTCGATCGCTCAGCCACTGCGCCAACCGTGTCGTCGATATTAACAAGACATGAAATAAAACGATAGGTCGGGCAAAGTTCGGCAATCAATTATTTATTTTATTATTTATCCGATGTGATTAGCAGTAAAAGTTTCCAAGCTTTGTTATTATTATTGAAATAATCATCACCATCACCTGTCTCATTCTCCCAAATATTTATTCTTTAATAGATTTTCAATCTTTTCGCTAAAGCGTTATGGTTCAAGGTTGATTGGGAAAATTTTACAGTTTCAGGTAGCTTGACCCGCTGGCGTCTGTACATAAATAGTAATGTTCAATATTGTTAAAGTTATGTAAGTAAACCAATAAAAAATTATTATACGTCAGCTACTACTGGTTACCGTTAGCCTGCATAATCTCACTGCTGTGTAAATGCCTCTCACCACGACTTCCAGCTCTTTCGATCCTGGGGGTCTACTCCGAAGTGCAAAGTACAAATGTTCGGATCGGACCGACACATGGCCGCACCGAATATTATTGAAAAATGCGAAAAAAGTTGCGGATCGGCTCAGTTGGATCGGGACCATAGTCAATATTCGAAAGAGTGTAGGATCAGAACCGACCGAACCAAATAGTAACTTCGTAGCAGGAATCGGCCGAACATTCAGCCGATACTACTTCGGAGTAGACCCCCAGGGCTAAAGTGGACCACTGGTCGTTGGTTTTCTCCAGCTCGTCCCGCCATCTTCTACAGGGTCTCCCGCGACGCCTTCTAACTGTGTTAAGGCTCCACGTGGTGGTGGTTATTTACGTACGTGCACGTATACGTCAGCTACAAGGACTTATTTATAATTTGCTTGTACTGTCCCAGTAAAGGGCCCTCCCTTTCCTCGTTTCATTTAGTTATCCCGGTATTCTCCAGTTCTTAACCAATCTTTTATAAAGGAGTACCGCTCACAAGGTTTTGATTGAGGAAACAATAAGGTTTTTCATGATGACTAACACCAAACAGTAGGAATAACAAGGCAATCATTCATCACGAACATTCATTAGTCATTACATAATAAATACTCAGAAAATAATGTCGTCTTTATTTACATAGCCTCTTTCTCGCGATTATGTTTGTGTTGCCATCACAATTTTTAAAAACAACGGAGCTCCGTTATTTCTAAATATTTATTATGTAACAATAATGTGAATGACCGGAATTTACCCGGAGTCATAGCTATGACTCCGGGTAAATTTCGGTTATTCACAACTAGCTTTTTTCTTGTTCTTATTTTGACATAAAATAGGCTGTCACTGACAACGCCGTGGACGTGGCAAAGTTTTCGGAAAACAAGATTTAAAATACAGCTGTGCCAGCGACAGGAAGCAGAAGAACATAAAAAAATATATATAAAAAAATAATAATAATAAAATAATATATCCTATAGCTGTGCTCCGTTGCTTCATTACGCTTAGCGTTGTTTCTGCCTTTTTTCTTTTTACTCAGCTCCTAAAGGTTGTAGCATTGGGGCTCTGTGGTCACCTGTCGTGTCAACAAAATGTCAGTTGGTTTTTTCATGTGAATGGAAATATTATTTTTCCTTACTTATTTATATCGCATTAACATTAGAGTTAACTATATCTATTCCTTGTGTAGACTTTCACCTTCCGTTCTTCATATTTTATATGTGTTTTTACGTATGTGGACTTTGGTCATTAAACCATGTACTTATTTATGTACCAGGTCGCAGCGTGTTTAAAAAAAAAAATAGGTAAGTATAACCTTCCTCAAGATTTTTTTTTTACTGGATTATTATAACTTAATTTTTTTTATAGTCCCGTGACACAGTCGCTTATCTTGACTATCATATTTTTCCTCATATTATGAGTGAATAATTGAAAAATATTTTTTCAAATCCGACTGATATCTCCAGAGATTATCGTGTTCAAAGAAACAAACTAATTTTTCTGCTTTATTATAAGTAGAAGATTTGCGGATTCTCCTAAACAAGCTGTTTCTTAATGAGAGGATAAACATTGATGATCTCATTCCTGGAACGTTTTATATCTTGTTAGATTTTATCGCTTTTTAATTGGGATAAAACAAAAATTTACATACCATCACGCCCATAATCCCCAACGGCTATGCTAGAGGTACCTTAGTACTCCTATAATTCGTCAGTTACGTTTAAGTCCAATGTACAGACGCCAGCAGGTCAAGCTACCCGAAACTGTCAAATTTTCCCAATCAACCTTGAACCTTAATACTGTAGCGATAAAGTTGGAAATCTATTAAAGAAATTTGACAGTTTGTAGTAGCTTGATGTGCTGGCGTCTGTACTTAATAAAGGACGAGCTTATCGATACAAATTGGAACATACATTTTTATGCAGCCATATTGACAATGACCAATAACTTTTTATTTAATGAAAAACGTTTTTACCATCACCTGCACCCTAATTTCGTAACACACTATCAATTCAATTCAATTCAATTCAATTCGTCTTTATTGTGGATCATAGGATAGTGTACATACTCGTAATACAGCTGGTGTTAAATTAGTGTTTTGCGAACAGCTATGTCCTGCCCTTAGCGCGTACAATAAAATGTAGGTAGGTACATAAAGTGAGTTTACATGCATGTCAACAATAATATTATAACAAATTACAAATTTTACAATACAAATTTCAAATTACATTACAAATTTTAGACCATTAAATATTTGTTGGAATATCTAGTTCTTCATCATGTAAAATTAAGACGTATCATGTATCTACATATACAAAAACGCATCATGTCCTAGGCAGATTGTATTTTAACAGTGATTTGTTGGCATATAAGTCTTTCACAGAGTAATAACATTTGTTCACTAACAGTTCATGGGGATTCTTTTTGAATGATTTTATTTCAGTAATATTGCTCTTATCGGCCTTGGAATGTTATTAAAAATACGCGGCGCCGAGCAGAAAACACTTTAATGCAGGAAATCCGTCTTACTAGGCACTATGTCTAGCTTGTCTTGATGTCGTATACGCGTTCGATATTTAAATAGATCAGTATTATTTTTAACAAAAACTGCGACCTCAAAAATATATAGACACGGTAATGTTAGTACGTTCCTCTTTCTAAAAAATGGTTCACAGGATTCAGTTTTTTGTAGGTTGAAAATTGCCCTGATACATCGTTTCTGTGCAATGAACGCGCGTACTTTATCGACACGATTGCCCCAGAATATTAGGCCGTATCTAAGGTTAGAGCAGACGTAACCATGGTATGCCGTTATTAGTGTTGGTAGATTTGTAATTTTTCTTATCAATCTCAATCATTTTGAAGGATACTGTTAACCATCCATCCATTGCTTCATATATTCGAAAAAAAATCTACTCAACAATGTAAATAAGGCAATGAATGTTGTTGAACTGTCAAAATGAAAGCCATTTCTACTGATAATGATGTGTTACGCAAGTACCCCGCCGGTGTAAATCGTTATAAAACATGTCGCGTTGACTCGTGAATAATAATACATATATTTTAATTAGATCTCGCACCTATGTTTTAATTCTATTTTAAGAAACGTTTCAATACTTATTTTATATAATTCTAATTTATATTTACTTAGTATCTCGTCTAACTGTTACTGTTTGCTATATTTTACATTATAGATTACTGGAATTAGCGATATAATTTCTCACGGAAGTGGTCCAAAATGATTAAAGATAATTTAGTTAAAAGTGGATTTGTTGCTCTTGTTGTGAGTGGTTCTGTGTTGTCCTTATTCCCACGACTATTAAACTATAAATAGTTTTTAGAAATTGGTTCTAGTTTTTTTTATTGCCGTTATCATATTTCAATGAAATATAACTGTAGGTATTTCTATATGATAGGCTTTTTTTAACTTCATTAGGACGACCTGATACAGATGTGTACCACAAGCGGTACAAATTTGTAACAGCTCGTCCCTGAGACGTACTGATTATAAATACTGTTCTACCAAATTATTTAGAATACTTATACAAAAAAATATCGCGTGCTCTCAATTGATTGAAACGTTATAGCTCGCAATCAAGAGTATGAAGAAGATTTAAAATTACAATTTTGAACATAATTTTAGAGATATAGGTACAAATACAAATCTATAATCTTATCAACCTAGCTTGTATTTATCCTCCTGCTGGGCAAAGAGCTCCTCTCTCTTTCATTCATATTATGTACCCAACACATATACTGAACATACCCAATACATACTTCAATAACTTAAAAACTAGAGCCGATTCTCGAAACTGGTTTCATAAAGACTTCATTCTTAAATTGTGTGTTAAAAATAACAAAATCCAGCAAAAATAACGAAGGCAACACGAAAAAAAAAACTAGAGAAAAAGTCCAAGTTGTTACTCTCTTACCTCCCCAAAGTGAGCAGCTATTTTTAAAGTAAAGAGATTCAGATTTCAATACGATTTTAATACTGTATCCCCGCTTGTGGGCTGTATATATTTGCAAGTGCGCCCTTCCCGCGGCTTAGTTGTTTGAGGTTGGCGCATTGGCAGCACCGTCGACTGCCTGCGCGTGAGCACGCGCGAAAGAGTTTCACGTTCGGAAAGCTGTTACAATTAAATCGTACGTAAGTGTAAAGTGAAGTGTTTTGGAGATACGTTGATTTATGTGAACAGGTGAGTTTTATGAATATTTAAAAAAAAATATTTGCGTATTTGGAAAATTAAATATTTTTATTTAAAAATTAATAAAAAATATTCTTTAAATTTTAATAAAGGATTAGTAGGTACATATTGAATCAATCATGCTCGAGGTACTAAATAAGTAGGTATCATCTGCAGCCGTATGTTGGTACCTGCTAAATATCATTTATTTAAGAAAATAATTCAAGAGATAATTTTAATTAAATCCTAATTAATCTACCCTAACAATAAGTGAGAAATAAGAAGTTATCGCTTACACATAAATATTGCACGCTATAATTAATTCTTCAATAGTGTTGTCTGAGGTATTTATCCGAGTGTGGGAAAAATAACTAAATACCTCGTAAGTAGTGTAGGTATTAATTACACTTTGTTTGAAAAAGCAATTATACTCGTGATCTCGCTTTGATTGATAAATTATTTCAGTTGATGATAAAATAATTGCTATAGAATCCTTATTAGATCGATAGTCATCGTTAAGTTTGTATATTTATAGTTTTAGTTAAGTGAGAATATCATTATGGTATTTTAAATAATTAGATATTAGTTGATATTTACTTACATATTATTTTGTGTACAAATAATTAAATGAAACTGATTATTAGATCTATACGTTGAGATTAAATTATTAGTAGTTATGCACACAAGATATCGTGTTTAAATTATTATATCTATCATTTCTGGTCCACTTTCTTTAATGATAATCAGCTCCAATCAGTAATTGTATCACCATAATTAGCTTATTATGAAACATAAAAAGACTATAAAGACGGGTCCAAACTGCCCCGGCTTTGGTATGAGCAATGCGCATGGGCAATGTAACGCAGTTGCGTATTGCGTATGAAACAATTCGAGATCTTAATGTGATTATAATAGCACGCGAAGTAAATCAGTGAAACAATTAAAATGGTAGTTGTAAGTTGTTCAGTTTGTTCACTTACCGACAAAGACAATGTCATTAAGATCCCTCTATTATTCGCCGGTTACAATGACTTATTATTTTTCTCTATCGCACGTTTTTCCTCGACGCGGTTGGTTACGGTTAAAAACAACTGACTGTTGTGAAACACGGTGTCTAGGTACAGCCGATCTATTCTGTAAAAAATGTCACCGTGAACATTTTGGTTAGGTGAGCTGTCGATAATTTCAATTCCTAGCATCAGCTGGAATTACAGCACACTTTTACCTCACTTCATCTAAGTTTTCATGGTGAAATCTTTACAGAATAGACCTAAACATAGTACCTACTTACCTACCCTAGACATAGAGAGGTACGATTTTCATTTTCGATTTAGATATACTAAGTGTATTAATAAAAATCGATTAGTTCTGTTTAGGTAATCTGAGGATTTTCAGTTAGTAACAGTCGAGGTTACGTAAAAAATGAAGGTGCAGTTTTTTGTACTCTTTGACCATTTTATTTTAATCTTGGTTTTGATTAACTGGTGAAGGTGAATCACTTGAAAATGCATTTTACAGAAAAAAAATGATATTAAAACTGCTTGAATTTATATTAAATATTGTGTAAAGCGATTTAGTATGGTCTTAATTGGTAACTTTGGTGTTTGTTACACATGGTGCGTATCCTAAGCAAATATTTGTGCACAAAATCGAATTAGGCAAAATGAAAGTAAGCCAATGATTGTAAATGTCAAGTTTTTTTTTATAATACCGTATAAGTATCGAACCGTTGCTAAAGTTGACACAGGCCAGAGTGTGACAAAATGCAAATTATACTGTTTCGAAATAGCATAAATCTAAAACTCGTCAGTAAGATACCATAAATTACACAAAGCCTGCATTCAAGGACAGTAAATTATTTGTCTCTTATTGTTTACTGATTTGCATTCAATTCAATAAATTATTATTATATTGTCTGTTTAACAACTGGATATATATCACTGTCTATGTACATATTTCAGTGATTCTAATAATAACTTAGCTTTATGTTGTTTAATGCTGTTGTGGAACCATTTTATTAATACAACAGTGAATAACAACATTATTTATTTTTATTTTTTATTTTTAGTCGTTAATATCCAACTGCTGGGCAAAAGGCTACTCTCTTCCTAATAGAATAACAACATACTTAAAAAAAAACATTTAATACTAACCGTTGCCCGCGACTTTGTCTGCGTGTTTTTTTTTCAATGCATATATCCAGGATGAGATTTCCAGGTTAAGCTACCTATCCTTCCAATTTCATAACAGGTAACAGACGGACAGAGTTACTTTCCTGCGGGGTAATTTTGCGTACCAAACTATCCGTAGCTTAGCTTTCATTTTGACGGTCCAACAACATTCATTGCGTTATTTAGTGAGCAGACACATTTTTCGAACATACATATGAAGCAATGGATTAGCAATGTCCTTCAAAGTGATTCAGATTGAGATTTATAGTGTGTTAGAGTGCCGTTTATATTATTAAAAATGGATTATAACATTTTAGAATGCCTAAACTTGCAATTTAGAGATAAGTAAGTAATAATTTGTAGTTAATCAGTAAGTTACATAAAATTAAGGAGAATAAGTTCCATTCATGATGGTCCAACGAAAGTGTTTGCAGGTTAGGAAATGATGATCATTAAAGTAATTTAACGATTATGATATAACTTAACATTTGTCATAGTCATAACTTATAAGTGCCATAAAATTGAAAAGTTGCGTGTTATTTTGAATATTATGACCTAATAATGTATGAAATTATGCTGTTTTATTATTGTTTCCGCTTTTCTATTTGATGTAATATTAAATAATAGGTATTACATACCTAATAATAATATATGTATGTTTTTTAAACAAAAAGAGAAAACGCAAAATAGTACTTACCTATGTAAGGATCGTTATTGCTGGCGTTGTGTAGTTTCTGACTATCCCCATGGTATGAACGCGTGAGTATATATGTATGTGTACGGAATAATATTTCCTACATATTTAGTAGAAAGATTCTTTGTAAAATTTACATCTTTCTTTAACATTGATATTTTCTAAATAAAATAACGTTTTCTTGTTTCCTTAACTTTGAGCGTTTTCTTGCTTCAAGACCCGGGTGATGGATGTGGTTGAAATTCAGCGGGATTCTTTGTGAGCAAGTGAGTTAGTTATTGTTATCCCCGAAGATTTGATTTCGCAGAAACGGGGTGTTTATTTTTACATGTACGAGTAGTATCTAACGCAAAGTCGTCGTCGAATTCTGTTTTTGTTAAGTTTCATTTTCAATAGAAATGGGAAAAAGTTTCCTACTTCTATTGATATACAACGTTGAAAGTAAGTCCTACAAATAATATTATAAACGCGATAGTTTGTATGGATGGATGGATGGATGTTTGTTACTCTTTCACGCCAAAACTACTGTACAGATTTGGTTGAAATTTGGCACACAGATAGTTTATAACCAGGATTAACACATAAGACTTTTTGTCCCGATATCCTCACGGGATCGAAACTTATGCGGGTGAAACCGCGGGGCGCAGTTAGTACTAACATAAGTACTTGATATGACGTGTGTATCTCCCAAAGGGCACGCAGAGGTTTATCTGGTATTTCGCTAATTTTGTTGTCCGGGTTGACGAGCCTCTCGCCATCAAATATCTGCTCTGGGCTGCTACTGAAAAAAACCCGTTGACAAAACCCAATATCAGACCTATTGTCGGACCTTGGGATCGAACCCGGAACCTCATGGTCTGTCGCGCTCACAACCACTAGACCAACGAGGCATTCGTTGCTGAATAAAATATCATGCAACACGCACGTTACATATTTCCCACGATTTCGCACCCAATCGAGTTCTCTCATTAATTAAATAAGACAGCCAGGCAGCAAAACTCTTTATGCAGATTATGTGAAAATTTGCAAGAAACCTCTTCAATTACTTTGTCGAGTCGTTGGCGAGAGTGAAATGAGAAGCATGTGACAATTTTGATTGTATCTTTTTTATGCAGATCTCTTTATTATTTTATTTTGTGTTAATGCTTTGGTTTTTCCTTTTTGTGTAGTCATAAACAAGTCTTGTAATGACTGTAAAGTTTATAAGTTACGTGTCGACTGCATTTGTTGAGTCATGTTTAGTGTAAACGATGTAAAGTAGGTACCTAACTATTTTTATAATACTTTATCATATTTAAAGTAAACTTATATACCCTAAAAGTAATTAGTGTTACAGGTAAAATAATTGCATCCTCCCATAGTAATAATTAATTTTAAAATTCAGAAACAAACATTGCCGTTTTCGGTTGTCTGTACCTGTCACTCTCAACTTGCTTTTTTTGTAAGCTGTACCAATTTTATTTTATTAACGCATTGAAATTAATTAAATTACCGGTAACTGGTAAGTACAAACATATAATTTATTCTCTCAGTCCATCGGTTCTCAAATTGATGCACAAATTACGTACGAAACGCACGCGATATTATCAAACCGTGCATAACTTGTCCGGTTTTTTGCAAGTAAAAAGGAAATTACCGCCTGTATCTCCGGCTTTATAGCAGTAATTTTGGGTGGTGACACCAACCGTTGAACACAGGCCACTTGCTTAACGGTAATCTTGCCTTTTTTATAAAACATTTCCTTTTAGGGCGACGACATGTTTCTACCGTTTCTGAAAAAGGCAGAACTGGAACTCGACGATTCCTCACCTACAAAGGCTTGAAAAAGTACGTTTTATTTGAAGGAATGCTTATAAAATATTACAATTTAAAGGTTCGAAGGTAAGGCTCAAAAAATTCAATTGACAGCCTTTATTTACTTTTTAAAGACAGCTTTAAATCTTTTTCAAAATTGTTTTTCGTATTCGATAACTGGCACAGATTCATTGTGCCAAGCAACGAGGAAATTTTCACAGGTATTCCGCTGTCATGCCTACATACTCTGCTCTAATTAAAATATGACGTGGCAGAGATATTCACAGGATACCGTGATCGAATAAGCGTAAAATGTAAATACAAAATTGTCGATATGTCCATGAATGATTTAATAAAATCTTTATTATACACTGGATGTGCCCGCGACTTCGCTCGCGTGCATGTCGGAAGACAAATTTTATTTCATGGGTTTTATTTTTTTTGCGCCGAACCCTAATTCTTTTTCTAATATAAAAGTAGCCTATGTTATTCCTTATTACATCAGCTATCTATCTGCAAGTGAAAGTCCCGTCAAAAACGGTCCAGCCGTTTCGGAGATTAGCCGGAAAAAACGGACACAGACAATTTTTTTTTGTCATGAGTACCGCAACTACTTTCATATGCATTTGGAAAAATGATGTTATTTTGATATTATAAACAGACACTTTATTTATTTGTATAGATTGTTACTACATTGTGTGATAGTGTGTACACTATCACACAATGCAGTAACAATAACAAGACAGCAATATCAAAGTAAATGTGTACATTTACTTTGATATTGCTGTCTTGTTGACATCAACAATACACCAATTAGCTTTTCTTGTAATCATTAAAGCCCCTTATATCATTATTACTTATCAATTAGGCTCCAGAGGCTTATGTAATATGTCATTAAAATATTGGTCCTTCGAGCCGAATCGCTGTACATTTCACACACATGTGTACGTACATCACTGTATATTCCATGTATCAGAAAGATGTGGTTATATATAACGGTGTAATACAGACCATGAAACTGAACAACTTTCTCCACAGGGTCAACTGTCCCACACAAAAGTTCAAGACCAACTCGACCCAAATGTATTGACGGTTGATTATATCTTTGCGATTACGACGTTTGTTCCGTAGAGAAAGTTATACAGCCAATCGATTCTGTTAAAATGTCACCGTGAAAAGTTAGGTGAAGTGACTTTAGAGTGAGCATTAGTTGGAATGACAGCTCACTCCACGCTCACTTCACCTAAGTTTTCACGGTGATATGGTTACAGAATCGCACCACAGTTTGTTGGTTTGATTTTAATATCAATGAAGGCCATTCAATTTCAGATTTAAGAGAAAATAGTTATATTTACTGACGAATTATGAGTTTAAAAAAAAAATACAACAAAATTGAGTTTTCTCGAATCCCATGAATTTTCGCCCAAGCTTAATTATTGCAAATGGGTCTCACCTACACGTCCTGGAAGTAATACCTACGTCAAATTACAAGTCACCCTGTATTCTACAGTACAATACAATCGTGTTTCCGTACACCACTATCGATCTTTAATCGCATCCGACGCGTGTCGCCTATATTGTGAGTGTTACGCTTTTTTGGTACATTAGATACGCTTTAAAGCGTTATGCAATCGTCTAGACCTGTGTAAGCGATACAATGAAGTATCGTAGTTGATCGTCGTATCTTCGTGAAACAAACTGCAGCGACAAATTGTATCTGTCTTATGTGTCGCACCTTCCATTATTTATGTCTATCTCTATTGTAACGGTCTATTTGATGGTATACAGTGTGCCGATTAGGGAGCTTGTGCCTAAGCAATAACAGCCGCACGGGTCGTTCGATCAGGTTAAGCTACGCTTGCCGCGGTTGGTCCGTGGATGGGTGACCATCTTTACATACCAAGACCCCGGAAAGCACGTTAAGCCGTTCATAAGACTTTCGGGTTTCTGGCTATCCGTAATGACTGCCAAAGACCTATGAATGCCAGCCGGGACCAATGGCTTATCGTGCTTTCCAAGGCACGAAGGGGTCTCGATATCTTATAAAAGTTCACCCATCCACGGACTGACCTTGGCAAGCGTAGCTTAACATTCGTTTGTCCCGTGAGGCTGTTATTATTTAGCTACGAGCCCAATCTTATAATATGGTGACTATTTGATCGTATATATCTTATACTAAGGCGTAATATTGTCACATGGGTAATTTCTATTATTTATGTTACGAGAAATGTTTATAAATATACTTTTATGGCTATAAGATATTGTTAGCAGTTACGTTATGGTCAGATTCTATTATGATTTACAATACATATTTGCGGAAATCTGTTTCGGACAAAAATATAATAGAGAACAGCAAAAGCTCCTTATAAAATACACACAAAAAAACCGATTTTGCAGAATAGGTGACATAAAAACGAGAAGCTTTTATTATCCACTAGCGTCTGCCCGAGACTCCATCCCCGTGAAATTTCTAGTTTCCCGACCCACCGCGTGATGTTTAGAAAAAGAAAGAAATAAAGAAAAATGCGTTTATTGCCATTACACAAAATGAATACACCTTAAAACTATAAACACAGAAAACAAAGATTATAATGCCAAAAGGGCCTCAGCTCAGCATATTGTCAAATGACAACACAAGTGTACCACCTGACGCTGATTTTCAGCTGCAACCCACGAGTGCAATAAGCTGGAATAACAAATACATAGGAAAGTGTGTCCCCGTTATAATAAATTGAGAGAATTAATTTAAATGCTAGAAATTATAGAAAAGCATATACAAAATCAAATAAAATGTCGTGACATAAATGTATGTGTGTGTGTGTGTTGTATTGTAATTAATGAAAAACTAAAATAAATATACACAAAAAATAAAATAAAAATGGAATAATTTAATCTAGAAATAGAAAGTACCCACCTACTTGTAATAATAATTAATATTGGAATAGGGTTATCAAATCCAAAAAAAATTGTTCTAATTCGACCGGTAAATCCAGAGATTAGCGCGTTCAAACAAAAGAACACACTCTTCAGCTTTGTTAATAGTATATAGACTGGAGAAAGGAATGTGACTAAAAGAGTGACAAATATAAATGTTGATGGATGGAGAGGGAGAGGTCAAAGAAAAGATGGATGGACTGTCTGAGGCGCTTAAAGAGAAGGGAGTGAATGATAGCGTGACGGTTGACAGGGGAGAGATAGTAGAAGAAAACGTGTGGCCCCGACTCCAAGTAACATGGGACAAGGGCAGAAAGATGATGATAATGATGAGTGTATAAAACTCTTTATTGTATGTATAGACAACTAACTATTTACACTAGGTACTAAATTAAATAACTAACTATAGAAAAACAAAGGACAATTAGCCGTCGAAGTACTCATCCGCATCGCTGTCATCCGGAATCGTGCCCAGATGACTGGCAGCATTGCCTTTCATGATGATGATCGCCATCAGTTCTCATCTTAATGCAATCTAATTGTAGACATGATATAGGCTCAATTGCAATCTAATATAGATTACAATTGCGCCATTGTACCATAGCAAACCACCCCTAGCATATTGTCAAATTAAAATGTAAGTCTAAGTACCTACCTATCTAGTTATATTTGACAATGCCATTAACACACGTATGAACGGTTCAAACGCACTAACGACTGACTGAACGCGTTAGATAGTGCTTCAATCAATCATTCGAGCTGTTTCTATTTGTTTAGTTTCACAACCGCTTGAGCACTTTTTGTGGCCATTTATTTTGCATGATCTTTTTGTATGGGACATCATAATATATGAAGATTAATTGAATGAAAGGCAAAGAGCGTACTCACTGATTTCATCAATTTTTAAACACGATCTTGGGTGTGGTGCTACGCAAATGGATAGAATAAGAAATGAGTAAGTACCTACATAAGAGGAAGTCTGAAAGTAAAAAGTTGTGTGGAAATAGGTTTGTGATGGTATGGGGCATGTGATGCGGAGGAATTAGAAAAATATCGTGAAGAAAGGTTTGAGTATAAATGTCGATGGCTGTAAGAGAAGGGGAAGACGAAAGAAGCGATGAACGGACTGTGTGAAAGATGATATGGATAGAAAGGCTACTGAGATGACTAATAGTGAAGTATGGAATATAAAGACATGTTGCGCCGACCCACAAGGAGAGTGATGATCATGAATGGATCGGATTTCGGCTTTAGTTTCCAAACTAAGCATTCATACTGTCTAGCTATGTGCTGGTGTCGAAAACATGGAAACAGGACATCACATCACAGTCACGATAAATTGCTATCAACTCGACTAATCCCACCCTATTGCAAAGCATGCAAATGATAATGATGAGGGTGTTTACGGCTATAATTCTTCGAAATTTTCCGTTACTATGCTGTCTTTATTTAGCAAAATTTTCAGCTGTAGGCGTTTTTAAGTCCGAATTTTGATATGGCTGAATATATTATTATGATTTATTTTATAATGCAAAGAATTGCAGTTTGCATGCGAAACGTGGAGTAATGTAAGAATTGAGTTGGAGGTATGAAGTTTGACGTCACATAAAATACCATTCAGAAAATCGATCCTGTGTTTTGTAGCCTGTTATCGACAATAAAGGCCAGCGTTATTGTTTAATATTGCTCCAAGCGTTAACTCGACCATCTATATCAATATACCACTAAGGGTCTTTCAGGGTCAACTGATTGTTTATTTTAATGGTTTGTTACGAAAATGGCGTAACTTCTTGCTGGTTTAACAGAGTACACTGTAGATTATGGAAAACTACCATAGACACTGTACAACAGTTTATGGCGTTCATCCAGTCTTACAGTTTTTTTACTCCTTTTTTTTAACTCATGTTCAGCTACAGAATGCACAGATCTTTTGGCGCTCGAATGACGTTGATTTGGGGGCGCTGTAGGCAAACATTTGTGCAATTATTGTTTTGTGAAAAGTTTTTGAAAAACCAAGATGGCGGCGTTAGTTCCTAATTTGGCCACGCGCCAAAGGAACCTTGTAGTGCTATACATTTATTTTAACATTATTCAGCATTTTCTTCGTGTCTGAGAATGAATATGAAACAACAGTTTATACATAGAACAGAATAGAATAGGTACTCTTTATTATGTACCTACACCATACAAATTATAGATATAAATTTTATAAAATTTTACAAAGGGTGACACAATGGGCAGTCTTATCGCTAAGAGCGATCTTTTAAAGACAACCTTACACATATGTACGTATACACGTACGATCGTATATACATACGTTAAATAAAATATTTTCAATAGATTCATTGTATAGTCTTCTAGGTATATTTTGGACTAGCTCAATTTGCTGTTGTTATACAATAATAAATCAATTTTGCTCGTGAAAAACACCTAAAAAACATGTACTTTGTGGAATAAGTAATATTTAAACTTTCTACGAACTGGAACTAACTTTTCATTTTGTATTCTCGAACGTGTAGGTATGATATTAATATCAATTAAAATAACTGCGCCACTCCATTTTGCAATTCGCTTTCAGAAATTAACAATTCTTGGAGCAGGCCAAGGTTTTTGTCGCTGACATGACAAAAACAAAAAAATATAATATTCAGTTCCCGTCGGATTAAGATTAAGAGATATTTTCGTCATTATCATTTTTTAGAAGACGCGTTTAGCTGAAACAAATGAAATTCAGAATGTCAATTGGAGAATTCAAATTATCGTTCGAAACTTTCAAACGGATACTTAAATATTCAAAGGTTCAGATATTTCAATTATCGGAGCATTCTGAATGCTTACTTGTATTTTTAACTCTTGTGTTCAACTTCAAACTTCTTAGGCGATGCGATATTAAACGAGAATTGAGAGTGAATTTTCAAGGACGCGTCACGTTTAGGCACGTTTCGTTACACGAGGGGGAAGAAAGATATAACTCTCTCTATCGTTCACATTAAATCTCTCTTATTTTTTTAGAAGTTTCACTTCTATCACTAGTACGGTGCAGCACGCGCAGTTTTTTTGTGTAGAAATTGTATTCATAAGTATTCTAAGAACTATGTAAAAACGATAAGATGCACTCTGTTCTAACAGGAATGCTATGTTTAAACCATCCACGCATTTCTGATCATAGCTTTTTTTATGAATCAATCAAGTTTTCTCGTAACTTCATTGAAAGGATATTAATATATTAATAACGTGTTCCTTGTAATCCAGTTTAATACTATTAACTATTAACAGAAACCTATTACTGTGGAAATTAAATACGTGACTCTAATAAGTTATAGATACTGCAACATCAATGAAAGCGTATAAACTAGATTGCTTTTCTTACCTGATACCTTTATAGATTTTCTTTTATATTATGTCTGCGAAGATTAGAGGTCAGAGGTTAGGCTCTAAGCCGAGACAGAGTATGGCGCGAATATTAGGGAATCAATTAATAATATTATAGTGATTGAATTTAAGCTATAGTATAAATCTGTGAAAAATCAACCAATTTTTTTTCTTTTTTTATGAGTACTAATACGTACACCTCTGCCCAGTCCTTCGGGTTTTTTCCCGGCGTGATATAAATGTATGTCATATATATAGAAAAAAATCGTATCTACGAAAATCGCTTTTGAATAACACCAAATGAATAAAACTTTCTTTACGTGGCTTCAATAAAGTTCTCCCTAGTCGAGTTTAGGTCAGTATGTGTTAACCATACTCACGTGATATCCACCCACATCCGTGCCCAAATTATTGAAAAAAAAAAACCTCTGCAATAATGAAAGCGAACGAGTTTAACCTGAAACGGGTTTAATGTTGATATTACGACGCCATTGATTGCTTTTATTTACTTTTAATACCATTGAAGTAGCCTCAGTCTCGGACCTTATGTGAACCTGCTTTGTACTGAAATGCGGTCAGTTATGCAACGATTCGATTAAGTCGAGTAAGCGCAACATAAGGTAAGTACTTGTAGAGTACGGTTTCCGTCCGAATATTAATAACTAGCTTCTGTACGCGATTCCGTCCGCATGGAAGCCAGTTATATCAACAAACATTTCCTATCATTTCCTATGGCACTCTCAATAGTGTAGTTTTCTCTCAGTGAAAGAATTTTTGAAATTTGATGAGTTTTTCTGTGATTACCTGCTACATACAAACCTACAAGCTTTTCCTCTTTATATTAGTGTAGACTTGGTTCCCAACTTCCCACCGCGTCGTTTGCATACTAATATGACTAACCTCGGTCCCGTTAAACCACGGTCAGGGTTGGGATTGAAAATTCATGTTTAGTGCATCCTCTAGAGGTCTTTACAGGGTGTGTTCTTTAGAAAAGCCTTAATTTTGAAATTACGTTTAGGGTTATAATCGGAAAGAAACCTATAAGATTGTGAACGTTCACTACGTTCACGTTCTTATAGGTTTAGTTCCGATTATAACTGCTGTGACTACTTACTACATTCTGAGATTGTTACTAGTTGTAGTTGTTTTATGAATAAATAAATTAGAACACTAGACTAGAGTTGCACAAATTAATTATTTCCAAAGAACTGCTTTCGAATTTCATGTTTCTTTCAGTCTGTCAGTCACGGAGCGGTTTTGTACCAAAGTATAAAATAAAAAGTTTAGCAGTAGCAAATATAAAGCTAGTAATATTCTGTGTAAACTCGTTAACTGGGTAGTTTAACGAGTTTGTGGGCAAGTTTTTTTTGAGGGATGAAACCGTTCCTTTTTTTTTGTTTTTTTTTTAGCAATTGTTAATAGCTGCTGGCTGTGTTTTGTAATAATGCCTAAACATAGCGCATTCAGCCTGTGTCATTCCCACGGCTGGGACACAGGCCCGCGCTCTGTGAGAAGGAGTGGGCCATAATCCACCACGCGCGCCCAGTGCGGGTTGGTAGATGTCACATGTCTTCGTATGTTTTGTTCTAGGACATGCCGGTTACATCACGATGTTTTTTTTCACCGTTTTGAGAGCAGTGGTGATGTTATAAATAACACAAAGTAAAATGCTCGCCTGGGTTTGAACCCACGACTTACAACTCGTAAGTTGGTGCCGTTGCCATTGGACCAGCACTGCTCTCATTATACATATCTGAGGTAAAGACAGATTCATATTTCTACAATAAAGATGTAGAAGTATGAATCTCGACATTCGACTGTAGTACAGAATGAAAGAAATTTTGAGTCTATAGGGATCAAAATCGAGATTATTCTAGAGCATCGATCATGAATACTGGCCTGAAAGTATTCAGAACCACTGGAAGCGCCATGTATAGGTTATCAACATAAAATGTTCAACACTATTTACATTAAAGCCTCGTCAAAAGGAGAGTTTTACACTCTCCACACCATTCATAAATTACTGACAGATATTTTGTAAAGCACATGTTTTCAGTCGTCGACCTGTTCCAGTTCAGCTTATTTATTGAAAATTGCTTCAAGGGTAATTCAAAAGAAAAGCCTTTTAATTTTAACAAACTACAATATTTTACTTTTTTTTAAAATAAATATCTTTCAAGTAGCACGCTATCTGAGAAAGTTCGATCTTGAAATTGTTTTAGTCTGTTTATATGAATTTCATAATTATATTTGACCAATACGTACCTAATGGGTCATCTATGGGGAAGTATTCTATAATTCAACTGCATAATAAGTAATTGTAATCATAAATCTTAATTTATCTCAACATCCATATTACAGGCATTGATAAATAGAATGCACAGTCTTAAACAGAGAAAGGTGCCTGAGATGGGAGGGTCCTGAGTTACAGATCACCCGTGTGATCTTGCAACAAGTGTTTAATCTATTTAAATACATAACACATTAGCATACCTCATAAATAATTACATAGCATCATAAATAAAATACTCCTTTTACAAATTGTATCGTGCGTGCTTACTATTTATCTGTCAAATTTAGAAATCATGTACCAGGGTTCGATAAACGGTAGACGTTTAAAACAAAACACTAGCAATCGGCCTTGTACGTCATATTAACTGATCTGAGGCAAGTTGTCAGCCGCTATGTGAGGGCTCATATGAGTAGGTATATACGAGTAGGTACTCAGGTGATTGGGTACCTCTTTCTTTGACCGCACTTTACCTTGGCACCACATGTTCAGTCATGTGCTTTACTTTCGATCATACTCCAAATTATCTGTCCTTGGATGTTCAACAATCGACTTTTAGGCCTATGAATAGTCGTCAATAATAATTACGACACTGACTTGTTTAAGTCCATAAATCAAGTAGGTAGTCAATTATGATGATAGGTAGATTTATCATACGTGTAATAAAGCAGGCATTCACATTCCTTGTTGGTTTATGTTCAATAAACAATTTCTTAATAATTAATCACCGAGCCGCAAGATACAGACTAACTGTCTAGTTTGGGGCTCACTAGCAAATACTATATTGTAACTTCGAGGTATTCCTCGTAGCGCTCCCGTTTTGAAACGCTCCCATCTAACGCTCCCGTTTTGTTCCTCCAAGCGCTCCCAAAAAGAGCGCTTCGAGGAACGATTAAAAATCGCTGTAGGTAATATTTTAAGCTACTCATGTCATCTTAACTTGCTGCTAACCAGTGAGCCTGCTTACTGTGTTACCTGGACAATAAATATTTTCTATTTCTATTTAATTACAATGGCAACTTTACCTGTCTTAAGTTGTGCGAAATAAAGCCTTTTCGGACACGAAAAGGTTTTTTGGGTGACAGGCTCGGGCCCAATCCCGCGGCGTAATTGTGTAACACACTACTGACAATTGATCGCAATTTCTTTCATTTTGACAGTTCAGCCACGTTCATTGCGTTATTTACGTTGTTGCGCAGACGATTTTAGGTGACATATGAAGCAATGGAATAGAAATACCCTCCTAGACTCTCGAATTGTGATTGAAATTAATAACTTAGTAATCAGAGTACATAATCAGCCTTTAATGTTCCCACTGCTGGGACACAGGCCTCCTCTCTTGGAGAGGGTGTGGGTTGTAATCTACCCCGCGGGCCCACTGCGAGGTGGTAGATGTCTCATGTCTTCAAATTTTTGGTTCTGAGACATGCCGGTTTCCTAACGACGTTTTCCTTCACCGTTTGAGAGCAGTGGTGAGGAAACTATTTCCACAAAGTAAAGCGCCTGTCTGGGTTTGAACCCACAACCAACGATTCGTAAGTTAGGCCGTTAGTACCACTGGGCCACCACTGCTCGTAATCAGAGTACTAACTTACTTATTATTTCTATAGGTACCTAAACGGATTTGGAAAACGACCTTGTATGAAAATTGATAAGGCCTAAAAAAATATTTGCCTGTATTGGCAATAATAGGTTTAATAGGTGTTCTTGTTGTTATAAACAGTTAATTTTTCTAACACCCACGTGCTGAGCGACCAGTTGTGCAATGGATCGTGGAAAGTCGAGTTTTGCAATATGTGCATACAAATTGTATTACGCACTAGGATATTTTACGATTTCCGTTCACTATCTCTAGCTTGATGTTTTTAAAGGAAATTGTATTTAACTTTGTAACGCTCATAAATACTCTTACACGATGTCTTTCTTGCGCAATGTGTCGTATTAACTGTATAATTATTTTCAATGGAACCATTTAAGATTCTTTCTTCGGATTAAAAGTGGCGCCTTTAGTTTCCTCATGCGCACAGCTAAACATTGAATTTTCTCGCATTTTTTCCAGTATTTCCGACATTTTTGGGACCATTACAGGTTGGTTTTCAAATAGATAGTGATTAGGCTTTGTATCGGCAGGTGTACGCCACCATAAATAATTTACTATCAGATAGGATTGTGGTCAAACATGTGTCAGATTTATTAATGAAAAATTTTTACTCATAATATTTACAATTTTTTTAATTCACTGCGCAAAATCAATAAGATCACCTATACAAAATATCGATAAAGAAACCCTAATAAACAACTATGAAACCTTTAGTTTGGAACTGTCGAATTACTTTATAAACCTAGATGTTGATATCCCTGACACATAGAATATAACAGGATAGTTACCTGTATATGCAAAAGCAGTAATAGCAAAAAAACAGGTAGGAAAATAATAAAAAGCTCACAACATCTACGAGTACACTAAGATTCATTGAAAATAGAATTAGATATAGGTTTATAGATAAGCGAGTAAACCTACTAGAAAAGATCTTAGAACGAACATAAATACCCACTTGGTAAAAGTTGCACTAGAAAACCACCGTTAAAAAGAATTGCATAACAAGGAATTTCTCAGATCAAACCTTGGACCAATATTTTCTTGCCATCAAGATAATAATAGAGCCAAACATTATTGAAATTTGCACTGAAGGCCAATTCCCGTAATTGAAAACGTTCAAAATCTAGTCGCAATCTCATCTCAGCGACATTCAATGTCAAAATCTTGGCAAAAATGTAGGGAGATCAGAGGGGCAATTCTCCAAATTTTAAGAACGTTCACAGTCTGATCTCAGTCTCAATCGGTCAAAAATACGTCTAATTTCCCTATATTTTGACATTTGTTTGCCGCCGAGATGAGACTGCGACTAGATTTTGAACGTTTTAAATTACGAGAATTGGCCTTCTGAGGTATTTTTGACAGGTTGACACTGATATTGTCGCTCTGAACGTTGTTAAAATTGCGAGAATTGCTCCTCTGAGTTTTCCTTTATTCGGACAGTTCTAATTCCGAAACAAATACTGTTACCTTTGGTATTTCGTACTTTCCTTTAAACATTGATTTCCCAGACATTTATTCTCTCTTATTTCTCATTTAAATTGCTTTTCTGGAAGAATCGGTGTCTACCTATTTCCAGGACCGGCAAGTCAGATAAATAAATTAAATGTTCTTAGTGTTTGACAGTTATTTTGAGTTACCAAGTAACATACCTTACGTTGAATAGCATAAGCATAATCAGCCTATAATGTTCCCACTGCTGGGACGCAGGCCTCCTCTCAGTGAGAGGGAGTGGGCCATAACCCACCACGCAGGCCCATTGCGGGTTGTTCGATGTCACATGTGTTTAAATTTCTCGTTCTAGGACATGTTCGGTCCGGTTTCCTCACGATGTTTTCCTTCACCGTTTTGAGAGCAGTGGTGATGAAATAATTTACACAAAGTAAAGCACCTGACTAGGTTCGAACCTACAACTAATAATTCACGACTATTACCGCTGGGCCACCACTGCTCGTTACGTAAAATAATGAAGGGCGAATATAGTGACCCCAAAGGTATGTAGTTTAAACAGTGATAATAGAGTCATCAATCAATCCATATATATAGGTACAGTCAACAGCAAAAGTAGATGATTAAAATCAGAAATTCAATACTAATTAACGGAGTTCGCGTCAGAACTGTGTGGCGTCGAAGTGATTCAAAAGTATGACACTGAGTCTGACATACTTTTGAATCACTTCGACGCCACACAGTTCTGACGCAAACTCCGTTCATTAGTATTAAATTTCTGATTTTGATCATCTACTTTTGCTGTTGACTGTACAAGTATTGACATTGCTAATTAGCTTGAACATGTTATTTTGATTACATCAAAATTATAGGTTCTATAATATATGTTCTGTAAGTAATGTCGGTGTTTATGACCGTACTTAAGTTAGTTAATGATATGATCTTAATCGTAAAATTCACATTTTAATGGTTTTGTATAACGTCAACACATAATATGTTATGTACCTACGTGGTTATTAATTTATTTAGATTAAACACCTGTACATTGAAGGTGTTATATCACAACTTTATACATAAGTATTGAAGCAGATTGCGTAGTAATTAATGCTCTATTATAACGTAGGTGTTAACTGTGCCCGCGGTCCTGTTTGTACTTTGTACCCCATGTTTCCATCCGAAATCCATTTTACACCCACGCAAGATTTCACCGAAATTCATTCATCCGTTATGTAAATTGAGTTACAAACTTACAACAAAGCTATATCTAAACTAAACTATTCTAAACTCACCTCTAGAATATTAGTAAGGGCTAAATAATGTTCAACTTTACTAAACAGGATAAATTTTAAGCCAGTGCGAAAACTGTAACCAATCAGTAAGTATATTGTTATGAAACCCCCAGCGCGGCAGCGTTGAAATGTTTATCGGTTATTAAAAAAAAATTTGCTCTGCCATACATTTTGATCGCGTAGGTATTGCGCTTTTCTATGAAACAGCTGATATTTCTTTTGATAACCGACGAAAAATTTCTACTTTTGAATCATGCGCTGAATTCATGGTTACAGTTTGGGCACTGGTTAAAAATTTATATTGTATATACCTACCTACTAGAACAGAATTCGGAACATCACGCTGCGTTCCAAAACAGGCATAATGGATGTAGGAAAGAAGGCTGCCAGGCTCAAATGGGATTGGGCGGGTCACATCAGCCGTATGCACGATGACCGCTGGGCAAAAGCCTCCACACAATGGGTGCCTGAAGATGGACAGCGCCGCCGAGGCCGGCCCAGAAAGAGATGGCGAGACGATCTGGACGCGTATAGCGAGGGCTGGTTCGATGTGGCGCGGGAAAAGAGTTCCTGGAAGGATTTGGGAGAGGCCTTTGCCCAGCAGTAAGACAGTTTATGCTAGTAAAAAAAATATATATATATATACCTACTTGTGATTGTGACCACTGTAGTTTTCTGTCGCGGGCGAGTGCGGTGGTTCATGCATAGGTACTTTCAGAGCAAAGTTTTTAATTAGCAGGACCGACATACCACAAGTAGAGGACACAAAAATACGGGCTCTTTAATTAGGGAAATTCCGGCGTCCTTTTTATTAAATCTGAGCGAAGATTTAATTTTTTTGTGTAATATTTGTTTTATGATTCTATACCTACTATTTTCTTTGTTTATGTTTTGTGTAAAGATTCTTTGTTTATATTTTGCTAAAGATTTAGAACAGTTGTTTAGCAGTATTTTTGTAATTATATTATAATAATAATAATTTATTTATTTCCATAAGTAATGTACAGAGTAGGTATGCGCAGCATTTACAGCGTAGGACTTACATGTGCACAGAGATTTGATCAATAACCCCCATGCTAGGTGGAACCTGTGTTACAGGGGTCATCCATTCGTCCATTATACAGATATAGGCCTTACTGTACACCCATTACCTAATGGGTGATCAATATTTGTACGCCTTGCAAGGCAACACATAGTGACACAACATATTTATTTTTATTTTATACCATCATGTACCAGTACCTAGGTACATTACACCTATGTGTACAAATAAATAAATTTGAATTTGAATTTTGTAGCTTATAACTTATATAAAAGCCTTTCTGGGTTTCCTGCCCGCAGTAGGGACAGTACTTCCTGTAATATTTGCGCAGCCTTGTAGAACATGCGTCTTCCGTCTGGAGTCCGACTTATAATATCCATATATTTTCTTTTGAATTTAGTTTAATTAGTCTTAGGACATTTGTTTTTTATTTTATTTTTTCTGTTTAAATTTTTGTCACGTCATTTAAATACTTGTCTTTATTTTATTATATTCCATATTCAGTTGTTACCTTGAGTACAATGACCTCTTAAGAGGTTGCTGGTGTTTTACAAATAACCCTGTATATACGAATATTTTATTGTGATTTTGTATGGTTGTATATAGTTCTGCAATGTGACGATTTTTTTATTATTTTTATTTTGTCAATTCGCTATCCCAATTCGCTAGTATTTGGCATCGCAGTTTTAGAGAAAATAAAAATAAAACTTTTTCTCTATGGATTGGCAACCCCGATTTGACACTCTTTAGAGATAGCGTTGCTCTGTTGGCCCATTCGACAAGGGACTGATCCTAAAAAGGATGGGCTGGGTGGGTAATTATATTTCAGTTCATCCTTCATGAAATTGTAATCGGACTTCACTTAAGGTAAGTTCGTCTGATTAATCAATTTCATTTCATGATGAACTGAAATATAATTGATTACAGAGTAGCTGTTTAGAGTAAAAGTCGACATGGGCCACTATTTTGAAGAGATACATACCAAAACAGCCATGAATCAAATTTATTTGTGACCAATAAAATCAAACTATAGTATGTTAGTAAGTATATACTTATGTATGTAACATCAATAATCTTAAGATATTCAACATGTCAAAATAAGACAAAATTATCCATTATGTGGTTTACACACAGGGCCTCATTAAAGACAAACAAAATGACAATTGGCTACTAGTATTTTCATGACAATAAAATTGCCATGGAAATACCAGCAGAAACAACAACATAACATCAGTATTATTACTATCAGTCTTGTCTCTTAATCAGATACAATTAGAAACAATAAATGCTACAGTGAAACATCTTTCATCAACATCAACTGACCTTTAGCCATTTATCTAAACTATAACACTAATGACAGTGTACAAAACAAAATAAATATTCATTGAACATTTATTAATCTTTAAAAGGGAAAAGAAATAATAATTACATCCTCAAGTTGGCATTAAAGACAGCATTAATAAAGCTGTCATGTGGGACATTAACATTCACTGGCACATCATAAAATCTGGCAAAAGTAAGAGAGCTATCTGACCAGCCAGCAGTTTTCCTAATCACATCTAATGATACCCCTGCCTGTTTAGCAGAAGATGTGGCTGCATGACGTGTGCTGTGTGAGGTAAATATTTTGGTATCAATACCACTTTCCTTCATAACTGATGACTTCATAACAATTTAATGTTATTGCTAATAGTTTAATGAATTAAAAATTTAATCGAATATTTGTTCACTTATAATAAGAGTGTTATGCGTCCCTATAAGTGATGTATTTACACAGTATTAAAGAGTCGTGATTACCTATTATGACTATCCTTGTAAATATGTCTTAGGTGTGCATTGCTTAATAAATAAATACATAACTAAGAATTTTCCATGTTCCCACATGGGAAATTCATATATTTTGTAAGAAGTTTATGTAATAATAAGAGGTGACCTTTTCATGAAAAACTGTTAAACGGCGGAACACAGAATGTCTGACAATAAATGAAACGCAAATTTTAGGCATCGGTAAAGATATTGACCCTCATTGTCTTGCTGAAGCACAATGCTGAGCAAACCTACCATTATGTCTGACAGACAATTTAAATACACGCGAAAAAAAAAGTATTGCTGTACACATTGTTGTGTTTTAAATTGTGATTTAATAATGTGTAGCAGTTGAGTTTATAAACTATTTTTTTTTTTAAACTTTGTGCACAAGTAAAGATAGTATACAAATTCGGTCTTAATGCCTGAAGCATTTTCTACCAGTCAACATTAGAGTGATGCAGAGACAAAACATGGTAGGTACAACATACGGGATGGATAGATAGCTCGGAAATAACTAAATACATACATACATAATCAGCCCATAATGTTCCCACTGTTGAGCACAGGCCTCCTCTTTGTGAGAGGGAATACATACTATATAATAAACAAAATAAAGTTTTGTCAGGAGAAATAACGATCTTTATAGGAGACGAATCCATCACATCACCGCTGGGATGTTTCGGCCGACTTTTGGCTAAAGAGGTTGGTAAAAACACCTATGTGGAATAAACTGTTTTGCATATAGCATGAGCATAATCAGTCTATAATGTTCCCACTGCTGGGACACAGGCCTCCTCTCTTCGAGAGGCAGTGGGCTGTAATCTACCACTCGATATACTTGAATGAAATAAAACACGTCACTATTATAGTTAAGGATTAACAAGCAAAACGAAATTATATTCCTGAATAAATTATTCAAACATTTTTCCAATTTTAGGAAGCAGTTCATTTTAGAAAGAAATCACCTAATATTGATCTTTATTTAATGTTATTTCTTTAGTAATGGCCAAAAAAAAATGAAGGCTCCAGTTTATTTTTAACTTACACGTGTCTGTCTAGCCCACAGGGAAAATGTCACCAAACGATAATCTATTCAAATTATTTTGTAAATGTTATTCGCATATATTATTTCTCAGCAATTAAAATGCGTATCCTGAATAATTATATTATATAAATGCGAATGTGAGTTTGTTTGTTTGATTCGCTTGGCTAAACGGCTGAACCGATTTTGATGATATTTGGTGTGGGTGTACTTTAAGCCCTGGGGAAGGCTGCTTTTTGTCGACAAACCACGCGGGCGAAGCCACTGACGAAAGCTAGTATTGCATAAAAAAATATTTGACATATCTCGGGACTCTGGATCCCGTACCTCCCGGAAGGCGTACTATCCCGGAAGGCGTACGAGTGGCCGCGGACAACTTACTCATGCTCATACGGGATTGTTATTAGAAAACACATATGAAAATTTTCAAAAATAAAATCATTCTTAACACTGCCCCTGCAGTTATTTTAGGTTAAAATAACCTTACAACTCTGCCTATACCTAATATAGACGCGATTAAGCCCAGGAGAGTTACAGGAATAAATCCTTAATCGATTTGATGCTACTCGTATCTCATCACGTTTTCTTTGTGAAGACGAAATATTTTAGGAAGACAGGCAAAATTAATTTGTTCCTGCCTTAGATAAATTTAAAAGGGGAAGATATGTTACGCTCTAAGATCGCAATATACTTGGACATTTTGCTATGGCAGTATCAGTATCATTTGTATGGCAGTATTATCATCATCTGCAAAATACTAGGCTGATGATGATGATACTGCCATACACGACAATTTTTGGGGTCGGCTTCTCGTCTAACCGCCTGCTGCTGAATACCAGTATTTTACGTTCAGCGACTGTGTGTGGTAGTAAGCGTATTAATATATATTCAAACGGAGATGTTTGAATATATTAATTTCAGCGATGTTTGGACTATCAAAGGTTATAATGCCATGTGAACCATACAACATGGTTAACTCTTCCTCCAAAACATTATTAGGATTCTCACTACTTTATAACAGTCCCACGCCCCGCCTTCCGTTGACCCTTGGAGTATCGAGTTTGTGTGTCAAAGATAGTCGAATCCTTGAGCTTTTTCTAAGACGTTATAGGTGCCAAATCAACTGAAAATTTTCCTTATATTCTTTTTGAAATACCTAAATGTTATATGGTGGGATGGATGAGAACCTAAAAGCTCATCAAATATATTCGTTGACATAGTTCACACATTCATTCGGACATCCGTTTATCAGGAACTGCCTGTGGCCCGCGACTTCGTCTGCGATCCAGGATGAAAAGTAGCCTATGTCCTTTACTCCGGTCATGGTCTATCTGTGTGCGAAATTTCATTCAAATCCTTTCAGCTGTTTTATCGTGAAAGCGTAACAAACAAACAAACTTACTTTCGCATTTATATTATTAGTTAGGATACTAAGGTCTGTCCCACCTGAATCTAAGTAAATAGGTACCATTAAAATAATAGGTTTTAATACCTACCTCTTGAAACACTAGGGACTTTAACACAGATTGTTTAGTACATTAGAACTTGATTTACGATCCGGCTTAATGTAATTAGAAGCACGTGATTGGAATCTTTACAGCCTGCTACAAACATTGCCACAAATCGCTGTGATTGAACCGAGCACAAGTAATTGTAACAGTTCCATCGACCGTTGAAAAGTGAAGACGTAGATACAGTAAAGTCTTGTGTATCGTTCAATGTATTGCTAATGGACTAATGAAAGCGTTTTAGTCGCGACGATTTATTGTATTGTGTACGGGGTTCTAGAATCTGAGAACAAGTTCATTACTTGTGCGTGATAATTACATTGAGATCTGTAGCTCAGTCTTAACTGTGTTACTGTCTTAACAATTTTCGCAAGGACGCATCCTACTCATATTGGTAGGTACTTTCCTTCTACTAGCTACCGCTAACTTCTATCTTTTATGGAACCTTCCTGTAAATATTCTGATATTTAAACCAAGACAAAATAGCCAAGGTTTGTCGTAAAACTTTTGCCGTGATGTTCCTAGTTTTGCTAAGTTGGGGTAAAAAAGTCATACGTTTAGTTTTGAGAGCAAAAAATAACATGAATGTTCATTCTAGTTATTTTAGACAACGCCAGAGGAGATTATTTTTATCCATATCAAAAGTTGCTAATGTAAGAAAGAAAGAAAAAGTATTTTTTGCTACTCGTACAGGATCAAAAAGTAAACTAAACACAGTTAAAAACAAAAATAAAACAAATTATGTAAAAAAAAATAACAAAAGGAAAAATGAACCAGAAAGTCCTATAGGAGGCCAAAAGGCTCCTAACTCAGCATGATGCTTCGACACTTAAAAAATAAATGTCGCAGGGCTGGTATTCTGATAGGGCCCGCTGTGATGTCACGGGCAATCACAGTAATAAAAAAATGTAACCCTCTTTGGAATTTATGTGACCGAGCGTAAATCCAATAAATATTGCCGTATATCGACTTTAATGTAAAGTGGCTATCCTATCAAGATTAATATCCTCATGAAAGCAATAACTTGTTTCCACAATTTATTGGACATGGACTGGACACATAATATTTTCATTGAAATACCAACAAAATGAATCCAACGCAGAAATAAAAATATAGTTTTCTTCGGCTTAGAAATGTGTGTAATTGCAAAGCTACGAGTAATGTTTTAGAACTACTTAGATGTGCATTGCGTTCACATTATTATTATTATATTTTTATTCTGTTGTTCCACTGTAAGGCAAAGGCTCCTCTTTTTCCTTTCCACTTCTCTCTGCCTTGAGCTAGTGTGGACCAATCCTGTCTGTAAGCGTCAAGCTTGTCCCGCCATCTTTGCCTGGATGTGCCTCGATGTCGCCGGACGTTTTCTGGGACCCCTATTGTGCTATTTGGCCCATGACTCATTCGACATACGGCAAACGTTTGACAATTATTATAGGAACTGACAATATTTTCACTATTATCAAGATCAATACAAATACTAGATTAGGTTCATGTAATCACTTGGCAAATTTGTACAACGCCCACTGTCAGAATAAAGTTCAATATTTATTCCACTTGAATGACACGTATGAATCGGTTTATCTACATTTGCTTGAAGATGCATAGGAAATTAATAGGGGGAGAGAAAAATTCAAATACAAGCTGTTGTTTTGCATCCTCGTCGAATTTCAGGAGGCTGTTATGAAGTACATAAATAATCAAATAAAATTACGATCCCTGGTAAATAATGAATACATACTTGTTTTTTTAGTTATTTAAGTTTGACATTATTTCAGAATACACCACTTTCAAAGAACAAAATCGGCCGGTTGTGTATGCGGTTAGCAGTGTTTTATGTGTGTGTAAAAGGGCAGTTACAGTTCGGTCTCACAGGGGCCGCGTTTTAAAATGCGTGTCCCACACATGCCGATTTCCGAAAATTAGAAATAAAAAAAATACCTACTTATTTTATTATCGATTTCTGTCGAGCATCAGTAGCATAGTTACCTCCTTGAATTTGACGAGGATGCAAAATGACACCTTGTATAAGTGATTGTCCTAGAGACAGTAGTTTATTGCTTGCAGTACAGATGGCCGATGGGGTCAAAAGGTTCTGGAGTAGCGACCGCGTACCGGAAGACGTAGCGTTGGAAGGCGTCCCATAAGGTGGACCGATGGCCTGGTGAATTCCGCAGGAATTCGCTGGATGCGAGAAGCACAGAACTGGTGGAAGTGGCGGTGCTTGAGCCCTAGGTCTCGCAGTGGACATTTTTCGGCTGAAATAATGATGATGGACGATACCTAATAAATTTATTCTTTAAATTATTTTTATCCTTTGGCATTTTCGCCTCTGACTATATTATTGTGGATTCTCCTTCAGTGTCTTCCGATATTATAATGTGTCTATTCTTCCATAATAATAATAATGAAAATCTTATGAGTTCGCGAGTAATAAGACTTGTCCAATTTTTTTTTAAGTGACAAACTTAATGAAAGAAAGTTCACAGTCTGATCTGTCTCAATACGTCAATAATCTCTACATTTTTGACAATTCATTGACATTTATTGTCGCTGAGATGAGATTGCGACTAGGTTTTTAACGTTTTAATTACGGGAATTGACCTTTTAACCGACCTGCTTTTATCGACCTGCTTTTATCGACCTGCGTGTCGCGGGTTCGATTCCCGCACGGAACAAATATTTGTATGACCTACATGTATTTGTTCCGAGTCTGGGTGTTTTTCTATCTACAATATGTATATATTTACAAAAAAAAAAAAAATGTATATAAGTAGCTTATCAGCCATCTTGTTACCATAACACAAGCATTAGGTTGCTTAGCTTGGGACAAATGGTGCTGTGTGAAATGTCCAGGGATATTATTATTATTATTATTATTTTGCATTTGCAGAAGGTCAATTTCAATAATTAAAAACCTGTACCTACCTATTTAGGTAGGTACAGTTGCAAGTCCAACAAGACACGTGTTTACATAGAGGTCACTCCGCAGGTCAAACCGATACAATACAATTTCATTGGCCATTGGAAAACAACAAGTTGTCGGTTCAATTATTTTTAATAAGAACCTGTATTTTATTTGACATTGGTAATGTGATAGTTTTTACTGCAGCTGGTACGGAATAATAATGCAATACAATAACTACAATTTTATTAATAACATTCAAGGCAGACTCTAAAAAGTGTATGAAAAAATATAACATGCACGTTAAGTAATTGAAAACTATATGACTACCGACAGTTTGGTCTATGTGACTAAAATGGTTAAATTTTAATCAAACTTTCCCTATTATGTACAGTAACAAATATTTAGAATTGCTCAATTATGTTTCAGACATACATTTAATTTTATACACGCGTTGTGTTTTGTGTCATTTTATTCATACAAGATGGAGACGAAAATACGAAAATAAATTAAACTTCGAATAAGTATGTAATAATGTTTCCAGTCTTTGATACAATGATTTTTTCATTAGTGCAGACACCAGCGATACGCTTCTTTCTGGAATATTTATTTATTTAAACTTTTCGCACAAAAAGGCACAAAGGCGGACTTAATGCCTTAGGCATTCTCTACCACTTATTTCATTTGTACTTGGAAAATTATTTTTGTGAACCGTATATGTTGTTTTTTCTAGAAAAAAAAAAATATATATATCTGCATACAAAAATTCAATTAGTCAAGCATAGAGCCCAATAAGCCCCTTCTATTTAGTTTATTAGAAAAAAAAAACTTTTTATATCAATGTTAGGATTTATTTTATAGTTGGTAAGTACTATGCATTATTATTTCCAGTAGTTTTTGTATTAAGCGTGGGTGGAGAGCTCTGAAAAACCTATCTTAGAAATCGAGAAATTCTAATTCGGATTAACATAATTATGTAGTAGTTAGCCTTAATCAATTCAGCACAAATACCTTACAAGATAAGCCTGTTGTCTGTCAAATAGCAATCACTCACTCAATAAATCAGCGTGTTAATTATGTCTGTTGACAGCCAAAATGTCTGCTATACGGAGTTTAAGCTAACATAATTGTAATTAATAGCAACTAAACGGTCGATTTTAGCATCACTACATTATGTCAATGTAAATATACGCTGAATTAATTAGAACAACACGTGTTTTATTAGTGTTTTACTTTATTTAGAAGTTGTTTTAATTCGTTTTTATAAGTAAGTTTAATAGGCAGATTTTTTTTCCATTCCCCACATTCATACGCTTGGTCAATTTTATTTGTTTTTGTTCCGCCGCGGTAAACGAGACACAATAGAAGTTTTATTGTTATGACGGCTATAGCCGTATTGCGTAGTATGTACGTAGTCCTTGAAAGTGTTAAGTACAAAGAAAACTTTTTGCCTATGCACTCCATGTTGAACACAATATAAATATTTTTCGTCAAAGAATTATTTACAAAATTACACATTACGTTCAACGCACGACGTTGTTACGCAATATGTGAAGTAATTTTATGAGAGTAGAGTAGTGAGTTGAAGGCGCAGTGACAGCGCTGTGCTCGCCAATACCGCCACGCTCCGCTTCCGACAACTTGTTCGTTCAGACGATTCTCTACGAAGAACTAAATGTTCTGGACGTGCTAACTATATCTACCATTTTTATGAAAAAGAAGAAGTGACCAGAATTGTCCCGATTAATAAAACTTTTACTTTGTAAAACCATGAGAAAGTAGACGAAATGCTAATGTAGGTAAATCAAGCCAGGAAATAGTTCCTTTATCAGTAAACACAACATACATATTATACATAATCAGCTTGTAATGTTCCCACTGCTGGGACACAGACCTCCTCTCTTCGAGAGGGAGTGGGCTAAAATCCACCACGCGGGCCCAGTGCGGGTTGGTATATGTCACATGTCTTCGAGTTTATGGTTCTAGGACATACCGGTTTCCTCACGATGTTTTCCTTCACCGGTTTGAGAGCCGTGACGATGAAATAATGTACACATAAACCGCCTGTGCATTGTTACCATCGCGTTTAGAACCTGGATGAGCCTGGCACAGGGACGTGGGGAATGGCACTTGAAAAGAGATGCCTATGCTCAACAGTGGGTAAAGTTGGGCTGTGGATGATGAAACCGTCTGTCTGGATCGACAACTCGTAAGTTGCGGCAGTAAAGTACCACTGGGCCCCCACTGCTCTCAACTACCCAACATATTTGGTAATAATAAACACTGTCAAGTTAATAATTACGTAAAGAAAGACACTACAAATACCAGCAACTTTCACAGTGATATAATGCGTGTCAATGTCAATCGAGTGTTCTTAATGTTAAACAAGTTTGCATGAAATATTATTATGTAGGTAGGTTTGCCCGTTTTAACGAATGATTGGCAACAAGCAATATTATAAGAATCATGTACTGTTTATACCTACCTAAAATTATGCAGGGTCCAATTACATTGGGTAGCGAAACTCCGCAGACGTGATGGGTAGGTAGAACTTGAAAAAACAATAAAAAATATGATTTGATGATTATTTTTTTGGGGAACGCTGGTATAGTTACCTACTGGAAGAATGAGTTTAGTAAATCAGTTTTTTTTTGTTTTTTGGGTTTAGATATTGCTACCCATCATGTATGAAAAGTTAACACAACAAAAACTTATTTTCTAAACTGGAAAGACAAAAATAGTAGACCCCTAAAAAAAGTATCTTTTATTCTTTTTATCGTGTTAAGATATCGGTACCCATTACGTCAGCGGAGTTTCGCTACTTAATTTAATTGGAACCCGCATGCAAAAATATTTTTTCCTGGTTTGATTGTTTTAATAAAAATAACAAAGTCAATGAAAGAGTTTCAAAATAAGCAAGATAAACGAAATTTAATTTAAATCGATAACACTGGCAGATCTAGCATCAAAACATCTTCGTTATTATTTTCCACTTGGCATTCGCTTTATTATTCACTTGTACTACACAAGGTTCAGTGAAAGTATAGCAGTCTGAACATCTGTTATAAGTAATTAAGAAGTTTTACCTCAGCAGTCTGTACAGAGCTTTAGTTTTCAACTTGACTGCACCTAAAAGTTAAACAAGTTTTTAACTTTCCCTTCATAACGACTTGAAAATTTAAAATATTCAACAACAATTATGATAAATAGTAAATTCAGGGAAATTAGCCATTACTTAGTCATGGTCAGTACCGCAATAGCCTGTGATGAGAGCTTTTAAGTTCTGGTCAAACTGAAGCGAATCCTGCGCGATATGTGGGACGAAGTTTACTCGCACTGGGCCCCAAGTCTGTATGGTAATTGTTATTCCCGCGTAATCTTACCACGTGCAAACCACGTACGGTTGTCAAGCGTGGCATTTTGACAGTTCAAAAAACGCCAACTTCGCGTTCATTTCGCGCGATTTCGTTCATTGGGTCATGGAGAATACGTTATTAGTAGATGTCGTGGTTAGTTAAAGAATTGATGTGGTTTCAAAGTCATTAAGCTAAGTAAGAAAAATCATTAATATACATAGTGAATTAGGGTCCTGATTATGTCAACTAACTTGTGTTCAAACTGGCGCGAACAGTCGCGTGACTTCATAATAATTGAAATAAAAACTTTTTTTACAATAATAAAAAACAACCGACTTCCAAAAAAAAAACACTACAAAGTGCAAAATAACTTTAAATTCGGAAATCGGTGCCAAAGAATATAAATACAAAACCAAAGACACCGACTTCCGAAATTAAAGTTATTTTTCACTTTGTAGTGTTTCTTTGGAAGTCGGTTGTTTTTTTTTTGTAAAAAAAGTTTTTATTTTACTGATTGTGAAGTCACGCGACTATACGCGATACTTTTTAGTTGTGGAAAGCAAACGACGCAATTTCGTTTACTTGAATTTTTACCCGTAATTTTGGTTTAAAAACCAAATTACTGAAACGATTTTGATGACATTTCTATGGGAGCAATCTGAAAGCATATCCTTTCATATGATTTTTGTTTTACAAATCGGCTTATAAATAACGGAGTTCTGAGATAACAAATACAAAAAAAAAAAACAATGAGAACCTCCTACTATTTTTTAAATGTTTAACCAGAGCTTAACCTGAAAGTTAAATAAAGGAAATCTATTACCTTATCTGGTTTGAAACAAAAATAATTTCATGGTTCTTCCGGCTTAACGATGAAGAATATAAATGAAAAAAAATTACGTGTAAAGATAATAAAATTCACACTGAAACCTGGAAGAATGCTTTATACCTACTTGAAACCAGCCTTTCTTTTATCTCTGCGCTCCAAAAATGGCTTTGTTTCCGCCGCGGCATCCCTTTTACAATGTTTTCATTACGTGTGTCCGTAGCATGACTGAAAAGCTTCCATTATTTTGTGTTCAAAAGATGACCCCAGAGTAACTGTGGGGTGAACGTATGTATAACGTTTTTTGATTGGTTGGCAAACTTCACAGACGGGATACATACTTACATACATAACCCCCTTTTCTCTTGAGGGTAGAGCGCCATCCGCTACGATCCTTACTAACTTCCTGTTGATTCGTCCACGTTCATAAGTCTGGTCTAAAATCGATACTTAGCTAATTGTAATATAATCATCTTATTTAATTTTGACTGCCTTGTAGTCTAGTGGTCGCAAGCGCTATTGCTACTAGAGCCTAGGTTAGATTCCCAGGTCGTGCAAATTTTTTGGGTTTTCCCGTTATAAACTCAGTAGCAGCCCCCTATTACATGGGACTTAAACGTAAGTGGAAAAATGTGGGTGTACTATGTCTATAAGGTACCTACACCTCTGCCTTATCCGTCGGGAAATATAGGCGTAATGATATTTATGTATTTAATTTTGTTTTTGTTTGAAATTTCAAATAAATTTATCATCACATCTATGAAGTTTCGCTGAATAATGTCAAAAATTGTGTGTATTGCAAAAGTTTTTCAGTACCTACAACTGTGTTGAAGATAAGTTTTCTTAATAGGAGTGGTACTTTTCTTTTAGTATTTCCAGAATACTATATTCCTGGAATTCTCAAGCGAATGAGCAGCCATTCCGGCTAAACTTTACCTACCTATTCTTGGCTTGCTCTATTTTACCAAATTAGACCCAAATTGAGGTTGAAATTTGGGTTGAACTTAAACGAATGCAAAATAAGCTTTATACTTATCGGATTTTGGAAGAAAAAAAATGTAACCGCGCAGGATAGCCTTTACCAGAAGTGGTCATCGTATTAGTGGTTCAGCAGCTTGGATTTCATCAGGATTGTGCTGGAGTATAAAATCAAAATCAAAAGTCATTTATTCAAATATAGTAGTTCCTCGTGTATACAACAGAGGCTCCCGTAACTTCATCTGTCATAAAAAGACAGATTTCTTTTCGGTGATTTCAATACCTTATTAACCAAGCTAGACGGTGCCACTTGCAGCGCCGTGAAATATACAGGATGGCAGTGACCTCGACGCACAACCATTGTTACCATGGGGTACATGATTCTGAACCACAGGGGTTCAGAATCATGTACTGAACCAAACGTGCACAGAAGACGCAGCATTGCCACGTTGAGTGGCAAGGCAGGTATTAATTTAAGTTGGTTCGCTTAAATCGCTGAAGGACACAAAATCAAAAATCATACGTCATTTATTTAAATTAAGCCGAGAATCAGCGCTTTTCGAACCCAAAATTACAAAAGACAGGCCCCCAAAACGCCCGCCCTTCACCACTTCCTAGCGATTTCGCTGGCAAGAAGTGGCTCAACAAACTCCCTAGCAGCAGCAGCACAAAGTATGTTGTTACCTAAAAATTAAACAATAACCACAAATCTTCAATCTCACAAACAAACAAATTTGCATTAAACATTTTGAATCCCAAACTTCCAAAAGATTATAAACAAAGATAAGTGCCATAAACTCAAACTTAGTGAAGTTAAAGTAACATTAAGTAAATTGCTTACGCAACCTTTGGAGGGTCGATTTGTTTCTTTTAATGTTAGGAAGGAAAACTAAAATATCCATTAAATTATACCTAATACAGTTTGCGCGTCATGTCCCTGCCACCTGTATACGGACTTCATTTTACTGTACTTTACTGTTTTAAACACTTCTTAAATATATTGGCAAACTATGTAAAGAAAGTGATAAAACAAACTTTTACAGCAGGAACCACGAAAAGAGCAAATGAATTTCATTAATAAAATACTTCAACCTACGTAATACGTTCTCATTGACGAAACTTCGCTCATAATTACCTTTAATTTAATTTAGGTGCTTATAATACTCAAGTACCAACCCTCAACCTGATAATGGTACCGTGATAACGCAAATTGGTACTAAAAATAAAGTACGCAGACCCATAATAACTTTATTAATAGAAACGTAGAAACATTTCTATTAATAAATTTTACCATTCAGTATAATTTCTTTGGGAATGAAACGAAATTACACTCAAAAGGATTACCTTTAAATGTATTTTCATTTGAAAGTTCTCCAGTTTAGTAATATCGGGATGTCGAAAAATGTTCAAAGAAAAAACGTTGTGCGGTGTCTTTTTGCAGACTTGTGACAGTGGTTAAATACCACGCTAATAATCTTAACCACTGTCAACTGGAATTTGGCGGTCATCTCCGTGCTTCGGAAAGCACGTAAATACGTTGGTCCTGCGCCTGATCTCTCCCCGGTCGTGTCGTATTGCCATCCCAACGGACTATGAGAGTGCACCTGTGTTTACGCACATACTTGTGCACTATATAATATCTCCTGCGTACCTGGCTAATGATGAGATTGGCCACCGTGACCGAAATCGGTCGGGATGCTCTACAGTAGTAATTTTATTAGTCTCGTGTGACACAACAGAACGAGTGAAACACCTAACTAGAATCTTGGTTTACTCTGTTTCTACATCTACTTAAATAATTGTATGGACAGAAACATAATACTCTTTGAAAAATCGAAAGTTTCTCGAACTATAATATAGGTAACTCTTGTGCGTACAGTCCGGGAAAATAATTGTTAAGCTAATTTACTACCGACTAAAATATCCGATTATGCGAATCACAACTGCCATGCTTTGACATTTGTATAAAATGGCTTTAGGATAATCGTTTGATGAATTTGCAATTTTTAGAATGGGTCATATATATTGTTCAAGAGACAGCGACCCTCAAACTAAGCATGTGCCTGTATCTTGGGGGTCGTTGCGACAATTTCATAGTGAGGTACATATTATTGCAAGACAGGAAAACATCAACTAAAATGAAACTAAAATAAACCACTAAAATTATAAATTTACACGGCAAATTGACGTAGGGTGTCCATTTGCCTAACGATTAATTTTCTTGACTGTACATAAAACTAAATTTTCATTTTATTTTCAATTTGACTACAGAATAATTTAATCCTGATAATAATATAATGTGAAGGTTTGAATGTTTTTAAATTAGTTTTGTTACCATAACAAGCTTTGACGGCCGAACGAATTTCACAGATTAAAGGCCAGTGCACATCAGCGCCATAGCATAGCATAGCATAATCAGCCTTTATTGTTCCCACAACTGGGACACAGGCCTCCTCTCAGTGACAGGAAGTGGGCCGTAATCTACCACGCAGGTAGGTAGATATCACAGGTCTTCGAATTTTTCGCTCCAAGACATGTCAGTTACCTCACGATGTTTTCCTTTGCCGTTTTAAGAGCAGTGGTGATGACATAGTTTACAAAAAGTAAAGAACCTGTGATCTACAACTCGTAAGTCGCCAGGCCATTTCCACTGGGCCACCACTGCTTACGGGGACGGCATCGAGGACGATTTGCCGCCGGCCAGCACACACTGATGATTTGCGATGCAGCCAGCGGCCATGTCATTCGAACGTTCACCGTGTGCAGTGGGCGGCGGAGCGGGTGTAAATGTGGAATGCACCCCCGCTTGCATTGACTCTTCCCCGCGATCGTATGGCAGCGGACTCCGGCGCATACCGTCGCATGCCTTCGCATCCCACTGCGTGCCGTCGCATCCCGCCGCAGTATCCTCCAGCGCGCTCTTCAATACCGCATAGAGAAGTCCTCTTTAATGATCTCTGAGCTTTGGAATCTATATCTTGTTACTCGTACCATTAGATACGAACGAATTTACGTTTTTTTCTCCGTTAGCCTATTTTTTCCCACTGCGGAACAAAGGCCACCTTTCGTTGTGCTGTACCTTCTCGGTCCAATCGGTCAGGAACGAGTCCAAGTCGTCACGCCAGAGATTTTTAGGCCTACCTGGGTGACGACCCTCGTCTTCAAGCACTCACTGTGTGACAACTTTACGTTAGGAAATTTAAAATACCGTGCTCTGCCATCCACCGATGTGTGCTGGCCTTAAAGGATACTTTCATTAAGGTAAGTGTAGTAAATTTTGGACGCAATTGACGCCGCGGGCAAAGGCTAGCAGTGTAGTTTGGTTGTTTTGTTAAAACTAAACGGACAATTTTCCGTGTATACCATGTTTGTGGTTCTTCTTTTCCCAGAAGCAGATCGTTTTATATATTCATAAATTATGTATTGAAAATTAATGTATATTGTGATTTGAGCAAGCTTCATTGGTTATATCTGTAAAGTTTCATTTTCAGAGAATGTATTAGTTCTTTAATTCTATTAGTTTAAATTCCTAGTATTGTAATTATTGAGGCATTTAATAAACAAAAGAAACGATGGATGTAGGTATTGTGTGAAAGGTGTGGCTAGAAAAGGGGGTGACTACTGAGATGATGACTAATAAAGATGTATGAAAAAAGAAGACGTGTTGCACCGACCCCAAATAAATTAGGATAAGGGTAAGAGAATGAAGGCTCCCGCAGGCAAGCGCGACGCGACGGTGCGACGCGATTCTGATAGAACAATCTCCATGAAGTTTTCATAGAAATTGTTCTACTAGAGTCGCGTCGTGCCTTTCTGCAGGAGCCTTAGGGTCAGTTCACACCGAGACGCGACGCGACGCGACGCTGCGCGCACACATTAAAAGAGAGAGCTGCACGGCGCAAGGTATTCTGAACTCTCACAATGCAATGTGTACCTTTTCGTGTAGAAAATAAAGTATATTTTGAGTCACTCTTTTAAAGTGTGCGCGCAGCGTCGCGTCGCGTCTCGGTGTGAACTGACCCCTAATGACGATATTGAAGCATGAA
The DNA here is from genome assembly GCA_949629185.1 of Apamea crenata. NCBI lineage: Eukaryota > Metazoa > Arthropoda > Insecta > Lepidoptera > Noctuidae > Apamea > Apamea crenata. The sequence continues at coordinate 9,882,224 of OX451363.1, read as the reverse complement.
ATACTTGAGTGGCATCCAATTAAAGCAGCTGTTTGTACAAATATTAATGATCTAACAAGATCAATTATCATACAGTAAATATTTACTACGTGTTATTTAACGTCGTTATTCAATACCGGACGAAGCGCGGCCTACCGAGGTATTATGAATTATAGTCAGTCAGCGTGGCTTGGAGTTTTATTGAGTAGATAATTATCTGCTAGATAAACAGTAACATCGGAAGAGGAAGTTGGAGAAAACGCACGATACGTTCCCACGCTCGTCAATGTGTTAGTATTACTTAATAATGCTGTAATGATACGACATACGTTACATAATATAATAGTAGGTTCGGTATTTTCAACTTTGTTTTCTTTTTTCCGTACCTATTGTGGTTATTGGCCTTTGCAATAATGGCTACTTCGTTGGTCCAGTCCTGAGTTCGATACCAGGTCCTACCTACGCGGTCAAAATGTATGGAAACTATAATTAAAAAAAAAACAACGTTCAATTTCAATGGGGGGAGGGGGTTTAGAATCATAGAAGATTGCGCGTCGATGTCCTCGCCACCGTATTTGCTTCACTAAGTGAATTTACAATTCTTAAATCAAACAAGTTTTCTTTCATGAAAAATAAAATATAGGCAGCCAGTAATGTTGAAATATTTCAGGGGTGTAAGAGCAAAATCTGCAGCATTTACATAAATCATAGTGGCCAGGCAGTCTCAGTGACAGACGTTTCAGGATTCTCTTCACAGAATTTATGTATTGCACAGTTTTGTACCGTAATAGAAAAGTTAAAATGGAGAAGAGTTTTATAAGTAAACCCTCCTCGTTTACTTATAAAACTTTTGTATATTATGGACTATGTTTAGAACAAGGTAAGTATCGATATTTCATAGTTGTTCCAAAAGTAAAGAGTTAAGACGTGAGAATTTACATTTTTCTTCCTGACTGTTATGTAGGTACCATTTTTCCAAAATCTATTAATGCAGTTAGCAATTAATCAAAACTTTAAAGTTAGGTTTAACATTCTCCTAAGAACGTTTTCCTGTACTACGCTAAGTACAACGGTGATGGGATCATCACCCACAGCCCAACTTCCCTCACTGCTCACCTTTGCTTGTGCCAGTCCTCACGCTCCTGTGTCAGCCTCATCCAGGTTTTGCCCGCGACGCCCGTATGGTTCTGCCCTTATTGTCGCGTCTCAAAAAAATCCAGCTAGTATTTCAGAAACAAAAACTATAAGTATCTTTTTACAGACATCTCTTTACTTTACACATACCCACTCAAAATAATCTTTTTTTTTTGCAGCGCTCAAACAGCCAACACACAATAAAATTAAGTTTTTGTAAAGCGCTTTCATCGCTGCACTTTAATTTCCCCTTTCATCGCTTCTCACTAGTTTTACAACATTTTAGTGCACAATGCACATCAGACGAACCGGAATTAAAAGCGTAATTTTAAAATCAATCACGAGGAACGTCATTAGCTACATTTACTTTAGGTAATTACTTTTGCAATGAACAGTAAAGTCCTTGTGATTGCAATATTTTCCTTATTACTTAGGCAATTATTTGCTTCAACTGAGTGCTGTTATGATTTGCGTGACATAGTACGTGTTTGCATAATTTGTTTTTTAGGTAAAGACCTTATCTGGTAGACTGATATTATTTCTATAGTAGGAACATATCTAAGTATATATAGTTCAGAATAAACTATAATAATAATAATATCCCTGGACATTTCACACAGCACCATTTTGTCCCAAGCTAAGCAACCTAATGCTTGTGTTATGGTAACAAGATGGCTGATAAACTACTTATATACAATTTTTTTTTTGTAAATACATACATATTATAGATAGAAAAACACCCAGACTCGGAACAAATACATGTAGGTCATACAAATATTTGTTCCGTGCGGGAATCGAACCCGCGACACGCAGCGCAGCAGTCAATCGCTTAACCACTGCGCCAACCGTGCCGTCAAACTATATTTCGGAAAACGTAAGTTAACTACTCCGTGAGCTGTGGTGGCCCAGTGGTAACGACCCGAAATTACTAGTTGTAAGTCGTGGGTTCAAACCCAGGCAGGCACTTTAATTAGTGTGAATTATTTCATTACCACGCTCAAAGCGGTGAAGGAAAACACCGTGAAGGAACCGGCGTGTCCTAGAGCCAAAAATTCGAAGACATGTGACATATACTTATCCGAACTGGGCCCGCGTGGTGGATTACAGACCACTCTTTCTCACAGAGAGGAGGCCTGTGTCAGAGCAGTGGGAACATCGTAAACTGATTATAACTACTCCGTACCGGTACGGAATTTGTGTAGATTATGTAAATTAAATTACCTAACTGATAATAAAAACCTATTAAAGCTTTTACATAATACACTACAATAAAATAGTAAACAACATTTTAAATGAGGTCTTAAGATTAGCCACAGTACAGTAAACATTTCAAATTAGTTCTCAAAATTAGTCACAGTCACAAACACAGCACGGTGCAGCTACCAACTTTCCTAACACCAGGAAAAACGAGGAACAAAACTAAAAATGCTCTATTAACCATTGAATCACATTGCCTCACCGTTGGCCTCGTATTCTACACTACAATAGCGCAAAAACTTGACATAAGTAGTCACTTGTAACACTCAGTGGCTTAGTTTGATTTGCTGAAAAACTTAGCAGGCAAGGCACCACGCCTTACCATCTATCTGGTCATGTGTGACGACCTCTTTGAAGAGCTGTTTAGGGGTTACAATAAAAAATTGTTAAAATGAAATGAAATGTTTGTTTATGTAGTAGATCTTTTAAGACACTCTTTTACACGTCAATATTTTGTCACTTACACCTAGTGGCAAGGCGCCTTACCTGGTCATTTGTGACGACCTCTTTGAAGAGCTGTTTAGGGGTTACAGCAAAATATTGTTGAAATGAAATGTTTATTTACGTAAGTAGATCTTTTAAGACACTTTTTCACGTCAATATTTATTTTTGTCACTTGTAACACCTAGTGGCTTAGTTTGATTTGCTGCAAAACTTGGCCGGCAAGGCACCACGCCTTAACAACTGGTCATGTGTGACGATCTATTTGAAGAGCTGTTCAGGGTTTACGGTATTTTTTTGTAAGGAAATGAAATGTTTGTTTATGTGAGTAGATCCTTTATGACACTTTTACACGTCAATATTTTTTTCAACATTCCCTAGTTGACTGATCCCTGAGAAGAAATGCCGACACAAATTCAAAGGTCATGGTCTCATTTAAAGTCTAAAAATTATATTATTAGAATTTTATGTGAGTCTAACAAACAATGCAATACTATGTCTGGCGGCGTTTTGAAGACAGAGCCATTACAGTTTTGAGTTGACCAGACCGGTAGGGTGCCACCCACGCGTGACCAACTAATAATGTCTGACGACCTCATTGAAAAGCAGTTTATGGGTTACAGTAAAAAAAAAATGACTTGTAACTTCTAGTCGGCTTAGTTCGTTTTGCTGAAAAACTAAGCTGGTAAAGTGCCTAATTAGTTGATTAGGCACTTTACCAGCTTAGTTTTTCAGCTCAAAAACTCTTCAAGTAGGTCGGTAGTAGGTAGGTCTTGAAGAGCTTTTTAGGGGTTAGAGTAAAAAAAAGTTGAATAGTGTTACTTTAATAAAGCGAAGTGCGATACAAATTTAATTGTTTGGTCTGTTAAGGTAACTCACAAATAATCTACAGCAATCATGCTTGAGCGTCTATATTATCGACTGTCCAGACAATTAACAAGGTTGTAGTACTAACGTATGTAAGTAGAGCTAGGTTTAGGCCCTGGGAGAACTCATGTGCAGATAAACATAAATGAATAACTAACTATTCTTGTTCATAGACGTGCAATTAGTGGAATAGTGAAATTGAAAAGAAAACGTTTAAAATGTCAAGTTGTTTTATAAATCTACTTTATCTTGATATAAGATTGGAAACACACGGAATATAATAAGGAATAAGAATCCCGTATTACTTTTATGAAATAGTTTTGCTTAAGTTTACTTAATTCCCATAAAGCTCAAATTATTCATTTGATTTAATTCTCATTATTTTTTAGACTTTACTTAGTTGTCTCTATTGTCGTGATAATAGAAAATTCGGATCTACCTACAATATTATCAAAAGACATAACACGTACGTATGTGCCTAAAAGAGGAAAACTTACTCTGCTCCACGTTTTCCTAAGCTCATTTAAACGTGCCTTCATAAGAGATATAAATGACTATTGAAAGAACACCTTTCTCAATCATAAGTCGGAACGTGCTTCACGAATAGACTTTTCCAATAAGTAGGTACTTAAAACTCCTTTTAATACTTTTCCGGAGAAAGGTAAGAATCTTACATCTTTGTTGTTCAACCATACAGAAAAAGCAAATATTAAAAATGTCTACCGTACTACCTGAAATCATTGGTAGATTCATTTGACAGTCGTTACGGGTAGGGTCAAAAAATCAAAAAAGTCAAAACTCATTTATTCAAATTAGGCTGAGAATCAGCACTTTTTGAACGTCAAATTACATAAGACAGTCCCCCAAAAACACCCGCCCTTCACAGAACAGGTCAGATACTCAAAATTCTGAGTGCAAGTTGCAGTGGCTTCATGTAAAATTGCTGCATCCGGCTAGACTTTTCCTGTATAGTTACTATACTCTTTGCTAGACTTGAAGCCGACCCCAATATATTTGGGAAAAGGATGGGAGTCACTACCTGCGGGGTAATTGTGTAACACGCAAACAGTACCAATGGCTTTAATTTTGACAGCTCAATAACATTAATTGCGCATTTACGTTGTAGATTAGCAATACCCTTCAAAATGGTTCAGATTAAGTATTATTGAAACGCAATTAGGGCGCCGAGACTTCTTTGAAAATAATATTTTTTAGTAAGCAGTACAGCAGTAACTGTATTACAGTAGTGTCTTTTAAAATTCATAGTATGATAACTCTTAGCAGTTATATTTAAGTAAAACATCGAAGAATTGTTGAATTTATTTTAGCTTCACCTCTTGAATTTCAAATAGTTTGCCTTATAGAAATTCTGAAAGCAATCTACCATAATATGCCTGCTTTGCCGCTTCAGATATGCAAGTTTCCTATATTTTTAGTTTGTAAAAATATTGTAGTATTTTGGCACGTATTTCACTGTAGTTGTATTTATTTATTTATCCCTTAAACACGATTTAGGTACAGAGGTGGAATTAACATCTACTACATTTTTGTTAGGCAACCTTTGGTTCATGAAAAAACGACCATTCTAATTTTATCACCTTACTTATATATTTATTATGCAACAATAATAAATACACAAATGCATTACACATCAAGTAAAAATTTGTTAGAATTTAGTGAGTTTGTAAAAATATTGTAGTATTTTGGCACGTATTTCACTGTAGTTGTATTTATTTATTTATCCCTTAAACACGATTTAGGTACAGAGGTGGAATTAACATCTACTACATTTTTGTTAGGCAACCTTTGGTTCATGAAAAAACGACCATTCTAATTTTATCACCTTACTTATATATTTATTATGCAACAATAATAAATACACAAATGCATTACACATCAAGTAAAAATATGTACCTATAAATAAAAACATCAAACGACCCATCTGTTAAAGAATAATCCGTTCCATCCGTCATCCAGGCTACCTAGACTTTTAGAATAGTGTATACAGCTAAGTAGGTATATAGTGTAGTGGGAATAGTGTAGTGTAGCAAGCTTGCTAAGAAATATGATGACGATGTATAGCGGATGAATGTCCACGATTAAATTCTTCCTCTCCAAATTCGCTTGTCATGTCTCCGTTGCTAGGCAAATCCGTCATGTTCGTATACTCATTATTTGGGCTCAGAGCACCTTGACGACGTCCCTGTGATTACAGAAATCTGAATCAAGTCACGTAACATCAGAATTCAGAATCATTCGCCTGAAAAATATCTACTCTCCTACTTTTTTTATTACGATCGTGAGGTCTTTCTGTGATACTGGCGGAACGTGGCCCATTTACTTGAAACCTGAAATCATAAAAAATATGTTTGTGTCGCTGTAATGTAACAAGATCATATTAGTGGGAGAGGTTTTTCTACGTGTGAATTCAATAAATATTTCGTGTCTTTTCCAGTTATTCTTGAAACTTACGAAATAGTAAGGTTATTCTCAGAAAATTCTATTTAGTTTAATGTTTTGTTAAAAGGAGAATCCGTATTTTATGTTATGTGGATAGGGTACTTCGTTTCCTTCATTCAATGAACAATTTAATCGAGATTTTATCGATGAAATGCTGCAGCGAATCGGATCGGTATTCATAACAAACATCGATGCTCGCTCCTTGAAAATTCTATTCACCTTTGTGCAGTCGTGAAATTTATGATCCTCTACCTTTTCAGAAAGATTTCTTTCAAGATTGTCATAAAAAAATGGAAAATAATAAATATTAAAATGGCTAACAACAGAAGCATAAAGTTTTTACGTTTGTTTTTATTTGGTTTTGTTTTCGAGCAGATTATATTTTCTTTTTCTGGCTACCTTTACCATCAAACGACCAAAATGGAAAATCCCTGAAGACTTAAAGAGACTGAAAAGCTTTGACCTTTTTTTTTTTGATATGGCGATCTTTAAAACTAATTTGAATAACTTAGAAAGTTCGAGATTAAATGGAGATATTCTCAAGTCTCGACTTTAGTCTAAAAACAACTGAAAAAGTACTCCTACCAAAATTTTTTACCCCAGGGACAATACGATCTCTGTGTTAGTACAAAAAGGACAATCAATGCTCATGGATGTATGGAATCCCGCACCATGCTGCATCAAAGTTAAACGTTGTTTTTTATAGACTACTCTTAGTATATTATCTCCTACAAAAGTTCTTTTTGTAAACAAAACCCAGGTTTCGCAGATTTAAAAAAAAATCGAAATAATAGTAAATAGTCATACACGAACTGCCATTATAGCTTTAAAAAATGTTAATCGTTGAAATGAAAATTCTATTCTATTTTATCCTAATTATTTTTAATTAATGTAGAATCGGCAAAGTATATTTTTTTACATGTTTTTTGAAAGACGTGACATGACACTTTCAAAATTCAAGGTTATATTTTTCATATCATTTGAAACGGAACGTAATGTAAAGGGAATGCAACAATATCAACACTTTTTTACTTTAAATTAAATTCCCTGTTCAAAAAGCAAAACCCGACGCGTAATGTCGTAAAAAAGTATGAAAATAATTACTATAATATTTTGATCTTGATGCATGAGACTTTTTGGTACGGCTTTTGGTCATTTATTTTATTTTTATTTTTCAGGTTACAACAAAAGCGAAAATCTGAAAACAGGTTAGTTTGATCTCTCATATTCAAACGCCACTCTGCAGGTAACTGTTTTACAAAGTGGCTTACACTTCATTTTTAATTATATAATTGTGAAATATTGCATCGAGAAATAAGACCAAATCCTTCAGAACAGTAAAAAACGAAAGACTATTTCATAAGCATTTGCTCATTAAAGTACTACAAAATGCTTTCAATAAAAACTAATTAAAACGCGAACAAATTGCACAGATTTTTCGAAAGGAGGCAAAATATCTGAGGCCATGATTGTGTCCACGGGCGAGAGGAGCTTAAGGCAGTGACAGACAAGCGGGATGCAAGTGGTTCAAGGTCAAAAGGGAGGGCGTGACCTTGACTTGGGCGATTGTTTCCCCCTACAATAGCTGCGAAGTACAGATAAAGAGAAAGTAGCTCTACTTTGTAACCGGGGTGTTGAACATATTTGAGTTGCGGGGTTATTTTTATATGGAGCGTTTTAAGTGAAGTATTTTTACGATATGTTTAAAAGATGCTAGTATTTTGTAGGTTTTGTTTAATAACTGCTTTTGACATGTATATTCGGAATGTTAATTACTCTCAGATTTTTATTAAGTTTAATAAGGCTGTGTGAGTAGTTAATGCATTTCAAAACGTAATTGTTCATGATTTATGTAAGTATTTTGATTGATTGAGTACGGTATTTTAATTACCTAGGCGAAGGCACAATGTAGCCTAATTTCCTTTTATAATTATCTAATAACGTGGTAATTTTGGTGGAAGTAATGTTTCAATTTCAATTTCGAAAGTAAAAACCTATAACCACAGCTTTCAACAAGGTTATTAAGTGAAGGCAAAGATGGGAAGGTTGAGATGGTTTTCCTTTTTCTTGTTTAGTATTCATTAGTTTCCTTCATGCATAGATTCATCTCACATACCCACCTTCTTAGAACAGTCTTGTTGTATTAGTTTAACATTAAAAGATAAATGGTCTTTCATCTTGTATTCGTTACGTTTACAGTATCTAGGCAGTATAATTTGCTATCCCTACTTAACCTTATCAACCTATAATGTTCCCACTGCTGGGACACAGGCCTCCTCTCGGTGAGAGTGAGTGGTAATCTACCACGCGGGCCCAGTGCGGGTTGGTGAATGTCACATTTCTCCGAATTTTTGGTTCTAGGACAGCTTCCTCACGATGTTTTCTTTCACCGTTTTGAGAGCAGTGGTGATGAAATAATTAATACAAAGTTTAGCGCCTGTCTGGATTCGAACCTATAACCTAGAACTCGTAAGGCGCGGCCGTTACCACTGGACCACCACTGCTCCCTTTTAATTTGATATGTTCGAGATTATGTTTATGTAAATTATGAACCAGGTTCACCTGAACGGAATGGTACTCTTGGGGGTGTAGCTGTTTTTCAAAAGCTGTTCATATTTCATGCTCTCAGGTAGGTACCTATTAGGTAAATTTCACTTTGGCAGACACACAAACCGCGGTGCGCCATTTTGCTTTTCAAAATGAATGGACCACATGAAATATAATCAAGGAACATGACATGCAGTAGTCTGGCACATAAAGCGTGTACCACCGCAGACATTTTTGTACGCCACAGACTCGATCACACAAATTCTCCAGCCTATTTTATACCTTTGTGCAACACTTTTTATACAGCTGTTTAAGTACAGCAAAGAGATTGTAAATGTTTGCCATAATTGGCAAAGCGTGGGCTTTATTACAACTTTAATTTATTACAATTTATTTTATTATAATCACCCTTCATTACACTGCATTACAATAACGGAACTCACCTCATTCCAGTTATGTTGCATAAATTATCTCATTACAGCGTCGATCAGTAGTGATCGTGTTGTCGTAACTAGAGTCGCGTGCGCCGGTCTGCGTAATGCTAATTTTGAACGTAACGGCTGTTCTTGTGATATCAGCAAGGCCTTGCTTGTTCTTATTGTGACATTGATAATGATTTAATTTGAAGAAGTTTTGCATAATGCTACATAAGTAATCTGCATTTTCCAGTAGGACTTCCTTATGTGCTGACTGCTAAGGACAAACATATGGTTTTAGTCCGTAGAACAGCAAGTTCGATTCCAATTCCCGATTCCTGTATTTATACATATACCCCTTTATTCATAAACGTTGCTTAAAGTTAAGCAGTGATTAGCGACTGTTTATACATACATTTTTGACGTTTAAACGTTACTTAACTTTAGTCATCGTTTATGAATAAACCCCAATATTCTATGCCAAAATATACTGCTCAGAATGGTGCCTATTCATGAAAATAAAACCCAGCAGTATTCTTTGTAATAATTACAGAAACTCTCGAATATAAAAAAAAATAATAATAATTTCTAGGACACCCTATACAACTCCTTTGAAATTACAAACGAAATAATTTTTAGACGTTTTTCATGTCATTAAAGTCGGGATTAACAAAATTTCACAACTTTTTCTCCAATTATATTGTGATCATTAAACCTGGCTCCCTTTTCACAAGTTACCAGATTATCCGCTTAATGAAGGCCTATATTTGATGACGGCTTTAAAAATATGAACCTGGCCAGTTACAGAGGCAGATGAAAAGTGTACTGCGTAGTAGGTAAAACTTACTTTTAACTATGTGTTGAACTTTTTTGATGTAGGTAGCTCGACTGATAGGCTCGACATGTGTACGATAAAGAAAATAATGAACAATGTGAACATAATCATTATATTTTCTTTGCTCCTGTTTCATGTTTATTATTATATATATTTATTTAGATTAGTATAATATGCCTTATCTTTATATGTATGGTATTATGTAAGTGGTACACCACAGACTACCTACAGTGTTTGTCTCTCCTTCCCCTTTTTAATACATCCAAAGTTTGTCTTTAAAATATCGCGATAAGACCGCCCATTGTGTCACCCTTTGTAAAATTTCCATATTTATGTCTGCAATTTATATGGTGTGCATAATAAAGACTATTCTATTCTATAATATGAGCATAATAACACGCAAAGGCGTTTTTCTTATGAACGAACGAAGGCAACGTTGAGAAAAGGCCTATTTCATAATAGTATGTCTCTGATGAATACTATGTTTGTAACACCATAGCATTTCTATCAATACTGTAGTCGGAAAATCACTTTCAAATTTTGTTTAAGTGTCAGGTATTTGTGCTCGTGACCGAGATAATGATTGCGGCCAAAGCTTTAAAGATGAAAGGTGTAAAATTCTGCTCGCTGTTTTCATACCCTCATTCATATAAGCTTGAATTTGGTACACCTCGTGAAAAATCGCCAGAAGGTACAACCTGTTCACGTTAAGTTAGCCGCTGAAGATGTGACGTCACTCCAAATATCGAGAAATATTAGGGGCGACTCAGTGGTTCCGTAGGCCGGTAGGATTCAACACATTCCACGGATCGGAAAACTTACCGCGAACGTACTAAAACTTAGTTTCTTGGTGTTACAAGTAGTAACTCACAATAAATTCTGTTGTACAACCACGGTTATTAAAGGCACCTCGTGTGACAAATGACATAATTACAGCCTCGACATCGCATTTGCCAACTTCCGTCAATTGATGACTTGCGTAAGATACCACACTACTTTTTCATTAATTTTGTAATATACTTATTAGTTTAACCTACATCTTTCATAATGAGTAGGTCTCATTTAATTATAGCTACGAACAAAAATGCAGCTGTTATTATTTTGGTACCATATAATTAGACAATGACGTTAAAAACGGTCTAACACGACCAAAAAAGGTACTGTGTAATTGGGTCATTTAATAGTTTGATCAATACTTTTTTGAACGGTGTACCTACACAAAAGCCGCGTCGAATTGAACGCCTTCCCGTCTGACATGAAGGTTGGCGTTCGAAATGTTTGTAAACAATACCTACTGCGTTGTACACTAGGCATTTTGGTCGCGTGGAATATTAGTTCTATTACTAAAAGTATGCGTCTATAGTGCGATAGCGGCATTGATTATTGTTTTTTGATTGGTCGGATGTAGGTTGTAGTGGAACTTTAAATGAAATTGGAATCAATCACTTGCCAGCATATTGTTTTTAACTATTCGCACATAGTCAAAGAAGATTGTGTGAATATTTTCAGTACCGTTTTCCTATTGAATGACTATTTCCATGAAATATCAATCAATAAGATTATATGAACTTAGAGGGTTTTATTGGTGATTTTAGTGATTATAATTCTGTAAATACATACCTACTTGTTACGGTCACTAATCATATTTTGCTCAACATAAAAATTGACTGAAAATTGCCAAAAATTTAATAAAATTTTGAATTTCACTACCCTGCTACCCTGGTGCATCCCCGATAAAGGAGCTACCCTGGCGCGTCCCCGATAAAGGAGAAACATGATTTGAAACTATGTATATCAAATCTAACTTTTTGTGTATTAAGGAATGTGTTAAAGAATAAAATATAGGTACCTATTTCAATATATATTTTTCCTGACAGACGAACAACTAACCTTTCTCTTTATGCTTCAGTGTAAGCACGGAAAGTAAAAAAATCCTTTGAGCGGAACAGAACCCAGTCTTTTTTAAATATCAAGTACTTTCTTTGAAGCCGCTCTCCATTAATCAACAATATTCCAGGCATCTCATTGTTACCATTTTCCAAAAAATAAGCATTTAACATCCACGCAAAACTGGCACAAACTTTTTTGTAAGCAACATTTCATTTCTCCAAGAATAAACCATGTCTGTGTGTCCGTCAAAAAAATAACCCTTTGACGAATAAAAATACGGTTTTTAAGTACTCTTTTTGACTTAATTAACCGGTATTTATTTGTTAATTAAAACCGAGACAGTTGTTAGGAGTTTTTAGGCAGATTCTGTCGTAACAAAGCTTGGATATAGACAAAGGGTTCAGTGAGCGGCGACCTTTGTTTGTCACGACAATGATCCCGCACGCCCTGCTTTGTGGGCGACAAACTTATGTATGGGCTGTGATTATGAAACAATCAGTTCCTTATTTACTCCGAATACCTATTATAATTATAGTTTAATAGGGTATCATGAGGTAATAACAGCCGCACGGGTCGATCGATCAGGTTAAGCTACGCTTGCCGCGGTTGGTCTGTGGATGGGTGACCATTTTCACATACCAAGTCCCCTCCGTACCTCGGAAAGCACGTTAAGCCGTTGGTCCCGGCTGTCATTCGTGGATCTTTGACAGTCGTTACGGTTCGTCAGTAGCCCGAAAGTCTGATAACCAGTCTTACCAAGGGGTATCGTATTACCCAGTAACTGGGTTGTGGAGGTCAGATAGGCAGTCGCTTCATGTAAAATACTGGTATTCAGCTGCATCCGGTTAGACTGGAAGCCGACCCCAACATAGTTGGGAAAAGGCTAGGCAGATGATGATGAATAGGGTATCATGAGGGGCTTGCGGCTAATCAATAACAGCCGCACGGCGATCAGGTTAAGTCACGCTTGCCGCGGTTGGTCCGTATATGGGTTACCATCTTTACATACATACCAAGACCCGCCGGCTGTCACTCGTTGATCTTTATCAGTCATTACAGGTAGTCAGAAGCCAACATGTTGACAACCAGTCTTACCAATATGGTTATCGTGTTACCCAGTAACTGGGTTGTGGAGGTCAGATAGGCAGTCGCTCCATGTAAAATACATGTATTTATCTGCATCCGGTTAGACTGGAAGTCGACCCCAACATAGTTGGGAAAAGGCTAGGCAGATGATGGATATTGCTAATCCATTGCTGCATCATATGTTCAAAAAATTTGTCTGCTCAACAACGTATGACGCAATGAATGTTGTTGAACTGTCAAAATGAAACTCACGCAATGTCCCCGCTGTACTGATAGTATAATACTTAAATGTACGTAAACTTCGCCAATATAAGTGAAATAGAGCATGCTTGCTGGCAGGATTACTCTAACAAGTTTTTATCTTCAAACTAAGTACCCACATACCTACATGGAAACTGAATGTTTAAGTTCATAGCCCGCATTCATATCTGAGACAAGAGAACTACAAGAAACACGAACTAGTGTATGCTTTCAAGATTTACGCTCAAAAGAACTCAGCACCTCCATATTCTGCTGAGAAATAAAATTTATTCGCAGGTTCTGATATGATTCCTTCGAAGTTTATGCATATTATGCTTATGATATATAATATATTATGCTTTCGAAAAGTTTTGTTATTCCCACCGTATTATACCTATAAAAGAAACCTTTTGTCCGCTATCTTCGTTCTCCGTTACTTCTCCGTATTCTCGTTTGTGAGAAAATATGTTTTATCTTAATTTTTTTTTAGGGTTCCGTACCCAAAGATTGCCAAGGGGATTCTATTACTGCGAGGCTCCGCTTTCCGCCCGTGCGTTCATCGCAGGGCTGTATCTTTTGGACCGTAATAAGTACAATTCAGGTGTCCTCTTGACATATTCACAGAGTGTGTACTACTATCACATAACAGCCGCTATAACAACATTGAATAAAAAACATTTATGTGGGTGTTAAATATTCTACGTTGGTACGGAATTCTTCGTGTGCTAGTCCGAATCGTGTTTGGCCACCTTTTTTATTATTTTTTAAATATAAAGAGACAGGCTACGTATGGCGTTATTGAACTGCCAAGGTGACCCAATGTTTATTTTTTATGGTTATGCTATGTTATGTAACATAACATAACCATAAAAAATAAACATACCTTGGTTAGTTTTCGTTGAAATGGAGTAGTTAGATATATAATCTAATAGGTATGGTACCTAAATGCTACTATAACGAGGGGTTAATTATTATGTAGGTCATTGCAATGACTTCACTAATCGTTTTCTGTCCTATGTGACATTCAGAAGCAATTTTTAAGTATGTACGAGTATGTAGATGTAAAAAGTTGGTAGTAGTAATTGTTTAATGTTAGCATAAAAAATTATACTATACTTATTCGTCATTATGTGGGGCTTGTGGCTAAGTAATAACAGCCGCACGGGTCGATCGATCAGGTTAAGCTACGCTTGCCGCGGTTGGTCCGTGGATGGGTGACCATTTTCACATACCAAGACCCCTCCGTGCCTCGGAAAGCACGTTAAGCCGTTGGTCCCGGCTGTCATTCGTGGATCTTTGACAGTCGTTACGGGTCGTCAGTAGCCCGAAAGTCTGACAACCAGTCTTACCAAGGGGTATCGTATTACCCAGTAACTGGGTTGTGGAGGTCAGATAGGCAGTCGCTTCATGTAAAATACTGGTATTCAGCTGCATCCGGTTAGACTGGAAGCCGACCCCAACATAGTTGGGAAAAGGCTAGGCAGATGATGATGACTTATTCGTCATCATTTCAGCCGAAAGCCGTCCACTGTTGGACATAAGCCTCCCCCAAGCACCGCCGCTCCGACCGGTTATGTGCTTCCCGCGTCCTGCGGATTCCTGCGGCCTTCACAAGGTCATCGGTCCACATACTTATTAAATCATTATTTTCAGAAGTTGTTAGCAAATCTTTTGTTCAACTTTTAGGTACCTACGAATTATAAAATACTAAATGTGAAGAAGCCAAACAAAGGTCGCCGCTTACTGAACCCTTTGTAAATACCCAAGCTTTGTTACGAAATCTACCTTTAGCACCTCTTACTGATTGTTTGTTCAACTATATTTTAAAATAACTGAATTAAGTTTCACCTTATGAAATAGTAAATTATTGAAATACCAACTCAGCCTATCGCAGTCCACTGCTGGACAAAGGCCTCTTACACGCTGCGCCACAACACTCCTCTGCTTTTCACATCCAGTCCATCCCAGCCAGCCCAACCCTCGTTAGGTCGTCGGTCCATCTAGTTGAGGGGCCTCGTCTGCTCCACCGGCCATCGGTCCTTCGACAAACATGGCCAGCCCACTGCCACCTCAGCTTGCTTACTCTGCAAGCTATGTCGGTAACTCCGGTTCTTTTCCGGATAATTTAATTCCTGATTTTATCCTTCAAAAACTCCGATCATAGCCCGCTTTGAAATACCAATCTTGCGTAAAATCTTCCTTGCCTCCAATGTGTTAGAAGTGATTCCTTTGAACCACGATTTCTGTTTATGTTTTCCATTTATCAAAGCAATACGAATTTCCTAACATGGGCCATGAAAAAGGGAAGCAAAAAATTAAACGATAAAAAATCATATTAATTTTACCCAGAGACTGCGGAGAAGGAACTCTTTGACGTAAAACTGAAAAACGAAAAATGTCCTCTAAATGGATTTTTTATTCTTACTTTGTGTGACAGTAAAGTGGCTGTAACTAAGATTAATGCGCTATTTTTGTAACATTACTTTGTGTTTTAGTCCTAACACATCTGTGTTAGGTTATGTTGAAGATACTCTTGATCTCACTTGATCTTCAACATGAGAGCTATATTTTGTAGGTATGAAACACTGTTCAAATTGCTTGTGGCTAAGTGATAATAGCCGCACAGGTCGATCGATCAGGTGAAGTTACGCTTGCCGCGGTTGGTCGGTGGATGGGTGACCATCATTATATATCACCCTCTGTGCCTCGGAAAGCACGCTTAGCAGTTGGGCCCATGCCATTCGTGGACCTTTGACAGTCGTTACGGCTCGTAAGAAGCCTGAAAGTCTGACAACCAGTCTTACCAAGGGGTATCCCATTACCCACTGCGGGGTATGGAGAAAGTCCCTCCATGCAAAATACTGGTATTCAGCTGCATCTGATAGACTGGAAGCCAGACCCAACGTAGCTAGAAAACGGCTAGGCAGACTCCTTGGTCTTTGTTATGTAAAAAATGGTCACCCATCCACTGACCGACTGCGCCAAGCATAGCTCAACCTGATCGATCGACCTGTGCGACTGTTAATAGTTATACAAGTCCCACTGATTAATAAAATGTATTGCCTTGTAATGTAATACTTATGTGTATATTTTATTTCAATTAAGCTCCTGTATCCATTAATTAATTATAATTACGAGAATGAACTGTCATGCTGTTTTCAACATTGCTTATTTAATTGGTTGAAAGCTTTAAATTGGTTCTAGTTATTATTTAAATGAATGACTTTCAAACTCGTTAAACAGTATTATGTAGGTACAAAGCTATTTGTGAAAGTAATCATTTTGAAAATCAGAATTATTTTATTGGAGTTGGTATATTGGAGGATCATTACCATCATCACTTAATCCGATAGACGTCCACTGCTGTACACAGGCCTCCCCTAAACATAGCCACTTAGACCGGCACCCTAATTGCGTAACACACAATTAATCTCAATCAGAATCATTTTGAAAGATATTGCTAATCCATTGCTTCATATTTTCAAAAAATGTGTCATGTGTCTACGTAAATAACGCAATGAATCTTGTTGAACTGTCAAAATGAAACCAATCCGATTGATCGTGTGTTACGCACTTAGGGTGCTTTTCTGTGCTTCTCATATCTAGCGGATCCTGCAGCTTCCTGCAGCTTTCACAAGGTCTACGGTCGACCTAAATTGGAGCCCTTGGCAAATATTAAACATTTCTAAATCACTAAAATCAAATCTACAAAAGCAATAAAAAGAAAATCAGACTTATTAACGTATTTATTAAGAATCATGCAAATTATGGATCGTTATGTCGATAACCGATGCACATTTTATAGTTGCACGTCATTGCACCACGTAATGCTATCAATCGATTACTCGAATACATTATGGTGCATAATTATGCAATATGTGTAATTGCTCTGTGTGCGTGTAGGGCTAGCTACACTGCATTGCATTCAATCAAACCCAGGTGTACAACGAGCATGATTTTATATTGTGAAGATCTTGCATAATATTTGAACCAATCTTGAAGTACAGGCGGCGATAAAAGCTGTTAGAATTATTAGGAAAAAAATAGGAGTACAGAGCGGCCGACGAGAGAATGTTTTCTTGACACCTGTCAGTTTTTTACAAACGAATACAATCATGTTTTGCGAATTTGATCTTTATTAGCTACTAGAATTGTCGCACTGACAGGTATCAGGAACTCATTCTCTCGACGCCCGGACTGTAGTTGTTGTAAAAGAAATAATACTTTGTATATGAAAGTGTACTGACGTGATGGCCCAGTGGTTAAAGCCTCGCCTCTCATGCACTAGGCTGTGAGTTCAACTACGGGCAAGTAGCAATGTGACTTTGTCGATTCGTATGCACTTTCTGAGTTTATCTTGGACATTGCTGACACCGGCGAAAGAAAACATCGTAAGGAAACCTGAAATTAAAGTAATGTAAGTCTGGAATCGCCAACCCGTCATGAGCAAGAGTGGTGATCAATGCACATGCCTTCTCTGTACGAGAAGAGGCCTGTGCCAGTGGGACAATGGCTGGTGCTATTGTAATAAGTAAAAAAAAACTCTACCACTCAAAAGCAAATTTTTTGATTAGGCCGTTAACCATCCGATTCCGTTTCTTAGCTATTGAATTCCTAATTTCAAAATTAATAGGACATTCAATTAATTAATCAAAAGAGCCAAGCTTCCTATTAAGGAGTTAATTTGAGGCATTTCAAAGCAATCAGTCATTAGTTTCAGAAATGCTTTGTCGGTAGTACTTTTGATGTCGATTGTAGATATCTACTCGACTCAATAGATCAGTTAGAAAGTGAATGTAAGTCAAAATTAGCATGCCGATATTGTAGGAAGCAAAGGTGTAATCAAGTTAACGATAGATAATTGATTGTTTTTATCACTATAACTAGATGTGCCCGCGACTTCGTGCGCGTGGAAGTCGTAAGACACCACAATATACTAAAATAACAGCCACGTTTTTATAAAACCTCGTCTCTCGTCGCATCGCATCGCCCATCCGCGCTATTACTTCGTTTGCGCTTAGCGTTCTGGCTTTGTTTCATTTTACTCGGCTCCCAAGTGTCATAGCGTGATCTAATAGCCTGTTACCTTCCTCAAGGATGGCAAAATCATTTTTCAAATCCGACTGGTACTTTCAGAGATTAGGGCATTCAAACAAATAAACAAACACACTCTTCAGCTTTATTATTAGATTAGAATAGCTTCCTCAAGAATTAGGCTATTAAATGCAAAAAGATTTTTTCATATACGACTGGTAGTTCAGGAGATTAGCGTGTGCAAACAAATAAACGAACAAACAAACAAACTCTTCAGCTTTATTATTAGTATAGATATTATAGATAACGGGCATAAGTAGGTACGAACGCTAACAAGATGTTATTACTCTGACTAGTTCATCATAGTTATGGTCGTGCTTGCAAAAATACCGATAGCCGATAGATTTCTCCCGCAAATCGGCAAACGTAGTGTGGACCAATTAATCGAGAATTAAGGATCAATGACCTGGCAGCTAGGGTAGACGTGATGTGGCAGATTGAGACTATCAGTTACAAAAGTTTTTTAAAAGAGTAACCGTGGAGTTTCTTGCCGGCTCTTCTCCATAGGAAACCACCAATTGGAACTGTGCACCTAGCTTCTGACGTTTCATAAGTGCCCAAGTTGGTTTATGTGAAATATACCTAATATTTTGATTTTGAACAGTTTTTTTTTCTGTTTTGCTGTTTTGTAATATTAGAATTATCATGTACATATTTGTTTTTATTATTATTTTATATAATCTAATTCCATAAGACCTTCAAATCTTCGCGATGTCTTAATTACCTAATTTAATCGTATGTCGTCATTTGATATTAGCACTTAAATATTTGCCATTCTAGATTATTTCGTCGTAATATACCGCTTAAAATAATAAGGGAAATATTGCATTATAGATTTTGTCTTTCGTTTGTTTAGCAGGTTAGCTAGTTAAAAAGGCCTTTCAGATGTATGGACTAGTGATGAGATCTTCAATTGACTTTGTGCGACCCTCTACATTCTTAATCCTACTAATATTATAAACGTGAAAGTTTGTATGGATGTATGGATGTTTGTTACTCTTTCACGCAAAAACTACTGAACGGATTTGGATGAAATTTGGCACACAGATGGTTTATAACCAGGATTAACATATAGGATACGTTTTATCCCGATATTCCCACGGGATCGAAACTTATGCGGGTGAAACCGCGGGGCGCAGCTAGTATTATATAAAAGCCTGATTCGGCCGCAATTAGAATACGCCGTCCAAATTTGGGATCCTCTATATGATAAGTACAAAGATAGGCTAGAGATTGTTCAGAAAAAGTATCTACGTACTATGAAGTATAAATGTTATCGCCCTAAGGTCTCCTATGAACAATTGCTGATACGTTATAATGTCCTTAGCTTGGAATCGAGGCGATTACTTCTGGGTGTAATGATGCTGCATGGTATTTGTAATAATAGTTTCCGACTGCATTCCTTTATCCAATAGTCTACATTATATAGTACCTAGATCTGTCATGCTTCGTGGGGTGCGTGCGCCTCGACTATTCCACACAAACTCGTGCAGGACTAACGCTGGCGAGCGCGTGCCTCGTCGCCTCGTTGATGCTTATAACGCTCACTTTATGAAGCTTGACATGTTTGCTCTTTCCAAACATTGTTTCAAGGCGAAAGCAATAGAGTTACTAATTTCCTAAGTGTAATCTTCCTATTTTTTATTTCTCTTCTTAACAGTATTTTATGATACATACTGTGTGTCTGTTTTCTTTTAACTTCTTTTTTGTGAATTCGTGGACAATGGTGTGGGTTACATGTGTAGTAACACAAATATAGAATAGATTATGTAACTGTATTCCTAGTACTGTGCTAATTTAAGAATTTTTAGTTAAGCCTGGCATGTAACTGTTTGTTGTCCCTAACAAATAAAATAAAAATAAAATAGCTTCTACATAATTATGACGCCTAACCACAAAAAAACGGGTTGCCCTCCGGGAGTGCCGGCAGAAGTGAAAACTTGAATAATAACGTTGTGCATTTTTGATATTTTGGAATGTGGTCTCTCCTCTCTCTCTCTTTTTTAATAACCGACGAAAAATTTCTACGCTATGGTTTCTAAACTCATGTGCTGAATACACACATGCTTATGTGCTGGTTACAGTTTGCGCGTCGATGTCCCTGCCACCCTGTATAGTTGGGAAAAGGCTAGGCTGATGATGACTTACTGACATTCACAATTAGTATGATTAATATACGTCACCCCACAACTTCAGGTTCAGTTAAAAACCTTAGTTGTCTGGCACTTTTGCTGAACTGGGCTTATTTATCGCAGCCGTGAGGCAAACATATTTCTTTTTTTTTACAAAGGAATACACTATTTTTTATTTTTTTCTGCAAATTATAAAATATGGAATACCTTTCAGTCTTTGCTAAATAAATGTATTTTCTTTCATTCTTTCTTTTAAAGTTTAGACTCAACTTAACTTTCAATTTAGACTAGACTGATTAATTTATTGAGCCACTACATTATACTTAGTCATATTTTTTCAATTTTCAACTCAGCTCAAAATAACTTTGAATAAAACTTAAAGGCAAAAGCCAAACGGGTGTTGAATAAATTATACTTCGCCAAATTTGTCTCACCATTTACCCTAAATTAAAAGATGATAATAATGGTTTCTTTGAACTCCAAATAATTGGCGGAGGTCGATTTATCACGTGGTTCCTTATGTATTCGCCGAGTTGGCACTCGAGAGTGGGTGCGACCATTGTGGAAATGGCCGCACGGGGAGGTGGGCCCCGCTGAGAAACAGCGGGTCAAGGCCTGTCAGGTGCTGCCAGGGCCGCGGGTTGTTCGAAATAGATACCGTGGCCCCTGGCATAGGCAACTGAAGGAACACGGGTGGGTTTTAGTCAGTAAAAATTTGACACCCTCCCACACGACACACCCACACCCACACTCCTGACACGTCTCCCGCTCCACCCAGAGCGGGAGACATTCGATGATTTCTCACCCAAAAAAAAAAGGCCTGTCAGGGGTGCGGTGAATGCTTATGCGAATCCCGCACCCCCAGCCACAGGCAGAGGTGGAACACCGCGGTGGTTTTAGCCGGTAAGAGGCCCTCCGTCACCCCCATAAGGATTTCCACCGCGAAACAAAAAAAAAAAAGGTACAGTAACGCTATTATGGAAGTTACAGCTTACACATATAAATAAAATTGAAATGTTTGCTTGTAATGTCAAAAAAACAGCTTTTTACTAAAAGTTATATACGGTACTTACTTATTAACAAAAAAACTTTTTTTAAATTTTAACTGTCTGTCTATCTGTTTGTACCACCTCTATCTCAGAAACGACTGGACCGATATAACGGGACTTTCACTGGCAGATAGCTGATGTTATAAGGAGTAACTTAGGCTACATTTATTTTAGAGAAGGAAAGAAAATAAAAGGTATTAATGTCACGTGAAAATTGATAATGTCACCTTAAATTCTCCGTTTATTCATGTCACAACTGTCATCCTTTAACAGCTGTATGAAATAGCTGTAATACGGCACATTGACGTAGTGTGTCAATTATTTTCCCCGCCTGTATCCCTCGGTACCATAAGTGACGTGATAAATGGAACTCAAGAGCGCGAGGTTTGAGCATCTCCATTCTAAGGGCTTGCGTCACTGGTGGGCCCGGCATGGCAAGGGATTTTTAAGTGACGAATAAGAATATTACAATAAAATTGAAATTTCAATGATAACCATCGTAGGTACAAAACCAAAGCTGCGATGTTTTTAGGCATGCCTTGTCATTGAAATTTCAATAAGTTATAGGTATAAGTAATAACAGCCGCATGTTCGATCAGGTTAAGCTACGCTTGCCGCGGTTGGTCCGTGGATGGGCGACTACCACGACGCCCTCCGTGCCTCGGAGAGCACGTTAAGCAGCTGACAAGACAATGACAAGACATCCCTAAGAATACCGCTGATTTGCTTTTGTACCTACGATAATTATCATTGAAATTTCAATTTTATTGTCATACTATTAAGTAATATTCCTATTCGTCGCATAAACATGCCTTGCCGTGCCGTGCCACCAGTGCGCACACGCCCTAATGCCCCTAATGGTTGGTTTTTGTTGCAATTAATTAAAGCGACTCATTGAACATTAAACCCACTTTTTGTCTCTAAAGCCTTGTACTTAAGAAACCTTACTAAGATTTCAGAGAGTGAGAATTAATTTTCCAGAGTACAGTTTATTGTTTCAATTACTTAGGTTAATCCCCATTTATAGTTTGAATAAAAAGTTAATTGAGCTCTAAGTGTCATGAATTTCGATCATTAATTCATTTCTTATGCATAAACTGATGTAAAGGCGTCGCATTAGCTATAAATTAATTAGTCAAAGTCTTTGTCAAATCTATGTTACAGTTGTTACCGAGCCACTTTTTTGTATTAAAGATTAACTTTTCGAACAAAAACACTGATTGCCTTCGACCAGCCTTGATCTCAATCGCTTAAAAACTTGAGATGAAAACTATTGTAACGTTACGACCATCAAACTTCATCAACATTAAAATAAAAGATTGTTTTAATTATTATTTCGCGTACAGCAACACGGCCGATGAATAATGGCCGGTCCGAACTTTGCGTAGAAGACTGCGCAATAACATCTTTTAGGAACCAAATGGTGACATGAGGCGAGTGTGAGTGAGAGAGCATGCGCGCAAGTTTGGAGAGCCTGTGTTCAGACCGGTCATGATTCATTCGGTAGAATTGTAGGTACTGTAATTGCCGTGATATATAAGGTGGAGACGACAATAATGAAACCAATGTTGATATGTTTATTAGTCTGTAACTGGTGATGTCGATCTTTTTGTAAATTTAAATTATGATTAGTACTGTTCTCAAGTACGTGGCATGTTATGTTTTCATCGAGATTAAATTTTTATTAAACCTAAAACTGCGTGCCGTTGCATGCCGCATGCCGTTTCCGGTCTGCATACGAAAATTCAAACAAATATATCGATAAGTTTAGTTACTAAATATTTGCAAAACCCATAGTCAGCTCATAACTCATGTTTGAAAAAATCACTTTTTTAATTTTTCAAAATACTCTTATACATTAGTATTGCACGTGTTTTCATTTTCACATTGTATAACTACAGATAAAAAAACTGGCCCTTAATGAACAAGTGCTCTGAATTTAATAACATTTACCCCTTTATTTTATAAATGTTGCTTAAAGTAAGTAAACTATTCCTACTAGACCCCTAGACATTCTAGACTATCCTGGAAGGATTGTTGGGAGGCCTTTGCCCAGCTGTGATGTCTCACAGCTGTATAGGTCAACAAAAAAAAAGTTAAAAGACATAGGTATAGGTACACGTCCATATGCGAAACTTGGGAACATATACAAAACATCACAGAAAAAACTACAATGCTGCCAAAGATCTAAGTAACGAAGTATGACAGGAATAAGTAAAATGGATCGAATAAAAAATAAACATCTAAGGGAAAAAACAACAGTAACCGAAATCATAACCAAAATTCACTAGCAATAATGGAGGTACTCTAGACACACGATGACAGCAAAACAGGAAAATTGGTGTAAATTAGATAATAATAGATTGTTATCCCAGAAATAGAAAACGGAAAAGAGGAAAACAACAAAGGATATGGGAGGACGAGATAAAACTTACAGCGGGCCCTAACTGGAGGAGAGTGGCTCGAGATATAATTCAATGGAAACAGGCTAGAGGACGCCTTTGCCAAGAGGCATGCAGAATTAAGAGACATACACACACAAAAGAGAAAAAACAATTCAGAAAAAAAACGGGCATATGAATAAAAAAAAAACGTCAAAAAAGTATGGTGAAACAGTCGCTTATCATTACTTAAAAATAAATGTTTATAACCCCATGCTCTAGTATTGTCGTAGCAGTTCATATAAGGTTCATCAATAATTTTGTACTTAGATATATTGACCTGGTAACTATATCAAATGATTTACATAGAATTAAGTTCAACGGGTCTATCAGATAATTGGGTTACGGCTTTATTTTAGAATTTAGGCACAGCTAAATTATTAAGGTACTTTTGTTTCATTAAAATTTTGTTTTATATAAAGTCATAGAGCCTAAATGACTAATACCTTGAAATGAGTCCCAGTGGAAATCAAAGAGTGAAAACGTAGAAGGATTAGCCTTCATCGCAGAACCTAGGCTTGCTCTCGATGAATAAACCTATTTGAATATTTCTATTTAAGCTTCGAACACTCAGGCATTTTCTCGTATTATGTTAGTATGCAGACACATGAGCGACACGCATCTACGGCAGAGGCAACTGCGGCCGTCGACGAGTGTCGATGACCGCCATATACCTATGTATACGGGGCTCAAACACACGAGCGGCATGTTGTCGACGGCAGCCCCCCGCGGCTGTACTTGCCTCTGCCGTACACGCATGTCGCTCGTGTGTATGACCACTTAGGGTAGCGTACTAGTAACTATACTGCCCAGTGGAATAATTTCCTAAGTTGAATAAATGGTGGTTACAATATTTTAGTTTAGCTCAGCGTTTTCTTGGTCCTTTGTCACACGAATATCTACGTATTCATATGACGAAGGACCAACAAATAGGCTTAAGAGCGTTTACAACGTACGGCATTTCATACAAACTTTCAAGTAGTTAGTAAATAACATTTTCGAAATGTGTTATTAAAAAAAAAGATAATTGGAAATCTGTTTCTATGGAAAATTTAAAATCAGTCGAAGTTAGCTGTAACACTATTTTTCGAAAATGTTCTCAATTATTTTTTTAGGTATATATATCCTGCTTATGCGTAGGAAGTTTCATTAAAATCGGTTCATGCATTTCGAAAAATAAGGACTTGAAAGTTTGTATGAAATGCCGTAAGTTGTAAACGCTCTTAACATAATTCTGTAAGGGTTTTGTCTCTCTGGACATAAACATGGTAGGCTAAGTAGCGTAGCAATGTGCGAGGTACGAAAGCTGTGCAGCGAAGCATGGGTCTGCAAGAGAGGATGTAACTGCAGTCTTTGTGGAACACAACGTGAAGCGATATGTCTTTTTCTACAAGAGCTAAGCGGTTTAGCGAAGCCTGCACCCCAATTGCGTAACACACAATCAATCTCAATCTGAATCATTTTGAAGGATATTGCTAATCCATTGCTTCATATGTTCAAAAAATGTGTCATGTGTCTGCTCAACAACGTAAATAACGCAATGAATGTTGTTGAACTGTCAAAATGAAACCGATTCCGATCGATCGTGTGTAACGCAATTAGGGTGCTGTAAGACGTTTTCGACGTAAGACGTGTGACGTCACGTAGTCAGCTTCAACCTTTGCAATCAGAGTATCTCATTGCTATTTAACTACTGGCCCTTCAAATAAAAGATATCTGCTTTGGTGTTAAGGGGGATGTGCTGGGCTAGTCCGCGAGATTCAAATTTTCTTACGTTGTTGTGCAATTTCCAGGGCAGTGTCAAGTTGTAATGTTGATCAAAATATGATTCGCGACCGTAATAGTGCAGATTATAATCATTAGAATCATCAATAGAAGTCTTGTTGTAGAGTTGTGTTGATGTATACTCGTATTGTTTATAATTCTGTTGCGTACATATTTGTTACGGTCACGAATTATATTTTGATCAACATAAAGAGCAGTGGTGGCTCAGTGGTAACAGCCGCGACTTACGAGTTGTAGGTCGTAGGTTCGAACCCCAGACAGGCGCTTTACTTTGTGTAAATGATTTCATCACCACTGCTCTCTAAATAGTGAAGGAAAACATCGTGAGGAAACCGGCATGTCCTAGAACCAAAAAATGCGAAGATATGTGACATCTACCAACCCGCACTGGGCCCGCGTGGTGGATTAAGGCCCACTCCCTTTCACAGAGAGGAGGCCTGTGTCCCAGCAGTGGTAACATTATAGGCTGATTATGATGTATCTTATGCAACAAACAACCAGAAGCTTATTCCCGTAATTAATAACGTTCAAAATCTAGTCGCAATCTCATCTCAGCAACTATTAATGTCAAATACTTGTCAAAAATGTAGGTAAATTAGAGGTATTTTTGACAGATTGGGACAGATGAGACTGTGAACGTTTTGAAAATTACGAGAATTACTTCTCTGTTAATAAACTGTAGATTGTAAAAAACTAAGAAGATTTGAATTTTGCGGGTGACCCTGACGCTTTCGTCTTAAATGCTAAAGTACTTTTATACGACGTCCCTCACATGATCGTCAGTCGTTAATCTTTCACACTTCCTTGTGGATGTACATTTTGATGGCTCTCAGTTCAAGTGGCTTTCTAAGGGTTTATTTACTTTAAAATACTTTATTGTAGGTATATCACAAAAAATTTAACAAAAAAATAAAATACAAAATATACATTGGGCGGCCATGAGGGTTTGTGGTTATGAAGAAGATATTTTATGAACTTTAGGTTATGTTAGGTATAATAAATAACTTTTCTATCTATGATTTTAAATTTATTCAACGCATGTCCTACGTAATTGTACCTAATACGTTTGGTAAAATGTTTGCCTTAAGCGATTGGTAAATAGACTAGCTGTGATAAATTGTTCAGAGTTGTAGATTACGTCAATTTGGAATATAAAAAGGACTGGTTAGATTAGCTAGCTGTATATAAATTGGTCCTACGACCCGAGTACCCTTTGTTTTCAATGACACTTTCACTCAGAGCGGTTGACAATATCTTCAACACAAATATTTTCAATACTTATTATAATCGAGCTTGCCTCCACAAGGCGAGCTCGAGGTCAAGAACCGGCCCATTTCGCAATAAAAAAGGTATAAAAAAAACAAACAATACTACGTTGTGATTTATACATTTAAGTTTACATGCACGCCATTACATAATAGAATCCCAAGGCATTATACAGAGCAATTTACAAACTAAAAGTGACACAAATACTTACTTAAGTAGGTTAGGAAAATAAAATACAATTGAAAAAAGTGTAAACATGAGAAAATTGCAAAATTATCGAACAAAATAATAACACTAGTAAAATAAACAAAATGCAATCAAGCTCAACTCAACTCAACTCAAATCATTTAATTCAACTAAACCAATTACAGGCACTTTTGAATTGTCAAAGGGTCAGTCAGTCAGAAAGACGAAGCAAGTGAATATAAAAACAATAGGTTTTTCCTTTCACCCATCTTCTCACAAAATCTTAAACACTCAAGACACACATCTGTCCATCTCCCGGTAATGTATGCGTCTTATCTTACTACTAGGTATATATACATGATGTTTCCAACGCAGCTATCCAAAAGCTCATTTGGAACTCGTTTACCTCTGGTAGATACATTGTGAACACGTACTCGCATTGCAAGTTACCCTGTAAAATAAAATGACATTACAAAACTAAACAGAACTACACTTACACGAAGAAACAGTCTTGTTTTAAATCTCATTATACGCTCAGTGTAGAAGTTAATTAATTTTAGAGTTACATTTAACTCGCGTATACACGAGTATAATTTAATGTAATGTTCTTAAATTAATTAATTAATAAATGTTAATTGTTGTGTTGTGTATAGTGAAAATTAATAGTGTACTAATTCATTTATTAATTTTGCAATTCCACTATTACATATTTGGGAAAAGGGTGGCGACACCGGAATGCGATAAGGAGTTTATTATATAGTGCCTAAGGGATTTTTATTATTTAGTTTTAGATACATTAAATTGCTTAGGTACCTATATAAATATGATTACTAGCTTCTCCCCACGTGGATGTCGTAAATTATCCCACGAGAACGTGCTACTGGGACAAAATGTAGCCTACGTCATTCTCCAGGGTGCCATCCATCTATCTCCTTTCTAAAAACAATATTATTAAATATCCGTTCAGTAGTTTAGGCGTGAACATATACAGACAGAGTTACTTTCAAATGTATATATACCTACAATAAATAAAAGTAGTTTAAAAAAAAAAAAATGTTTATTGAAGAAAAGCCTAAGTACATTCTAAAGCAATGTTATACAACTGAGTGGCTATGCTAAGCACAATACATTGAAACCCTGATCTCCAAACTAGGGGTGACCCTGTATCTTAGAGATCAGTGTCCCTCCGCAGCAAAGTCACAAGCCAATATTTGTAACTCAATGGCACTTGACAAAGTATTTCTTTACATGGTTAGTTAAAAAGAGAAATAAAAAATATAAAAATAAACAAGTAAAAACAAAAATACAAAATAAAACGAAACAAAATATTTCCTTATTATTATTCTCATTTAAATAGTATGGATTACACAACTAAATAATAACACTAGGTTCTTATTAAATGACTAACTAACAAATAAATACAAACACATAAACAAAAGGACACTTGGGCGTCGAAGTACTTGTTCATATTGCTGTCATCCGGAAACGTGCCTTGAAGACTGGCAACATTGACATTGACGGAATAAACAATGTCTCGTGTTGGTATTAAATGCAAAATTAAATCAATGACGTCAGTGAATAAAATTGGTTTTGAAACCACAATTGGTTCCTAATACGGAAGCAGTTCGTACACTTTTCTATCTATTACAAAACAAATGTATCCACATAAAGTTTCATAACAGGCAATGTACAGCATAAACGTAAGATATTGTACCAATAATAATAAATTCATAAAACTAAATTACTTTGTTTATATATAGAACACAATCAAGAGATAGTATACCGGTGCGTTACGACTGCAGTCTGAAATAGTTGCAAGAAAATAACTAGATTTTATTGCATAAAAGTTACAAAAAGTCCAACGTGATTTCTCAGTACCTACCTACTTAACTGTTTTTATTTTTCGTAATACTATTTACCGTCTCCTAATTATCTAAACGAAAATGTTACATGACAAATTTATTTTTAATCGACTTCAAAAACAAGGAAGAGGTTCCCAATTCGGTTGTACCTATTTAAAAAAAAATGTTTGTTACATCAGAACTTCGTCATTTATAAAACGATTTGAATCCTTCTTTTGTTTGAAAGGGTACCTACTCGTATATTTATTTATGTTCCATTAAGGGATTCGAACCTTTCTGGAATATCCGACCCGCCACTATTTTGATTCTATTTCAAAGCTTGTGTTTTTATTTTCATAGTTTACACATGGCGATATTTACCTCCAAATATATCGGAAACGTGACACTTTAGGGTACCATATTACGTGATATTTTTTGTGTGTACAAGTGTCTCCTACCCACATAAACTACATTCATTTCATTTTCCCATATACTACAACCAAATATGTTCCTATACCTGAAATATTGGTCAGTTTTCGCGGCTCTTTCGTAATGCCCGACTTGTCAGCACCGACACAGTTTGCAATACAAGTTTCACCAAGATACGAATCTATGATCATGTTCCCTTTCGCAGGGAATTACATGCAAATTAATGTTGTTCCATATTTGCGAATCTTTCTGATCATATTTTATTGGAAAGTATCAAAATGTCAACGAAGTGTGTCAATAAATGTTTATCGAAAATTGGAAAGGTACGGTTTAAAACTGGATATAATAAGTTGGTATAAATCTGCGCGTCAATATGGGAATTGGTAAATAGTATTGTTTATGATAGACTAGCTGCGCCCCGCGGTATCACCCGCATAAGTTTCGATCCCGTGGGAATATCGGGATAAAATGTCCTATATGGTAATCCTGGTTATAAACCATATGTGCGCCAAATTTCATCCAAATCCGTTCAGTAGTTTTTGCGTGAAAGAGTAACAAACATCCATCCATCCATCCATCCATACAAACTTTCACATTTATAATATTATAGTAGTAGGATGTGTATCGATGACGTGAGAAAGATGAATAGGGTAAACTGATACTGAAAAGGCTGTTAATCTTACCTAAACCGACTGCCTATCTGACCTCCACAACCCACTAACTGGGTAATACAATACCCCTTGGTAAGACTGGTTGTCAGAATTTCGAGCTACTGACGACCCGTAACGACTGTCAAAGATCCTCGAATGACAGCCGGGACCAACGGCTTAACGCGCTTCCCGCCTATATAGCAGTCGCTTCATGTAAAATACTGGTATTCAGCTGCATCCGGTTAGACTGGAGCCGACTCCAACATAGTTGGGAAAAGGGTAGGCAGATGATGATATTGTATCGGCCATTATTATCATCAGAACGAACTGTACAAACTCCAAACTCAATTGAGTATTTTAAGAGGATGACAAGTGAGTGAAAAATCGATCATCTAAATCCACAGTCAGTTGTCAACCAGGTGTTTGAAACTGAATAAAACGGTTTAAAATTATTGCGTATTCGACTTTTTTCCTGTTACCTTTTCGTTATACGGATTGTTATACATAAATACCTTACCTTTTATCCTACCATCAACTACCAAAGGTTTTTGTAAATAAATGTTCTAGTCGTACCTAGATATAGGATGGTTCAAGCTATATCTGTCTATGTGTATAATGACCGATGTTCCCACGCTGAAGTGATTCAGATCTAATTGATTTTTAGAGGTATGAGGAACAGGGTGTAAAGTTCACTCATACTCTATAGAAAAGGGAGGATCCTCCGACCAGACGGGTGTTGTGTCTGGCGGGCAACTGCCTAACCACTGAGCACGTCGGGGTCACCACTTTAGAGGTATGAGGAACAGGGTGTAAAGTTCACTCATACTCTATAGAAAAGGGAGGATCCCGGGGGATCCTGGTCGGAACCAGACGGGTGTTGTGTCTGGCGGCAAACTGCCCAACGACTGATATCGGAAAGTTTGCATATATGCTAATTGCGCGGTAAACTCTGCTTGCGAGATGCAGCATTTGCGTGACGTTGTCAGTATGACGCGTTGTTCGCATGTGGCGTTGTAGATACCGCTACAGATTTAGTACGGATTTGTGATCCTACACTCAGACGGGTGATTTTTTTAAGGTGAAGACACAATACTACGAAGATTTCTTGTATAAAAGGAATATAAATATCTTCCTACGCAAACTACTTTCTACGAACAATAAACATTGATAAAACAATTCCACTTAATAAGTCTTCTTTGAAATGTTTAGACTTGAGACATGAAATAATATTCATCTCCCATTTCTTAAGAATTTGGCCAAAAGTAAAAACAAACTTCGGAGTTTTATTAGGTTTTAATTATTTCTTACAATTTGTACTACCTACGTATGTTTTCCCCGAATAAACAAATAAACGGTCGTAAAGGAAATTATACTTACATTAGCATTATAAGCCTATAATGTGCTCACTGCTGGGACACAGGCTTCGTCTCTGTGAGAGGGAGTGAGCTGTAATCTACCACGCGGGCCCAGTGCGGGTTGGTAGATGTCACATTTCTTCGAATTTATGGTTCTAGGACATGCCAGTTTTCACACGATGTTTTCTACACTTTCTTGGAACTTACGTTACTAAGAAATAATAGTAAATAAGGCAAATAACTGCGATGCCTCTGATATTTCGGATGTCCATCTGTGGTGATGACCAGTTAACAAAGTCTGGTGGGCCACCCGTAAATTTTTCCAGCCAGAAGGTATACAAGGTGGGAGGGAAATCGACGCGCAAACTATAACCATGAATTCAGCACATGATTCTAAACACCCTAGCGTAGAAATTTTTCGTCGGTTATCAAAAAAAAACAAACTGTTTCATAGAAAAGTGCAATACCTATGCAGCTTCTCAAAATGTATGGAGAAGCAGTTTTTCTTAAAATAGCTGATGAAAAATTTCAACACAGGCCCCCTGTGGTGAAATTTTTCATCACCCAGAATCATGTATATCATCATAGAATCTATGGGAATAGGTTGCGCGTCGATGTGCTTTCATATACTTACTGTCTGATCTATCTCTGTGATCTATCATTCCGGAATGTCGTCTGTCAGTTCATTTAATTTGTAAAAGTTAAGTCATAAAATAATAGCCTCCGATCGATTTCGGTCACGTTGGCCAATCTTAACGGAGATTAGCCAGGTACGCAGGAGATATTATAGTGCAAAAGTGTGTGTGTAAGCACGGATGCACTCTCTGTTCCTTTAGTCTCATAGTCCGATGGGAAGGCAATCCGACACGACCGGGGAGAGATCAGGCGCAGGACTAACGGCTTTACGGTCTTTCCGATTCGAGGTATTAAACCGCCAACTTCTAAACTCCAGACTGTTACTAAGAAATTCCTAATGGTAAACCCAATAACACTTTGTCCGACCCGGGAATCGAACCCAGGACGCTCAGCAGTCGCGCTTGCAACCACGAGACCAGCGCGGCAGTCAATTCAGAAGATAATCCCCTTTATTCATAAACGTTGCTTAAAGTTAAGCAGTGATTAGCGACTGTTTAACCATACATTTTTGACGTTTAAACGTTACTTAACTTTAGTCATCGTTTATGAATAAACCCCAGAGTATCTTACAAAAACCGAGAAAAAAGTTAGAAAATGAATTTTCAAACCTCAAATTTCTTTTGTATGACACCGACTTGTTGCGAATACTTTTTTAGGCGTCTGAGTATCTCAATCTTTTCATTATTTTTAGAAGAATTCTCTCGGGTGAAACAATGTGTTTTATCTTTACAAAAATGTTAGTAAAGTAAGTGATAGGAGAGCTTTTCGCTATTTGTAGACTATGTTTATATAGGCCTTATAAACTATTTATTAAAGTAGAATAGGCTTTATTTTCCAGCCGTATCGCTTTTCAGAATGACAGCTGAGATTTTTCGGGATAAAATATTTTCGTTTGGTCAGTACTTATGTTATAGGAAATTAACTGAAGTTCAACGCCCAAAGAATGTTTCTTTTCTTTTTACCTTAATGCAAGGGTAGATCTACCTACCTCTATCTCCCCACAGATGTATTGGAGGGGCTTGTGGCTAAGTAAAAACGGCCGCAGAAGTTCAGGCTACGCTTGCCGCGGGTGGTCCGTGTATGGGTGACCAACTTTTACGTAACAAGGCCCCTCCGTGCTTCGGAAAGCACGCTAAGTCCCGGCTGTCATTCGTGGATCTTTGACAGTCGTTACGGGTCGTCAAAAGCCCGAAATTCTGAAAACCAGTCTAACCAAGGCGTATCACCCAGTAACTGAGTTGTGGAGGTCAGATAGGCAGTCGGTCCATGTAAAATACTAGTACTCAGCTGCATCTGGTTAGACTGGAAGCCGACCCCAACATAGTTGGGAAAAGGCTAGGAGATGGATGGATGTATTGGATGTAAGGTTTGATACGTACCCTTTGCATAAAGTAGAGCATATTAATGGTATCTGACTGTTAAGAAAGTTGCATCTCGAGGTTCTACATTTCCTATACTTCACAGATACCGAAATGTTAAAATTACCTTATTCGAAAGGTCATTGTCCAAACAAGTGATACCTCACACTTCGGGTATCGATTGTCCATTAACCCTCCACATATGAAATAAGGAAATGTGACACATTTTTTTTCCCTTGAAACACAATAGTTTTGTTACAGGCCATTTTTTATTTCATACACAAACGTAATTTGCTCTTACTCACACGTAGTCGTATTCATTTGATTTTGTGCGAAGTTTTTTCATTAGTGTGCGTGAACTTGCATACCTACGCATATGAGGCAACATACAGACTATAAGGTTACAAGCATTGTCGTAATTACATTGCGAATAATTATATTGTGTGAAAATAGTAGTGTGGATTGCAGGTATAGGTCCGTGGGAAGTTAGAACGTTTGTTGACAAGTCGAATGGACGTAAAGCGGCGTTCGAACTGCGCAAACAATCGTTCTCTCATAAATCAATTGACCTGTCAATTAATGAGAGAAAATCGACCTAAGTCAATGAAAGAATAAAAATTACTTACGACTGGTAAATGATACGATGTATTAGTAACCGACGCGCGCTTTACTTGTGGTTACCAAGTGTACAAACTCGCTGTGAATGTGTGTGTTTTAAGTGCAGGAGCTCTCGGTACCGTCCGAGACAGTGAGGAAGTCGTAAGTGTGTGTGTTATGTCCTGACGCTACTCGTGTTGATGCACACATTAACAGCGTGTTTGTAAACTTGGTGACCACAAGTAAAGCGCGCGTCGGTTCGTGAGATAAAAGTACTGTAGCTGAACCGGTGTGGTTGAGAATGACATTCGAATATGTAGATACGTATAAGTTTAGGTATATCGATCATAAAGAAGGCGTTTGGAAACTGGGTGTCATCTGCTTTTAAATCAGACTGATGTAGCTTCATTGATTTGATTAAGTATTTAATGTTGAAGTAGAGTTCATTGATTGAAATTCATGAATATATAATAATATACTGATTCATGGTATACATGAATCAGTATATTATTATATATTCATGAATTCATGAATCTTATTAAATTCTTGATTCTGAGAGGTGTGATAATAATTAATGCACCATTACGAATATATGTTTACTAATGTAGTTTCTTAGTATAGTCACACATGCTACTCTTATAGAATCATATGTTAGGTCGATGAACTTTAATATAGCTATGTTTTTTAGTTTGTACAGGGTTGGTTAACCGGTAAACCTTCATTAAGTTCGCAAGGTGACTAATGATAGTTTTACATATTTAAAGTCACCTTATTCATGATTATTGCGACAAGCTCAGTCGAATTCAATAAAATATTCTTTAAACTTGATTTTTATTAGCATTTAAAAGGTTTTTTGGAGTAAACAGACAGCTTTGTTGCATCAGAAAAATCACGGATATTAATTTATGGTACTGAGAATTGGAAGAAATGTACAGCTAAAGTGTGGAACTGTTTGCCAGCATCTGTGTTCTCTTCCGCGTATAAGCCGTCAGCCTTCAAAACAATGAGTGCACAGGCATTTTCTGGGCACGCTCGTTCCATCATATACCTCATCTATTGCTTTCCACCAGGCGAGAGGTCAGGAGCTGGCTAATTTCACAATAAAAAAGAAATGGATGTAGGTACTCAAGTCTCGATTCTTTCTCTTCTTCTGGTAGCGTCTAACTACGAAGAGTACTACTAAAAGACAAGTGACAATCGTTTTTAAAGCGTTTCGTATCTCTACAATGACTTTCAACAGGATTGACATAAGATTTTCGGTAGCTTATGTCAATCCAATACATTTTAGCCTTTTTTATCATCATTATCGCTAATACAATGTTACTTTATCTAGGCCCTTGGGGTAGGCTGAAAATACCGTTAACTAGGTATGTATCGGAAAATTTTATCGTTACTTCTTCGATAAAACTTTTCCCCCTAGTTGTATTTTCTCACTTGTATTATGTATGAACAACGAAGTAGCATTCGCTCACAAAACAAGCCCCAGATATTTTAACGAGGCCATCCAACGAGAATATCAGAGAATGTTCGTTATACAACACTTAAAAGGATAACGTCGAAACCTTTCCGGTAATCGGACGGCGATCTGTAATTAAGACTGTGGTACTAAATGTTCGGAATCTTAACCAACACTATTAAAAGCTATAAAACGTTTTAAGGCTCCCACAGACAGCCATGACGCGACAGCGTGACGCGACTCTAATAGAACAATTTCTATGAAGACTTCATGGAAATTGTTCTAGATACCAGTATAACGTCACACCGTTGCGTCGCGCCTGTCTGCGGGAGGCTTGAAAGGTTTGGTCCAAATACTGGACATATACAACATACCTACCTATCATACATGTTTCGTTACGAGACAGCTTAAGTACTTTATTTTACGATTTCCGCACTCTGCTATTTCGGAAACAACAATAAGATATACCCCTACATAAAGTTCACACTTTCTTTCGATTACGATAGCGGAATCGTAAACTTGCGAATCCTGCGATTCAAGTTCTATTGTTCTTGCACGTTAATGTTGTTAAAATTTTATCTGGTTCTTTAGCTTATAAAATGGTTTTATTGTGCAATTACAGGTGGTCAAAATTTTCAGAGGCAAAGTTTTTCATATTACAGTCCGGCCGCCTAGAGAATGCGTTCCAGACAAATGTCAGGGCGACAATTCTGGTAGCTAATAAATATCAAATTCGCAAAACACGTATTCGTTTGTATGAAACTGTTAACTCTCGTCGGCCGCACTGTTATTTTACCTTCCATGCAATGTACTTAATTACATAATCAAAGAGTTAAGCAAAGTGACATTTTGAAACCAACAGCAGTGCGATTTGTAACCATCTAATCGTGAAAACTTAGGTGAAGTGAGCGTGAAGTGAGCTGTCATTCCAACTAATGCTAAGGATTGACACTGTTGACAGCTCACTCTAAGCTCACTTCACCTAACTTTTCACGATGAGATTTTTACAGAATAAATCGGCAAATTCAATTTCTTTAAATTTTTTATTACTTTTTTTAGGGCTTAAATAGTACAAATAAATAGAATTATAATTCTTTACATTAGTTGTATCTATCCATGGTCTGCCCTTACCTCATCACAATGAGTGATTGTGAGCCCTAATCCCAGACAAAATAGTTGATAATATTTTACCACTCATTGTTATAAAAGCAACATTTTCATTAATATGACAATAGATCTATTACGAGTGACACATTGGCATTCCATTACTAAATTTTTTGTGCTCTGTGTCACAATATGATCACAATAGTGTATTTTATAACAGTATACCGTACTATATCTGTTTGTTTGTGCAGTAATTGTGCTGTGACACAACTTCAAGGCTGTCCCACATAGTTTCATGCCCTACTGACTCTTGAACATGTATACTGGCGTTCGAAACGCTGCGTTTTAAACACCAACATAATTTTGTTACATACTTTCAATCACAATCTGAATAATTTTGAAGGATATTTATTATAATCCGTTGTTCATTATGTTCGAAAAATTTGTCTACTCATCAACGTAAATACAATGAATGTTGTTGAACTGTCAAAATGAAAGCCATTGCTATTGTTATTGTGTTACGCAATTACCGCGCAGATATTGACTTTTTCGGAAGTTTTCCTAGAAAGTGTAGAGATTAATAGAATTATGTTGATCAAAAAGTATATTCACAACATCCAAGTTTAGGGTGTACAATAGTAAGATAATAGTTAAATAAAAGATAGTAAACCTGACAAGCGCCGCAAAAGAACAGAGCATCTTAGGTTCAAAGAAAAAAACTTAACTGATGATGAATGAATGATGAATGCACAAGCGCATCCAGTCCAAATGTAAGCCTAACAAAAAGTATGGCCTGTAAAACTGCTGATCGTTAAACAATATTTGATTGGTTGCGGTTGCGTTATACAGTCCGTGTGGTAAATTTGTCGTGAGGGAATTCTACCTCAGTAACTATATCGATGCCGATTTAAAAGTTTGTTCATATCCTTTTGTCAGCAAATCAGGCATGAAGGGAGCTTCCGCTCCACCCAGAGCGGGAGGGGTCATTTGATGAATTCCCATCCTCAAAAAAAAAAAAAAAAGGCATGTAGGGAGAGATTTTTTAGTCCGTGTTTTATTTAGTACCTAATTGCCTCATCATCATCATCACATGAGGGGCCTATGTGATGATGATGATGCTGCCACTTTGACCGGTTCTGTGCCTCTCGCATCCAGCGGATTCCCGTGGCCATCACCAGCACCTAATTACCTATTGAAAAGTTATTTTGTGCTCGTGCCTATTTTAATCTATATAAAAGAAGACGCGACGCGTCTTTTAGAGAAAGGAGAAAGAGTTTGTTTCGGCCTTTCTTCTCAGAGCAGTCGGATGGGAAACGCCGCCCTCATCTAGTTTTAAAAATATGACTGACGTGTAAAAGTGCTTGTACAAACCTACTAAGGGCTGGTTTTACTAAAGTCAAGTTGTACTAAAGTTATCCTTTATCCGTGGAATAAAATTGACCTCTCTCTCAAAAATTCAAATTTTATCCGCAGGCATTATTTTATGTATAAAAGTTTAGTGGAATTCACCCTTACAGAAATAAAATCATTTAACTTTTTAAGAGTAAGTATATAATATGGCTAGCATCCATGTGGCAGGCTGAAAAAAAAGTAAAAACGGCACGAGCAGCTCTTAAAGTGAAAATTACACTGAGAATGTTAATTAGTTTAAGTTGCATATTTGCCAACACTGTCGCCATTAATTGCATGTGTAGGTATCGATTCGTGGAACGGCTTCTCAACTGCAAACAACATGTTGTATTAAACTGCTTTCA
This sequence comes from Apamea crenata, assembly GCA_949629185.1. NCBI lineage: Eukaryota > Metazoa > Arthropoda > Insecta > Lepidoptera > Noctuidae > Apamea > Apamea crenata. The sequence continues at coordinate 9,843,939 of OX451363.1, read as the reverse complement.
AACCACGGTAGTATGGTCCACCACACCGATCCCACGCGCTACTAATTACTATAATTTTCTCTATAATACCAATCTCCATGTTCAATCAGTAAACTGAATCGAGATTGCTTCTTCGAAATTGTAAGCTCCAGTGCTACAGAAAATCTATACTTAATATAATAAAGCTGAAGAGCTTGTTTGTTTGAACGCGCTAATCTCTCGAACTACCAGTCAGATTTGAGAAAATAATTTTTCATTTGATAGCCCAATTCTTGAGGAAGGTTACGACTTATTTTACATCACGCTACGATCGTTAGGAGCCGAGCAAAAATAAAAATAAGTCAGAAAAAACGCTAAGCAAAAACGAAGTCGTAGCGCGGGCGAGTGATCATTTCACACAGATGAAGTCACGTGCAGAAGCTAGTGACTGATAAACATTTAACAGAAAATAAAAAACGAAGTCGTAGCGCGGGCGAGTGATCATTTCACACAGATGAAGTCGCGGACAGAAGCTAGTGACTGATAAACATCTAACAGAAAATAAAAAACGAAGTCGTAGCGCGGGCGAGTGATCATTTCACACAGATGAAGTCGCGGACAGAAGCTAGTGACTGATAAACATCTAACAGAAAATAAAAAACGAAGTCGTAGCGCGGGCGAGTGATCATTTCACACAGATGAAGTCGCGGACAGAAGCTAGTGACTGATAAACATCTAACAGAAAATAAAAAACGAAGTCGTAGCGCGGGCGAGTGATCATTTCACACAGATGAAGTCGCGGACAGAAGCTAATGACTGATAAACATCTAACAGAAAATAAAAAACGAAGTCGTAGCGCGGGCGAGTGATCATTTCACACAGATGAAGTCGCGGACAGAAGCTAGTGACTGATAAACATCTAACGGAAAATAAAAAACGAAGTCGTAGCGCGGGCGAGTGATCATTTCACACAGATGAAGTCGCGGACAGAAGCTAGTGACTGATAAACATGTAACGGAAAATAAAAAACGAAGTCGTAGCGCGGGCGAGTGATCGTTTCACACAGATGAAGTCGCGGACAGAAGCTAGTGACTGATAAACATCTAACGGAAAATAAAAAACGAAGTCGTAGCGCGGGCGAGTGATCATTTCACACAGATGAAGTCGCGGACAGAAGCTAGTGACTGATAAACATGTAACGGAAAATAAAAAACGAAGTCGTAGCGCGGGCGAGTGATCATTTCACACAGATGAAGTCGCGGACAGAAGCTAGTGACTGATAAACATCGAACAGAAAATAGCTCTAGTTATTATTATTGATTGATATCGAATAACTGGCAACACCGACGTATAACATTTACGAGCGTGTATATTGAGGAGACAGTGTTCTACGGATATTATGAAAAATTGAAAGTGATGAGGGTCGAGTGCGCATTGAGTACAATGGGTGGCGTTAACGGGAAACGATAATAAAAAAGGTCGAGCGTGAACAATGAGGCTCGCTAAAAGGAAAATATTATAGACAGGGCCCTTCATGTATGTATGTACGTGACAACCATACGATATGGCCATCTGACGATACGTGAATTAAGATTATTGAAAGCTGAATAAAAATGAAGGTTGTTGAGTTGCCTTCGTCCATGGAAAAGTAGGTAACAATCATTGGTTTTTATTATCTACAAGTATGCAGGTTAGACGCTCTGAATACTAACCAAACAAAATTGGAAGCATTACATTTAATTTAGGACAAAGTATTGTCTAAGTAGGTTAAAATATTGACAATTTATAAATTTGACGACACGCTTGGTGCAGTGGCTGAGCGATCGACTGCTCCGCTGCATGTCACGGGTTCGATTCCCGCACAGAACAAATATTTGTATTGCCTACAGGTAGTTGTTCCAGGTCTGGTGTTTGTGTATGTGGGTTTAAATGTTTGTAAGCGCACCCACGATACAGGAGTAATTCCTAGTGTGGGGCAACGTTAAAATATATATTATATATATATATATATTATACGTTTATAGGGCCAAATTAAATAAGCTATCGAAACCCTGCATACGTGATAGGTATCGATAAAACAAAAAATAACTTAATTTGACGATTTTTTTTGATGGTCACCGACCGCAATTAGTTGTAGTAGTAATTAATTGAGATATCGGTTAACAAAACAGCTTTTTATTGTGTAAACTTCACAGCCATGATGGGTAACGATATCTCAACACGACAAAATTAATGAAAACCGATTTTCTCAACTCATACTTTAAATAACAACACAACCAGCGGTCGTTGAACCCCAAAAAACATCAATATTTGGTAAACTTATTTGGTTTTTATTTTATCATGTTTGAATATCGATACCCATCACGTCTGCGGCGTTTCGCTAGCTAATCCAATTTGACCCTGTATATTAAAAATTGTTGGAGTAGCCTAAAAAAAAATCTTTGAAAAGCATTTCTACACGGAAAATGTTTTTCAAAATCAAAATATTTTATTTCTCATAAACCTACATGGGCACTTATGAAACGTCAGAAGCTAGGTGCATCGTTCCAATTGGTCGTTTCCCATGGAGAACAGCCGGTAAGAAACTTCACGGTTACTCTTTTAAAAATAATTGGTTTTTACAATGTTTTTAAATTACAGTAGGTATGGGCGGACAGCGTAGGCCTGTCAACAAGTACCAGGTACTTAATAAAATAACAAAAATGGTCTACAAGGCCTACAAAGTCCTCACATTTACAAAATAGAAACTAATCTATCAGAAGGATAAATAAAATATAAAACCTATTAAAACCAAGTGATATTTTATACACTAGATACTCGAAATGTGTGTAGGTGGAATAATAGAATAATGCTTATAACAGCTGTATCGTGAACTTGAACTATAAATGGATTGAAATTACTTAAGAATGGCGGGTTATTTACAGTATTTATGAGCAAGTGTCTTTTATGACGTCAATAGTCGTAAGTCCTATGGGGATGGGTACTTTAATTATCGGTTGTTAGAAATTATAGTCGACAAAATTCTCATTTTGTCGACAATCATTCTATATTAATTGTATATAACTGTCTCCAGTTAAAAGTAAAAATAGAATTCGATGTAATGGGAATTTCCTCACAGTGGGATAGATGGATATAGTTTCGACAAAATTATCTCGATATAAAGTTCTAGCCAAACTGAGGCATATCCGTCCGGGATGCGGGATGATATCCACACGCCCCGATTGTGTCAACTAACTTGTATAGAGGTGTACAAACTGGTGACGTGAGTTCTTATCATTAAAATAATCCCGCATCCCGCGCGGGATTTGCTTCACTGTGGCTAGAGCTTAGAATAGAATACATGGATGACTTTTATTTTAGACAGGAGTCCATAGTACCAATTTTACTTAACTTTTAGTGATAGTAGGTTACAGCCACATATTAAAATACTTGAAGTGTTAGAATATATTTGTTTCCACTTTCTGTGACTGGTAAAGGGTAGACATCGCTATACTTATTTCGTTTAACTATTTCATACATTAACAGCAAAATGTACAATTAAAATCCAAAGTAGAGCTGCACCCACCTCCGCAACATCGGGGAATCCCACAGACCTGCGAATACACTGAGAATACTGTAGGTACTATGTACTTGTACTGTCTATACTGTACTCAATAGTGGCGAAAAAATTAATGAGTTACTGTATGGGTTAAACCTGCACCCTAATTGCGTAACACACTTCAATCACAATCTGAATCATCTTGAAGGATATTGCTAATCCATTGCTGCATATGTTCGAAAAATTTGTATGCTCAACAACGTAAATACCGCAATGAATGCTGTTAAACTGTCAAAATGAAAGCCATTGCTACTGATAGTGTGTTACGCAATTACCCCGCTGCTTAATAAGCCTTGAATGGGCAATCAATTTTAGTAGCTAAACTGGGATAAAAGAAACCCTAACACTCAGTGAATAAGATAAGTAATAGCGTAAACTATTTTATAGCACGTGGGACCTAAACGCGCACTTAAACTTAAGTCACGCTTTTCTGTGTAAAAATGGACTACTTAAGTCACAGATATGCATGCATGTCTATAAAGGGGGCTATAAAGAAAATTTGAATACTGTTCTCTATCTGTTGGGCTGGCATCCCTTGTCCAAAGTTTTGAATACTTTTCAAGGAAGTTGCGAAGATAGTTTTTCTCGTTGGTTTCTGAGCTCGGTAAAAGTTCTTAACGATGAATAAAAGCACTGAAAATAGAGCACTTACATAAATGTATTATTCATTGTTGATCCGAGGAAGTACGCTACAACGATGGCAGACAACGAGTCGTCGTTTTGTTGTACTTCTGTCCCGGTTTATTGTCATTAGGTTTTATTCTTTAATTAATTCGTTCTTCAACTAGTTTGCTTTCAGTTTCTTTTTAACAATGTCTAGGCAATGGCTGTTTTTTCACTGTTATATAAGATCATGGCCAGTCGAAGTTACGAAGCTTGGGGAAGGCCTATGTCCAGCAATGGACGTCTTTCGGCTGAAATGATGATGATGATGAGATCATAAATAATGGCATCATTTAAATGATGCCTAACATGAATGGGATAAGCTGTGTATACAGGATGGCATGGAAATTAACGCGCAAACTGTAACCATGAATTCAGCACATGATTCTAGACGTAGCTCTAGAGCTTGACCGACGAGTTTTTTTGATGACCGACGAAAATTTTCTACGCTAGACGCGTATAAGTTTTGAGTCGGTTATAAACAAAAAAAAACTACTGTTTCATAGACAATTGCTAATATCTACACGGTCAAAATGTATGGAACAGCTAATTATTTTATTATACGGGCTTAGAATCATGTGATGGTGGTAACAGGTTGCGCATCAATGTCCCTGCCACCCTTATACAATAGTCAAAAAGGGACAGTTCAGATTTGCAAATACGGGCAATTCAAGTTGGTAGTCTACTTATTTGCTTAATGAATTTCCCCGACTTTACATAATTCAGAAATGTACGCGTAGACTCAAACCAGACCCCTATTGTAGATAAAAAGTCCGTTTTCAAAGTTGAATTGTTGACAATTTAGCACACCTGGCGCCAGGTTGGGGAAAGTTCTTGTTAGCTTCGGGCTATTTCGGTCCGATCTTATTGCTTTACGAAATTCCCGTACAAACTGAACATGGGGGATATTTCGGAGGGCGCGACAAAGTAATTTAAATTTTATGGTAGGCCGTCAGAGGACGTAGGCGGTGATGAAGAAAAATTGCGCTGGGACAAAAGTGTGTGCGTGGATAAATACGTTAAGATATTTTTTCATCCATCATCAATCATCATGATGAATGGCAAAAATATAAAACAAATGCGGTAAATACGGAATTAAAAGCAGAGTATGAACATTTAGAGTATCACACAGCATATCATGCTGTGTGATAAGAAGAAAAGAAAGCTAAAAGTGATTATTACCTAAAGAGGTTTGAAGATAATTCAAGCAAGCCACGATAAATGTGGCAACTTATAAACGATTTGTCGAAAAACAAACTGTATGACAGAACTGGACCGGACAAACTTGAAACGGCAGCTGGCTGGCTGACTATTGTGGACCAAAAAGAAAGTTTTAACTCATATTGTGAAAGTTTTAACTCATATTTTTCGACTATAATATTGGCTCAACCCTAGCAAATATGATTTCTGAAAAATCAAAAGCAAGTCAAATTTTAGAAGAGTAACTGATAAAACAGAATTGCAGTTTCTGTAACCAGCAACTACGAAGGAAGTGATTACCATAATTAAAAATTTGGACTGTAATACTGCATCTGGCATTGATGGTATTAGTACAAAATCAATTAAATGCGTAAAAGACATTATTGCCACGGACCTAACAGTCTGCATCAATTATCATTTATGGCACGAGGTATTTTTCCCAACGAGTTAAAAGTTGCTAAAGTTGTACCAATTCATAAATCCGGAAGTAAATTTGACCCGTACAATTACCGCCCTATAACAGCTCTCCCGGTGATTTCTAAAGTTTTTGAGAAGGATTCTTTATAACCGATTAGAGTCATTCCTTAAATCAAAAGGTTTCTTTTACCGTAAATAGTATGGATTTATACCTCAATCAAATACTCTCTCTCTAAATAAAATTGATCAAAAACAAGTTGCCATAGGTATATTTATTGATCTTAAAAAGCCTTTGACACCATCAGTCATGACAAACTATTACAAAAACCAGAACTCACCGGTATTACAGGCAAAGCACTTAATTTTTATAAATCATATATGGAAAACCGTAAACAAATAGTAAAAATAAGTAAATATCAAAGCAATCCCTGTGTCCTGGATTTTGGGGACGCCAAAATTCATGTTCCTTATTTATATTAAAAGTATCAGTGAATTGGGTCTCAAAGGAGACATCTCCCTTTATGTAGACGACACAAATCTCTTTTACTTTGGACACTCAGTCGAAGCTATAATAGCCGACGCTCAAAATTATTTAATTAATATTACAAACACAAATTATGTAATGTTTGCAGCAACAAAAAAAAAAGATAATTTCCAACTACTTGAACGAAAACGTAAAGAAAAATATCTCGGACTTATCTTAGATAGTAACCTAACCTGGAGACCACACATAGAAAAAATTAAACTTAAACTAAGTCCACTCACAGGAGCACTACGCAATATAACAAATTGTCTCTCTCGAAAAGTGCGATATCTTATCTACATATAATTCTTTGGTTTACCAAAGAGGTGAGGCTTTAGCCTCATATCAACTACCTCATTGAAATCTGGGGTACTGCAGCAAAGACTAATATAGATCCAATTCAACGAGTTCATTACATATTATTAATTAAAATTTTATTTAACTATCAATTTCGGACAACAACTGAAAAGCTATACGAGGAAACAAAAATAATGAATATAAAACCGCTGCTATTTTAAACTTTAACAGAACGGTAGGCTATTAATTAGAGCGGTCCCCCGACGGGACCACATATTTTAATCAAAAAATTTCATACGTACTTACGTAGGGTCATAATTTCGAGGTTATTTTTTTCTTTTTATAGGGTTTCACGTTTATACCTTTTTTGTTATATTTGTGGCTATTTTTTCAATAGTTTTGTTTAAATTGTTTTAGTCTTTTTACATTCATACTATTTTCATTATTATTTTGTGTCGGAGGTTTTTAGATATTGTTTCTCAGCAAGTGAATTATGTATGCAATTCTTATGAATAATAAAGTGGTACTTAAACGTTAACTTTACTTCCGTCTGACCAATTTGTACGCCCCTTTAGAACATAATAAAATAAGAGAGTTTACGAGGTCTAGATTTTACGTAAACACTGTGATAAGTGAAGCCGTCGTTAAAATATGGGTTTGGAAAGTTTTTGGGGTCGCCGATAAAACTCTTAGCAATAACGACAAAAATGAAATGATCGTAAAAATAAGTGCCACCTACTTATCAGTATAAGAGTAGTACTTTACGCATTGCGGTGTTAAGAAAAAAAAAACTGTAAGTTATGGTGCACACTATGCGAAATGCGACTGTGAGAGCTCGGCTACTAGACGCAACAAGCTGCGGCTGACAATTTTCATAATAACATATTTTAGACACACACTTGACGTTGAGTTGTAGAGTCGGAACGACAGACTACGCTCTCGTTACTTGTCGCAGCTACAAGACACACAGTTTGCGTGGCATTTAACTTAAAAGAATCGTCTAGATGTAATAAATTCTAATCATTATAAAAATAAATAGCTTTGGTATTGTTTGATGAACGAAAGTGATGTAGGATAGAGAATTTAGAATTGTGGGAAGAAGGTTGAATGATGCAGTATTGCCTAACTTAATGCCTAATCAAAAGCTTGCTGTTGGATCTTCAACTCTCGGCGCTAAGTCGAGCGTGGAAAATGTAGTGTCGCGTTAGTGAAAATGGGCATTATTCGCTGAACGTGAACTTAAGACGCCGCTCATCGATTTTCTAACTTGTGTCTCCAGAACCGTAACATACGGTCATGGAAATTATTTTCTAAGCAAATTGATACTCTACGTCAATTTGCCGTGTAATAGCCATTTTAAACAACTGTCAAAGAATGAAAGTTGTGTTTGTACACAAATCAAAAGTGTCTAGGGATCAAGTACATTTTTAACTATAAAACATTATCCAATTAATATTTACAATAATGTATCCTCCTAATATTATAAACGTGAAAGTTTGTATGGATGGATGGATGTTTGTTACTCTTTCACGCAAAAACTACTGAACGGATTTGGATGAAATTTGGCACACAGATAGTCTATAACCAGGATTAACACATATGACTTTTTATCCCGATATTCCCACGGGATCGTAACCGGGTGAACCCGCGGTGCGCAGCTTGTACTAAATAAGGTTTTTTGAAGGGATAGGTAGTCCCTAAATTATCTAGTGTAGCCTGACCACAATTTTTGAGTTTAATACCCAGTCTTTTTCATACCCACATTAGCTCTCAGCCACACAGGCAATAACTTTCATCATCATAATCATTATCCTGGCATTATCCCAATTTATTTGGGGTCAGCGCAACATGTATATTACATTTCTATTTATGTTTCAAATTGACGTTATTTCAAGTTAAACAAATATCAACTTTATTCTAATGGTTATTAAGTTGATTTCACAGTGACTAGCACTATTGAAAAAGTTATAAAAATGTTTGAAGTTGTAGCGTAAACTGAACTTTATTGTGTAGGAATTAAAGTTATTTTTCCATAAATTCATATTTGTTTACATTTTTGGCGAATATGTCGCAATTTAATTTAGGTATTTCTCTTCTATACTTCTCTATTAGTCGTCACCCCATTTCTAACCATATCAGCATTCACACAGTCCACCCATCGTTTAACAATAACAGGACAAGTCTTATTCTTACCCATATTAGCTCTCAGCCACACAGGCAATAACTTTATCATCAATAAATGAATTAAAACGTACATGCAAAAATGATTTAGGGCTGATTTTTCCAACGCTAGATAATTTTATCCAAGGAGTAATTTTGAATTTTTGACATTTCTTCCATACAAAATCTGTCAGACGTCAATTTACTCCACGAATAAAAATTTTCTTTCGATTGAGAAATCAGCCCTTTGTGTTTACTTTAAACTATAGTAATCGATGAGGGTGTACATAGTTTTATAAGAAGCGGTCAGTGGATTTATAGGTTTTAAAGATTAATAATCTTAAAAACCTATAAATCCACTCTAGGTTTTTAGGATAACATTGTAGGGAACCCCTTTACCTAGCTACACGCGTTAGTCAGGGTTTTCGTAAATGGCTAAAATCTACCAGCTACCGTTCCAGTTTCTAGATTTATAGAGTAGGTTCTATAAATCTAGGGCTGTTAATGTTCCTCACTACGTATTACCTACACCTAGTGCTCTGAATTTATGGAGTATCCCTGAAACCGTTTATGACCCAGTTGTGTGGGGTGAAAAGCATTATACATTATTACTAGCTGCGCCCCGCGGTTTTACCCACACAAGTTTCGATCCCGTGGGAATATCGGGACAAAAAGTATCCTATATTTATCCTGGTTATAAACCACCTGTGTGCCAAATTTCATCCAAATCCATTCAGTAGTTTTTGCGTGAAAGAGTAACAAACATCCATCCATACAAACTTTCACGTTTATAATATTAGTAGGAGTACCTACTGCCTCTAGATTCCAGCTTAGCACGTTTCTTGTGTGTTTACATCATATTTCATGCAAAGCTTAAACAGTTTAACAGTCGCTGAGTTTGCCGGAGATGCTTGAAAATTCAGTGGATTAGGTTTGCCGGGCCTCTGAAAATAAGATTAGCAAATCGTTAGCCTTTTAGTTGCATAATCACCCTGTAATGTTCCCAACTGCTGGGGCACAGGCCACCTCTCTGTGAGAGTGAGTGTGCCGTTATCAACCACGCGGGCCCAGTGGAACCTTCTAGCACATTTATATTGCAACAAGGCAGACAGCCAGATAATATTTTGTTCCATAAAAGTTACTCATATTAGGTGTGCATACACACGAGCCACACGCCTCGACGACAGAGGCAACTGCAGCTGTCGAGGCGTCGGCGGCTGCCGTCGACAACATGCCGCACGTATATTTGAGCACCGTACTCAAATACACGAGCGACACGTCGTCTACGGCGGCAGTTGCCTCTGTCGTCGACGCGTGTCGAACGTGTGTATGAGCACTAAATAAATAAACCACAACATCAGATTCATTTTGAAAATACCTGAAAATTTATGTACTTGAAAGACTTAAGAAAAAAAAACCACATCCAAAATAAAACCGTGATAGCTTTTAAGTTCACAAGCCAAGAAATTCAAATTTTCCGAACTATCACAGTTATTAGCGACTACTCGAGCGTAAATTAAAAAAGTTAAGAGTATTTATTATACATAAATCAACTTCTATCTTACGGGAATATTGATCCCGGCTGTGTAGAGCACTTTTTTCTGCAAAACATCCGTGTACTTATTGTATTAAATAACATCCCATTTACTTCATATTGGCCTGATCCCACGTCTTCCAGGCCATTTCTTGGTGCGCCATGCTCGAATTACTTCATCGCTGTAATGTGTTAGGTATGTGTTCTAAGAGTCCTGAAATATTCTTTTGAAAATGCTTACTTATTTTTGGCTACAAATGAAAACTGTGTTATCACTGTTATACGAACAGATTTAGATGAAATATGACACAGATAATTTATATCTTGGAGTAACACATAGGATACTTTTAATCCCGGTTGTACTATCGACACTAAAATAAGAGATCTTGGTAGGATGTTCCAGTGGGATAATTTTCGACGCGGGCAAAACCGCGGGCAAAAGGTGGTGTTTAATAATATTGACTAATTTATCAATGTGGCTGGGATGGTCGGAAATTAATGCATTTATTCGCACAATACGGAAAGGCCACCGCCGCCGCCGCCGCGCCGGCAGCAGCCACCGAAGCGTCCCGGGCTCTGTGCATAAATTAATGCCGGTTATAATTATTATAGTGATGATCTTTTGTTGCTGACACTAATATTAAAAGATTATCATTGTATTCAAGCATAATCAGCCTATAATGTTCCCACTTCTGGGACACAGGCCTCCTCTCTGTAAGAGGGAGTGAGACCTTAATCAACCACGCGGGCCCAGTGCGGGTTGGTAGATGACACATGCCTTCAAATTTTTGGTTTTAAGACATGCCGGTTTCCTCACGATGTTTTCCTTCACCGTTTATATAGTAATTATTGTTAGATGTATTTATAATATCGTAAATATAATACGAGTAGCACAAATTAATAATAAATCCTAATCATTGTAATCATCATTAAAACTTGGTGCTTGTTTATGATGTTTGATAACTATATGATGCATCATAACTTGTCTAATTGACCGTTATTTAAAGATGAGTGAACGTTTTACAGGTAGTCATTAATTATAATACGTTAACACGCTCTGAATTCACGTATAATTACTAGATAACCATCTATTTTATTCGGTTCAGTCACTTATCATCATTAAAAAGCATATTTTACAAGTAGCTACCGCCCGCGGCTTCACCCGCGTGGTTGTCGATAAAAAGGGTCCTTTCCCAGGGTTCAAAGTATCCCCCCAGGACCGATATTGATACCTAATTTCATCAATAGCGGTCCAGCCGTTTCGTAGATTAGCCGGAACGTTTAAAATAAAAAAATATATTTTTGTTAGTAGCTTTTTACTAAATGCATATGAAAGTTTCACGGTAACTTTCATATGCATTTAGTAAAATGCTGTTATTTTGACATTTCAAACAGACACTTCTATTTGATTAAGGACTGATTTTTCCATCGTTAGTACCTTTTATTCTAAGAATTAAATTGATGTTTGACAGTTTTTGTATGAAATAACTGTCAAAATTATTGCTCGAATAAAATTATCTGACGTTGGAAAAATCAGCCCAATTTGTATAGATGATAACAATTTTTCTAACTAGTTCACTGAAAACTGGACGGTTTTAATCGAAAAAAAAAACAAAGAAAATAAACTGCAATCAAAACCGATTTTTTAATTTGAATTCTTTTTAACTGGGCGTGAAAGTCTTTAGAGCGTTACGAGTTTTTTTTAAACGCAATCGTTCATTACAGTAATTGTTTATTCGTTTGCACTATTTTAATTGATATAATAATATATAAATAATAATAATTGTACTTCATTCATGTATTAAGGTCGTTATTTACAATTTAAAACAAGTAATTAATTGGTTTAAGGATTTCTAAGGACACGTATAACACGATAAACGTAAGTAGGTACCTAATACATTAACTTAACTTTACATCATTTTGAATAATTTATTAACTAAGTTGAATGTAGGAATTCTCTTTAATTTTCATGAGACTGAAAAACAGATTACCTAAGTATAGGGTCTAATCAAGTGGATAGTAAGCTAAACGATCATCTACCTAGCCTTTTCTCAACTAAGTTATATGTTGGGGTCGGCTACCAGTCTAACCGGATGCAGCTGAGTACCAGTAATTTACATGGAGCGACTGCTCATCTGACACCCACAACACAGTTACTGGGTAATACGAAACCCCTTGGTAAGACTGATTGTCAGACTTTCGGGCTTTTGACGACACGTAACGACTGTCAAAGATCCACGAATGACAGCCGGGACCAACGGCTTAACGTGCTTTCCGAGACACGGAGGGGTCTTGGTATGTTAAGATGGTCACCCATCCACGGACCAACCGCGGCAAGCATAGCTTAACCTGATCGATGGACCCGTGCGGCTGTTACTACTTAGCCACAAGTCCCTCGGTATAGTAAGCTCAACCATTATATGCTCGGTTCCTATAAACAAAAACGAATCGTTTTGCTTACGAACGGTAGCATTTTTTACTATCAAACTGGGCATATAAACAGATCAGTAGGCTAGTTTGACCTGTGATATCTACTACCATAAATTTGCATAGTAGACTAGGGTTTATCCAAAGCTATGAGGTCTTTGCTTCATTATTGGTAAAGATACAGGAGTCTTCATTTTAACCAATAACGGTCCGTAAATTATAGGAATCGGCCATTAATATAACTAATACTATTATCTTCTGTCCGCGACTTCGTTCGCGTGGAAGTCGTAAGATACACAATATACTAAAATAACAGCCACGTTTTTATAAAACTCCCTCGGCCCTCGACCTACCGTGTCGCATCGCATCGCCCTCCCGCGCTATTACTTCGTTTTTTCCTGACTTATTTTCTTTTTGTTTGGTCCCAAGGGTCGTAGCGTTAATTATGACCCTCACCCAACCGCTCGACCTTTTTCACTGGCTGCTTGGTATGCACGTTGTTAATAAGGCACCTACTATAGGTACAGTCAAGGGAAATCATTGTTAAGCAAATTGACCCCCTACACCATTTTGCCGTATTACCAGTTCATACAACTGCCTGGGAGAGGCCTAAGTCCAGCATTGGACTGCGATAGGCTGTGTTTATTACCTGATTGAGTCAATTTTGCTTAACAATTCATTTCCCTGACCTTACTAGGCTGCTTTAAATTATATCAACAACTGATTGCATGATATAATTTACTTTAGTTTCGACACTCAAACATCAATCAAATATAACTAATATATAACTAATTATCGTGCCAGCTGTACACGCTTAACACATAGTTAGACAGCATTGTAATTATGGAGTATCAACTAGCAGCATAGTTTATTAGGCGACTATGTACCGTGAAATATTTTGTTACATGCGTTGCGTGTTAGGTATCTACTCATTTCCGTCACGCTATTCTAACATTGAAAGATCTAAAGGCTGAGATACTTTTGAATTACAAAACTTATTTATTTAGTTAGCGCTCTTTCTGAACTGTGAACGAAACTGAATTGTCACGCTCGGGGTCGGTGATGCTGAATCGGGTATACTCGGCTCCAGTCGGTCGGTGACGTTGAATCACGTATACTCAGCTCCAGTCATACCTTAGTTTTCATTGTAAGAAAAGATAGAAAGAAAAAGTATTTATTGCGACTCGTACAGGAAGATCACAAACTAAACTAAACACAGTTTTATATTTAAAAAAAATAACAAAAAGAAAAATGAAACAGAAATTCCTATACGAGGTCAAAAGGAAAAATAAATGTCGCACCGCTGGTATTCTGATAGGCTACATTGGTATCGTATGCTCATGCTGCACAAACCACCGTTATTGGTTGACATAAAAATGTAAGCATGTGGAGATCGGAGTATGATGCTGAAATGTCTCTAGAGGGGCAGTTTTCGTAATTTTAAGAACGTTCACGGTCTGATTTCAGTCTCAATCTGTCAAAAATAGCTGTAAAATCTCTATATTTTTGACAAGTTTTTGACATTGATTGTCGCTGAGATGAGATTGCGACTAGATTTTGAACGTTTTTAGTTACGGGAATTGGCCTTCAGCTATACCATTTTTGTCCCTTGGGATAAAAGAAAACTAGGCAATCTTTCCAGGACTGAATCTAGTTTGCTAACATTGACTAACGTCACTCAAGAAACCTAACCGAATAAAAACAGGGCTACTGAAAATTTTCCGACAAAGAATTAACTAGGACTTCATGTTTGGCAGTCATTGTCTATCACCAATCAGCCAATGGGGCATTTACATTTGTACCTACCGACATTTCTATGAATTCTCCTACAGTCAAATACTTTATTACCTCGCGTGTTAAGTACCAATCATTTCTTTTGTCCATAATAATTGGGGCTAAACGAAAAAGTCATTAACATTTAGCTATTAATCTGTATATTGAACCCGCCTTTGAGTTTTATGAATGGAAATAACTAATTAACGCCAAAGGTTACATTCTCGTCAAAGGAAATGAAAAACAAATCATTTTGGATGTTCTTTTGTTTCGAAATAACATCGTTTCCTAATTTTAAAACATTTTCATTGGACCATTATGTTTTGAACTTAACTTTATGTCGACTAACTAGTTATGATTAGTTACATAACATAAATAACATCACGCCCGTAATCCCCGAAGGGTAAGGCGGAGGTGTACCTATACCACCACCCACATACGTCACACCCACACCCACATTTCGCCAGTTATGTTTAAGTCTGTGTAATAGCAGGTGAGCCTATTGCTATCAACTGGCAACGAATCCAGACTCCGGGCTGCTGCTGAGAAATTTCTGATGGAAAAACTCAAAAACACTTTACTCGACCTGAATCGAACCCAGGACCACATTTCTATCAGTAGCGCTTGCGACCGCTAGACAAACGGGGCAGTCGTTGTCAAAATAATATGAGAAATATTAATTTGGTGCTTTATAAAACCTTGAAGAAAAAACCAGGACCAAATGATCGGTCGTAAAACAATGGAATCCGGAACTTCTAAATTTGAATCGCGACATATTCGACAAAAATGTAAACAAATATGAGTTTATAAAAAAATAACTTTAATTCCTACACAATAAAGTTCAGTTTACGCTACAATTTCAAACATTTTTATAACTTTTTCAATAGTGTTAGTCACTCTGAAATCAACTTAATGAGTATTAAAATAAAGTTGATATTTGTTTAACTTGAAATAAAGTCAATTTGAAACAAAAATAAAATTTGAATATAGGAAATACCTATAATTAAACTGGTTGAGCGTTGACAATGACTTTGAGTGGTGAGCATAATTTCATTGAAAAAACGACTTGAAAAATTCGGAATTCCGGAACGACTAAGCTCGAAATAATTGACCAAATTAAATTTTGTTTCGGTTCATCGTCTTTACCACTTTGTGTACAGGGGGTGTCCAATTATTAATCGATGACCTGGAATGGATGGAACCTATGGACGTAAAAAGAAGTAGGGCCGTTCAATTTTTTATCTGCCATTTATTTTTACAAATCGCTTTCTTTAGGGTAAAGCAGTAGAAGACTGCTTATACATAGATATAGAGAAGAAAAATGAGCTTGCAATGAATGGCAAAAAATATTTGAAGGTTTTAAAATGTTTAAGTCAAATAATGGCACCCATTCCCATGTTCACAAGCTAAACTAAATTTAAGTGCAATGCATCTTTTTCATTCTATTTCGTTAAGAAATGGACAGAAGATAAATATTAGTTTAGTCCTGTAAAATTATTCAGCGCCTGACGTATATTGACATATTTTTAGTAGACAATTTTTTAATCACATCAAAACATGTCTATGGAGTATCTTAATTTGACAGGACTAAACTAATATTTATCTTCTGTCCTTTTCTTAGTGAAATAGAAAGAAAAAGATGCACTGAACTTAAAATTAATTTAGTTTGTGAACAAGGGAATGGGCGCCAATGTCATGATGGCCCAGTGTTTAAGGCCTCGCCTCTCATGCACGAGGTTGTGGGTTCAATTACCAATGTGACTTTTTAAATTTATAAGTACTTTCTGAGTTTATCTTGGACATTACTGACATCGGGGTACTGAGGAAACCTGGAGGTCTACTCCGAAGTGCAAAGTGCGAATGTTCGGATCGGACCGACACATGGCCGAACCGAATATTATTGAAAAATGCGAAAAAAGTTCTGATCGGCTCAGTTGGGTCGGGACCATAGTCAATATTCGAAAGAGTGTAGGAGTGTAGGATCGGGACCGACCGAACCAAATAGTAACTTCGTAGCGGGAAACGGCCGAACATTCGGCCGATATTACTTCGGAGTAGACCCCGTGGACATGTAGTAGTCCAGTTAACTCGCCAACCCGTCTTGAGCAAGAGTGGAGATCAATGGTCGTGCCCTCTTTTTATAAGAGGCATTTACCCTGCAGCGAGACAATGATAAGCTGGTATTTTTTTATTTATTGTACGTCAAACTTTATGAGCTTCATTATGGCAATAACAGCTGTGCGAAAGTGTTCATACTTAGGTACGAAATTAATGTTTTCAGTTTTGTTGAGCGTTTTTAACAAATTAATTGCACTACTAATCTCATGATGAATAACAGAGAGGATTAAATATGTGTAAACAGTTATGTAAAAGATTCTGCTCTGAATTTGTAACAGTATTCTGTTACAAATTAAGAGCAGAATACACACAAACATATATTCTAAAATTTCTTGCGCCATAATGTAAAATGTTTTGCTACACCTGCCAGTTCTATCCCTTCGTTTTCGCTTAGCGTTCTTTTCGCTCGGCTCCTATTATTCATAGCGTGATGTTAATATATAGCCTACAAGCTGCGTCCCGCGGTTTTACACGCATAAATTTCGATCCCGTGGGAATATCGGGATAAAAAGTATTCTATATGTTAATCCTGGTTATAAACCATCTGTGTGCCAAATTTCATCCAAATCCGTTCAGGAGTTTTTGCGTGAAAGAGTAACAAACATCCATCCATCCATCCATATCAACTTTCACGTTTATAATATTAGTAGAATAGCCTTCCTCAAGAATTGGGCTATCATTGCAAAAATATTTATTCAAATCCGACCGGTAGTTCTAGAGATTAGCCGCGTACAAACAAACAAACTCTTCAGCTTTATTATTAGTATAGATTAATATAATGTAGTGTGTGGTTTTAATTAGCTGTCTCTACCGATCCTTAATTATGTAGTCTTAAGAGTTATTTAATCATTTATAATACCAACATCAAAGTATTTGATTAAATATCTGTTCATAGTAATTATATAATTATTATCGTAGGTAATGATTATATAAGCAGTCAGTAAATATCGCTGTTGTTCCTTATAATGCTAAAATTACTAGGGTGGCAAAATGATAAGTTGGTAATTACAAGTCAGAACGAAGTTGACGTAATAGATAATATCAAGTTTATTTTTTTTACAAAGTTTGTTATGAACAGTTTGAGGGGCATTTCTCGTAATTTTAAGAACGTCCACAGTCTGTTTTTAGTCTCTGTCAGAAATACCTTTAATTTATCTACATTTTTGAAAAGTTTTTGACGTTGGTTGTCACTTAGATGAGATTGCGACATAATTTTGAACGTTTTTAATTACGGAAATTGGCCTTATGAAATGCGGTTATAATGATCCCATCATTATCATTGTTAATAGTGTTGTCTCTTCAGTTTTGTCCCTGAGTAGGATAAACTATCTCCTAATTCCTCTTTGCAGCTTCCTTTTACCTTACAGTTATTTTAAATGCAGCAGAAAGAGGCTACGACCATCCTCGCCTACCATAAAAAATAAAGCAGTTAAAGCACAAGTGCCTGACATAGATATCATAGCAATATGTCTCATATCGCCAATATAAGCTATTGGCGAATTGCGATATGAGACCTATCGAACAGTCAAAGAAAAATCCAATCAAACGGGGAATAACAAAAAAAAATCTATACCTAGTAATTTCAACATGAAACCATAATTGTAGAAGTCTCGTGCAAGTCATTATTGAAAGTTCTAAAATGCACGCTACTTATAAAAAAATCTCTTACAATGAATTTGGCTTCGTTTAAAGTTTTTATAATAACACTAGCTGCGCCCCGCGGTTTCACCCGCATATGTTTCGATCCCGTGGGAATATCGGGATAAAACGTATCCTATATGTTAATCCTGGTTACAAACCATCTGTGTGCCAAATTTCATCTAAATCCGTTCTGTAGTTTTTGCATGAAGGAGTAACAAACATCCATCCATCCATCCATACAAACTTTCACGTTTATAATATTATTAGGATCTATTTAAAATTGCAACAAAATTGTTGGTACCCAGTTGTCAAATAACAACCACAACAACCTAAGAATTTTCCCATCTTTAGGAAATCAGCATCACGTCCCATAATAATGATTAAATCCTCGATGTTCGTGAGGACCCTCAGCATCTAATTGCCTCTCTGCGTTCGCCTCATTTATTTTATTTAGTAGAATTCGATTTGGGACTAAAATGAACGCATTTCCTTTAATCCATAATGTAGGAATATAAACATTGGAACGCCTTCCGGGAAACCGTAGGAGTTTAGTATTATGATAATGGATTTGGATGTTAATCGGAATGCTGAGCTTGATAATGATCATTACTTTTATTATAGACAATGAAACCTGCTGTTTTTTTCTGGCAAACAGTGGATTTAAGAGAGTAAGGCATGATTAAAAAAAAAAAATTGTTTGTAAACTATTTGACGTCAATTTTATTCCACTGATAAAACATAATTTATCTGTCATTGGCAAAATCAGCCCTAATTATTTAAAACAATTAGCAGCAATATCTTTCTATAAATTTACAGTGAACTGCATATTATCACGAACTTTCCTTGAAGCATTGCTTTGAGTCAATTTGAAAGGTCATTGATGTTAATTGATTGCATTTTACTCAGTGCAGTGACGTTGAGTGTATCGGAGGTAAATTATTGGGATTAAACCGTACTTATGAATTAAACTCCTGGCTTATTTGGCAATATTTTTTATGCTGAGAGCATTGTGTTCATCGCCATTTTAATGAACAGAACAAAATGGCGTAGTATTCGATTCGTACGGACTTATCCCAGTGTCGAACTTACCCCCAACATACCTTACCTGGCGGATTTCCCATCATTTCTTATGGTTCCGACACAATACTTGAAGTATCATGTACTTTAAAGAGTTATTAAACTTACGCAATTCTCTTTCTTTGCAGATACAATGGCCGCGGCGACAATATACCTGGCGATGGCATTGTGTTGTGCTATTGAGGCCATTCACCTCAACTACCGAACGAGCCCATCGCAATATTTCCTGGACAACCCAAGTCTGCATCTTTCTGGCCCTGGAGCTGCCTTCGCAAGAGTTACAGCTTTTAGAGCCACACCTGCCAGATTACCTGTGAATGGATTTGGGTGAGAAAAAAAAAAAAAAATATCAAGATTTTCAAAGACATCAATTATGAAAACTTTTTTGATTTGTTACAGTTTTCGCAATGTAAATTAGAATGTTAAGGTAAAACAGTTGTTTAGAAATTGTAACTAACTTACAAGCACTTGCTAGAATTTCACCGTGTTAGTACTAAATAAACTATTTGAATGTTGCTTTTGGAACACAAATTAAAGTGAAACGTGAAATGTGTTAAATTATTCTCTTGTATAGTGTAATTGAAATTCACTGTTCTAAATATGCGGTATGAGAATACGCAGTATGATTTTCATTTCACAATATAATGCAAAATCCTTGCATTGTTACTTTGTGATATTTTTATGCTACTTAATAACCTGCAAGAAATGAAACACCTAGGTACAGTCGCGCAACGAAAATATTATTCATTTTTGAAAAATTCCTTGTCAAACTGTCTTTTTCATTCATGACATTGAGTGTGTGGTCGAAAATATAACGGTTTAAGTGTTTAAATTCACTTAACGGTGCGTTATATTCATCCTGCGACTGTACGTATTTCATATACTTTGTATTCCAGTACCCTGTTTATCGTCTGCACTATTTATGCACCTAGTAGAAAATGTGAATAATTTTCAAGGTACAGATTTCGGACAAGCGTCTGTCAGAGCGGTTTCGCACTACGTCCGATCCGAATCCGAATTCACGATCCGAGTTCAATCCGAATTGGGAATGTTCTGAATTCGGACACACTGAGTTCGGATGTGGTGGGAACCCCTCATAAAAATACTATGGCGACTACGGATTCGGATAGGACGTAGTGCAAAACCGCTCTTACTCCTCTCTGAAATTTGTACCTACAATACTCTGTTCGCACATTATGCACTGGTTGCTAATTTGTCTCTGTGTCGCATGTACCTGTTGTAAAATGCACTGATTCTGTCTACAGCCCGACGATTGACCCTGCCCACCTTGGACCCACGATAAGGTTACTTGTTCTTTATGTGTTTGACTAACACCATTAACTAAATAACGATGAATTAACTATAATAGTAGATAAGTTAGTTTAACATTTGTTAACCAAACTAATTATTAACGAGACTAATAAATAAATAAGATCACAGTGCTTACTAGTACTTATGTCGTTTTGAGATAGTAGGTAAATATTTTAGACCATAAACTCTATGCAAAAAATCACGTCAATTCCCGTTGCTAACTGAAATAGGTATCAAAGAGATTTAAGACATTGTCAAGTAAATAATTTAATGTCTTTGTGAAATATAAACAAAGTCCAACAAACATACTTTCGCATTTATGTTTATTGTACCTATAACAAAATAAAGTAAGGTATAGTTTATCTAACCTAATTTTATGCACCATTGGTTTAAATAAGGTTTCAGAAAAAAATACTAGGTACAATTATTTTATAGGCTTTAAACCTACATTAATTTTATCGTGGCACGTCTAAACGTCACACAAAATAAATTATGTAGTGATTTAGTAATATTGCTACAGCTAAAAAATCCGCTCTGTGAAAATGATTGCATGTGAGGAAAAATTGTGTTCATACATCACTCACTCTGTTTAAACAGCCCTTTTTACCTCCAGACTATTTTCATATCATAAATATTTAATGCTTACGTATGAATCCTTTAAGTGGGAAGCGCCAGCCCACGAAATTCTAATTTTCTTATGTCTTCTTTACAATTTGCAGCTGAGTGGTCAGGTTGTATGCTGAACAAAATATGATTCGTGTCCGTAACAAGTATGTATTTACAGAATTATGTTAGTTAAAATCATCCATATAGCCCTCTCATTTATATCCAATTGATTTATATTACATGAAATAGTCCTTCAATATAGGATTATATGAACTTCGAGGGTAGTATTGATGATTTTAATGGTTATAATTCTGTAAATACATACTTATTACGGTCGCGAATCATATTTTGTTCAACATAAAAGGCTAGGCAGATGATGTTGATGGTAGGTACAATCTGACACTGACCTGCAAATTAAAAAAAACAAACGTAAGAAAATTTTAATTTCGCGGGGTACCCTGTCGCTTCCCCCTTAACTGAGGGTGTGAATACCTTATTATGTACAACTGAGCCCTCAAAAAAAAATTATGTGAATTTTCACTGTATGATACGGTAACTACTCTCACGTTTTGAGAAGTTCAGTAGGTACTAGTCTACGTGTGTTATTTGGTATTCGCTCTTGGAAAAGTGAAATAGTTAAGACATTTTTCAGTGTCGTATGGGCACATTTACTACCACGTACGTTCCTATATTAAAAGGCTGAATAATGGAGTCCGGGCGACAAACTCCGAACATGTCTGTACCTACAATGTGACGGGTTTTAATATGATCTGAAAATATCGAGATATATTGGCACCTCCTTATCATTGAGTGGCGTTTATTTTTGAAGTGAAAACTTCTTTAGCGGCGTTGTGCACTTTTGTTGTGATGGGTGAAAATGCTAAGCTCGCGTCAGGACACGCGGCCACGTCTCTGATCGAAAACTCGTGAGACGGAGGGAGCGTAGACCGCATTCCAAAATATCAAAAATGATGTTAATATTCAAGTTTTCACTTCTCCTGGAGTGCAACCCGTTTTTTTTTACCTGTTTTGTCCCACTGCCGGCAAATGTCTTTGCCACCATTTTTCCACCCATCATTGTGTATTTTTTCTCCGGCCGATCTCCCATTTACGCCTCTAATTTATCACGCTAGCGTTTCCTAGGCCTCCTTCGGCGACGACGTCCGTTTTCTGGCACCCACTGCGTGACGACTGTGGCCATCTGTCCTTAATATTGTATTCAGTCATTGTCTGATTAGAAAATGTCGAATCCATCTAGTTGATTTTTTAATAATATGACGTGCAAAATTAAAGTGATTCCGGTATCCTATATGCAGAAGCAATTTCATTTCATAATATTGCAGTCTCTTATTGACCATCTGTAAATTATTGTAGAAGTATTGACACAAGAAAGAACGGAAATCGAATATCTGTGTACAAAATCACAAACCGTCCCTTTTTTCCGCAGTAACGTACCAAAAAAAAAATGTATATAAGTAGTTTATCAGCCATCTTGTTACCATAACACAAGCATTAGGTTGCTTAGCTTGGGACAAATGGTGCTGTGTGAAATGTCCAGGGATATTATTATTATTATATTATTATTAAAAAGGTACGTTACTACTTACATGGTAACAGACATACCAAATATCGACATGCTTTAAATGTGACTATACTATGATAAAGGTTACATCTAGTTATATGCTATTAAAACACTGACATATTTTGATCTAGCTTCTGTTCGGGACTTTGTCCGCATGAAATGTCCTGTTTTAACATAAAATAGATATTTCCTATGACACTCGGCAATACAGCGGCTGTAGCAGTGGTAAAAGAATATAAGAATCAGATCAGTAGTTCTGGAGATTACCCCCTATATACAAACTCACAAATTTTACCTCTTTATAATATTAGTAGGTACTTATAAGTACCCCCAAACTTGAACGCTACAAAACACGCTCTAAATCAATTGATGTCAACAACACGTGTTTCCACTCGTAATTACAAGCGCTAAGATTCCCCAGGGAATTTCGTTTGAACGATTTTAGAGTTGTAAATGAACAAACTTGACTCCGTCTGAAGGATCACACACGCATAAGCACTGTACCTGTTCGGCAACTCCTCATCTCATCAGCTCGTCATCAACCAGACGTAAGCACGGAACTGGATCGGTTAGCACTTCGCCATGACGATGTCGCGCTGCTTGACAGGGTTTTGCTTATGGTTTGGTGAAGGGAGCGATGATCCTATATAAGCGAGGCGTCATCGACGCACCTCGACGTAATCTGCGTTTATCAGCGAGACGATGCCGAGGCGATGCCGTTACGATGCTTATAAGTGAACGTAGCAGTGAGGAGTTTCATAGAGAGAATACTAATAAGTTGGAGTTGAGGTGATGCTGATCTGCTGCAGTGCTTATATTTTGTGTGCTATATAATATGTACCTTTAATTTGCTTTACAACTCCCGTTGGAATAACTAGAAACAAGCGAATGTCGCGCGGTAAATTTTCCAGGAAAAGTGAATGTGGAAAGTTAAATGCATGATAAACTTGTAGTAGGTGTGTGTATGTCGCAGCCAACAGCTGTTAACTGAGAGGCTAATAAGCTAGTTACTAGTTTATTTTGCCATTCAGTTAACAGCCTAGCCTTTTTACTAAACGGCGCCGTTCATGTAGCAGCCTCACTGATATTCATTATAGGTTAGGTTGGAACTGTTCACTAAGCCAGGGCACCCCGACCAAATGAGTTAGGTGAGAACCAAGCGCGCAAGCTGAGCGAGCGAAGCGGGCGGTTCCGCGGCAGCGGTCGGCGAGCGCTCCTTCCAAATGCTGTTAACTAAAATGCTAATTAAGCTAGTATGCTACGACATGTACATGATATTAAAATAAATAAATTGGAGAAATGGTACTGGTTCTGTACAAAAGTTTTCTTGTATGGGTTGTGCATACCCATACATATTTTACTTGTGTGAACATTGCCTATTTATTCTTAAGAATCGCGAAATATGCATGTTTTTCTAACTAAGTACCTATCGACAAAAAAAAATCTCTTTACTCTACATAATTATAATACGTACTAGTCTAACACCTGTAGCAGAATGCATGCAAATTACTTTTTATTTATTTACCAACGTATTAACTGACATATGCCGCTTCGTCAAACATGAAACCAATGACTAAAATCCTTCTTATTGAATAGTTTCAGCAACCCACCACCGCCATTAGGATCTGGAGCGGACCCGGCCGCACAGACATGTGGTCTTTCGCCTCCATTCTGTGCCAAGTCTCGGTACAGGGCTATCGATGGCTCATGCAACAACCTCCAGAGACCAGCGTGGGGAATGCCCCAGACGCCTTACGGACGGTTGGCACCCTATAATTATGCTGATGGTAAGTACAACTTATTTTGGCTGGTTACTGTAATAGATAGTCAATTATTTTTGTAAACGGGTCTGTTATTTCTGACCTTTCTACAGTACCCGGCAGAAAAAGTTTCTCATTGTGGAGCTGATGAGTTTAAAAAAACTGTTTTTTTTTGTGTAAATTTCACTGAAATGTTGGATATCGTAATGTAATCTAAACACTTTTTCAAGATAAAAATTATTTACTCCACTCGTACATCAAGTAACTACGCCATGAGCGGTCGTTGACCCCACAAAAATATCATTAAATCATTGTATTTTGTTTTTTCATGTTTAGACATCCATACCCATCATTTCCACGGAGTTTCGCTAGCTTATTTAATTTACATATAACCCTGTACAGTATTATAATTTCTGTAAAATTCAGTTGAGACAGGTAAAGATTAATTGTTTCCACCGAGAAATGTACCCGGACCCAGACAATCACAAAAATATTGTGACAAGAAAATAGGCTCGCTATGCGAGTGTATATTCAACGTCGGCTCAATGTAACAAATGATTTACGAATGCACTAGAACGGCTCCGGGTCGGTGCTCGGTTTATGCAAATATCTAAAATGCCCACGTTTCAGGCATTTGCATGCCATTTCACTCGTCATTGATGTACGTAGCTGCATTATAGATGTTTGCCCACTTAATCTACAAATTGAGTGCAGGAGCCATTTTAAAGAGGATTGTGTCTTGAATTGTTTAGGATCTTTGGGAGACTAGTGCCATATTTTATTGGATTTTTAAGTGTGCTCCCAAATTCTTTAGCCATTTGATTGTCTGCATCAATTTAATATAGGACATTTTGTTTGCACTCTGGACAAATATTCTCGTTTAAATCATTTCATTGCTTTGTCCCGGTCTGCCAATATTTAAGCCTCGAATACTAGCTTCGAGGCTTAAGCTATTAGTAGGATCGTATGGCTATTTAATATACATTTTTTTGTTTACAATCCTACTAATTTATAAACGCGAAAGTTTGGATGGATAGATGGATTTTTGTTACTCTTTCACGACAAAACAACTGAACGGATTTGGATAAAATTTGGCACACAGATAGTGTATAACCAGATTTAATACATAGGATACTTTTTATCCCGATATTCCCACGGAATCGAAACTTGTGCGGGTGAAACTGCGGGGCGCAGCTAGTATAGAATATAAATATGTCATATCGTGTAATAAATCAGTGATAAAATTTTGAAGAGAAATGTGTTTAATAACGACAAAAAGTACCATTCGTTTATAACTGTATTTGAAGTTGAGATAGTTGAAACCGTTTATCACAGCATTTTTGCTTTGTTAAACAATTTTCAAGCTGCAGAAACAAAGGAATTTTCTAATAAACGCAACCTTTTTCTACTCTAACGTAATGTCAGATTACATAAATAATATTTACCCATAGATTCACCATGGATTTTTGTAGTCGGCACACGCAATCAAAATTACACGAGCGTAGATAATACGCGCGTATCAAAATTTTTCGTATTATGGACGGTTCGCAGCCCGTATAGTTACGCGTACTACGCGCGTAGCCTGCGTGCGTAGGAATAGATAAGCGTAGCACACATGATCCAAAAAGTGTTTAATTTAAAGGAAAAACTTAGTTATGTGTGCATTTTTACTGTTGGATAATAAATTCAGGAATAATAATAAATTCTCAAGATACTGTAGTAGTCTTTTCCCAACTATGTTGGGGTCGGCTTCTAGTCTAACCGGATGCAGCTGAATATAATAACAATAATAATAATAAAATTATATAAATATTAATATTATATTATTTAACATCGACCGACTGCCTATCTGACCTCCTCAACCCAGTGACTGGGTAATACCATACTCCTTGGTAAGACTGGTTATTAGAGTTTCGGGCTTCTGACCACCCCGTAACGACTGTCAAAGATCCACGAATGACAGCCGGGACTCGTTAGTCCCGGCTGTAAGCCGTAAGCCGTTGCTTAACATGCTTTCCGACGCACGGAGGGGTCTTGGTATGAAAAATGGTCACCCATTCATGGACCAACCGCGGCAAGAGTAGCTAAACCTGATCGATCGAACCGTGAGGCTGTTATTACTTAGCCACAAGCCCCTACTGACTGCAATTCTATCAACCATTTTATTCCGTATTTATCTCAGCATTGTAAGTCCCTGCCCTCCACAATCAATCATTTCCGCTGGTTCCATTTCTAATAAGATAACTTCCTTCTATTTATCATTTACTTTCAGTCGAAGGGGATTGCCGCAATTTCCGTTTAGTTGGCGACGTTTTGATGAATGGTTGTGATGCTTAGCAATTAATGTATTGCGCGTATATGTATAGCGATATGTTAATTTAGCGCTAATGGTACAGGCTATGAACAGCGTGAATCCCTACATCCCAGATTTATGGGGGTGAGGTATTCCCATAACGTAGCAAGTGGAGCGAGATGAGATGGATTAGATTGCAGATATTTCTGACGCTTTTGGAGATACGTAAGAAGCTCGATTCCTAATTCTAATTCGAATGTTTTGTTTTGTTTATCTGCAAATAGGAGAGCGATATAGTTTCATGATTAATAATAATAATTTATCATTTATTCTCTCTACACAAAGCTGTCTTAAAGTGTACAATTCATCGTGTATTGCATCATCTTTTAAAAACGTTTAGCCGTGACAAGTTTTACAGATTTATATGCAAAGGATCAGTCGTGAGGCCGATAGCAGTTACGACTGGTAAAACAAAATAAAACACCCTAGGAATATGAGAATGAGAGAAAACCCAATAAATTTTAAATCCCTTTCCTACGGTAGTATAAGTTTTATTTTCATGAGATTTCATAAAGCTTTCGTTTCCAGGTGTAAGCGCCATGACCCTATCAGTCTCCGGCCGTCCACTCCCGAACGCTCGGGACATCAGTCTTCGGCTGTTCCCCGACCGACAACTAGTCGACCCTATTTGGAACCTCAACACACAACAGTGGGGACAAATTGTAACCCACGACATGTCACTCACAGCCGGCGTAGTACAGTCCCGTAAGTTGTTACATTAATTTCTTAGAAGTTTTGTTTCGTAGGGAGAAAAACTTTCGTTTGTTATTTTGTTACCATTTTGTACACTTGACGAAAGACTTTGGTATGCAGGCGAGGAAGAAGCACATGTGTACTGCACATACCTACCTACATTGCTTCCAATATACCTATAGGCGCAGGCAATGTTCCTTCAAGGCATAAAATTACAGGGACGTATAATTCCAGGGTGATCAATTTCACCTACCTCGCCTACGTCTCATTTGTTATCAATTAGTAACATTTTTTTTTGGTATTATTTTAGTGTCAATAAAGCTGTCTATGCAATTTATTTCTACATATTTTTTTACTATTAGTAGAATATTCATTCTCATTGCTTTGTACAGTTAAATACAAATCCCAACGACAGGTTTATTTACGACTTGATTTCTCATCACTTGCACAAAATGCGTTTAAAGTGCCCACAGTCCGGCCCTTGAAGGAAATGCGTTCCTGACACCTGTCAGTTTCACACAAACAAATACGTGTTTAACGTCTTTGATCTTTATTAGCTACTAGAATCGTCGCACTGACGGATGTCAGGAAAGCATTTTCTCGACGGCCGCACTGTAATTGTCTATGTGCCCGCACACTTATCTCTTTTGTTGACTGTACATTTGGGCGTACAAAACGGGTAGGTGCCGATTTACCCTAGGATTATAAGATATCGTTCCAACAGTGTTTCTTGCCGAGAACTTTTGTGACATTAGTAAACGTTTCTGAACTAATAATAAACTGTATGAAATAAATAATAAACGTAGTGGAACTTTTTGTGGATTTTTTTGTCATTCATGTATTGAGAAGAAAATACAATGGCTCTTACCATTTTTCTTCTATGTTTGTTTAAGAGATCTTAATCTCTATTCAGTTAAATTTGTTGTCGAATATTAAGGAAACTTATAACTGGAAGATGTTATTCCGGCCAAGCAATCACAATAAGTAGCTAACCTAAGATTTTACCGCAGATTTTTTGATCGAAGACATCGTCAATCTTTCAGAATATTATGAATACAGGGTGACAGGGAAATCGACACGCAACCTGTTGTCATGGATTCAGTACATACCTAATACTCAGCTTGCATTGAAATTTTTTGAATGCTATTAAAAAAAATGCTGTTCCATATATTTTGACCGCGTAGGTATTGCATTTTTCTTTAAAACAGCAGATTTTTTTCTAAACTGACGAAAAATTTCTACACTAGAGGGCAGAATCATGTGTTGAATCCATGTCTAGAGTTTGCGCTTCTGTCCCTGTTAAACTTTTTGTTAACGCCCCATTCATACTCGTATATAAGTTTACCCTATAGGTATACATAATATGTATGGGGCTAAATTTGAAAAGAAGTCCTCTATATGAATTTGGAGAACTAAAATAACTAGACCAAACCAGTAGACCTCTCAAATATTTAATCTTCTTCACTAATTATAATAATTGTTGTTTTTCTACAGCCTTTGCTACTGAAGCTGAGAGTAAGTTTAATGTGTGTGTAAATGTGTTACTAAAAATGTCATCTTTTTGTTTCAATTTCATCAGTCCTTAACATTACCTATGTGTGTCACAATTTTATTTAGAGTGTCCTCTAAAAGTTATGTGACATTTTTTCACTTATCTGTGATGCCAAATTATGACTTAAAATAAAATTATTTATTTTTTATATTAGTTCATAGGTGTAGTCAATAAAAACGTTATAGGTCAAACATTTGAAACTAGAATTTGAAATCATAATCATCATCTCAGTTGAAGTGGAAAAATGTCAGCTAACTTTAGGAGGGTGCTGTAAGTACTTATTAACACTACTATGTATGTGATCACCGTTGCTTGACTTTTAGAATGTCATAGCTCATAATTGGCTTATGTAAAAGCCTGAGGCTATGTATAGATTGTGTGTGAAGATTTGCAATAATAAGTTTGACTAAACTTGAATAAATAAGTAAATCATCCAGTCAAGGGTTTACGCCGTACCAACATTGGTAAACAAATATGTAGATCATTGTAGTTTTATATTCTCAAAGACTGCAATAACAAAATCATTGTGAAATCGAGGAGCAAAGAAATCGCTACAAAAAATAACCAGGAACTATTGTTACGACTACACTCGGCAGCCAAACCAAAATCAAAGCCGTTCGAATATCGATGAAAATGTTTGGACATTTCCTCGACTTTAAGAGTCAATTTTCTGTATCACTTAAAGCCAGTCTTTCACGATTGACTGCTCAAATAGACGATGTTGACAACGATGGACGCGACTTAATAAAACCTTATCTATTGTAGAGAAAATAGTGGACAATTTCCGGAACGGAAAATGGTTTCACAAAAATATTTCAGACAATTTCCTTTGCCAAAAGAAAGCCAGTTTGTTCAGAGGATTTTCGTTGCCAAAATTCTGTGTGATTTATTTTGTCTTCAAAATAAAATATTTTTCCAAGAGGTTATTTTAGGCGAGAGGCTGCATTAAAATATTTTTTCTGCATTTAAGATAAATGCTTCTTTAAAAGAGGTTCTAACGATTTATGGCGGGTTACCCATTATTATGTTTTACCACTAGTTTAGTATTTTATTTGTGTTTAAAGTGGCGCAGCACCTCATTAAAATTGTAAAGTAACACCAAACGTGCCTGAAGAAAAAGCTTGAAAATCGTACCGATCGATTCAAGCTCTAGCTATTCCCAACACTAGTATAATGTACTTCAATGTATAAATTATTTTCCGCAGATAAAGAATTGGTGACGTGCTGCGACGACAATGGCCGACTGACTCCCGACGTGGCCTCGAACCCTGTGTGTGCGCCCCTGCTGATCCCACCCAATGACCCTGTCCACTCCCCACAAGGGACCCAATGTATGAATTTTGTGAGGACTGGCACAACAAGGGATAGAGGATGCACGGCTCCTAATGCTCCTGCTGAACCGGTAAGGAATAAATAAATAATAAATTAAAGTCCCTTTTCCTATATTCCTGTGTGAATGCATTGTCCTTTTAAAATTGCGCAACGGATTCTGATACGATTTTCACCATCACTTAGACCATTTATTCCGGAAGTTTTATGTTCAAGTACATTAATATTAAGCTCAAACATACTAAAGATATCCCGATGTTTGAGCAAGCTTATAAAAAAAGATCACTTAGGACCAGGTGGGTCATCATTAAAGTTATGGGCACATAAATGTAAAATGGCGGCGGTGCTAACAGACCAGAGTCTGCAAAAAAGCGTTGCTTTATGAATATCTAACAACCTTCAAAAGTTAAGACGCCAATCGGAAGTCAATAATTTTAGATATAGCCCGCATTATCAGCCCATAATGTTCCCACTGCTGGGACACAGGCCTCCTCCGCACGGCCTCAGTGCGGGTTGGTAGATGTCACATGTCTTCGAATCTAGGTAAAACCGGTTTCTTCACGATGTTTCATTTTGGGAGCAGTGGTGATGAAATTATTTACACGAAGTAAAGCGCCTGTCGGGGTTCAAACCTAGGATTTACAACTCATAAGTCGGGAACGTTACCACTGACCACTGCTCTCAAAACATAGATATTGCAATCTATAGGTATTGGATCATTCATTCTTCATCATTCATTTCAAGCTTCATTCATAGTTTCTTTTTCCGTCTGGAATCTTCGTTTCTTTTCCCCTTTTGTGTAATATTATTTTGTTGACGTACAAAAATGGTTGTTACTAGCCACTTACAGTACTCCCGGGAAAATATAGACTGGCCATTTTTTGCTAAGGGTCAGACGGCAAATATTTACTCATTATATAAAGGCCAAAAATAAAATACGCTTTGTATTCTTGTTTGACAGGGCTTAGAATGAGTTCTTATCATGCGCAAAACGTAGTCTCTTCTTGCTAAGCTAGTCTTTTTAGGGTCAGCATCTAATGTAACTAAATTGTGGTCCAATAAAAAGAAAATACGTATAAACTATTGCCCGCGACTTCGCTCGCGACAAGGTCGGAAATTATCTCACGGGGCCGTACTATCGGGATAAAAATATCCTATGACCTAACCAAAGCAATGGTCTACATCTATGCCTTTCATCGAAACCCATTCAGCTGTTAAGGCATGAAAGGTAACAGATAGATACGTTTTGACGGCACGGTTAGCGCAGTGGTTAAGCGATTGACTGCAGCGCTGCGTGTCGCGGGTTCGATTCCCGCACGGAACAAATATTTGTATGACCTACATGTATTTGTTCCGAGTCTGGGTGTTTTTCTATTGGGCTTTTTGTATTATTCATTAAAAAGTCAACGTTGAGTAGGTATTACATTTTTTGAAAATTGCTTTTACTTTATTTAGAGCAAATTCAATAACGTCTCTCTCAATTAAAATTTTATGTCTAGTATTTCACAGACAATTTATTATATTTTGAAGACTCCTTGTATTTACGAGGGCGGAGTGATAATTCTGGTAAAAGATAAACAAGGAGTCAATTTAATTAAATTATTATTATTTATTTTTCAACGTAGTTTCTTTGTAACTCAATGCACTTCATCCAGCGTTTCTCTAGCTTTTCGATCCCTTCCATAAAGTACGACTTAGGTAACCCTTCGGTTTCGTGCATGATCTCTTCGTTGGAGCCAAATCTTTTCCCACCAAGCCATTTTTTTTAAATTCGGATACAGAAAATAGTCGCAAGGGGCTAAATCTGGCGAATACGGTGGGTGAGAAAACAACTCATAGCGCAACTCATGAAGTTTGGCCATGGCAATCGCGCAGGTGTGCACTCGTGGGTTGTCTTGGTGGAAGAGGATTATCTTATTAGCCAAATGACGTGTCGTGTTTCACGTAAAATTTTGTCAAATTAGTCCAATAAATTTGCATAATATGCGCCATTAATAGTTTTATCCTTGTCTAGGTAGCCAATATGGATTACCCCACGTGCGTCCCAAAAAAACTGTAGCCATCACTTTATTGGCCGATAAAACTGCTTTGGCCTTCTTTGGAGCTGGTTCGCTGGTAGCAATCCACTGTTTCAGTTGTTGCTTGGTTTCTGGGTATGGTGGTGGAACCATGTTTCGTCTACTGTTATAAAACAATGCAAAAATTCGGTTTTATCCCGCTGAAACAGCGCCAAACGCATGCTTGTGACCACTTCGGGGTCACAAGCATGTGTTTTTGATCAACAGTCAAACGCGGCACCCATCGCGCGGATCGCTTCTTCATATCTAAATGTTGGTGTAAGATATTGCGAAAACGTTCGTCTGAGATTCCTACTATCTCGACTATCTCCCTCACTTTTACTCTTCGGTCGTTCAACACTATATCGTGGATTTTAGCGATCATCTCTAGAGTAGTGACCTCAACTGGGCGTCCTGGACGCACAGCATCACTTGTGCTTGTACGACCACACCGAAAATCATCATCATTGAACCACTTATGAATAATTTTAATCGACGGAGCAGTCGCAATAATATTTATCAAGTTTTTGTTTCGTTTCCGATAGAGTTTATTTGCGCAAAAAATAATGTTGCAAAAACGTCTTCAGTTGTTTTTCTTTAATGGCCGTCAAAAAAAAAAAGTGGCTGAAAATAGTCCTTCAAAAGACTTGTGAACAAGGAGGTTCCATGCAATTTGCGATAATTTTATTCCAAAATAGATTTTTACCAGACTTATCACTCCGCCCTCGTATAATAACACGGGCTGTATGACAGGGCTTTCAAGGTCCGTGGCATACCTATTGCGGCTATTTTGTTTTTTTCTTGAAATGGCGGCAATG
Organism: Apamea crenata; assembly: GCA_949629185.1. Lineage (NCBI taxonomy): Eukaryota > Metazoa > Arthropoda > Insecta > Lepidoptera > Noctuidae > Apamea > Apamea crenata. The sequence goes on along the minus strand of OX451363.1, from coordinate 9,810,492 downwards.
CTTAAATAAATCGATAGCTGTCATCAATGCAAACAGAAAACATAATCCAAGACCAAACCCCGTAAATTGTCACGGTTCCGAGATATTAACGTTTGAAGTTGATTACGTGACATTAACATTGTTGAACTTTGTTATATCTTGTTGCAGAGATGTTTGAAGTAATCACTCTGAATGTTTAAAGATTCAAGCATCTATGCAACAAGACGTATGCCAGGCTTCCATATCTTCAATAGCCTTTATAGAATACTAGCTTTTGCCCGTGACTTCGTCCGCATGAAGCAACTTTATCAGTAGAGCCAAATTGTTTATTATAGGGCCAACCGGGCGATGGCGAGCGAGCGCCTGAGTTAGTTCGATGAAATGAAGTAGCAAATAGGCGTCTTGAACGAACTTCTCGACCGATTACAGTACGAGGAATCAGGAAGCACAAACTGTTCACAAGATCAGTACAATCAAATCTATTACGGCATATACCAAACAGAGTCAACATTTCAAGTAGGGTGCGACGGGATTGCAGGGTCATGAGGTTATATTTTTCAAGCAAAAATTGATATGACATTTTGGTACTTGCGTTGAACTAACTCAATGATCTCAACGTACTTTTTGTAATAAGGGTTCCAGATAGGTACTGTATATTCAAGTTGGGGCCGTATTATTGTTTTGTGCAAGTAGGTAAAAGGCCGATGAAATTTTCTAGACGCTCTCATTACGAAACCAAATATTTATAAGCTTTATTGACTATGTTGTCTACATGGGTGTCAAGATGGAGCTTTGAGTCAAGATTTACGCCTAGGTCACGGAGGGATGAAACCTTGTTTAGGGCAGTGTTTCCAAGAAATAATTGAAATTTGTCACATGTTTTTTCTTAGTAGTGGTAATGCTGTAACATTTAGATAGACTTGGGTGAAGCTTATTGACACTGCAGTATTCCGAGAAGCAGTCAAGATCCTTCTGAAAATCTAAACAGTCGGTTTGAACAGCAACACACCATGTATGAGTTTGCGTTAATCCAGTTAAGTTCAGGTAGGTTAAAGTCGCCCGTTAAAAATAGGATATGCAATTTATATTATATTATTTTAATTATTGTAGGTAAATGTGGGGACTATGTGGGTAATTGTTTTTTTTCTCAGTTAACTTTGGTGATGGTCTAGCAGTTTGAGTATGCGGCCTACCCAAATGTCATTTCTTTGGTATGTTCCTCGAATCGTAGAGCTCCTCAAGTTCTGAGTTGACCTGTGACTTCTAAGTTTGTTTTAGCCATTCTTCTCAGAGTAGTCGGATAGGAAACCGACCTTATCTAGTTTTTTTTAAAACATGATTGATGTGTAAAAGTGATCGCAAACCTACTTACAGAACTAAAATCATTCATTCAAGGCTAAAACGTAAAAAAAAACTTTTTAAGGATGTCTATTGTTTCAGTTCCAACCACCATTTATCAAAGTTTTTTTTTATTTGAAAAGGTCCCCAAAGATACATACGCCATCTCAATTTTGGCTCTCAGATGACAGTATAAAATATCAATGTAAGGAGAGCGTTTATTCGGAATGGCCCTCCGCTCTACGCTTGAAAACTTTTACAAATAAGTAAGCTAAGTTGAACATTACTTGACCTGGGTATTGGATTCCGAAACTTGGAAATACCTGCTACTTAAACGGACTTTTATTTCGGTATTTGAGAACAAATAAGCCAATTTGGCTTCAACTTGTAAGCGGACTTATCTACTAACAACAAAACTAGGATTAGTCTGCTGAATCTGGAGTGATGCTCTCTAAACGAGATCGTGAGAAGGTGTGCTAATGATTCAAAAACAAATGAGTGCGAATCTTCTTGAATTTGTACAGTCACTTGAGTGCGCCTCGAATATAATAGTACTGAATAAGGCCCCGTTCACACCAAACGTATTGTGAGCCGACGACTGTGAGTGAGGGTTACGCAGTTTATGTTTTTTCCATACATATTCAACTTACCTGTCACTGATGGGGCTCACAGTAAGCCTGCTCCCAATCGGCGGCTGACTATACCTACTTTTGGTGCGAACGAGGTCTGACACTACTGATCCAGGTGTCCTATTCCCAAAAGCTCACCAGTAAAATACTTTTTTTTTGTTACTAGATTACAACAGTCACAGCCTACATGGACTTATCGCTGGTCTACGGTAGCAGCCTTGGACAGGCCAACCCGCTCCGAGCTCGTCAAGGTGGCCGCCTGCTGACCAACCTGAGGAGCGGTCGGGAGTGGCCCCCACAAGACCCCAATGTCACCATTACCTGCGAGTCTGCGCAATCTCCCAATGAACCTTGCTACTTGACTGGTAAGTTAAAAGTAGAAACTTTTCTTCCTTACTTCTCAATGTCATTGGATGTCGTAATCAAATGGAATATATTGGATGACGTATCCAATACTGATGCTATTTCTCTGGACGGCAATCCGACACGACCGGACAGAGATTAGGCGAAGGAACAACGGCTTAACGTGTTTTCCGAGGTACGGGGGTATCACATCGCCTGCTTCCAAACTCCGGGTTGGGAGAGTGGGGGAAGAGAGAGTGCACCTGCGTCTGCGCATACAGTTTTGCATTATAATATCTCCGAAGGCTGGTCTCCGCTGAGATTGGTCGCCATGGCCGAAATTCGGTCTGGAGGACTTTTATTTATTTCTCTGGAACATGGCCCAGCTTCAATACTTTTTTGAGGTACGCCGCCTTCTTTGTCGACCCTTTTGCGTAGATTATTATTGCACAACACTGGAAACGATTAAGGTAACCACACATGAATATTACAATATAATGCGATACCACTCACCTAAATCATTTTTTGTTGATACTGAGAATAACGTAGCCTCGAAATATTTTTCGGGAAGCTAAGCCAATATTAGGCATAAAATACTGACTATCTAAGCTGAGCGGGTTCTCAATAATCCACTTAAGTATATTGACAGAGTTTAAGGCACTAAGGAAACAGATAATTCTTAGTAAATGCTTACAAAACCAGAAGCCTCTTTGAATACCGATGGGAAGATCCTATTAATGTTTGCTTATAACCCCCTTGGGCAATTACTGTCGAGTAGCGCTGTAGAGTTTGTTCCAATTAAAGTTGGCCTCCCATAAATATAGTACAAGAAGTTTGCAGTACCAGGAAGGGCGTGAATAATAAAGAGAAAAGATTAGATTTTTCGTATGTTTGTTTGTCACGCTTTCACGCTAAAACGGCTGAACTGACCCTGGATCAGGACATATAATACTTTTTGTCCCGATATCCCACGGGGTGGAGACTTATGCGGGTGAAACCACGGGGCGCAGCTAGTCGTACATATATGAACCACTTTCAGGTTGGTAATTATAATACATGAGTGATGTTTGTGTTATTTTCAAATTGTTTCGCACGTGTCACCTCACAGAGAGCGAGTGGCCTTATTGTAGGTACTTGCAGTAAAATTGTGATATCGTGGGAGAATATTGAAGGACTAGCTTCTGCCCGCGGCTTCGCCCGCGTGTATGTCGGAAGTTATCCCACGGGAATGTGCTACCAGGATAAAAAGTATGTGCTTCCCCAGGATGCCATCTACCTCTTTGCCAAATCAGAAGTTCAGTGGTTTAGGCGTGAAAATGTAACATACAGTTTCAAGTTCAAATCCTCCCCTAAAAACCGAATTACCCCTTTTTGCCCCGTCAGGGGTCAATTTTCGACAACTTTACATACTTATTATTAATTATTTTCTGTCGAAAGTATCAATACTGAGTTTCGAATTAATCAGACCGCGCATTCAATTTCTTTCACACAAACTTCAACACCCCTATATCCCCCTCTGAGGGGTAGTTTGAAAAACATATAATGATAAACTTTATTACCTACTTAGGCAAGTATTGTTGCCAAGTTTCAAGTTTATTAACTAAATTAATAAGATTTTTCATATAAACTGTATCCCCGCTTTTCACCCCCACAGGGATGGAATTTTTAAAAATTCATAACTTGACTCAAAGATTATTTTTACCAATTTTATAATTAATCAAGCCATTTATTATAATCCTCCCCTGTAAAATTAACTACCCCTTTTCACCCCGTTAGGGGTAGATTTTCGAAAAAACCCTCATACGTGTTATTATTTATTTTTATTTAGTCTTAAGTACACACACAGTACACTGAGTTTCGAGTTAATCGGACCGCGCGTTCAAATTCTTCCACACAAACTTTAATACCCCTATATCCCCTTTGAGGGGTAGTTTTGAAAAACTAACAATGATAAACTTTATTGCTTACTTATAATATAATCTTGGAAATTGGCATGAATACTCGCGGTATTCATGCCAATTTCCAAGATTATTAACCTAACGAATAAGATTTTTCATATAAACTGCATCCCCGCTTTTCACCCCCACAGGGGTGGAATTTTGATAAATCATGTGGGATATGTTCATAACTTGACTCGAAGATTATTTATACCAATTTTCGAGTTAATCAAGCCACGCTGTAAAATCCTCCCCTATAAAATTGACTACCCCTTTTCAGGCCGTCAGGGGTAGATTTTCGAAAAACCCTGATACACATTATTTTTTCCCTTCAATTTTAGATATAAATGCTGAGTTTCGAGTAAATCGGACCGCGCGCTAAAATTCTTCCATACAAACTTTGAAACCCCCCAATCCCCTTTAAGGGGGTAGTTTATAAAAACAAAAAATGCCAAACTTCATAATTTACTTAGATAAGTATTCGTGACAAGTTTCAAGTTTATTAACTCAAGGAATAAGATTTTTCATACAAACAAAATCCCCCCATTTCACCCTCTTAGGGGTGGAATTTCGAAAAACCCCTTCTTAGTGGATACCTACTCTTCACGAAGAATACACCCTCCAAATTTCATGTCTCTAGGACCAGCGGTTTAGGCTGTGCGTTGATGTCTCAGTCAGTCAGTCAGGACTTTGAATTTTATATATATAGATAGATACAATAAATTGGTTTATTTTTAGCTGGATTTTTAAGATAAACTCAAGAAAAGTTAGTACTATAATTTTATTTCGTGCCTTCTTATACAGCACGATTTGGTGCCAATTTTTCCAGTTGTTTGATCATCGTCATCATCTGCCTAGCCTTTTCCCAACTATGTTGGGGTCGGCTTCCAGTCTAACCGAATACAGCTGAATACATGAAGCGATTCCCTATCTGACCTTCACAACCCAGTTACTGGGTAATACGGTACTCACCCCTTGGTAAGACTGGTTGTCAGACTTTCGGGCTTCTGAAGACCCGTTACGACGGCGAAAGATCCACGATTGACAGCCGGGACTAACGGCGTAACGTGCTCTCTGAGGTACACACGGCTACACATCAAGCTATACATTTCCGGTTTTAGCTGACCTTGCATTGTATAGGTTTTTCGTACAATTAGAAGTCAGCTTATACTGGTTATTTATAGCTTGATGTGTAGCCGTGTGTACTTATACGTATGTAAAGATGGTCACCTGATATATATTATTTAGTAATACAAATACGTCAAATTCGCTATGCACAGTTTATAAGACCATGACCACCGTAATACCTTCAGTAATTTTATCCTGAAAGTCTTAAACGGATTGAAAAACGACCCAATTTTTCTAACAAAACATTACGAATAACGAATACCAATTTGATCGCTGAGGATTTTACGACAGTCGTCTTGACTTTTTTCAGCGAAAAGCAGAATATATATATTATATTTAATATTTGCGCATTTGTTAGTGGGATTCCTAATAAAATACGCGAAAATTTTATGAAAAGTGATCGTATTTTTGTATCTCAAAGGTGGAGATTTGGCAGATGTTATTTACCAAATAACATTACTAAGCCTGAATAATATTTCTGAAAAAATATCTGGAACCTTCGTTTGTAATAAAATAATCTTAATTTACAGTTGTATAGGTACTTACTTCCGAGTTCGCGACCCTATTCAAGCAAGATTAAATGCCAACCACAACCATCTTAGCACAAAAAAGGCCAAGTGTTTGTCGGACTCGCACACAAAGGGTTCCGTACCACAAGACAAATCACGTTTTTTCTATGGTGTAATAAAATAAAGTTAAAAATTAAAGAGGCCCTCTTTAATTTTTAACTTTATTTTATTTTTAGTATTTGTTATAGCGTCAAAAGAAATCACATACACACTCTGTATTAGTAGGTATGATGAGCTATTCTGTGACTCTGTGAAAATTTCACCTGTCTACCTCATATCATGAGATACAGCCCGCTGATAGACAGACGGACGGACGGACGGATGAACGGACTGCGAAGGCTTCGTAATAGGGTCTCGTTGGCACCCTTTGGGTACGGAACCCTTACAAGGGCAATATAATAATATAATAATATCCCTGGACATTGGACACAGCACCATTTGTCCCAAGCTAAGCAACCTAATGCTTGTGTTATGGTAACAAGATGGCTGATAAACTACTTATATACAATTTTTTTTTTTTTGTAAATACATACATATTATAGATAGAATGCAATGATTTACTTATTGAATTTAAAATATTATTTTTTCTAACAGGTGACATCCGTGTGAACCAGAACCCTCAGCTCACGGTCCTGCAAGTGATCCTGATGCGTGAACACAACCGCATCGCCGACGAGCTGGCTGAACTCAACCCTCATTGGAATGACGAGACTATCTACCAGGAAGCGAGACGTATCCACATCGCTGAGATACAACACATCAACTATTATGAATATCTCCCAATTCTATTAGGTAAGCATCTTTTAACTCTAGATTTGTTCAATAATCTGGTGGTAATAGCTACTTTAGTTGGATACTCTTGCTTTTTTATATGTTACTTCCCACGTATCTAATTTTTTTTTCTGTATCTGTCCATGACGTCACAGTGGGCCCTATCAGAATAACAGCGATACGACACTTATTTTTAAATGCCGCAACAACAAGGCTTTTTGGTCTCGTACAAGCTCCTTATTTTTTAGTTGTTTAATTTAGTTTGTGCGATTCCCGATAAATACTTTTTCTTTCTTTAATTGGTGAAAGCTTGTAAATAATAACTGTAGGCGTTAGATAATTGTAATTACCTTGATATTAGACTGCAAGCTTTCTTAATAACAAATACTTTTAAGTGTGTCCGCTTTTTTTTGTCGATTTCTCGTGTCGGTGCCTGCTAAAAAAGGACCATTCAAAATCTGCCTGTTCTTCATCTTACAATAAGGGTGTTTGAATTGATCCATGGGGGCCTATTGCGTTAATCGTCACGCCAGTCAAAGGGATCATCAGTCATCAATCAATCCATTAATAACGTCTTTATTACGCCAACGCAATAAGAACGGATCTTCTATTGGCAAAATAACTTGCCGGAAAACTTACGAACATTAGGTATATAGGGTTTTGCGTCTAAAAATATACACAAAAGGGAAAATCGCCATCGTAACCTTGGCCAACTTTTTGTGATAAGTGTGAAGAAAAATTTCATAATATTTGTTTAGTTTTTAGGCTTTACACCACTTTTTTTTTGGTTGCTCTTCTACATGGCAATCTGTTCCAGGAACAATAAGCCACTTTTCTGGCTGACAAAGATCTGTTAGAATGTTATCGCCATAAAGTTTTGAGATTTTTTTTTCCAAAATACTCTCTCTATGTCTCATTGTGGGAATCTTTTCGTATACCACTTTGATAATATTTTGCTAGATTTTTCCTGTAAGGTTAGGTTATCCATCGCGTCTTTATACTGACTCAATACGCAGCTTATATTGGGAACAAATGAAACAACGCGTGTGCGTTAACGCGACGTTTCCGCTCCTTAAACGCAATGCACACTATCGTGGCTGACTCCTCGCTGAACTTAAGCTCAATGGAAAGGCATCTAATTTGCCACATGACAGATTTAGGTACATATTAATCTGAGAGGATAACAACCCTTTCAAATGCAGAGTATTACGACCTTTATTTAATTTGATTATTTTCACATCCAGGCTATGATAACATGGTGAAGAACAAGCTGATCTACCCGGATGCTTATGGCTACGTGAACGACTACAATCCCGGAGTGGACCCTTCAATACTTGACGAGCATGCCACAGCGGCCTTCAGACACTTCCACACCTTGATCAGGGGTTACTTGAAGTACGTATTGCAGCCACAAATATAAACTGTCTCCTTGCTTCTGTGCATTCTTAACCACGAATCCTAAAGGCACAGCAGTTTAGTTTGCTACAAGTAATGATCATTATCATCTGCCGAGCCTTTTCCCAACTATGTTAGGGTCGGCTTCCAGTCTAACCGGATACAGCTGAATACAAGTAGGTATTTTACATGAAGCGACTGCCTATCTGACCTCCACAACCTAGTTACTGGATAATACGATACCCACTTGGTTAGACTGGTTGTCAGACTTTCGGGCTTCTAACCGTATCAACCGCCAAAGATCTACGAGGAGGGGTCTTTATATGTAAAGATGGTCACCTTTTTGCGCAACAACCGTGGTAAGCGTAATTTAACCTTCGACCGATCCGTGTGGTTGTTATTACTGAGCTGCAAGCTAAGCTAAGTTAGTAATCCTACTTAAATTATAAACGTGAAAGCTTGAATTGATGGATGGATGTCTGCTACTCTTTCACGCCAAAACTACTGAACAGATTTGGATGAAATTTGGCACACAGATGGTTTATAACTAGGATTATCATATAAGATACTTTTTATCCCGATATTCCTATGGGATTGAACCTTTCGGGTGAAACCGCGGGGCGCAGCCAGTGATATTATAAGTATAAAGGCCGGCCAGCCCAACATTCGATCTTTAAAAACGGTACAATATTTCATTATTAGAAGACACGTGGAAGTAGGACGGGGCATGTCGAATTACGAAATACCGGGACATTGACAAGAGACAAGCTGAAGAAAATTCGGCTAATTAGCCAAGTTTTAACGTGTCACTTCCGGAGCGTGTATAACATATTATTATCTACTCCTATATTAGACACTACTGTTAATACTCTTTACTTACCATTCACTATCCTAATTTTTTTTTTTAATATCATTTTATTATTATTTATCATTAGTTTTAACAATATCACTGGCTAGGGACTGATATGGGGCGTTGTTTTTAAACATTTGTCAAATGGGGAAGGTCGGCCAAAGCTAATTATAGATGCCGTGACCATAGCTAGGTCCCTACGGCCTACCAATAAAGTTTTTTTGGAGTGAAAACTTCTTTAGCGGCGTTGTGCACTTTTGTTGTGATGGTTAAAAAATGTTAAACTCGCGTCAGGACACGTGACCTGATCGAAAATTCGTAAGATGGAGCTTGCGTCAGGACACGTGACCTGATCTAAAATTCGTAAGACGGAGCTCGCGTCAGGACACGTGACCTGATCGAAAATTCGTAAGACGGAAGGAGAGTAGACTGCATTCCAAAATATCAAAAATACACAACGTTAATATTCAAGTTTTCACTTCTGCCGGCACTCCCGGAGTGCAACCCGTTTTTTTTTTAATTGCTTCTGTAATTACGGCATTCAACCGGTTAAACTTTAGTTGTCCAGTTTCTAAACTGAACGCTAATGTTTTTCACCTTCTCAATGAATTCGACACTACAATATGGTCATCATAATATATTATAACAGTAGTGGCTGTCATTAGGGTCAACACTGTTCTATATCAATTCATAATGTTTTACTAAATTGGCTCTAGTGCAATCATGCCATACATTTATTGACTATAAATATTAATGAGATCGGAAATTGCACTTACGATCCCATTTGGGTTTATTATGTAGGATTAACTTAACACGATACGAGTATTACCGTATTTTTATATGCCATGGTTGTTGTCTATCTCTAATGACCATGTAGAGCCTTCTCCAGGACAAAACCGAATTTTGTAAGTATCTACTTTATGCGTGAGAAAATAAAATCTATTTTTATTTTATTTTGCACAGACTTATTGCAGAGAACCGTCGAGTAGCTGGCACCGTGCGTATGAGCGACTGGTTCAACAGACCTCTACTGCTAGAACTTGATAACGCCTTTGATCACTTGGCGAGAGGACTCGCAACGCAGGAACAAGACTTCAGCGACCAGTACTGGGACTCGGAAATTACCCAATTCCTTTTCAAGTAAGCCATTCCTTCTTTGAAAACTAATAAAAACTTTGGGCTTCAAACTAATGCAACGAGAAACTCCGACATTCAATATCGAAAGTACGTCACATCGGACGCAGAGGAGACAAAATTGCTGCTAACTTTCGGAATAACTATTCAAAATAAGCTTCTACAATCAGAAAAGAAGGGTTAACGATGGACGAAATGACGCTGATTTACGACGAAAACAGTCGCCAAAATTGTGCTGAAGTCTTACTGTATGGTATAATTTATTGTCTCATTAATATTAAAACCAATCTGAGACGATATTACGTATCCAAATTGATATGTCTATAAACTTGAAGTTAGACGTTGCTATCACGGATGAACTGTTGATGTCTGTGAATAATGATTAGATTATTCTAATAATGCTTGGTTTGGCAATCAAGGTATTACGACGTCACATCAAAGGCAGTTCAGTGCCTAGATAGTTTTCAGTTGTTTGTGGCAGAATTACTCACAGATAGATGTATAACTGACTTCAAAGTTCCTATTGTCATGTCTTTGACGTCACAATCCCAGGAAGTACTCTCGTAGTCGACGTAATTGTATGCTGATTTGATTCAACTGTTATATCCTATAGAGAGAAGGAAATAGGAAGTTACCGGTTGAAAAAAAGGGATCGTGTTTGTGAGAGAATGGCTCTCTGTTCGCGTAGGTATGTTGTAACTGTTGATGATAACCAATCAAAATGTTTCACCAATAGCCTTTTGATCCGTGTTTGCGTTGTACACCCAAGTAGATCAATTTCATTAAAAGCTATTTATAAACTTACAAAGGCTGTGCTCTTTTAATGCCTGACTGAAGATTGATGTCGGTACGTTATATACAAGGTGGCAGGGTTATCGACGCACAAACTGTAACTATGAATTCAGCAGATGATCCAAGATCCCCTCAAAATTTTTTGTCGGTTATGAAAAAAAAAACTGTTGTTCATACGAAAGTGCAATACCTACGCGGTCATAATGTATGCAACATTTCGGTCCAGAATAATATTCTTATCCGGAATCCATTGTAGCAGGTTGCGCGTCGATGCCCCTGCCAACCTGTACATATATTAGTTGCGCGGTAAACTCTTCTAGCGCGATGCAGGATCTAGCGTGACGTCAGTATTATACGTAGTTCACATGTGGCGATGTAGATGCCGCCACACACTTTTACAACGCCTAATACCTGGATTAAGAAATATTTATGGATTAAACAAAGGGTTTAGTATTTCGTCCTCAATTATATTATCTAGAATTCTATAAGATAACAAAGCAATTTTGCTAAACAATGAAAGCAAGTTTTGAGACCTGAAAAATCTTTGTTATTATTATTATAGTTATCCTAAATCTATTTACCTTAGCAAATTGATTGCACAAGTTTATTAACGAGACTAAGATGCCGAACATTTCAAATTATATTAGGTACTATTAATTGTTTGTCTTGCGCGGATCGTACAATTAGAATTCAAAAGGTCGACTGGATTTCTCGATTATCTCTAGGAAATAATTATGACTTCTAATTTTGAGCTTAAAGCTAATTAAAGATTAAGAAGTTACTTTTAACTTTTCAGTTTGTCTTTGATCGCAGGGTGATATAATTTATTCTAAACCGAAAGATCTAAGTCAAAACCAAATCATTTATTTCCTGCACATAAAAGCCACTTTTGAACGTCAAAATTTACAAAAAAATAGAATTGATTCTAGTCGCCCCTTCCAAAAATATTAAGAACGAATTAAGCGGCCGAAAAGCATTTTAATTGTATCTATACTTAATCCAGATTTTAGTGAATCTAGATGTTAAAATTTCTGCAAAAACATGTGGTTTGATATCTTCATTCAAATGAAAAAATGTTTAATCACGTAAACCTACACGGGTAGGTACCTACTTATGAAACCTCAAGATTTTTTTTTTAAACGTTGCTCTAGGATTTCTCCTGTGTCGTGGGTGCGATTACAGACATATAAACTCACATACACAAACAGCCAGACCCAGAACAACTAATTGTAGGTCATACAAATATTTGTTCCGTGCGGGAATCGAACCCGCGACACGCAGCGCAGCAGTCAATCGCTTAAGTAGTGCGCCAACCGTGCCGTCTTTTAAACACTAATTAAAACAAAACACTAATTAAACGAACGTTTATTAAACACTAAACTATATTTATACAGGCGCAACAATACTTTCGGAGGTGACCTGCGAGCTACGGACATCCAAAGAGGTCGTGACCACGGCCTGGGGTCTTATACTGCCACACGAGCTGCTTGCGGCCTCTCCGTGCCCAAAACCTTCAATGATATGCTGGACTTCATCTCTGAAGAGGTATGTTTATCTTATTCCTAGCTGTTGCCATCGACTTTTTCTGCAGTCCAGGATGAAAAGTAGCCTATGTCCTTCTCCATGTCCCAGGGTAAAAGGCAGGTGATATGTCAAATTTCATAACGATCCGCTCAGCCGTTTTCACGGGACTGAGTAAAAAACATACAAACTTTCACATTTATAATATTAGTACGATTATAAACACTAAGTTTATGAAATGGCATACTTCGGAAAAGAACTGCAGTCACCGACATAGGGAGTGACCACACTTACCGACGCAGAATCGGCTTGAGCCAGTCACAAAGAGTTATATCCATGCAATAAAAGCGAAAAAGATGTCATTCACCTCGTTTCGGTTTTCGGACGACGCGAGTCATCAGCGCGTCGAACTTAATGCGACAAACGGTGATACGTGATCGGCTTAAGGCTCAAACCTACGAGTATTCCGTGTCGAAAAGTGTGGTCACTTCCATAGCCTGCATAGTTAGCAAACTGAAGTGGCAATGGACTAAAGCCTTGTCGGAAAAGGACCAATGGCCGTTGGAGTAGATCAATCCTTGAGTTGAAACCGCGATCCGACAAATGAATGTGAGACGCTCCTTGTTAAGACGGTCCGACGACCTCGAAAGGCTGGCTGGGACAGACTCAATGGGGATTTCTCGTCTCAGTTTATTTAAGGAATACAACATGCCACTAGTTTTGTTCCTGCATTCTTATCGTGTAACACTATCAATCTCAATCTGAATCATTTTAAAGGATATTCAATTCAATTCAAAAATTTAATTCGAGCGAAGACTCTTAAAGGTTTAACATTGTCCTTACAACTAAGTGTTAGTAAACAACACGATGCGTTGGCACATGTAACTGACGACAGTGAATCATATACGGACATATTGCTGATATTTAATATTTTGCTGAGATATTTTGCTGAGGTTTCATATGTTCGTAAAATTTGTCTGCTCAACAACGTAAATAACGCAATGAATGTTGTTGAACTGTCAAAATTAAAGCCATTGCTATTGACAGTGTGTAATGCATTTACCCCGATGTTCTCGTTTTACTCAACAAATAAACTAAAATAAAAAATAAAATAAAAAAGTTTTATTGACACAAAAATATTTTACAAGTTGATTTTGGCAAACAATAGGTACATTTCTGCAATAATTGAACACAGTTCGAATGACCACTAACTCCTAAACTAGGCCGAGCCTGTACCTTAGGAGTTAGATCTTTCCCGGGTAACTATCTACAGACGTGTACATTAAGATCCAATTGTATATTGTAAACAACTTTTGCACATTAAACCAATACAATAAATAATACCAACCAAAATAATAAAATACAGATTAAACTGCGGGTACTCCTACTGCGGGTATAATGTAATAGAAATATTATAACTAATTTGTTGACATATTCATTGTACAATTTTTCCAAATACCGTCAACTAAAAAAAAAAACAAATAGTTTGACCACTGAATGTATGAACTTGCGACTTTTTACATTTTTTTTTTTTTTTTTTTGTTTTTTTCGTTTTTATATTCTGATTATGTTATTTTACTTAAATTGATTTCGTTGTTTTAGGGACATTACTGTTTTAATTATTATTTCTATATTGTTTATTATTATTATTTCATGTATTTATTAATATTATTTCATTTATTTATTCAAAGGTTCCTATTGTAGGTTAATAAGTAAATTTTCAATTTCTAGATATGTTTTCGATTTTAGCCAGGTTATTAAAAGTTTTTTGCAAGAGTGTTTATTTAACTGGTAGAATTTGATAATTTTATTCAATTTGTTGTATAACATTGGCCCCAAATAACATTGGAATTTGTTAATAAAGGATGTGTTATACGGAATTGTAGAACATACTCTCCCTAAACGTCTATCATTCATTATTTCTTTATTATAATTAAGTTTACTATGTTGGGCCATTATAATTTCTTTAATGAATAGCTGCCGAACTGTCAAAACATCACATTCTGAGTACAAGTTAATAGTGGGATATCTAAAAGGCTTGAACGTCATAACCTTAAGCAACGCTCGCTGTGCTCGCTCCAGTTTTATAATATGCGTTTTACGCGCTCCCCCCCATGACGTAATACAATAAGATATTATTGATTGAGCCAGCGCGAAATAAACGGTCTTGAGTAGTTGTTTATCCGCTACATGTCTTAATTTTTTAAAAATATAAATAAGTTTACGTAGTCTACCTGACAACAGATCTATGTAAGGGCACCAAGTCAACCTTTCGTCAAGCAGAATACCAAGGTACTTTATTGTTTTAAGTCTTTCCAGAGGGTAACAATTACAGGGGTTAGATGTTATGTCTTCGCAAGTATGCATCTGTACTTTAAGGTTTTGGGTAGTTTTTAGAGTAGTGTAAGTATTGGCAAAGGTTATGAACTTTGTTTTTGAGATGTTTAGGGTTAACAGGTTTTGAGAAAGAAATTTTGCCATCGTTTGTAACCCTGATTCTGCATGTTTTTTTGCCTCTTCCCATGTCTTTCCATAGAAAATTAGTGCAGTGTCATCGGCGAATGAGAAGATACTGCAATTTTTTAGGTTTAGCTTACATAGATTATTAATATATATAAGGAAAAGTGTCGGCCCAAGGACACTTCCCTGAGGCACGCCAAATGAAACTGGAGCATCATTACTATACATCCCGTCAATTGTTACTCTTTGTTTTCTGTCTTTTAAATAATTACTAAACAAATCTAGTGTTTTACCCCTTATTCCAACATTTTCCAAGTTCTTTATTAGGATAGAAATAGAGACTGTATCAAATGCTTTTGCTAAATCAATAAATATTCCAATACATTTATTTTTATTGTCAATGTGGGTAGCAACAAAATTCGTTAGGTCAGAAACTGCCTGTGCTGTTGATCTATTTGCTCTAAACCCATATTGGTTGTTAGCTAAAAAGCTATTTTTTTCAAGATATGAAATCAATCGTTTGTTCATTATTTTTTCTAGGACCTTAGACATTACGGGCAGTACCGAAATAGGGCGGTAGTTGTGAGTACAGTCTCTATTCCCCGCTTTATGGATAGGATGAATAACGGAAATCTTAAAATTATCTGGGAATAGACCTGCTTTCATTGAAAGATTTGTAATATGCGTAAGAAGTGGTACGATAATATGTTTAGCCATTTTTACTAGTTTTGTAGGTATACCGTCCCAACCTATTGCACTATCAGTTTTTAAAGCCATTATGATAGATTCGATTTCAGGCTCCGTTGTTTCTAACAAAACCATGGAGTTAATTGGTGGAACTGAAGATTGTATAATTTGATCCGCATAAGGTGTAATCTTGCTTGCAAGCTCATTAGCAATGCTAGTAAAGTAGTTGTTGATTTTCTCTAAAGATTGTTTGGGTGTATCTTCTATTTTGAGCAGTTCTGATGGATTGGTTTTATTTGTGTTTCTGTTTGTTATTGAGTTAATTACTTTCCATTTCTTCTTTGGGTCTTTAGCGTGTTTGTTTAATTCATCTTTTTGGAAGTTGTGTTTAAGTCGTTTCAGTAAATCGTTGCAATAATTTTTATATCGTCTGTAGGTTATGGAAAGAATTACATTGTTAGGTTCCTTTTTACATCGAATGTTCATGCGATCTCGGTTTATTATACATCGAACTAAACCTGGCGTTATCCAAGGCTTAATGCAGCGCAGTCTTTTAGGTATTAGTACGGTAAGAGTGTTTTTCGAGATTGTTTCATTTAGGACCCTCACTAGCTGATCGGCAGTCCAATTTACATCTTCGGATTTAATAATGTTACTGAAATTAATTGTATTTAAATGATCCATGATAGCCTCATAGTTAACTTTACAGATTGTTTTTTGGGTCACAGATTTGTTACTATTCACCAAGGCAACACACAAAAGAACTGGAGCATGGTCAGTGACTGAGGCCTGAAGAACTAGTGTAAGTATAGAGAGTTTTGTTTTTATCATAGCATGGTCCAGGCAATTGGCATCTCTCGTTGGCAATAAATGACCAGGCAAAAAACCATGACAGGCTAATAGATTTAGATAGTCTGTCGAGTTGCGGTCTGTATTACCATACTTCACGTCTATATTTATATCACCCATTATAACTATGTTTTGGTGTTTTTTATAATTGTTTAGTAAACTATCTAGTGAGTTTATGAATTGGTCTAGGTTAGGATTTGATGGGGATCTATAAATACCTATTACTACAGTTTCGTTATCTATTTTTATGACCATACAAGTAGCATCACTTAAAGATACTTCCTCTACAGAACAACCAAGTGGATCTCTAGTGTATACTACTATTCCGTCATTTTGATTACGATTGTTTTTTGTGTAATATGTCTCATAGCTTTTTAGAGCTGGGAAATGTAAAGCTTTCGAATTCCATGATTCCGTTAAGATAATTATGTCACAAGTTGTATCTAATCTCGTTAGAAAAATTTCAAAATGGCTAAAATTTTTAGTTATGCTCCTTATATTTTGTGTTAAAATTTTTATGTGTTTATTATGTGGTATATGAGATGTTATTAATGATTTATATGTTTCCGGATTACACAAAAATGACGGTCCAGCTGATATACTATCAATATTGCTGGCTAAATTATTGTTTAAATTGCAATCGAATTTTGTTTTGTGGAAATATGTGACGTGGTCAAAACATTTATAAGTTTGTCAAGCTGTAAATAAAAAAACAATATAGGTTTGTAATAACTTTGAATTGAGTCCAAAATATAATTCTGGACAACGACGATATGTGGAAAATTATTTGTACTCCGCAAAACTATATTAAAAAGAAAAATGTAAGAAGCTTGATAATTTTCAATAAACCGCAGTGCATCATAGAAAAAACAAAAAAGAAAGAGGTTTGAACTAATAAATAAAAAATAAGATGAGTAAACAAGTGAAGTAACTAACCCTAGTCACATAGCGTTTCTCAGAGTGGCAATTTGTAATTCATCCTTTATTTCAATGCGAGGAGCATCTATACCCTTGCGAATAAATATTTTACCGCTATTTGACCAGCAGAATTTATATTCTTTGGATTTTGCTAAATCTCTTGCTAGGAAGAACAGTCTTCGACCCTTGTTTGTCAGAGCTTCAGAAATATAGATCGGAGTAGTTACACCTTTAAAACCAATGTGGCCAGAGTTTAAGCGCTGGTCAGGGTGTTTTTCATTAAAGGCTTTAGCCCCCTGTATTATGTGGTTTTTCATGATGACAGTAGTTAGCTCAGCCACTATTGTGCTCTTTCCAGCCTTCGATGTAACTCGGAAAACATCCCGAATGCTTGTTGCTTGTATATTCACGTCAATCACTTTGCACGTCTTTTCTATGATGTTACACAAGTCTGTTTTGGTTTCAGTATCAGTTGTTTTCGGTACATTTCTCAGTTCAATAGTAGCCGACTTCAGATTTCTTTGAACTTCACCAACTTCCGATTCTAGACTAGCTATTTTTAATAAATGTTCTTTCCGTTCACCTTCTAAATCTTCGACCTTTTTCTTCATGCCCTCGTATTTTTCATTTATGAACTGGAGACTCTTCTCTATTTCTTCGTTCGTATGTTTAATCTCGGCATTTTGCTGTTTTATTTCAGCGACTTCAGCGACGAGCTTTTTAAGTAGGGTACTCTGGGTTTCCTTCCACTCACTAAGCATGACTTTGATTTCGTCCTTAAAAGAACAGAAGCGCTCTTCACTAGACTGGCGCAGTCTTTTGCGTTGAGATACAAAATTAGGCGGCGTATTTTGGCTAGGAGTATTTACGACATCGGAATCCGATACAGTCCTTTGCATGTCCGAGTTGGTTGGTGATCGTAGTAATCTGGACATGTTTCCCAAGTTCAGAGTTTACGTAGTCGCACCGCGCGTACTTAATACAGTGCCGTAGTTCTATCTCGCTCGAACAGTAACACCGATATCGATACCACTCCACTTCACTGCGCGCCTAGTACTTCTTAGATTTTTAATATTGATTAAAATTTAATAAAAATTAAATAACTTTGTGCACACGTCTTTTCGCTAGTGCGGTTCAACGGAGAAAAGAAGTGGTGATGAAGGTTCGAACCCACGACCTACTACTCGTAAGTCGCAGCGGTTACTGAAACTAAGCGTGAGTGAGGCCGTTATGTCAATATAGCATCACTTTCAGCGGAGATTTGCGCGTAACATTCATAGCATCTATTTCATTGGGTAGTGAAACTGTAATATAGCTCTACACACTACAGGATAACAGACTACAGGCTAACAGCATACAGGCTAACCGACTACAGGCTAACCAGTTGGTATCTAATACAATTTGAGAGTTCCAAGTAAAACGCGCGGGACACGGTTGTGATATAATTAATTCAATTTATTACGACCACGAAGTTCGCTACATATGGAATGTGATATGTAGGTACAGTCACAAGCACAAATATGTAACTGTATACTTTTTAAAAGCGGAGGGGTACGTGGCATAGTAATAATAGCCGCACGGGTCGATCGATCTGGTTGAGCTACGCTTTGCGCGGTCGGTTCGTGTATGGGTGATCATCTTTACGTACCGAGATGCCTCTCCGTGGCTTGGAAAGTACGTTAAGTTGTAGGCCCCGGCTGTCATTTGTGGATCTTTGACAATCGTTACGGGGCGTCAGAAGCCCGAAAGTCAGAAGAAGTCAGAAGTCTGACAAACAGTCTTACCAAGGAGTGTAGTGTTACCAAGCAACTGGGTTGTGGAGGTCAGTTAAGCAGTCGCTCTACGTAAAATACTGGTATTTAGCGGCATCTGGTTAAACTAGAAGCCGATCCCAAAAATAATAAGATCCCAAAAATATACTACAGAGCGGCCACCGAGAGAATACCTTCTTGACACCTGTCAGTTTCATACAAACGAATACGTGTATTGCGAAACAATCTTTATTAACCAATAAAATGTTCGTAACAAAATAAAACCACAATCGATACCAACAATAGAAAAAAATCACTTTTAGTAACTGTAAAATTGCTAAGTGTATACATGTAAGTGCTCATGACTGTACCTAATAGGTACTACGTGACGCCAGGCGGTACCCAAAAACTTTTATCAAACTGTATCCTCCATACCCTGGATTATATCTAGGCAAGGAAAAAAGAACTAAGGAACTACAATAAATTCTGAATAACAATAATAGGAAGGTGACATCTTGCTATATTTCCTCAGACATAACGTCACATACAACCTAATAAGTACCTACGTGATATCAAAATCAAAAAGAAATCTTCAGGGTGGCACTGGTGGGAGCGACATCGACGCGCAACCCTTGTTCATGGATGGTACATGATTCTGAACCGTATTACAAAGGTATTAAGCGACGTACAAGTGTGTGAGCATATTATCGCCGCATGCGAACTACGTATCATTCTGACGTCATGCAAAATCCTGCATCGCGCAAGAAGAGTTTACCGCGCAACTAGCATATACAGGGTGACCGGGACATCGACGCGCAACCGGCTACAATGGATTCAGGATGTGATTCTGAACGGGGGTTCAGAATCATGCGTAGAAATTTTTAGTCGGTTATTAAAAAAAAAACAATGCTTTTCCTGACCGCGTAGGGATTGCACTTTTCTATGAAACAGCTGATATGTTTATAAAATATGTCATCCTGTGTATTTTTTAAATTATGACATAGTAAAAAACATAGTGTAATAACGTTTTTTGGGGTTCCATACCTCAAAAGGAAAAACGGAACCCTTATAAGATCAGTTCGTTGTCTGTCTTTCTGTCCATCTGTCAAGACCCTTTTTCTCAAGAACCCGTGGAGTTATTAAGCTGAAATTATTACCAAATACTCAGGGATGTAATCCCTTGACGCAGTGAAAAAGTCAAACTTCTATCTCAACGCAATCAAAAGATACGGGCGTTTATGTTCCGTTTATGCTGCATATTTTGACACTCGCAATGTAATCAAAACCTATAGGGTACTTCCTGTTGACCTAGAATCATGAAATTTGACAAGAAGCAATGTCATTTAGCACAACTAAGGAAAAAATCCGAAAACCGGAAATTTGTAGTTACCACATAGTAAAAAACATAGCGAAACCACATTTTTTATTTATTACAGCTGAAATTCAGTTGACGGGTGATATATTTCGTGGAAGAGAATCCTGGCTTGTTTATTTATATTTGATGGTGGTTATGGATGAAATGAGAGCAAACGTGACTTGCTCCTCCCTCCTGTTGTTATTTTTGGTTATGTAAGTTAAGGGTGTATCCGAAAATACGTAAACGCGTTTAATTCAAACGTTTTAAATTACGAGAATTTTATTGGTCTTCAGATGTCGTTATGTAGTACCGAGGCATTAATTAAAAATAATTTTGAATATTATGATAGTATATGTACAGGGTGGCACCGACATCGCCTCGCAAACTGTAACCATGAATTCAGCACATGATGCTAACCCCCTAACGTAGAAATTTTTCGTTGGTTATCAAAACAAAAAAAAAATCATAGAAAAGTGCAATACAAGCGCGGTCAAAAAGTATGGTACAAGTAATAAAACAAAAAAACAGATGAAAAATTTCAACGCAAGGGTGTTCGGAATCATGTACTGCATCCATAGTAACATGTCGTGCGCGGGTATCCCTGCCACCCTGTATAATAATTCGATTTCACAATCTTGAACGTGATAGGCTATATAATTCTCGAAACTTGTACAAAAATTTGCGGTACACTGACAAAAAAAAGCCCCGCTATTCTTAGAATCTACCTAACGTTATTATACAATAATATTATTATATAATCTACCGTTCTATTCCTATCTTTCGTGATAGCTCGGTGTTGTCAAAAGATTAACGTCGTGATCTCGTCAAGTGTTATCTTCTATTATAAATCCAGTTAAATGTGGCGTGTTATAATTAAGGTCAGAGATGATAAGTTTGTCGGGAACGTTTAAATAGAAAATGGTTATCTCCGCATTATGATTTCACTTTTATCAAAGATGTCATTAAGATCTTGGGCTTAATCTATACAAATAAATATAATTGAAGTGTCTGTTTGTAATATCAAAATAACAGCTTTTTACTAAATGCATATGAAAGTATACAGGGTGGCAGGGACATCGACGCGCAAACTGTAACCATGTAGGTATTCAGCACATGAGTTTAGACCCAAGCGTCGAAATTTTTCGTCGGTTATTATCTAAAAAAAATATTGGTGTCCCATACATTTTGACCGCGTAGGTATTGAACTTTTCTATGAAACAGAAGATTTTTTTTTTGATAACCGACGAAATTTTTTTACGCTATGGAATCTAAACTCATGTGCTGAATTCATGGATACAGTTTGCGCATCGATGTCCCTAAAAAAATATTTATCAAAATTTTGTCTGTCTATCTGTCTGGTTGTTCCGGCTAATCTCCGAAACGGCTGGACCAATTTTAATGAAATGTGGTAAGGGGATACTTACTTTGGCACCGGGGAAGGACATAGGCTAATTTTTATCTACATACCACGCGAAGCCGCAGTTGGAAGCTAGTTATTAATTCAACAAATTGAAAGGATACTATTATAATAATATAATTTTAGTTCTACCTTAAAATATTGTAAATAAGGAAAATACGAAAGGACAATATAAAAACTTCTAATTACATTGTCAGTTTATAAAAATATGATAGACTTTATGTGACTTTGTTGGCACGAAGAACATTGAGTGGGCTTAAGTCAAACTTGACGGCCTGCCCAATTTTATAAATACATTTTACGAAAGGTTAGGTTAGGTTAGCTGAATTGAAATAATTACCTTTTTCGTGTGAAAATACTCTTGTTCACACGAAAAGGGTAATTAAGGTAGTGGACAATTATGGTAAGTATACCAGCTGACTTTTTTTTGCCGTCTAGACGATGAACGGAGTAGAAGCCTTTGGCATGTTTTTTTTTGCACCATTAAAAAAAAAACATTTTGTTTTTTTTACATTCCATCCTTTTATTGAAGCCGGCCTACGTGGCCGATGTCGCTGCAAATTCATTGAAAATTTTCGCGCGTTGAGTAGAAGATAATAAAAACTAATAAATCGATAAATGATATAAAAAAATAACTTTTACATTTACAATTTTTACAATAATTACTCAGTTTCATACAAAAGAATATCCGTGTTTTGCGGAATTTGATCGTCTTTATTAGCTACTAGAATTGTTGCACGGACAGCCGATCGATTCTGTAAAAATCTCACCGTGAAAAGTTAGGTAAAGTGAGCTTAGAGTGAGCTGTCAATAGTGTCAATCCCTAGCATTAGTTGAAATGACAGCTCACTCCACGCTCACTTCACCTAAGTTTTCACGGTGAGATGGTTACAGAATCGCACTGCAGGTCTCAGGAACGCATTCTCTCGATGGCCGAATTATTAATGTATGTTTATTTAAGGATGGTGATTTTTTTTCAAATACTTACAATAAGATAAACCTATCAATAATTACTACTAACAATTTTTTTTAAACAAATAATTCGGCAAATAATATAAAATGTACAGTTAATTTAAGGAATCTCATTTAATCTCTTCTATATGTACTTATTTAAAAAAGCGAATCTTAAAAACTAAACAAGAAAACAAGCTTCCCAAGCTGCACTCTTGCGATAACCTATTTGTTCTAATATCATTTGCATATTAAAATTACTCCTATAAGTTACCTCACCTTTAAACATTTACAGAATGCGGAAGAACTATGCGGAATTTCTGTGGACAAACTATTAGAATTATTATAATATTACGCTGTGTTAGCTTGGTTTTCTTACTTTTCCAGAAATCTTGTAATAAAGCCAGGGAAATTATTTGCCATTTGCCTTTTCCCAACTTTGTTGGAGTCAGCTTCCAATCTTACCGGATGCAGCTGAATACCAGTATGTTACATAGAGCGACTGCCAATCTGACCTTACTGGGTAACGCGATACCCCTGGTTAAACTGGTTCTCAGTTTTTTGGACTACCAGTAACGACTGTCAAAGATCTACGAATGACAACCAGGATCAACGGCTTAATGTGCTTTCGAGGCACGGACGGTCTTGATATGTAATGGATGATCACCATCCCCGAATCGACCGCGTCAAGCCTAGCTTAACCTCGAGCGATCGAACTGTGCGGCTACTTTGCCACAAGGCCCTAATGCACTTACAATATGATTAAAACAAATAATATCAATCAATTTATTGGAAGTATACTCGACTTTATAAACGCTTTACCACTTTTGACAACAATTCCCATTACTTAATTTAAACTTCATTAAGGTTGAAACTCTTGCTATTACACAGACAAATAGACCTTGTCGTTTTACAACGTGCTAGTGATAAAGCAATTACGAGGTTGACTATAGACCCATAGCGTCACTTTCACCTTGTTTGTTTTCCATATATTCATGTAAATTGTTATAATTTATCTATGCAAATAGACTTGGTAGCTTACTTGTTAGCAGTAAGTAATTGTAAGCTTTGTAACAACAATCCCTTCCAGTATGTAGGCGTAGAAACACTTAATGCTAATATAACTTAGTCGAAGTTAGTGTTAGGACATACATTATTAGCTCTGATGTTATTGTTAAGAGTGGAGAGTTGGTGGTATTCTATTGCTTCCATAACTGGCTACTTTGCTACTGATGCTTATTATTATTATTTTTGTACGGAAGCATGAAATTTGAGGGAGCTAAATTATTAGTCGCTGTTGTACAGACGCCAGCACATCAAGCTACTATAATCTGTCAAATTTCTTTAATAGATTTTCAACTTTATCGCTAAAGCATTAAGGTTCAAGGTTGATTGGAAAAATTTGACAGTTTCAGGTAGCTTGACCTGCTGGCGTCTGTACAAAAACTGTTATGTAAAACGGTCTAAAAGGTTTTTTCCCAAGAGATTTATGGTATTTTTCCATACAAACAGGAAGATTTTTAATATTTAGGAACATTGATCCTAATTTGAATTGAGAGGAAAATAGCCGTCATATTTTTATCCATTTACTAAGGATAATACTTTTTTTCGAGTCCATTTTGTTACCTACCAGAATAGATAAAACTGCATCTTATTTTTTAGTAGATTGGACCAAGCCAGCAAGTGCTTACTGTGATCACCACCACCTAATAACATCTACAACACCAGTAACACATTTTGCAACCTTTAAGAGATTACTTTATAAAACATCGTTAGTCGACCTTGTAATTGCTTTACCAACAATTTCCAGTAAATTAATAATAATAATAATACGGTTTAATACGTAATAATCGTTCTAACTGTTACATAGACAAGTAAACCTAATGGCCTAGACAAGTGGCAAAGGACAAGACAGTGAAGACAAGTGGTACAGGCTTTTAAAGCTTTTTGTATTCCTACAACGACTATCAATAGGATTGACATATAATAAGGTTTTGGTAGTTTATGTGAATCCAATATATTTTTGACTTTTCCATCATCATAATCGCTGATAGAATGTCACTTTATCTAGTCGTTTTATGACGTGTAAGTGACATTCCACCTTAGGGTGGTAAAGATATTACGTTGTCGACTGTACTTATAAGTGTTTCTTTCCCATGTCAAAATTGTTGGGGAATATCGAAACAACACAAGGTCTGATCATGGTTATCCGTGTGGTTATCATTTCTGAATCATTTTCTTTCTCCACCAGAACGTGAATGTCCTTCGAAACCTATACGAGACTCCTCAAGACGTCGAGCTGGTGGTAGCAGGCTCTCTGGAGCGCAACGTACCGGGGGCGCAGTCCGGGCCTACGTACTTGTGCATCTTGACTGAGCAGTTCTACAGGACCCGAGTGGGAGATAGATACTTCTATGAAAATGGAGCTGATCCTGATACTGCTTTTACGCCTAGTAAGTATCATTTTCACATGTTCCAGTTTTATTTATTTATTTCCTAAAAAATCATACATTTATATCGAAACATAAAGTTTATAAAATACGAAAAAAGGTAAGGACAAAGCTGCGAAAATTAAAAAAAGAGATCGATTTTTTTTTTCAATAAAAAACATTGCTGGCTGGTTAGAATAGGTATTTGGCAAAGTCTCTGAGAGCTTTTCGGGCCAATTGTCTCACGAATCACGGAACAAATATTTGTGTGGCCGTAAAAACTAAGACCTAGGAATAAATGTAGTTCCATTTCACGCAGTAGGCATTTGAAACCTTATTTTGTTTTACAAAAAAAGAAAAACAAAATAATATTCTAGCCATGATAGTTGGCCAGGAATAAACCCGTACATTCTCATTGACTAAATAGACAAATTAGGTTATCCGGTATATTTGATGGATTTGTGCCAACCATTCTAGTTTGTTGTTTGCCTGAATTCCCAGCAAACAAAATATGTCATATTTATTTATTGTGATGTGAGTATAAATAAAACAGAATAGCAAGTCAATATTTATCCCATTATTTTATGCTGTTGATTGGATGAATACAGAGTGACGGGACATCGACGCGCAAACTGTAACCAGGGATTCAGCACATGAGTTTTTACCCCATAGCGTCGAAATTTTTCGTCGGTTATTAAAAAAAAAAATTGCTGTTCCATACGTGTTGACCACGTAGGTACCTATTGCACTTTTCTATGCCACAGAAGATTTTTTTTTGATAATCGACGAAAAGTTTCGACGCTATGGGGTCTAAACTCATGTGCGTAATCAATGGTTACAGTTTGCGCGTCGATGTCCCTGCTACCCTGTATACGTTTATAAAACGAAAATGCGTGATTGTTAATCAAACTCAAACTCGAAGCATTTATTTCAACTAAACCAGGCACTTTTGAATGTTCAAGACTCAAGAAAAAAAAAAGAAAAAAGGCTCTTTGAAGAAGAAATCTCTTTAAAGAAAAATAAAAAAAATGCTGTAAACCAAAGACATTTAAATATACTAGTATCTAAAATCTTTTTGCTGTAAACTCATGTTCAGCATTTGTTACTTAATGTCTTTCGCAAAATCATGCGATTTCTGTGTTTCATTTCCCCAATGATGACGGGGGGTCATATATTTCACCAAAACACGCAATAAAATGGGGATAAAGGCAATTATTCACCAAATTCAGAGCACGAGGCTCAAGGTTATCAAAACACTTTCCGTGTAGGTACACATACAACCTTATTTTCCTGAACAAATCTTGTTAATGTGTATGTTTAGTGCAGCAGTGAACAATTCACCTACCGTACCTACTCCATACTTGAAGCAGAAGGAAAAATAACAACAAAGGTCATTGGGCGTAATCCGACTTTTGAAATCATATTATACTAGCTTCTGCCCGCGGCTTCGCCCGCGTGGATGTCGGAAGTTATCCCACGGGAACGTGCTACCAGGATAAAAAGTATGTGCTTCCCCAGGATGCCATCTATCTCTTTGCCAAATCAGAAGCTGATCGGTGGTTTAGGCGTGAAAATGTAACATACAGTTTCAAGTTCAAATCCTCCCCTAAAAACCGAATTACCCCTTTTTGCCCCGTCAGGGGTCAATTTTCGACAACTTTACATACTTATTATTAATTAATTTCTGTCGAAAGTATCAATACTGAGTTTCGAGTTAATCGGACCGCGCATTCAATTTCATCCACACAAACTTCAACACCGCTATATCCCCCTTTGAGGGTGAGTTTGAAAAACTTATAATGATAAACTTTATTACTTACTTAGGCAAGTATTGTTGCCAAGTTTCAAGTTTATTAACTAAATTAATAAGATTTTTCATATAAAATGTATCCCCGCTTTTCACCCCCACAGGGGTGGAATTTTAAAAAATTCATAACTTGACTCAAAGATTATTTATACCAATTTTATAATTAATCAAGCCACTTATTATAATCCTCCCCTGTAAAATTAACTACCCCTTTTCACCCCGTCAGGGGTAGATTTTCGAAAAACCCTCATACGTGTTATTATTTATTTTTAGTCTTAAGTACACACACAGTACACTGAGTTCCGAGTTAATTGGACCACGCGTTCAAATTCTTCCACACAAACTTTAATATATATCCCCTATATCCCCTTTGAGGGGTAGTTTAGAAAAACTAATAATGATAAACTTTATTGCTTACTTAGGCGAGTATTCATGCCAATTTTCAAGATAATTAACGTAACGAATAAGATTTTTCCTAAAAACTGTATCCCCGCTTTTTACCCCAACAGGGGTGGAATTTTGAAAAATCATTTGGGTGTTTTTATAACTTGACTCAAAGATTATTTATACCAATTTTCGAGTTAATCAAGCCACGCTGTAAAATCCTCCCCTGTAAAATTGACTACCCCTTTTCAGGCCGTCAGAGGTAGATTTTCGAAAAACCCTGATACAAATTATTCTTTCCTTTCAATTTTAGGTATAAATACTGAGTTTCCATCAAATCGGACCGCGCGCTATAATTCTTCCATACAAACTTTGAAACCCCCCAATCCCCTTTTAGAGGGTAGTTTATAAAAACAAAAAATGCCCAACTTTATAATTTACTTAGATAAGTATTCGTGCCAAGTTTCAAGTTTATTAACTCAAGGAATAAGATTTTTCATACAAACAAAATCCCCCCATTTCACCCTCTTAGGGGTGGAATTTCGAAAAACCCCTTCTTAGTGGATACCTACTCTTCACGAAGAATACACCCTCCAAATTTCATCTCTCTAGGACCAGCGGTTTAGGCTGTGCGTTGATGTCTCAGTCAGTCAGTCAGTCAGTCAGTCAGGACTTTGAATTTTATATATATAGATAGATAGGCAAGGCGCGTGTCTGATAAAATGTAGTAAAACTTGTAGAATTCATTTCAGTAGAAAAAACAAAATACAATTTGAACAATATACATAATATTATTATGAATGAGATGAGGTGGTGGTGGTGGTGGTATTGAACACCTCCATTTTATCAGTTATGTGTAGGTAATCTGCCCAACCCTTCGGGGAATATTAGGCGTGATACTATTTTATTGCTTATGAACTGCCGCGGTTTTACCCGCACACGTTTCGATCCCATGGGAATATCGGGATAAAAATAATAATCCTGGTTATAAACTATCTATGTGCCAAATTTCATACAAATCCGTTCAGTAGTATCTGCGTGAATTGTGAAAGGATATTTCTATTCGTCACCCTTCCTTCTTCGTTACTCGTTAGAGCCGTTTTGATTCAAGGCAGCTTCTAGTTCGACTCGTATTTCCGTAGATTTTATGATAAGCTTGTTGTGTGTATTTTATAGATAGATTATTCTGTACTTTCATAAACAGGTCAACTCGATGAGATACGACACGGCTCATCTATGGCTCGTCTGCTCTGCGATAACGGTGATAACATTCGAGTCATGCAGCCTAGAGCCTTCCAGCAGATATCGCACGGGTAAGTACTGTCATTACTTACAGTCCCGACTTTTACGGCTAATAATATACCGTGGAGCCGAGATATGTTACCATCGAATTATACATACTTGCGATAAAGAGATAATGTGATAATGTATTCAGTTTAATACACACAACACAATACGTCAAACCTTTTTAGTTGCATAAAGATAAATTAATGGAACTTGATTGAGAAAAATTACTGCACGGCAATTTATAGTGATAAAAAAAAACAAGAAAAGTTTGAGATAATTTTTGGAAAGCCCTATTTTACACCCTTTAGACGTCTACGTGTCTAACTAATCTGTACTGAAATAGTTTTTTTTTTTGGGTGTACATCAATAGTACATTATTTGTATACATTGCACGCCGTGCATTAATAGACTACTTAAGTCACACTATCGTATACTATTTTATAGTTTGTGTGACCTAAACCCGCACGTAGGTAAGTCACGCTGTTCTGTGTAAAAATGGACAAATGAAATGCGGGTTTAGGTCACACAGTGCTATAAACACTTATTTCAGAATCATGTATATACTAATTCTATATTTTTTTACAGGAACAAGGTTGTCCCATGCGATGAACTACCGTCTGTGGATCTAACACTATGGCAGGATGCAAGAGGCCATTTCTAATTAAATCTAAGAAATAGTTAACTTAAGTAAAAATTATGACAAATAAAAAAGTTACCGCCAACTATCAACAGGTTTATTTTTGTAAAAAAAAACTTTACAACTTGGAAAATGTGTATTTCCCGGAATCAGGAGGACTTTATTTTCCATCACAAAATAGATTGCTAGGTGTCATAACCAGAGCTCGGAGTTAGGTAGAGTTATTTATGTACTTACACTGATTTCATACAGCGAAAGAATAAAGTGGATATGCCTCAAATCCCGATATTAATTTTAAAGAGCAGAAAATCCCGTGATTTATTAAATAAAAAAGTGATTTACTTTTACACAATTTAAACCACTGCAATGCGCGACGTTGCCAAATTTACATCAACGAAATCGGATGTCCGAAGTTGCAAAATTCCAATGCGCACACGCGCGATGTTGCCACATTTGTAGTTCGCACAACATAGCTTGTGAGAACAAAAGAAAACAATAGCGGAAATGCGGAGCACTCCCCGCTTAACGAAATGGCCACACGAGATTGTCTATTAGAAATCCCGGGAAGATTCATATTAATATCAACATTTCGATGCAAGTACATAAATACTTCTACCTAATTCCGACCTCTGGTCATAACAAGGTTATATAAGTTACCAGATTTATGTTACTTTCATAAGTTTTTAATTAACCTAAGTTTGAACTTTACCCAAAATCTTTTTTTATTTGTGAATCTGTTGATCAACTCTATTTTCAGTGTAAAAATTGTGAAGAGACATCTTTTTTATTTATTTGTACAGATTATGATGCTAAGTTGTAAATGTGTGATCACGGCCATTTTTTTATAAATGTTTGTATATATTTTACGTGCTAAGAAGTTACAAAAGTATTTGTTTTGATAATACTGACTGTATAAATAAACTTTATACATACTTTATTTGAAATGAATGTTACGTAAGAAAGTTGTGTGTTTGTAAGTAAAAGTAATAATAAAGTACTTGTTTGTAATTTTTGATTTTTATTTTATTTATTTACCAGAAAAGTAAACGAAATATCAAAGACTAGCTTCTGCCTGCGACTTCGTCCGCGTTTTTCAGCTACGACCTACCGCGCTGCATATCATCGCCCGCCCGCGCTATTACTTGGTTTTCGCTTAGTATTCTCTTGGATTATGTTTCTTTTGCTCGGCTCGAGAGCTGTTCTACCAAATTCAAAAATATTTTTTCAAATTCTCAAAATTGCTCATCTCTAGAACTAATAGTCAGACTATTAGATCTAGAGATGAGCGCGTTCAAACGAACAAACAAACTCTTCAGCTTTATTATTATAGATAAATATACATCGCGGGTTAGACCTTTTTAAATTGTATACCAATATAAATAAAAATCATCAAAGGATCAAAAACTGGATTTATTTGCTCTGAAGACAAAATAAATAAATGCAGATATAAATAAAAATATCTCTTTAAATATGGAGTATCAACTGACTATAACTCATAGCAAAACGCGGACTTAAAAATAGGTCGAGACTCGAGAGTCTAACAAAGTTCTTACTTTATGGAAATAGAAAATGCTGCCAAAGTTTCAAAAAAGCACGAACTTAAATAGCCCTAGACTGCTAGTAAAAAGGAGTTAGATATGCAGATGAGCTATTTCCTACACTGGGATTCCAGCCCTATGTGGCCGTTATATGCAGTTGCTTGGAACATTGTAAGTTCGGCTAAGAGCAATCTGCGCTTGTCGCTGGCATAGCAGTAAACGGCGACAGAAGCCAACTGTGTGCATGTAGCTTAGTGGCCACTCAAGACATTTACGACAGTTGAAGGGAGTAAGTACTGCTGCAGACTAGGCGACTGACTTCATTCACAGACAGTTGGTATGCCAGGGATCTTCAAAGTCCTTTGTAAAGTTTGTACGAACTTACCAGTTTACCACACACGTCACAGGTAAGGGTCGCTGTGTCCAAGTTACAAGCTGGAGAAATAACTGAATAGCCACTAGCTCATAGCTTACATTCACTTGACCTTTCTGCATAATCGGCCTATAATGTTCCCATTGCTGGAACCACAAGCCTTCTCTCTGTGAGAAGGAGTGGGTCGTAATCCACCACGCGGGCCCAGTGCGGGTTGGTAGATGTCGCATGTCTTCGAATTTTTGGTTCTATGAAATGCCGGTTTCCTCACGATGTTTTCATTCACCGTTTTGAGAACAGTGGTGATGAAATAATTCACACAAAGTCAAGCGCCTGTCTGGTTTCGAACCTACGACCTACAACTCGCGGCCGTTACCCCTGGGCCACCACTGCTCTCCAGACCTTTCTGAGAGGAAATTAAATAAGAAATGACGATCGTCAGTTCCAGAGTTAGGTTCTGCTCTTCAACGTTCAGAATGAAGACAATTGTATGCTGTTGATGACATAACATCAGTCTAGTACCGCAGTTACTAAAGACACGACATCACACAAACACGTCGCGTCTGTGGCTTGTGGCATGTCTCGTGTCGTTATAATGAAATAGTATGGGAGGATAACTGAGTTTGAAAATTATTCGGTCAAATGAGAAGTGAGATGGATTGATCTATTCCTTCCTTACTAAGATGAAAAATGAGTACAGGCTGGAATTTGGTAATATTTGTTCGATCATTCGAATGTAGAGGATATTTCGAATGGATATTTTTGTTAGTTTTAGTTTAGTTTTTTTATGTTCAGTAATATTTAGTTATACCTAGTTAATAAGGTATTATTGTATTGATGGAAGGAAGGAAATTTATTTTTCTATCATCCTCTCTGGCGATTAAAAAGCAATGGAGACTGCACTACGAGTGTCGATACTTGAAAAAAATCGGCGCAAAATGGACAGTAAGTCCCACTACCTGACAGGCTAATAATTTTTTAACCACAGTATGAGTTTTTCTTTTGATTCGTGTCGATACGATATATGAAGGAAAACTTCAATATTGGCCTACATAACATATTAAAGCATTTTAAATAAACTTGATATAATGATCTCAATGAAAGCTTTTTTGTAAAAATAGGTATACCTGCTTAGAGTTGTTTCATGAAAAAAAACTATTCCAGAAGCATCTCAGTTTACTGTGTAGGTATAAAAATTACTCACATTTATTTTATTTCGTAATTTTTCCAGGAATCCGGACGCGTAGGCAGTTCGGTAGGCAAAATGTGCGAACAATATGCCAACGAATGGAATTTTCTTTACAAAGAACTTGAAAATACTATGTAGTTAGATGTCCGGTAGTATTTTTTACCAAGGAAATCTTTTTTGCTTTTATTAATTAATAGAATCTAAAAACTCTTTCATCAAGATATAGGATAAAATACCTACCATTACCTACCTTTGCCATTTTTAAAAAGGTCATCGTCTGTTTAGTCAAATCCTAGCTAAATACGAATTAGAAAGCTGGTAGCGATTTTTACCAAGAAAATCTTTTAGAATCTAAAAAGTCTTTCATAAAGATACAGTATAATATCGAATACCGTAGCTTGTATCAAAGCATAGCTAAAATATTGTCCTTACAAATGGAAAGTTTTTATCCAAAACAAATGTTACTCCTTTTTGACACCCGTGGTACCACTGAAAACTTTATTTAGTTTTTTCAGTAAAATAGTCAAAAGCGCAAAAATAAAAGTTTGAATTTGTCAACTATTTGATGAATTAAATTCCATTGCGTTTTTATAGAAGGCTTTTCTAAAACCCCTATATTCGCTTCGCTGCCTGTGGAACCTGCCGATCGATTCTGTAAAAATCTCACCGTGAAAAGTTAGGTGAAGTGAGCTGCCAATAATGTCAATCCCTAGCATTTAGTTGGAATGACAGCTCACTCCACGCTCACTTCACCTAAGTTTTCACGGTGAGATGGTTACATAATCGCACTGCTGTACTAGTACACCTTGCTTTACTTGTTAGTTGCCGGTTACTATTACTCTAGTTTTTATAAATTAAATAACGTGCAACCTATGGAAATAATTTAACGAACATAATATATTACGCGACATGTAAATATCACAGCACAGCAAAGCAGCAGCAGCAGTTGTTGGAAGCAGTTTCAAGCCACCGCTGTAGCTGTACTAGTTTTGCACTCAGAAGACTCGGTTTGCACTCAGATTAGTTACGGCTGGATATTAATATTTTTTAGAAGCAGTGCGGTTTACAAATGTGTCATGGTGTCATGGATGACCCAAGCACTTCTGTACAGGATAAGATCATTACAAACAACCACAAATTTTGTGAAAAAAAATGATTCGATGATCACACAGTAGAATCACCAAGATAAGATCATGTATCGCAAGGAAATTATTCAATCAACAGTTTGAAATAAAGTCAGCATTGTTTATGTCGATTGCTTATGTTATGACGCAATTACACTTGGTAATTTACCCGAATTCGGATGTCAATGGAATTGGTGTTAACGACTAGGTACGTGTAAATTGAACTATGTCGAGTATGGCCATCTTTGGGTAGTGACGTACCTTATTTGCCTATTACGATGCCTTATTAAAAATAGGGTACATAAGGAAATAAAAAGACAGGTCACAAGGTTTAGATTTAGAAACATAAAATTAGAAACTAAGTAATCGAATTATTTCTCGTACTCGATTTTTTTAAATAAACTACGCATTATTAAATACGATAGTGTAGGGAGCTACCACAAAATGAATAATAATTCGCTTGTGAAATTTTGTTTATTCCCTCGGGCACACATAAGTGTCAAAAGAGAATACATTTTAAATTGCTGCTGAATGCATTTGCTATATAAAATGTAAATTAGGTACAAATTAAGTTTGTGTATTTGTAGTCAGATTGGACTTTAATAGTAGGTACTTATATGGTCTCTGAACGAAAAGACCTATACGAGAACTTGTAGCGGTAATAACCCAACAGCTTAAACGCAGTCAGGTAGGCGAGGGGTCGTGAGTTCGCAACCGTTTGCAGTAGATACACCCTACTGCAAACGGTTGCGGTTTGAACTAGCGCATTATATAGCATTATAGCGCATATTTAGCTTCAATGAATGTATCGCAACCTATATAGTTAGAGGACTTAAAAAACATGTAAAGGTCACATCTAATGGACATAGCGCTTTTCTTTTAGTAGTTGATTCAATTTACACAAAGATCCTTCGTTGAAAGGAAGCATCACAGGGTCGGTTTCTCTTTTACTGTTTATATTATGCTATTGATGTGTAAATGTGTATAAGTTGGCTGTATAGCAGCATCTTCTTTTCAGTTACTGCAGCGCCGTCAGAAAAGTTTTCCGGTGTAAATCTTACACTAGCTAGCGCGGCGTTTCCGGTTTGTACTAGCGCGGCGTTTGTGGTTTGTAAGTACCCTACTTACCCAACTACGGCAAAGATAAAGGCGGGTTATAATTTAAACAGACTATATTTGTATGTATGTTCATCTTTTTCCTCATGACTCCTAATCTACTCGTCGTATTTTGACAAACGCCAACTAAAACGAAATAAACAAGACATCGATGTCGATTTTATTCGGTTTTCGTATGCGGAGTCGAACGTCATCTGTACGATGTATGCCTTAGTTACATGAGTTAGTTGGTATTACCATATAACTCCGTTTATACGAAAACCCTATTAGTTGGATTTTTTGTCGTAGTTCCGTTTAGTTTTTAACTTTTTTTTTAATACTGAAAGTGGTCGACGGCAATAAATATTTTGCACTACAGAGGGATATTTCATAATTTAATTTAGTAGGTAATATTGATCAATTAATAAAAAACAGATATTTGGCAGCTATTCGCGATGTTGCCAACTTTAAGAATGCAATCTTATCCGCGGACAGTTTTATGGAACAAAACATGCAAGCATTGGCGTTGTAGAGCAAGATTTTCCATGCTCTGTTCGCGAACACTTTAACTAAGATCCGTTACTCATGTAGGTATCTATTGTTAAAAATTATAAAATAAATAATAAAAGTAAAATTATGTTTATTTATCTAGACGAGAGTGACGGCACGGTTGGCGCAGTGGTTAAGCGATTGACTGCTGCGCTGCGTGTCGCGGGTTCGATTCCCGCACGGAACAAATATTTGTATGACCTACATGTATTTGTTCCGAGTCTGGGTGTTTTTCTATCTATAATATGTATGTATTTACAACAAAAAAAAAAATGTATATAAGTAGTTTATCAGCCATCTTGTTACCATAACACAAGCATTAGGTTGCTTAGCTTGGGACAAATGGTGCTGTGTGAAATGTCCAGGGATATTATTATTATTATTATTATTATTATCTCCACAAATTACATTCTTATACATTGGCAGGTATTTCGACAAAATTTTGTAATTTGTGGGAGATCAGTCTAAACTAAGCCTAGGCCTGTATTTTATAACTCCAGGCCCCCCATTATGCGGCGGGATCGTCCGAAAGGGTTACCGCTGCCCTGGAACAGAAAGGGCTAAGGAAGGAACACGGGTGGGTTTTAGTCAGTAAGAGTCTGACACTCATTCCTCTCCACCCAGAGCGGGAGGGGTTATTTGATGATTTCTGATCCAAAAAAAAAAAAGGCCCCCCATTATATCACATAGTAAAGGTTGTCAACGTGGTACAATTCAAGTGATTGATGGTGTGTATGTTTGTGTAAGAGGGTGTGTGTGTCTGTGTGCCTACATTTATTGTACATACAATATTTACATATAATATAATTAATTATGTAAATGTGCATAGAAAAAATTAATATTATATTATACGTAGAAAACTACCAAGCACTTGTTTCACCACCTCTGAGTAGCTTCCCGCTGGTAAAAGCCATTCACACACTGTGAAACATTTGTAATATTTGTTATAATAATTATAATAATTTGTAATAATAATATTTTTTTTTAATTAATATTTTTTCGCAGCTTTACACCACCAGAAAATTTAAGACACCAAAAGAAGAAGTCGAACATAAACTCCATCATATTCAATAACACGGAAAGTTTGCAGCGTGCATCGCTTTGACGCCAAAGTTGTACAAAAGGGCGGCAAATGAATAGTGCTTACAAACTTACGGACTCCGCTTCATTTTATAGCGTCTGTTTCCTATGCGCCGAGTTTAAATGTCAACGCGCAAGTAAAAGCTCTGCACGGGATCGGTATCAACTCACCTTATCGGCTCGTCGTAAACCAAACGTAAGCAAGCACGTACCCGGATTGGTTTAGTACCTCCGAGACATCGCCTGGCCTGCCGAGGGCCGACCACCCCTACGAGCCGACCACCATGAAGGTGGCGACGACCAGCCTTACGTAGGAGAGGCGACCGGCTCGCCGTACGCTCGGTGACTGCTGTTTACTAGCTGATCCCGAGCCAAGGCGAAGCCATTATAATCCTACTAATATTATAAATGCGAAAGTTTGTAAGGATGGATGGATGAATCCGAACACTTCCCGGCAGACAGTGTTGCCCTCTCGCTAAATCCTACTCCTACAAAAATTATAAACGCGAAAGTTTGTATGGATGAACGGATGAATTGATGTTTGTTACTCTTTCACGCCAAAACTACTGAACGGATTTGGATGAAATTTGGCACACAATTAGTTTATAACCAAGATTAACACATAGGATTTTTATCCCGATCTTCCCACGGAATCGAAACTTATGCGGGTGAAACCGCGGGGCGCAGCTAGTGCTTATATAATTATGAAACTCCATACTGTAACACACTGCGGTATGAACTTCTTGTTTCAGTTGAGTTATCCTGAACGGCTCGAATTGAGGCGATGCAGATTCCGAGCAATGCTTAGGCGCGCGCTGACTTTTATGGACGAGCTCCGATTCGCGCAAGAGTTTCTTGTCGACGAAATAATTTATGGCAATTTACACTACGTCCTCGTTGCAAATAAGTAAAGTAAAACTTCAAGGTGCTGAGATTTCTATGGACGGTTTTTTAAGTAATGTAGTTCCTAGTTGTACATTTTAATCAGTAGCGCTTGAGAAAAGCTAACTACTCGTACATATTTAATTATCTTAAAACTTGAGCATTTGTCTTCATTTATCTGTGAATGTTTCCACGCTACAAACATTCGTCGCTAGAATTGTTGTTCCGTGAACTCTTAAGTTGGGATTAAGAAATGTAATTACTTGGCTACGTAATAAGATAGATCTCATAATTATCTTTAACCTTAATGCTAAAAGTTGTAACATTACAAAGTTTTGATTTGTGGTTTTCCGAAGAGAAGTTTGGAAACTTTTTCATCTTAGCTTAATATATGAAGAAGATTATAAAAATAAGAAATACGCCGGATTTTTAAACTGTTATCAGTTTAAAAAAAAATCGTGACCATTTTATGTAAGGGATAAATTACCCACTTTATTCCATTTCACACCCGACAGTCGATATTCTACACACGTGTAGTTTCAACTACAAAAGTAGGTACAAAAGGGACTAGGTACCTTAAATGCTCTACGTATAAGAGGGAAATGTCCGTGGAAAACTTGAGGCCATTGTTGCCTCCGTATATTGGAACTAACTTGATTCCTATACACAAGAATAGAGTCTGATAATGGAGGTCAAAGTCGGACATAAGTACTACGAATAAGTAATAATCCACAAACCATCCGTCTGAATAACTTGATGTTTTAAATAACTTATTTTGTAGAAATAAATATCTATAGGTACACATATTTTAAATAAATACTATAAATAATAATAATATATTGAAACTTTAATGGTTACAACTCAACCCTGTTTTTTATAATTCCATTAGAAATAATTTTAAACCGTTGTTAATCTGGCACTAATTACTTTATATGTTAAACTACTTGCCGGTTTAAACTAATTAGTGCAAGATTTTCAACGACAGTAAAATATTTTACTTAATAAAAGTTTATTCTGTTATAAACCTTACTTAGAATTTTTGATGATACTTCGCTTCTCCCAGTCTGCTCCGACTTTCGGTATCTCGGTTCACTCGTTCAAAGCGATGGCGAAGTAGATCGGACGGTTAAGCACAGAATTAACACTGGATGGATGAAATGGCGGCAGGTCACGGGAACAATCTGCGACTCCCGCATTCCCCTTAAACTTAAGGGGAAGATATACAAAACCATGGTTAGACCTGCTGTCTTGTATGGATCAGAATGTTGGGCCACAAAAGGGATGAATGAAAGGCAATTGCATGCAGCTGAGATGAGAATGCTGAGAGGGATGTGTGGTGTTACACGAATGGATAGAATAAGAAATGAGTATATAAGAGGAAGTTTGAAAGTGGCACCGGTAATTGAAAAGTTATGTGGAAACCGGTTGTCATGGTATGGGCATGTATTACGGAGGAATGAGGAAAATGTCGTGAGGAAAGTTTTGAGTATGAATGTCGATGGCTATAAGAGTAGGGGACGACCAAAGAAACGATGGATGGACTGTGTGAATGATGATATGGTTAGAAAGGGGGTGACTGTCGAGATGGCGGCTAATAGAGGAGTTTGGAAGAAAAAGACATGTTGCGCCGACCCCAAATAATTTGGGATAAGGGCAGGAGAATGATGACTTATAACTTACTTATCGAAATTAGAAGCTATAAAGAGCTGTCTTTGATAGTTTTCAAAAAATAAAATTGCTTTAAAATGAAAATAAATTCGCAAGGACACGAAAGAAGTCGAAACGACATCAAAGAGATCGAGAGGTTAGATATTCAGTTGTGGGTGTACCAAAGGCGTTTATTCACTAAACCTGCAGGGTTATTCTGAAACAGAATTCTATTCGGAATGTAATGCGGTTTCGATACGAAAGCGAACGTAATATGGCACACTAACAAGAGAACAACAGAATTCTTAACAATGGAGGCGAGGAACTAAACTGATGCTACGGAATGTCTTCTATAACCTGTCCATTTTGGTATACCGTTTTTTGACAGATGGAATACACACAACAATTATATATTTTTTGCCAAAACTAATACACGTATGTATGGTATTATAATGTCTGTAAGAAGTCACACATAAGATAATTCAATAAGATAAGGCAGTTTATTGTACCTATATGTATTTTATTACGCATTTTAAAGTTAACTTTTACGTAATTTGGAATAGTTCGTGCTAAGGCATCAGTCAAAAAAAGACTAACCTACTGGACAGGATATAGTGTAACACATCAGTAACGATAAAATATCTCGTAATTGCGATGACCATCCGAAGGTAAATCCCAGCTAAACCGGCATCTCCTTCAGCAAACTACTGTGTTACGCATTTAGCCTGTTATTCAAATTTCAAAGTCAGAACGCTTAGATAACGTAAATTCCCAAAGTAATTAAAACTTCAAGGGACCTTTGAACTTAATTTTTGTTCCTCTCACATCGCAGTCAGAAAAAACCTCTCAATGTGCGTCTGATAAGAGGAACAAGTCTTTTCTATTAATAAACCACAAGTCACTCGTTTGTGTTCCCTTGGATCGTGTCACATCACTATTTTTAGCTGAACATTATTTATCTGTAGTTTTTCAGGAAAAAAATTGTTTCTGACTTGCCCTTTTAATCTAAAATTGGCTATTGTGAGCTGGAACCTAGGATTCTGATATCCAATACCTGCCTAAATATTTATTAAATGAAAATATGGGCTGTATGACGAACAAAACTTACAAGTATTATATTCACCGTAATAAGAAGCTTTCTATAATACAGATATACTTTACATTATATTATTAATAAAAATCCTTTTATTTTTCTGAGGTACCTAAGTATAATTCTCTCAGGTGCAGTTAGCCACTATCTACTTACATTATAAGAAGTTCTACGTGGAAATAATGAGCATAATTTATTAGACTTCCGGTTTACATACAAATGTGAATAAAAATTTAAAACGGTTTCTTTTATAAACGCACTCAGCATTTCGTAAAACGTTTGATTTTGTAAAAAAACGCAAAAACGTTCGCTAGCAGTCGACCGGCTACCGGGGCATGCGCGCGGAATCGACCAAATATGACATTTAACTACTTCACAAACGCTTCAATTTCCTTTAGCACTTTGTGAAATCCAATGCGGCCCGACGCGCACCGGCCGGTGTAAATCGCTCTGAAGTATGGCGGCAGTAAAAAACACCCAAAAGATAATAATTATT
This sequence comes from Apamea crenata, assembly GCA_949629185.1. Lineage (NCBI taxonomy): Eukaryota > Metazoa > Arthropoda > Insecta > Lepidoptera > Noctuidae > Apamea > Apamea crenata. The sequence goes on along the minus strand of OX451363.1, from coordinate 9,770,110 downwards.
TCAAAGACAGTAACTATAGCAGGCTTAACACAATTTGAATTTTCTATAACACATGTGTCAAATTTCCTTCTAAATACAAACATACTCAGTTCCCACTTCTAGGACATATGCCTCTTCTCTGTGAGAGTGATTTTCCTTCTATCTTACCTAAAAACATGACTGCGCATTTTATTGATGCTTAATAACGCCCCAAATTACTTTCTGCTTGACTAGCTAGTACTCGATCCAATCATTGTATTTTGCTTTACGACGCTTGTTACAAAACGGTTGTAGCTCCTTTGACACAAAGGAGACAGATGATAATGATGGATCCTGGCTGAATACACAATTTAAATTTAAATGTTGTTTGCCTGTCCTTCGCCCGTATTCATGTCATCATGTCGTTGTTATGTCTTGACATAAGTTAACTTTTAGTTACTGGCCATCATACCTTTTTTTTGGATGAGAAATCATCATCAGTCATCATCGGATGGGAAATCATCAAATGACCCCTCCCGCTCTGGGTGGAGCGGAAGGGAGTGTCAGACTCTTACTGACTAAAACCCACCCGTGTTCCTTCCTTAGCCCTTTCTGTTCCAGGGCAGCGGTAACCCTTTCGGAAGATCCCGCCGCCCTGAGCTAAAACCATCCTAAGAGCTGAGAAAAAAACACACCCGAAATAATAATAATAATACTTTATTTGCCAAAATGTAGGTGTACAAAGTAGTATGATCTTAATATAAATGTGGCCCATTTACATTATACTATTACATGTGGTGTGCAAATATTTAATTCCAGAATACCTGAATGGTTCCATCCATTACTTTTCTAATCAAGGTTTGAGTTGTATGTTTAAGTTTTCAGAATTAGTTATCTCTGCGAAATATTACATAATAGGTGGATATATTTTAATATTTAAAATTATATTTTAATAGGTTTAGTTTGTCATCAGGCCGTGTGAAATGAAGGATAAAAATTCAAAACACGAAAACCGTTTTTATTATGAGTAGAGAGTGAACTCATAGGGGTGTTTTTGTGTTGGAAATTGGTTCAGCATAATTTTATTGTGGTGATAGAAAACCTTCGTACTAGGACATAAACAAGCATAAATTTTTGTATGTGGTGCTTTTCTTCTTCATATTTCAGTTCATATTTTTCTAATTTTTCATGACAGCAGATAAATTGCTCCAATATAGTATTATGAAGTTTCCGTTTCCAGTTTTGGTTTTAGAAAAAAAAAAACCGATATTTAATTTATTGTCATTGTCAATTACGTTTATTTTCCCTTACCTATGGCTAGGATAGAACAAACTATTATTATTCATGAAAAAACTATTTGATTGTCGGTCATTAAATTCGACGCTGTTTCATAGAAAACATTTTGATAACAATCTCGCCTGCAGTAGCAATCACGATTGATTCGCCTACAGTGACAAAACAGAAAAAAATGTGATTGCTAGCCACTGTACGCAGGATAATGACACTTGACAGAGATAGACAAAAATAAATTCCTTTGCATAGGTGTTTATTTTTGACGATCATATTATTATCATTCTCATCATATCAGTTTAAATTAGCAGTTTACCGTTGAATAAACTATACTCGTATCGAGGATTGTCAGATAGGTAAGTTTCAACTCATAATTTATGAGAACCATTACCAAAAATCTCGCTTTAGTTTTAAAACGCTTCACTAAAGTTACAAAGCTTCATACCGTTCGTGATTGGGAGCAAGTGTATTGAATCTGGATACCAGTTCTGTTATTCGTCTTTAAAGCTAAGAAACTACTTGTACAGCTGTCTCAAGGACTCTTTTGAGCCTTTTGAATTCAATATTTATTACGCTAACAGAAGAGGACGTTCTCCATGTCTCAAAGCGGGTTAGGTTTATTCTGATTTTGAGCGAGTTTGTGTGAGAAGGTAATAGATATTATTATAATTCTATCTATAATATGTATGTATTTACAAAAAAAAAAAAAATTGTATATAAGTAGTTTATCAGCCATCTTGTTACCATAACACAAGCATTAGGTTGCTTAGCTTGGGACAAATGGTGCTGTGTGAAATGTCCAGGGATATTATATTATTATTATTATAAATAATAAAATTTATTTATACATTGTTACAATTATTACCTTAAAATTAGTTTAACATAATAATTTTGTCTGTAACTGTTGACATTCATTTTGTTATATACAGTGGTGGTCTCCAAAACACAGGCACCGCCTAGTGTGTTGAGAGGCACGGAAAAAAATGTTGATGAAGATGTAGCTTTTCTGTTGAATTTTCTGGAAATGTTTGAAACTTTAACCAAAACCCGTCCCCTCCCGGGGGGAAAAAGCTCAAAGGACAAATATTAATAACATACCTTATTGGAGACGTTCTTCAGAAATATCAGGTGCGTAGTACTCGCAACCGGCGTGCGTGTCTGACCAGATTTACTTATGAACGTAAACGAATCAAAAGGTGTATGTAAGGATCATAGTATTGTGGCTTTCTGTTGTTTCTGCCTACACTCATGGGAAAAGTCATGAGTGTATGTATGTATCTATGCTTAACAAAAATAGTATTTTATCTAACGTCGCCTGTTAGTAAGGCTAATGTTGTCAGTTATTCTTATTACTTAGATAGTTTTTCAATTCTTCTAAGTGCGTTCCTAAAACTGAGAAGTCTTTCTAATATATTCCCACTTTTAACTTAGAAAAATAATATAATATACCTTCTTCATACACTCCAATTACTAGCAACGCTGATATCGAAAAGAAAATTTAATATTTAATGGCGTCAAATATTTGTAGCCAAGTCGTCCTTTAATTAAGTTGAGATGTTTTTCCTTTAGATTTTGCGCTGTTTTAAGTGTAGGAATATACGGGCGATCGTTGTGTTACAAATTAAATTAATCTAATAGCACCTCGAACAAGGTGGAATTAAAGGCGATCGGCACAAAGGTAGAACTGCTAGTGTGACGGTGACTCTTGAAAACATACCAGGGTGGATGGTTTACCAATATAATTAATAAGAAGCTGAGCTCTTACAACTTTAATGAATATGGATCATGAAGCGGTACTACAGGTGGGTATCAGAAGGCCAATTCTCGTAATTTAAAACGTTCAAAATCTACTCGCTGTCTCAGCGACAAACAAATAATGTCAAAAACTTGTCAAAAATGTGGGGAAATCAGAATGAGACTGAGATAAGACTGTGAACGTTCTTAAAATTACGATTGCTCCTCTTATCTCCGACGCGAAAACATAGAAGCGAAACCGCAGTAGTTCCGCCATGACTTGTACGTTATAACTGCCTGTTCTAACACACAGATTTTAATTATGCCCGTCTCTTTCCCGGGTGATTTCGCCGATCAGCTCGGAAGCTCACTTTTTGTTGAGGTGCCGCGTTTGTTTCGCACGTATCTGTGGCAGTCAAGTTTTTTTTGTTAAATTAGATGTTGATTTTACGGAAATACGAGTACTAATCTAAGAGGTTTTCAACGGCATTTTCCTCTGATTGCTACAATTCAAGTTACTCTACTACTACTGTATTCGCGACATATTTTTTTTGTATATAATTCACAATACTGATGTACAATCACAAATGCATTAAAACCTTTACGACACAATATTTCTGATTGAAATCTACTAGATGTGAATCTAGCATGCATAATTTAAGTAAAACAATTAGTATTTCAAAACAAAACTTACAAAATGTGAACTTTTCCATAGATAATGAAAAAGTTTTGGGAAAGAACAACTAAGTATAAAAAAATAATGTAGTAATGTTTCTTAGCAGAATTCGTTAAGCGGTTTCCCATAATTATTTTCGCGTCGGAGGTAGGCTAAGTTCCAACTCTAATAGCGAAAGTGCGGCGAACGTACCTGGCGCACGGAAGTTTGTATACTATACTATTGTGGTAAACTCACGTGTAGCATAAGTATACAGTATACTTACCAAATAGCTAACTATTAAAAGTTTCATGAGCAGAAGATAGCACCGCAAACAAACAGTCACATCGGGAAATATTTCCGCTATCAAACCTAACCTTATTTAATAAACCCCATAAAGAGAGGGGCCTCGAGCTTATATAAAACGACAAAATAAGTTCAGCCATAAGGTCAATTGCCCACCGAGGCAATATCCGGGCTATAATAAAGCGTTATCATACGAGCAAGTTCGTTTTGGCATTTCTTAGGTTTCAGTTTCTGGTACAAAATAATAATTGAATTTGTGCCACGATAACAAGTTTTTTTTTTTTTTTTTTTTTTTTTTTTTTTTTTTTTTTTTTTTTTTTTTTTTTATAAAGTAAAACTATGATTTACATTAATTACAACCGAGGAAACTTAAATTCTAACTATAATATAGACCTGCCTGATCTAGGTTTATGAAAAACCTGTGTTTCAGGCCATCAATTTACATCAAACATTTAAAAAGAATCATCATCTGCCTAGCCTTTTCCCAACTATGTTGGGGTCGGCTTCCAGTCTAACCGGATGCAGCTGAATACCAGTATTTTACATGAAGCGACTGCCTGTCTGACCTCCACAACCCAGTTACTGGGTAATACGATACCCCTTGGTAAGACTGGTTGTCAGACTTTCGGGCTACTGACGACCCGTAACGACTGTCAAAGATCCACGAATGACAGCCGGGACCAACGGCTTAACGTGCTTTCCGAGGCACGGAGGGGACTTGGTATGTGAAAATGGTCACCCATCCACGGACCAACCGTGGCAAGCGTAGCTTAACCTGATCGATCGACCCGTGTGGCTGTTATTACTTAGCCACAAGCCCCTCATTAAAAAGAATTCAAACATTTAAAAAGAAGACAACAATATATGTATTAGAAGCTAAATTGAAAAGAAGGTATAATACTCGTATTTACAGAGGCTTAAACAGTTACTATTTGGATATATTATTTTAAAACTAGATTATGTAAGATATACAATAATGTTTAAATAAATTAAATTAACGAATAATATTAAAGTAGATAAAGTGGAGACTATTATTAATTAGGTAAAGGAAGAGACTTATATTAGAGTAGGTAGATAGATTTTATTTTAAAATTTCTAGTAGTTTTTCCGTGTCTGCATAATTGAGTTTTGCCAAATATTCCTGTACTAGTAAATTACACCTATTATAACTTAAACTATAAATCTTTAGCACTCTGTTAAACTGGTTATACAAATAGGGTCCTAAAAATAAATAAAATCGATTAGCAAAAGCATGTTTAGTCTGAGAGTTAGCACAAACCAAATCTTTTCTTCTCCTATCTGAGGGTACTGGGTTAAAATAAAGTTCAGTGTGTTGGAATAAAATTACATTCAAAATAAATAATTGACGTACTGTTAGCACCTTACATGCCATATAAAGCTCGTGTGTAGGAAATCTAAATGGACGAAAAGTAGCAACTTTTAAAACTGCTCTTTGGGCGCGTTCTAGGTGCAGTAAAATTGATTTAGCGGCACCACCCCAGGACGTTATACAGTAGGTAATAATCGATTGACACAAAGCTAAATAAACCTGTCTAATTAATTTAAAGTCGGCAATGTTACGTAAAGTTTTAAAAATGTATGTTAGTTTGCGCACTCTGGTGCATAATAAATCGATGTGTTTGCGGAAGTTCAGATTTGTGTCAATCGTGACGCCTAGATATTTAATATGGTCGGTTTTAGCTAAAGTGGGACAAGTGCACGCAATGTCAGCATAATATAAATTGCAATTGTTATGCGCTTGAATGATTAGGTTAGTAAGCGTTGGATTAGTGTTTCTTATTGTAAATAATAGGTACTTGGTTTTATCTGTATTTAATGATAAGAGATTTTTGAGAAGCCAATTGGACACAGTATTAAAACCATTCTGTGCTACCTCATAGACTTCGGCCTTTGAATTAGCTGCGAACAGTAGAGCTGTGTCATCCGCATATGAGATAATTACACCTTTTTGGAGTGTCAAATTGCACAGGTCATTTATATAGATTAGGAACAAGGTAGGACCCAAAATACTACCTTGTGGGATTCCATAACAGGTATTCTTTAGTTCAGAACTCGTGAACTGACCTATTTTTACACACTGCTGGCGGTCGGTAAGGTAATCAGATAATAGTTGCAATTGTACTCCCCGTATTCCTAGCATTTCCAGCTTGTTCAAAAGCAAAGTACAAGAAATTGTGTCAAAAGCCTTGGCAAGGTCTAAAAATATCCCTATAGTGTACATGCCGTTATCCAGGTTTGTGCTTATAAAATTTGTCAGTTGGTGAACAGCTTGGCTTGTTGATCTTTTTGGCCTAAAACCAAATTGATGATCAGAGAGTAATTTATTACTTTCAAGATAATTTACTAATCTACTGTTTATAATTTTTTCCAAAATCTTTGAGAGACCTGTTAAAACTGAAATTGGCCTGTAGTTATTAACACAATTTTTGTCTCCAGCTTTAAACACAGGGGTGACTACGGCTTTTTTAAGCAATTTAGGAAATATTCCTTTTGTTAAACATAACTGAAAAATGTGGGTCAAGGGAGGGGCAATGATATATTTAAATCTTTTGAGTATGCTATTAGGTATGTCGTCACATCCTACGGCACAAGTTTCCTTTAATCCATCTATTATACTTACTACCTCATTAACATCAGTATCTAATAACACAAAAGAGTTTCGTGTTGCATATGTCTTAGTTTGGCTTTGAATGGAAAAAGCGCTATTAGATAATAAGGTTTTTTCTGCTAAGCTTTTTCCTACGTTAATGAAGAAGTTGTTAGCTTTATTTGCTGCTTCTGTAGGGCTTAGCTCCGAAGATAGAAGATCTAGCGCCGGTTCGGGATTTTTTGCCCTAATAGTGTTAGTTTTTATGAATTTCCACATAAGTTTACTGTTTTTACCTGCTTTCTGTAGTTGACTGTGATCATATTGGTTTTTTAGCTTTTTCAACAGATTATTACAGAAATTCCTATATCGTTTGTAAATACTTGATAATAATTCATTATCCGGTGCTTTTTTCGATTTTTGGTGTAGTTTATCTCTATGTCTGATACAGCGAACAAGTCCGGGCGTAATCCAAGGTTTAATATTACTATACTTTCTAGGTATTACTTTCTTAAATGTATTTTTCTTTATCGTACATCGTAACAAATCGACAAAATATTGTAGTGAAACATTTGGATCATGTGAATTGTAAACGGGGTCAAAATTAATACCGCGTAAGGCAGTTTCGAGACTCGTCATATTGAGTTTAGTATAGCTGCGCATGCAGTTATTTCTAGGTGAAGATATTTGCAATGTTAGTAAAACAGCTTGATGATCGGTAAGTGACGAATTAGTAACCAATGTTTTGGATGGAATTTTAGATTTTATAAGGATATGGTCTAGACAAGAGCCGCTCTGGTGGGTTGGGTGATAATGAGCTGGTAAAAGTCCATGAAATGAGCAAATATTCAGGTAATTTTGTGAATGAGTATCGATTTTTTCGGCAGCAATGTTTATGTTGATGTCACCTACCAGTACGATATTTTTAAATGAAGATAATTTTTCTAAGTTACTGTTAAGGGAATCCAAAAACCCATTTATACTTTGGGATGGTGGCCTATAAATAGCCATAATTACTGTATCGGGAATAATTTGAATTACTAAGCAGTTGCAGTCTAGAAAATAGGGTTCATCTACTAATGTTCTTAAATTATTTTTAATATAAACCACTACGCCATCATTCTGGTTGAATGTTCTATCACTTTTGTGAAGATTAAAGCCATCGAGAGATGGTATAATGGCCGTTTGTTTGGATAACCAACATTCTGTTAGAACGATAATGTCGCAGCCTATTTCAAGATTTTGTAACAAAACTTGGAGACCGTTAAAATTTCGGGTTATACTGCGTATGTTTTGTGTAAGTAAAGTCAATGTTTTATCCCCGGTATAGACTATGTTTTTACACTCCTCAACATTACAGATTTTAGCTTCAGACACGGAAAACCCATCTAGATCACATATTAGCTGATTGGCCATAATAAAAATTATATGTAGAAGTTAACCTACTATCTATGTGCTTAATTGACTTGGTAGTCGGCGGCGCTCCTAGGCGCCTTCATAGTCAATGGAATGAATGTAATTGTCTTCTGCATATTTACGTGCTGGGCAATTTACATCACCAGTTGGATGATCGTTTTTTCTCTTGAATCGTCTGCAGGTTGCACATTGAGGGGGAGAACCTTTATTATTGCATTCCTTGAAAGAATGCCCTGTTTCGCCACAGAGATTGCAAGTAGGGCTCGTTTCTCTGCAAAATTTGGCTGCGTGTCCGAACTGCTGGCAGTTGAAACACCTGGTCACAATAGTGAAGTCTCTTACTGGACATGATGTCCAATTTATGAAAATTCGGCCTTGGTCTATCAAAATTTTCCTGATATTAGCTGGAACTTCCAATATATAATTGCAGGTAGGACGATCTTTCTTCCCTGACTTATGGCTCAATTTCACACTTTCTAAAAAGGACTCAGGAGTAATGTTCAGCAATTTATCTGTCAAGTTTTGGACGTAAATGCAATCAAATACCTCTTTTTCAGTCAATGCTACTGGAACACCAATGACAGAAATCCTAGGACGGCGCTTGGATGGTTCTTCAACTGTAAGGCCTGAGGAAACTAGCTTCTGGGAGGTTTTTAATTTATCAATATCGTCTTTGTTATCCGTCCTAATGATCACGCCTCCGTTTCTAATTTTCCTTAGACCACGGACATGGAGTTTTAATTCCTCAGGCGAGATAATTTTTTGTAACAAAGACTTGGTATCGTCACTGGTTTTGGTTTTATCGCTGGGATATATAGCGACCGAACTGAGATTTGCTGGGCGAATAAATTTATCAGAGCCTTTCTTGACCATGTTAGCGTAGGAAGCACTTACTGGTTCGGTTCGGCTCATCTTCGTTTCCACGACTTCTTTAAACTGGCAAAGGGATTCCGCAACATTCTGATGCACTTGAAGGTGCTGGATGGTTGTGTGCGCCTGGATGGACTTCTGCTTCAGGGATTGGTACAGCACGGCCATCTGAGACGTCCCATGGTTGACTTTACGACAGAGATTGGTGACACGCAGTTTTTGATCGGAATTCATTTTTCCTTCCGCCACAATCGAGCATATTTCGGTCAAAATTGTGTCGATGGACCCAAGCCATCTCTGAATCTCCGGCGTAGAGACGACTTCAGTCGGTAAATTATCGTTCTCCGTGACTGCTGGTGGCACTGGTTCTCTTGTCTGGTTTTGATCAGCAGGCGATGGCGTCGGTGGAGGACTTCGTCCTACCAATTTGCTGCGGCCGAAGGGGCTATCTCCTGGGTTAGACATACTACTAACACCGAAAACGCTCACTGTCTATAAAAAAACTATTTAGTTCATCTTTCACAACGAAAAATAATTGTTAGTCACACTCGTCACTTACACAATAAAACTGACTCCGCAAATTATTGCAATAACATTATTCGTAATTACCTAAATCGTTATAATCAACACAAAAAACACGTCCGCTTAGTCTCGCGTAATAATACCAAAAAAAAAACAGTTATGATATATGTATACTTATTGAATAATGTTTTGCATAATTACCTATATCCTTTATTTCAATATAAATACATATAAATTATATTTTTAAATATTAGAATATAAAAAGTATAAAAACATTTAAAAAATATAAAAAATTGGCACTTGGCACTGGAGATAGACATGCTATTAAACAATGATTGTAAAAAAAACACTAACTCTCTCCATATACATCATTATTCATATCTTTAGTGCTTTGGTTTTGTTTCATGATAGTTAATTAATATATATTTATATAGAAGTATATGTTTTATGTATGTTTTTATTTATTGTATATATATGTAAATGAAACACCAGCTAGGTACTTGCAGTATTATCTCTCTAAGAATAAAATACAATACAATAGAATACACTTTATTATGTACACCATATAAATTACAGACATAAATATAGAAATTTCACAAAGGGTGACACAATGGGCTCCTTAAACCTTTAATTCATTCAAAGGTTGTCTTTATAAGATCGCTTTTACCGATAAGACCGCCCATTGTGTGACCCTATGTCAAATTTCTAAATGTATAACTGTAATTTATGTGGTGTTCATAATAATGAGTATTCTGTCTATCTATCCATTCACTGAAAAACCTGTTTTACCTCAAGACAGAAATATTTCGATTCTAGTTTTCGCATTGTATTGCAGGAGCTATAATTGTACAGATAGCATTTCTTCGAACCACAGCTTGAAAGTTCCCCTGTTGTTGATGTTTACATAGCAAGCAGCGGTACACGAATAGCGTAAAACGTAACAAAATAACTGATCTACTCGTACAACAAAAAAAAAAAAAACTCTACGAAGTGACATATAACATTTTCGGATGTCGGTGACAAAGTTTTACTGGAAAGTTACATTACATAGCGAAGTCTACAGCCAAGCTTTGTTTGCATTTCGCAATATCGGCAGAACGTTACGTGACAAGGAAATGTTCTTATTTATATTTGTCTCTTACTCAGTAACTCAAACTCAGCATTAAAGGTGAGAAAGTGTAGGTACAGTTGGACATGTTATTTTTTTTACGAACAAAACTATTCATCAAATTCACCCACTATCATCATGCTCTTGTCCTTACCCAATTTATTTGCGTTCGGCGCAAGATACCTTTTTCTGCCATACTTATATCATCTTTTAGTCCTCATCTCAGTTATCACCCCCTTTCTGGCCATATCATAAAGCTTAGTGCATGCTTAATTGAGCGAGTGATGTAAAAAAAATTTCTAAGCAGCACACAAAATTGTTTAAAAGCTACCCGGGCTTAGTTGCAATTACTTTTAAACAGTTTTATACCAAATAGTATGTTCGACTATACTATATCGTTTGTTCAAAAGCGCAAATAAGTACGTGCTTTAGCAGAGAGTATATCCTACTAACATTATAAACGTGAAATTTGGTGAGGATGGATTGATATTTGTTATTCTTTCACGTAAAAAGTACTAAACGGATTTGGATGAAATTTTGGCACACTTATAGTTTACTAATGCATATTATAAACGCGAAAGTTTGTGAGGATAGAAGCATGGATTGATGGATAAATGGATGGAGGTTACTCTTTCACGTAAAAACTACTGAACGGATTTGGATGAAATTTGACACAGATAGTTTATTACCATAATTAACACACAACATACTTTTTATCCCGATATTCCGACGGGATCGAAACTTAAGGAGGCGAAACCGCGGGTCCCAACTAGTTTATTATAAGAGGTATATTTATTCCCGGAAATATGGGCTGACTTCTCATCTCAAGTACAAGCAGCTGAAGCTAAGCACGTACTCTGTGGCAACATTCTACGATTTTATACTATCATTGATTATGTGCTTGACTATTGTTGATTTAGGGCTGATTTTTCAATATTCTGATAACTTTATCTGAAGAAAAAAAGCTGTCAAACCACAAAACTTATTCCTCACATAACAAATTTCTCGCTATTTAAAAATCAGGCCTTAAAATGATATTGAAATGAAACTACGTCATTATCACACGGGAACGGGAACGAAAATTATCGATGTGTCATAATTAAACACAAGTCAAGTGATTCGATTGGCTGTTGATAATTCAGTTTACCAATCACGACAGTTTACGGGTGCTTGACAATTTGCTAGCTAATTGTGTTGATTTTCGTTCCGGAAACGGGGTGCAGAAGTCATAAATATATTCTACCAGTTATACTTGTATGCTGCAAGTACCACTTATATGCCCAAAATTAAATTTCATAAAATTAACATATAGCGTAGGTACCAAATTACAGTAAACAGAACCGCAAAATTCGCCATCCGCACTGAAGTGTATCGTCTAAATTGGGATCTCTTCTTATCGCATAATATTCTTTTTCTTAATATACTTTGGCATAATGATTTTGGTATAATTTGTTTTGCCATAATAATACTTTGCCATATTTTTTTTGTTGGCCTAATTATCCTGAACGCTAATTTGTATTGGCATACATTTAATTCGCATAATGTTACTAGGCTTTTTTTTTAGGTTGGCATCAAACGACCTCTCCCGCTCTGGGCTGAGCGGAAGGGCGTGTCAGACTTTTACTGACTAAAACCCACCCGTGTTCCTTCAGTTGCCTATGCCAGGGGCCACGGTATCTCTTTCGAACAACCCGCGGCCCTGGCAGGCATCGGCCCTAGCGGACCCCGTCAGTTCATGCTGAAATCTCTTTGAGGCGCGCGTGGAACACAACGCGCCGTCGACCCGGGCCTGGTTCTTACCAGGCGGCGAGCTGCCCATTGTTCGCCGCCCGCAAGCCCGCGCCTACGGTGGCCGGGAGTCGGCTGTTGACTCCCGTCCAGGGCGTCTCCTGCGGTGACTATGGGCGTGAGGGCGCAGTGATTGCCTCTCCCTCACGCGCTCCGCCTTCTCCTTCGCGAGCATTACTGCTTCGCAGAAGGAGGTGACTGCCCCCCATGCACTCTCGCTACGTACCATGGCTGCCACGAAGACGCGGCGGTGCTCCGCCTAAGCCGGGCAGAACTCCACCGTATGCTCCATCGTGCCCTCCGGGCGATCCACACAGTGGTGACACCCTGGCGTTTCCTCCCATATTATCCTGAACACGAACCTCCCGAAACAACCGTGTCCGGTGAGGACCTGTGTCAGGCGGAAGGTGAGGGTGCCGTGGCGCCTCTCTAGCTACTCCTCAAAGAGGGGACTTATCGCCGCAATTGTGGCGTGCCCAATGTTATTAGGCCTTATGACTATTAGCATAGTAGTATTTAGGCATACAATTATTAGGTATGATGTTTCCTGATATTTACTACTGTTATTGAATCATATGGGCGTTAATGGTCACTCTTCTAACCTAACTAAGGTTAGAAGAGTGACCATTAACGCGCGAAGGCGAGCGAGCGTAGCGAGCGTGCCGCGGCAGCGGCCGCTGAGCGCCAGATCCTCTCTATTGTTTGTGTTGTGGGTTGTGGTTTGGGTTATAACAGTTTCAGTTTCCTGATTCATTACATAATTTTGAATATTTTTTTTAAAGGATTAAATTACAACTTTGCAATAATACACTTAATGGCACAATAGTTTTATGATACCATCCACTTAGAAAAATTAAAAAAATATTTGTTCTACCTACAACGTAAAGTGCCTACAAATTTCATTAGAGCAATATTGTATAAAAATGTGTATTCTAATGTCTAACATTTTAGGAGTTAATTAATATGCTTATTTGTTATGCCTATAAAAAATATGTTTTAATATCATTATGCGTAAATAAATTAATGCTTTAGAATGTTATGCAAATCATTATTATGATTAAAGAAAGTATGCTTAAAACATTATGCGTAAGCTGTTATGCGTACATAATGTTATGCGAAAATATAATTAGGAGAAAAAAAAGTATGCCAAGTTATATTAGGTCGTAAAATTTTATGCAAATGGATAGGGAACCTCTAATTTTTTTCAATTGCATTCGTTTTTCCGTCACGTTTTCCTCTTGTTAAAGGCCCGCCTGTAAATTCATGGAGGGCAAATTGTTTTCAATTTAGTCCGCATGAGTTCACTGGCTCCTAAAGTGGGAATGATACGGGCGTATAAAAGAAACGAACTGTTGCCTATAGTACAGTAAATTAATTAGGAAATGTATCTACTTGGTTTTAGGTAGGTTGAATAGGCACTTGTAAGTGCAAAACATGGTGAAGTTTATAGATAGTAGAAAGACTATACTTAAGTTTGTTTTGATTATTTCCTTTATTTCAGTGTAAACCATATGAATTATATTTTTAAATATTAGAATATAAAAAGTATAAAAACATTAAAAAATATAAAAAATAGTAGCCCACCGGTATCGGGAACAGGGTCCAAGCTACCGGCGGTCAGGGCTCCAGAGAGGGGAACCTTCTGACAATGCGAGCCGTGTCCAGAAGTACGGCTTTCTGAATCAAGCCCTTGATCCAGCTGCCTAACGAGAGCCTACTCAGGTGTTGGTCGAGGCTCTTGGCTATTAAGCCATTGGCTGTTACGACTATCGGCACAATGATCGCTGAGTCCACATCCCACATGTCGACAACCTCGCGAGCCAAATCAAGATACTTGATTTGTTTACCTTTCTCGGCTTTTACGGTTTAGGTTCTCATCATGCGGGACGGTTATGTCAACAATCATTGCGCGCCGCTCTGATTATTATTATTATTATAGATATTATTTTATTCATTTTTTAATTATGTTACAAAAGGAATTTTGTAACATAATATATGATCATATGATTCTCCTCACTAATGAACATGCATCTGCTAAGTTTGAGGTCTTGACTTTGGTTTAACTTAACGCGATAGGTGTTGAGTTAAAAAAAATGTTTAAAGGCCTGAAATATAGTCATCATCATCTGCCTAGCCTTTTCCGAACTATGATGGGGTCGGCTTCCAGTCTAACCGGATGCAGCTGAATACATGGAGCGACTGCCTATCTGACCTCCACACCCCAGTTACTGGGTAATAACTCTTGGTAAGACTGGTTGTCAGGCTTTCAGGCTACTGACGACCCGTAACGACTGTCAAAGATCCACGAATGACAGCCGGGACCAACGGCTTAACGTGCTTTCCGAGGCACGGAGGGGTCTTGGTATGTGAAGATGGTCACCCATCCACGGACCAACCACGGCAAGCGAAGCTGAGCCTGATCGATCGACCCGTGCAGCTGTTATTACTTAGCCACAAGCCAAGGTAGTTAAATCAATACCTTTTACGTGGGATTTAATACCATCGGGATAGACTGTATGTAGAGGACCAGTATTACAGGCAATAGTTAGGGCTGATTTATCCAACGCCAGATAATTTTATCTGAGCAATAATTTTGAATTTTTGACAATTCTTCCATACAAAAACTGTCAGACGTTAATTTTATTCTACGAATAAAAAATATCGGTCGATTGAGAAATCATACCCACCTCAATAATCGTAATCAACGCCAAAGTTAAAATTTTTGCGAGTTCACTCTCTGCTTAGTGTATTTTTACACACATTTACATTTCCCCTTTATATAAACACGACATGAAAACATTATTTTATACGGACTTATTTACACGCGGGGGTGAAACAATTTTAAGAGAACCTCCGTGCCAGTTTGTGGGATGTGTCAAATGTTTATCAAGGCACTTTTCAGAGTTTTACGTCTCTACCTTCAGCGAAAATACGGTAGGCTTAAATATTTGCCTTAATCTTGATAGATTAAGGCATATATTTTAATGCTGGTAAACATCAAATAAAACCAGCAAATATTAAGTCTACATTTTCATTAATTTGTTTACGTACACATCATTTATTCAACGAATATAAATTATAATGTATTTTTTAACGCTTTCATTGGAAATTGCTTAAAAGGGCAATGATCGTAAAATATATGGAAAGTCATTTATCAAGCTGAAACCATTTTTGATTTCATTGAAGAGTCACATCACAAGTCACAACATCTTATTAAGTGCCTTTCACAGGGTTGGTGACTTCAAACGTTTATAAATCATGTAGGGTGGGGTATTAGATATTTTTATTTCATGTCACCAAGAAGCTTTTATTTCATAAAAACTTTTCGCCACCGACTTCCGAAATTAAAGTTATTTGTAGTGTTTTTATGGAAGTCGGTTGTTTTTTCTTTTTGGAAAAAAGTTTTTATTTTTCACTTTTTTGTTGTGATACATTTTTTGATTTTTCAAAAACCGGGGCCATTTGAGCCGGGCTGGGACCTTTCCAAAAAAAAAAAGATTTTTTCAAATCGATTGGCAAGCGACGGAGTTATACGCGAACAAACATAAAAAAATACAAACCGAACCGAATTGAAAACCTCCTCCTTTTTTAGGAGTCGGTTAAAAACAGAAATGTCTCTAATGCAAGTTAAAGCTAATAAAGGGTCTTCAGCAGTTATCCTTGACCTTTGATCTTTGTGGTTAAAGCCTTGTTTATCCGGTGTCATGTTTCAATTTATTTATTTACAGATGTTGTGGACAAAGACGTGTTTCTTTATTTTGTTAAGGCACATCAAGAAAATAGTACATTGTTCACCGCGGGGTGAAAGGTGAAACGTAACCGATTATTAACGAGGGTGTAGTTTGAGACCCGAGGCTCAGCCGAGGGTCTTAATACACACGAGTTGGGAATCGCACTTCCTTCCGAGTGATAGGTACACGCTGGTGCTTTATACTAGACATTTTTTTAAGTGAATTAAATTAAAATTGTTACAGTTATTAAAACTCAATGTAGGTAATACTTTCGCCAGGGAGATTAATATTGGTTTGAATGATCAGCAAAAGTATGTGACCAGTATCATTTTGCGCATGGTTATAAAAACTTTTGATTTTTTGCCAATAAACTATATTTAATTAGGTTAGCTACTGAATTGCCCTAAATAAAAAAATACAACTCGTTAACAATGGACTTTCATGCACTTTTTCGACCCGCTTTGTAAAACAGTAACGTACTTTCTGCCTCATTTTATAAAAAAACTTCAGTAACATTCCGAGCTGGTTTAATGCAATAAACATTTGCAACATACTAAGGCTGGTCTTTACATACATATTGCAGATACACATTGTACAAATAGACCTCCTCCTTAACTAAGGACACTCACTAGGAAGACGTGTACCTAACAAGGTACACCTTGCCTAACCCTTCGTGATGTTATTTATTGTTTTATCTGAACAGTTATGACTATATAAATAATTCGAAAAATCAAGAAATCACTATTGAAGCAGCAGACAAACTGATTTAGATACTTTATCTAACTAAACTAATGACATCACTCTTCACCACGCGTAGCATGACAAATATTTGTAAAAAAGATTTCTTCGGCGTGATGTTAAATATAAACAATTTATGACACTTTTTTACAAAGGGTATGCCTATTCTACGCTTATTGGTTCAACGCATAAGAACTTCAAAATTTTAAAGTCCTACTAATATTATAAACGTGAAAGTTTATATGGATGGATGGATGGATGGATGTTTGTTACTCTTTCACGCAAAAACTACTGAACGGATTTGGATGACATTTGGCACACAGATGGTTTATAACCAGGATTAACATATAGAATTATCCTGATATTCTCACGGGATCGAAAATTATGCGGGTGAAGCGGCGGGGCGCAGCTAGTAATAAATAATTCGCAGTCGATAAGAAACACATTGGATATCCAAATAATGTATATTTTCCCCACTATAACATCAAAGTGATTACTATAAACTTTCCTCCTCAGACCCACAGAGTCGTTTACACCTTATTGAACAATTTATGTTATGTACTAAACGTTAAGGCCCCAATAAGGATGTGTTAAAGCACCATTTGACGGCACGGTTGGCGCAGTGGTTAAGCTGGACAGTGGACTGCTGCGCTGCGTGTCGCGGGTTCGATTCCCGCACGGAACAAATATTTGTATGACCTACATGTATTTGTTCCGAGTCTGGGTGTTTTTCTATCTATAATACGTATGTATTTACAAAAAAAAATAAATTGTATATAAGTAGTTTATCAGCCATCTTGTTACCATAACACAAGCATTAGGTTGCTTAGCTTGGGACTAATGGTGCTGTGTGAAATGTCCAGGGATATTTATTTTATTTTATTTATTTTTTTATTAAACGACATCCAAGGGTTAATCAAACAATTGACCGATTCAAAAGATTCATTAGGTCAACTCATCCCGCGGGATAAGTTCGAGCGGGCTCAGTTGACTAAAGAGCCACAATAACGGTATTACAAACAAAAAAAATATGTAATATGTTTAGTAAAAAATACACGGTAAGGAAAGTATTGATCTTAATCCAATTATAGAACACTGCTGCGCCCCGCGGTTTTACCCGCATAAGTCATGATCCCGTGGGAATATCGGGATAAAAAGTATCTCGTGTCTTAATCCAGGGCATCCCATGTGCAGGCAGGGTCTACCCATGTGCTTGCACATAGCATATTCAGCCTATAACGTTCTCACTGCTAGGAGGAGGTCTCCTCTGTATAAAAGGGAGTGGGCTATAATCCACCACGTGGGTCCAGTGCGGGTTCGTAGATGTCACATGTCTCCGTATGTTTGGTTCTAGGACATCCTAGTTTCCTCACGATGTTTTCCTTCACTGTTTTGAGAGCAGTGGTAATGAAATAAATCACATTATATGTTAGGAATTCGCGAGAGATTTAGAGTAAAGCTGGATTCAACCTTCAATGATTTCTATAACGCATGTGATGGATAGCTTCCCTAGAGTTTTTTGCTATTTTTTTATATTACGGGTATAAATGTCGTAACTCATTCTTTTGTTGACGTTTACCTTTACCTTTTCTTTTGTTGGCATTTACGGATATCCAGAAACTTCATGCCTTATTGGGTTGGCAAACATCCAATTGGAACGACAAATGATACATACTGAGTTTGATAACTTGTTGTAGACTATTTGGGTTTGTCTCTATCCTAAAATGTCATTTAAGGGGTACTCATACATTCCGACGTTTGCCCCCAGACTGGAGCAGGCCGAGGCGGCCTTGAGGCAGCTCATGCCCAGTCTAGGGGGACCAAACGCCTCCTGTCGGACGAACTATGCGGGGGTCCTGCGGTCTATGGCCTTTACGGGGCACCACCGGTGTGGGCGCGTTCCTAGAGGTGGCGACCAGCCTACCGGTTGAACGCGTCCCAAAGGGTCATGGCTATCCGGCTGGTCCGAGGATACCGCACGGTCTCCGCTGAGGCGGCGAGTCTCCTTGCCGGATTGCCGCCATGGGATAATGGGACGCAAAAGTCCTCGCCCACATATGGGAGTAGCGAGAGGAGGCAAAACGCCGGGGCGTAACTCCGTTGCTGCAAGAAATCATGGCACAGCCGACAGAGCTCCGGCGGGATCTCATGGTGACATGGAGAGTGCGATGGTCGCAACCCAGTGCTGTGCTTTTTAACGAGTGGCTGGAGAGGCGCCACGGCGCCCTCTCCTTCCGCATGACGCAGATCCTCACCGGACACGGTTGTTTCAGGAGGTTCCTGTTCAGGATAAGGCGGGAGCAAAACGCCAGGGTGTCACCACTGTGTGGATCGCCCGGAGGACACGGTGGAGCATACGGTGGAGGTCTGCCTGGCTTGGGCAGGGCACCGCCGCGTCCTCGTGGCGGCGATCGGCGGCGGCGATCTCTTGCGTCCGGCCCTGGTCCAGGCCATGGTATGGAGCGAGAGTGCATGGGAAGCCGTCACCTCCTTCTGCGAAGCAGTAATGCTCGCAAAGGAGAAGGCGGAGCGCGTGAGGGAGAGGCAACCTCTGTGCCCTCACGCCCCTAGTCACCGCAGGAGACGCCGTGGACGTCGGGAGTCAGCAACCGACTCCCAGCCACCATAGGCGCGGGTTTACTGGTGGCGAGCAAGGGGCAGCTCGCCGCCTGGTAAGGACCAGGCCCAGGTCTACGGCGCGTTGTTTTCCACGCGCGCCTCAAAGAGATGTCAGCATGAACTGACGAGGTCCGCTAGTGCCGATGCCTGCCAGGGCCGCGGGTTGTTCGAAAGAGATACAGTGGCCGCAACTGAAGGAACACGGGTGGGTTTTAGTCAGTAAAAGTCTGACACGCCCACAGCGGGAGACATTGATATCATTTGATGATTTCCTACCCAAACAAAAAGGGGTACTTATATATTTCAAATAAGTGGACATCCAGGTTCTAACCCAGACAGGCGCTTTACTTTGTGAAAATTATTCCATCACTACTGCTGTCAAAACGGTGAAGGAAAACATCGTGCAGAAACCGGCATGTCCTAGAACCAAAAATTCGAAGACATGTGACATCTATCAACCCACACTGGGGCCGCGTGGTGGATTACGGCTCACAACCTCTCAGGAGGCCTGTGTCATGTGGTGAACATTTTAGGCTGATTATACTAAACCAGAATATTGTCAGTAATAGGTATTCATTTCGATTCACAATTGGGTCTAGGTCTCCCAATTTTCGATGCAGATAAGTCTGATAAATGTAATTTATTACTCACCGCTAAATGGACCTTCCATTTAGCGATTCTGCCTATAAAGGATTCCTAGGATTCGTGGTAAAGATAATATGCATTTAGTTAATCTACACTGGCCTGCAAAACTAAGTATCACACTTTTAAAATTGGAATAACTTTTTAAGTACACAAGATATACTTTTGTCCATGGAGTTTCTTGCCCGTTCTTCTCCATAGGTACTCGTACCTACGCTTTGGAATGGGCACTTTTGAATTGTCAAAGGTTTGTCCGACCCTTTGACAATTCAAAAGTGCCTGTAATTGGTTTAGTTGAATTAAATGATTTGAGTTTGAGTTTTGTAATAAAAAGGACTCGATTTTTTTCTTAAGAACTTCATATCTTCTTTTAAGAAATGGCTGAAAAAACTTTAAAAACAAAAATAATCATTTTTGAATTACAATTTTACCATTTATTTTTGGTTTCTGTTTTTGTTTTCAAATGTTTTCTTAATCGATGAGTCTTGTTATGTTAAGTTAGACAGACAACATCACATAAATTTTATTTATCATGCCTCTTTCACCTGAAGAATGTGCTAGAATCATGACTTTTCTGAAACTAGGCATCAGTATGTGTCGTACTGCAAGAATGGTGGGTGTGACGTTACAGGTTCAGAAGGTACGAAGAGACTGGAAACCATCTGAGGAGACCTTGTAATGGCAGACCCAGGTGTACTAGTGCCCGAGAAGACCGTTACATTGTTTCCACTGTGTTGAGAAATCACCACCTTAATGCAGTTGAAGTCCAGCAACAGCTTCTTCAGACCCGAAGGGACTATATATAAGTGACAGTATAGTGAGAAGACGACGTGCTGAAGCAAATCTGAAGCCCCGAAGACCAGTTAGTGGCATCAAACTCGAGAGAGAGCATCGAGTAGCGAGACTGCGATACGCCCGTGAACACATACAGTGGGATGAAGAAGAGTGGTTAAGAATTTTGTTCACAGATTAGTCTCGATTCATACTTTACACTTCTCATGGAAGGCGAATTGTCTACAGGCGGCCTGGTGAGCGATACCTTCAAGACTGCTTCTCAGAAAGAGTCCAGTACGGTGGAGGCAGTGTAAATGTATGGGCTGGCGAAGGTCACACAGAGTTAGTGGCCATAGAAAATGGCACTCTGACTGGGTTAAGATATGCCCGAGAAATTCTCAACGAGTATGCAGGGCCGTATTTAGCAAATATGGGTGTTGGATCGATGCTGACGCATGATAATGCCCGGCCACACACGGCCCAGATCGTGCAAGAGTATATTCAGGAGGTTGGTATCAGCGTGATGGCTTGGCCATCAAGAAATCCTGATCTCAACCCGATTGAGCACGCCTGGGATGACCTAGGGAGGCTAGTCAGAAGCTGTAGACCTGCCACCCTCAGGGCACTAAAACAGGCCCTGATTGAAGAATGGGATAGTATTCCCCAAAATCGGCTCCGAAACCTCGTGTTCATTATGCCAAACCGGCTTGAAGCTGTAGTCAGAGCCCGAGGAGGCAATACCAGTTATTAAAAATTAAATAACATGTAAAACATACTTATTAAATGTTGATTGAGTTGTTTGACACTAAGGTAAAAATTGCTATTTTTATTGTTTTATCTCTTTTTTTAAGTTAAAAATGTTACTAATTTATAGTTTACTAGATTCAAAGAAAGCTGATAAAATTTTCCATAAACCGTTTTTTTATTTTAAATCTCTAACTTCTATAGTTTAGAAATAGTACTTAGTTTTGCAGGCCAGTGTATTTAGTCAAATGAATTATTTCCCTCACTGAACTCGTGGCTGCTCATTGAACAATTAAATTGTGACTATCAGAGGCTCACTCTATAAGTTGTAACAGATAGTGGATGCGTATGTTGTAAGTTGTAACTAACTTAGAGTGAGCTGACGTACTTTTCTTACATTTAAGCCTGGATTTCCCTATTGCTGGGCACATACCTACTTTCGTTTTCGATTTTTCTACAATTTATCGAGTGCATCCAACAAGTGTTTTTTTGCAAATCTGACGTTACATGTGATGACACAGATCAACGTGCTTTCTGGCATCCCGGATTTCATTGAACTGACCTTGGCCAGCATTCAATTAAGCTCGATTTTAAACTTCTCTCGTCCAGGTGTTTTTCTGCAAATCTGCAGACGATGTAGTCATCGCAAGAGTCCAACGTGCTTTCAGACGACCTATATTTCTTTAGCCACTAGTCTAAACTTCAAACAAGCTCTGTTCGATTTAGAAATAGGACCCAAACCTCACGTGCAGCATTGGCAGTTAATAAACTTATTTCTACGATAATAATACCAGTTGAACAATGAAAGTTACGTAATAACGGCTTTCTAAGGACTTAATGTTACACTGCAGGGTCACCTTTGAACCTTTTTGTCTTATTACAAAACGTAGTAGTTCTAGCCTAAACCTTTGAGCCCGTATTTTTATTTCGAGCTTTATTTAGATTGAAGTAATTTATTATTTATCAACTTTATTTCTTAATACTAAAATGACAACTTAGCACCGAACTAAACTGTCATTTTTGTATAAAGAACTACAATTCTATAACAGTTAGTTTCTTAATTTAATTACTGTCTCGGTGGTTAAAATCTGATCTAAAGAAAAGCCTCCTTTTGTATAGGGGGTTAAAGTTTATGCAATTATTAGAATAGTTCTTAGTGGGCAGTCCTTCTGTCGGCCATTATAACATATTAAGCTTCCTGTTCCGGGCAACGGTAATCAAACAGCTGTTGCGTCGTTTGATTTTGAACTTCGAAACCACAACATTTTGACCGTTGGAGTGTTTGAGCGATTAGATATCTTCATTGAAAGATTGTGCGATAGATGATATTAGGTACATACGGTAGAAATTTTCTTAAAAAAAAGATCCTCTACGCAAAATGAGGAGCTAAAAATAAATTAAATCTTATTTATGGAATTATAATTATGTATATATTTAACTCTTGTCCTAAAAGGAATATTTTATTCAATTGAGACGTTGGTTGTTTCTTTAATGATATAGTTACTTAATATGCTAACCCAGACACGAAAAGACTTCATTAGCAAAAAAAGGATAATTAAGTCTTTTGGAAGCTAGTGTTTTAATTTGTTATTTTCGACACGCTTCTGAAGAGTTCACTGACCTTTTACTCCCTAGGGTCTTTCAATATAATTCTATGTATGTTCCCAGGTCTTCTAACAGTTCCGTATTAACTAAGAATATACAAAAATGTAATTAATTTTATAGGTCGTGTTTTGTAATTATGAAACCTTAGACTTATTAGCAAGGATCTTGTCTTTAGAAACTACTCCAGCCTTGGTAAATATATTGAAAATTCAAATTATGCTCTCAGTAAGTTTGAAGGTCGTCTGAGTACATCGTAAAGATATGTGACTGTGATGGTATACCACAATCCTGTCTGCCACCTAAACTTGATGTTCTAGAACAATTTGCAGTCCTGAATTTCGAATTTAAAAAACTCGTGGTGAGGAACTTAAATTCACTCGAAAGGCTCGTGGCTAAATTAAAAAGTAATAGCAGTTAAGTAACACTCACCGAGGTTCGTGCAAGGATGGGTAACCATCCATTACATACCAAAACCTTCCGTGCCACGGAAAGCACGTCAATTAAGCCGTTGGTCCGGCTGTGATTCGTAGATCTTTGACTGTTGTTACGGGTCAGAAGCCTGAAAATCTGAAGGCCAATTCTCGTAATTTAAAACGTTCAAAGGCGTCAAACAAATGTCAAAACTTTGTCAAAATGTAGGGAAATTTGAGGTATTTTTGAAAGATTGAGACTGAGATCAGACTGTGAACGTTCTTAAAATTACGAGAATAGCCCCTTTGATAGCCTACCTCAACATATACTTGGGGAAAAGGCTATTTTTTAACTATTGCCCAGGCAATAAACACAAGAACAGTCTTCCGCAGGAGTATTAATTAAGGCATTAATCTTTTTAAAGATTATTTTTTTACATTTTCATGAAAAATAAAATAATTAATAAAGCTTCTGTTATGAAAGGTAATTATTTTGCTTTATTTTAAGTGACACAATCAACTCAATCATTGTCTGAAGATAATGACGCTATAAACTGAGCCATTTAAATACAAAGACTGGGTAACAAATAAACCTAGCATGAAATACCGAGTTTCTTTCAGCCGCATTTTTTTTATTCGAGGTCATCAAACGAAATAAGAGAAAGGATGCTACCGACAATAAAATGAATATTTCATAACAACGATCCAATGTTTTGAGAAACATAGACATTGTCTTAAAACCAGACTACATAAAAAAGGAACAAGATCCAAGAAAAAACTAAAAACTGAAAATAGGAGAAGCAATCGTAGAATGTTAACTGGAACTGGGACCGGAACTGGAATAAATGTTGCTTGAATAATTCTCTGGTTAAGTACTGTCTATGTTTTCAACTAAATCGAGTCTACTTGACCCGATTTCTTAGAAAATGTTGAGGAAGATAGTGCTGAACGGGTAATTCTTCATTTCGGACGAGCTTTTTAGGACTTTTATTAATCGTCTAGACAAAAAAAAAATAAAGCCGATAAATTCCCTCTTAAATACGATTACCTCATGGTACATGCAATTTTCATATTATTTTGTTCTGTAATTAAGAAATGAAACGAACATGGTTTTGAATTCGACCCTGTTTCGGATTTTTTCTCATCGAACAAATTACAGTTCATCGGGTTTTGAACCGTTAAATTCCCTCAATGAAGCATGCATAGCTATGACATTATATATTTTTTTCAGAACCTAAATACATTAATTTGTTCATTTAAAATTGATTCTTAAACAGACACATTCGGATAACCTCCCGTTAGAGCTTCTGTGGAATACACGTGCGGACGGGCGATCGGCCACACTTGGCAATGGGGCCCGCTAGGCATGGCGGGCTGATACCAGTCGGGGGTGCGGCTAATGTGTCAGTATCTGCTGGGCCTTCGACTCATGGTAGTACAGGAAGGAACAGTTCTTTCTAACAACTAGTAGACCGATTTAGTATTATGTGGATAACATTGTGAGTAGTGTATTTGTTACTTCTATTATTAAGTTCTAACTTATGTTACTAATTATTACACTGCTGTTTGTTGTCGCGTAGTCGGTCGTAAGTCGTTAGGAGGCTTCTCATCATCTTTTCTGATGCGCACAGCAAAGGAGTGGAATTGTCTGCCTGCGTCTGCATTCCCGAGTTCATACAACCCTAATCTCTTCAGGGCGAGAGTGAATAGGCTTCTTCTGGGCAAGCTCGTTCCACCGTAGATCTCATCCCTGCCTCTGGGCTGGATTGAGGTCAAGAGTGAGCCCATTGTCAATAAAAAAAAAAAAAAAAAAAGAGTCCGAAATAACCCTCCGTACGCCCCAGACGGAGGGTATCCATTAGGATTTCCCCACGGAAAAAAGAGACCTGATGATGACCTATAGCTTCATCCTCAACCGTCGAAAGCAGTCATTGGAAGGACTTGTTAAAAAAAAGGGCTTGTAAGGATTTATGTCAGTAATGATTAATGGAAGCAGCAATTAGAAGAAGATTTACGAGTATGTACGCAAGGAAATATAATGTAGGTACCTACCAAAGTAATCCATTACAGTATCTGTATTGTTTTGTTCTGTAATAACAACTTACAACAATCCATTAGGGGGACGTGATGATTTCCTATAAGAACTTCGTGTTAAAAAGAGGGCTCGTAAGTACTTACGACAATAATGATGAATGGAACAAGATGATTTACGAGTACCGATGATGCACGCAAGGAAATATATGTACTTAAGTACCTAATCCATCACTGGTATCAATTTACCAAAACATGTGTCTTTGAAGTGTATAAATGTGTATCCTACTAGGCTTATGAAAAAGATTACATACATTTGTACCTTTATAGGAAAAGTAGTATACAAAACTGATCAACTGTGTTATCGAAATTTCCTTCGCTATTGATATTAAACTACCTACATTGTAAGATGTGTATTTAAGAGGAACATTGAACATCATCATGCACACACCTACCTACGTACTCACTTGCGTTGTCATTTCTAAACTCATATCTGTAATATTTAGGGTGTACATAAT
Source organism: Apamea crenata (assembly GCA_949629185.1). Taxonomy (NCBI): domain Eukaryota; kingdom Metazoa; phylum Arthropoda; class Insecta; order Lepidoptera; family Noctuidae; genus Apamea; species Apamea crenata. The sequence continues at coordinate 9,744,043 of OX451363.1, read as the reverse complement.
AAAAAAATATTCTATTCTATCGAACTTTTGTATCAGATTTCAGTACCCTATTGCCTACTACGCTTTCAATCACAATCTTCATCAATGTTTTTGAAGGAGCTAATCCATTGCCTGCTCAACAATGCTAAAATTGTGTAAAATTGTTACTAGCCCTATGGACTCCTGTCTGAAATAAAAGTTTTCTATTCTATTCTAATGCAAATAACGCGATGAAAGTTGTTGAATTGAAGTGTGTTACGTATTTAACCCGGAGAACTGATCAACCGTATTACCGCAAATACTTTCGAGTACTTCTTAAGATGTAAATATAACATTGTTACAGAGGAACATTTAACTTTTGAACTAGATTTCAGGTTTAAGTAATTGCTTTTTTTATTTATTTTTTTCAGTTTTCTTTTATTTTCCCCTAAAAAGCAATATAAAGTATCCACTAGGTATATTTAAGGTTCCAAACATAAAATCTTTTCTCAATTTCAAGGCTGTGTAATATTTTTCACTGCAACAGTTTTTCTGGTAGTAAAAAGCAAAAGCAAACCGAACTAGGGCAAACCTTTGTGGGTTACAAAGTTTAAATTAGGATAAAGTATCTCAGATCAAGGAAGAGAAAAATTTTGCGGCTTAACAGCATCCATAATATTCTACTGATGAATAAAGTAGTTTCTTTAAGGAAGCTTTTTTGAAAATATCGAGTGTCACGAAGCTAATGTACTGAAAAATTATGTGGGGCTGTAAGGGACGCTTTTCCAATTATCTGTTAAGCTGTATCTTTTCTTTTTACTTATTAGATACCTACCCCGCGTTTATATACAAGTTCTGACACTCGTTTTCAACAAGACTTGTAAAAAACGTGTCGTGTAAAATGTATCAAAACATGTGTTGATAAAACATGCATGCATCATACATGGATTAACGTTGTTTCAGACATGTTTTGTTAACGAAATATTTGGTTCGACCTTTTTTTTTAAGTTTTGGATACACAAGTGGTTTTAGGTGTAAACGATAAACGAAAAAGTAGACACAACCTTAGTTATAACCCCGTGTTTACACAAATTTAGTGTAAACTCGGGGTTATACAGCGTCGCCAAGTCTAACTGTCAGTTTCCTAATATTTTATCGTTCTCCAGGGAAGGAAGTAGAATAAAGGGGTAATATTTCTTCAGATGAGCTGATAACAACCTCGTTTTTCGTAGTTTATTTATTTGTAGACATTGCCATTGATATTGATGTTTTATGCTTAGCTGCTGAGGGGACAAGATATCGTGTACTGTTGATAAATCTGTGCATTGCGGCTATATTATTCTTTTTATGCTGTGGTTATACAGGGTGTCCCAGTAGTCGACGTCAAGTTGGAATCGGGTAATAGGCCCAGTCATAATAGTTATCAGGAAAAAAAAACGCAAACTAAATACTTCCCAAACTCGCATAGTACTTTTTTTTTCAGTCAGTCAGTCAAAGTTGGGCGATTTTGAATAGGTATTATGCTTGGGCAAAAAGTGACATTTTCTTCCAAGCTGGAGCAGTTGGCTTTACATTTTAGGCAAGAGTTTACAGAAACATTATTCTGGATCCCATACAATTTTTTAAATACACAACTTAGATTTGTATTTATATTTTTCTGATAACTATTATGACTTGGCCTATTACCTGATTCCGGCTTGACGTCGACTTCTGGGACAACCTGTATAATACCTATTGCACTTTTTAGCCATAATAATATGTGTTTTATTTTCTTAATTTTAAAGATAAGTACCATTCGTATTCCCATATCTCAATAGGTACATGAAAAATTGGTGATGGTGATGACATTTGATTTCGCCAAAATAAACGAAACATTAATTTTCAACACTGTACAAAATATTAATAATATTATGTTAAATCTTACTGACAGCATAGAATGTAAATATTTAAGTTATCAAGCTCGAACGACGCGGTGTCTACTGTCATCAAAATTGTTCTAAACAAATAACAATCACCGTAGTCCCGTCAGTTCAATTTCACTTGAACGAAATGCAAATACACTCGAAAAGACAGAAAGCAAATTAACTGTAGGAATATAGAATGAAAAACGTAATATAGGTAGTGTGTGATCCGCCTAAGTACAAACTGTTTCCAGCTGTTTGATAAGTTTGCTAGACAACCTACATACCTATTTGTTGAGGGACATTATTAGCAAAAATCAAGAATGTTTCGCGATTAACTTGATTTTTTGTACTAATTGTATTACTTATAAACAACTAAACGGCCAATTTATGTATAACAATCCACCAATTCGTAGGTGAATGATTTTATTGTTATCTCTTAAAAAAGTGTAACGTACCTACCTACATTATGTACCTACTCCCTTTTTTCTCAATTTAAAGGTTAAAAGAGAAAAGTATGCGAAGGACTTTTTGCGGAATAACGCAAAAAGTGCACTTAGACTTTACGTAGCCTTCATAACAATCGGAGCGCATGTTTCTAAAAAAAGTTAACATTTTCTTTTTTAGAAACTTTCACATTTATGTTAGTGGCCAGTGAGGCCCTTTGAGTTGAGAATGTATACAAGGAGATCTTATTGTGCTTTAAATAAATAAAAAATGCGGGTGACGACGTCCACACAACTGCGACGTTCTTTTGTTTTGAGCAGTGTATGTTTATAGTGACCACAACTTATAGAGTAAGATCCCAGAGCAATCAGACATAACTTATTTTCACACGGATGAAACCTGAAGTTTTCAGTAGCGTCTCGTGTGCCTTGAATACCTACGCGCTTTGTGGAACTTGCCGAGTGACACCTGGGCAGGTACCAGGTGAGAAAGGTAACTAAAAATAAGAATTATTTAACTTAAATTCACATGGCTGATTTTTATATATGTCATGTAGAATATTATTTTAAAGTAATATCATAAGTGTCAGACACTTTTGATGGACCAGAGCTTTTGTCAGACGCTTATAAGCTACCCAAAAAATAAATGAACTTTACTTATTTTTACATGTCTGATTTTTTAATATGTTATTGAAGTATTTATTTAAAAGTTATATTCAATCAGTCAGACAAATTAGAGTGACCAAACATCCCCTAAGACAAAAATTATTCAGCCAGAAGTATGAGGGCGAGAGCACTATGCATGCGCTTCAGAGTGAGTGAGACGTCCATAATAACTCGGTTCCCCTTCTTAAACTCACCATCTGTTTCAATCTACTGTGTATGTGCTGTTTGCGTGTAATATAACTTATAGTATACAGTATAGTTCGAGCCTGCGAGAGCACATGTTTTTGTTGTTTACATCAGGTTATTTGTGAGTGTTTTATTAAGTTGTTTGTAATAGTGATAATCATGGAAGAAGAGAAATTGAAATGTTTATTTTGTAAAAAATCTCGTGATAAACTTATATTATTCTCCGAAGAAATATTGAAAAAGTGCAAAAACATTTTAAAACAGCGAATAATCCATAACCTCAAATTCAAAGATGTAGTTTTACCGGATGACTTGTATGACAGTGGTTACCATCGAGAATGTTATAAAAATTTTACTGCTCTGCCAAAAAAATATTTTTCCGCCATACCAGAAAAACCATAAAATGTTGAAAAAAAATCATCGAGTGTTGTTGAAAATTCATTAGTTGCATCGACATCAAGCCAACCTTGTAATCTTAGTACTAACGATGATCTATGTACAGCGTCTACCTCAAGTCAACAAAATAATTCAACAGTTCCAGATTTAGATGTAGTGTCAAACTCAAGTCCAGCTAATTCAATGCCTGAACCAAGTGTTGAGCCAAATGTGAAGTCAAGTGTTGACTTAGAATCAGTTGAACCGTTGTCATGTGATGGTGAAGAACCTTCTGAACGTGATGATAATTTCTCTTCTGAAAATATTTCTCTTAAAAGTAACGTGGATATAGACAGAAACCAGAAATGTATATACTGTAATCAACAGACTAAACGACATAAACTGAAAAGACTACCGTTACATTCGTGCGAAAAACGCGAAAAACGCGAAACGAATTTGAGGTTATGGATTATTCGCTGTTTTAAAATGTTTTTGCACTTTTTCAATATTTCTTCGGAGAATAATATAAGTTTATCATGAGATTTTTTACAAAATATACATTTCAATTTCTCTTCTTCCATGATTATCACTATTACAAACAACTTAATAAAACACTCACAAATAACCTGATGTAAACAACAAAACCATGTGCTCTCGCAGGCTCGAACTATACTGTATACTATAAGTTATACTCGTGCTTCGTTCTCGAGATTAGTAACCTGAAATAATAAACCTATTACTTATTCACACATGTAGTATCACCCAGGATTCACCACATAGCACTGTATTTGAGAGATAAGAGTATAGTATTTTTTTTTTTTTTTTTTTTTTTTTGCCATGTATGTAGACGTGCCCCAAAACTCCGCTTGTCATTCACGTTACAGTGCTTCACCACTGCACACCTCTTTCTCATCGGTACGGACTAAAAGTGTTTTAAGTTTTAACAAAACAAATATGCCGAGAGGAAGCGTGATAAGTGTGATAACATCAAAAAATTAAAAAAGAAGTTTCGTAAACTGGAGAAAGAATTAAAACGTGCTGAGCGTCAACGTTTTTTCAATATCACCTTCATCCCGAGAGGACTCCATGCTATCGGAGCATAGCTATGAAGGTATGTTTATAATATTTGTTATTGCTACAAATTACAGGCGTAACATAAACAAATCTCTTGGCCTTGCAATACATAAACAAAGGTTCGTTGAATTCACTGGAATTTGACACATACCTACTTTTTATTCGAATTCGAACAGTACAAAGGGCTGTTTATTTCGTTATCTACTATGGTGCGTTCAATTCATTGGAATTGCAACATCTACCATTCAGTTTTGGAAAGACGATCAATTCACTGGAATTGCAACCTTTCTCAATGGACATCTTCTCGGAAGCTTAGGAAAGACGTTCAATTCACGGCCTTGCAATACATAAACAAAGGTTCGTTGAATTCACTGGAATTTGACACATACCTACTTTTTATTCGAATTCGAACAGTACAAAGGGCTGTTTATTTCGTTATCTACTATGGTGCGTTCAATTCATTGGAATTGCAACATCTACCATTCAGTTTTGGAAAGACGTTCAATTCACTGGAATTGCAACCTTTCTCAATGGACATTTTCTCGGGCGATGACTGCAATAATATGGCAAGACCTAGACTGGCATCAATTGTACGGGCCGCCTCGTCAGATGAGACAACGGAGCCGCGGGCGCCGCCACCTGCGCCGTCCCCCGCGCCGCAACCACGTGAGCTATCGCCGCCGCCGGTACCACAGCCAAACCCGCTGCCGCATCCGGCCCCCCCACCGCCGCACCGCTGAGCCTTGCCCGGTCGCTGAGCCTTGCGCAATCGCTGCCACCGCCAGCGATGTAACTATTACCCCCGATGATGACTTGATAGACATACTAGGTGATGATCCCACACAAACCACCGAGTATGGCAAAGATATTCACGTTGGCCTAGCTAACTGCCTAGAGCATTTAATTGTCAATGAACTGGACAACGACGTGCGGAAGGAATTAGGGAAAAAGCACTTGACACCGGCCAACTGCCCTAGAATAATTCCACCGATGCTCAATCCGGAAATAAAGGCTGCCTTGCCCAAAACAAGCGTGAAACGCGACAAGGGAATAGAAAGCAGGCAAAAACAGGTTGGTACTGCCTTGGCCTGTTTGAGTGACATCATTACAACTAAAATGCAAGAAAAGGACTAAGACCAGGCCCTTTTGAAACAACTTATGGATGCGGCAAAGTTAATGTGTGACACGTTACACTCAGACTCAGTCAAAAGGCGCTATTTTGCCTTGTCATCTTTGAAGAAAGACATTAACGACCATTTGATGCAGACAAGATAGACAAGTATCTTTCAATGAGGCCCTGGCTGAAACATTGAAGACTGCCAAAGCTGTGACGAAATCTGGTGCCGATATAAAAGTCGCTTACGATAAAAATAAGAAGACCACTCAACCTCAGCCATCAACTTCGCGTGGTTTAAACTGGTAGGCTCCCCCTTCGACTCGCAGGCAGTCGGGGCCGCAGAGGAGCCGCCAGCCTTCCCCGCCTGCTGGAGCGAAGGCGCCACCGCAGCCGCCGCCAGCGAGCCGGCAACCGCCGCCGCCGCACGCCAGCTGGTCGTTGACATCGCGCTATCAGCCGCGGCCGACCCGCCACCAGTAAATAAGGTACAATGTGCTGATCGTTTAGCGTCGTTTGCAAGACAATGGTCTCGCCTTACAGAAGACAAAACTGTTCTTTCCTGGATTGAAGGCTATAGGATAAAATTCTTTAACATGTCTCACAAAAAGATGTACCTTCTGTCCCTGTTTTGCCACAAACTGAGATCAATGATTTTTACAAAATTATTGATAGTCTCATGACAATTGGCGCTATATCCGAATGCACTCCGTGTGCCAATCGATTCAAATCGAATATTTTCCTTGTGCCTAAACCTAATGGTAAAAAGGTTTATCCTGAATAAAAAAAAAAAAAAAAAAAAATCTAAATAAACATATACGACTGACCATTTCAACTTGGGATTTACGCACAACAGTAAAGTTAATGACAAAAAATTGTTATATGGAAACCTTTGATCTCAAAAACACATATTTTTTATTAAAAATCCATCCAGACTCCAAAAAATATCTCCTTTTTCAATTTGGCAATAAGTTATTCGGTTTAAACACAGCTTCATATGTTTACACAAAATTGATGAAACCCGTCGTTGGTTTGCTCAGATTGGCTGACTTTATATCGGTTTATAGAACTTTATTCTCATTAAAACAATCTTCACTTACATGAGAACATTAAAATTTTAAATCTACTATATATCTAGACGACCTATTAGTTAGTTAGATTATTCATATACGATTGTTTAAAAAATATTATTATTTCCATTAAATCACTAACAGCCTTAGGATTTATCATCAACTATGAAAAGAGTTGCTTACAACCTTCCATGAGATGCAAATATTTGGGTTTTATTCTTGATTGCCAAAATTTTTTAATTATTTTGCCCGATCTTAAGAAACAACGCCTAATTAACGAGATTTACATGTTTATGAGATTAAAGCGTATCAAAATCAAAGATTTTGCTAAATTAGTCGGTTTGTCAATTTCTGTTTGTCCAGCCGTAGAATACGGCTGGCTTTATACCAAAAAATAGAACGTTGCGTTGTTCATACCTTAGTTTACAAGGTCACGAGCACGACGATTACAATCGTTCCATGAGTATCCCCGATCACCTACACGATGACCTGAGATGGTGGCTACAGGCCTTAGTAAAGCCCGAGAACCGTATCAAAGATGATACCTACTCGGTAGAAATATTCTCTGACGCCTCAACTACTGGGTGGGGTGCAGCGTGTGGCTCAGAGACAGCGTGTGGCGGGTGGTCGTTGACAGAGCAAAAACAACATATACATTATCTGGAACTTTCGGCCGCCTTTTTTGCACTTAAAGTTTTTGCAAGGGACTTTCACGATTGCCAAATACTTCTACACGTTGGTAACTCAACTGCTATTAGTTATATCAATCGGATGGGTGGAATTCAATATCCACAACTAACCAAGGTAGCAATGGATATTTGGCAATGGTGCGAGTCTCGAAATTTTTTTTTTTGTATATATGCGTATTACATTAAATCTGCAGACAATACCATAGCAGATAAGGAATCAAGACGCAGCCATCCAGATATGGAATGGTCCTTAACGGAAAATGTGTTTTCCTTTAGACTTGAAACGTTTGGCACACCATGCCATTGATTTATTCGCGAGTCGTTGTAACAGAAAATGTATAAAATACATTGCTTGGCATAGAGATCCAGACGCGTTCGCAATAAACAGTTACAATATAGGTTTTGATCATTCCACCAACGGTAACATTCAAAACTATCTTACCCTGGCTGCAGGGATTTTATCAGGGGGTCTTCGGAACATATAATGCTCGCCTCTTTAGCCGACAGTTCCATCAAACAATATGATGTTTGTTATCAAAAATGGTTCGATTTCTGTATCCAGAATTCCCTTGATTTTTATGCCACATCGATTACCGATGTACTGATTTTTAACAATTTTTTTTTTTTTTTTTTGATGCTGGTAAGTACTTAATACAGTCTGTTGTTTGAATTGCTTTAGAGCAGATGAAAGAATAACAAGGTTTTTTAAAGGTGTGTTCCGTTTAAGTCCACCCATGCCTAGATACAATGTAACGTGGGATACCTCTACGTTCTATCTCACTTAGCTACTTGTTATTCTAATGAAACATTAACGCTAGATCAACTGACATAAAAATGTATAACCTTATTAGCTCTTGTAACGGCCCTTAGGGTCCAGACCTTTTCGAAAATCAATATAAAGAACATTGAATTCAAACAACGAAATCATAATAAAATACCCGACTTAATAAAAACGTCAAAAAAAAAAAAAAAAAAAAGGGAACCAATCAACCTCTCTTGGTATGGCCTTACTTTTTACAGAAAAAAGAAATATGTCCTGCACAGACATTAGTTGATTACATTGATTAAAAAACTTCATCGTTACGTACAAATGATACCTACTTTATTTATCGGATGCAAAAAGCCCCATAAAACGGCGACCACACAGACGCTGTGTCGCTGGATAAAGAGTACGCTCCATGCGAGCGGGATCGACGTATACATATTCTCGGCGCATAGCACGAGACACGCCTCTACATCTAAGGCCCACCAGCTAGGCGTAAATATTGACCTGATCAGAAAAACCGCTGGCTGGTGTAACAATTCAGATACGTTTTTCAAATTTTATCAAAGAAATATAATATAACTAAACATGATCCGTCAGTCTTAGCAAGAGCAAACTATGTAATTGATTTAAAAAATAACTATTAAGTATCATGTAAAACTTAATAACGTTTTCGTACTAAGTAAACCTATTTATAATATGAACATAAAATACTAACTTATTTATAATTATGTATTATCATAGATACAACATGATTTTGATGATGTGATTAAATATAATATTGATTCTGATATTGGCGTTGATATTTTCAGAATTATACCTCTCAAAGTCTACATGTGTGAATAAGTAATAGGTTTATTATTTCAGGTTACTAATCTCGAGAACGAAGCACGAGTATAATTGATGATTAAACGAACTTACTTGTACGTGAAGTTCGATCATAATTATACGAAGTGCTTCGTTCGAAGAGATTAGTAAGTCCCTCCCGCCCAACCCAAATCATTCCAAAAATATCAACGATAGACGTTGATTACAGATACTCCAAACTAAATGACAAGCGGAGTTTTGGGGCACGTCTACATACATGGCAAAAAAAAAAAAAAAAAAAAAAAAATACTATACTCTTATCTCTCAAATACAGTGCTATGTGGTGAATCCTGGGTGATACTACATGTGTGAATAAGTAATAGGTTTATTATTTCAGGTTACTAATCTCTTCGAACGAAGCACTTCGTATAATTATGATCGAACTTCACGTACAAGTAAGTTCGTTTAATCATCAATTATATTACACGCAAACAGCACATACACAGTAGATTGAAACAGATGGTGAGTTTAAGAAGGGGAACCGAGTTATTATGGACATCTCACTCACTCTGAAGCGCATGCATAGTGCTCTCGCCCTCATACTTCTGGCTGAATAATTTTTGTCTTAGGGGATGTGTGGTCACTCTAATTTGTCTGACTGATTGAATATAACTTTTAAATAAATACTTCAATAACATATTAAAAAATCAGACATGTAAAAATAAGTAAAGTTCATTTATTTTTTGGGTAGCTTATAAGCGTCTGACAAAAGCTCTGGTCCATCAAAAGTGTCTGACACTTATGATATTACTTCAAAATAATATTCTACATGACATATATAAAAATCAGCCATGTGAATTTAAGTTAAATAATTCTTATTTTTAGTTACCTTTCTCACCTGGTACCTGCCCAGGTGTCACTCGGCAAGTTCCACAAAGCGCGTAGGTATTCAAGGCACACGAGACGCTACTGAAAACTTCAAGTTTCATCCGTGTGAAAATAAGTTATGTCTGATTGCTCTGGGATCTTGGACTATTACAAAAGCGTGTAGGTACTAAACAACAGTCTGCCACAATAATTTAGGATCAAGTACTACGTTTTGGCTAGTTCTGAATTTTTTGTGAAGGTCGGAAATCGACCTTTTATGAAATAATGTAGCGGCTGCTCGTTATTTTTGTGGAGGAAATAACTAGAGCAGTTTAGCAGAATAAGTAGGTACTTACAAAACTGTGGGTAATTGCGTAACACATTACACACGACACGCGCGCGCACTTTCATTTTGATTTTTGACAGTTCAACAACATGCATTGCGCCGTCATTCATTCCGTAGCCAAATGGCTAAAACGGAACCCTTATGGATTCGTCATGTCTGTCTGTCTGTCTGTCCGTCCGTATGTTACAGCCACTTTTTTCCGAAACTATAAGAACTATACTGTTGAAACTTGGTAAGTAGATGTATTCTGTGAACCGCATTAAGATTTTCACACAAAAATAGAAAAAAAAAACAATAAATTTTGGGGGTTCCCCATACTTAGAACTGAAACTCAAAAAAAAATTTTTCCTCAAACCCATACGTGTGTATCTATGGATAGGTCTTCAAAAATGATATTGAGGTTTCTAATATTTTTTTTTTCTAAAGTGAATAGTTTGCGCGAGAGACACTTCCAAAGTGGTAAAATGTGTGTCCCACCCCCACCCCTGTAACTTCTAAACTAAGGGAATGATAAAACTAAAAAAAATATATGATGTACATTACCATGTAAACTTCCACCGAAAATTGGTTTGAACGAGATCTAGTAGGTAGTTGTTTTTTGAATACGTCGTAAATCGTAAATTGTAATTGTACGGAACCCTCGGTCCGACTCGCAATTGGCCGGTTTTTTACATTTTGCCGGCTACCTGATACTCAAGCTGATGGCGAAGTGCATAGATACTAATTCGGATAAGTATAGAATCTTCACATATATCCGCACGATTCACTTGGTTTACCCGGTTACCCGGCGCCGATTTATCTGCCAGCCAATACGTGTGAAAAGGGGCTTACGCAATTGAATGAAGGTGATTGTAGGTATAAGGGATCCCAACCAAATAGCATTTCTCAGCCAACAATTTATGAACAACTTTTACATTTTATTTATCTTGATCTACTTCAGTTTTATCTCTTGCTACAGATCTGTTGATTCTGTAGAGTTTTTTAGGGTCTTTCTTTTCAAAGAATTATGTGAAACGTTCTTGCAATTTCCGAGCTGTTGGTCTTACGTTTCTATATTTGGTTTCAGGTTGGGTGTTTCTTCATTGTTCATAAAAGAGTCAGTTACCTTTGTTTCGCCTCCTGCAAGGTTCATTTGAATGAGGTTGTAATTTATGAAATAATGACACAAGAAATGTTTTGAGGTTAATATTTCCTGATGAATGAAAGATACACACTACCTAACACCGTATTTAGACCAAGGTTGTTTTCGTTTATACCTTAAATATGTCATGAAGAATATTTGTAGGTACACAAAACTTGTCAAACATGTCAAAAAAGCAAATAAAATAGTTAGAAGACATTTCTGAAACAACGTCTACACTACGACACGTTTTTGATAAGTCAAAACTTTCTGAGAGCAAGTCTCACAACTTATATATGCGTGTAAGAAAGTAACCTTTAATCTTACGCAGACAGGCGCTTTATTTCAGTGGACCATTCGCATAATTTTTATTATTTCCGAGAAAACCCGACTTTTGCCGACGAAAATCGTACTCCGACAATTTGATTAGACCATTTAGGTACCTACCTATTAGGTTGCGGTAGGCTTCAAAGGAAAATTTGTCATAGCATAAACTGGCCTCTGTACCTATCGTGTAAAAAGGTCAACAAGTTTATCCTTTAATCTCATGAAGCTCAATATCATTGAAACGGACAGTATAGTCACTTTAAAGAGAGAGACAGTACAAAAACCTCGCTCCATCGTGATCCAATCATGATGAGTAGTATTTTACCTTTTGTAAAATGTAATGCAAGCTGTGCTTACATCCACTATTACAGCGCCCACTTGTATGAATTGCTTTTTTTAACCCCCGACGCAAAAACGACGGGGTGTTATAAGTTTGACGTGTCTGTTCCGCTGCTATTTTAAACTTTAACAGAACGTTAGTCTAATATTTAGAGCGGTCCCACGACGGGACAACTTTAAAAAAAAAAATTCATACGTACATACTTACCTAGGGTCAAGGTTAGGTTTCAAGGTTATTTTTTTCTTTTTATAGGGTTTCTCGTTTATAACTTTTTTGTTATATTTGTGGCTATTTTTGCAATAGCTTTTTTAAAATTGTTTTAGGCTTTTTAAATTCATACTATTTTTATTATTATTTTGTGTCGGGGGTTTTTTAAATTTTTAATTAATTTTTTTATATATATAATTTGTTTCACTTTTAACTGTGTTTAGTTTAGTTTATTATCCTGTACGAGTCGCAATAAATACTTTTTCTTTCTTTCAATTGTTCTTTTGAAAGCCTAGTTGCATTATTTACGTTGTTGAGCGGACGAATTTTCCAAACCTATGAAGCAATGGATTAGGAATTTCCTTTAAACCCTCGGATTTGACTCAAAGTGTGTTACTCAATTAGGGTGTAGGATATTATATATCTTGAAATTTGCATACCATGTTTGTTACTTTAGTCCCTGTTTTAGTATTACACAAAGTATAAAGTTAATGTGACAAAATTAAGAAATTGAGCAACAAGATTGAGAACTTGCAAACATTGTTACAGTTCGAAATATTCCTGAAACATAAATTAAGCGTGTTTAACTAAGAGAAAAGCCCGTATTTTATAACAGGGCTCAAAGGGATCACGGGACGTCTTTGAGAATTTGTTTTAAAGTGCTTTATTGATAGGTTCTTACTATCTACTGAATTCTGAATTATAACAATGTAGAAGGCTAAGGAATCCTTACGAATGTGAAACCTTGTTTGATTCGAACATGTTACTTAAGGCTGATTTTTAAATAGTCAGGAAGATTTAATCTGACGAATAATTAAGTATGACAGTTTCACAAATTTCCTATTCAAAAACTGTAAAACCGTAATATATATTCCTGCAATAAAAATTATCTGACTATTGAATAATCAGCCCTAAGAATACATAAAATCCACAAAAATGTTCTACGAATTTAGTTACCTAAAGTTATGAAAGTCACAAAACTGAAGCATTGAACAAATATTGATATTTCAAACGAAATATAAACATTTTAAGTACCTAAGTTTCTAGACGCTTATTGTGTGGTTTGAAATGATTGTGAACTAATTCGGTTCATAATTGGCCTTCACAGAACTTTAATTCCGTTTATGTTTTCAAGAGTCATTAAGAAATTACTTAGTGGTAAACTACTTAAATATTCTGTGCCTTGATTAAGTTTTCCTATCGATCACAGAATTTTATGATGAATTTTCTCTATCTTTAGAAAATCAGGCCTGCCGTAAGAAAAATTTTGAAGTAACTTCTACATATTTCTGTAACTACAGGAGTCAGGATTTCTAGATTACAAAAATCTAAAAACTCCAAAAATGTTATAAAATAATGATTATTTATGTATCAGTCTCTTCGACATAAACCTCCATTTTCCTAGAGTTTACTCAGTATCGGTGACACGGCGAAACTCCCTTGTCACGTAGACACGACATTACAGCTCACCTGTATAGTGACGTGCAAAAAGTAATACGATTCAACAACGATTTTCTCGTGTAGGTAAAAGATGAAAGAAATGTTGAAATCTGATGCAATTTGCAGTAAGATGTTCCTCGCTTAAAGCTGCGATCCCACGGTCCACTGTCTCACAGGCCAGGTCGCGGCAAGCCAGGCTGGCAGGCAGGAACCGTCGCATCCGATAAAGCGCCTGCTGTACAGGCGCGTTTCTTCTGCTTTCTTTTTGTTTTTTTTTTTATCAAAATGTTTACTACTGACCAGTTGCAAGCGCAACCATGTGCTCCGTATCACTTGACATGTTCGAAAAGCGGCTGCACCAGGCCGACACACCCCGTGGGAATGCTCGGCACGGGCTGCGATAGGCCTCGAAAGGCGTGGGTAACGTCTGGCGCGAACTGTCTGTTAACGGACCGTGGGACTGCAGAATAAGATACTACGTCATGGATAGTAGTTCGACGGTCGCCATCGATTTTGATCAAGGCATCGGCATTGATAAGACATTGATCATCCGGGTGTTATATAACCCCAAATGTGTACATATTTTTGCACGTGACTATACGATGTGAAGTAATGGAACTCCATTACATCGTTCCCGAATACCTTAATCGTACATCCCGACATGACTGTTTTAGAGACGCACTTTTATGATGGCCATGTTTCTGAAGGTAATGGTAACATTCGTGTTTATGTGCCTTATTAGCGTGGGAGACGTTCAGGAAATACAATATTTTAGGAAGGTAATGATGAGGATAATAGTATGATCATGTTTTGTGTTGAAGTATGTAGTAATTGGATGGGGCCGAAAGGTGCTGGAGTTTCGACCGCATACCAGAAGACGTAGTGTTGCAAGGCCTCCCACAAAGTTGACCGATGACCTTGTGAAGGCCGCAGGAATTCGCTCGATGCGGAAAGCACAGAACCGGTCGAAATGGAGGTGCTTTGGGGAGGCCTATGTCCAACAGTGGACGTCTTTCGGCTAAAATGATGATGTACGATGTGTGTATGTATGATGTGTGTGACGAAGACAGTATGCTATTGTTACTTTGTACTAAGAGACCACAATTAAGTCGTTCAACCCGTATCAAATCGTTTTGGTTGTAGATAGGTATCTACTAATAAAATGGAAGCAGTTTTGAGCCAAAGCTGCGTAATGTCGATTTATTTTGAAGGACAGTGCAGCCGACGAGAGAATGCTTTCTTGATACCTGTCAGTTTCATATCAGAGATTATGTGTTTTCCGAAGTTGATCTTTATAAGCTACTAGAATTGTCGCACTGACAGGTGTCAGGAACGTAATCTCTCGACGGCCAAACTGTAATGCCCGTCTCTTGGATTAAAGATTCGAACTGTTCTTGTAACAATAATGTTTTTTCAAGCACAACAATCTTTACTCAGAAAAATCCTGTCATACATTCATTGTAAAGTATAAAAATACTTACTGTAATAAAATCTCGAACTACGATAACATACAAGAGAAATTTTCAAGTAAAAGTAATACGACTCAGCATCTAAATAAGACCTGCAGTGCAATTCTGTAACCATCTCACCGTGAAAACTTAGGTGAAGTGAGCTGTCATTCCAACGAATGCTAGGGATTGACACTATTGACAGCTCACTCTAAGCTCACTTCACCAAACTTTTTACGGTGAGATTTTGACAGGATCGATCGGCTGTTTTCGTATACAGTAGATAAGTTCAAAGACAACTGCTGTAAATGAAACAAATATGACATAATAACCGAAATAAACTAATTTTATGATATTCACATCAGCGACGAGTTCTGATTTTTTTTAAGAAAGTTACATAAAAAGTTTAGCTATTTACCTTTTTAACTGTCGTTTTCACTAATTTGTTGAGTATTTCAACAAGTTACAGTAACTAATATTATAAACGTAAAAGTTTGTATGGATGGATGGATGGATGTTTGTTACACTTTCACGCAAAAACTACTAAACGGATTTGGATGAAATTTGTCACTAAGATGGTTTATAACCGGGATTAACATATAGGATACTTTTTATCCCGATATTCCCGCGGGATCGAAACTTATACGGGTGGAACCGCCGGGCGCAGCTAGTATTTAATAATCTTGTCTTAAAATAATAATAAAATATGTAACTACATGTATTAAACAGAATTAAATGAAAATAGAATGCTGATGAAAAGTTAAAGAATTTTAAAGTCCCAGTTGCAGGGTGGAATATAAGGAAAATTGTTATGTAGTTACATACGTTAAAAGCTTGAACACACAGACGCGACGAGGCTTGGGAGTTATTTCTCGTACATTTTTTATGAAGTCGTCCGCGATCGGATCAGCATTAATTATTTATGTATGAAGGTCAATATTTACAATATCAGAATTTTACAATTTATTAACTAAAGAGTCATGTCAAGTCGTATCTATGTATATGTGTTAGAAGAGTGCCCAGGCTGAGGACGGGGTAGCTCACCTACTTAGTGCGCACTGCATGCGTAGCTATACTGTGCGCTTACCTACTCTCTCTCTGTTCTGTTAGTTTTTGTCATGGTCTGGCAATTGGAGTAATTAATGTGGGGTGTGGTATTGTTCGTCGAATCGTCGAGCTCCTTAAGTTTTAAGTTGAGCTGCACGATTTGATGCGTGCACTGACTGGACAGGTCCTCTCAATCTGTGTGGTTCTTTCCTTAAAAAACCATCTCAGAAATCGATCTACATGGTCTTCATATGATCTGACCAAGATTATGTCTGGACTTTAAAACAGACTGTGACCTCTGTGTTTGTTTCGGCCTTTCTTCTCAGACTAGTCAGATAGGAAACGCAGACCTCATCTAGTTTTAAAATATGATTGACGTGTAAAAGAGTTTGTACAAACCTACTTACAAAATAAAATCATTTATCATTTACTGTGCGCTGCACGCGTAGCTGAACCGCGCACTGCATGTGTGCTATACTGTGCGCTGCACGCCCACCTATCCGCGCGCTACTGGCGGCCAGCTGACGCGCCGCGGTTTGCGGCCTACTGAGGCAAGCCCTGTTCCCGGGCCTAAATTCCTGCATCCTAGAGAACCAAGGACGGTACCTTTCGTAACTTACACGTACTAGTGCTCAGAACGATAGCGTGTCCTTACCCGCGACCTAGTCTACTAATACGTATTTATTGTAAACCTAAGAAGATTATACCTATAAATCTTGACTAAGTATTTCTTTACCTAACCTAATTTGTTGATGGCCTGCGCAGCCTACCTGCAAATCCCTAGCCGTTACAGACGCCGCCGCGGCGCCGCCGTTGCGGTTTCTGTGAGTGTGGTGTGTGTGTGTGAGAGGGGGGTGTGTGTGTGTGTGTGACCTATATTAAGATTTAGTCCGTGTTACTACAAACCGAGTTCTAACTCTAAACGTAGCCTAAACCTTCGAGCCAGCTACTGTATTTTGAAAGATATTCCGAAAAACGTGCGTGCGTGAATGACTGCCCCAAGCATGTCTAGTAACCTCACATTAACTCGTAATATTTAAATATTCATTCATGAATTATTAAGTGATTAATAATTTCCTAGCACTTTCGTGAACTGTTAAACATAAAAAAAGTATCTTAGTTGCTTTTTTTGATTGACATGACAAGTTCAAGGGGAATAATAATACAATACTGCAACTAGGGACGGGTCATATCGCTTTTCTAAAATGTCAAATCAAACTATACTTATATCGATTTTTGATAACAGGTGTCAAAACGATTTATTTTCTGAAACTAAGAAGTGGCAATCAGAGTTATTGGCGGGAATCGATGGAATCCAATTCGGTGTCCTGTTTAGTTGCTTCTTATTGTGTTTTCACAGGGAAATGGGGTTGTTTCTAAGTGACAATCGACTCTATTCAATTCCACTCTTTTCGTATCAAAATCAAATAAAAATAATTGAAAGCTTCAGAATGTGCTTCTACGTTTAATGTTACTACCTATTTTGTGTCGAAAAATATTAACTGAATACAGGTCGACAAAAACTATTTATATTTTTATCTTTCAACCCAATCGATTATTTTATTGATTCGATTACACTTGACGTTCAATCCCATCTCTATGAAAAAAACAAACGTCAGATGTTAGACATATCAACAAACATATTTTGATGGGGTTCCGGGTTGTCACTTCCGGAAGGTTTAGCTATACATTCGTGTAGGTGCAAATAAAGTCAGAAAAATCCTGCCGCCTGAGTGTTTTCTTGCGCGCGTTGCCCCATTCAGCGTCCAGAACCCATCTCTCGAGTATATTTACTATAGGGATTTGGTTTTGGACAAAAATCTAGTGTTGTTTGGGTAACACCTAGGTAAAAGTTCATAGCAATGTAATTTATTTGCAGTTTTTTATGCCTATTGACGTAGGAGTTACACGATTTCATTTTCAGGATTATAAAGATATAAAAAGTGCCTGAAAGTTTTTTTGTATGAAATACTAATATTCAGCTATTCAGCATTACATATTGCTAGGTACCATGTCTAGACATTGCTGGAAATTCGTCCATACTTCAATTTAGCCATCTCCTTTACAACTTAAGACTCGGGTTTCACATCAGTTTTTGTAATAAGAACTTTAACTTTGTCAGATTATAGTTCGAAATTTATAAATGGTTCGAACGTTTAAATTTGGGTCTACAGATAAATAAGGCCTTACATGCCGTACATGTTTACCACTATTGCTGAAGTCGGCCAGACATCGAATTTTGAAAGGGTAATTCAATTCCAATTCGCCATTACGTATGCTGAGTCACGTCAAGGTATATGTATTGTAGCGTTAGAAAGACTTTATAAGTACGTTTTAAGTTAAGACTCATCTGAACCTGGGGGGTGCCTACAGTAAGCCTCCATGTATGTACAGTCAACAGCAAAAGTAGATGATCAAAATCAGAAATTTAATACTAATGAACGGAGTTCGCGTCAGAACTGTGTGGCGTCGAAGTGATTCAAAAGTATGACACTGAGTCTGACATACTTTTGAATCACTTCGACGCCACACAGTTCTGACGCAAACTCCGTTCATTAGTATTAAATTTCTGATTTTGATCATCTACTTTTGCTGTTGACTGTACATCGACAAAAAATCATTTGATTGTCTAAAATTTGAGGTCCATAATACTGTATCGATATGTAATTGATAAGTACCAAATGTGTTATGTTTTGGGCTACACATTGATACAACATTATTGAACAAAGGTAAATTAATCAGTTAACTTTACTAGTCTCCACTCTGGAATTCGTACCCCGAGCCCCAACATGCAGACAAATTGTCTAGTTCTACGTATCTACGCAATAACAACGGAAATCTTGTACATTACTTATGCCGAGGCAATTACTACGATACGAAGAATATTTACTATAATATTTCTACTGCGGTGATACTATTTCGGGAATATTTACGTTCCTATTATTAGCGCGACGGGAAATGCTATTATTGGTTACAGAGTACGGATTAACAAAGTACAACCAGGAAAATTAATGGTTTAGGAAATTAACGTGGGTGGAGCCGTGCCATTGCATAAGGACAATTTATATGAATATAAAGACAATTTAAGCTGGTACTCAATTTATTTACAAATCCTTTCCCTGGATACGAGTAGATACGCCTGTCGAAGTTTAGTACCTAGGTATTTCCACTCGGGAAAACTTAGTGGCACTTAGTACCCCATTTAGTTATTTTAAAAAGGATTAGGACACTTTTTCTGCTATGTAAACTGTACCTTTCACTCATAATAAATAGACATTATATTAGGACATAAGTACTGTAGCGGTATCTACAACGCCACATGCGAACAACGCGTCATACTGACGTCACTCAAATCCTGCATCTCGCAAGCAGAGTTTACCGTGCCATAATTAGCATAGATACAATTTCCCAATATCAATCGTTAGGCAATTGCCCGCCAGACATAACACCCGTCTGGTTGGAGGATCCTCCCTTTTCAATGGAGTATGAGTGAACTTTACGCCCTGTTCCTTATACCTTCAAACTGGTGACCCCGAGCATGAACGTCAGCGCAGCCTTCGTGCACCTACTTCAGCGTGACGTCATCATCATCATCACTCCCGCAAGCTTTAGCGGCGAAGTCACCCAGCCAGCCAGCATCCACGGCTTCAACGAGTATCCTGACCACCAGCATGCAGCGACCGCGCATACCTGGTCATCACCCTCAGCCTCATCAGCAACCTCGGCACAGCACACTGCACTTTCGGCCGGTCAACAAGCAGAGCACCCTCTCCTGGTCGACGCAGCAGCCAGCCTCAATTCGGCGCTGTACGACATCCGACGCACTGGAGTATAACGCAGCGCCATCCACCCCGACTCACTGGGGACATCTTCGCAGACAGTTCCGACTCACCGTGAACTATGCGGCAACCGGTTCCGACTCACTGGAACCTCAGCTGGCCTGGCAAGCATCGCAAGATACAAGACTCAGCCAACTATCGACCTCCGGTCTCCGGAGGGGAGTGATGTAGCGGTATCTACAACGCCACATGCGAACAACGCGTCATACTGACGTCACTCAAATCCTGCATCTCGCAAGCAGAGTTTACCGTGCCATTAGCATAGATACAATTTCCCAATATCAATCGTTGGGCAATTGCCCGCCAGACATAACACCCGTCTGGTTGGAGGATCCTCCCTTTTCAATGGAGTATGAGTGAACTTTACGCCCTGTTCCTTATACCTTCAACGTACAAACCCCTGTATTCTTGAAAATATCGCTGTAGAAGCATTTTTTGGTAACTAATATGCAGACTTCTATTGTGAATAAGTAATGTTGGCAGATTCATTCAGTTGTTTTTAAAATGAATGTCAAAATTGCTCTTTCTATTGATATGAATCTTCACTTGATTACTGTTTTATTACAGTCGCGCGCGAACTCGTGACCTCTACACAAAATTTGGAACTCTTTGGATAGCCGATACGACATGCTGGAAAAATACTTTATAAGTGTAATTTAGTACTGCGCCAAACTATGTTTGGGAATCGTATGTGACTAGGGACTAATTTAACTGGAAAAAAGCGAATTTCATACTGAAGTAGGTTTAATGTTCTGAAAGCAATTTCACTATCAGCTAAATTACTCACGGATAATTCTGTCGCGTTTTCCACTCCGTCCCCCGTTTACGGCTTATAGCGATGCGACTAGCGTCAAGCATCACGCGCGCAATTGTTTTTGTCCGTCACTCGCGTCACAGTGACAAGTGACGGAGTGAGTGAGTAAAAACGTATTTTATTTGTTTTCTCAGCAGTCACTGTCACAAGACGGGTGTGACTTGATCGTGTAGCTCTGGGCTATGAGATCAGTGGCCTAAATCAGAGACAATGGGACTAAATCATTAAACAAAATCAACTCCTTTGTCAAGCGTCGTAATTATGGGGAAAAAATCCTTTTTGACCTAAAGTATTAACTCATAAAAAATATACTTTTTATCAAAGTAACGCCAATTAAGTTCCTATTATTGACATTGACGTTAAAACGTCTAAACTGTAAGGTGTTTACGACAATGACGTCATAGATAGCTACAATCCAGGTAAGCCGTTATTATCCAATCAAACCGAAGACGACCTCTAGAACTTCTGTGCCTACGTCATCATTATCGTCTACTACGCCATAATATTGCAGCGAGCCTTACAACACACATTCATGAAATTTTGAAGCCCGAGACCCTCGCGTGTTTGGTTCATGTTAATTTCAAACTTTAGTGACGTGGGCGACTGTTTACATAAACAACCTTGTTTGAACGAAACAAGTAATTATCACAGAATAATTTATGTAGATATATTTATACAATAATTTGTTTAAAACAACTGTATCGATCTCAGTTCTGATAGTCCTCTGAATGATCATTTTAATCAGCCTGTTTTGGTTTTCCCATTTAGCCAAATACGAATTTGTACCAAAGTTTTACATACATCGCCCCTAATTATGAAAGTTAGGTATTTAATTAGTGAGAGTGCCACTTATGTGGGTGGAAAAGAGGTGACCTTTGGTGATATTTATGTACATAGGTACTAGATTAATAATGTTCCAAAAATATTCATGTTAAACAGAAAGCGTCTTTTTCGGATTTTCTGGGAATTCAAGTACCTAGATAAATAGAATTCTAATCTGTATTTGACAAAGAGGCTGAATTCAATAATGGCCTTATGCTATATCGTGATCTGGATCGTTGGATAACAAACAAAAGGAAACCTTTCAGCCGTAGTAAGTCCACTTACCAACATGAAATGTATAAGTATCCCTCAAATAACCTTTTAGGAAAAAGACAAACTCAAATTATTTCCCAATAGTTGGAAAACTTCTGCAACAAGTTATCAAACACAGTATCATTCGATGTTCAGACGTTCCAATTGGATGTTTGCCAACCCAAAGAGACATGAAGTTTCTAGAAATCCCTGCATATCCGTAAATGTACCGTAAACGTCAACCAATGAATGAGTTACGACATTTGTATCCGTAATACAAAATAGCAAAACTCTAGGGAAGCTATCCATCACATGCGTTATAAATATCATTGAAGGTTGAATCTGGTTATACTGATACTCTAAATCCCTCACGAATTCGTGACAAACAGAAAAAAACATTGAATGTTTTGCAAACTACTTTGAGCCTTAAATATAAAATGAACGTGTCCGATGTCTTCCTAGTTGTAACAGAGCCTACAATACGCGCTTACATTAAACAATTATGTTTATTATTTTTTATATAAATTTTTCAAATATTCTACATCTTAAAAGGCAGGCTTCCTGAGTTCCTGCAGCTTGCTTTAAATTCCACACATTATGAAAGTTTGATGCAAATCACTATATAGTTTTTCTATAACCCCTAGATCTGTATATCTCAATAGTAGGTCCATCATTTAGCTAGTTTCAAACACACGACCTTTGATCAGAATTCCAACATCTTAGCCTTTGTGCAGATACTGTTTAAATGGTACTAAGTGTTAATGATGTAATTAAAAATTTTAACGATAATACATAAGCTCTAAGATGGTTATATAATTCGTGAATCATTCAATTTCATGGCATGCATTTTACGACGCGTCTGTACTTTATAGCCAACTGTAATATTATCGTTAAGTATTTCTTGTGTTATTTCCAGATTGCTCCAAAATGAAACTGCTTTTTTGTTTTGCCTGTAAGTAACAAAATGTAATGTTAAAATTATATTTACATATGATTTGTATATATTTATACAATTTGATTTTGTTTATTTTCAGTGGGTTCGTTAGCATTCTTAGTTACAAACAGTGAGAAGATAAAAATACAAATAGAATCAGAGGATTTGGTAAACATTTTTGAAGGCGTGATGTATTCAGAGATCTTACAAAAGTTTGCAAGTCAACTTGTTCGACGAAGTTTAAAGAAAGGCAGTCTTGATAACCCTTATCATCCGGAGGATGAACTAATGAACAGTTTTAAAGCTGATGTTGACAAAGAAACTGCATACGTGAGTTCGAGTCCTAAATTGGTTGCCACAACCGATCCTTTAGAAAAACAAAATGATCAATTTCTAATGGGCAATGACGTTGCAAGTGATGATATCTTAACCGACGCCGAAGACATGAAATCAATAAACGAATTAGTGGAAAAATATAAGTTAAGTAAAATGGCTTCAACTACAAATTCTACAAATGAAGAAATTGAAATAAAGAAAAAGATCGACAATGCTGTAAACAATAATAGCGTGTCATCCAAACAGGACATGAAGATATCTGGTGATATGAAGATATTTAGCGATGATAGAGCCTATTTTAAGCCGGTACAAAGAAGATTTGTTTTAAAAGGCTCCAATGATACACCTACTAACACTTTAATACTTTAAGTAAAATTTGTATTAAAAAGTGTAATATGTATAGGAAAATTACTTATAATTAAATGTGGAAGCCTATTTTTTCTGAAACTTTGGATAGATAACCATTACCTACTCTCTTGTCTTGGTTCTCTTCTAGTAAAATATTTTTATCACTTTACATAGTAGTTAGTCTGTCCAACGCAATCTTTCGAACATCTCACTTTCCTGATCTGTAGAAAATCTCTGAAGTTGTCATGATCCACACATTAGGTAAACCTGAACATGAAGCCTCGTCATATCGGACAAAAAGCTTAACGCCTGTACTGTCCAAACTGTGGGAGAGGATATTCCTTAACCGACTAAAACCGTGCCGTACTGAATGATGTTGTTCCGTCTCACCAGTTTGGCTTTAGGAAATCTCACTCAATAATAGATCAGGTTCACCGAGTTTACCAAACAGGAAGACAGGCTTTTGAGTGTAAAAAGTATTGCTCAGCGGCATTTCTTGATGTACAACAAGCTTAATTTTGACCGTGTCTGGTACAAAGGATTGCTGGCTAAAGTGAAGGAGAATCTCCCGCACTCAATGTTACTGGCTCAAACCCACCCGTGTTCCTTCAGTTGCCTGTGCCAAGGGCCACGGTTTCTCTTTCGAACAACCCGCAGCCCTGGCAGGCATCGGCCCTAGCGGTCCCCGTCACTTAGTATGTACAGCCCGGAGTCTGACAATACTGCCTCGGGCGATGGCGATGATGTGGTGAAATATTACATCTCCTATTCCTTCGGTAAATATAGGCGTTATAAATGGTATGTTCTATAATTATAATTTCCTTATCATGTAGTTTTCTACAAAACAGATATTTTTTGTTTGGTTTACCGCTAATGTTTGTTTTACCCTTGGATATTGTTTATCACAAAAATGGTGTTATAACACATCCTTATTGGAGCTATAAACGTTTAGTACATAACATAAATTGTTCAATAAGGTGTAAACGACTCCGTGGGTCTGGGGAAATATATTTTTTTACACTCATAAAATTTATGGTAATCACTTTGATGTTATCGTGGCGAAAATGTACGTTATTTGGAATTCCAATGTGTTTCTTATCGACTGTGAATTATTTACTTTCAAATGTTGAATGTCTTATGCGATGTAAGATACGCGTAATAGACAGTTCTCTCTATGAAAAGCGGAAATCTTTGTACAGTTTGTATTTTTTATTTCGTTACTTCCGTTTCTTTTGCTGCTACGGTAAAATCAAAAGTCATTTATTCAAATTAGGCTGAGAAACAGCACTTTTCGGACGTCAAAATTACAAAAGACAGTCCCTCAAAACGTCACCACTTCCTAGTGCTTTTGCTTTCGCTGGGAATTAGAAGTGGCGCAACCAACTCCCCAGTAGCCATGCTACTCGTGGTGACGACTAATGTCATTGGCTTAGCTGGTGGATGAGGTATCTAAATCAGTTTGTCTGCTGCTGTAAACGTGGCTTGTTGCCTGTTCCATCAAACAATTTCCTTTATTCACTGTAATTTATATGTAAATTTGGCACACAGATAGTTTATAACCTGGATTAACACATAAGATACGTTTAATCCCGGTAGTACCTGGGTACAGTCAACAAATGAGATAAGTATGCAGGATCGTCGGATATAGTTGAGGTTTATTAAGAAACGGATTGATGTTTTCGGATAAAATCTTATTTAATTAATAGAATACAAACAGTTCATTTATCAAACTTAATTTCATTCGAAAACATCCATAGGTTTCTTACTAAACTTCAATTACATATATTCGACGACTCTGCATACTTATCTCTTTTGTTGGCTGTACCCGTGGGATACTTTCCGACATCCACTCAGGCGAAAACACGGGCAAAAGCTAGTCTACATTATAGCAATATACATAAACCTCTTGTATACTGCAAATGTTTATTTTTAAAACACACATCTTTGTCCACAAAATCTGTAAATAAATAAATTGAAACATGATACCGGATAAACAAGGCTTTTGAACTTAAAGATCTCTGGTCAAGGATCTGACTGAAGACCCTTTATTACATTTAACTTGCGTTAGATATCCCTTTTTCTTTTGAAATAAACTTCTTGGTCCTTGTATGAAATAAAAGGACTTAGTACTCGTTTACTCGTTTATATAAACGTTTGAAGTCACCAACCCTTTGATAATAATAGGCACTTAATAAGATGTTGTGACTTGTGATTTGACTCTTCAATGAAATAAAAAATTGTTTCAGCTTGTTATATGACTTTCCATATTTTTACGATCAATGCCCTTTTGTGCAATTTTCAATAAAAGTACATTAAACTACATTATAACTTTTATGTTCGTTGAATAAATGATGAGTACCAATGTAAACAAATTAGAGAAAATGTTAATTTAATATTAAAAAATGGTTTCAGCATGATAAAAATGACTTTCCATATTTTTTTACGATCATTGTCTTTTTAAGCAATTTCCAATAAAAGCACAAAAAAAATTAAACAAAATTATAATGTTTATATTCTTTGAATAAATGATGAGTAATTGGAGGTATGAGGAACAGGGTGTAAAGTTCACTCAACCTCAATTGAAAAGGGAGGATCCTCCGACCAGACGGGTGTTGTGTCTGGCGGGCAATATTGATACAACCAACGATTGATATTGGGAAATTGTATCTATGCTAATTGCGCGGTAAACTCTGCTTGCGAGATGCAGGATTTGCGTGACGTCAGTATGACGCGTTGTTCGCATGTGGCGTTGTAGATACCACTACAAGTATTTAAACAAATTAATGAAAATGTTAACGTAATATTTGATGATAGATTAAGGCACATATTTAAGCATACCGAAATAAACAAAGTCAAAGTTTTTTATTTGTAAAACATAAGTGTAAAAATGTTTGAAATAGAATAGGTACAGAGATCTCTATGTTTTGCCGTTAAGGGCGTACAAATATCAAGTAGGGAAATTACGAAAAAGCATACAAAGTTACAATTTAATATAAAATTAAATTTAAAAAAATTAAATGACAAGACAACATTGTGACAAATCCCACAAACTGGCACCAAGCTACCTTGAAAATTGTTTCACCCCCGCGTGTATAAATAAGTCCGTAAACAATATTTTTTTCACGTCGTGTTTATATTAAAGTGGGAATGAAAATGTGGGTGAAATACACCAAGGGCAGAGTGAACTCGCAGAAATGTTAATTTAGGTGTTGATTAAATATCATATCGAGACATTGTTTCCCTAAGTATTGCTTGTAACACCTTAATGGTACTAAATCACACAAAAGGTATTGAGTGAACTTTCCTAACAATATTTCAAGGGTTTAAAGAATCTTTCTAAACAGAGGAACTCAACACCTATCACGTTAACTTGGACCAAAATCAGGACCTCATAAACTCAAACTCAAACTCAAATCATTTAATTCAACTAAACCAATTACAGGCACTTTTGAATTGTCAAAGGGTCGGTCAGTCAGAAAGATGAAGCTAGTTGCCCATTCCAAAGCGTAGGTACCTATGGAGAAGAACGGGCAAGAAACTCCATGGACACTCTTTTAAATCATAAAATTCTTACAAAATATTTGATTACATCATTCGTGTTGAAATTAACCATGTGAGAACGATGTAGAAAAGACGTGCACGTTAAAAGCGTCCGTTATAGAAAACATAAAAACAATTCAGAAATTAAAAATTACAATAAGCCGTGGCAGCTAAGAGATGACCATAGTTAGGAGATGCATGTTTATTATATATACGAGGAAAATCATATGATCATTAATTATGTTACAAAAGGAAGGGTTTTCAATTACAAATAAGGTAAACAAAACACGTATCGGCAAGCGTATTGTGGGACGCCCACCAGATAGATGGACGGACGACCTAAAGAAGAACGTGGCTCGGACAGATTGGATGCGGAATGGGGAGGACAGGATGTTGTGGCGCAGTCTGGAAGAGGCCTATGCCCAGCAGTGGACTGCAATAGGCTGAGTAGATTGAAACAAAACAAACGAAAATGTAGACTTTCTACTATATATTATAAACTCCACCATGTTTTGCACATAGCATTTATAACCTAAACCTAAAACCAAGTAGACACATTTCCTAATTAATTTACTGTACTATAGGCAACACTACTGCACAGTTCGTTTCTTTTATACGCCCGTATCGTTCTCACTTTAGGAGCCAGTGAACTCATGCGGACTAAATTGAAAACAATTTGCCCTCCGTGAATGTACAGGCGAGCCTTTAACAAGAGGAAAACGTGACGGAAAATCGAGTGCAATTGAAAAAATTAGACGATAAACTTCAGTGCGGATGGTGATTGGCGAATTAAGCGGTTTTGTTTATTGTAATTTGGTACCAACGCTATGTTTTTGTTTTAATTGAAATTTAATATTAAGCATGTAAGTGGTACTTGCAGTATACAAGTATAACTGGTAGATATAACTTCTAGACCCAGTTTCTGGTACCGAAATCAATTCTAGAATTTGATATCAAATTGTCAAGCGATCGTAAACTATTGTGAATCGAATCACTTGACTTGTATTTAATTTTGACCCGTCGATAATTTTCGTTTCAGTTCCCGGGAGACAGTGAAGTAGTACACCATCATTTCATATCAACAACAGTTGTGTACAGATGCCAGCAGGTCAAGCTACCCGAAACTGTTATTTTTTTCTAATCAACCTTGAACCTTAATACTTTTGCGATAAAGTTGAAAATCTATTAAAGAAATTTGACAGATTGTAGTAGCTTGATATGCTAGCCTCTGTACATATAAAATCGTATAATGTTGCTATTAACACAGAGTACGTGCTTACCTTTAGCTGTTTATACTTGAGATGAGACGACAGCCCATATTTCCGGGTATAAATCTACCTCTTATATTAAATATACTCTCTGCTAAAGCATGTATTTGCACATTTGAACAAACGAGATAGTACAGTCAAACAAACTATATGGTATACGGGCAGCTAACTTGCAATTAGTTTTAAATAATTTTGTGAGAGTGCTGCGTAGTAAATTTTTTTACACCACTCTCTATTAAGTATGCAATAAGCTTTAAATTTATCAAGCAAAAAAATAAAACGAATATTGGCGGTGTAGTGGAAAGATAAATATTTTTCATTAGAAAAGTTTTGACTATGAATGTGGATAAGAGTAGGGGAAGACGAAATAAACAATAGATGTTCTGTGAGAAAAATGATATGACTAGAAAGGGCGATGACTACTGAGTTGACGACTAATCCTATCCTACTAATATTATAAGCGTTTGTATGGATGGATGGATGTTTGTTACTCTGTCACGCAAAAAAATTTGGATGAAATTTGGCACACAGATAGTTTACTAGCAGGATTAACACATAGGATACTTTTTATCCCAATATTGCCAAGGAATCGAAACTTATGCGGGTGAAACCGCGGGGTGCTGAGAGAATAAATAAGTATGGCAGAAAAAGGCATCTTACGCTGAACCCAAATAAATTGGGTAAGGTGAAGATAGTGATGCTGTGGGTGAATTTGATAAATTTTTTTTTCTTGTAAAACAAATAGCATACGTTCGACAGTACACTTTCTCACCTTTAATGCTGCTGCCAATAATTAAGTAACAGATAAATATACGTACTAATAATAAAGTGCCACTTTATTATTAGTACGTATATTTATCGTACGTATATTATTCTTCCGATATTGCGAAAATGCAAACAAAAGCTCGGCTTTGTTTCCTAAGTAACTTTCCAGTAAAACTTTTTCTTCGATCTCTAACTTTCTTCGAAACTTTCTCTTTGATTTCGAATTTGCGGCTTTTTGCCACCGATTTTCGATAAGTTATTTTTCACTTTGTATTGTTTATTTTGGATGTCAGTTGTTTTATGCAAAAAGTTTTTTTATTTTTTTTTTAGTAAGTTGTTTTACCCAACCTACACAAATTCGTATACCGCTACTTGCTATGTAAACAACATTGACAGGAAGTTTTATAACATCATTAACACACCAAGGGGAATTAAATACGTATTATTGAATAATAATTGACTCGAGAGCTACCAAAGAAATTAATTTTATATGTACCGTGTGAGCTTCTTGCTTGAAAAAAGAATCACGTAAATCGGGCCAGTGAACACGGAGAACGATTTCTCCGTGATTACTGACCCGATTTACGTGATGTAGACGTTAAACATAAGTACACAAAAAAAAACATACAGACGAACATAGAACTTTACTTTTAACCGAGAGAAAGAGGTCTTTCTTTGAAGACGGTTAAAAAGCTAGTGTGTTCTGTACTGTTTGGAGTTTCTTGCCCGTTCTTCTCCATTAGAGTTCTACGTTTTGGAATAGGCAACTAGCTTCAACTTTCTGACCAACTGACCGACTATTTAATTTTGACAATTCAAAAGTGCCTGTAAATGGTTTAATTGAAATAAATGATTTGAGTTTGAGTTCAACTAAATGCTCTTATCGTGATCACGTGTAACGAACGGATCCTGGGAACTTTTAAGCTGTGGTTAAAAGAAATAATGTCTGTAAAATGTGTGTAATAAACAACAATGCACAAACTAGAAATGAAATAGTAAAACACTGTTATTTTGTATCAGAAACTAAAACTTAAGTAAAGCCAAAACTCCCTGGCCTGGCTATTTAATTGCCTCGGTGAGCAATTGGCCTTATGGCTAAACTTTTCATGTCGTCTACTATATAAAAATAAGTCGAGTTTTCCTTCCTGACGCTATAACTCCAGAACGCACGAACCGATTTCCACGGTTTTGCATTCGTTGGAAAGGTCTCGGGCTCCGTGAGGTTTATAGCAAAGAAAATTCAGGAAAAATAGCAGTAGGGTAGGAGTAGGGTAGGAGTAGGGTAGGAGTGGGGTAGGAGTAGGGTAGGAGTAGGTTAGGAGAAGTGTAGGAGTAAGGTAGGAGTAGTGTAGGAGTAGGGTAGGAGTAGTGTAGGAGTAGTGTAGGAGTAGGGTAGAAGTAGGGTAGAAGTAGGGTAGGAGTAGTGTAGGAGTAGGGTAGAAGTAGGGTAGGAGTAGTGTAGGGGGTAGCACACCACGCGAACGAAGTAGCGCCGGGCAGCTAGAAATAATTTATATGGCAAAACAACGTTTTCCGGGTCAGCTACTTTTATATAAAGTGGATCCCTAGCTTTATGGGGTTTAGCAAATGAGGTTAGGTTTGATAGCAGAAATATTTTCAGATGTGAATGTTTGTTTGTGGTGTTAACTTACTGCTCATAAAACCTTTAATAGATACTCGTAGTTAGCTATTTGGGTTGCTTAAGTATAGGTGGTTACTTGTGCTAAGTGAGGGTTCACGTCAAAGTGTAGTGAAACTGGTGGACATCAAACCTACAATCTTTCACAGCCGTCTGCGCTTTTACCATTGCCCCATTGCCGCTTCATATTCCACGTAATAATATTTTTTTTTACTTTAAAGCTATATGTCCACACCAGGCTAATACTATATTATTGCTAGCTGTTGCCCACGAATTCGTCTGCGATCCAGGATGAAAGTAACTTCCGTTCTTACCCAGGTCATGGAGTATATGTGAGCCAATTTTCATCCTATTCCTTTCAGCTGTTCTAGCGTGAAAGCGTAACAAACAAAACAAAACTAACTTTCGCATTTATAATGTTAGCTTGCGATGCAAATAATTGGAGTTTATGAAGAAGATAAATATATTTTTTCTGAGCGGAAAGTATTACTGTTAAGGAATACATTTGAAAGAATTCTCAGTTTAAAAAAAAAAATAGGGGCTAATTATTCAATTATCTGATATCTTTATTCGAGGAATCATTTGGCTCTTTAGTCAACTGAGCCCGCTCGAACTTATCCCGCGGGATGAGTTGACCTAATGAATGTTTTGAATCGGTCAACTGATCCCACTTTAAAAAAAGATTAATATTCATATAAAAACTGTCAAACGTCAATTTCATTCCTCGTTTAAAAGTTATCTGTCGATTGAAAAATCAGCCCTTAGTAGACCTGAAAAACTCTAAGTAATAACAGACGACATTCGATAAAATACTAGTTTAGTTAAACATACATACCATACCTAAACTGACGCCTTATTCTCATGGGGGTCGGCAGAAATTACGGAACACCTGCTACGATCCTTTTGCTTCGCTTGCTTTCATATATCTGAGGGGCAATTCTGGTAAATTTAAGAACGTTCTCAGTCTCAATATGTCAAAAATATGTCAAATTTCCTTACATTTTGACAAGTTTTTGACATTTTTTTGTCGCCGAGATGATTGAACTGCCACTAGATTTTGAACGTTTTAAATTACGAGAATTGGCCTTCTGGTCATACACGCAGGTTGCGAATTGAAAATTCATCAAAAAAGCTACATCTCCATTAAAAACACTCTTACAAACTTTTCTCTATGCAACTGTGACCTGGCTTTTAAACCGTGCCTTTTGCTTTTGTCTGTATAGTTATCTCTATTACCTTCTCCTACAAACATGCGCAAAACCAGAATAAACTTAACGCCTTTAGAGACACGGAGAACGTGCTCTTCTCTTTGCGCAATAAATACTGATTTAAAAAGGTTCAAAAGAGTCCTCGAGACAGCTGTACAAGTAGTTTCTTAGTTATAAAGACAAATAACAGAACTGGAATCTAGATTCAATACACTTGAGCTAATCTATATTGTACAATTTCTAGCGGAGAAAGATTCAAGCTCCCAGGCACGAACGATATGAAGCTTTGTAACTTTACTGAAGCATTGTAAAACTCGATTTTAAAACGAATGTAAGGTTTTTGATATGGTTTCTCATAAATTATGTGTTTAAACTTATCTATCCTTGACAATCCTTGGTGTGTATAACTCCAGCTTCCTCATATGTAATAGAAAAATTCTACCTCTATGCCAATATTTAAGGCATAATAGCTGCAATCAAAGTTCCCAGTCTTAATTTAGCTGCCACAGAAACTTCGTTAATATGAGTCGTTTGGTGTATTAGCTGGGGTGACGTAACCCCAGCTTCCTCATTCGATACAGGCAAACCAGTGAGATTAGGGTTTTGGACTATAGTCAGAAAAATAAGGCATAATAGCTGCAAAAGGAAGGAAAAAACTGAACGATAATACTTAAAAAGTGTTGAAACTACGATCAAAAATGTGTGTGTAAGCTGGAGTGACGTAACCCCAGCTGCTCATTCATATCTTTCAAACGAAAGAAGATATGATTATGTATTATAGCTTAAAAAATAAGGCATAGCTGCCATTGGCAGCAAAATTTTCAAATCTCTGGTCAAAATACTCTATGCGTTATTAAACCGATAAATATGTGTAAGCTGGAGTGATGGCACCCCAGTTGCTCGTGTCATATCTTCCGAACGAAAGAAGATATGATTATGTATTATAGCTCAACAATTTAGGGATAGCTGCCATAGGCAGCAAAATTTTCAAATCTCTAGGCCTTGTAGTTTCCACGTAATAAACAAAAAACAGTTTTCGCGCCAAAACCATCAAATTTTTGCTTCGGAGTAGGTAACGAGCGGCGTTGCCGTTCCGTGCGCAACATTATTACAACCAAATTTGAACTTAGCAGGCATTCTATTATAAGTTATTTTAGCTTGCGCTCAAAATAATTTTAATTTTGTATATTGAAGATATAGACTGAGAGCCGATTGAACTATAATGGAACTATGAATGTAATATTAAAAAGTAGATTCTTATCAACTTTAAAGGACAAGAGAACTACTATTAGTTTTTTTTTGTGACTTCTTCTCTGTAGTTCGGTTAAGGTGGATGAGCAAAGCTAGCCCACGAAATTAAAATTTTGTGACGTTTTTGCAATTTACAGTTCACTGTCGCGGTCATATCAAATATTTATTTATAGAAATATATTAATAAAAATCGCCAATACAACTCTCTAATTTCATACTACACTATTAAATTACTACTTTATGAAATAATTATATATGAGGCCAATTCTAACTTAAGAAATTGTATTGCTGATTCTAATGATCATAATTCTGAAAAGCCAAATATTGGTCCGGTGGCGAATCATATTTTAATTGCATAACATATAACCTGACACTGACCTGCAATTTTCAAAAAACGTAATTAAGTAAATTTGAATTTCCCAGGCTACCTTAGCGCACCCCTTAAACACCGTCGAATTTTGCAGTGCGATCTAGAAAAAAATAAAAAAATCTATGTACCTAATCTAATATGTTCGCCGAAAATGTAAACAAGTATGAGTTAATGGAAAAATAACTTTAATGCCTGCAATATAGAGTTCAGTTTACGCTACAACTTCGAGCGTTTTTATTACTTTTTCAATAATAGTCACTCTGAAGTCAACTTGATTACGACTGGAATGGGGTTGAAATTTGTTTAACTTGAAATAGCGTCAATTTGAAACATAAATACAATTTTTAATATAATGTACCTAATTGCACCGACTTGCCGTGTCTGGCCATACCGCTGTTAAACCCGCGATGGTTTGTGTGGTATGTTTAATTGTCAACAATGATTTGTAACTGTTTTTGAATAATAAACAATAAAAAAAAAAATTGACTGACAATCAAAATAATAGTTTTTCCATGAATAATCTTTAAATTTGACAATGAAAATAATGAAATATCCTGCTGTACCTTAAAACCAAAATTGGAAACAGAAACTTTATGTACCTATTGGAGCCATTTATCAGCAGTCATGAAAAAGTTGAAAAACATGAGCTGTGGAAAAAACACAAATAGAAGGAAAACCACTACATACAAAAATGGCTTGTTTATGTCCAAGTACGAAGGTTTTTTATCACCACAATAAAGAAATGTTGAACCAAATTCCAACACAAACACCCAGAAGAGAACTCTCTACTCATAATAAAAAGGTTTTCGTGTTTTTGATTTTCATCTTTCTTTTCGTACGACCTAAAGACAACCTTACCTATTAAAATGTAGTTTAAGACATGCTTAGACTTAGAAATATACCCACCTAATTATCTACAAGACATTTATTTAATATTTTGCAGACATAATTTATATTAAAAACTTGAACATAGGTACTACTCAAACCACAAAGATATACCTAATGTATGAAAGTAAACAAGGCAAACGGATTAAAAGAGGCTGCATGCCTTGATACCACAGCGTACTTAGCATAATAGGTGTACCTATTATGCTAAGTACGCTGTGGTATCGAATTAAAGAAACCTGCACAACATGTTTATTTATCTGCACACTTTCCTTGCAGGCTTGCATTTTCGACTAAACAGGACTTAAACAATAATATCGTGAAGAAAAACACCGTGAGGAATCCGGTATGTCATAGAACCAAAAATTCGAAGATATGTGACTTCCATCAACCCGCACTGGGCCTGCGTGGTTGATGACGGCCTCTTTCACAATGCAGGCAGGACAGTCCTGTGTCCAAGCAGGACAGGCTAATGTTTATGCATATGCGAAGGTCCCCAAACTAGGTGGCATATTATCCTTATAATATATCAGCATTTTATGGTTCCATTGCAGGGCAAAGGCCTCTTCTCACACAGATAAGGCACAAGCATTGATCACCACGCTTGCTCAAGAAGGGCTGGCGATTTGAGACTTATAATAACTATAAGTCCAGGATTCCTCACGATGTTTTTTCTTCTCCGATGTCAGTAATGTCCAAGTTAAACTCAGAAAGTACACACAAACACACACACAGTACATATAAATCGAAAAAGCCACATTGGCACTTGCCCTGATTGTAACCCCCAACCTCATGTTGATGGAGGTGAGGTTTCAACCACTGGGCCATCACGATATTATGCTTAAGCAGTACTAATGAATTCTGCGTAGTATGCAGTGTTAAAGAAGAAAAGAAATACAACCTTTTCAACCCTTGGTTACATAAAACAATGAATATGATCCGAACCAGGGATTGAAGAGGCATTTCGATATTAATAACAGTTCAGCTATCTACAATCCGCTAGAGATAGCAATGTGTAATGAATACTGAACTCAGACTGAGTCTGGCTTTCAATACCTTCTTTAATTCCCTTGTCGAATGAATCGCAAACAAAGTCTTAATAGTGGTTTTCATAATATTATTTAAATATAAACTACAGTGTGGCCAAGGAAAGAATGCGTTCTTGACATAGTGTGATTTGCAAACAAATGAATACCTACGTGTTTTGCAAAGATCTTTATTAGCTACTTGACTTGTCGAACAAATAGCTGTGAGGAACGCTTTCTCTAGACGACCGTATTGTAAATTTTATTTGTTGTTGTTGTTTTTCATTTTATTATAATAGGCTAGGTTCCTAAAAATTCTAATTAATCCGTCAGTTAGATTATCAAAAAATATTGAACCCGTATTTTTTCTTTTGTCAATTATATAAAAAAATGATGAAGAAATCGCCCGTTAAAGTTCCGCGTGACGTCACGCCTTGCTACACTTTTTAGCATGGCGTGACGTCACGACTCCCCGCTCCAAAATTTTGACGCTTTATCTTTGTCATTTTTTGTTTGATTGACAAAAGAAAAAATACGAGTCCATTATTTTTCGATAATCTAACTGACGGACTAAATATTATTATTTTATCCAGGAATCTACCCTATTATAAGTTTTACTAGAAGAAGAATCCACATAGGCACAGCGTGTTTGCACACTTGGTAAAGCGCGCATCTGTGAGGTAAAAATACTGTACCTGGAGATCTAAAAGGATCTTTAGGCGCTCGGCTTAAATGAAATTGACATGGGGCCGCGGCTATTGCTAAACATTTTGTAACATTTTTCTAGTTCGTTGTAATGAAAAATAAGATGGCAGCATTCCGCTGCCAAAAGATTCTTGTTTAGCTGTAACTAAATATTGCTTAATTAACTTATGTCAAGACATAAGTGAAAACGGGCAAAGGACAGGCAGACATCATTTAAATATAAATTGTATATTCAGCCAGGATCCATCATTACCATCTGTCTCCTTTGTGTCAAAGGCGCTACAACCGTTTTTTAACATGCGTCGTAGAGCAAAATACAATGATTGGATCGAATACAACTCGTAGCTAGACAAGGAGAAAGTAATTTGTGACTGTGACGCGTCGCTAAGCATCCATAAAATTCGCTAGGTCATTGTTTTAAGTAAGATAGAAGGAAAATTGATTGAAATAGTAACAAATAGTCAAATTGTGCTGAGCCTGCTATATGTAGTTACTGACTTTGAAACAATTTTTATCTTTTGTGTGTTTTTTACTGACCTACATACACTTACGATTTACAACGGCCGGCCGGCGCAGTTCGGTCCGCATTGGATTTAACAATGTGTTAAAGAAAATTAAAGCGTTTGTGAAGTACATAGTTAAATGTCATATTTGCGTGGAATTTACTCGGTCAAATCCGCACACATGCCGCGGTAGCTGGTCGGCTGGTCGCGTACGTGGACGGATGCGTTTAGATGCCGACGCGTTTGGTTCGGCTACTGCCGCGTGCGCTCGGGTGTCATCGCCTGCTGGCAAGATATATGAGCTGAATCATTTTAGCGTCATCTAGTCACGATAGCGTGCGCACGTGCCCAGGTTCCGGCGGCAAAGAAGTCTGCATTGACAGAGGTAAAATTCTTTACATTAGGTATCTAAATAAGTAATAAAAAAACTTTTATTTTTCTGATGTAAGTACATACATGAGAAAAATAAAAAATGAGCAAAAATCACAAAGTGCAGATAGCCACTATTCTACTTACATTCTATGAATTTCCACGTAGAAATAATCTGCGTAATTTATTAGAATTTCAGTTCGCATACAATTAATGTGAATAAAAATTGAAAAGGGTGTCTTTTAAAAACGGACGCAGCATTTCGTAAAACATTAGAATTTTTTTTTTTAATATTTTTTGTTCTTGTTATTTTTATTTAACGTGCTTTTTGGTCGTATGTTAAGTTATGGATCTATGGTCTGATAATAAAGATTTATTATTATTATTACGTCATTCGAGATGTAGTTGCTGAAAATCAGCGCTGTTTACAATAGCTTCGTCCGAAGTCACCGCATTTTGCTGAGCAACGACCTGTTCTTGCACAGATGCGACACACGGCTTAATCGTTGTTTGTTTTGTTACAAAAGTAGTTATTTCTCCACTCAGCAATTGGCATTTTGTTTTTGTTTTGATGGTTGTTGTTTTGTTTTCATCTACCAGGGTCACGGGCGCGTCACGGATTAGTTTGTATTGTCAATGTCAATTAATATGTGTTGTCTTTGGTCCCTGGCCCTGACATCAAGTAGGTAATGTACAAATTGTCAACATTTTATATCATCGAATACCTACGAAGCTTTTGATTACGTTGTGTTTTATGTCTTTTTTTATTATTATGTTATTTGTAGGTAATGTGCGTTTTGTTTGTGCGGAATAAACTATTTTCATTTCTTTCTTTCTTTCTGTATTATAGAAAGCCTCTTATTACGGTGAAATACATTACTTGTAAGTTTTGTTCGTCAAATAGCCCGTAGTTTTACTTTAGTATTTATTTAGGCAGGTATTAGATATCATGACGTAGGTACAAATACTAACCTAAAAATTACAGAATCCTAACCCCCGGCTAACAAAAACCGATTTTGAATGGAAAGGGCTAGTCAGAAACCGGATTATACCTGAAAAAACTACAAATAAATAATTAATTAGTTTAAACCTACATGTTGTCTACATGTAGTTTAACATATTTAATATTGAATTAAAATATATAAAATATAGGAATAAAAAAAAATAAAAAAAATGAATCGCTGAATGTGTTGCTAAGCGCAAATCTCGAGAACAGCTGAACCGATTTCGCTAATTCTTTTTTTAGAATATTCCTTGAAGTACGAGGATGGTTTTTACGATTTATTTAAAAAAAAATGTAAGAAAGTGGCTTCACGCGGACGAAGTCGCGGGCAAAAGCTAGTATAAAATAATTATTGCCAGGTTTCCAACGGTTTAAAATTTATTTCTTAAGAATAGGCTGTAGAATTATAAAATTTTCAGTCAAATAAGTTATGTATAACAGCATGTTATTCAGAGGGATGGCTTTTGTGTTGTTATTAATTTATTCGGAGCACGTTTATCCGACTTTGATCTCCATTATGAGACTCTAATCTTACTCTTTAGTGTATAGGAATCAAGTTATTCCTACACGTAGATCCAACAATGGCCTCAAGTTTTCCATGGACAATTTCCCTCCTATACCTACGTATAAACTTTTAGGTACCAACCTAGTCCCTTTTGTACCTGTTTTTGTAGTTGAAACTACACGTGTGTAGAATATAAACTATGGTACATGTGGGCGAAAACTTGATTACAAGATACATTTGTTAGTTTTTCGGCTGTGAAATGGAATAAAATGGTAAATTTATTCCTTACATAAAAAGGATTGTTGTATACATTTTTTTTTAAAACTACTGTCAATTTATAAATGCGAAGTCTCTTATTTTTTTATGACCTTCTTCATATATTAAGCTAAAACGAAGAAGTTTCCAAACTTCTCTTCGGAAAACAACAAATCGAAACTTTTTAATGTAACAACTTTTAGCATTAAGCTTAAAGATAATTATGAGATCTATTTTATTACGTAATTAGCCAAGTAATTACATTTCTTAATCACAACTTAAGAGTTCACAGAACAACAATTCTAGCGACGAAAACTTGTAGTGTTGGAACATTAACAGATAATAAACGAAGACAAATCCTCAAGTTCTACGATAATTAAATATGTACGAGTAGTTGGCTTTTCTCAAGCGCTGCTGATTAAAATTCTACTTGAAACTACAAAAAACTACATTACTTAAACCGTCCATAGAAATCTTAGCACCTTGGAATTTTCCTTAACTTATTAGCAACAAGGACGGATTGTAAATTACCTTAAATTATCTCGTAGACGAAACTCTTCCGCGAACCGAAGCGCGTCAATAAAGGCTCACGTGTGAAAACTGCACAGGAACAGCACAGCCTCAACTTGAGCCATTCAGGATTATTTTTATGAAACTCCATATTGCCACACTATTAAGCATCGTAACGGCAACGTCTCGGCTCGAGGTCGGTTAGTAATCAGCAGTCACCGAGCTTACGGAGGGCCGACCATCACATACTTAGCCGTTATTTACTCATTCTGTACATCAAACTAAGAAACATTGAGCAAAAATTTTAACAGGGAAAATTTTTTATTTTTGGGTTGAAAAATCTACGGCAGCGCGCAATGTAACTTATTGTGCTTATTACTGTTACTTAGATTATTGTACTTATGCGTGCATGTGATGGTCCAGGAGTTGTGGAGGTAATTAAAGCTAAGCTATAACATTTTATATTTGGTTTTTGTAAAAAAAAAGTAAAACAAAAAGTGTGGGCCTTTTGTGGTATGGTCCAGTGCTAATAATATCACAATGATGAGAGTACGTACGCAAAATACGCGCATTGTCGTGGAGTTGCGGACACCAGCCCGTTTTACCTATTACCTATGATGAGAGTACAAATGATTCTCGGCTTCGTTAAGCATCTTTTTCACCCATTTGGTACGCTTGCGTTGACCTTAAACTCGATGCATATGGACACGCTATGAAACGAAGCGAAGACTGTAAGTCTTTAAGCCGCATTCAAAGGCAGTTGATGCCTTTTGTACAACTTTGGCGTCAATGCAGTGCACGCTGCAAACTTTCCTTGTCATTGAATATGATCGAGTTTATTTCAGTTCTTCTTGTTTTCGTGTCATAGATTTTCTGTTGGTATAAAGCTGCGAACAAATATTATTTTGCAGCCAACGTGTAAAGCAACTATTCTCTATATATTTTAACATAGGTACCCACAAGAGCAATGGTTCTTAGTTACTGTGTTCGCGAACAGAGTATGTAAAATCTTGCTCTGCAATGCACGTTGCCTGGCATGCATAGGTAATCTTATGTAGGTATTACTGCTGTTTAAATCAATGCTTGCATGTTTTAAGGAACACGAAATTGTGTTAATTTAATTAGGATTGTATTTTTAATTGTAATAATGATGGTATTTTTAATTGAATTTTTTGGGTACTCAGTAACATCGCTTTGGCGTTATAGCTGTTATGGTGTTATTTACGAAATTTGGAAATAAATAAATAAAATAAAATAAATTATCTTGGTGGTTCCACTGTTTGATCCTCGACTCATTTTTGTTTACAAAAGTTGCGGTTGTTGGTAATTACCTTATCCTATACAGAAATGCTTGGGTCATCCATGACAACATTTTGTAAACCGCATTGCTTCCTAAACTCTCGATCGATTTCTCGCAGACGCTAAATTGGTGAATGACGCCACTGAAATATTGTTTATGGAAATAAGTGAGTGTGTTTTCCTAGAATCGTAGCTTAAGCAGGTATCTTTAAACTACAGTTTCCTAGACTAGCGGTGGCCGCACTTAACAAAATGGCCAAATTGACTGTCCAATATTATGGCATTGTGTGCAGATGCATGTCAAAAAGAACTGACTGATTACGGATGATACGATAATTATTTTATATTTCTATGTATATTATATTCTTTTATGATTTTAATTAAATTCATGATTTTAATTCTTGAGTTATCATCATTCTCCTGCCCTTATCCCAATTTGTTTGGGGTCGGCGCAACACGTCTTTTTCTTCCATACTCCTCTATTAGCCGCCATCTCGGCAGTCACCCCCTTTCTAACCATATCATCATTCACACAGTCCATCCATCGTTTCTGTGGTCTTCACTCTTATAGCCATCGACATTCATACTGAAAACTTTCCTCACGACATTTTCCTCATTCCTCCGTAACACATGCCCATATCATGACAACCGGTTTCCACACAACTTTTCAGTTACCGGTGCCACTTTCAAACTTCCGCTTATATACTCATTTCTTATTCTATCCATTCGTGTAACACCACACATCCCTCTCAGCATTCTCATCTCAGCTGCATGCAATTGCCTTTCATTCATCCCTTGATTCCTTCCTTGATTTTAAGTTACCTATATTGATTTTAATTGATTTAAAGATGTAATTTTTTTTAAAGATTTTAATGAATTTAAAGATAATTGCGATTTTCGCTAATGCATTTATTTTACGATTCGATTTTATGTATTCCGGTTATTTCATTTTGGTTTTAGTTAGGTATAATGATGCAGTGACTTGATACTCAAAACGGTAAAGGAAAACATCGTGAGGAAGCATCTCTTAGAACCAAAAATTCGAAGACAGAATGACCTAGCTGTTTATTCACGTTAGGGCTGATTTTTCCATCGCCAGGTAGGGTTGCCAACTTTTTTTACAAGAAATAAAGTACATATATTCAGGTCTATGAAGAATATTAAACAGTATTTTAGAAAAATGTACAGTATTTTATTTATTTATTGTTTTAAATACATATTTTTTAGAGCTTCTCGCACAACTTACTAATTTACAATCTTTTTTAAAAACTTCATACGTCTCATCACAATAAAATAAATGAAGAGCTCATTTTTTATTCAATTAATAGATGCTCTATTTCTATCCTCCCGCCACTTAGCATTCATTACTGAAAAAACTCTTTCAGTAAGTGCTGAGGTGGCGGGAAGAGGAAGTAGATGTGAGACAATTTTAGTTATGGGTTTAAATTCTTCTGAAGTGTTGCATACCTTGCATACACTCACTAGCATGTCTGTCAGTGAGTGACAGTCTTAAATATTTGACATTGACAGATTCGTTCAGAAACTCAGGGTGATTTGTTTGTGGCTGCGCTGCACTGAGCAGTGAGCGCCCTCTGACTAAATAAAAACAAATTTGTGTGAGCGTCTAAGTATAACAAATAATAATGTGTTTGCATTTTGATGCTGAAAACAGTATTTTGTATACTTTATTTTTTTTCAACAGTAAAAAGTATTCTTTAGTGAAAAACAGTATAATACTGTTCAGTATAGTTGGCAACCCTATCGCCAGGTAACTTTTATTCGAGGAATAAAAACGACGTTTGATAGTTTTTGTATGAAATAACTGACAAAATTTCAAAATTATTCGTCGAATAAATAAAGCCGTCGAATAGAAATAGAGCATCAGGCAATATAAAGATCAGCCCTTAGTCAAAATAATTTGTATTTAGATACGATCACACGAATTAATTAGGTAAACTCTTGTTCTAACAATTTCTTGAGGCGTCAAGATTATGAAGCGAAAATTACCTGATCTTATTCGTATACAGACATGAAATACAGCCATGTAAATCATATTAGGAGGAAAATGAATGATTTTCTTACGAGGATTATTGTGTCTCTTAATTTCCGAAAACATATACCTACTTAAAATAAAATTACGACATATTCGCCAAAAATGTAAACAAATATGAGTTTATGGAAAAATAACGTTAATTCTTACACAATAAAGTTCAGTTTACGCTATAAATTCAAACATTTTTATAACTTTTTCAATAGTCACTCTGAAATCAACTTAAATGTCATAAAAATAAAGTTGATATTTGTTTAACTTGAAATAACGTCAATTTGAAACATAAATAAAATTTGATTATACACACGTTAGTTACTCGTAGTACTAGTTTTCATATGAATATCTCTGACTGTCAATATAGGCAAGTCTGAAGTTCGAAAGACTAATAACTAGTTAGAAAGCTAGTTTTAGAAATAAGTCAATATTTCCCAGTAATTGGGTTGTGGAGGTCAGATTC
The DNA here is from genome assembly GCA_949629185.1 of Apamea crenata. Lineage (NCBI taxonomy): Eukaryota > Metazoa > Arthropoda > Insecta > Lepidoptera > Noctuidae > Apamea > Apamea crenata. The sequence goes on along the minus strand of OX451363.1, from coordinate 9,700,900 downwards.
CCGTCGCTTCATGTGGGTAAAATATCAATATCCAGCCGTAACTAATTAAAATGGAAACCAAGTTCAAGCTAGTATAGTCCGCGTACAGGCAGAATTCATTTCTAATCCGTACGAGCAGAAATTTTAATAAACTGTCTAATGAACATGGTTTGGATATTTTCAATACCAGTGTTTCACGGCTCAAGCATTTCTCGGTGATAAGCTTCTTCACGGAAAAGTAATTTGTTTGCGTTATGCAATGCATGTTAACAGCAATTTTTTTTAATCGTTGCCCCCACTAGGAATTACTCCTGTATCGTGGGTGCGTTTACAAACATTTAAACTCACATACACAAACATCCAGACCCGGAACAACTACCTGTAGGCAATACAAATATTTGTTGCGTGCGGGAAACGAACCCGCGACACGTAGCGCAGCAGTCGGTCGCTCAGCCACTGCACCAACCGTGTCGTCATTATAATTATAAATTCGACTATACGATGGTCTATAAAGTAATCTCTTAAAGGTCGCAAAATATGCTACTGGTGTTGCAAATGTTATAAGGTGGTGGTGATCACAGCAAGCGCAGACTTGCTGGTAGGTACAGTCAGCAACAAAAGTCAATTAACTCGGTAACTTTTACAAATCCTCTAAACTGATACAAAATGATGCGATACATTGGTTTTCACTATTTCATGTAATAGCAGAGTTAATTATTATTAAATATTCTATTACTACATGTTTTTTTAAGAATATTCTGCTCAATAATTAAGATTTAAATAACTGAAGTGTTAACCAACTTTTGTTGCTGACCGTACACTCTACTAAAGTAGAAAAAAAAACGTGAAAACTCCGACTCGACAAAAATATAATTACCATCCTTATTGAATGAACCAAATATGATTACGTATTACCCAGTAACTGGATTGTGGAGGTCAGATAAGCAGTCGCTCCTTGTAAAATACTGGTATTCAGCTGCATCCGGTTAGACTGGAAGCCGACCCTAACAGAATCGGGAGTAGGCTAGGCAGATGATGATAATGATGATGATATAACCAAGTATAGACACGATAGAATCTTTATATAAAGTCAGGAAAATTCATGCAAATTGACTTTCAACTTAATTATTCGTATAAAATCACAACTGTCATTCTTTGATAGTTGTTTAAAATAGCAGTAACACGAAATAATTACATAGGGTGTCAATTTACTTTACCATTAGTTTTTGACTATACCAATACATCACATATTGCTTGACGTACACTATGATGATATTCACAAGTGGGTACATTGATAATGTTGGCGGTGGTACAAAAATTAACTATTATACAGGGTGGCAGAAACATCGACGCGCAAACTGTAACCCTGAAATGATTCTAATGAACATGATTCTAGATTTCTAGAAAATTTTTCGTCGGTTACTAAAAAAAAAAAACAGCCGTCTAATAGAAAAGTGCAATACCTACGCGGTCAAAATGTATGGAAGAGCAATTTTTTTTTTAAATTACAGATGAAAAATTTCAACGCAAATGCGTTCAGAATAAGTAAAGTAATTCAGAATAAAAAAAGTAAGTAAAAGGCTGCGCATCGATGTCTCTGCCACCCTGTATAGATAAATTACACATGGCAGTCATTACTGGATTGTTTGTTATTTATTTTTTTATTTATTAAAATCTCCAATTACTATTATTACAGGTTATACCTAATGCGATAGCGTGGTCTTAAAATTAATATATACCTACTCACAATTTAAAACTATGAAAAACGTAAAAAAAAAACTATTAATACTTATAATACATCTAAAAATAATAATTACTTAAGTAATCTAAGTTCCATAGATAAAAACAAAATAAAATAAAAACACAAAATATAGCCTACTCTAATCTACTATAACATAAAAAGAACATCAGTTTTTTTGTGAATTCACTCAAATGGCATGTAAATACATCGATCTTTATGTGAAGATCGTTAATAACCCGAATTGCGCGGGTCACTAACCTAACCTAACACCATGTATTAGTAGAGTGCTCCGATGGGTCGGCACGAACTGTGTCTGCGCAGACACTTGTATAATATCTCCCGCGTTGAAGGCTAGCCTCCGTTGAGGATGTCCACCAAGGCCGAAATATGGTCTGGCCACCTAGAGGATGGCTCTATGGCTCTACCATAGTCCTCCAGATGACCAAACCGTATTTCTGTATTGATGTGTATATGTATACCTACCTAGATAAAGATATGTTTACCACTGTAGCTGAAGTCGGCCAGACAATCCTCTCGAAGTTATAATCAAGTGAATTCTTAAATGCAATTCAATTTCAATTCGCCTTTACGTTAGCTGGGTCACTTTAAGGTAAACAGCGTCAGTAAGACTTTTTAAGAACGTTTTAAGTAAGTATAAGATACCACGTCTGGTGTACAGACGCTAGCACAAAAAGCTACCATAATTTGTCAAATTTCTTTAATAGATTTTCAACTTTATCGCTAAAACATTAAGGTTCAAGGTTGATTGGGAAAATTTGACAGAGTCGGGTAGCCTGATGTGCTAGCGTCTGTACCTGTATCGTAATTCATAGCTAAAAACGTGATTGTCTGCGTGTCGTCACAATATCAATGGAAATATTGTACATTACTTATTAAGCAATGTCCACAATAGGGAGAACATTACAATGTTTGTACAGTCACGAGCAAAAGTATGTATACACTCGGATTTATTCAAAAGTGATTTACACCTTTATTTTTGAATTCAATTTTATGTTGTTACGAACATAGCATTTTCGAACCCAATAAGGTTATGTAATGTGTCGTATTTCAACGTTGCATTCGTCATTTCACGAAAAAATCGCCATTGAAATTTGCCAAGTGTTGACATATTGGTGCTCGTGACTGTACTGCGGTGAAAATGTTTCGGGAAAACCATTTCCATTACAATAGTGCGACGGAAAATACCATAATTGGCTAAGGAATATTATAATACCAGTTGACTATACGTATTCCATAGTCAATTATGGGTGGTTTGGGTATCTACTATAAGTTTATAGCAGATACCTAACCACCCACACACCAACATTTTGAAATCACCGTGGTCCTTTAATTTAGGTTATTTTTTTTTTTTTTTTTTATGGGAAATCATCAAATGACCCCTCCCGCTCTGGGTGGAGCGGGAGTGTCAGACTCTTACTGGCTAAAACCTACCCGTGTTCCTTCCTTAGCCCTTTCTGTTCCAGGGCAGCGGTAACCCTTTCGTACGATCCCGCTGCCCTGGCTAATTTTTTTTTTGTCACTTCAGTAACGCAGTAACGCAATGATTGATTATTAGTCTTAGTCTCTCAAAGATTAGCCACTTAGCATTGCTGGTAACGGAGCTCACTGCCTGGAAGGAGCCCGTCGTAGTTTGGTAGATATTGCCACTCGGGAAAGCTTAGTGGCACTTAGCTGAACGCCTGAACGTATATAAGTTAAACGCAAGTCAAGTGATGCGATTGGCTCCTGATTATTCAGTCAACCAATCACGACAGGTTACTTGCGCTTGACAATTTGTTAGTTAATTTTTGTGAAGATTTTCATTACGGAAACATGCATACCTATCACTCATAATACATTTGTTGTTTTTGAATTTAAATATGCCTTCTTCAGAATATTGCTGTAGTACCATTTTTGGCAACTTAAAATGCATGGTGGTAGCAGACTTCGGTTGTTTTTATACGTGAACGCCAAAATTGCTCTTTCTACTGATATGAAACTCCAGTTTATTGCTGTTTTATTATAGTCGCGACCTAAAAACAGAAGCCGGAACTCTTTGAATAGCGAATAAAATACGCTGGAATAATACTACGCGCGTATTATTTCAGCGTATTTTATTCGCTATATGAACGTAATTTAGAAGTCGTAGGTACGATAGAGATATAGGTAGCATAATTAGCCTATAATGTTCCCACTGCTGGGACACAGGCCTCCTGTCGGTGAGAGGGAGTGGCCCGTAATCCACCACGCGGGCCCAGTGCGGGTTGGTAGATGTCACATGTCTTCGAATTTTTTGTTCTAGGACATGCCGGTTTCCTCACGATGTTTTCCTTCACCGTTTTAAGAGCAGTGGTGATGGAATAATTTACACAGAGTAAACCGCCTGTCTGGGTTCGTACCTACGCCCTACATACAGATATGGCTAGGTACAAATCTATGCGAAAAACGCGAAATTCGCGAAAATAATTTTGCTCTATTGTAGCAGGTTAAATGTTCCGGAATCGCTTCATCTAGGCGTAAATAAATACGCGTGTGCGGCGTATCCAGTATCAGCGAAAATTCTAACGCGTTTTTCCGCTCAGAGAAGCCACCAGCTTAAGGCGACTTAGGAATTTACTCATGAGGATGGAAAACTCCTTTGCCAAGCGTCGCAATTATGGCAATTATTTCTTTTGAACTTAATCTTAAGACTATACGGTCAAAACTATTTGAACCAAATAAAATTAACAATATTGATTTATATAGGTGACGAAATTAAAAAAAAAAACAAAAAAAACTAGTTTTTATGAAGCACTACTTACACACACACAATGACTTAAATTGAATTTAAAAAGCGTGGAGCTATTTTTCCTACTAAACGCGAAAGTTTGTGAGGATGGATGTTTGTTACTCTTTCACGCAAAAACCTCAGCACGGATTTTTATATAAAATTTGGCACACGGATAGTTTATAACCAGGATTACCACATAGAATACTTTTTATCCTGACATCCCCATGGGATCGAAACATAATGCGGGTGAAACCGCGAGGCACTGCTAGTTAATTATAAGTGCGCCTCAAGCTTTTTGAATTCAATATATAAGTCAATTTAATTAATTTATAATTTTTTGTGCGTGATAAAAGCGTGTTATTTAGTTTTTTTAAACAAAATATTTTTGTTTTTAACTTTTGTATCTATGTAGTATATTCTTCATTAGGTTAATAAGTATAAAATCAACGAAGTTATGACGATTAGCGCCTACTAGCAAACTTGAGGGGTTTACAAGTAGCCCCTTAAGATTTCCACTCCTGGCTGCATCATCAGACCCTCTACTCCAAGTGCAATATATTGAACTCGTCAAAACGAATCATATGACCCCAAGCTCGACGGGTTTACTAGTAGCCACTAAAGAGTATCTATGTATCCACCTACTGGCACCATCATCAGATCAGCTTCAAGATACTAAATTACAGTTTTGTCTTCCGAACTACATATACATACAAAGTTTCATTTCGATACGACAACTAGAATTAGGTTATAATTGACTTCTAAGATTTTATTACCTTGTAAGTTAGTTACTAGTGAAGCCAATTAAAGCGTGTTAACATTTTTAGGAAACGGGAACTACATTTATTGTAGCAATTTATCTGCTGTCATGAAACATTGTGTAAACATGAGCTTTGTACAAAACGCAAATAGAAGGCACCACATACAAAAAAGGCTTGTCTAATTCCTTTTACGAATACGAGCCGAACCAGGGATTGAAGAGGTATTTCGTTTATCTACAAACCTCTAGAGATAGCAATTTGTAACGAATACTGAACTAGTCTCGCTTTCAATACCTTCTATATTATTATATCTTCTATTTATTCAATATATTCCCTTGTCGAATGAATAATGATCAAACATTGTTTTATCGAAAACAAAGTCATAATAGTGGTTTTCATCATAATTATTATAATGTATAAAGATATGATACTAATGCCCGTTTTTTACTAACACTAGACGACCCTTTAAATCTAATTAATAAGGATAGAAGGCTAATAAGGATAAAATAATATTTAATATAAGGCTGATTTAAAGCGGCTGTTTTGGTAAACTAAAAATTACAAAATGCATGTTTATTACAGTTCAGCAGTAAAAACTGAGCAGCAAACTAAATAAAAATGATTCATTTCCAATATTTAAATGGATGATTAAATAAATAATTGAGCAGTAAACTGACTAAACGGTCAGCTACGTGTGGGCTGGTAACGTATCGGAATTAGTCTGTATGAAATCTAACTTGGAAGCACCGCTCGCCGGCCGCTGCCGCGACTTCGGTCGCTTCGCTCGCTCGGTTCGTGGGTGGTTGGTTACAGTTCTAAGGGGCTAGTACTTATTCCCCCCGAAATATAAAATAAAAATATCAGTTTTTAGCTAAAGTAGGAAATGTATGGGCGAACAAGAAACAAAAGTCAATGTAGAAGTTATGAAAATATAATTTCCGTACACAGCACGATGTATATATAATATAAATATAGACACAGAAGGAGTATAAACAGAAGAAACACAATAGATAGAACGCGGTCACAAATCCACAACAATGATATTAATGGAAATTACTGAATAAATTAGCAGACGTATGTTACAGTTATGACAGAAAATTGAATTCTGAAACGCGCAGAGTTGCGTATTTCTGAACTAAGTATGTAGGAGTGAACCCTACAATTTAATTACATTCTCGATTCCCCCAAAATTTAAAAATAAAGGACCAATTCGATTTATAAATAAAGGACAGGTAAGGAGCAGTGGTGGCCCAGTGGTGACAGCCGCGACTTACGTGTTGTAGGTCGTAGGTTCGAACCCAGACAGGCGCTTTACTTTCTGTAAATTATTTCATCACCACTGCTCCCTAAACGGTGAAGGAAAACATCGTGACGAAACCGGCATGTCCTAGAACCAAAAAATTCGAAGACATGTGACATCTACCAACCCGCACTGGGCCCCCGTGGTGGATTAAGACCCACTCCCTCTCACCGAGAGCCTGTGTCCCAGCAGTGGGAACATTATAGGCTGATTATGTTATGTAAACGAGAAAGTGCAACCACCATAATTTGTACAGACTATCTAAGACGCCTAATTTGTACGTCTAGCTCGCCACAACCACCGTCAACTTACATATTTTTTTATAGGTATTTATTTTGTAACTCAGTACCTATCTAGTAACTTTTTCTAAGAATTTTTTTATGTTAATATTCAAGTAATCTGTGATTTTTGTAATTTTGAAGAAACTAATTGTAAAAATGACACAAGTTGTGACTTGATTTGTTATCATGTACAATAATTTGATCTGAAATAAAAAATACTTATTAATAATTGCTTGGTAAAGTAGTAGTTTTCTTTGACTGTAATCAATCCGTTTTCGTCTGTTAAAACGGGATTATAAAGTAGATTACTTTTCGGGGGGAAACAAGAACGGGGGGAATCAGTACTAACCCCTGATGAAAACGATTTCTGTTTGACATGAATAATTTTAGAACGCTGTTAACCTACTAGGTACCTAAATACCGCCAAAGGTCACCACTTTACTAACCTTATAAGTATCACTCTCACTAAATAAATACCGAACTTCCATAGTAAAGGGCGATGCATGTAAAATATTTGTACATATTCGTATTTGGCTAAATGGAAAAATCTAACCCCACCTGATTGGATAAAGGATGGTTGGTTTAAAACAAATTATTTACTTACTAGATATTATTCTGTGAGAATTTCTCGTTTCGTCCAAACAAGGTTGTTTATGTAAACAGTCGCCCACGTCACTAAAGTTTGAAATTAACGTGAACAAAACACGCGAGTGTCTCGGGATACAGAGTTTCAAGAAATGTGGTTGTATGGCTCACTGAAATAGTTTGAAAACATCTTTATTAAGTTCATGATCATAATAATTATGACATAGACACAGAACTTCTAGAGGTCGTCTTGGGATTTGATTGGATAATAATGGTGTATGTGTTTGTGTATAATCCAGGTAGTACCTGGATTTTAGCAATCTATGACGTCATAATCGTTAACGCCTTGCAGGTTTAACGTAAAAAAACAATAATAGGAACATATTTTTGGAGCTGCTTTGATAAAAAAGTGTATTTATTATGACTGCCAAGTTAAAAGTTTAGGTCAAGAAGGATTTTTTTGTCGTAATTAGGATGCTTGGCAAAGGAGATGATTTTTATGTTGACTTAGGGCTGATTTTTCCATAGCCAGATAACTTTTATTCGAGGAATAAAATTTACGTTTGACAATTTTTGTGAGTGTCAAAATTTCAAAATTATTCCTCGAATAAAGTTATCAGTTGATTGAAAAATCAGCCCTTAGCCAAGACGAAGGCCTCTGAGCCCATAGCGACGATGAAGCGACCCGCGTCTTGTGACAGCGACTGCTGAGAAAACAAATGAAAGAAGTTATTAGAACATTCCGCGAGTCACCGCGACGCGATTTGCGAGCAACAGACTTCTGACTGTAGATATAACGGTAATGGAATGACGTTGTTGGTTGGTTACCTTAGTTACGAGCGTTGTGCGCGTTACTGTCTGCATTAAAACCACACACACACACAGATAGGCACAGATCTGGCGTGCAGGCCAAAATGATCATTCCGGTGGCAGTGCACTTAAGGCCGTTGAAAGTACCTACTATAAGTTGGTATTATGCGGTACTGGGCCCGCGTGGTGGATTACAGCCCACTCCCTCTCATAAGAAGTGAGACCTGTGTCCCTGCAGTCGGAACCTTAAAGGCTGATTATGTTAAACAATGGCACGACATAAGATACATGGCACTCGGTAAATTAACGTGGGTATCAATTTACTTTACAATAAATTTTCCTCACTGTATATTGTTGGTCCGTATTCCGTAGCCAATAATGGCATTTTCCGTCGCACTATTATAATGAGATGTTAATATTCCCGAAATAATTTCACAGTATAGTACTCGTACAAACATTATATTGTTCTCCATATCGTAGTAATTGCCCCGGCTAAGTAATGTACAATCTTTCCGTTGTTATTGCGAAGACAATAGCGTTTTAGTGACGCATTGTGCTATATATAAAACAAGATTCAAGTTTTTTGAGTAGGTACAGCTTTAACTCTTAATTTGACGGAGATCTGAGTCGTTTTATTTTATGAAATAAGATGTATTTCTGAAGTCCTATGGTTAAATACAACTTAGGAAAAATAGACAAAGAAATATTTTACTTACAGGTTTTCAGGAAATCAATGTTCAGCACAGTGAACACTGCGAAATACGTTGAGAACAACAAGTAATTTGTAATGTTCGTAATGGTAAACATTGTCAAACATTTTTGACGTTCAAATGTCTCTTAACTTTAAGCAACGTTTAAAATAAAGGGATATAACTTTATCTAGGTTACAGCACTCCTCTAACACATATAGATACGACTTATCGTGACAAATGACTCTATATACAATTAAATGCTGATGTTGTAAATACTGGTCTTCCAATATAACATACCTACATAAATAATTAATGTTGATTTGATTGCGGACGACTTCATAAAAATGCACGAGAAATAATAATAATAATAATAAACTTTTATTTCTCTTCCACAAAGGCGCCTTAAAAATATGAAGACACTACATCTGATAAATCCTTTGTTGGAGACTGGTATCTGCACTAGGAAAAACCTGTCACACAGATTACCAGCAGAGTTTATTTTGTTGTATAAATAACTGCCGAGGAAAGAAAAGGAAAATAACTCCCAAGTCTCGTCGCGTCTATGTGTTCGAGATTTTAACTACATAACAATTTTTCTTTCATTCATTCCTGCAACTGGGACTTTAAAATACATTAACTTTTCATCAGCATTCTAATTATATTTAATTCTGTTTCAATGTTCATTTAAGTAGTTATTTTATAATTATTTCAAGGTTATAAAAATAATGTAGGTTTAATATTTTTTACTGTATTTCAACAAAATAGAGAAAACGACAGTTCAAATAGGTAAAATAGCAAAACCTCTCAATTTCCTAAAACCTTCTTAAATTCAAAATCAGGTCACGTCCACAGACACAACCCTGTCATAAACCTGAGCTCGTCACTGATGTGAATATCATAAAATCAGTTTATTTTGGTTAATAAGTCATATTTGTTTCATTTACACCAGTTGTCTTTGGAGTTACTTATCTACTGTACTTAAATCAGGTATTATTTAGATGCTGAGTTGTTTGACTTTTACTTGAAAATATAGCTTTTGTATGTTATCTTAGTTCTAGTAGATTTTATCATAGTATTATTATACTTTACAATGTACAGTCATCGGTCATTAATTCATTAGCAGCTTAAGGACTGTATTGCTGTGAACACGCGGTAAAGGCCGTACCTACGTCTGTATGTATAAGTGATATATCAACACAGTGACAGAACGCACACCTCAGAATTCGCACACTAGCTGGCGTCGAACGAAACCAAAATCATACGTAATTACGCATGACCAGTGAACGAAATTTTTTCGTTCACTGCGCCTGACCTTGGTTGGTTCATATGAACCAACCACAACACACACACAATGCCCCTCCTCTTCTAACCGCCACTGTACGTATGACAAGGTTTTTCTGCGTAAAGATAGTTTGTACTTGAAAAAATAAATTATTATTGTTAAAAGAACAGTTTGAATCTTTAATCCAAGAGACGGGCATTACAGTTTGGCCGTCGAGAGGATGCGTTCCTGACACCTGTCAGTGTGACAATTCTAGTAGCTAATAAAGATCAACTTCGCAAAACACGTACCTATTCTCTTGTAAAAAACTGTCAGGTATCTAGAACGCATTCTCTCGTCGGCTGCACTGTAGTTGAAAATGAATAGATATTACCTACGCAGCTTTGGCTTAAAACTGCTTCAATTTTATTATTAGCTAAGCACCTACCTACAACCAAAATCATATGAACGATTTCACACAGATTGAACGACTTAATTTATTAATTTAATTTCCATATATTTTTTTTTATTTTTTTACGTCTTGATTGTAGTCTGTGAGTACAGAATAACAATAGCATACAGTCTCCGTAATTACTGTCATAGGCCTACCCCAAGCACCTCCACTTCGACCGGTTCAGTGCTTCCCTATCTTCCATTGAATTCCTGCGGCCCCATCCAATTACTAGGTACATACTTCAACACAAAACATGATCATAATATTATCCTCATCATTACCTTCCTAAAATATTGTATTTCCTCAACGAGTCCCACGCAAATAAGGCACATAAACACGAATGTTACCATTACCTTCAGAAACATGTCTATTGTAAAAGTGGGTCTCCAAAACTGTCATGTCGGAATGTACGATTAAGGTATTCCGGGAACCATGTAATGGAGTTCCATTACTTCACATCGTACAGTCACGTGCAAAAATATGTAAACATTTGGCGTGATATTGTTATATCCGAACCTTCAATACCTCGGACGATCAATTTCACATCGATGCTGAGACCTTGATCCAAATCGATGGCGATCGTCGAACGACTATCGACCTATCTATCCTTGATGTGGTATCTTAAGCTGCGGTCCCACCACGGCACGCTAACTGACACACCACTCAAGAGGAAACGCGCCCGTACAGGCCGCGACAGGCCTTATCTGCCGGCCTAGCTTGGCGCGATCTGGCCTGTGAGACAGTGGGTCGTAGGACCGCAGTTTTAAGCAAAGAGCATCAGACTGCAAATTACATCAGATTTCAACATTTATTTCTTTTACCTACACGACAAAATCGTTGGTGAATCTTATTTATTTTAGCACGCGACTGTACAGGTGAGCTGTAGTGTCGGTTCGACATGTCATGGGAATTTCACTGCGTCACCGATACTGAGTGAACTCTAGGGAATGGAAGTTGAGGTGCCGAAGGGACTGACATATAAATATTCATAATTTTTTCCTAAATTTTGGAGTTTTCAGATTGCTTTAGTCTAGAATTCCTGACTCCTGTAGTTACATAAATAGATAGTACTTAGCTATTTTGTAACCAGTAGTTAAAAGGTAGGAAAGTATTTACGCAAAGCAGTGGTGACCCAGTGGTAACGGCCTTCCCAGACAGGCGCTTTACTTTGTGTACATTATTTCATCACCACAGCTCTCAAAACGGTTGAGGAAAACATCGTAAGGAAACCGACATGTCCTAGAACCAAAAATTCGAAGTCTACAGATTATGGCCCACTCCCTCTCACAAAGAGGAGGCATGTGTTCAGCAGTAGGAACATCATAGGCTGAATATGTGGGTTATGGAAGTATTTAATTATGTTGTAATTTCCCCAAGATAGGCCTGATTTTTTAAAGATCGAAAATAATCATCATAAAACTCTATGATCGATCGGAAAACTCACATGTCACAAAATATTTACGTAGTACAAGCCACTAGATAATTTCTGCATTACTCTAAAACGCAATTAAAGCTCCGTGAATACCGATTATGAACTGCTTTAAATAATACTGTTATTTTAATGTTTAAATACTATTAATTAGTCTAACACAATCATCTAAAACCACAAAATAAATACGTCTAGACACTTTACAAAATTACTTAATGTTTAGTCTATTCTATTTAAAATATTTATATTTATTCAATGCTTCACTTTTGCGACTTTCAAAACTTTAGATAAATTCGTAGAAGATTTTTGTGGATTTACATATGTCTTCTTAGTAACATATTCCAATAAAAAAAGGTTTCACATTCGTAGGGATTTCTTAAGGGGGAAGCGCCTGCGAAATTAGAATTTATTACGTTTTTTTTGCAATTTACAGGTCAGTGTCAGATGGTATGTTAAACACAATATGATTCGCGACCATAACAAGTATGTATTTACAGAATTATAATCACTAAAATCATCAAACAATGCTCTAACTTCATATAATATTTGATGAAATAGTAATTTTGTAAATACTTTACGTTACGGTTGCGAATCATATTTTGTTCAACATACAACCCATCGATTGTCTGTTACGCAATTGGGGTTCTGCACCCCAATTGCGTAACACACAATCGATCCATCCATTGCTTCATATGTTTGAAAAATATGTCTGCTCGACAACGAAAATAACGCAATTAATGTTGTTGAACTGTCAAAATGAAAGCAATTCCTACTGTTAGTGTGTTATGCAATTATCGCGCAGACACTGACCTGAGAATAGCAAAAACCGTAAGAAAATTTGAATTTTGTGGGCTATCCTAGCGCTTCCCCCTTAAGGAATCCTTATGAATGAGTAACCTTTTTTGATTTGAATATGTTACTTAGAATATATAAATCCACAATTGGAATTTGAATGTTACGGGCTACCTTAACGCATCCCCCTTAACCTACTAAACTATTTCAGTTCAGAATTCAGTAGGTAGTAAGAACCTGTCATTAAGGTAGTTTCTCTTCGTGTCGCTAGCACGACTGAATTTTAATTGTTATTTTCTAAAACTTTGCCACTTCCACGGCGTTGTCGGTGCCAGCGCAGAGGTCACTTTGACTGCTTGTTTTGGGACACAGAGGGCAGGATAGGAGGTGGTGCATGGTTTGTGACACAGCTCCACAATCACACCCTACTGCCATTCCGTCAAGGTAGCCCCACTTCACCAAGAGACTTCCAAGTGGACCACGGAAGGTTACACCCTGCAGGAAGATGCTCCTCTGGTGGTAGGTAGTAAGTAGGAGGGGGAAGAGTATCCTTGCCACAGTTTGCAACGGGCATCGGCCGGGTCTAATGTACTTTAAAACAAATTCTCAAAGACATCCCGTGATCCCTTTGAGCCCTGTTATAAAATACGGGCTAAATTTGTCTTATTTAAACACGCTTGATTTATGTTTCAGTAATACTTCGAACTCTAACAATGTTTGCAAGTTCTCAATCTTGGCGCTCAAATTCCTAATTTTGTTACATTAACTTTATGCTTTGTGTATATAATACTAACAGAGAAAACAGCATGCAGAGTTCAAGATATCATACCCTACACCCTTTTTGCGTAACAAACTTTAAATCACAATCCGTATTGAAGGAAATTCCTAATCCATTGCTTCAAAGGTTTAGAAAATTAGTCCGCTCAACACCTAAATAACGCAATGAACATGGCTGAACAGTCATGATGAAACGTAATGCCATCGGATGCCATTGTATGTGTGTTACGCATTGCTGGTCATCTTTAAATGGGATCATAACCAGATTTTCTGGCTAAGCGACAGGCATTCGGTTAGGACAGGCAAAGGGTTTCGTTGTGTCAGGAATGTACACCTATCATCGGACTGACCACGAGAGGCAATGCTTATACTCACAAATGACGAAATAACGCACAAAAACGTTACGTTACGTTTTCGTTACAAAAAGTAGGTATATAACCTGTGTTCCTTATAATTTTAAGTAGCTAGCTGAACCTACTCTTTCTTCAAAAACGAATTGTCCTTGTGACTCTGAATTATTCGTATAGTATTTTTTATCCCACGAAGGGACAAACGCTTTACTTGTGGTTACCAAGTGTACAAACACGCTGTGAATGTGTGCGTGAAGACGAGTAGCGTCAGCACATAACACTCATATAATATATATGTATATTATAAAAATTCTCTACACTCCATGCTAGTTTGGAGGTATGAGGAACAGGGTGTAAAGTTCACTCATCCTCCATTGAAAATTATGTCTGGCGGGCAATTGCCCAACGATTGATATTGGGAAATTGTATCTATGCTAATTACACGGTAAACTCTGCTTGCGAGATGTAGGATTTGCGTGACGTCAGTATGACGCGTTGTTCGCATGTGGCGTTGTAGATACCGCTAGGTACACTAGAATAATGGGTGTAAGCACAGTTTGCATTACATATATATTACATTAGGTACGCTTTGGTAGTGATGGAGCAAGGTTTTTGTGCTGTCCTCCACTTTAAAGTGATTCTATTGTCCGTTTCAATGATATTGAACTTCATAACATAAAGAATAAACTGCTTGACCTTTTTACATGATCTATACCTATTTAGAGGCCAGTTTCAATATGAAAAACTGAAAGCAAGAAGGCTTTGAAGCCGTACCGTAAACAACCTAAAAGGTCCCTAATCGGTCTAACCAAATTGTCGGATTGCGATTTTCGCCGGCTAAAGTCGGGCTTTGTCGGAAATAATAATAATTATGTAAATGGTCCACAGAAAAAAAGCGTCTGTCTGCGCATGAATGAAATCTCAGCGGTTACCTTCTTTATTTATTCATCTATAACCCCGCGTTTACACCCATATCTATACAAGTCGTGATACTTGTTGTCAGCAAATCTTGACTTGTCAAGAACATGTGAAAAAACATGTATTGACGTTGTTTCAGACATGTCTTGTTAACTATTTTTTATTGACTTTGTTGACATGTTTGACAAGTTTTGCATACCTAAATCTAGACTTTAGAAAGAAAGAAATAACGAAAAATAGGTTTATTTGTCACAGAATATTGCATACAAAAAGATAATTAATTCTAATAATAAGGAAAAATAAAATCATAATATATCTTTATTCACGAACACACAGCAGAAATGGTCGACGGCTGCACGTCATGACTGGGACAAGAAGGCTTCCACTCAGCATGATACAAACATTACCAAAAACGGTATCACATCTTTGGTCTAAAAGCAGGGTAAGCTAAGTGTAGATGTTTTATTAATCAGTAAATACATATTAAGTACTCTCAAAACATTTCTATAGTGTCAAAATTTCATAAAATAAAACCTCTTTCAAACGAACCCTGCAGGAGAAGAAACAAAGGTAACTGACTCTTTAATGAACAATGAACGAACACCCACCCTGAAACCAAATATAGAAACGTAAGACCAGCAACTCGAAAATTGCAAGAATGGGAACTTAGAAAGAAAACCCTTAAAAACTCCGCAGAATCAACAGAACTGTGGCAAGATACAAAACTGAGGTAGATCAAGATAAATAACATGTAAAAGTTGTTCATAAATTATTGGCTGAGAAAATGCTATTTGTTTGGGATCCCCATTACCTACAATTACTTTCATTAAATTGCGTAAGCCCTCACACGGATTGGCTGGCAGATTACTGGCGCCGGGTACCCGGGTAAACTGAGTGAATTGTGCGGAGACATATGAAGCTTTTATCTATCAATTAGTATCCACTTCGCTATCAGGTAGCCAGAGAATATGATAAAGCAGAAAATATAGTCACGTCACTAAACAGTTTTTTTTCTTAGTGCCTATCTACTCTACTAAACTGTTCTACTTATTTACTCCACAAAAATAACGAACAGCCGCAACATTATTTCATAAAAGATCAATTTCAGACCATCACAAAAAATCCAGACCTATCAAAAACCTAGCCGTAATTATAAAGTAGGGCGGGCGACAGACTGTTGTTTAGTACACGCTTTTGTAAGTTCTGGGTCACTATAAACAAACACTGCTCAAAACAAAAGAATATTCGTCGCAGTTGTGTGGACGTCGTCACCCGAGCATTTTTTATTTAATTTCAGCCTTTATTTCTAGCACGATAAGGTCTCCTAGTATACATTCTAAACTTAAAGTGTGGCTAAACTGGCCACTAACATAAATATGAAAAGTTTCTAAAAAAAGAAAATGCTAACTTTTTTTAGAAGCATGAGGTCTGCTTGTTATGAGGGCTACGTAAAGTCTAAGTTCGCATTTTACAGTATGCGAAGCACTTTTTTGCGGAACAAAGTTTGTCTTTGAACCTTTGAATTGAAAAAAAAGGAAGTACATACTGTACTCGTACGTAAGTCATACTTTTTTAAGAGATAACAATACAATAATGTATCTACAATTTGCTGACTGTTAGAAAATGTCCATGTACGAGTAAGTCCGACTGAGTGACATTTATGTACTTAAAGAATTAAATAAAAAAATTGTCTGTTTAGTTCTCTATATAAACCATACAATGTACAAAATGTCAATAAAACAATCTAGATTTTTACTATAATGTACCCCAACAAAAAAAGATTGTAAATAAAAACTCACCAAACAGCATAACGCGTGATTTTTTACATACAAATTCAATAAAAATTTGGCTCGTCATAGAAATCATTTCTCGTAGATTATCTATGGACTCCGTTTTCCATGCCGTGTTGTGGTGATCCACCTTAGGAATATCGCTTTGAATATGAGTGTTTCCCTGTTTTTAATTCTATTTTCCTACAGTTCATTTGCTTTCTGTCTTTTCGAGTGTATTTGCATTTCATTCAAGTGAAAATGAACAGACGGGACTACTGTGATTGTTGTTTGCTTAGAACAATTTTGTTGATAGTAGACACCGCGTCGTTTGAGCTTGTTATCTTAAATATTGTACTTTCTATGCTGTCACTCAGATTTGACATAATATTATTAATATTTTGAACAGTGTTATAAATTATTGCGTTTCGTTTATTTTGGCGAAATCAAATGTCATCACCATCACCAATTTTTACGTAACTAGATATGAGAATACGAATGGTATCTTTAAAACTATGAAACTAAATACCTAATTTAGCAAAAAACTGTAAAAAAATATAACGCAATGCACAGTTTTATCAACACTACACGAAATCTTTTCCCCCTCAGTAGCTCAGCAGACAACCTCAGTGTCAATGACCCATACTACAAATAAATAAACTACGAAATAAGAAGTTATTATCAGCTGTTCATCTGAAAAATATTACTCCTATGGGACTTTATTCTGCTTCCCCGGAGAACGATAAAATATTAGGGAACTGACAGTGAACTTGGCGACACCGTATAACCCCGTGTTTACACCAAACTATAAAACATGTATTCTATCTGTTGTGTCTACTTTTTCGTTTATCGTTTACACCTAAAACAAGTTGCAAAGACCAGTTGTATCCAAAACTTGGAAAAGGTTGATTAAAATAGTTAACAAAACATGTCTGAAACAACGTTAATCCGTATATGCAAGTGCATTGCATGCATGTTAATACATGCATTATTTCATCGACACTACTCTCAAAACGGTGAATGAAAACATCGTGAGGAAACCGGCATGTCCTAGAATCAAATATTCAAAGACATCTACCAACCCACCCGTGGTGGATTACGGCCCACTCCCTCTCACAGAGAGGAGGCCTGTGTTCCAGCGGTGGGAACATTATAGGCTGATTATGCTAATACGTGTATGTTTTAATAACACACTAGCTGTTCCCGCGACTTCGATCGCGTGTATGTCGGAAAACAATAATGTGTCTCTTTACTAATTATTTTTCTTTCTTAAAAAAATAAATAAAAGTAAGCATAAGTTACTCCTTGTAACCTCAGCTATCAGCCGTGAAATTCCTGTCGCGGAGATTCTGATTCTGATTCGCGGAGAGATCTGGAACAAACAGACAGACAGACATAAAATTGAATTTTGTTATATGTATACTTTCATAAGCATTTAGTAAAAAGCTGTTATTTTGACATTTCAAACAGACACTTAATATTTATTTGTTTAGAGATTTTGATACATTGCACAGAACACGTTTTGACAAGTCTTGTTGAAAAAGAGTATCACAACTTGTATATAACGCTCAGTAAAAGGAAATGATACAGCTGAACAGATAGTTGGACACGGGTCGTTTACAGCCCCACATTATTTTTCAGTACATTAGCTTTGCGACACTCGGTATTTTCAAAAGCTTCCTTATAGAAACTACTGTAGTCTTCAGTAGAATATTGTGGATGCTGTAAAGCCGCTACTTAAGTTTTTCTCTGACTCGGAATCTGAGATACTTTATCCTCATTTAAACTTTGTAACCCACAAAGGATGCCATGTTTTGTTTACTTTTGGTTTTACGACCAGAAAAACTGTTGAAGTGAAAAAAATTACACAGCCTTGAACTTGTGAGAAGATTTTATGTTTGGAACTTTAAATATACTAACAATAAAAAAAAAACTGACACAAAGTCATCATCATTATAATCTGTCTAGCCTTTTCCCAACTATGTTGAAGTCGGCTTCCAGGCTAACCGGATGCAGCTGAATACCAGTATTTTACATGGAGCGACTGCCTATCTGACCTCCACAACCCAGTTACTGGGTAATACGATACTCCGTGGTAAAACTAATTGTCAGACTTTTGGGCTACTGACGACCCGTAACGACTGTCAAAGATTTATTTATTTATTTAATCTTTTCGCACAAAAAGGTACAAAGGCGGACTTAATGCCTTAGGCATTCTCTACCAGTCAACCAAGGGTGGTGAAGAGATTAGATGGCAGGTGCTTTGGTTGAGAGGGACAATGATAAAAAAAAACTTAAAACTAAGTACATAAATAGGTTATATTCACATACATACTATTACTAAAGATTCATGAATGACAACCGGGACCAAGCCTCGGAAAGCACTGTAAGTCGTTGGCCCCGTGCCTGATCTCTCTCTGGTCGTGTCGGATTGCCGTCCCATCGGACTATGAGAATGAGGGAAAAGGAAGTGCACCTGTGTCTGGGCGCACACTGGGCACTTAGTCTCCGTTGAGATCGGTCGCCGGCCGTGGTCGAAATGCGGTCTGGAGGACTTTTTTATTTGTGAACGTAGCTCATTTTTGCTTGATTTTGTAACTTGCAATTAATTCCACTAACAGTATCTTACATGTCCTTTAATCATTGTGTTCTATGCTAATGCGGTGCACTTCTGTAAGCGACGAAGTCATGATCCCTAAAACTGTATGTGATTTTTTTATGTATGTTTTAGTGAGTAAGCCGTTGAAGTATCATATCCCGTTGATGTATCCGAGTCTGTTTGTGTTGGGCATGGTCGGTTACACTAGGCTGGCGGTTAGGAGGGACGTCGCGTTAGTAAAGTACGTGGCGAGGGTGCTGCGTGGGCTGGTGCACCACCCAGATGTGCTGGAGGCGCTGCGGCCGCGTGTCCCGGGTATGCGGGGGCGCGCTACCGGCCCGCTTGGTTAGATGTGCCATGGGCTAGGACGAATTTACTCAAGTTTGCTCCTTTGTCAAGGGCCGCATGTATTATAAATTAATGATAAATGATTTTATTTTTGTAAGTAGGTTGATGTAAGAGGAAGATGTTGTACTTATTGGTGATAATAAATAAATAAAATAAATATCTATAAATAAATAAATTATTATCATAAATCCCTACAAGCCTTATGTTTCACATGGCCCAATGGCTGTTATCGACGGTTGAGAATGAAGCTATAGGTAATCAACAGGCCTCTTTTTTTGTCCGTAGGGAAAACTTTATGTATACCCTCCGTCTGAGGAAAACATTATGTCAGACTCCTACCAACTAAAACCACACAGTTACCAGTTGTTACCAGTCGGGGTGCGGCTCCCGACTGGTAACAGCCCGTCATGCCTAGCAACTCCCATCGCCAAATGCGGCTGATTGGTCCGCACGAGTACTCCACAGAAATTTAATTAGAAACTGGATGATTAATAAAAGTCCTAAAATGTTCATCCTAAACGAAGAATTACCCGTTCAACACTATTTTCCTCACCATTTTCTAAGTACATAATCGGATCAAGGTGACGCGATTTAGTTGAAAACATAGACAGTACTTAACCAGATAATTATTCCTGCAACTTTTATTCCAGTATTTTAACATTCTACGATTGCTTCCCCTATTTTCGAGATTTATTTTTTTCTTTGATGTTGTTCCTTTTTCATCTATTCTTGTTCTAAGAGCATGTCAAAACATTTAACCGTTGTTTTAAAACCGCCGCGCCGCGTAGTTATGAAATATTCATTTTATTATCGGTAGCATCCTTTCTCTTGTTTCATTTGATGACCTCGAATAAAAATAATTGCGAATGAAAGAAACACAGTACTTCATGCTAGGTTTATTTGTTGCCGAGGCTTTGTATTTCAATGGGTGAGCTTAAAGTGTCAGTATCTTCAGACGATGATTTATTTTGATTGTCTCACTTAAAATACAGCAAAATTATTACCTTTCATAACAGAGGCTGTATTGTTTTACTTTCCATGAAAATGTTTTTATAGTTGACTGACACCTAAATTGGGGTCAGTCAATCCTTCAATCTCAAAATTACTGCGTCGTGAAATTCCTGGGGTAGACTTTTTTAGTGTTTATTTAGTAGGCAATAATTAAAAAGTTAACCTTTCACCAACTGTGTTGACGTCGGCTGACAGCCGGGACCAACGGCTTGATTGACGTGCTTTCCGTGGCACGGAGGGTCTTGGTATGTAATGGATGGTCTGGTCATCCATCCTCGGACCGACCTTGGCAAGCAGTGCTTAGCTGCTATTTAGCCGCAAGCGAGTTTACATTCCTCCCCACGAGTATAAAATCGAGATTCGGAACTGAAAATTGTTCTAGAACTCGAACTTTAGCTGCCAGACATGATTGTGGTAATCCATCGCACGTCTTTACGATGAGTACTTACTCAGACGACCTTCAAACATACTGAGAGCATAATTTGAATATCAAATGTGTTTACCGAGACTGGAGTAGTTTCTAAAGATAACATGAACACACTAGCTCAGTTAATAAGTATAAGGTTTGAACATGTACCTACCTATAAAATTACTTACTTTTATGTATATTCTTAGTTAATACGGAACTGTTAGAAGACCTGTGAACATAGAATCATATTGAAGGCCACTAGGGAGCAAGGAGTTAATGAACTCTTCAGAAACTTGTCGAAAATAACAAAAGCTTTCAAAAGTGTCTGAGTTGGTATATGCTTAGGTAAATGAACAACCAACGTCTCAATTGAATAAAATATTAATTTTAGGATAAGCGTTAAATATACATCAGTCCATAAATAAGATTTATTTTATTTTTAGCTCCTCAATTTGCCTAAAAGGATCTTTTTAAATAAAAATCTCTGCCGTAGGTAATATCATCTTTCGAAAAACTGTCAATCGCTCAAACACTCCAACGGTCAAATTGTTGTGGTTTCGAAGTTCAAAATCAAACGACGCAACAGCTGTTCGCTTACCGTCTTCCGGAACAGGAAGCTTAAGTTATAATGGCCGACACAAGGACTGGCCACCAGGAACTATTCTAATAACCGCATAAACTTGAAGGATCAAAGGTGACCCTGCAGTGTAATATTAAGTCCTTAGAAAGCCGTTATTACGTAACTTTCATCGTTCAACTTGTATTATTAAGGTAGTAATAAGTTTATTAACTGCCAATGCTGCACGTGAGGTCTGGGTCCTATTTCTAAATTAGACAGAGCTTGTTTGAAGTTTAGACTAGTGGCGTGGCGTGGCGTGGCGTGGCTAGTGGCGTGGTGGGGTGAAAACGAGAACGTCCGAAAGCACGTTGTGTACTGCGTTGTCTATATAGCCAGATTTTCGGAAAAACTCCTGAACGAGCTAGATGAGATGATGGACAAGGTCAAGTCAATAAAATGAAATCTGGAACGTCACTAAGCACGTTGAACTGAATACATCGAATTAATGAATGCAGAAAATCGTGGAAAAATCGAATCAAATCGAATGTAGGTGTGTCCACGATTTTAGACCGAGTACGTGAGCTCACTTTAAATTAGTTACATCATAAGCGCCCCGCTATCTGTTACAACTTACCTATACGTAGTGGCCCGCTGATAGTCACAATTTAATTGTTCAATGAGCAGCCACAAGCTCAGTGAGGGAAATAATTCATTTGACTAAATATATTAACTAAATGCCTATTATCTTTACCACGAATCCTAGGAATCCTTTATAGGCAAAATCGCTAAATGCACCTTAGTGAGTAATAAATTACATTTCATTACGGCTTATCTGCATCGAAAATATGGAGACCTAGACAAGAACCAATTGTGAATCGAAATTAATATTAGGTACTAATAATGTTCTGATTTTAATACTTAATAATATTAATTATGCAAATATTATGGACATAGAGTTGTCTCTAATCACCTTTGTTATAGTTTGATCATATCAGGCACAAAAACAATTCTATAATAAGCTGTTTATACTAAGGCCCGCTTGCAGGACAAATCACTTAATCAAAATCAAAAGTCATTTATTCAAATTAGGCTGAGAATCAGCACTTTTCGAACGTCAAAATTACAAAAGACAGACTACAGAATAAACTGAACAATAATTTGCATTTGCCTTTCAACATTAATACCCTTAGATATTATTTTTTATTGTTAACCGTAACGACGTAGGTAAATTAACAGAGGGGAAATTCTCGTATTTTTAAGAACGTTCACAGTCTGATCTCAGTCTCAATCTGTCAAAAATACCTCTAATTTCCCTACATTTTGACAAGTTTTTGACATTTGTTTGTCGCCGAGATGAGACTGCGACTAGATTTTGAACGTAAAACGTTCAAAATCGTCGCTCCCTGACCGATTTCGGTCACGGTGGCCAATCTCAACGGAGATTAGCCAGCTTCTCAGTATATATTATAGTGCACCTGTGTTTGCGCGTTTGACGTCACGACCGGGGAGAGATCAGGCGCAGGACCAACGGCTTTACGCGCTTTCCGAGGCACGGGGGTATCACACCACCAACTTCCAAACTCCGAGCTGCTGCTACTGAGAAATTCCTAATGTAAAACCCAACAACACTTTGCCCGACCTGGGAATCGACCCCAGGACCCCATGCACAGCAGTCGCGCTTGTGACCACGAGCCTAACGGGGCAGTCAATACCAAGTGCAATACTATACAAATGTTATTGTGAACGAAACAGGTGATGAGAACCGCGATTGGGCGAATCTAACTATTTTGGCTGACTTTTTTACCGTCTGGAAACAGGGTAGAAAAAGGTAAACGGAGTAGAAGCCTATTCCACAAAAATCCCCTCGCATCAATAAATACTATTACTTATTTAAAGATATAACTCACTTAAAAAAAAAAAAAACTACAAATAGGTAATACATCATATGTAAAAAAAAAATCAACTATACGAGCGAAAATGATCAAAGAATTCGTAGCGACATTCAAACTTTTGATTGAAGCCATCAGCTGGCTTCTGTCAAAGGACTCAAAGTAAACAAAAAAAAAAAAATACAATATATTCTTATGCAAATTAAAAGGTACCTACACAAGTGGGTCTTCTTCTTTTCAAGTCGATGACAAAAGTAAAATTTAATAAAGTAATGTGTAGAAGTTGGTAATTTAGTGTCATAAGGTAAATTGAAAGCCTTGAGGGGAATAGAGCGGTCCTTGGCTAAATAATAACAGCTGCACAGGTCGATCGATCAGGTTAAGCTACGCTTGCCACGGTTAGTCAGTCGATGGGTGACCATCTTCACAAACCGACACCCCTCCGTGCTTCATAAAGCGTTAAGCCGTTGGTCCCGGCTGTCATTCGTGGATCTTTGACAGTCGTTACTGGTAGTCAGAAGCCCGAAAGTCTGACAACCAGTCTTACCAAGGGGTATCGCATTACCCAGTAACTGGGTTGTGGAGGTCAGATAAGCAGTCGCTCCATGTAAAATACAGGTTTTCAGCTGCATCCGGTTAGACTGGAAGCCGACCCCAACATAGTTGAGAAAGGGCTGGGCAGATGATGAAGGTAAATTGAAGGCAAGAAAAACAAAAGACAAACTAATTACGAGTAGCTATCCAGTGTCAGGTATCAAAGTAAACTCAAATATAAAGAATGTGATAAATTCATTATAACATTTTATTTCAGTTTTGTATATAAGATTAAATTAAGCATTGGTTTTTATTAGACAATACAGTTGTTTATTTGGTTAATTAGGGCACTGTTTGACTCAATCCCTGTTATTGTAAGGTACTTATAATATACTTTGTCAAATGACGTCGGCGAGGGCAGGGGTTACTGAACTTTCACCCAACTACGTCAAAAAAAAAGGGGGAGCCTTTGATCTTTCTATTCAGTGAACCAAGCAACAACAATGGTGGGTATCATAAAGATAAAAAATTAATCTTTGCTCAACTAGGTCAAAGGAGAAAAATAAAGCCTGTCATAAATCCTCAGAAATATCATTGGCTTGAACAAGATCAGATAATACTTTTATTGGGTTTGATACTCGATTTTTCTCAAAATTCACCACGATTTTGTGATAAACTTTGGAGTGGTTAAAATATTTAAAGCGAGTTTTTGTAATTATTCTCTTGGGTCCGTCTGTAAAGGTAAAGTACCTACCAATCATTTTATTTACAGTACTTACCTTTGTTGAATAAGAAACATTTTTCGTCCCAACAAAATTATGAACCCAATTTACGACGAATCTATTCCCCTCTACTAAAAACTTATAATGATCAGGAATCAGGATATTACTGTTCACTGGCTCGAACTGATAAGGCTTAAAGTCAATTAAACGCCCATGAGCTTGTCTCCGGAGTATATTCACTTCAAACAAGAGACTTAATCTTAACCAAGTTGTACGATGTCGAGACACGTTGGAGTAGTACTACAGGATGTAAGACGTAGTTGCTACAAGTAGGTCCACAGTCCCATACTCAAGTTTGGATATTAAACTAGACATCATACTGCACACACCTACTGGAAAATGCCTGATGTTTATTACCTTCTTCATGTTATACAATACATGGAATATGTCGAAACGGAAGAGGCGTGCCTATTATTATTAATAATTAAGGCACCACCAGACACCCCGGTTTGACAGCTGACAAACTCACAGGTTGACCTTCGAGATGCTAAGCAGAAATAAAACAGAACTGAAGACCAAATCTCATCTCAGCGACAATCAATGCCAAAAACTTGTCACAAATGTAGGGAAACTAGGGGTGATTTTGAAAGATTGAGACTGAGATAGGACGTCCTGTGAACGTTCTTAAAATTACAAGAACTGCCCCTCAGGTTGTTACTATAGCACATCGAGTTATAACAAGAGATTATCACACAAGTATGAATGAAAGAGACAGTTCTCTCCAAAACAAAACTTTTTGTAAAAGTAAAACTCGGCTACATACTTACTTGCAATATCTTCTTCTATCTTCATCGTCATCATTTGAGCCGAAAGACGTCCACCGCTGAACAGAGGTCTCCCCCAAGCTACGCCACATCAACCAGTCTTCTGCTTCTCGCATCCGACGGAGTCAGGCAGAAATCCACGAAAATTAACATAGAGGGTCACTCGTAAAAAATACTACCGTCTTAATTTGGGAAAATCAAAAGTAAAGCTAAGTATTCTAACATAAACATTATGGAAATAGAAATGTAAGCAAAAAATTGAAATGGAGGAAACCCATTCAGCGTTTCAAATATCTGAAACGTAATTAAGGATGAAATAGGACGAACACCGCCCATCACAAATGAGACAACGGCGGGCTAGATTACAGAGAGGAAAATACGGATAAGAATTCCGTGGTTTTTTAGATCGAAGAAGGTAATATTATATTTTAATATCTGCCTCTTGTTTTGATAAGACAGCATTCAAAAGGTTGAAGTGTTCATTAGTTCAGTGAGAAAAAGGTAGGTAACAAACTATCAGACAAGCATTATGCTGAGTGGTGACCGTTTTGCGTAGATGTGACGCATATTATCCGACTTGTTAATTTTTTGTTTATATTTTTTTCTATGCGTCATATTTACCGCATATAAACGTATTTCCTTCCTTTCAGACAAACATTTGCAACATCATAATTTTTTAATGGGCGTAGTTAGGTAAAAAAAAACACTGGACTGCTAAAGTGTTTGTTTACATATATCGATAACAAGCAGTAGTGTAATTGTCATAAAAATGCTACTGGTTCGCCAAAGTAATAAAACCTGGGGGTCTACTCCGAAGTGCAAAGTGCGAATGTTCGGATCGGAACGGCACATGGCCGAACCGAATATTATTGAAAAATGCGAAAAAACGTTGGGATCTGCTCAGTTGGGTCGGGACCATAATCAATATTCGAAAGAGTGTAGGAGTGTAGGATCGGAACCGACCGAACCAAATAGTGACTTCGTAGCAGGAAACTGCCGAACATTCGGCCGATACTACTTCGGAGTAGACCCCCCGGTTGCAACTTCCGATGATGCATTTTACCATCTTAAGTGCATATTGCTATTCAATTGATTGACTCTGCAATCCATTTACCGAAAAAAATATAAAAAAAACCTACAAGATCAAAAGACCCGCAACTTGGCGTTCTACTGCCACATTTATTTATTAACTAAGTAATATTTAAAGAACATCGCTCTTTACCTGTATGTTTTTGGGCAAAAAAGGCAGAATAGTTGGTGGAGCATAGTTTGTTACACAGCACCATATCCACAACCTGCTGCCGTTAACGATAATGCCGTGGAATTGGCAAAAAATTAGGCCAACCAAACTTAAGTAATCGTCTCATGAATCGATCAATGAACTCAAAGTAATTGTTTCCAAATTAATCAGAACTCCTACACATTCTTTAAGAGGGGTTAATGACATGGAAGTTAAATCAAGCTCTGGTAACAAGAATGTTTTCATTATTAGGGTTACTTATTAATAAATATTTACATCTCACACGATACAAAAAGTTACTAAGTTACCTACCTGTCTAATCTTGTAAGATTAGTTACTGTATCAACCTACATCGTGCACCTAATATTTTTGCATTTACTATCGTCATATTGTTTGCTTTAAAATTGGCAGCATCTAGCTAGATAATCAGTAAACGATCCGATTCAGCCAGTTCCTTGCTGCCTTCCCCAGCGACGCTCTAAGCCCCCACCCCACAAGGGGTGCCCTACAGTGTGTAGTTGCTTAGTTTTTAAGCTCTATGCCCTGCCCGGAGGCTACAGGATAGCCCCATTGAGCAACCAACAACCTCAAAGGAAGAAATGAGAGAAGCCCTTAAAAAAAAGAAGATATTTCAGGGGAGGTAATTTCCCAACTAACATACGAAACCAAGCATGAAATATCGGTAAATAGTACCTAAATGTAGGTTGTTTTTAGTGACAAAATAATGGAAATAATAGAAACCTAAAGGAACTTACTCGTAGGTAAGGTTGAAGGTGAAGATTGGTTTTATATGAACACCTTACACGAATTCCGCGAATGAATTCGTGTCGCCAAAATATTTGCGCCTTGATCAAAGTGTGGGCCTCTTGTTTATTGTTTATTAATTAACATGAAGATTTAAACAGGTATGGTAGGTATACAAAAAATATTTCAACTACAATACAATACATATAGTAGAGGACACCCTTGCATACTTCTCACAAAGTATCAGACATAGGTACACGTATAATTCTACTTCATTCATCGGCAAACAGATCACATTCAGGATTGGTGGTCAAGAGGGCATTAAGCATCCCTACACACTTAGATGACGGCGGTGCGAACAGATTGTGTCGACGGCTTTTGCGATGTCCGATGTATTTGTCGGGAACAAATAGCCGACAGAAAAGATCATGCGTCGATGCGTCCTCTGAGAATTTTGCAGGCTACTGTAAGCGGTCGAAAGCCACGTCTAACCTCCAACGAGTTGAAGCCCAACACTCCTAGGACGTAATTAGTAGGGTACATGAAAGGAAAGAAGTGATACGTCTTTTTATATATGTAGAAATCTCAAGAAAGTGTTTTGTACCTTTTCTAACGATAACGTTTGAGTCGAAGTGTAGGGATGCCAGATACAGGCTCCAGCTTCAAGTTTACTACGAATCAAAGTGGCGTACAGAAGCTTAATTACATTTCGGTTGTGAAAATCACGGGAATTTCTCAAAACAAAACCCAAGCGCCTGAAAGATTCCTTGGCAAGAGAGGAGACGTGATCTCTAAATGTCAGACCAGTGTCAAAGGTTACGCCCAGGTCCTTTATTTTGGTGACACGTCTTATTACTTCACCACCCAATCTGTAGTGAGTTATAGTGGAGTGGTTGATGTTTTCGACCGTACGAAACGTCTTGTTCAAACGTAAAAAAATTTGGCATACCCACTTCTTGGAACAATTTACCAATAAACGCCTATAACAATCTTCAAGTGTTCAATAGAACGGAGAAAGAATTCAGCGATTACGTATGTAAGTTGATTCCGTCTATGTACAAACTATTAATAATATAACTTTACCGAACTGTTAGAGTCTCTGGTTCTTATTAATTATGCTAGAAATTTAATTTAATGCTAATAAATTGTTAAAAGCATCAAATGAAAAGTGTAAATCTGAAAAGCCTGAATTTATTTCGTTTGGAGAACTCTGAAAACTTTTCTCGTAAATTAGTGCCATTTGTGGTTGTGCTTATAATACCTACGAGTGATAGCAAAAACAAAATGAAAAAAAGAGATTTCAAGAGCTTTTTTCCACGAAGTTTTCGGAGTTCGTTTAGACCGATACTGTACGTTACAGTTTCTTTATTGTATTTATTTTCCAACTTATGTACATCTATCAATACAGGGTAACCTAGTGTACTAGTAGTAATAGTGTACTTATGTTAACTCGTATCCTCGTTTATTATTAACTTATTTTAACAACAAGAACTCGAGGTCAAAAGCAGGCCTACTCAGAAAAAAAAGATCTTTTTAAAGACTCTTTATATCTGGATAAACCAGCTCCTATACAGGTTAGATATTTTGACATATAAAGTAAAATTTTCAAAGATTCCAATCAAAAACTATTGATAAAGATTGCAGAGTCATGGCTGACGAATATCGACTGTAACGATCATAGGATCAAAAATACACGTAAACTTATTTTGTTGCCACGAAAAAGTGCTTTAGTTTTTATTTTTGATACTATATTGCAAGTTAACTTAAAAATCATGAGTAAGCAGACATTGAGAATCGATTTATACTCTCTGTAATGATGTTTCAGTGTTCACTTGAGTAGGTACTCAATCTATAAAAACATGATAAGCAAAATCTAAAAACTTGAGGCAACATTATCGTAGTCATTTCAAAAAGAAATCTAAAACCTAAAGATTCCATTATTTTTATTAAGTCACATCTAAGACTGTTAGTACTAATTTATTCATAAAGTCAAAGTGTTCAGTTATCTATAAGTATTAACTAGTTATGTATAAACTGAACTGTCCTAAGTAAATAGTGGCAAAGGGTCTCCCTTGTTTCATAAAAAAAAAACAAACCAAGTGGATTGAAAGGAATAAGTAAAGGATGAATAGTAAAGTGCTCAACCAAAAACTCAATCTATGACGTATATAATAGAAAAGTTAAAATTACAAAAAGTACTGAAGTAAAAAAAAAAAAATAAGTTATTCGGAATGGTACGTACTTATGTATATCAATCATCACCATCTGCCTAGCCTTTTTCCAATTGTGGGGTCAGCTTCCAGTCTAACCAGATGCAGCTGAATACCAGTATTTCCTAATACATCTGCATATTGTATTATTATGTATGTCAAACGTCACAACAAATCAATACCTCAGTAGCTTTCAGGACTCTTTTATCTTGCCTTACAGTGCTAAACAGGAGTTTAAGCAGCAAATATACTGTACTGTAACTGTACTACCCATCAAGCAAATCTTCGAACAATTTAGTTCAGTACGTAAAACTCTGATGCTTTTTTAATACGAAATAAGTAAGATTTTAGATCATTTTCTCTAACATTATAACGCACTGATGAAGAACCAACTTGCATCTCATTCAGGAAGCCCTGACAGCATGCATGCACCTTCAAATAAAATTGATTATGTAAATAACTTTCCAATATGGAGACAGATGAATTATTAAAATTGTCAATATTAATATATTATTGATGATGATGCAGTACCGGTTGTAACCAGATTTTGGGCTCTTGCAAAAACATACCTACTTTTAAAATATAACGATACATAATTTATAATTAATTATCATAAAATTGTACGTACTGTTACATCATATATTACAGTTAATATTAATCTTTTCATATCATTCGGTAATTCAACAGACAACGTTGAAAATAAGTACGGAATAAATTACCAATATTGCTTCGTGCCATACAGTTTTGACTTTGACTTTAACCTATTAATCATTTGTATCATTTTCTAACCAAACCATCAATAATACGTGGAAGGTTTTCGTGCTCGATTCCGCACGTCATATCCATTAAAGTTTAATTCCGATATGTCGTGTGTACCCTGCGTTATATTTACACATGGTAAATAAATATAGGGTAGTATAAGTTTTTTAATACTAGTTTAGTAATAACGGGTCTAGGGTTGTAGCCTACAATTTAAAGAACTTATATCACTAGTATATTATTTCGTCTACAATACTCGTACACATTTATCGTAAGTATGTACTCAAGATAATTTTTTTAATATTATATCGCCTGCCAAGTCCACTGTAGATTCTAGTAGTTGCAAATGTGGGGGAAACTGTTAGAAAATGATGAACCCAGTTCGACTCAAAGTTTGGAAACATGCCAGATCTTAAGAGGCTTTACCCCTTTTATTTGGAACATCACCATTTTTTCATACACTGGGCGCGGCAAGGCGAGGCCGGGATTGTTTGATACGCTTTTGGTTTGTTTGTTGTTTAGTAGGTAAACGCAGGGAAATTAATTGTTAAGCAAATTGACGTAGGGTGTGTATTCGCTTAACAATTAGTTTACCTAACGTAATAAAAAAAACACCCCTCTGTTTGTGTATAGCTCCTAATATAAACCATAAATATAAGAAAAAAATATTTGATGGTTGCCTGGAAGAGATCGCAGAAACCGATATAAGCCGCCCATTGTATGTCGTTATGTATTTTCTTGTGCACAATAAAGTACATAAATATATAAATAAATAAATATTCGATTTCTATGGGTCCTAATGACGTCTTCAGTGATCGGAGTTTTATGAATGTAAGGCAATCTTTTCTGCCTGCATGATTGGCGCGCGGAGGCACTACGCCGGGGGGAAACTCTGCACCCGCGGCAAATCGCTGCGGAGCGGACGGACCTCCGGCGCGATCTCATGGCGGAATGGAAGGCGCGACTATCGCAACCCAGCGCAGGGCACGCCGCGATAGCGGCGATAAGACCCCTCTTTGAGGAGTGGCTAGAGAGGCGTCACGGCGTTCTCACGTACCGCCTGACGCAGGTCCTCTCCGGACACGGATGTTTCGGGAGGTTCCTGCACATTATCAGGCGGGAGGAGACGCCCGGGTGTCACCACTGCCAGGATCGCCCAGAGGACACGGTGGAGCACACGGTGGAGGTCTGCCCTGCTTGGGCGGAGACCCGCCGTGTCCTCGTAGAGGCGATCGGCAACGGCGGCGACCTCTCGCGCCCGGCCCTGGTGCAAGCCATGGTCCGGGGCGAGAGAGAATGGGAGGCAGTCACCTCCTTCTGCGAAGCAGTCATGCTAGCGAAGGAGGTGGCGGGGAGGCTGAGGGAGAACACCTCACGCCTCAGCCGCCGCGGGAGACGCTCCGGGCGTCGGGAGCCGCGTGACGACTCCCGGCCACCGTAGGCGCGGGCCTGCGGGTGGTGAGTAATGGGTAGCTCACCGTCCGATCAGGACCAGGCCCGTGCCGGACGGCGCGTTGTGTTCCACGCGCGCCTCAAAGAGATGTCAGCAGAGGACGGGGCCCCACAGGGCCGAAGCCTGCCGGGGCGGCGGGATTTTCCGAAAGGTTAACCGCTGCCCTGGAACAGAAAGGGCTAAGGACGGAACACGGGTGGGTTTTAGTCAGTAAAAGTCTGACACTCCCTTCCGCTCCACCCAGAGCGGGAGGGGTCATTTGATGATTTCCCATCCACAAAAAAAAAAAAAAAAGGCAATCTTTTCTCAAGGATAGATTTATAAATTTTGACCAAGATCTGTTAAAAAAAAATACACTTCTTATCCACTTACTTACTTAAGCCCGTAACTCCGAAAAAAAACGGTTAAACGGACTGGAATTGTAACAAAACCGTAATCCTTAACCCTATTTTCAAGTAACACTTTCCAAGCGATGAAAATGTTATTGCAAAGAACCTTTTCGCGATCTTATCCGGGTTGTTCAAAATATATTTTATTTTATAGTAACAAAATAAGAAATGCCGACCTATTCTGTAAAAAACTAAGGTAGTAAGAGCTTGAAGTGAGCTTGTAGTGTCAATCACTAGCATGAAGCAGCTTTCAGACTACGCTATAATATAATAGCATATAGTATAAGATAGCTCATAGCACAACAATATCGCGCACCATACATTGTTATGGACACGTTCACACTGTACTGTACTATATATTATTGGCTTACTATTAAAATTAATACTAGGTCCTTCTTTGCTATACTATATGGCACTATAGTATAGCGTAGTCTGAAAGCAGCTTTAGATGGAATCGCCATACACTTGAACCTCACTTCACCTAAGTTTTCATTGTGAGTTTTTTTTTTATAGAATAGACTAACTGGTTTCTCGTCTAATCACAATCACGTCGCAAAAGAAAAT
Organism: Apamea crenata; assembly: GCA_949629185.1. Taxonomy (NCBI): domain Eukaryota; kingdom Metazoa; phylum Arthropoda; class Insecta; order Lepidoptera; family Noctuidae; genus Apamea; species Apamea crenata. The sequence goes on along the minus strand of OX451363.1, from coordinate 9,667,980 downwards.
GCCGCAAAAAGTTTTATCTACCGTCATTTCTCATCAATGTAGAATGGCGAACGTTTTTTTACCAAAATCTCATCGGTATTCTACCTTTCCACGTCAAAAACATCTGCCTTTTATTAGGTTACTACAATGCCTAGATTTTCTTTTCATCTTCCATGCAATTCTTTGGAAACCTCGTTTCCCAATAGGCATTAGAACTTACAGCAGGTATCGACCTACATATTATAAAATGTCTCTCTGGCGAATAATTTCTCTGACAGAATACTTAATAACTCTAAACCACTTTCGGACTCTACAATAGGCCTCCTGGGAAATTATAGGTCGATATTTTACTTTTATAGCCATTCATAACTAAGCTGTAATAGCACCACGCTTAAGGTGCGTTAAATTGGCCAGAAAAAGGTCACACTATTGACTTGACGATCTTTTCACAAATATTAAGCATAGTTGAAAGGGTTTACAGCAATCAACGTCACGTTGCAGTATAAAACTGATTTACATCCGTCACCTCACACATCAGGTTCAGTTGAAAACCAGCGTCAGGCACTAGTTGTCTGGCATTTTTGCTGAGTTGGCGTAGCCGTGAGGCACACTTTCCTGCTAATTTCTTACCTCGGACTTATAATTTTTATTTGATCTTCATTTTTTTTTGTTTTTATATGACGTATGTATCTGAAGGCCAAATCTCGTAATTTAAAACGTTCAAAATCTAGCCGCAGTCTCATCTCAGCGACAAACAAATGTCAAAAACTTGTCAAAATGTAGGGAAATTAGAAGAAATTTTTTGACAGATTGAGACTGAGATCAGACTGTGACTTGACCGGTCTTAAAATTACGAGAATTACCCCTGTGGTGTATTGTGTCTTTCTTTCTTCTTTCAATCCACGGGGCATTGTAGGGTAAAGAAATACTTGGGAGATTCTGGCCTCTTGAAATACTGTATTATAATATTTTTGTGGCAAATTGTTGAGTCATTGTTGAATTTACCAAAAGTGCGTCATTGTTATTTAAGCAAGATAAAGCACATTTCAGACAATAAGAAGCAAAAAAATTCTCACCATTTCCTTTTCTTGCCAACAGGCATGTTTTCAGAGCCCATTTTCTCACTGTGTATATTTTTTTGTTTAAAAATAGATATACACATTTGTATTCTATGTCATTGCAATAACATAGTTCACAAATACCTACATTCTACAACATCTTGAAATCCTTATGTGAATTGTAGAACAGCTTCGGGAATAGGTAAATAGTTTTAGGAGATTCTCTTAGAGATCTGGCTCCATTCCAATGGAAACAAGATCGACATGCAACACCAATAACTAGGTTACGGTATGTTTTGACACACTTATGAAACAACTTGAAAGGCTTGAAATATAAAACACATTCTAAGATTTCTTGTAGGTATCATTTGTAGGCCGTAGGATCTTTTGTGTTTCATCCAAACTCATTAAAAATAATAGCTACTGGGTGCAGTCAAGTAACTTTACATGAATGATCGTCTAGCCTGGGCGATCATCCCCGGTTCCATCCTGCTAACTGCCAAATCTTCAACCACGATATTAACTATTATTGTTTATGGCATCGACTTACTCGACTCGGTGGAAATCACTTTGAAGTTCTTGTTGGTAACCAAAACTTCAGAGTGATACATATTCTAGCATTAATTAGTTCAAAATACAGTGCGAAATGTTCCGCAGTATCTTAAACTAAGTGGACAGTGTACACTGCCATTGTTACTGAAAATTACAGTACCCATTTAGTTTATGTAATTCATCAACAGCCCCGTAACACTGTAGATTACGCGCAAAAGCCAAATTGATTTAACCCTGTTGGCCTAGTAAGAAATTAATCCCAGACTTCTGACTTGATCAAGACGACACAGTTCTGTAGCTTTAATGTGGTTTACGGTTGTCGCAAATTGTTCCCTGTAATTGCTTCAAACGGTGCCTTAACGAAAGTGGAAAAATTCCTGCTGACCTTGAGTGTCTTTGTCCCAATTTTCCTTGATTTCTTTATTGGGTACTTCAGTTGCTTTACTTCTTTTGTATAAATCGTGGTTGTTACTGACTTCTTCCTATCGACTACATTAAATGTCATCAGGTAAGATACGTTTATTAGGTAGTAACAATGTTTGCTTCTAAATTGGTTCATGAGCAGTTTACCAAACCCTCAAATCACCAGATTCTTAACCCACCAGATTATCAATTAACCTGTTCCTCAACTTACCCGATTCTCTATCTCTACTCACCAGATTCTCAATTCACCAAATGTTGTACAGTTAGGTAACACATTGTTTACGAAATGAGGCCGTAATATATTTTGTAGATAACTGGCTAGTTAATTTCCTTATTGACATGCAATAATTATGACGGATTATGACACTGACATAATGAGGTAAAAATTGTCAAACTATGAACTTTAATTATTCATATTAAATTAATTTAAAAATTAAAAAAAAAACAAAATATTTCATAGTTTTAAGTTTTCACTTCTGTCGGCAGTCTCCATGACTGCCTATTTTTTTTTATTATTTTGGCCATTTATCATCGTGCATGTTCATCAAAATCATTAGAAAACCAGTGTCAGACACCATCTGTCTGGCATTAATGCTGAAATGAACTTTTGCGCAGACGTGATGCACACAATAATTATTTATTTATTTATTTGGGACAAACAAACAGTAACACATTATATCTGCGCAAATAATATAAACAAATGTGAAACTCACACCGTTATCCACAGCACTATAATATTGTTTTTAAAAGATTATTTTCATGTTTCTATTTGTATTTCATGTCTCGAACTGTGTCCAAATAAACATTATTTTTTCTATCTTTTTTTAAAAATAGAAGTACCTACCTGCTTACTAATTAATTTTCATTGAATAATTGTATTGATAGAAAATATAGATATATACATAATATAATAGGAAATAAAGTGTCTGCTTGAGTTCGAACTCACGACCTTTGCGTAAGTTATTTCATTAGAATTGCTCTCAAAAACGGTGAAGGAAAACATCGTGAGGAAGCCGGAATGTCCTAGAACCAAAAATTTGTAATCATACGACATCCACCAACCCGCACTGGGGCCACGTGGTGGATTATAGTCCACTTCCTCTCACAGAGAGGAAGCCTGTGTCGTGGGAAAATTATAGGCGGATTATGCTAATTGTGACAATGTTCGCAAAAAGAAAATAGATTTCCTATGTAAAATTGTGTGTCAATTTATTTTCTAGATTGGAAAATCCTCACTTACTCATTGAAAAAGACTCACGAACTTGATGGACATCGTTCTAATGTGTTATCGATTAGAATTTTAGATTCGATATCAGCCTTGTTAAAAATCCTTGTGAAAAATCCAGTTACGTGACGTAGGAAGGAAAAATAAAACGAGGATTGTAAACAACAACATTTTAATTGAAAAAAGAAATGAAGGTTCTTATTATAATAGCGTTATATCTATTGATAAAGATACACATTCCATGAATAACAAAATGATTCTTTGGCTGATTTTTTCATCGCCAGATAACTTTTATTCGGGCAATAGAATTGACGTTTGACAGTTTTTGTATGAAATATCTGTCAAAATTTCAAAAGTATTCCTCGAATAAAATTATCTGGCGTTGAAACAATTGGCCCTTATAAAGATATTTATAGTATTGTCTTTAATCTAGGTACCTATGGATCATGGGTGTAAAAATATATGGTATGCTACGTGTTGTTGACGGTACAAAATAAAAGTTACAGTAGGTACAGTGCGGCCGATGAGAGAAGGCGTTCTTGACACCTGTCAGTTTCATACCAACGAATACGTGTTTTGCGAAATTAATCTTTCTAAGAGAATTTCTGCACTGACTGGTGTCAGGAACGCATTCTCTCGATGGCCGGGCTGTTATCAAAGAATCAACCAATTACATTCAAGTCAATAGTTTAGTGACAGGAATTTGCTGACAAAATCTCTACCAAAAGTTAGGTATAGTGAACCTCGTAATTGCTTTGCCATAAATATCTCTTGTATTTTACGTCGTTAAACGACAAGGTATATTTGTCTATGTGTCAATTAGATAGTTTCGTGAAGTTCCAATTCACTGAGAACTGTCAAACGTGAAAGCAATAAAATTACGAGGTCGAAATGATCACACGTAAAACAAAATGGCTGACTAAAGTTTTCACTACGGCGTCACTTTCATCTAAGTGTGCGCCGAGCGGCGCGTATGCGTACCTCGCCAGCCCAGAGCGGGCGGCCGGCCGGCGCGCGCTTACTGGTCTGCCGCCTAAGCGCTCAGTGGGTCCAGACGGTATTCCGCCCTTCATTTCGAGAGATTGCCATATGGTATTAATAGATTTTTTTCTGCATATATTTAATGTTTGTTTATCCGTGGCACTGTCGGTACTGAGCGCACCAGCCAAGGTATTCCACGAGCGGCTGCCGCCGACGCGTCGTCCGTTGTCGCCGACACGCGTCGACGCTGTCGTCGATGCATGTCACTCGTGTGTATGCACACTAAAGGAAATTATTGTTTGTTAAATCGATGCTTGAAAAACCTTGTTTTGTAGTGTAGGCCAGGGAAACTAATGGTTTATAAAATTGACTACGACATTAAATGGTCCGTTTATTTGAATCACTAATGTCAATCTTTAACAGTTCTTTGAAATGGCTATAACACGGAAAATTGACGTTTTAATTTGATAAACAATTAATTTTGCCGACTGTACTTTCAGCGCCACCTAATATAATTCTTGATATAGGAACATCTTGATTTTTGACCACAGTGGTAGGTAACAGGGTCAAAAAAAAAGAAGAAAAAAGCATCTGCGTTATTGACTTACATTAGCATTGGTAACAGTTTTCTAGCAAAACTCTATCGTATTCTATATTATCAAGTAGGCGACATATCAAGCTGTACATTTCCAGTTTTAGCTTCGCATTGTGTAGGCTTTTCTTACTCTGAGAAGACAGCATTTACTGGAAATGTATAGCTTGATATGCTGCCGTGCGTACTTTAAAGTTATTCTATTATCAAATGACCTTATGGGAAATGAGGTTTCATGAATGACCCTGACTGTTACAAACTTTATTCAACTTTCAAGGATGAGAAATCATTAAATACAAATAAATAACAAGGGAATTATGTAAATCAGGCATATTAGGACAATTTAAAAACACCTTGACAAGGACAGGCAGAAAAAGAACTTAATTTGACAATATTATTTATAAAGATCAGTAATTAAGACTAATAGGAAATAATTGGAAAAATGCCTTCATAATGTTGCATCTCCACGCAAAAAAACGTTCACAACATTATAAGTCATAGTCAAGCTAAAGAAACTTTCCAAATGAGGAACATCATCACCAGCCTAGCTTTTCCCAAGTTTGGGTTTTGATTCCAGTACAAACGGATGCAGCCGAGCACCAGTATTTTATATAAAGCGACTGCCTATCTGAACTGTGTTGTTCCCAGCTAATAGGGTAGATTCCTGGGTAAAAAAAAATAATTATATTTAGTCCGTCAGTTAGATTATCGAAAAATAATGGACACGTATTTTTTCTTTTGTCAATCAAACAAAACATTTCAAAGATAAAGTGCGTCAAAATTTGGGGGTCGTGACGTCACGCCATGATAAAAAGTATAAGCAAGGCATGACGTCCCGCGGAACTTTAGTGGGCGATATCTTCATCATTTTTTATATAATTGACAAAAGAAAAAATACGGGTCCAATATTTTTTGATAATCTAACTGACGGACTAATTAGATTTTTTTAGGAATCTAGCCTATTACTGGGTTACACAATACTCAATGATAAGTCTGGTAGGCAGACTATCGGGCAGTGGGCAGTGAAACTGTCAGTCGAGTGTAACGACTGTGAAAAATCTGCGATTGGCAGCCGGGACCAACGGCTTAGTGTGCTTTCCGTGGCATGGAGGGGTCTCGGGTATGTAATGAATGGTCACCTAATGCACGGACCGACGTGGTAAGCTTTGCTCAACCTTGATGATCGACCCGTGCGGCGGTTATTACTTTGCCACGAGCCCCTTGTAAAATATAATCTACAAACAAAAAACGAACAAGCAAATAATGGATCCTTCGTACAATAGGTACCCAAATAAGTTCTCCGAATACATAATTAATTTCGATGTATCGATTACAGCGCTAATTAAGCGATTCAATAGGTATCGTATTTAGAATGGAAAAACGTTATGATCATATCATCAAAGTTTAATATAAAATCTAGCGTCTTAACAAATTTCCCGTACAAACTATCTACGAGATCATTGTAATTTACAATCAATTGAGTATTTGTAGAAAACTAGTCCATATTTTACACTTATTTTATAACTTATCGTCGCACATATGAAAGTGTCTCTCATCGGGTTCTCCCCTCGGATTCATTCGCACTGCGTTGCCGTTCGTTATCAGTTCTGTAGCATTCGAGTGATCTGTCAACAAAAAGAAAATCGATTACCATCGTCATCGCCGAATCCGTGAATCTCCTTCGGTTCAATTCACAAGCCCTTTGTTTGGGAATTGAATCGCTTGGAATGTTAAGCCTATCGCTGTTATATCGTCATGCCCGAATATACTCTATAAATTTGACGAGCTCAACTTTATCAATGAACAGATTACAAATTCCGGTATCAATATTCGGGAAGGCACAATTTTCAGCTGTATTTCGTGAGACTAATTAAATAATGGGTTCAGTAACTCAGCTTTTAAGACTTTCAGGACGTTCGCCTCTAGTTTATGAATAAAATAATTCATTTCAATTTACTTCTACCGTGAAATGAATACAAAGTCATTAATATTCGTTATGTACCTATTTTAAATAAATTGCTACTTCCTTGTAATTCTGAAAGTAAAAATATTATATGATTCATTGTATTCATAATTCTTGAGCAATAGAAGATAAAAAAACACCTTTGTCAAGTCTGACAGTTTTAATTTAATACGGCTAGTTAACCCCAGTTTGTTTAGGTACCAACTACCTTTTTTGAAGTCTTTAACTGAGTTTGAAAATAAGAACTAAGGTAAGTAATTAAAAGTAATAAAAGAACTAGGACTAGACATCTACATTTTGTTACAAAAAGAAAAATATAAACTTTTAAAATTGCTGTTTACTAAATGAATAACACTCAAATTTACCATCTTGACAAACGTGGTGTAAATTTACACTTTATTGCTCTAGTTTACACTTTTTTTTTCGTTGCAATATTTTAGAGTTAATTTTTTTTATTGACGGAGAAATCCATAAATTTTGCTTCCTCTCAATTATTGTAATGAAAACCAATGTAGCATTCATTGGAATCTCCTGATCTCAAATTATTGAAATTTTACATCAAATTACGATTATGGAGAATACTATTTATTTGCAAAATGCAAAATGTCTGGGCTTGGATATCTAAGTATCTAATATACATCGACCAATATGAAAAAAAAACACTTAAATAGAATACATGTTCCAGGCCAGTTTCTTATTCAAATTCCGTGTATAGGTAGTGAAACCTTACACGACCTTTTTCGGTTTCGATGGTAACGTTAACAATAACGCTTAGGTATACGTATGTGTAACTCATAAAGGTAACCCGTAGGTCTAACTTAATAAAATCTTTTTACTTAAGTAAAGTAAATAGTCCCAGCAGGAACATTAAGTCTGATTATGCTAAATGAAAGGCTAGACATGTGGGTAGAGAAATGAATGCCTAAATAAAACGGGCAGAGGGCTGTAAAGGGCTAAGGGTTAGGTTTTTGAGACACAAATTAAGTAGGTACGGACGCCAGCAGGTCAAGCTACCCGAAACTGTCAAATTTGCCCAATCAACCTTAAACCTTAATGCTTTAGCGATAAAGTTGAAAATCTATTAAAGAAATTTGACAGATAGTCGTAGCTTGATGTGGTGGCGTCTGTAGCAAAAATTTGAAAAAAAATTGCGGTAGCAGAACACAATAGTATTGTACTTCATAGCACAGTAGTAAACATCAGTTTATTATTTAAATATTGCTGTAAAGCTATTAAGTAATCACTGTATTAAGTAAATTTTGAAACAGGTTCTCTTAGGGCCGGTTTTTTGATCCGTAGTTAACTCAACCAATTGTTAAAAATAGTAACTAATGGTTAAATTTTTGCAAAATGTGTTTTTTGATCAATTTTTAAGTTATCTAGGTACTTAATGGTTATTTTTTTTTAACTAAAAGTTAATTATTTGTCCATCAGCAATGATATTATATTATTACATAAACTAAAAATTGATCAAAAAACATATTTTGCCAATATTTAACCATTAGTTACTATTTTTAACAATTGGTTGAGTTTCACCAGAGATAAAAAAAAAACCGGCCCTTATTGACGTGCTCATCATACCTAATATAGCATGCCAATTTCTTATCATTGGCTGAATGTAAAATCAAAACCTACTATTGACTTTAAAATTCACGCTTCAATAATTTAAGTTGTTAATCATGCTGTCATGGTGGGTTTCGGGTGGGTGGATTTCCACAGAGGTGTTTGAAATATTGCGATGAGCTAATCATGAGATTGCACAAAACTGTTAAGGCTCAGACAGGCGCAAAGTGACTCTGGTGGAACAACTTCTATGAAAACTTCATGGAAAATGTTTTACCGGAGTCGCGTTGTGCCTGTCTAATCATTTATTTATTTATTGGATCTACAACAGAAGCTGCGCAATTACATGCAAGTATACATGGAACAGGGACAAATAAAAAATGAAAATGACTGACGTCACGGATGTCAATCAGTCACAAGCTCTCTGTTTACTTCTCGCGAAATAAATAAAAATACAAGTTGGTTTAGCAAAAGTTTATTGTGCATATGTACGTATAAGTGCAACTTGCAAGTTGGAATATTTTTCTCTGTGTGTGTGCAGTGTTTAAGTATAATAAACTTAAAAAGCGTTTTATCGTTCCCCAAAAATACTTTAAGTACCTGACACCCTAGGGAAAATAAACAGTGTTTTGTTCGTGAACGGGTCACAAAGTGTGAACAAACTCTAGTGTGTGCGTACCTTTACACTGATACTGTGCTCAGCCTATGGTGTCTATCCATACCATACACACCGTGAAAAGCGCCATAAACGTGTTTTATCAAAACAGCGCCATCTGTTGCCTTATCGGTATACTACTTGGTCGTGATCCATAACACAAATTGTTATCAAGTTTAGCATGGCTAAGTGCGGTGGCTGTGGCAAGTTCCTGTCGTCGACAGAGGCCGCAAATTGCTACAAATGTAGGGCCTGGTACCATCGAGCGTGTGTGGGTATTCAGAATACCGGCCCTTTAACGACCCCCTGGCACTGCCCTGAGTGCAATAAGAACCTGGTGAGGGACAACCAGGCTGAAACGCCGGTAAGGGCGCGTACACCAGCGCCAGAATCACACGAGGAAAGCCTCGTAAATCTGATGGACACCAGCCCCATAAATAGCACAGCCCTAGACACCACACAGGAGCTCAATTTGGATATCCTCAGGGCAGAGCTAAGCGTTTTTAGAGAGGAATTTCTTAAAACGGTACGGAATGAATTCCAGCTGCTCCGTGACGATCTGTCCGAGCTTAGATCCTCTCTGAACGCAACGAACGACAGGATGAGTAATCTGGAGGAGAGAGTAGCTGTGTTAGAAAATAAACACACTCAGCCCCAATCATCGTCGGAGGTAAATGTCCTAATAGCACAATTGCGGAGCGACATTAATGACCGAGATCAGGAGCTGCTCGCCAACGATATCCAGATCTCCAACATACCCGAGACCAGTGGTGAAAATCCAATTCACACGGCGATGTTGGTTGCGTCCAAGATTGGCGTCAAGATCAAAGCGCGCGACATAGTGAGTGCCGAACGTGTCGGCGGTAGGCGCATCAACGCGACGCAGGCGACCGCGCCTGTGGAGACTCGCCCCCGCTTCCTCGTCGTGCGCCTCACGCGCCGCGACCTGCGCGACGAGCTGCTGGAGGGCGCACGAGTGCGACGCGGCATCACTACTGCGGACCTAGACCTGCCTGGCCCTGCGACGCGCTTTTATGTGAACGAGCGCCTTACGAAGGTGAATAGGGAGTTGTTTCGGAGCGCGCGTGAAGCCGGGAGTCGTCTCGGTTGGCAATTCGTATGGGCAAAACGAGGCCGTATTCTCGCCCGGTACAAGCCCGGAGATGCCATTTGCCAGATCCGCTGCGAGGCTGACTTACAGCGCACCTTCGGACCGGCACTCGGTAACGGCGGCAATAGCGCAATTTAAAAATACCTTTTCGTTTGTTTGTTTTGTTAAACCGATCATTTATCTAGTTAGTAGTTTGTATGTCGTTTGTCAATCGTTTGTTTGTTATACTTTCATGTACTGTCACGCTGATCAGCATTTCAAGAATATTAACTTTATGTTGCTATCTGCTATTTATATTGGTAGTGTGTGTCTCGCGGCAGTTGCGGCGCGCTTCACTCAACTATGCGTAAACCAGTTTTATACCACTACACATATTTATCTACACCTAATTATTACCAAACTACTATTTAATCTTACAAAACTTTTATTTACATACCGCGGCCTGCCTTTGCTTCTTTTTCATTTAATTATATTCATTATTTACTTATGTATAATTGGACTAAAACTAATAATATTATTTGAAATTAGAATTAAAACTACTGAATGTGCACTGATATTGATAAATGACGGAATTATTTTAAATTATTATAATGATGACTAAAGGAGAAAAGTTTTTTAAAGTTGGTCTTCTCAATGCTGGTTCATTGGGCACAGGTCATGATAATTTGATTGGCGCACTCGACAGGCATTGTTTTGATGTTATGGCCATTAACGAGACTTGGTTGCAACCTGGCGAGGAGGGCCGCGCACCGGTGGTGCCGGGCTACCGTCTGCGTCACAAGCCGCGGCCGGCGAGTGTCCGCTCGGGTCGTGGTGGGGGCGTCGGTTTTTATCTGCGGCGGGGATTGAGCGCGCGTACATGGACTGGTGCGATCGATCCAAGGTTCGAATCAGTCGAACAAATGTGGATAACGCTCACAGTAAACGGAAAAAAAATTGCTATAGGTACAGCGTACCGGCCACCATGGCTTGACCTTGTTCTTTTCCTGGACGCTATAACGGATTCGCTCAGCTCACTGGGAAATCGTGACCATCATATATTGCTAGGTGACTTTAATGTGAACTTGCTGGACACAGGCTGCATAAAAACAAAAAAAGCTAACGAATTTCTGAATAGCCTCGGTCTTACTCAATTAGTTACCTCTCCTACTCACTTCACAGCCTCCAGTGAAACTCTCATCGATCTCCTGTGTACCGACCTAAGAGCAAGATATACGTCAGTGGAATCTTTTGGTTCACTTAACGGTCACTCTATCATAGTTGGGGAATTTCACGTAAAACGTGACACGTTTAAACCATACGTAGTAAAATTTAGACCACTTAAAAATGTTTGCAAGGATAGCTTTAATATGGACTTGTTGCTTTTATGTCTTGAAAATGTTTCCTCGTTTGACAATGTGAATGACATGGTGCATGTATTTAACTCCCGCATAATTTCTCTGTTCGATGTTCACGCGCCGACCAAGACATGTACTGTCAAGGAAAAGTCTTATCCGTGGGTTACTGATACGATTAAACTCATGATGCGTTTACGGGACGATGCATTAACATGTTTCAGGAAAACGAAATCAGATTCTAAAAAAGAATACTACAAAGAGTTAAAGTCCCTTGTCTTAAGTTCTCTGTACAACGAAAAAGTTGCTTTTTTCAAGCATAATATAAATAATAAAATAAATAATCCTAAACTATTATGGAAAAATCTCAAATCCACATTATCACCCTATAAACCCAGACAAGACCTTCCGTCGCATTTTACAGATCCAAATTTAATTAATAATACTTTTTTGATAGTTCCCGGTAACCCCGTTGCAAGCACGACACTTATGACTTATTTTGAGAACCATAGACATGGTGAAGCAATTTTCACAATCAATCCTGTGGATCAGAACGACATCTCTCGTATTATATCCAACCTTAAAAGTAACGCCGAAGGTTATGATAACATTACACTTGACATGCTAAACATGATTCTGCCTTATGCACTAAGTACTGTAACTAACATTGTAAACTGCTCAATAGTGACTTCAACGTTCCCTGACCAATGGAAAATTGCTTCCGTTCGGCCCTTACCAAAAAATGACAACCCAATTGCAGTAAAAGACCTTCGCCCTATTAGCATTTTACCGTGTCTGTCTAAAGTGCTGGAAAAAGTCGTCAGCCACCAGTTAACGCATTTTCTGGAACAAAATAACGTGTTGCCGGACCTACAGTCTGGTTTCAGAAAACAGCGCAGTACTGCCACTGCCTTACTGGATGTGACTGATAATCTTCTATCAGCCCAAGATAAGGGTATGTGCTCATTGCTGGTCCTGTTGGTTTTTTCCAGGGCATTTGACGCAATAAATATTCCGTTATTGCTATCGAAGCTAAATTATTACGGGTTTGACCCCAGCGCTACGCAATGGTTCCGCAGCTACCTTAGTGATAGAAAACAACTTGTGGATCTGCGTTTGGGTGACGGCACTGCTCTTACATCGACTCTTACTTCCATTGAGAGAGGGGTTCCGCAGGGATCTATATTAGGCCCAATTATATTTATTTTATACTGTGCAGATATAATTAAATGCCTCCAGAGATGCAAGTATCACATATACGCCGATGACGTCCAGTTATACATATCTTTTAGTCCAGAGGAATACGATAGTGCCATTAAAGACCTAAACGAAGACCTTCGTAGAATCGCAGCCTGGTCTGGGGAAAATTGCCTGTCACTAAACCCAACCAAGACGAAATACATGGTGTTTGGCACAAGGCAGCAACTAGCTAAATTACCCGCAACGTTGCACCTGGAGCTAATGGGCGAACCAATTGACAGAGTTTATGAGGCGCGGAATCTCGGTCTTATCATGGACAAAGACCTCCGTTTCGAAAAACACGTAGCCGACTCGGTAAGCAACTGCTTTTACCGCCTGAAAGTTCTGTACAAGATTAGGCCGTACTTGTCCGAAACGCTGCGGGAGCGGCTAGTTGAAACCCTGGTTTTGTCTAGGCTAAACTACGCAGATACCGTCTACGGCCCCCGCCTATTGGCTCGCACAGATCGGCTCATTCAAAGGGTCCAAAACGCTTGTGCTCGGTTTTGTTATAAAATTCCTCCCAGAAGTCACGTGACTCCGTTTTTAAACAAACATTTCACACTGAAAATGAAATCGAGACGCAAATTACACTTAGCGTGCCTTCTGTTTGGTGTAGTTAAATACCAGAAGCCGGACTACCTGTACGACAAGTTGAGTTGGATAGCCAGTAGACGAGAATGTGGGAGAAGGCAATGCTCGCAACAACTCTCGACCCAGTCGCATAGCACAGCCGCTTTTAGAGGTAGCTTCCGTTACGCGGCTTCCAAAATATGGAATAACCTGCCACCACCAATCAGAGAAATTAACACCATAGCTGTTTTCAGACGACGCTTACGGCAGTATCTCACGGAAGCGCAAAGGAAGGTAGATATGGTCACAATAGATGTTTCAATTATATGATGTATGCTACTATCCCCACTCGAGTATGTGTCAGTGTTTCGGTGAGTGTTGCACGAAAATATAAATAATAGTCAGTCAGTGCTTTTTTTTGGTTTATTTTTTGCAATATTACTCAACTCACACTATTTATGTATGTACATATTTGTTACTATTTTTTATTTGTCACATATTTATGTATGTATACACACGCCACGTTGCAGTGTAAAACTGATTTACATCCGTCACCTCACACATCAGGTTCAGTTGAAAACCAGCGTCAGGCACTAGTTGTCTGGCATTTTTGCTGAACTGGGCCTTTTTGGTGCAGCCGTGAGGCACACATTCCTGCTAATTTCTTGCATATGTTTTATACTAGGTAGTTTAGTTTCAATAATGCTATTAATATTATTATTACTTTCTATTTGTTTTCTTTATTATTTGCTATCTGATGTATCTATGTATCTGATGTATTGTGTGTCTTTTAGTCTGTGCTAAATAAATGTATTTTCTTTCTTCTTTTCTTAAATACAAGTGTGCTCTTCCAATTGTAGGAGACCAAATCATTAATTACTTATAATCTAGGCACAGTAAGGACAAGGTAAAAATATTAAAATAAATAGAAAAACATAACACGAAAATCATACAAAGCAAACATAGTAAATGATATAGGTACATAACAAATGAATTATAATAATACAAATGATTAATATTTTAATTATGATTGTGATTTTAATTTAGAATTTGTTTAAAAACACAATTATTTTCGGAGAGTAAATGAACTCACTAGATATTAATCGACAAATGAAATTTCTAGACTAGTCTCGTCTTTGTATCAGTGTATTCAATTGTTGGTGAGCCAAATAAATAAAATAAATATGAAAAAAAGAATAACCATAAGAGAAAACAGACAAAAATAATAAAATATTACTAGTCTACGGGAGCCATAAAGGTAGAGGTATCGGCTCAATTTTTGAAGTGAAAACTTCTTTAGCGTCGTTGTGCACTTTTGTTGTGTCGCGTCAGGACCCGTGACCTGATCGAAAATTCGTAAGACGGAGCTCGCGTCAGGACACGTGACCTGATCGAAAATTCGCCGGCACTCCCGGAGTGCAACCTGTTTTTTTTTTACTAGCCGTTGATTGCCCACTGCAGGGCAAAGGCCTCTCCTTCCACCTCTCTCTCTGTCCAAAGCTGACACGGACTAATCTTTATTAAAATTGTTCAACTCATCCCGCCATCTCCGTCTGGGCCTGCTGATATGTCGTTTGCAATTGCGGAACCCACAATCTATTGTAACCAATACAATAGATTGTGGGTTTTTATTTTAGCTTCGATATTAATCATCTACTTTATCAGAACAGAACCAAATGATTAAAAAACCAATCGATGTTTGTGACGAACACTTATTTTAGGTAAGTATCTTTTGTTAGGCCTGGTTAGTATATATTTGTTATGTCAGCCATTATTCTGACGAAATGCTTCAAACGATCTGGTCATAAATCAGAGATAGTATTATAAGTGCTTATGCCCCAGATACACTGGAACTCGTAATATATTTTATATATCCTTTCATGACATGAATACCTAACTATCCGTTCTACCACTAAATTCGTTAGTAGACGTTTATGTTACGTCATCTCGCGACATTTATAAATTTTAGGCTAAATTATGATAGGCGCAAAATATTATAAGGGGCTCACGGTTTTGAACGTAAGTGCATTTGAAGGAAGTCTTAGAGTACCAAAAACGTTTATCCTTGGGTGCCCGATCCCTAAGTATGCAAGTTAATGTTTTGCCTCTGTAACTAAATACCTACATACATAGTATACTCAGTTTCAGGCATACATTAGCTCACGTACGCACGGAAGTAAAAATATTGCGGAGGGATTTAAGCGTGCACTGGATTTTCAACTCTCAGTGTTGAGCCAAGCATTGAAAATCCAACAGAGCGCTTCCCAGCGTACTGAATTTTCAACTCTCAGTGTTGAGCCGAGCATTGAACATCTAACAGAGCGCATCCCAGCGCACTGGATTTTCTACTCTCACCGAGTCGAGCCGAGTAATAAAAATCCAGCAGAGCGCATCCCAGCGCGTCAAAAAAACATACTGTTGGATTTTCAACTCTTGGCGCTAAGCAGTGCGTTGAAAATCCAGTGCGCGAAAAAAAATCGCCTCGGGAAAAACGTGCCCGTGCGTACCTGGGCCTAATGTGACCCTCCAAGTCACGACACGTCTTCGAGTTATGGCCATTATTTCCTTACTTACACGGACTACCGGTACTTACACGAGTATGACATGTAATAGTAGTTCCCTATTCTCTAGAGCTTGAAATACACTCCCTGACAAATGTAGGTAACCTTGACCCTACTTAAAACCATGTCACATTACCTCACGTTTACACCAACTCAAGGTATGTAATATAACACATATTTTACATGTTCACCGTTCGCATTTATCGCTTACGCTAACAATTCGCTAAGACTTGTTGTTTATAAAACTTGTCAAAAATGTGAACAATGTCAATTTATTTATGATACACGACTTGACAAGTCTTTTATAAGACTTGTTCAATACTAGAACCACAAATTGTAGTGTATTCGATGGACCCTGACACTTACTAAGAAAACTAAGAATCCAATCCAATCCAAAAAGCAGATTTCAAGTATTTTTCTAACATGGGACCTACTTAGAAACCGAGCCATTATCTACTGTTCTAGTTTACTCTATAAAAATCCAAGAAATATGTACGTACTACATTTTATTTTAGTCTAACTTTCTAAGCATTTCGATAAGAATGTAAGAAAATTCATCTTAAATTACGCAGTTGACTTTCTGAGATAAAATTTACTTTAAAACGGAAAACATTGTGAGGAAACCTGAACTTAATGGCCTGAAATCACCGACACGCAATGATCAATACCTAATTACTCGTTTCTTTTTTATGGGACGGAATGAGCATTAAGGTATTTGACCTAGGAGTAGGACAAGAACAGACTGATGTCTGATTCCGTGTTACAAACTTAAAACAAAAAAACATTATGAGCGTATTTCCCGAAGGACAAGACATAAAAAACGCCTAACGGATTAAACCAAGAATAATGATCAGCAGAGCTACCGATCAACGGTGCAGACTTGGGAAACATAGACGGTTATGCCCTTGAACAAAACTCATTTCGTTCATAACGGCTGGAAGCATAAATGACAAGTCGCTTCAAGCTGGCGTCCCGGAAAACTATTTATTACAAATAAAATAGATAATATCGCGTGTTCCTTCAACTTATTGGTTCGTGTGACAAAGGCCAATATGTTGGGCAAAGCGTTCATTAATCAATTGGATCAATTATTGGTTATCTGAAATAAATGTTTTTTTTTTTTTTTTATTAAGATAACGACGCATTGCAACGAGCAGCGGGGTAATTGCGTAGCAGACTATCAGTAACGTTGCCTTCATTTTAACAGTTCAACCACATTCATTGCGTTATTTATATTGTTGAGCAGACAAATTTTCGAACATATGAGGCAGTGGATTAGCAATATCCTTCAAAATGATTCAGATTGGGATTGATAGTGTGTTACGCAATTAGGGTGCTGGTGAGCAGTTGTGGCCCAGTGGTATCGGCCCAGACTGACAGACAGACAGACACTTTAATTTGTTAATTTCTACACCACAGCTCTAAAAACGGTGAAGGAAAGCCTCGTGAGGAAACCGACATGTCATCCGCCAACCCGCCCTGGGCCCGCGTGGTGGATTACGGCCTACTGTCTCTTACAGAGAGAAGACCTGTATCCCAGCAGTAGAAACATTATGGACTGATTATGCATTTGAATGAGGTCAATTAGAAAAACCACGAGAAATGTCACTAAACGTTTCCGAGAAATTCGTTCAAGGCATACAAAATAAATTTTATTGTGGTTTCATATGGACAGTTTTCTACTTCTACGTGTTAACGTCGGATGAAAAGAATTTCTATTTCTGTGGGGGCAGAATAAATTGTGGTGAAAATTGCTTTTATATATAGTCACCGAACTCGCCTACATGGGGGCGACGGCAAAGTTGAAATAGAAAACAAATTGTGACACCGCAGACATACAGTTTCTCATTTGACGGTAGCAGAAGTCTTTTAACTCTTTGAATATTTTTGTTTCTGCGGGCTGGTTGTGGAACACATTATCAGTAGCAATAGCTTTAATGATGACAGTTTAACAACATTCATTGCGTTATTTACGTTATTGAGCAGACAGTTTTTTCGAACGTATGAAGCAATGGATTAGCAATATCCTTCAAAAAGATTCAGATTGAGACTGATAGCGTGTTACGCAATTAATGCTGTTCTAAGAAATAAACCCATTTCTACACAGGGTGGCAGGAACATCGACGTGTAAACTGTAACCATGGATTCAGTCCTGCCACCCTGTATACAGCGTGTCTCAGAAAGGTGTGGTCAAAATTAAGGGTTTGGTATCTGGACTATAAAACTGAACAACTTTTTCCGTCGGACCAACATCAACGCGAAAAAAAATCGACTGTCTAACAAAATTTCAAAACTTACACAAACCAACTGTATGGGACGGCTGAATATTTTTTCGCGATTACGATGCTGGTCCCATGGAGAAAGTTGTTCAGTTTGATGGTGTGTACCACACCTTTAATTTTGACTAGAGTTTTCTGATACACGCTGTAGGTACCTATAATAATAATATCCCTGGATATTTCACACACACAGCACCATTTGTCCCAAGCTAAGCAACCTAATGCTTGTGTTATGGTAACAAGATGGCTGATAAACTACTTATACACAATTTTTTTTTTTTTTGTAAATACATACATATTATAGATAGAAAAACACCCAGACTCGGAACAAATACATGTAGGTCATACAAATATTTGTTCCGTGCGGGAATCGAACCCGCGACACGCAGCGCAGCAGTCACGGGTTAGTTAGTCAGTCAGCTTAACCACTGCGCCAACCGTGCCGTCAATATATATTATTATTAAAGGTAGTAATCAATGGAAGGGTATTTTAAGTGAAAGACCCTTTACCTAATTGGAGGTCTTGTACTAATTGATGAGCCCTTTATGCTATGAAAGAGAATAGATGAAGGGGTTTCCTTATCCTAAATATATCAAGCCAAGCATTAATTATTTTGTATTGTTAACGATTGGAGGCTGTCGTCTTCCATAAATTAAAAATGTTTAAAGGATCCACTCATTCGCCAGCTGTCATACGCCAGCTGTGACAATTGCTTTGCTTTAATTGCCACGAAACCATTCTTATTTTTAACCGACTTCTAAAAAAGGAGGAGGTTCTCAATTCGGATGTTTGTATTTTTTTTTTTTTTTTTTTTTATGTTTGTTCGCACATAACTCCGTCGCTTGCCAACCGATTTGAACATTTTTTTGTTGGATAGGGTATACTTCCCAAATGGTCCCATGAAAATTTTATCGAAATCGGACAAGCGGTTTTTGAAAAATCAACAAAAGTCAAAAAAATGATCCCAACACAAAAGTGAAAAATTTAAACTTTTTTACAAAAAAAAAAAAACAACCGACTTCCATAAAAACACTACAAAGTGAAAAATAACTTTAATTTCGGAAGTCGGTGTCGAAAACCGAAATAAAAAAAAAGCAAAGACACCGACTTCCGAAATTAAAGTTATTTTTCACTTTGTAGTGTTTTTATGGAAGTCGGTTGTTTTTTTTTTTGTAAAAAAGTTTTTTATTGTGTTCTGCTACCGCTGTATCAACGATCGCGTAATCCCACGACGTTTGCGTTCGTTTAGAAAACGGCCTTCATGTTCACCAAACAAACTGAACATGACGGTCGCATGTTCGCGCGATGTTCGCTTTGGTTAGCAAACTCGATAACGATAGTTTATTTCTGAAAACTTTTGTAATTTATTTCAATAGTGATTGTCTTACCATGCTGTGGCGTCGAGCGCGAAGTGTTGCTCCGTCTCTTTGAATGTCATGCTCTGCTAAAAGACGATATGTCGCGATAGTTTCTCTGGCTTACTGCAACAAAAACGACCAATAATAAAATTACTTTGTTAGTACACACACAAAGACACGCATTACAGTCACGTGTAATTGAATCAAAAATACACGTAACCTAAGAACTGAAGGCCAATCCATTAAATACGTTCAAAACCTAGTCGTAATCTCATCTCTACGATGATAAACGTCAAAAACTTCGACAAAAATGTAGACAAATTAAAGATATTTTTGACAGGTTGAGACTGAAATTAAAATACGAGCGTTCTTAAAATACGAGAATTGCCTAAATAGTTTTCCGATCTTAAAAAACATTGTTAGTTAAAAGCTTGTCAAGCGAGTTGCTGCAGTGAAATTAATAGTTATACAGATTGCAGGGACATCGAGACGCACCATGAATTATGCACATGATTCTACAAACATGAAAAAAATGGTATTTCATAGACAAGTGTAACTACACGGGAAAATGTATGGGAACAGCTATTTTTTATTTAATAACCGATGGACAGAATCATGTAATAAATCCTGGGGGTCCGAAGTAGTATCGGCCGAATATCCGGCCGTTTCCTTCTACGAAGTTACTATTTGGTTCGCTCGGTTCCGATCCTACACTCCTACACTCTTTCGAATATTGACTATGGTCCCGACCCAACTGAGCCGATCCGAACTTTTTCGCATTTTTCAATAATATTCGGTCCGGCCATGTGTTGGTCCGATCCGAACATTCGCACTTTGCACTTCGGAGTAGACCCCTGAATAGTAACAGGTTGCGTGTCAATGTCCCTGCCACCCTGTATAAAAGAAAGTACATTTAAATCACTGCACACTTTTTTAACGCAGTGCCTTACTGTGCTTAAATGAAATCATGACAAGCGCTATCGGTTAGTCTAATCACACCATTGTGACTTTCATAAAAGCGACAGAGGGACAGACATCCGTGTTCATCAATAACATATCACACTCCGATAACAACTCAATAAGCACTCGAGGGACTAAAGCTTGCGAAGTGTCCTTCAGCATCTACTTCAGCTTCAACAACAACAGCATCTACTTCAGCTTCAAAAAGATACCAAACTTTGAACCTACCCTTAATGTGCACGCAGCTAGTATAGCTAGCATTGGTGGTCCGAGCGTTTGGCAGCGATTGTTCACTGTACAGGCACAACAGTTGTCTCGCATCTTGTTTGTGTGTTCGATAGTTACATGTTCTATGATTAATTAATTTTAAATTAATGTTTTTGTTTATCCCTCGCTTTTACTTGTAGCGTTTAAAGAAGAATTGTTATTGCTGGCCTACACTATGTTTTGTTTTGTTTCGTTGTCTGTCATTTGTCTCTAGAGTTTATAAATTATCGCTCTCGTCAGTAATTCATTTCATCCATGTCGATAATTTGCTACCACACTCCACTTTTATAGTAAATTCACTGTAATACTTTTTCACTACACAGCCGTAATGTATACTGCATAGAATAATATGTATTCCTTTTTAATTACTATATTCTATGATGTTAGATAAACTGTATTTATTTTGTTTTACTTTCGGCGCAGGCGTCCCTATACTTGTCACATTAATGCCACAGACTGCTTCTGTAGTTCTGACACTTAGGATAAAAATTTACTCTGTGCATTTAGGGCATAGACAAGTACTGAGGTCACGTCTGGCGCGGATAGAATGAATTATTCTATTTGATAAAATACATAATTATATATATTATAATAAAATAGATTATTAATTTATTTATTACTGTAATTGCCCGTGACATCACAGCGGGCCCTATCAGAATACCAGCGCTGCGACATTTATTTTTAAATGTCGTAGCATTATGCTGAGATAGGAGCCTTTTGGCCTCGTACAGGACTTTTTTGTTTCATTTTTCTTTTTGTTACTTCTTTTTTATATAATTTGGTTTTGTTACTTTTAATATGTATAATTTGTTTTATTTTTTATTGTGTTTAGTTTAGTTTAGTTTTATGATCTTTCTGTACGAGTCGCAATAAATACTTTTTCTTTCTTTCTTTCTTTCTTTCCTTTTATTTATTTATTTAGGATCTTTCTTTAGAGGGGCTTGTGGCTAAGTAATAACTGACAACCAGTCTTACCAAGGGGTATCGTATTACCCAGTAACTGGGTTATGAAGTTCAGATAGGCTGTCGCTCCATGTAAAATACTGGTATTCATCTGCATCCGGTTAGAATGGAAGCCGACCCCAACATAGTTGGGAAAAGGCTAATGTAGGATGTCCTACAAAAGATGTAGATACACAAATACATGACACATAAAATAAAAGGCAACATCAGGTCACTCCTTCACTTATAGACAACCACAGCATGCACTATAAAGTTAACAACTAAGCTAACAAAGTTAAAATATTAATAATAGATAACGTTTGGAAAAGTTTGTGTGTCTAGTGTATTCGGTCGTTGACATTTTAATAGCCAGCAGTAAAGTCAAGTGGTTTTTATAGTCCCTAAAAACTTTAATAGAGGATCAGTTTAATAGAGATCATTATGCTACCTACACGACGTCGTCAGCGGCGACGTCATGATCATCATCTGCACAGCCTTTTCCTAACTATGTATGTAAAAATGGAAATGGCGTGTTTTTCGTACGACTCTAGAAGCTATGAACAATGGAACGGTAGAGTTTACGTCCTGGATGCTCCCGGAGGAACTGTATGCTGTTGTTGTTGTATGTACTGCTGATTTTGATCAATTCTACCCCCAAGGGGATAAAATAAGGGATGAAAGTTTGTATGAAACTTTGTCAAACTATACTTCTTAACGCGAGCGAAGCCGCGGGCAAAAGCTAGTAGCATATATAAGCATAATCAGCCTTCGATGTTCCCACTCTGTGACACAGGCTTTCTCTTTGTGAGAGGGAGAGGGCCGTAATCCACCACTTGGGCCCAGTACTGCTCAGGTGTCATAGATAACTCAGATTTTATTTGAAAAAGAATGATATAAAAAAAAATTAAAATGATTGGTATGATTTTTTTTTCATTATTATTCACGTGATTCACTCACCAACCTCCATTCGTTCCAACGTTCGATAAAAGTTAGCATTTTAATAGCAGCCAATTAATTAGGAGTAAAAGCTTTCCAATTGTAACATGCGTTACGAGTGAAAATGATTAACGTTCTGTTTCTATCGCTTCCATTCCGAGTTTAGCTTTGAAACAATTTTAATAACAAGGAAAATGTTTAGCTTCCTTCTGAATTCAACTTTAATATGGAAATAAGTTTAAGAATAAGAATATTGTGTATAATTTTGTGAAATAATTAAATGTCTGATACCTAAGTACATACAATAAATGAGTCTTTAGACTAAAATCACCTGCGTAGCCTTTTCCCACTAAGGAGGGTCTTACGGAAAAAAATATATTAAGAAAGTTGCGCAGAAAATGAGAAAATTTAAGAATTACGCTTTTACGCTAAAACGGCTGAACGGATTTGGATGAAATTTGACACATGGGTAGACCATGATCTGGAGAAAGACATAGACTGGATCGCAGAACAAGTCGCGGGCAACAGCTAGTACAAAATAATAATAAAAAAATGTTAGAAAAGCCAGGTAAAAGAAAAGTTAGGTAATGGTAATAAAGTTGTGTGTATGCGTGAGGGTGTGTGTGTGAGTGTAAATGGAATTGAATGTTCAGAAAAGGTTAATTGGGATCGCGAGAAGGGGATGAGGTTGAATGCCTCTCATAGGGCACAATTGGTTTTACGAAAGAGTTGTAATAATTTTCTCTGTTTCGCCGTAATTGAGGGATAGTAGCCATGACTTGACACTCTGCTGGACTTTATGCTATATGATTATATTTTCAATTTTAATATAATATTTTTTTTTCGTAAGAACCTTCTACAACTAGTGTAGAAGGTTCTTTTCAATTTTAAAAGTATTTCACCTGCATTAAAAGCTTGGTAAAAAACTAAAAAGATAAAGCTAAACCAATGAAAAATAATTACGTTACCTTTCTATGTAAAATATCTGTGAAAATAACAACGAACATAAGAGAACAAAGGTTTCAAAAAAACTGTCTCGTCGTTTCATTGTTATAGAAATAAAATAAGCCCGAATAAAACAGTAGGTAAGTTAAAATGAAGTCTTACATTTAAATAAGTCGAGTTGTTAACGAAAATATGCCAGACATGTTAGTAATGCTGTTCTATTGTTTGTCTCCTAAGCAAAAGAGAATTATTCGTTGGAATTAAAACACTGTTTGACAGAAACCACTCCAATGACACACTCAATTACAAACTTTCGTCTTTATAATATTAGTGTGATGGACCCATTTCTACGTAACATTTCGTCTTTATAATATTAGTGTGATGGACCCATTTCTACGTAACATGTTACGTAGAAATGGGTCCATCACACTAATATTATAAAGACGAAAGTTTGTAATTGAGTGTGTGTGTGTGTTTGTTTGTTACTTCTTCACGCAAAAACTACTGAACGGATTTGGATGAAATTTGGAACACAGATGGTTTATAACCAGGATTAACATATAGGATAATTTTTATCCCGATATTCTTACGGGATCGAAACTTATGCGGGTGACACCGCGGGGCACAGCTAGTTAGAATATAACCTTATTATAAAGGTTGTTATATTCTAACTAGCTGTGCCCCGTGTGACCGGCCAGTGTCACAAAACCTATTTAGTGTATCAGATTATCATATTACCAAACTTTGCTAATAGGCTATACCCGCCAGACTAATTAAAAATAAAAAGCCAAATCCATGGCAATTACGTACCCCGTAAATCATCTTATTTTTCAGTGTTACTCGAAATACGAAAAAGGATGGTATCAAAAGATTATCTCTGACTTAAGCTTATTAAAAGCTTACTATATGCATAAGATTTGCTTTACCAGAATGTTAAAAGTAGTGATTGTGACATAGTATTGAACAGAGGGAAACTAGAATTCGTCGATAAAACTGTTTTCCTGGGGATCACGCTCGACTCAAGCCTGCAATGGGGTCAACATCATGACGGTACTTTGTCAATACATCTATAAAATATCATGTACGTAAGAAAAAAATTAAATCTATTCAATAAAAGAGGTGAAAGACACAACTAGGACTAGAAATAGGGACTAATTAGTTCAAACAGGTTTCAGACTGGCTAAAGTAGACTCATCCTTCATGGGGTACTGTTTAAAATATTACAATCAAATTCCTCCCAACATACTCCAACTGAATGAAACGAAATTTAAATCTTGTATTAAACGCACCAAAACGCACACTATATAGCCAAGCATACCTATTATAAGTTAGGGGATTACATCGCTGAAAAAAATGCTTGGCTCAATGCTGGTCCTGCTCCACAGGGGCGCATAAACTAATTAGCATTCGGAAACATTGTTGGATCTGCTGAACATTGGAGAAAACTACGTATATTTGCATTGTATAAACTCAATTTCTTAGTATTGTATAATTGCATAGCACACGTGTGAGCACTATGTACTTGCTATAAAGGTACCATTCTGGGTACGTCTTTCATTGACTTGAATGTGCCCTGGCGGCTGAGAGTATGTTATGCTCACACTAATGTCTCGCTGGTGGTGGCGTGTGTGTTGGATCATTAAGTACCTACCCTTCAAAATGGTTGAGCTGAATGGTGCTGATCCATACGTCATGTTCGTGAACGGGCGCCGTCAATAGGGACTGGTCATCTCTTAGCTGCCACGGCTTATTTTAATTTCTGAATTGTTTTTATGTTTTCTATAACGAACGCTTTTAACGTGCACGTCTTTCTACATCGTTCTCACATTGTTAATTTCAATACGAATTATGTAATCAAATATGTATTTTGTAACAATTTTATGGTTTAAAAGAGTGTCCGTGGAGTGTCTTGCCCGTTCTTCTCCATAGGTACCTACTCTTTGGAATGGGCAACTAGCTTCATCTTTCTGACTGACCCACCATTTGACAATTCAAAAGTGCCTGTAATTGGTTTAGTTGAAATAAATTATTTGAGTTTGAGTTGAGTTTGAGCTATCAAATTATTTCACGGTTGTGTTAACTTAAATAATCGAAATGCCGATTTCGAATTTATTTCTATTTGTTTATTTACTTATTCTTGTATAGCTTTTTATTCAATATACTTCGAAGTCTGTGGTAAAGAGCAAAAATCTAAGAGAAAATGCCAGTCACCAGGGTTTCAACTAGACCAGTTTGTTTTCATATTTGCGGTGTTATGCGAACTGCGTTCTTATACAATACTAGCTTCTGCCCGCGACTTCACCCGCGTGAAATTTCTTGATCCCCCGACCCATCGCATCACCTGCCCGCGCTATTACTTCGTTTTTGCTTAGCGTTCTTTCTAACTTTTTTTCGTTTTGCTCGGATCCGTGGTGTTAATATAATAGCCTATTGCAATCCTCAAGAATTGGATTATCAAATGTATAAATAATTTTTCAAATCCGACTGGTAATTGCAGAGATTAGGATGAAATTATATTATAACGCGTACAAATAAATAATAATAAAAAAAAACTTTTTAAAAACAAGCTTTTATTACTTGTTAATAAAAAGAACTAAAAAGTTAATATTTATAAATAATTTAGACCTTATCAGAAAAATACCATTATATTTGTACCTACTAAATAAAAGCGTGTTTCATTTTGATGGAACATTAAAGAACATTTAGCATTACTCGACTCGGTGACTCGTCTGACAAAACTAACTATCGACTCATCTCGCTTGCGACTGTAACTGCAAAAGTACTTGACAGTGTGCTAAATGGCATTCTCGAACAACATGTGGACTTACATGATGCTCAGTTTGGTTTTAGGTCAGGATTGTCCACTGAAAGTGCCATTCTAAGCTTAAAGCATACTGTCAGGTACTATACTGAGAGGAAGACGCGTGCTTCCTTGACTTATCGAAAGCTTTTGACCTTGTTGTATATGACCTTCTGTGGGATAAGCTAGGAGGTGCGGGTGTGCGGCGGATACCATCTCCCTGCTCAGATACTGGTAATCAAACCAGAAAAACCAGGTGAGATGGGCCGGTACGTTGTCGGACGAATACAGGTCGGAATGTGGCGTCAGACAGGGTGGGTTGAGTTCACCTCTTTTGTTTAATTTGTACGTCAACCAGCTACTTGAGAGACTCGGCAGCACTCATGTCGGATGCTATATCGACGGTACCTGTGTCAACAATATTAGTTATGCAGATGACATGGTCCTGCTGGGTCCCTCGATAAACGCATTGAGGAAACTACTTTATATCTGCGAGCAATATGCAGAAGCACATGGACTAAAATACAATTCCAAAAAGAGCGAGCTGCTGATCTTCAAAGCAGGCAAACATCGCCCTACCCATGTGCCTGCAGTATACCTCAATGGCGTTGCACTAAGGCTGGTTGACGAATTTAAATATTTGGGGCATATTGTGACGGATGACCTCAAGGATGACGGGGATATAGAGCGGGAACGCAGGGCGTTGGCGGTGAGAAGTAACATGCTTGCTCGCAGGTTCGCTCGATGTACAATTCAAGTAAAGATAACGCTCTTTAAAGCGTATTGTCAATCTTTTTACTCGAGTGGCCTGTGGGTCAGCTATACGCGACGATCCTATGACGCCCTGCGGGTTCAATATAACAATGCTTTCAGAATGTTTTTAAGGCTACCGTGGCGCTGCAGTGCCTCCGGAATGTTTGCAGAAGCCCACACGGACGACTTCAAGGCCATAATTCGCAAAAAATCGGCTTCTTTGCTGCAGCGTCTGCGGGGTGCTAAAAATAGCATTCTGAAGGTCATTGCTGCTCGATTTGACTGCCCCATTCAAAAGCACTGGGTGAGGGTAGTGAATGGTTTTGTATAATAGGCTACTTAGAGATAAGTACTAACAATACTAACATAATTGTAAGCTAATATTGTTGCTAATATAGGTATACTAACAAGATATGGATTTTAATTATCCGAAATAAATTATTCTATTCTATTCTATTACAACTCTAGTTCTTTTTATTAAAAAGTAATAAAAGCTTGTTCTTAATAAGTTTTTTTTTTCTTTTAATTTTATTTTTTTACTTTTTAGTATTTTTGATGCGAGATCAAACTACGGCGTAGTGCGTAGCAGTGTTTTTCCGTTAATGAACGAACGAACTTATTTTCCCAAAGATGGGGTCGCATATTCACGTCCACCAAACCACCCACCACTCACCACCCATCAAAAACGGTCCACCCATCAAGACGAATCAAACTCGACGCGGTTGTGTCGCTTAATTACTGAGTCCTATAGCCACCTTCCAGCTCCATCATCAGACCCTGGTTACCATCTAGCACTAAAGTACTCGTCAAGACGAATCAAACAAGCCCAAACTAGATGCGGGGTTGTGTCGTTTAATTACCGAGTTCCCATGGCCATCTTACAGCTCCATCATCAGTCCCTGGTTACCATCTAGCACCAAAGTACTCCTCAAGACGGATCAAACGAGTTCAAACTCGATGGGGTTGTGTCCTTTAACTACCGAGTTCCTATGGCCACCTTCCGGTCTCATCATCAGATCAGCTGCATGTCATAATAATTTTGCATGGTCGTCCGATTTACACATGCATGCAAAATTTCAGCTCAATCGGTAACCGGGAAGTGGATCAAATTTAACTTGCAAGATTTGATTACAGACAAACATCGGGACAGGTGAAACTAAATAAGAGCTTGTAAAAACAAACAAATTATTTAGCCTTATTATTAGCATAGATCAGTAATCGCTGCAATCAAATTTTAGACGGAACATCAATTTATTTCGATAAATAAATGATAAATGATAAATGATTTTATTTTGTAAGTAGGTTTGTACAAACACTTTTACACGTCAATCATATTTTAAAACTAGATGAGGTCGGCGTTTCCTATCTGACTACTCTGAGAAGAAAGGCCGAAAC
The DNA here is from genome assembly GCA_949629185.1 of Apamea crenata. Taxonomy (NCBI): domain Eukaryota; kingdom Metazoa; phylum Arthropoda; class Insecta; order Lepidoptera; family Noctuidae; genus Apamea; species Apamea crenata. The sequence continues at coordinate 9,639,535 of OX451363.1, read as the reverse complement.
AAACTCAGAGGTCACAGTCTCTTTTAAAGTCCAGACATAATCTTGGTCAGATCGATCCAAATCCTATCGAAAGCTAACAACATCGGAATTAACTTTTAATCAACGAGGCTCATGGGATTTGTTGATCCCCGAAGTAAAAAATCGCGGAAGCTCTCAATTTATCGGAAACATTCGAATTTTGATGAACGTGTCATATTTATTTCGCCAAAGTATCATAGCCTTCGCCAAAGTATATTCCCACAGGCCTCTTTTCGGTGAGAGGGAGTGGGCTGAAATAGGCTAGATTCCTAAAAAATCGAATTAGTCCGTCAGTTAGATTATCAAAAAATATTGGACCCGTATTATTTCTTTTGTCAATTATATAAAAATGATGAAGATCGCCCGTTAAAGTTCCGCGTGACGTCACGCCTTGCTACTCTTTTTAGAATGGCGTGACGTCACGACCCCCCACTCCCAAATTTTGACGCGCTTTATCTTTGTAATTATTTGGTTGATTGACAAAAGAAAAAATACGTATCCATTATTTTTCGATAATCTAACTGATGGACTAAATATAATTATTATTTTTTTACCCAGGAATCTACCCTATTCAACACGCGGGCCCAGTACGGGTTGGCGGATGTCACATGTTATCGAATGTTTGGTCGCCAAAGTATGTGATCGTCCAATTGAGTTTACTAATGTACGAGTATGTAGATAGTTACGTATTTTGACGGAATCTGAATAAATGTGGTATGGTTGCTAAACTGTCGTTTGCGATATTCATTTACCGTGTTTTATTTTTGCTGGCAGAAAAGTTGACGTTTCTCATTAGATTGTGATTATGTTCTCTCTTTACTATATTGTTTATGGTTAGAGTGTATAGCGTGCACCAGAATGGTGGGGTCATATTTAAGAGTGTGGTACAGACTTTTCTGATACATGCTGTATGTGTATATAATATATACAAGGTCTATGTTGTAGACACACAAGGACTTTTCCATATTATCTCCTCAGCTAGATTCACAGAAAAGCAATCAGTCCTTTGAGAATACAGAACTTATATCAAACGCAACCGCTGTCATTTGCAGCGCGAAAAAAACAAAACACCGACAAGCAGAAAACAAAGGAAAGTACACGAACAAGTAAAAGAAAAGAGATAAATATAATCATGTCCCTTTCTGTCTTCAGAATGTCGTGTCAAGTTGAAGCCGCCTTTGAAATACTAAGCTTGAAATATGTATATTCAAGCGAGTTACTCGACTTGATAGTAAGAAACTAATTACACTACGCACTTAAGTCTTCGGTGGTTTTGTGCCCTTGACGCACCTAACCAAGGAAGCGTTAAAATTAATTATTCTACTCTCTGATTGTTTTCTACACGATATTATCATGGAAATGGCTGAATATTTTAATTACAGCAGGTTCTTACCAGAAAAGGATTTGTTCATTTCTAACTTCTTCAAGTCGGTTGATGTTGCTGTTTTTGGGGTCCAACACCAACATAACACCAGTTGGAAGTAGATCCGAAATCTGTGAACAAAGAAAATGAATAAAAAGCCATTCTTACTGGTGTATGTCGTGAGTCCGAACCCAAGCAGGCGCTTTACTTTGTGTAAATTCTTTCATCACCACTGCTTTCAAAACGGTGAAGGAAAACATCGTGAGGAAACCGGCATGTCTTAGAACCAAACATTCGAAGACATGTGACATCCACCCACCCGCACTGGGCCTGCGTGGTGGATTATGACCAAATCCCTCTCACCGAGAGGAGGCCTGTGTCCCAGCAGTGGGAACATTATAGGTTGATTAGGATGATAATGATTCTTACTGTTGTATATTATATTTAGCGAGAGGGCAACAGTGTCTGGTGGGAAGTGTTTGGTGGCAAAACGCCACCGTTATTGTATTTGTGGTTCAGTAATAAACGTGTGTTCATGAAAGTAATAACGAGTTTATTAATTAATTACACCTGCGAAAACAATATATATCAATTACTACTCAAACTACTTAACAATTACTCTCACTCTACTTAATATCATAAATGGGAAAGTAACTCTATATATCTGTCTGTCTGCCTGTTACCTTTATACATCTTAACTATATTTCCTTTCTAAATTAAATAGACGAGCCTACACTACTATAGACGAGCTTCTACTGTATCATTTTTATTTCCGATGATCTCATATTATATGGTCACCCTGCACTTTTCCTAAAAATAAAATTAAAAATCTAATATCCCGTAAATTAAGCTGTATATGTAAATGATTTTTATGTAACACTTTAGTCATAAAGTTGTACAAAAATTTATCGTAGTTTGTGTAAATCAATACGAAACAGGCAGTTACCTATAAGTATTCTTATGGATCACTCAGTTCAGAAAATTTAAAAACATTGAGTTACTCATAAATTATTAACCAAAGGTATTTGTGTTATGATATTTATTGTACCTACAAATATAATCGGAACATGTACATTTACATGATAAACAATAGATCTATAGAAAAAGTCATCCGAAACCTTATTACAAGGATCACTCAGTTCAAATGGTGTTTGTACTGAGTGATCCAATGATACTGTCCAAAGATACCTGGAAGAAGCTTGAAATGCCTTGATGGGTTTAAAAAAAATTGTGACCAATATAACAATTTTTTATGACCTCTCCCGCTCTGGGCTGAGCGGAAGGGCGTGTCAGACTTTTACTGACTAAAACCCACCCGTGTTCCTTCAGTTGCCTGTGGTGCCAGGGGCCACGGTATCTCTTTCGAACAACCCGCGGCCCTGCCAGGACTGAAGACCTTTGAGAGTGACTTTACTTTGGGCTATGAGTGTTGACTATTTTTGACTAAATGTACAATCATATTTTGTCACGAAATAAAAAAGGGCACTCAATCCAAATGCACATTGGACCATGACCTGTAAAGGACAGGACACACTTATTACTTCATAATAGATTCTACCCACGATTTCATCCGCGTGAAACTTGTTTCCTCCGACCCACATCGCATCGCCTGTCTGCGCTATTACTTCATTTTCGCTCAGCATTCTTTTGACTTTTTTGTTCAAGAGATTAGCGCGTTCAAACAAACAAACAAACAAACTCTTCAGCTTCATGAGTATGCATTGATCATTACAATATACCTATTAAGCGAAATATAATTGCTTTTAGTATCGAACTTTCAAACTTATAAGTTTCAGATTATCTCCAAATACAATGTAGTTGATTAGAAACTTATTTATCTTTCATAATATTTTCACGTCGCCGCCGCCTGGCTAGACCGATGAACTTTCGAAAATACATAGTTTGTTAGGAATGAAACATTTGAAAACATTTTACCTATATCCGAAACATACTAATGCCATTCAGGTAATTATTATTATTATTTTTTTGACGAAACTCGTCCGTTTCTATGATCTATTATGTTTCTTTGTTTATACAAAATCAACAGGAGTCTTATACTTTTAAAACTATGCCTCTCAAACCGTTTTGACAGTTTATCTGTTTGAACACACGAATTAGTTATACCTATGTACTTACATATATCTGGTTGTTGGAGTTTTAGGGAATTATTTCGGTGGTTTTCTAAATAAATAAACTAGTGTCTCAAGGATACGCGTGAAACCGAGGTTAAGAGCTAGTACCTTATAAATTACACAATTTCGCACTTCTAAAGATGAGAACACTTGAAACATTGGAAACATTCCAAGCAGAATGTTTACAGAAGCGCTCCAAACTTTCAGTAAATTTATTTTAAGATTTCAATACTCTTAAGAGATTTCAGTAGTCTGTGAAGCAACAAATGCCTGTATTATTCGAGGTATCCTGTTTTCATTTGGTAGTGTTAAGTAAACAAAAGACAATCGTAAGGGTAGGTTAATGTTCTTTGTCGAATGTTGTCGTCTAGTTTTACTTCACTCAAGGGTGCACTACATGTCTAAACTTATCCACGACATCTTTGCCTTCTGTAGTTTGCTTACTTTTATCGTTTGTCGCTTCTTTTTCTGTCGTGTCAGCACGAGCTATAGTAGCTACGGGGATGTAGTAACATACTCCTGTCGTTGCAGCATTTTTATCAACTTTTGAACATTACATTCAGCACAGTTGCAGTCGATAAATAACAAAACCATGATGAATTGTAAGCATAAAACCGCAATTCAATTAATATTGTCAGCATTGGTAACGAATACATTCAACACTGTATTTCGAGCTCCAAAAAATCTTAAATGCAAAAATCTACGCCGAACAAAGCGTTGTTAACGAGCATAACTGCGATTTACGTAGCAAGTTAAAAAACTGGTATATCTAGACAAACATGGTTTCAAAATTATAAGTAGCCAGCTTGCTCTCCAAATCTCAGAGCAACATGACATTAATTAATCATATCTACCAATGTGTACCCAACGGGACCAAGTTCGGGACTGGGTTGCAGAATTTATGTCCCAACTTTCTTAAGTTCTAAAACTTTCGTGTCAATCAAGCTGAAACCTAAAACTTATAGTCAGGAGTTCAGCTCCTGACTATAAGTTTTAGGTTTCAACTTGATTTGTTACTGACAGATGTTCTACACCGATAAATAGATATACTTTGATGGAAAAGCGAAAAGCTCCTAGGCTATTCATCCTAGCCAGTATTATTCTTTATTCCATAACCAAAACAGGTTTCACAGAATCAAATTGAACCAAGCAATTTATACGCAGTTGTTTCCAATTGATTGTTCTATTGTTTACAAAGCTGCTATGTAACCAGGTAATGTAAACAATACGATTGTGTCTTTTGACATTTCTCTTTTCTCTAAACAAATAATGGTCAGGAGCTTTATAAATACAAGAAAGAAGAAAATATTACAGTTGGATTGACATTTTAAATCGAAATACTTTTTTCAGAAAACTTATTTTTTACTATTATAGAATAGAATAATTTATTTCAGTTAATTAAAATCCATATCTTGTTAGTATATATTAGCAACAATATTAGCTTACAATTATGTTAGTATTGTTAGTACTTATCTATAAGTAGACTACTAAGACAAGCCACTGTAGTATCTATGTATATAAAAACGTGGCACAGAAATGCATGCAGAAATGAATGCTTAAAAAATTGTGCTTAAATTATGTACAATTGATACCCTAGACGAAATAAGATGGAATACTCTTTATTCTGTACACCATAAAAAATACAGATATGAATAAAATTTTAAATTAACAATTTTTAATACAACAACAATTGTAACGATATCAATTACCGGTAACTAATTGAGTTTGTGGCCCACTCAATAACTTTACGCGTTAAAGGTAAAGTTCTCAAGTGGGCCGCAAAGTAAAAAAGCCTGAAATGACGCTTAATTAATAATACTAGAGATGAACGATGTTCAAAAAGCCGATCTATTCTGTAAAAATCTTACCGTGATAACATTGTGAAGTGAACTTGAACTGAGCTATCAATAGTGTCAATCCTTAGCATCAAGTGGCAGTAGCAGTTCCGGTCGAAAGCTCACTTCACCTAAGTTTTCACGGTAATATTTTCACAAAATTGACAGCTTACTTTACCTAAGTTTTCCAGAGAGATTTTTAAAGAGGAGGTGGCCTAGAGAAAGGGACATTGTATCAGCGATAACGATGATGGAAAACTCAAAAATCTATGGGATTGACATAAGCTACCGAATAGCTTATATATATGAAACGCTTTGAATGTGATGGCCACTTGTAGGCACACTAGGCCTTCATCTGTATTCGCGACATTTCGACGACGTGAATAGTTGATTTTTCGAGATGTAAAGCCGCACTGTATGCGGGAAGAGTTTTGTGCAATATTTAAAATGGATTCAAAACTGAAAAATTGTTCGTGTGCTTGCCTATTCGCTTTGTATATTCTTTTAATATAGTTGGCATATGTTTCATTTGTTGTGTCAAATAAAAGAATCAACATCAACTTTCACTTTTACATAATACACTTGACTGAAATTGTTTTTTTTTTGTTATTTTAGTTAAGTTTTATCGTATAAGTCTTGTTTTTTCGTGGGAGAAATAAAGATATTATTATTATAATCAGCCTATAACGTTCCCACTGCTGGGACACAGGCCTCCTCTCAGTGAGAGGGACGTAGACTTTCACTTATAAATCTTATTAATTATAAGTTTGTTTCAACATTTACATATATTATAATTTTATGCAACCGGCCTCGTAACCAGCAATTAGTTCAAAACTGGATATGACAACAAAGGAAAACTTGGCAAGATAGACATGGGAATGTCGCAGCCGTTCATCATACAAAGTACACAAAACTACCTAAATATTTTACGATGAGGAAAGACGTCACCCTCCCTTTATAAACGTTTATCATATTATAACCCTCTCTTATCTATGCATCATAAAAGCACTCACCCTTCCTGTTTTTTTTTTTTGTTATTGCGGCCACACTAACCCTGGTTAGTAATAAAACAGAAGCTCAGAGATTTCCAGGTATTATCACTGAATTAAATTTTTATACCTTATACACTGTTAAATGTTGTTCGTTTCAATCCTTAAAAGGGGTCATTGTACTCATCATTATGAACAACTTTTACTACGGGACCAACCCTGAAGTCATGAAAAAAAAAATCAGTTGATCCATAGATTTATGTTCGCATAACTCGACATAATGTATGGATCAACTGATTTTTTTTCACGATTTCAGGGTTGGTTGATGTTAGCCATGAATTTACCGCGAACTTGAAATTTTTTATTATATTTTCAATTGAAACATCCCACCATTTTTCACACCGCAAAATTGAAGTGAACAATATTACAGCAATTTATCATGGATTAAACGAACATCGCTTTTGTTGGTAGAAAAAGGGTGTTCTAGGTAAATAGACATAAGTTTCAATATACAGGATAGTAGTCTTTATGCAGGGTCAAATTAAATTAACTACCGAAACTTCGCAACCGTGATCGTAATCGATATCTAAACACGCTAAAACAAAAGAAAGATTTTCTCAACTCATACTTCAAGTAACAATACTACTAGCGGTCATTGACCCCCAAAAAACATTAACTCATTTTATTTTTATTTTTTTAACCGACTTCTAAAAAAGGAGATTTTTTTTATGTTTGCTCGCGCATAACTCCGTCGCTTGCCAACCGAGATGAAAAATTCTTTTTTTGTTGGATAGGATACTTTCCAAATGGTCCAATGAAAATTTTATCGAAATCGGACAAGCGGTTTTTGAAAAATCAACAAAAATCAAAATAATGATCACAACAAAAAAGTGAACAATAAAAACTTTTTACAAAAAAAAAAACTACCGACTTCTATAAAAACACTACAAAGTGAAAAATAACTTTAATTTCGGAAGTCGGTGGCGAAAAACGAAATAAAAAACCCAAAGACACCGACTTCCGAAATTAAAGTTATTTTTCACTTTGTAGGTAGTGTTTTTATGGAAGTCGGTTGTTTTTTTTTGTAAAAAAGTATTTTTATCTTGTTAAGATATCGATACCCATCACGTCTGCAGTTCCAGTAAAAAAGAGTTCACTGAGCTCTCATTAGACTCAATAAATTTTACACGACTGCCTACTTGTATTGTTTGTTAAGACAAAAAGACTTATAAAAATCTTACAGACAGACTGCAGAATTTTAGGAAAACGCCATTTTAGGCCACCTTATGAAGCCATTCATGCATAGAAAACGAGCTTGTGTGTAACCTATTTCAAAACCCACTACGTCCGCATACTTAGTGCATAAGGTATATGCACTGGGCGCCTAAATTGCACATTGTAAGAATAACATTTTCATCAGAATGTTTTTTCTTTTAATGGCAACCACGTAGCTAAAACATGTGCGGCGAGACAATACAGAATGTAGGTATGAAAAGTGGTTATCGCTTCGAGCTTACGCTTTTAAACACTTTTCACACGTGGTCTTGAGAGAAAATCGCTTCGAGGCCAGCATGCATGCCCGCATGTCCCATCGAATGTAAGGAGTCAAAACAGTTTGTTTCTCAGCCCGGTTACTGCTGTGAAAGACCCACATGGCAGCGACGTTACCCCACGCGTACACGGAAAAATATAGCACACTAGTCTAAGTCCGTAGAGAGCTAAAATACTTAGCAAACAATCTATCAATGTCATTTCGTAGGGAACTCTATCAAAACCATCGGGTTATAGTGCCAAATATGTACCTATTTCTGTGAAATCTCGCAATATGTACAGTCGAATAAATTAGTCCTTTGATTATACAGTGAATAATTACCACCGATTAATCTAGGAAGAAGGTAGTTAACCTCTCAATCTACCATACTGTAGGTATAATAAATAAAGTCTTTATTACTAGAAGAATGGGTACAGTGAATCTCCTTAAAAACAAAGGTCTTATGTTATGTGCACTTAGGTGTGAAAGGAGTTTTTTTGGCAATGGTACGAGGATTATTAATATTAATAATTAGTAAACTAATACTAACTACTCGTAGTTTTATATAAAACGGTAAGACGCCGGTAGGAACACGCGCGCGTCTTTTGTTTTAAAAAGAACATCACAAAATTCAGTTTAATACACGAACTATCTTTAGGGTCACGTGGCACGATGTACAGACGCCAGTTCAGGTCAGGCTACTACAATCTGTCAAATTTATTTAATAGATTTCAACTTCATCGCTAAAGCATTGAGGTGCAAGGTTGATTGGGAAAATTTGACAGTTTCGGGTAGCTTGACTGCCTGTATGTACATAGCTTAACATTTGTTAAAGCCAATGACGCACCGGAGGGAAGTAATCAGTGCGTCATTCGTTTGTGTGAATGGATAAGTACGGCTAATTGCAAGAGACAGAAATGAGTGTCTGATAGCTCTGGCAGTCTAAATAAAACTTTTCTACTTTATCTGTGTACTGAACATTACTTGAAAGTTTATTTTATTCGTGTCTGCCAGTCTTGGTGAGAATTTAAGGTAGCAATTTTTAAAGAACTAGGTAGTTGTGCTCGTTAGAAACCAAGATGTTTCTGCTCAGGTGAAATCAGTCACAACTATCTCGTTAAAATTTTTTACGATATAACTTCAAACATATTTCAAGTATTAGTGGCTGAACTGCGCAAATAGTTTGCGGAACGCTCTATTCAAATTAAGAGCTAGTTGAAGGTAAACAGTCGGCCACACACTGTATTTGGCCTCGGTTTTAACGACAAAAATTACGTTTTATAGAGAAAAAAGCTGAAAAGAACCAAGAGCGCAATAAAAAAAATGTTCAGTACAGCACAAGGACAAGCTAGTGAAGTGCTACTAATATAATTTAAAGCTATATTAATCAACACAAGTCACAGTCTATGGGCCATAGTAGCCTGAAATTAATGTTTTTTTGGATTATTATTATTATAAAAAAAAACTATAATTAGTTAAGCCCATGATGGTTCTTTCAGCGTTTTTCTCTAGGACATTTATGTTAAGAATCTACACACAATGCTTGAGAAAAGAACTACCCCGTATAAATAGGTAAGTGTAAGTAGGTACGTACGTAAAAAATTCGTTTTCTATCCTCACCCCTGAATTTCCCGATGGACCGTTTCCAAATATTACACAGGAGAGTTCGCATGTACGTATGTACACGTGGTTTGCCGATGGCGGTATCAAATTCCATGGAAAGTCTTACTTCGTTATTTATTGCGAAAATCCCAAATCCAAGGCCCCGACATTGTGGACATTTCTAACCGAAAAAATCCAATAATCCTTTCCTTACGCACGACGGCCGCACTTGACACCAAGAGCCAAGCGATAAGAATCAAATTAAATTGTTTAAATAACTGTATCTTCGGTCTAGTGGTCGCAAGCAGTAGTGTTGAGCATGAGGTCCTGGTACCGATTCCCAGGTCGGGTAAAATGTCAATAGTTTTTTTTTTCTTTTTTTTTTCTATTATGATTTTCTCTGTAGCAGCCCTGAAGTCCCGTCGATGGCAATATGCTCGTCTCTTTTTACGTGGGACATAAACAAAACTAGCGAAACGTGGATGTACAAAGGTCTCCATAATCCTTCTGGAAAAAAGTGCAATTTTGTGTAGGTACTTACTTATTGCTCATCCAGTAATATATTAAGGGGTTGAACATGGAATTAGCCATGGCCAGCCAGTAGAAGAAGAGATATATGTGCTGCGCGAATGGCGCGGAGGCTAGCGACTGGTAGTGGTACGTCATCACGAAGTATGCGTGGTATGGCAGCCAGCAGAGCGCGAATACCATCACCACCAGGACGAACATCCTCACCACCTGTGAAGACACAATAACCTGGTTATTTTCATATGGCGATGACCGCCGCCGCGCTGTAAAGGTTTGGTTCAATACAATTGGATGAAATATTTGGCAGCGCACATGAGCGCAATTCTAGAATCAACGCGTCATAAAATGGTACAATTACGTACTTGCAACTTGGTAAAACTTGAATGCAATAATCGCCATGCAATAATGGCTTTAGTGTAAATAGAAGCCGCATTATGGTAAAACTTGCGTTCAATTATTGTGTGCAATTTTATGGAAATTGCACGCGTGTAAACACTTGCATACGATTTTTGAAAGCCAATAATTTATCGTGCTTTATGGTATACGATTATAATTTTAATAATAATATTTTTTTATTTAATCTAAAAAAAATAACTTTACATTCTGTTTTCGAGTAACACTGAACCTCACACTAGGATACCCTGTGTCGTGAGGTCCAGTCACTTTCATCACAATTTGTACTCTGTAGTTTATTCAAATGCGCAATGGCGCATGGGAAAAATGAAAGGTATATATTATGTTATGTATAGTGTGTAGTGTAAGTATGTAGTGTAAATGTAATGAGCGTGTGGTGAGAGAGTGAGTGTTGTGATGTGTTTGTGTGTGTTTTGATTCAGCGAATAGTGATTATACTTTCAGTCTATTATTGCTCTTGAACGTTCCAGTAACTTCCAAGTAAATCAGTCCTTAGTCCGGTGATAAAAAATCATTATACAGGGTGGCAGGGACATCGACGGGCAAACTGCAACCACGAATTTAGCACATGACTTCGTATAAATGTTCCGTCGGTTATCAGAAAAAAAAACTGCCGTTTCATAGAAAAGTGCAACACCTACGCGGTCATGACGTATGGAACAGCATTTTTTTTTTTTAATAACCTGTCATAAATTTCCACGCATGGTTCAAATTCATGTACTGAATCCAAGCGCATCGATGTCCCGAGCCCCTCTATTTTTGGAACAAAGAAATAAAAAGTATTGATTGAGACTCGCATATGAAGTTAGATAGTACAAGGTAGGTAGATAGGTATTAGTCAGGTGGATAGTCGGTAGCGCGCGGAATGGAATGGCATGAGAATTTCATTTTTCTATTTTGGTTGTTGAGGGCAAAAATGCTCGTTGCCTCGTGTAAAATATTGATATTCAGCTGGAGTCATGCTGCAGCTGCTTCTGGGTAGACTGGAAGGTGACCCCAACGTAGTTGGGAAAAGGCTAGGCAGATGAACTTTACTGCAGTTATGGTTTGACGTAAATCCGACATCAAACAGGCTGGAGGCTAACCCGACGGATGATACACGAAAAGTTTTTAAAAAGGCAAGGAATTGATTCTAAAGGTCCCACGCAGCAGTTATATAAAATGTTATAACGTAAGAAAATGTTGTTTTAATTTTTTTCTTCTGTCGTTGCACACTTTTATAAAATGTTCTCGTGCTACACAATGTTTTATAACGTTATATAACTGATTCTGTGTGGGAGCACCTTAACGTGCAAGCCTACTGGCTTCTATTCTAGTTTTCTTAATCTAGTCCCGTAGTTAAGACTAAGGGATCAATATCATATTATAGGTTGAGAGCCACCTAATATGACGTAAAAAAAGCTACCCGCTTTTTCGTTACAAAGTTTATGGACTTTACCGTTATCAAGGGAAACTACTCTTGGGAGTTGATTCAATATACCACTATATATGTCATGCTTGCGACAGTTCCAATATAATATACCCATTATTCGGATACTGAAAGCCAATATTTCATTTGGTCTATAGTGCCGAGATTTTACTATAAACTGTGGCGATTAGATGCGATGAGGCGATTATTTGAAACCACGTATTCTACATTACGTATTTTCAACATACACAGTAATAAAATAATTGATAACAATTAACATTCTAGCCGTGTGACTAACTGAACTGAATATGTGATATATTGGTAACAATCCATAAAGTTTGTGTTGAATTGTTGATATCATCGGTCCGCGCATGTCTAGTGCTTTATTATCCAGGGTGATTTAGGTCGTGCCAATTTCTAAGCTATTTATTTTGTTTGGTGGCCTGTGCCTAAATCATAACAAATAAATAAATAATAAATAAATAAATAACAGTCGCACAGGTCGATCGATTAGGTTAAGCTACATTTGCCGAGGTTGATCTAAGGATGGGTAACCATCTTTATATACCGAGATCCCTTCTTTCCTGCCTCAGAAAGCACGTTAAGCCGTTGGTCCCGGTTGTTATTCGTGGATTTTTGAGAGGATTTACGGGTAGTCAGAAGTCGGAAAATCTGACAACCAGTCTTATTTAGAGGTATCGTATTAACAAGTAACTGGGATGTGGATGTCAGATAGGCAGTCGCTCCATGTATTATACTGGTATTCAGCTGCATCCGGTTAGACTGTTAGCCGACCCTAACAAAGTTAGGAAAAGGCTAGGTAGAATGTAGAATGATTTATTTTGTTTGAAATATTGAGTTTTGTATTTGTAAAAAAAATGATTATTTTAACAGACTGATAATTACTTTTAATAACCGCTGTACTGTTTAATGTGATAACCTAATTGCCACCTTATATGGTGCTTGTGGTGAATTCAGTCAAAACACTTTTATTGACATGAGATAACTTTTACTAATAAGAAACTTGGTCAGCCTTTTACTATCATAGAGAAAAATGGTGATAATAGAGTCCGCAAGACTTAGATCTATCCACATAATTATCAACACTAAAAAGCCCACTACTATCCATAGGTATCTTAATAAAATACCTTTTAGAGGTATGAGGAACAGGGTGTAAAGTTCACTCATCCTCCATAGAAAAAGGAGGATCCTCTGACCAGACGGGTGTTGTGTCTGGCGGACAATTGCCCAACGACTGATGTCAGGAAGTTTGTATGTTGCTAATTGCGCGGTAAACTCTGCTTGCGAGATGCAGGATTTGCGTGACGTCAGAATGACGCGTTGTTCGCACGTGGCGTTGTAGATACCGCTACAACCTCTAAATGAAAGAAATAAAGAAAATACGTTCATTTGCGGTAAACATAAAAAAAGAACAAGTTGGAGGATTTATGCGTCACATCCACGTAAAATGGCCATCGCTTTGTATAATGCTACGACCTTATGCAAGACAGAGCTCCAGCATTCGTTTTTAGCGACAGCCGGCGTTGAAGTGATGACGTCAACAGGTGCATTATACGATAAGATATAAACAACACATTAGAGGAAATAAAATATAAAATGGTAACATTCCGGGCAACGACTCACGCGCCGCCGGCCTTTATTAGTCTGTGCGCGCAGCTGTCGTAAAATTATATGTTTGGCTGTTTGAATTATCTACATATATTAAGAATAATAATTCCCAGAACCCACACAATATCCTAAGACCGTATCTTGTTCGCAAACTCTCTAGAGGATCACAATAGGCCGACTAGAAACGGAACTTCGTATTTTGTACTTTCCTGTAAGTTTCAGAAAGTTATGATTTGCGGTACGAAGTTTTACGGATCGCGTCTTTGCCCTCATAGCTAATTTGAAATTTAATTTAGTAGTAATAAATTGCTGGTTTTGGCGCCATTCGAAACGATAACATCAAATAGTTAAAACTGAGAGCTCGTTAAAGATTTGTTCTGTAAGCGGTTTTCCACGAACACTTAAACCGGTTTCTATGGCCAAACTGATGTTGTCCTAGACTTTACTCGACACAAGCCAATCTTTGTTAACAAAGTGATATTATTCTGAACTAAAATGTAAATTCCTGTTGCTGATTCTTAAAAATGAAAACATAAATTTTATGGCAGACGGCAATAGTGCAGCTTTAGGTATATCAGTGCAACAATTCTTGTAATCGTATAAGTAGTTTCAGAGATAAATTACCTTTTACCGATGAAAACTAATATGTGTTTTTTTTTTATTGACTACATTAAGTAAGAGACATATTTAAATAATAAATCGGAGCTATCGCTTCAAAGCGTGTATTATAAAGCAGACAAGAGACGTACAGATAAAATACAAAATTAATTCTGACACTGAGAAGACAGAAGGTTGCGTTCATATTTCTTCACTTACAAACAAACAATTATTTTAATTTTGTTTTTTTTGTGTTTGGTTTTTTTTAAATATTTATAATTTGTATGGTGAACACACAACAAAAACAACACAACACACACACACACACTAAATAATAAAGAGTATTCTATTATTTGTGCGTGTTCAACAACACGACGAACACAGTTCATCGATCACTCAAGGCTATATAGCTTCCAAAATAAAGTACTCAGGGATATAGTAAACGCGCCCTGGTACATTAGAAACAGCGACCTTCACCGGGACCTCAAGATGGATGTCGTAGACATTGTTATACAAAAATATGCCGAAGCTCATGAACACAGACTTCATCATCACGTGAATGTCGAGGCGATCCAACTCCTTGACAACACTGAATTAGTGCGAAGACTAAAAAGGGTAAAACCTTTTGAGTTAGTTTAGTGCAGTGTAAGTGAACTCAAACTGTAGTGCAAGTGCTGAATCTTATAAAGAACACGTGAAACAAGTGTCTTCCCCATAACTTATAGTGAATAAGAAAGACGTTATTGGACGATTTCTTAATTATATAGTTACTTAGCAGTTTAAGTTATATTTAAATTACTTATTAGCTAATAGGCTAGATTGTAATGTAAATAAAGGGTCAACAATTGTGATACTTTATAAAGGGGAAAAAAAATCAAGGCTATACAACGTACATACTTATAATATAGTCTTCACAAATGTGAGGTGCCACAGAGGCTGTGCCCGGACCACAGTATAAGCAAGTTTGTAACCAATATCGGGTACACATTAATACCATTGGACGCAGGCGGATATCTGTTGTTCCAAATTGAATACATTTGGAATCCCATACCAAAAGAAATGACGACTACAAAACTTGACTAAAATGTTTCATCACACACAAAAAGGGACCAGTTCAATCTATGTTGCACTGCAAAATGTAGCTTGGAAATGCCATGTTAGGAAATCAAAGGAGATCGTGACAAAATAACTGCGAATGCTATGTGTAGGCGGCATTTTTATTTGTTCTACCGCTTTTTATTCGCCTATGAATGACAGCCGAAATAATACGGACGTCACAGATTGTTCGTTCTGTCCCGCAGTGGAAATTAGATGATATTCTCACAAGGGTTGGTAATTTAAAAGGCAAATTTTTGTCACGTCTATTTTAGTGTTTGCCCACCGTATTTTAAGTTTATTAACAACGTAAATAATAAACGCACTGTATTTAATTCAATTCAGGAGTTTTCGAATGTCGTTGGTATGAATGGATGTTAATTGAAGATTTTGCCGGTGGATATTACGATCTGCGTTGGACATTGGGCGTTGGAAATTGACACAAAATATAGAATGTATTATCTATACTAATAATAAAGCTGAAGAGTATATTTATTTGTTTGTTTGAACGCGCTAATCTCTGGAACTATCCGTCGGATTTGAAATTTTAAAAATCTTTTTTCATTCGATAGCCCGATTCTAAAGGAAAGTTATAGGGTACTTAACATCACGCTAAGACAAACAGAAAGAACACAATTATAGAGCGGGCTGGCGATGCTATGCGACGGGGTGGGTCGGGGAGCAAGAAATTGTACGCGGACGAAGTCACCGTCAGAAGCTAGTGGGTAATGGTCATGCTCGTGAGTTACGATTTTTTTTTTTTTTAAAGTTCCCTCACTCTAAGAATTTCTCCTGTATCGTGGGTGCGTTTACAAACATTTTAACTCACATACACAAACAGCTAGACCCGGAACAATTACTTGTAGGTCATACAAATATTTGTTCCGTGCGGGAATCGAAACCGCGACACGCAGCGCAGCAGTCAATCGCTTAACCACTGCGCCAACCGTGCCGTCAAAACGATGAATGCTCACTTATTTATTATTTATATGGCAGTATTAATATTATTATGGCTTTATTTGGCAGTAGGTACAGAATAAATTCCCAGCTCTCCTGGAAATAATTGTTCAGGAGCATCAATCATGCCGAAGTTTAGAATTATTAATAGCTAGCTTAATTAGACTCGTGCGAAAGCATCTGTTATTAAAGGGTGAGTACAGCCACCACAATCTGTCAAATTTCTTTAATAGATTTTCAACTTTATCGCTGTAGCATTAATGTTCAAGGTTGATTGGGAAAAATTGACAGTTTCGGGTAGCTTGACCTGCTGGCGTCTGTACCTATGACCAAGTTTGATTTGTGCTAATATTTCACGGCTTCTGAGGTAGGTTTATGCATCAATAATAGGCGTGTTTTTTTATTTAAACCTATATAAGTACCGGCTTGCTACTTTTACTTTAAAAACAATAATTCAAAGTGTAGCATACCCTTAACGTATGTGGTCGAACTTGCCCTTAAGCGCGGCAAACGGAAGATAACACCTCCGCCCGCGACCTCGCACCCCCGCCAACCGACAGTGGACGAAGGATCGCGAGTCCGTACGCCACGATCGCGACCCGCTTTTATGTCGTTTTGATTGTTTTATTTATATTTATACAGTTTTTGCCTTTCACTGTGTTTTACTATAAATTATATACCTACTTTTAAACGTGCGTTTCCAATGATTTAATTCCAACACACCCTGAGAAAAACTTCCCTATAAAAGTTAATAGTAAAAAAGTAAGCTGGCTGTATCATCACAACGGAAAAGTTTCTCATTGTTTGTCTAATTGGTTTTTAGTATACCTATTTACAATAAATTTACTCTTTATAATATATATACTTTTAAAACTTATTTATAATAAATATACTCTTTATCAAAGGAGCCCAGCTCATCCCACCATCTAGATGGTGGGATGAGCTGGGCTCCTTTGATAAAGATTGGTCCTTGGCATCTCTGGACATGACAAGTGGAAAGAGAGCATCCAGGCCTTTGTCCAACAGTGTGCATTAATGGCTAAAATAAATCATTATAAATAATTAGGAATATATATATATTTTATGTATAGTTTAAATAGGTCTATGTGTATCTTTACATTAAAAAAAAGTTATTCCTCTATTTTCATTATTGCACCTTCCACTATTTGTCTCTGCATCACCCAAAAGTTGACTGGTAGAAAATGCCTAGCATTGAGCCCCCTTTGTACATTTGTGTGCTTAAAGTATTTAATAAATAAAATAATAATACAGGGTGGCAGGGACATCGACGCGCAAACTGTAACCATGGATTCAGCACATGAGTTTAGACCCCATAGCGTCGAAATTTTTCGTCGGTTATCATAATAATATAAATACTTAATAAAATATTTTTTTTTCTTTATTTATTTTTTACTTTCTTTAAAGATTATTTTTCAAAAAAAATCTTCTGTTTCATAGAAAAGTGCAATACCTACGCGGTCAAAAAGTATGGAACGGCAATACATTTTATTAATAACCGACGAAAAATTTTGGCGCTGTGGGGTCTAAACTCATGTGCTGAATCCATGTTTACAGTTTGCGCGTCGATGTCCCTGCCATCCTGTATGGTAATATTTTCCAAGAAAAACAATATTCAGTAAACTTCAAGATAGGTGATCTAATTTTAATACCAGGAAGACAATGCCTTATTGCATATTCAACAAAACTTCACAATGTTTGGCTTTACTCCAACTGCGGGACATATACCAACAAACACAGAAATGACAAGCAAGTTTGCCAGTAAAAGTAAATATTGGTGTTTGCTTTTCATATTATGAAAGTTTTATCAGTAGTTAAAGCAAATACATTTATTTAATGGTCGGTAGTCAAACATCATCACGAGGGGCTCGTGGCTAGGTAATAACAGCCGCACGGGTCGATTGATCAGGTTAAGCTACGCTTGCACGTTAGGTCCGTGGATGGGTGACCATCTTTACATACCGAGACCCCTCCGTGCCTCGGAAAGCACGCTAACGACACGATCTTTGACAGTCAGTTACGGGTCATCAGAAGTCCGAAAGTCTGACAACCAGTCTTACCAAGGGATATCGTATAACCCAGTAACTGGGTTCTGGAGGTCAGATAGGCAGTCGCTCCATGTAAAATACTGGTATTCAGCTGCATCCAGTTAGACAGACAGCCGACCCCAACCTACTTGAGAAAAGGTAGTTTGCAGTCAAACATCATAACAGCGACATGTCGAGAATTGTGGTTCATTCTAAGCTATAAATTCGTATTTTCTACGACCGGGTGTCGTAGAAAATACGAATATTAGTGAACAAAGGTTAGAGTTGACTGGGCCAAAAATAAACTCAATGTAATCGTTTTTTCATGTTCTCTTTTACTCATAATCCTTGCAATAGGGTTTGGAATGCAAAACAGTACAAAATGTGACGAGAATAAGGTACGAACCTTGTTTTTAACGTCGTATTAGCTGTTAGAATAACTTGAAAACTTCTTCAATTCCGCTCTGGTGGAGAAACACAATATATGCGGGCTGTAAATGGCACAGCAGCTTATAATATTGCCACATATATATAGGCTTTATTATTACTGGCATACGGGCCATCATAAATCGATCATGAACAATGCCTGTACCACCTATTGTGAACCCATCAACCAAGACACGCGCATTACCCGTCTAAAATAAGTGCGTTATTAGGGAGGAAATCCCGGATTCATATTTTTTCAGCTGGTAGGCAACCTAACTCTATATAACACGCATCTGAATGAGAGCGTGAATTTTCTACTAATGTGTATACAAACAGACAGACCAGGAACAACTACTTGTAGGCCATACAAATATTTGTTCCGTGCGGGAATCGAACCCACGACACCCAGCGCAGCAGTCAATCGCTTAACCACTGCGCCAACCGAGCCGTCAAAATATGTGCGTCAATATGTGCTTACAGAAAAAAAAACAAAGATTGAGATGAAAAATAAACACGTTTACTAATCAATTTACTAACTAGTATAAAAGATTATCTGGATTCTATTAGTAAGAGAGAAACACTAACAAAAGCTGTTAATTGTTTCCCAGTAAGTACAGACGCCAGCACATCATGGATTTGCGAACAGCGTTTAGGGAATTGATTTTGATTGACATTGATTGATGTTCGATTCGGCACGGAAGGGTATCGAATGGCTGTGAATAAGATCCGTACGAACATTACGAAATGACGGGGATGCATTCCTGATCACGCTGAACGCACATTGCCAATATTTTTATCTGTAACTGTCATTGCAAAAAAATCCCGAAAAAAATATAGGTTGGATCTTCATGATAAAAAGTACTTAAATATCGATGAAATAGCAGTACAGGTGCGGTCTTTTTAGCGATTAGGTACAACCATTTATCTCCTTTCCTATAAATCGCGGGAACCCATAAAATACGACCATTCGAAATGCTTTAGTACCTATATACCTAAAAATATTAAGTACTCAGAGGACTGTTGAGTTATTTTTTTCAATATTATTATTGTCTGTAATATTTTTCGTCACTTTTGAACCGTAAAATACCCTCTGACCGAGCGCGGCGCGGATTTGTATGGCCAAGGTCTACGGCATTATGCAGGCCCACCCTTACGGAATGCTCCAATGGGCCCCTTGTTTACCCACAGACGCTAATTTATTTTAATTGTTTTCCGGGCTAATTTGCTTGCCTCCATTACTTTTAATTCTTGGGTATGTTTACAATTTTAATTGCGACCTGCTTCTGTTTGAAAAGTTAATTATTTAAGGCATGTTTTTGTTAAATTTTTAATTCAGAAAATACTTAGCAGCAATGAATTTATTAAAATGTCCAACACGACCCCATTACTTAGCGTTTGGTCTTCGTGAAAATTCATTGTCTTATACAATGAATTTTCTTTTCAAATAGGAATTAAGAGGACGGCATGAATGGACGGTATGCTATTGGACATTCATTGTCTTGCGAAGAGTTAATTTGAATTATTTTTCTCATTGCTCGTACCATTACGAACTTCAACACGATACTATAAGTTACCTAGGTAGGTACCTAAGTAGATATATATTATTTGTTTTTTTTTTTCAATCGTAGATAGTGTGAACACTACCTTCTATTGAAAATGAACGAATCGCCGATCAATCAAATGATGGTGGACCTTTATTATTTCTCATTAAGAATATTAACAATAATTCACTTACTGAGAAACTAAATTTACACAAAATGTTTACGAGCGTACAATAACATCGTTATAAAAGTGGATTTACAATAATGAATAGGGAGGTAGTGATAAAAAGAAAAAGTAAGTATCAACTAATCACCAACCGAGTAAACACGGATCTAAAGTATAATTCGATGTATTACTGAAGATGTGAATAAATTAATCAATGAAATCGTCGTCGATCTCTCTCTAAATTTTTTCAATAGGTAGGTATACAATGCACACACACAGATACATTACATAGTGTATACCTTTTGTTTTAATTACTATTAATTAGTGCTGTAAAATTATTATTAATATTTTATTCCTATAATAATATGGACTCTCTGAAATAAAGAATTTATAATTATCTCCTTTATTTCAATGTAAACACGTATAAATGACATTTTCAAATATGAGAATATAAAAACATTTTAAAATATAAACAAAATAATTATGATTATTATTATTGAGAACTAGCTTCTGCCGGCAACTTTGTCTGCGTGAAATTTGTTGACAGGCGATGCAATGCGACGGGGTGGGGACCCCGTCGCATCGCATAGCCTTTCCGCGCTATTACTGTCCTTTCTGACTTTTTTGTTTTTGCTCGGCTACTAAGTGTCTTAGCGTGATGTTAAGTAAAAAAGATTTTTTTTAATCCGACTGATAGTTTCGAAGATTACCCCTACATACAAACCCTTTTTATAATAATAGTATAGAAGTACTACACTATTGTTATATTATATTACTATTAGACTATAAACGTATATGGACGAATTTCAGTTTCTTGAAGTAGGTACGTAGGTCTTACAGGCGTTTCGGACGTTTTAAAAGATGGATTTAAGTTTTTATAATAATAAATAAATACATTTCGAATTAATTTTGTCAGCATATTGTTTTATGATATCATTGCATACGATTGTTATTCCTTCAACTCATTTTGGGTCCCTTTATTCACTTTGAGAAATCCTGAAATCTCCTCATTACAGTGACCCTTTGCACAACCTTAACTAAATTAAATAATTAATAAGAAAACATCACTTTAAGCACACAGAAAACTAACATTTTGCCTTAATTTGTCTGACCAAAGGGATCGGGCGTGGTTGCCCTACGGTTTTCTTACCCTACTTTAATTGCCAGCTAAATATTTATATGAAATTAAGTATAAAACATGTTCCCAGTTTTGGGTTGACTATTTAATACCAAAAGGCTGAATCCCCAATAGGTAAATTTATGGAGGTCTCTGTTTTCAGCTTTTCACATTCCTGTTTATGTATTTTACGTGTAGGCTGAGTAATTGTGCATACATCTATAACATAATAAAGTAGCACATACTATGTATATATGTAATACTACAAATAAATGAAATTGAAGTGTCCGATTGTAATGTCAAATTAACAGCTTTTTATTTAATGCAAATAATAATAATAATAAATAATAAATATCCCTGGACATTTCACACAGCACCATTTGTACCAAGCTAAGCAACCTAATGCTTGTGTTATGGTAACAAGATGGCTGATAAACTACTTATATACAATTTTTTTTTTTTTTGTAAATACATACATATTATAGATAGAAAAACACCCAGACTCGGAACAAATACATGTAGGTCATACAAATATTTGTTCCGTGCGGGAATCGAACCCACGACACGCAGCGCAGCAGTCAATCGCTTAACCACTGCGCCAACCGTGCCGTCAAATGAAAGTATACGGTACCTATAATATATATATTATTAAATTTTTGTGTATCTGTCTGTCTGTTTGTTCCGGCTAATCACTAAAACGGCTGAACCGAATTTGACGGGACTTTCGCTGACAGATAGATAGCTGATGTTATAAAGAGTAACATAGGCTAGTACTTTATCCTACTAATATTATAAACGTGAAAGTTTGTATGGATGTATGGATGTTTGTTACTCTTTCACGCAAAAACTACTGAACGGATTCGGATGAATTTTGGCACACATATGGTTTATAACCAGGATTAACATATAGGATACTTTTTATCCCGATATTCCCACGGGATCGAAACTTATGCGGGTGAAACCGCGGGGCGCAGCTAGTTTCTGATAATTTCCGGCATCCACACGGGCGAACCACGGCAGAAACTAGTGGAAAATAATATTATTACTTTCCACAAGCTTCTGCCTCCGGTATTTATAATAGATAAATGCCTGCAGCTTTTTATCAACGCAACAACCAGCACCCTAATTGCATAACACAATATCAACCTCAACTTGAATCATTTTGAAGGATATTGCTAACCCATCGCTTCATATGTTCGAAACATGTGTCTGCTCAACAACGTAAATAACGCAATGGATGTGGTTCAACTTACTGTCAAAATGAAACCCATTGCTACAGACAGTGAGTTACGCAACTACCCCGCTGTTTATCCCGCCCACAAAATGCGAATAAAATTATTATCATTCCATTCCTCTTTACTTACACATGGCTGCATCGGGCAGAAAATACCTAAAATCTACAAAATATGGGTTCATGGAATTTTTTCTCTCATAAAATGCATGCGATATTTGGAGCTCAAAAATTTTCACCTGTTTTTAAATTGAACGGAAAAACACCGTTCGCAAACTCAGCTAACCTTGAGCTATATTTAAGATGAGGAATAACTATTCAGGTAAGGAAAAGTTTGTCTAACAAAAGTCTATCAAAAAAGGTAGCCTAGAAATACATTTAACGACTTTTGGGTTGCGATTACGACGTGTTACCTTTTCTTAAAATATAGGTACGTCTCACGTGCGAGCGTGAGGAAAATAAAAATCATAAAGGAAGAATAAATAAATATGATTTTACAATTTAAGAGCGACGAATCATCTCGACTCTTTACCATTTTACCGTTTTTACACGCTGATAAACCAACTTTCACACGCAGATTTCCCAAACTATGTAGGTAGGTAGGTAGGTAGGAAGGTATACCTTTGTATGCAAAATAATTTCCTCTTCCCGGTAGAAATGAGGCTCGGATGGCAGAAGGCTACTTAGTAAATGTTCTGTCACGTAGGTACTTGCTACATAGGCGCCTACTTCCGTTCAATATTTCCTTTGAAATATAATAGACGCGCCCCCCCCCCCCCTGCTTCTCACATGTGCAATCAACTGATGTGGCGACGTTATCAAAATATTAAGATGATTATGCTATATCTACGTCAAATATTTCTGTACATATAATACCTACACAAAACCCTTCCGGAATCAATCTGCCTTATCCCAGCTATGTATATTGGGGACGGCTTCCAGTCTAATCAGATACAGCTGAATACCAGTATATTTAATACCTTCCGGAATAAATTCTCTGAATGATGCAAATGAAATTGATTGTGTAGTAGAAGAACTAAAAACACCAGGACGCGATAATGGACCTTGTTTTATGTTCTTATATTCCTGTAAATAATTAGTAATGTATGTACGCATTAACACCTAAAACTCACCTTTCTCTTAGCCCTGACGACCTGCATCTGATGATGGGTGCACTCGCCAATAGCTCGCCCTCTTAGAGCCGCACTCATGCGCGCATACGCCCAGACCATGACCGACATAGGCACCACGTACGTCACAGCCAGGAACACCAAGTTATAGCTACAAAGAAAATGACAATTTTAAATACGGAGAAATGAGGGAAATATCGTGAGGAAAGTTTTGCGTATGAATATAGATGACGATAAGAGTAGAAACGATGGATAGACTATGTGAAAGATGATATGGCTAAAAACGGGGTGACTACAGAGATGATGACTAATAGAAAAATATAGAAGAATGTGCGCCGATCCCAAATACATTGAGATAAAGGCAAGAGAATGATGAAACTGGAATACAAAAAGGTCATCTGCCTAGCCTTTTCCCAACTATGTTGGGCCCCCCTCCCAGTCGTAAATGGATGAGACTGAGTACCAGTATTTAAAATGCAGCGACTCCCTATCTGACCTCCATAAACCAGTTACCGAGTAACCCCCTAGATGGTTCATCATTTCAGCCGAAATATGAAATAAGCCTCCGCGAAGACTGATTGCATATATTTAAATTCATAGATGCAATGTTTTGTTTTAACAAGCTTCTTTATCGGTTATAGATAGACTGCTTGGAACCGAGATAATTCGAACATTGAAAATATTAACATATTTTAACAACACAACACAACATATATTAACATTGAAGATTTGGAGGTATGAGGAACAGGGTGTAAAGTTCACTCATCCTCCATTGAAAAGGGAGGATCCTCCGACCAGACGGGTGTTATGTCTGGCGGGCAATTGCCCAATGATTGATATTGGGAAATTGTATCTATGCTAATTGCACGGTAAACTCTGCTTGCAAGATGCAGGATTTGCGTGACGTCAGTATGACGCGTTGTTCGCATGTGGCGTTGTAGATACCGCTACATCACTCCCCTCCGGAGACCGGAGGTCGATAGTTGGCTGAGTCTTGTATCTTGCGATGCTTGCCAGGCCAGCTGAGGTTCCAGTGAGTCGTAACCGGTTGCCGCGTAGTTCACGGTGAGTCAGAACTGTCTGCGGAGACGTCCCCAGTGAGTCGGGGTGGATGGCGCTGCGTTATACTCCAGTGCGTCGGATGTCGTACAGCGCCGGGTAGAGGCTGGCTGCTGCGTCGACCAGGAGAGGGTACTCTGCTTGTTGACCGGCCGAAAGTGCAGTGTGCTGTGCCGAGGTTGCTGATGAGGCTGAGGGTGATGACCAGGTATGCGCGGTCGCTGCATGCTGGTGGTCAGGATACCCGTTGAAGCCGTGGATGCTGGCTGGCTGGGTGACTCGCCGCTAAAGCTTGCGGGAGTGATGATGATGACGTCACGCTGAAATACTTGCACGAAGGCTGCGCTGACGTTCATGCTCGGGGTCACCAGTTTGGAGGTATGAGGAACAGGGTGTAAAGTTCACTCATCCTCCATTGAAAAGGGAGGATCCTCCGACCAGACGGGTGTTATGTCTGGCGGGCAATTGCCCAATGATTGATATTGGGAAATTGTATCTATGCTAATTGCACGGTAAACTCTGCTTGCAAGATGCAGGATTTGCGTGACGTCAGTATGACGCGTTGTTCGCATGTGGCGTTGTAGATACCGCTACAAAGATATTAACATATTTTCAATGTTCGAATTATCTCGGTTCTATCCAAACAATGATCAGTTAACAAAGGAGAATTATTTTCAGGCCAACAGACGGCAGTGATTAGATCTTTAGTTGATAAGTTGCAATAAGAGCGATTATTAATCACCGTTTAGTGTTATACAACCTTTTACGTTATGAAAACATCGTGGGAGGAAATAATCTGAAGCTATTGAAACAAAAACAAACCTGCAAGACGTAAAACTGCGGAGTTTTATCCGCTGTTTACTGGATCATACAAAATCGATTAAAACTTTATAGATGCGGATGAACTATTAGACTTGCTAATCAAACATCAAGCTTGATGCAATTTGTAACAGAAATAACTCTTTAATTTACCTTTTAGATACTGAAAGCGTTAATATATTTTAAGTACTTATACCTAACCTAATTTACTGTATCAATCAACTCAGCCTATCGCAGTCCACTGCTGGACATAGGCCTCCGCCTTCCGCATCCAGTCGTCCCAGCAACCTTCTTAAGGTCGTCCGTCCATCTAGCTAGGGGGCGTCCCACACTACGCTTGCCGATACGCGGTCTCCACTCCAAGACTCATCTACTTGGACTGCTCCACCGGCCATCGGTCCTTCGAAAAACATGGCCAGCCCACTGCCACTTCAGTTTGCTTACTCTGCAAGCAATGTCGGTAACTCCGGTTCTTTTCCGGATAATTTCATTCCTGATTTTATCCAAAGAGACTAGCATAGCTCGCTCCATAGCGCGCTGAGTGACCTTGAATTTGTGGACCAGCCCGACCGTTAGTGTCCACGTTTCGTCGCCATGTGTCATGACGGGGAGGACGCACTGGTTGAAGACTTTAGTCTTCAAACACTGTGGGATAGGTGACGAAAAGACTTGACGGAGTTTTCCAAATGCTGCCCAACCCAACTGAATCCTTCTGTCGGCTTCTTTCGCAAAGTTGTGTCTACTGAGCTGGATTATTTGCCCTAGGTAGACATAATCCTTCACAACTTCGAGAAGCGACCCTTCGATGTGGATTGGACTCGGCAAGACGTGCGAATTGTACATGACTTTCGTTTTCTCCAAATTCATGCCGAGGCCAACTCGCGGGAGGCTCCATTAAGTCCGTGCAGAATTTGGTCTAGCTGTTTCAGCGTCTCTGCCATTATGACGATGTCATGAGAATTTGCTGTATGTTGAACCTTTTTCTTGAAAAAGTAAAATCTCGCTCTTGTCTGGATTAAAAACGTGTAAATTAGACTTAAAACAGTTTCTCCGAATTCAATTTTATTCACAGAACATTTCAATTACTTACTTTTAATTTAAATTCACAATAAGTACCTAGGTATTTCGAAAAAGGTTTTTGCATTTCTAGAGAAAAATACTCACGGTGTCTAATAAACAGGATGTTCAAAGTAAAAATCGATTTAGGTTCAATATAAATTCTTTAGAAGAAAACGTAGTTTCGTATATAGCAGTCAAGAATTCCAGCAATATATTAGAATATATCGGTGCCTGGGCGCCTAGGCACGATTCGTAATTCAGTGAATATTTTTTCTACGCGCCTCCGCCAGTCTCGGGTTTAAAAAGGTCTATTTATTTGCGACAAAAGATTCAATGTAATCGGGCAGGTACCTATTCTTTTCTAAGAAGATATTCTTACAGGCTAGGGACCTTAATAAAATGTATTTATTGTTCGGTCAAAGCTCAAATATATCTGACCGAACCCGTGACCTTCACGAGTTTTACAAAAAAAGGGTTGTCTTTCACGAGTATTTTTGGATCAATGAAAAGAAATACTATTTCTCAGAGGAGAATTTAGACCTTTTCTGATTACACACGATGCTTGATTATTGAGATTTTTTTTTTCGATGCATTTAATTGACGGAGGAACGATGGCCGGTGGGGCAGACGAGTCCTAGAGGCAAGCGTACGGTGGGACGCCAAGCTAGATGGACCGACGACCTCAAAAAGGTGGCTGGGACAGAATGGATGTAGGCGGCGGAGAGCAGGGTGTTGTGGCTTAGCCTAGGCTCCCCTAGGCTAAGCCACAACACCCTGCTCTCCAATATGCCTATGTCCAATATTGAACTGCGATAAGCTGAGTTGATTGATTTAATTGACGTTTGTCTTAATTACTCGTACTATTTTAGACCTTGTTAGCTCTATGGTAACAGAGCATTGTATTTGGAATACAGTAATTGCTCTCTGAGACTTACGAATAGGTAGATTTGTAATTCATTAGCAAATACAGTACGGACTTACAAGTGTGTCAGTTTCGATGCAGAATACAGATTATCCAAATACCTACCATTTAGGTACTAGAGATGCATAATCCCAATAGATGGATCGTTATCTTAATCAATTCAAATACATAACATAACATCACGCTTGTAATGCCCGAAGGATTAGGCAGAGGTGTACCTAATTATTATATATCACATTTCGCCAGTAATATGTCAGTCCCATGCGGTTACCTACTTAGTTTACAATACTCACACATAATCAGTTCTTGATGAGGGGTAGCTGCCGTCAGGCCACTTAATAAAACATATTTCTCTGTCACCGTTAATGTATCTGAAACCAACAAAAACACATTTTAGAATAGATTATTTTAATAAGAATGAAAAAAAAGGACTGGGTCGGACATGTCTGCCGCATGTCAGATGACAAATGGGCTAAGAGAACCACCAATAAAATTGGGTTCCACTAAACGCACGACGACAACGCAGTAGGCTGAGACGAAGATGGCGGGACGAATTACGTGGATAGCACATCAAACATCCTAGGGATACCTATAAAACCGTAATAACTTCTGACGTTATAAAACGTTAAATGTCACAAACTGTACTAACTCTGTTAGAACCAAGCTTTGTTTACAATCAAAACTTTTAACGGATCGGTACGCCTTATGGCGCCTAAAATTTGCTGTTTTATGAGGGATTTACACTAGGTCGATTTTCGCCGTGCGGCTGGTCGCTTACCAAATCGCCTCATAAACCGAATCGCCACCCCATTACACAAGTCGATAAAAATCGCAGGTGACTGAATTTTGCATCAAAATGTCGACCTTCGTGCGGCGAACGATCGCCTGCGACTGAGCATTTTCATGGTTGATTTTAGTCACCCGCCGCATGCGACCTGTCTTCGTCTACTTTGGAACTTGCGATTTTAGTCACCTGCGGCCTAGCCGAATTGCCATTCTGACAGTCGATTTTCGTGAAAATCGTGCGGCTATAGTCACATGTGTAAAGCCCGCATTATCGTGGTTTTATGATTCAACTTCAACTATTTTGGGTTATTTTATGCCTCAAATCAAGGGTGCCAAAAACTAAACCCTACAACTAGCGATTCAGTTTACCTCAATGTAAATTCAGGGAAAATAATTGGTATACATTGACCACCAACTTAAATTGTCCGTATATTCAAACCACAACTGTAATTTTTTGACAGTTGCATGAAATGGCTATAACTCGGCAAATTAACGTAGGGTGATAATTTGATATACAATTAATTTGACTTACTGTACACACTACTGTCACACACTGGTCAACCATGCTACCATATCGCCACTTGTCTTGGAGCGCGCATTTGCTATTCTCATCATCATCTTCATCATCATTTCAGCCAAAAACATGCACTTCTGGACATAGACCTCCCCCGAGGATCGCCACTTCAACCTTCACGGTTGAAGAACCCGGAAGACTTAGCGTTGCGTTGGGCCGCTATTCTCATATAAAACTTAAATTCGTGCCGATACGAGAGGATAATATTGAAATCTACATGATATTGTTTACGTTCCCTTTTCAACTATCTAGTGTGCCATTTTTTTTTTTTTTTTTTGTGGATGGGAAATCATCAAATGACCCCTCCCGCTCTGGGTGGAGCGGAAGGGAGTGTCAGACTTTTACTGACTAAAACCCACCCGTGTTCCGTCCTTAGCCCTTTCTGTTCCAGGGCAGCGGTTAACCTTTCGGAAAATCCCACCGCCCCGGCAGGCTTCGGCCCTGTGGGGCCCCGTCCTCTGCTGACATCTCTTTGAGGCGCGCGTGGAACACAACGCGCCGTCCGGCACGGGCCTGGTCCTGATCGGACGGTGAGCTACCCATTACTCACCGCCCGCAGGCCCGCGCCTACGGTGGCCGGGAGTCGTCACGCGGCTCCCGACGCCCGGAGCGTCTCCCGCGGCGGCTGAGGCGTGAGGTGTTTTCCCTCAGCCTCCCCGCCACCTCCTTCGCTAGCATGACTGCTTCGCAGAAGGAGGTGACTGCCTCCCATTCTCTCTCGCCCCGGACCATGGCTTGCACCAGGGCCGGACGCGAGAGGTCGCCGCCGTTGCCGATCGCCTCTACGAGGACACGGCGGGTCTCCGCCCAAGCAGGGCAGACCTCCACCGTGTGCTCCACCGTGTCCTCTGGGCGATCCGGGCAGTGGTGACACCCGGGCGTCTCTTCCCGCTCATCTAGTGTGCCTTTACATAACTTTCAATTTTACAACGTAAGCCCGCTGTAAATTGACGATAAACTAAAAGGCTTTGATACAACGTAAAATAAATTGAATGTTAACGACGGCCGGCGTTGCAATAGTTTTATACTTCGGATAACGAGTTTTATGACATGGGGAGTAGAGGGACGGTGTTTGTTTACAAAGAAAGAGTTTTTGCTAAAGTTCAGTCAGTTTTCATGTGTAACAGGAAACTGAAGTTCATTGAATCAGAGTAGAGTTCGTTTCTTATCGAATTTACAAATGGATGATTTTCTTTTGCAAGAAAGAAAATATATTTCCATTTTCTTTCATAAAAAAAAAATCAAATCATCCAATTAAATCATCCATCATTATCATCGTTCGAAAAATACTTCAGGTCAGTGAATTGATGCATCTTTTTAATTTGTTACGTATTTATTTAGTGACTGGATTCTGCCCGCGACGTCGCTCGCGTTAAATTTTTTGTTCCCCCGACCCACTCCGTCGCATGGCATTGCCTACACTTGCTATTACTTCGCTTTCCGTTCATTTCCACTTTATTACCAAAAAAAAAAAACATTTGATAGCCCAATTCTTGAGGAGCTGAGAAAGCTCAGTCAGTCATCAGTTTATTCACCGACTTCAAAAAAGGAGGAGGTTCTATGTTAGTCTATATGTATGTCTCATGTATGTATATTAACAACGTTTTGTTGTTACAGGGTTTCTCATGGTATCCTGTATACCTAAGGTGATTATTGAGAGCCTTACTCAAGATTTGGGCTATTAAAAACAAAATAAATTTTTCAATAACACATAACATAACATCACGCCTGTAATCCCCGAAGAGATAGGCAGAGGTGTACTTCTATTACACCCACATTTCGCCAGGTATGTTTAAGTCCCATGTGGTAGATGACGAGCCTATTGCCATCAAACGAACACAAATCCAGACACCGCGCTGCTACTGAGAAAAAAAAAAACAAAAAAAGTAAAAATTTAGATAAATGTAAAAGTAACAGTGTAGATCCACTGTACATATACGTGAGGGAAACCTTCAGAAGAAACGAAATTCTAAATGTATACACCCAATGTTTGTTGTGCTTAAACAGCAATTAAAACTTTTAACAAGGTCTTTATCATCGTACAACAACGAGGAAACTCAAATATTTTACAACTTCGTACAGCGGAAAGAGTAAAGAACTTTTAAATTTGTCTAAAGTCAAGGCAATTACTTGTTAAGCAAATGGACTACCAACTTGAATTGGCCGCATATTCAAAACACAACATGTCATTGTTTGACAGTTATACGAAAGGGCTATAACAAGGCAAATTGTCAATTTGATAAACAATTAATTTACTTTCCTCAGACGCTATTAAATCATTTTATTATTGCGGTAATTTTTGGGTTTTTTTTTGTCTATTCCCACTACTGGGTAAAGGACCCCAAATCCTTCCAGGAACTCTTTTCCCCACCACCTCGAACCAGCCATAGCGGTACGCGTCCAGGGTTTTTTGACTTTACATCGTTAAATTGTCTTTATCGTTTGTTTGTATCATCGGTTATGTGCGCGATCGCTTTTATCGAATTACACTAATGGTGGTTGTCGCTCGGTGGTTGACGATCATACAATAACGGTTGTCCAAATACAGAGCATTGCTTGACACCTAAATGTCATGTGTTATGAAAATAATGGTCCTCTTCACCCACCTCCCCCCTCCCCTCTCTTCTCACCCTCTTCGAGGAAATGATGGCTTAGAAAATATTTAATGCACATTTTCCTTTAAAGCAGACAGCCTGTCGCTACAAGTAAAATACTAGTATTCAGCTGCATCCGCACCCTAATTGCGTAACACACAATCAATCTCAATCTGAATCATTTTGAAGGATACTTCTTCAGTTCAAAAAATGTGTCATGTGTCTGCTCAACAACGTAAATAACGCAATGAATGTTGTTGAACTGTCAAAATGAAACCGATTCCGATTGATCGTGTGTTACGCAATTAGGGTGCAGGTTAGACTGGAAACTGACCCCAACATAGTTGGGAATAGGCTAGGCAGATGATGATGATTATTCTTTACAGCAATCAGCCTACAACGTACTCACTGCTGGGACACAGGCCTCCTCTTGGCAGGAGGGAGTGGGCCGTGATCCACCACGCGGCCCAAGTGCGACTTTGTAGATGTCACATATCTTCGAATTTTTAGTTCTAGGACGTGCCGGTTTCCTCACGATGTTTTCTTTCACCGTTTTGGGAGCAGTAGTGATGAAATAATTTACACAAAATGCGTGACTGGGTTCGAACGTACGACCTCAAACCCGTAAATCGCAGCCGTTATCACTGTACCACTAACTTCTCTGCTCCTTTACAGCGCAAAATTCTATAAGTCTTTATAAATTATCGTGTAAATGTACCAAAACATCACACTCGTGAGTAAGCACTTATTCATCCATGATTTTACAGACTTTTTAACAAAACCTGCGCTAATCTCCCTATAAAAGCTTTATTTGTATGTAAATAAGATTATAATACAGTTCAAAGCACTTGTTTACTATAATTTAGTATACTTTCAAACCTCAACTACTACAAAACGTTGTAAATTGCTTAAAACTCGACCGAATGAACTTTCTATCCCAATAGTTCCATTTGTAAGCAATTTTAATAAGTTTAAGCAATCTGAAACTTTCCCGAGTCTTAACCTTGCCTGCTTTTATAATTTCTATGATATACAAACAATTTGCTGTGAAATACAAGTTGGTATGGTAATAACTTTTTTGGTAATTGAAAGTTCAAAGAGACGAATCCAATTTGAAAATTTAAAATAACTCCATAAACAAAAACTTTATTGGTAAAGTTAGAAACATCATGATAAATATTTTCTTTCCTTATCAAATTATTTATATTTTGTATTCTGGCGGCAGCCTATAGCCCCCCCCATGCGTTGAAATCATTCGTCGGGTATTAAAAAATTAACTCTGCCATAAATTTGGACCGCGTAGGTACTGCACTTTTCTTATAACCGACAACAAAAATCTACACTAGGACGTCTAGAATCATGTGCTGAATTCATGGCTTCAGTTTACGCGTCGGATTCCCTGCCAACCTGTATACTAATAATAATTCCATCAGCTTCTATTTTTTCAACAGGTGAGCAAAAGTACCTTCTTATGCACAGAAGAGGCAAGCATAGAACACTCTTTGGATAAGCCAATCAGTGTGGTTAAATCGTTGATTGCAGAGTTCTCCTCAACAACAGAGTTGTAGCTCAACGGCAGCTCAATAGATACGTTGATCGAAGCGGCTCCTTTCATGGACTTCAATTTAGATTGCAATCGACACGCTATGAAGAAGACTATAGAGATATGAGGAATAGGGTGTAAAGTCCACTCATCCTCTATTGAAAAGGGAGGATCCTCCAACCAGACGGGTGTTGTGTTGCGTGACGTCAGTATGACGTTCGCATGTGGCGTTGTAGATACCGCTACAAGACTATACAGCTGTGTACCTATAGTATACATATAGGTTTCCTTAAGCTGCGGGGTAATTGGATAACACACTAACAGTAGGAACAACTTTCATTTTGACAGTCCAACAACATTCATTGCGTTATTTACGTTGTTTATCAGACACATTTTTGAACATATGAAGCAATGGATTAGCAATATACTTCAAAATGATTGAAACTGAGATCAGACTGTGAACGTTCTTAAAATTACGATGATTGCCACTCAGTTCTTGGAAGTAGGTACAACCACTTACTTAATAAAAGTGTTCATTAAGCTCTCGCTTCAATTAAAATCATCATCATATTCCTGCCCAATTTATTTGGGGTCGGCGAAACTAAAAGTAAACCGTACCATGTTTTTTCTAAAACTTCGTGGAACATTGGGTCTGCTACGAACTCTACTTTTTCAGACTGCCGGTGCTTTTAAGCCTTTAATTCAATGAATCAACTGAGATAATCCGATTACTTCGACGCGGCAGTCACTGAGCGCCAATTCATCGAACACTATAGGTAAGGGGCCTTTCATAAATTACGTCACAAGAATTTCATGATTTTTAGAGCCTCCTCTGTTCTTGTCACAGGTATTGAGTATTGGGTATTTGTGTGACTTTAGAAATTATTAAATTAAAACAGCACGTCCAGTATTATTTATGTATAGTTAAAATCCACAACAAATCAAACATTTTCTAATTTTACAAAACAAAACAAATCAAATGAACGATGCAAAATTGAATCATCTTATGTCCATGTACTTTGAACCCATGGAATTTAAACCTTTTAATAATATTGAGTGAGTTGGCAATATTTTAAAGTTTTTCGTTACAGTTGGAGTTAATGTAAATTATGTATCCTCTACATGTGACGACACGAAGCTTATGGCTCGTCTCGGCCCTTGTCATACGACAGACTTTATTAACCCGTCCCTCCATCTTAAAGTGTGACGTAACTTATGAATGATCCTTAATAACTTTTGTAGTGTTACCAGATGAATCATTAGTTTCGTGACGTCACGAAGCTTATGACTCGTCTCAGCTCTAAGTCACACGATGTCACACTTTGTTAACCCATCCCTCCCTCTTAAAGTGAGACGTAACTTATGAATGGCCCCTAATAACTTCTGTAGTGCAGCTCAGCGTTTGAGTGGTACAACGCAACTAGCATCGGCTTTTGAGTGCAACCACAGAATAGATAATAGATTCCTACACTGCGATGCTTCCAACGCACCGTAATACTATTCCAATACTTTCAAGATTAGTGCTTTACGAGTAAAAGCATTAAAAGTCTTATTGTTTAGATTAGCATCTTTATAAGCTTCACTAGCTTCTGACCGCGACTTCGTCCGCCTGACATTTCTTTTTCCTCTGACCCATCGTGTCGCATCGCATCGCCCATCTACGCTGTTACTACGTTTTCGCTTAGGTTTATTTCTGACTTTTTATTTTATTTTTTCTCGTTTCATAGCGTGATGTTAAATTTCTTATAAGCTTTCTCAAGAATTGCGCTTTCAAAAACAAAATACTTTTTTTAATCCGACTGACTGTTCTATGAATCAGCTTTATTAAATAGATTAAGTGTTTTCAATAGATAGATTTAATCAGTTTAAGTACGCCTTTGTAAAGTTATAGGTATTTCAATTTAAGCTAAAGTACCTTTCAAAGGAATAAATTTAAAAAGTTTAATAATAGCCTGTAACACAATAAATTTAAATACTAGTTTTGTTATAAACTAATCATGGACACAGTGTAAAAATAAACAGACTTTTATTAAAATTTAATGTTGCTTTGAGAATGCTGCAGTGTATAATGAGCAATAGTTTTGAAAAAATATCTCACTGGCTGAGATTAAAAACGTTACTTGGTTAAGCGTTGTTCCTGTCACTGTCGCACAACTGACAAACCACTGGTGCCAGATGGAGACGGAAACATATCTTACGCTCCGGTTTCAAGAAATGCGGCGTCCGCATATAACGGCCACTGTCATGAAAATGATGACAGCGGCAAAGGTTTAAATCGTTAGATACGCCCCCTACCGCGTCAGAAGATAATCGCGTTTCTGATTCGTTTTGACTCCTCTGACACACAATAACTTGACTTAATTTTCATGGAAACGCTATAATAAATAATAATGTGTGAGCTCACTCTTCGCAGTACCTATGGACACTTTTTCGCGTGACTAAGTACGGCGAGGGCAAATCTGGCGATTTAAATCTTTGGGCATCAGGGTTTGACTTTACGGTATCAAAAACGCTCTCTAGGAAAACACACCAACTTACATTAATAAATACCAAAATAAATAAAAAAATCAGTGACGTCATTCACTGGTAAATTGCGGACGCTATGACGCAGGACGCTTTAGCCACAGTACTAGCTACGTAACGTTTATCAATCTCGACCTTACTGTCTACAGAAGGATCCAAAGTGTCATGTCAATATCCTTTATCCTTATTTTACTTATATTTTATCCTTATTTTTATGTTATGTTCAAACCCTTTTGTTTCAGAATACCAGATTCTCAAAATACCATATTCTCAATATATCAGATTTCGGATAGTCGAAGTCAAAATATTTATAATGATATTATAAAAAAAAACTAGCTAGTTTTTGCAGCAAATAGATTGCATATTTTGCAATAAAATACATTTGCTTTTCCTATATTACCTATTTTGTTTTATTGACATTGTCATGAAGTTGAAAAATCTTCTCCTTAGTTCTTCCACATTTATATATTTTATTATTAAATAATGAAATAAAATGGATCAAAGTGTTAGACATAATGTCATCATCATTTAAGCCGAAAGACGTCCCTAGTAAAAATATGACCAATCTCAATAAAAATACCAACTGAGTAATGTCAATAAAAATATGGCATCTGAAAATACAACAAAAGTCAATTGGGTACCCAATTTTAATATTTATTGTAGCCGTACATTATAGAAGTTTATTTACCTAATACCTAGTTACACGGAACACATTTTAAAGCTTTGCGTTCACTAAGTAAACCTGAACGGTGATGTAGATAAATAGTGGTAGTTAACTGACCCTTGAGACTACCCGCCGACCAACGGATTAAACTATATTTAAGGCTCCTCGACTACACACATGTTTTGTAGGCCAGGAGATTCTAAAATATTCAGCGTACTCTCCATAATGTATGATTAGGACGCATATAAGGTGGTGTCTAGAAAATTAACTGAGGTTTAAGTTTCCAGGACACTCAAGCTTATGAGGAGAAGGAGTAGGTGCCTATACTAGGTATACCTTCCACATTTTGATTGATGATTACTTCGACTCAGGTACAGTCAACAGCAAAAGTAGATGATCAAAATCAGAAATTTAATACTAATGAACGGAGTTTGCGTCAGAACTGTGTGGCGTCGAAGTGATTCAAAAGTATGTCAGACTCAGTGTCATACTTTTGAATCACTTCGACGCCACACAGTTCACACGTCCACAAGTAAGACAATACACTGACGTTGATACAGCTCGTTTAGTCTATTTTAGTTATTTTCACAGCGTTATGTCCTACGGTATTCTGCTGTGGGGCAAAGCCGCTGATATACAAAATATATTTGTCCTTCAAAAGCGAGCTGTTCGAGCAATTTACCAGTTAGGTGCCAGAGTTTCTCTAAGAGATTTCTTTAAAGATATTGGTATTCTCACGGTTGCATCACAATTCATCCTTGCCAACATTTTATATATTAGGCAAAATTTACACTTGTACACTAAAAATAGTGATATTCACAGTGTTAACACTAGAAATAAGGACAAACTACGTGCCCCCTTTCACCGGCTTCATAAGGTTCATAACTCATTTGTTGGGCTTGGTATAACCTTTTATAACAAGATACCCTCTTCTTTTCTAGACTTGCCTTTTAATGCGTTTAAAGCTCAACTAAAATCCAACCTTTGTTCAAAGGCATACTATTCCATCAACGACTACTTAGACGATAAGAATAGTTGGTCACCCTAGTTTAACGCAAGACAATGTTTATGTTCCTTCTCCAGAATTAGCTTACTGCCAGGTCTTAGAACCCAGCAATGCATAAATGTGTAAGCTGTCACGCCCTTTATGCCTGGAGGCTTTTATTTGGCTAGTAAGTTTTTTTTATTTACATTTTAATTAATTATTTTTTAGCTTGAGTACGTATAGTTTTTATTATATTTGTATATTGGCGTGGCTAGCTGACATATTATGGCAAATAATTAAATTTTATGTTCTGGCTTTGTAATGTTAATTACCGAACATAAGCACCTAGTATTGTATAGAAGCAAGTATTTTTTTTAAAATTGAACAGACAGCTGTGCTGCTGGGGAGTTTGTTGCGCCACTTCTTCTTCCCAGCGATAGCACTAGGAAGTGGTGAAGGGTGGGCGTTTTTGGGGGACTGTCTTTTGTAATTTTGACGTTCAAAAAGTGCTGATTCTCAGCCTAATTTGAATAAATGACTTTTGATTTTGAGTTCTGACGCGAACTCCGTTAATTAGTATTGAATTTCTGATTTTGATCATCTACTTTTGCTGTTGACTGTACTAACTTAAGAATTTACCTAAGAATGTGTTCTGCACTGTATGTGAGCTCTTAAAGTATAAATAAAAAGTGTGCGGTCGGGGGGACCCCTGGCAGAAACGAAGTTCAAAATCCAAATCCAAGATGGCGGCTGCGAAAATGTCAAAATGACGAAAACTTTGAAAATTTTCACAACGGCCATCTTGGATTTTCATTTTGACCAATTTTGATTTTTTTCTTTTTTTTTTTCTATGGTTTTTTTTTTTCATTTTTTTTTTATTTTTTTTTTTTTTTTATCAGCTTCAGCATCCTCGAAAACAATAAAAACGACAATATGACGAACAACTTGAAACTTTTTGACTTTTTTTTAAATTTTTAGTTCTAGGACATGTCAGTTTCTTCATAATGTTTTACTTCACCGTTTTCAGAGCTGTGGCGATGAAATAATTTACACAAAGTTAAGTGCCTGTCAGCGTACGACGCTACAACCTACAACTCATAAGTCGTGACAGTTTCCACCGCGCCACAACTGCTCGTTATTGTATGCAAAATAAAGATATTCTATTCTAAAAGCAATTTTGAAAAAGTAACCAACCTAGCTGCCTCTTTATTCACAACTACTACACGATAACTCATTTTGGGGTTCGATTAGCTTAAAACCGTCTGCGTTCAATTCGGGATGTTATGGCCTAAATCAAAGCCAAAAAGGGTAGTAGAGATTTCGAAATATTTTATCGACTAAGTGCTATCCTGAGTTTGAGCGTGTTGCCGAGTCGAAACTGACTGAATAATTACAAACGGTACCGGGCTGGTTGACCGCAATAAGCTAAGTAATCAACACGGAAAGCAAAAATCAGCCCGCTGCACACTTTGGGTACGGAACTAAAAAACAACATTGGGAACCTGACTTATCCCTCAAAACGGAGATTATAACAAAATCCAGTTCAAGGTTGCCTGCGCAGTGATAGTGTTGTAATTAAATAGTTTAGTAGAGGAAAGTTAGCGTATTATGTCACACTACGAGTATGAAAGTTTAGTCCCTATTGTAATTATTTTATAAAGTAACTCTGTTCAACTTATCTAAAATATATGTAAGTTTATAGACATTATCTAAAAAGTAGGCATACAAGAGTACCGTACTTATTAATAAACTAGCTTCTGTCTGCGACTTCGTTTGCGTGGAAGTCGTAAAATATCACAATACACTAAAACAACACCTACATTTTTGTAAAACTTCCCTGTATACGTTTGTAGTTTTAGTCTCAGCAGCCAAAATATATGGGGAGTCAAACTTGGAGATGTGGGACCAAGAGACGTACAATTGTCCATGTGAGAAGCAGCTCATCCTGAGGTCGACACACCCAGCCTTTTTTTTTTCGGATGGGAAATCATCAAATGACCCTCCCGCTCTGGGTGGAGCGGAAGGGAGTGTCAGACTCTTACTGACTAAAACCCACCCGTGTTCCTTCCTTAGCCCTTTATGTTCCAGGGCAGTGGTAACCCTTTCGGAGATCCCGACACCCCCAGCCTTGAGTAACAATTTCCCATTGCTTGTTATTAATTGATTAATATACGCTGGTTTACAAAATGTAACTTTCGTTGTGCGAACTTTTTTAGTGTTTCTACTATGTATTAAGTATTGTGAATAAAAAAAGGCAGTAATTTTATTTTAATCACGTATCAATTTTATTTGGCGAAGAAAAAATAATAACAAGGAAAATATTAAATAGTTCTGCAGAAAATAATAATAATATCCCTGGACATTTCACACAGCACCATTTGTCCCAAGCTAAGCAACCTAATGCTTGTGTTATGGTAACAAGATGGCTGATAAACTACGCGAAAAATAAAATATGCGAATTATGTGGTTTGTAAAAACAAAGTCTACGATTTTCTGGAACATTTAACTTCCGGTCGGTCCCTTTCGGTCGTCCAGCAGTAGTCAGTCAACATCCTTAGACTACATCTACCCTGGTAACGCTTCTCCATCTTTGAGATGTCCTGATGGAACCTTTCTCCATGCTCATCACTTACGGCACCTAAATTCTCTGGGAAAAAATCTAGATGTGAGTCTAGTAAATGATTTTTTAGCGACATATTGCAACCCAAAGCTTCATATGTCAATAGGTGAGCTCGTTAATCAATTCTTTATGGTTCTCACTCTTATGGTTACCCAATAAATTTGCAACCACGTTCTCGAAGCATTGCAAAGCTGATTTTTCTCAAACTTTTAATTTTTCTCCGAATTTCGGATATTTATTAATTCTCTGATTTGAGGTCCTATAAAAATGCCCTCTTTAATTTTAGCATCGCTTATTTTGGGAAATTTCTCTTT
Source organism: Apamea crenata (assembly GCA_949629185.1). Lineage (NCBI taxonomy): Eukaryota > Metazoa > Arthropoda > Insecta > Lepidoptera > Noctuidae > Apamea > Apamea crenata. The sequence goes on along the minus strand of OX451363.1, from coordinate 9,599,319 downwards.
GTGCGGTATCCTCGGGCCAGCTGGACAGCCATGACCGGTTGGGACGCGTTCAACCGGCGGGCTGGTCGCCGCCTCAGGGAACGCGCCCATATCGGTGCCCCGTAAAGGGCCATGGATCGCACAACCCCTGTATTTCGGCACGATTTTTGATTAGATTTGACGGCACGGTTGGCGCAGTGGTTAAGCGATTGGCTGCTGCGCTGCGTGTCGCGGGTTCGATTCCCGCACGGAACAAATATTTGTATGACCTACATGTATTTGTTCCGAGTCTGGGTGTTTTTCTATCTATAATATGTCTGTATTTACAAAAAAAAAAATTATATAAGTAGTTTATCAGCCATCTTGTTACCATAACACAAGCATTAGGTTGCTTAGCTTGGGACAAATGGTGCTGTGTGAAATGTCCAGGGATATTTATTTATTATTTATTTATTTATTTATGCCCCGTATTGGAGCAAGACAAAAATAGCAGTCTGAAACATGATCTCTAGGCTCATTCCATATCACGGGAACAGCAAACGGCATATGACGTGATCCTTTCTTCCAATCAGTTTAAATTTTTTACATATATTATGCTACAAATATGTGGAGCCCAAGTTTTGTCCTGATGAGACACCGAAAAATTTAAATACTAGTGATAGCACTTCAAAATAAATTCAGAATAATTTCGCCTTCAATTTTTAAAAGTCAGTTCACCACAAATATAACAGAAAGAGTTAGGATCATTAATACACTTTCTCGGCATATTCACAAAAGCACAGAAGTTAATTAGATCAAAACAATCAAATTAATAACGAAAACAAATATACATAGCACGCTTTTTACAGCCGTACATATGCGTTTATCGCTGCAATACCGAAAATGAACTTGACCTCATCACAAGAAAACAGAGGGTGGTTGAAACAAAGTAAGTGCGTTTTCGTAATGAGGGTAGGTCGTCAAAACACGATCATCCATCAGAGTTCGTGCGACATGACCACAGTTGACCAGTGATCGATCATACTGTTTTTGTCAGTTAACGAATATTAAAGTTACGAGTAGTAGTTGCTTCATATATTTTTTATACAAAAAGTCTGTCTATCAGACCAATTCGTTACGTCTAGATATTATCTTATTTTAGTTATTCTGAGGTTTTTTCACTAGAACCATGATAATAACTCACTATGTCAACATCGTAGATAAGAAGAATGAAACTCTTTTATAAATGGAGATGGGATCGGTTATTTATATATGCTTCAAAGGTCAACTGCAAATAAAGCCTATATTTGGCCGTCTAGCGACCTTTATAATCAACCTTTAAAGGTAGGTACTATAGAGATAATAGGCTTTTTAGTGCTTACATGCAACCTCCGCAAGTCCGTTATAAAAAGATGGCACAAATGCGAGATAAACATTAATTTATATATAATAATAATAATATCCCTGGACATTTCACACAGCACCATTTGTCCCAAGCTAAGCAACCTAATGCTTGTGTTATGGTAACAAGATGGCTGATAAACTACTTATATACAATTTTTTTTTTTTTTGTAAATACATACATATTATAGATAGAAAAACACCCAGACTCGGAACAAATACATGTAGGTCATACAAATATTTGTTTCGTGCGGGAATCGAACCCGCGACACGCAGAGCAGCAGTCAATCGCTTAACCACTGCGCCAACCGTGCCGTCATATAGAATGGAGAGAAAAAACTGTAGCTGTATTTGGCTGACAAGAAGAAAATTTCTAGGAATAATTATTGAACTTGGGCCTGATTATTCCATCGCCACATAATTGATATTCCAGGAATAAAATTAACTTTTGACAGTTTTTGTATGAAATAACTGTCAAAATTTCAAAATGATTCCTCGAATAATGTTATCAGATGATTGAAAAATCACCCTTATACAACAAACTGTTGTTTAATTGATTCCTCCCGGTATAGCATATCAGAGTCCACCAATTGGCAAAATCTACCACGGATCATTCAGAGTTGCAATTTTTGTGCAAAATCCTCTATGAGAGATTAACAACAAATCAGAGGTTGTTTCAAACTCAATTGGTGGATTTTGTAGACAAAGTCTACTACGAGAGTTTAACGACCAATCAGAAGCTACCTTCAAAACTCAAGTTATGGACTCTGCTTATATGCCTCTCCTCCCGGTACTGTGAGCTTGTAAAGTTCTCACAGTTCTTATAGCAGGTGTGTAAAATCGAGAATTTGTCCTGCCTGGGAAGCCTGAGAAAAGCCTTATCGATTAAGTATGTCAATTGAAAATCGTTTATACCTTACTAAATGCCCACCAACTGTAGAATATTTCCCTGACATACCTATTAGAGATAGCCTGAAGATTTAAGCCTCACACCAAACGGGACTACTTAGAGGTAATAATTTCGCTTTAAGATTTTTAACGTAATCTTGGACATTACTATTTTATGAGTGATTATCCTAAGCTGCGTTAGAAAATCTGTAGAAGACGTATCAATAGTCAAAAGTTCAGTGGGTTCCAACCCGAGTAAGTACCAATGTACTTTCTGAGTTAATATTGGATATTATTGACGATGGGTAAAGGAAAACATCGTAAGAAAACCAGGACTACTTAGTTAATATAAGTCGGAAATCGTCAACTCGTCTTGAGCAAGCGTGGTGATCAATGAAGGTACGACTTCTGGTTATGAGAAGAGGCCTTGCTCTTGCAGTGGAACATTAATAGGCTGGTAGTATAATTTAACAAAATATATACTTACTGCTTCTTATAAGTGTCAGAGTAGAGAAGACTGGGCAGCGCAAGCAATGCGCTTGCACACCACACGGTGAAGAGCGCCGCGCGCGCCACCCGACGACTCAGCCTATGTTGTAGAGGCTTCACTATCGCCACATACCTGCACATACAAAGAATATTGAGGTAAATAAAAAGTTGAGTTGTTGAGTATGAAGGTCGATGGCTATAAGAGTAAGGGAAGACCAAAGAAACGATGGATGGACTGTGTGAAAGATGATAATAGTAAGAAAGGTGGGTGGTTACCAAGATGACGACTAATAGAGAAGTATGGAAGGAAAATACATGTAACGCCGACACTGGATATGGGCAGGAGAATAATGATAAAAACCCCGACAAAAACAGAGGGGTGTTATTTAATAACACCCCTCTGTTTTTGTCGGGGTTTAAAAAGTTGATTAAAATAGAATAGTCACGTTGCAAAACCGTTACATTAATTCAATTGTTCAGACATGATTTTGTGGAATTTCGTTAACTATGTGTACAAGTATCCGAAGACGAATCTAACTTCTTTACCAAGATTTACTTATCTTACGAATTTTGACTGATCCTGAGGATAAATTGTTGACATTAGACACTATTAGTATGGAAAAACTGTCAAATTTATTCCCAGTATAAAACTTAAGCTAGTTATAAAAAAAAAGATCGAATTCGCCCTTAGAAAGACAGCAGTCAGTGTCCAGTTGAATACAGATAAGGCGTGAATAAATAATAGTCTTACTTATTTCATAAGTAGTTAAGCCTTGGAGGAGAGCAGACATCACGAGGCACTCTCTTATACAAACTTTGGTACTCTTCGGTAGTAAAATGAACTTCTTGAACCATTAAGTCCAATATTCTTCTTGTTTTTGATAAATTCTCGCAAAAGCACAAAAAGTTTTCTAGGTCGATGAAATTGGCTAAGAACCAAAAAGCTTACGGTACTTAATGACCTAAACTTAGCATTATTGGGCTAATAGAGTCTTATCTTTAACTTGTAATTACATAATTGCCAAAGCGTTTAGACAGATAACTAACGTTAGAAACTAGAAACTGTTTACACAATGTGGGTTTATCTCATTAGATTCATGTTTGGTTTATGTAGCGTGCAGTTCTGTTGCTATCTATGCGTCACCCCTTTCCCACACCAGGTCGTAAATCGACTAAGGGATTACTTAGAGGTTGGACAGCTATGATATTCTGACACTCCTTGGTCACTGTACCTAACGATCATTGAAAGAGCTTCAGCGAGTATTTATGAATAACCAGCTTTTGTCCGCGACTTCGCCCGCGGACAATCGCTGGTTATTGGAAAGTATATTGCGGGAACTTACTGCCGTAATAAAATATATCCTATGTCCTAATCTTGACCCAGGCCATGGTCTAGCGTGCCAAAATTCATCGCAATTCCTTAAGACGTAAAGATGTAGCAGACAGATTGACAGACAGACCAAGTTATTTTTGCATTTATAATATTAGTATGGATATAGGTTATGACATGATCATGAGGGGCTAGGTAACGATAGCCGCGCGGGTCGATCGATCAGCACCCTAATTGCGTAACACGTTTTAACATAAATGAAGCAATGGATTAGCAATATCCTTCAAAATGATTCAGATTGAGATTGATTGTGTATTACGCAATTAGGGTGCCGGTTAAGCTACGCTTGCCACGGTTTGTCCGTGACAAGATCATGACCCCTAATAAACTTAACGATGCTTTAAGGTGCCTCGTAAAGCACGTTAAGCCGTTCATCCTGGCTGTCATTCATGGATCTTTGACAATCGTTACGGGTCGTCAGAAGCCCGAAAGTCTGACAACCAGTCTTACCAAGGGGTCTCGTATTACCTAGTAACCGTGTTGTGAAGGTCAGATAAGCAGTCGCTCCATGTAAAATTAATCGGATGCAGCTGGATCCAGCTGCATCCGGTTAGACTAGAAGCTGACCCCAACATAGGCAGGGAAAAGGATAGGCAGATGATGATCATTTCTACAATAATTACATCTGTAATTTATATAGTGTGTATAATCGTATTCTATCTATATATCTATGATGATGATAGATTATGATAGTCAGACGCACCTAAGGCAGACAGCTCCGCTACCAACCGGCTTATCTTTTTACCACGAGTCACGCCATGAATTGTTATGATGCTGAGCCGACTACGACCATATTATACGACTGATAAAGTAGATTAATGGCCGACTCCTATAATTTACGAAGCGTAATTGGTTAAAATGAAGACTCTTGTATCTTTACCAACAATGAAGCAAAGACCTCGTATCTTTGCATAGTAGACCCTCCCATATGGACATCCATATAGGAGGGGTATGTTAGGCTACATAGCTATCACAGGTAAAATTAGCAAAAGACTCTATTTATATTACCCAGTTTGGCAATTCATTTGTAAGCAAAATTATTCATTTATCCAGAAATTAACCAGTCAACTATGTCAGCTTGATGTTTCCAGAAACGCTTTTATACAATGATTATTCAGCCAATCTGTGTTGTCTGGCGAGCATTAATCATAGGGAAGATAAACCTACGTTTGATAATGACACCGAAAGAAATTAAATTTATAGCATACCATAACAAAAATGAGCAATAAATTCTTAATTAGCAATACATTCTTTTAAAATTCTTCACAGGCTTGGCTGGGCACTTGAGGAACTTAATAAAAGGCTATTTCTCATCCCGTAAGTCTGGGTACAAAGAATAAAGCCACATCAGCGCGTCAATATAGGGACGATATCGATAATATCGGGACATTCTGATTGATAGATATGTTGTCAGAGACAGATAAGGGCATTTAAGGAAGCAAGACGAATTGAACAAAGATAAGAATAGGGGCTTTTACGTCACAAGGATTGACGTCATAATCGAACGGACGATCGATCGATCGTCGTCGTCGTCAATAAGGGTTAAAAGTCGAGTGGCATTTTCACGAAGAAATAGATTGACACTTTTGTTTAACTCACGACCTTCTTCTAATGAGTAATTTCTATACTCTATAGTATACATACACACTCACTCTATTCACACATTCTATACACACACTCTCACATTCGTTTGCAATTACTTTGAATAATCACGCTATTGACTACAGTTCCTTGTCATGTTCGTCTTGTTCACTTATTCGTAAATTTTTATGATTATACCCACAGAAATCTAAATAAACAAATTATAAGGTAGACGGATGCAGTTAACTTACGAGTCATTCACCGCGACTAAATAGAACGTTATTTGTTTTTTGTTGGTTGTTATGCTTGTTATTGTAGATTATTGACGTGTGTTTAATCTATTAGCGGTGTTGTAGTTCATTTTGAAATGCAAGGAAATTTAGGTATTGAGATGAAAGCAGATATTATCGCGCTGCGTAAAAGTGGACTTTAATTATATCACAGAAATTTGATGAAACCGGACTGAGTGTGAGTTTTATGATTTAATTATTTTATCGATTTTTTTTTCTAATAAAAGTATAACTGCTGATCCTTTTAGTTATTTTTTTAAACGTTTTATATTTATCATAAAGCCTAAATAGAGGAAAATTAATGATGAATATAAAATATAACATTAAGTATAATAATAATAGATATAATATGTAACATTTCAATTTTCAAAATAATTTGGTTTCAAATTAGTAATATTCGTATTTTGCTAGTAGCATAACAGTACTCTTTTTAGTTTTAGAGAAAGACCTACTGTGAGTCGCAGGGTCAAAAGATATCAGGAAAAGCCTTGCCAGTCGAAAGCGAAGTGGAAGGCCCCAGCTAGTCAGTGACTATTAAACAAGTGGTTTCATAGCAACGAGATATTTTGCCGAATTATTCGACACATCTTTACGCGGTTCGTAAAGATGTGTCAAATAATTCGGCCATATTTGATTGAAAAACATAAACAAGAACGTTTACATTTTGCGATACAGCGATGGGAAGCACGGAATGAGAGATCTGATGAGCAGTTGAAGTTGCATTGCATGGAAATATGGGAACATTTAAGAGGAACAGATATATGTTTCAATATTGTTGGATTCATGCGCCACCGTTTACTTGATAGCATTGATAATAATGGGGGTTATAAAAAGTATTAAGTTATACTTACAAATGGATTTTAGTAATTTAATTAAAATAATATTGTGTCATATCCGTAATAAGGATTATTTTGAGGTTTAGTTTAAATCTTCTTTTCATAATGAAAATAAATACTTAAGCTTTAACCGCAATAAGTTCTAATAAATACGATTTGTTAACTTTGACGTTTGAGATAGGCAATTAAAGTTAAAACGAACGAACTGGCAGTAAAAGTAGTAGGTACTTCTGAGTAATTTAATTGTATTGTGACAAGGGGGTCTACTCCGAAGTAGTATCGGCCGAATGTTCGGCCGTTTCCTGCTACGAAGTTACTATTTGGTTCGGTCGGTCCCAATCCTACACTCCTACACTCTTTCCAATATTGACTATGGTCCCGACCCAACTAAGCCGATCCGAACTCTTTTCGCATTTTTCAATAATATTAGGTTCGGCCATGTGTCGGTCCGATCCGAACATTCGCATTTTGCACTTCGGAGTAGACCCCAAGGAGCCCTCACTTTTTTTATTTACGTGGGTAGATTTGCTAGTTGTAGTTTGTTAGAGTACCTGCTTTACTTCAATAAATTGTTCTCTATGAGAAAATAAACTGTAATATCAAGAAGTTTATTTATTTCTAGTTTATAAAATTATAACGAATAAGCAATTTGAAATCACTTATAAAACATTTTTATTTTTAACCCCATATTACAATAACAATATAATAATAAAAATTTAATAATTTAGTATTCTCGTTTATTAATCTATCGAATAATAAAAAAAAAACCGATAAAGATTATTGTTCGAAAAGAAAAATAAAAGTCACATCTCGAGGTTGGAACCCAGACCTATGCGTTCAATGATCCAACACGTAAGACTATTAGCACGGTAATTAAGCAATGGTATGAACCAACCAAGGTCATGCGTAATTACGTATGATTTTCGTTTCGTTCGACGCCAGCCAGTGTGCGAATTCTGAGGTGTGCGTTCTGTGTTGATATATCACTTAAACACACTTAAGTAGGTACGGCCTTTACCGCGTGTTCACATCAATACAGCCCTTAAGCTGATAATGAATTAATGACCCCTGACTGTACAAATGAAATCTACCTGACAGACTGTACGCCTATGATGATGATGATGCTCATTAGTAATGAGCACATTAGTAATGAGCATAGGCATAAAGCCTGTCAGACCGACTGGCATGCAGATAGTAATGAGTCATTACTTAGGCAAATAAAGAATTATGTCTATCTAAGGGCTGATTTTTTCAACGCCAGATAACTTTATCCGAGAAACAATTTTGAATTTTTGTCATTTTTTCCATACAAAAACTGTCGGACGTCGATTTTATTCCACAAATAAAAATATCTGTCGATTGAAGAATCAGCCATCAGTTGAACGTCTAGTCAGTCTACGACCTTTACGAATGATTGTAGTACATAATCTTTATATAAAGTGTTAAAAATTGACCTGACAGACAACACTCAGCTTAAACCACGGCGGTCATAGAAGCATGCCCTCTCAGTTTGTTTCTGTTTCTGGTAGTCAAAATATGATTTAAACTCCAACTCCAAGCATTTATTTTAAATAAAACATCACAGGCCCTTTTAAATTGTCCTGTAAAAGTGTTTCTACAAACGAACTTGACTAAACGTTTTTAAAAAATCCTCGTCGAATTTCGTCATTTTTGCCGATAGCAAAACCCAAGGGCACACAGTTTGTATTATGATTACCTTTTGATGCCGAAATTATTTGTTGTAACAGTGTTGTTAGATATCAGAATGGTTATTTATTTCAGCTTCTAAAGTGTTTGTTTGCCGGTGAAATTACAGCCGCACGAGAAAACGCCTTCGGTTTTGCACGTGTCCATGAAGATGGCGTGAAACTGTTTGGAGTCGATGTACGGTCACAGCCTCCCGATCTGTTTACCAACCTTTTATATCAAAGAGACCTTACTTTTCCTCAAGGAGAGAAAGGTCTTTTAAGGTGTAAGATATAAAGGTCAATAATGTGAATTGAAACCATTTGGTTGGAAATTAAAAAAATTGGGCTTTGTTTGCACGGAAAGTTTATTTAAAGGTGTTAAATTTATGAAATTAAGTCGACAAAATAATATCGTTCAAACGACCACCTCCAGAGTTGATTTGCATTTTGAATTGTTGCTCGCAAAACATGCTCCAAATTGGTGATTTCTTCTTCAGTTTGAGGTTTGTTGTATTAAACTCGAGATTTCAAAAAACCCCAAGGAAAGAAGCCTGAAGCCGCGCCGTCAGATCCACGAGAGATCACAAGGCCCCGAAATTGGTGTTTCAAAATCTCCACCGTTGCATGAGCTGTGTGGCTGTGTGTAAGTATCGCTCCATTGCATTGTCAACGAATTCTCTATCTGTCTACAACCTAAGAAATAATATCGCCATTAGCAAACATTATAGCACATTGACATTACTTTTGTCCCACCTTGTAGTTTAAGATTGTAAGTATTCACCTAAGTACTCGTATATCGTGAAATTTGAAGGTAAGATCTTATCCTCGGATCTACCAAAGCTTTCAAACCTATATTCGGTTATACCAACAGTTCGGAATCAATAATGAAGTAATTATTTATTTTAACTAAAATATTCATAACCAATTTATTTACATTACCTACCTTCTAACTATCAATCAATTCTACCCTTGCGCGTTAAAGAATTAAATTAACCTTTCGATATTATTGTTATTATCTTTCTTCAAATAAAATCTATTAAATATGTAAGATGATCGTTCATCATAATATAGATATCGTTCATCTTTCTTCATATAATTTATGAAGGAAGACTCAGAACTCATTGAATCAGATTAACAATCAATAAGTACACCTCTTTCTCTTCAATCGGTCCCTCATTGCTGAGCCGCTTCTTTTACTTGGTCAGAACATCGTGTTGGCGACCGGCCTCGTGCTCTTTTTCCTTCGGTATTGCTACGATGACCAGCTTTTCAAGGCTGTTATCTCCCCTTCGCATTATGTGGTCGAAATAGATCAAAATACGCTGTAAGTACGTGGCTGTGGGCACACTGTGTGTAATCGTAGGTACAATTACATTTATAAAATATTTTGTTCAAGAGCTCGTGGAATATTTGGGAGCGGACTAAAATCTGAAATTTTGTGGGTACTGGGCCTTCACTCCGCCTAATGAAGGTACTCCGTATTAATGACTGCTTCCCGGTTTGCTTATGAAATAATTATGAATAAAACATAAACTGTTAGGTATTATTAATTACGTAGGTAAATCATTATTTTTCATTATAATCTCGAGCCATCCATCGCTGAATCGGTAATAATTACCTACTATTACCGATTCAGCGATGGTGTGAAACATAAAGTATCAAACTGGTACCTAAATAAACTGATACTGATAATAAGTCTTTTTTACAATAAGTACAATTGACGCAACACGTCGGAGGGTAACGTAGCACGTCAAAACAGGACAGTTGCGTCCGCGTGTATTCGCAAGCTGTCTGATGAAGTGACACTACAAAAAAATGTGCATCATGCAGTAGCTCTCACATAGTTACTGGTATATAATCCTTGTCAGAGGCAGCAGGACCAAAGAACTAAGACAAATTTACAATCCTTATGCTGCACCTACTTCGATTCTACAGCTGTTGAAAATAATATAATAATAATAATATCCCTGGACATTTAACACAGCACCATTTGTCCCAAGCTAAGCAACCTAATGCTTGTGTTATGGTAACAAGATGGCTGATAAACTACTTATATACAATTTTTTTTTGTAAATACATACATATTATAGATAGAAAAACACCCAGGCTCGGAACAAATACATGTAGGTCATACAAATATTTGTTCCGTGCGGGAATCGAACCCGCGACACGCAGCGCAGCAGTCAATCGCTTAACCACTGCGCCAACCGTGCCGTCAAAAATGTAAGTAGGTAAGTATAATAGACCGAATATGTGTTGTCATCTGACATTATGCTGATCTCAAACATCCAGATCCGGAACATTTACCTGTAGGCAATACAAATATTTGTTCCGTGCGGGAATCGAACCCGTATCACGCAGCGCAGCAGTCGATCGCTCAGCCAATGCGACAACCATGTTGTTGCCGTGTGTGTTGTGTGTATTTTTTTATGATAAGTCATAAGTAGTTGAATTAGTCATTAAGAACGCTGTAGTGTATAGTTCAAACATTTAGAACTAGAACTTTAAATCATTAGGTATAATATGGTGTGTCACAGCTGACGTGGAAAAATGTCAACTAATCTTTGGACTATCTACCTGTTAGAAGGATCAATAAACTGTTAAGTATTGAAAATGTTAAATGAAACACCAAACTCGAAAACAATTTCGTATTCATCGTTTATTGTCGTCATTGCAGGGCTTCACAGGAAGAAATCAATCAAGCCTAACAAACGGCCGAGGTCAACACAGTTCATCATTTGCTTATGTTTAGCTCGAATCACTCGGAGTGGGTCACGACCTCAGCATCTTATTGTTATTCTACTGTTTCGTTATGGAAAAACACAGGGTTATAGAGTATAAAATATATTAAAGACCCTTTCCTTTTGGGTTAATTTTGGTTCGAGTTAAGTAAATTGAAACAATATCTTTAGTCAAAATAATGTGTAGTCAAAATTATGTGGAACCCAAAAAGATAATTATGCATAATCAGCCTATAATGTTCCAACTTCTGGGACACAGGCCTCCTCTCTTCAAGAGGAAGTGGGCTATTTTCCACGCGGGCCCAGTGCAGGTTAGTAGGTGTCACATGTCTTCGAATCTTTGGTTCTCGGACATGCCGGTTTCATCAAGATGTTTTCCTTCACCGTTTTGAAAGCAGTGGTGATGAAATTATTTGTAGAAAGTAAAGCGCTTGAATGGGTTCGAACCCACGACCAGTCACATCACCATTCAAAAGTCGGGCCCGTTACCTACCACTGGACTGACTGCTCTAAAAGATATATATTATCCCCACGCGGATTCACCCGCATAAGTTTCGATCCCGTAGGAATGTCGGGATAATAATAATAATAATATTTATAATAATAATAATATTTTATTTAGGTCCTTTTACAAAGTAATACATTTACAAACTTATAAATACTTATTAGTACCAAGTTCTTAACAGATTGGCTTAAATACTAATATAAAGCTAGTTTAATTTATACGTTTTTAATTACCTATGAAAAGTGCTTTGGTACTGACATTATAACTTGTGGCGACCTGCCTGAGCTAGGTTAATAAAAACCTGTGTTTCAGGCCATCCCCATACTAAGCGATCAGCTGATTATTTGTCCATACATAGTTAGTTATTTTTTAAATAATAATGTCCTACTTCTAGTAGGTACTAAATACAAATTAAAAATTACCAATTTAATAACTACATAATTATTGAAGTACTTCTAGAAGTCTTTCTGTATCTGTGTAATCAAGTTTACCCAAATATTCGCGTATCTTCAGGCTACAATGTTTGTAACTGGCACTATAAATATTAAGTACTCTATTGAGCTTATTATATAATTCGGGTCCTAAATAGACATAGAATCGGTTTACAAAGGCATGTCTAGTTCGAGGCTTTATGCAGACCAAATCCTTCCTTCTCTTGTCAGAAGGTACTGGCTTGAAAGCGAGTTCAACGTGCTGCTGTAATGTAATGTGCAGTATAAATAATTGGCGTACTGTTAGCACCCCACAAGCAATGTATAGCTGGTGTGTAGGAAACCTGAAAGGCCTAAAGGTGGCTACCTTTAGAATTGCTCTTTGAGCACGTTCTAGAGGGAGTAAAATAGACTTTGCAGCTCCGCCCCATGAAGTTATGCAGTATGTAAGTACAGATTGGCACAAAACTAAATATACCTGTTTAATTAATTTAAAGTCAGCAATGTGGCGTAAATTTTTAAAGATGTATATGAGTTTACGAACTCGAGTACATTGCAAATCAATGTGTTTACGGAAATTTAGATTTGTGTCAATTGTGACACCTAAATATTTCATGTGATCGGCTTTAGCTAGAGTAGGACACGAACAAGCAGCGTCAGCGTCTGTCGTACAGTTATGAGCATAAATGGTATGCTTAGTAAGTGGTATATTAGTGTTTCTCATTCTAAATAGAATATACTTGGTTTTATCTGCATTTAATGTTAGTAGATTCATACGAAGCCAATTTGATACTATGTTAAAGCCACTCTGAGCATATTTATAGACCTCCTCTCGTGATTTAGCCGAGAATAATAGGGCTGTGTCATCTGCATATGACATTATGGTACCATTTACTAATTTCAGGTTGCACAGTTCATTTATGTAAATTAAAAACAAAGTTGGTCCCAAAATACTTCCTTGTGGAATGCCGTAGCAGCTGTTTTTAAGTTCTGAACTTTTATACTGACCGAGTTTTACAGACTGATGACGATTTCTAAGGTAATCAGAAAAAAGTAGGAGTTGTGTTCCTCTAATCCCAAGTTTTTCAAGCTTGTGCAATAGTTTAGAGCAAGAAATAGTGTTGAAAGCCTTGGCAAGATCCAGGAAAATTCCCATGCAGTGCAAACCATTATCCAGATTAGTAGTAATATAATTTGTCAATTTGTGTACTGATTGGCAGGTTGATCTTTTTGGCCTAAAACCAAATTGACTATCTGAAAGTAATTGGTTGTCCTCAAGATATTTTACTAACCTATTATTTATAATTCTTTCCAGAATTTTCGAGAGGCCTGTTAAGACTGAAATGGGTCTGTAGTTATTGACGCAGTACTTGTCTCCAGATTTGAATACAGGGGTGTAATAATAATAAGTATCCTATATGTTAATCCTGGTTATAAACTATTTGTGTGCCAAATGTCACCCAAATCCGTTCAGAAGTTTTTGCGTGAAAGAGTAATAAACATCCATACAAACTTTCACGTTTATAATATTAGTAGGATTTTCACAACGGCATACTCGTAATATATTCCCATATTATTTTAGTTTTTGCCAGACTATTGGAGTGAAATGGATCGTATTGCTTTTAAAAATCTCGCCATTTCAAGCTTTCCGTTAAGAACGATTCTACCAAGAGCATTCCTTTTAAAGCAATATAAATCGACTGATACCAGGAACCACTTCGAAAGGAGCCAAAAATAAAAAGTCAATAACGTCCATTTCATTAGGTAGTCCATTTCGCATTGGATTTCTTTAATCTTTTTCGATTTAAACAGTTTAAAGGGAAAAATCCAATATTACTTGACCACTCCTATAATCCATCACAGCAGTAGAATAATTAGTTTTCCGAATCTTTGATTTGGTAGGTGACGATCCGACCACTGATTCAAGAGCAAACTGTTTTTCTGCGACTGTATAAGACAATTTATCTGAGCCAGTATTTCTGAGAGTCTTTCTTTAATTTCCTAGGACGCAGCTCACTGAAATTACTTAGTTCAGGTTATATTCAGATAACAATGCACTAGTTACAAGAAATAAATTTTGGCTGAATAGTGTGAAAAATCATAATTATGACTTTGAAGGAAGTGAATAATTATTATGATTGTATAATGATGAGATGACTTAGTTGACAGCAAAAAAATACCTTATGAATTTTGTATTGGTCGTGAGCTAAAATGATCAAATATCAACTTAATTTTGTAAGTGATTTTAGATTTATTAATCGTCTCGAAACATTGAACGCGAATTAGAGACCGACACGTCAATTCTTGCAGACGATAGTGTATCAAATTGTAAAAACAAACTTTATACGTCTGACTCAAAGTTTATTTTGCATTAACAATAGACTGACGAAAGGAATGGTCTTTCAAATAACAACACTGATTGGTAATGTGTCCCTCCCGCACAATTAGGCAATGTTCATAATCATTCATCTAGGTACTTACTAAATTAGTAGTATTTAATCATTTCTTTGTGTTCTGAAATAGAAATTCGGAAAGAAGCAATAAATAAAGTCATTGTGCGAGCAACACTGTTCAAAAAACTCATAGATTTGACCAAATGTTGAATTGAAGTTTGAAAGTCATTCGAGCCGCAATGACAGAAAGTCCCGTTTTTTAAATCAAAATACGTTATAAAAATGAAAAAGTTGTTCTGTTAATGTAGACATTTCACTGAATTATGGATATTATTATAGGTAATTAATTATAGGTAAATAAACCACAAGGAACATTACTGAGAGCTCAACTGTCACTATTGAGACACAATTAGTTTTCTATTAGGTACCTATTACCGAACTTAATAAGCTTGCGTAACAGACGAGAGGTAAATTGGATTCTCAAAAACTGTCAACTAGCCTATTTTGTGATGACGGAATAATATGATAATTATAATAGAAATGTATAGGTGGCAGCCAACTAGCTTAATTAGCATTTCAGTTAATAGCCTAGCCTTTGGAAGTAGCCGCGGTTGGTCACAGCTTTATCGTAGCCTACCTTATCCATTTGGTCAGGGGCTTAGTTACTGAGACCAATTTGGCTCGCGCGTGGTGGGTCACAGTTGCAACCTTACCTATAATGAATATCATTCAGGTCACTAGTTGAACGGCGTCGTTTAGTAAAAAGGCTGTTTACTGAAAGGCTAATGAAGCTAGTTGGTAAAAAAACACATTCTGCGTTGACCCCGAGAACACGAGAGATCACGGCAGGAGTATGATGAATGCACCAGCTAAAACTATTATTAATTATTTCGAAGTCAAAGCATTATAATATCTGCATACTCTGTTCATAATCTTAGACGATAAATAGCATCATAAATTATTTAAACGTGTAGGTTCACATGTGTAGGTGTTGAACACATTTTTCAAACTGAACTCTCTCGACCCAAATTGTAAAAATTTCACAATTCATGAAACATACAACCGAGATATCTTTTCATCGAAGAAGGCAATGAAATCCTACTAATATTGAAATTGTTTATTGAAATAATTAATTTACAAAATAGGGCCTAAAACTAGAGGTAGGTAAGAAATAATTAGATTCTACCTGAACCTGTATCTCAGGTATCTCACTAAAGTGCTTATACATAAGTATTAGCTAAAATTCCTACAAATAGTAAAAACATTATCTACTTTAATTATGGTTATATTCAAATTGAGCAAAATAGTATAGTATTTTTTTGCATCATCGTAAGACATTTTTGGAAGTTACACATTCTATTATAATTTTTGCAATGTTACCTTTTTAATAAGGTCGCGTTTGTTTCGCCATACAAAAAAAAAAAAATATTATAAACGTGAAAGTTTGTATGGATGGATGGATGTTTGTTACTCTTTCACGCAAAAACCACTGAAGGGATTTGGATGAAATTTGGCACACAGATGGTTTATAGCCAGGATTAACATATAGGATACTTTTTATCCCGATATTACCACGGGAACGAAACTTATGCGGGTGAAACCGCGGGGCGCAGCTAGTATAATATATGCAATAAATTACACCGCAAAGTGAAATGTAAGTACCACTTAGATCTTAGAAATATATCACGTTTTCAAAGTGTTTAAGTTTAAAACGTTTTATTTAAATTGTCTGACTTCTATAACACAATTTGTCTGCAAAAGATAAAGTTCTGAGAAAAATGTTTAACAAACATTTTGTATACACCTTCGTGGAATATTAAATATTTTTAGTTATGAGTGAGCGTTATACCACAGAGCAAGGAGACGCTTTGGCGGCTGCTGCTAGAGGCGGCATTGTCAACACTTTCCATACATACCAAAAGCACGTTTTCTCGCACTACGACACAAATTATGTCCGTGACAGAAGTTATTCGCACAACGCACGTTTGGTGCAACGAATTTTATGAGTATAGTCCGTTTACAGTTTTAATATTTTACCTCTGATTTTGCATCACTGTCCAAATCACAGTGATCTTTATTCTCATTCTGATAAGGTTGTTGTTGGATTGCTCTCATTAACAAGTCTGTCAAAATCATCGTGATCTTTATTCTCGTCACAATAAGGTTGCGGTTGCTGTCAGAGGTCAAATAACTGTGAACGGACTGTACTACCGTCTCTAGACCGACACGGCGATTCTGTGCTCTGTGGCTTATACAGATCAAAGACCCCAAATAATCGACTAATGGAATGTCTTAAATTGAATAATATAGGAGCAATAAACTTGACGCTTTCTGACGATCACGTTTAAACTGTAATTGTATCAAGTCTAGATTCACAGCTGGGCATGTTTTTATTATACTTACGCAAGGTTTTTAGGCTGCGTAAAATAAAAACGTTCAGAAAAATAAACAAAATATACCACTTAACACTTTCCAATCAGTTCCTTTCAAAATATCCATAAGTCTGCATCTGTTTCAATGATTGATTGGTATATCAATGTATTATTTACAACATTATAATACTTCACTCTAGAATCATATCAATCATTCCCTAAGACTTTTATATGACTACGTCAAAAACCCACAACCGCAAACTATTCAATAATAAATCGCTCGTTTCGTAAAGCTATCTAAGCATCAATACATATGAAGTTCGAAATGGGGAGAGATAAGATTTAAATCGGTTTCCGAATCCCTCTTTTACAAGGTCTTTATATTACCCGAATTTACAAGTCAATTTTATTGCAGATGGACGTTTCTATAAGCTGAATTTAACTTTACATTGCTTTTGAGCCACAAATCTTTGGAATGAGCGTTTCCATTCGATTCTAATGCCTCCCGATTTATACAATTTATTCTTATTGGCAGTACTTGACTCGATGCTGAACTGTGGGCACGGCCGCCCGGAGTAACTGTCGGGGTATTTGTTGTAACAGTTCTGTTTGATATTAGAATTTATATTTATTTCAGCTTCTAAAGTGTTTGGTTGCCGGTGAAACTACAGATGCATGAGAAAACCCCTTGAATTTTGCAGTGCCCATGAAGGTGGCGTAAAACTGTTTGGAAGCAAGTAGGAATGGCAATGACTTTCATTTTGACAGTTCAACCAACAACATTTATTGCGTTCTTTGCTTTGTTGAGCAGATATATTTTTCTATCATTAGGAAGCAATGGACTAGCAATCTGCATCTAGCAATCTAGCGACCTGCATGGTCTTCATATGATCTGACCAAGATTATGTCTGGACTTTAAAAGAGACTGTAACCTCTGAGTTTGTTTCGGCCTTTCTTCTCAGACTAGTCAGATAGGAAACGCCGACCTCATCTAGTTTTAAAATATGATTGACGTGTAAAAGTGTTTGTACAAACCTACTTACAAAATAAAATCATTTATCAATATCCAATGCATTAGAAAATAAGACTGTTTATGCAACAAAAACAATTAAGTTCACCTATAGATATGAATAAAGTCTGCAAACTAAATCAAAATTATGTTTAGCCTTTTGCTAACTACATATGTTGGGGTCGGCTTCCAGTCTAACCGGCCCGGTTTCGGTTAATACTATAACACTATTGTTTTTAAATTACATAAACATGACTGTCTCCACTGGTAGCCAAGCAAACTTGTGTTATGGGTGCCAAGGCTCTTTCTATTAATACATTTTCCAGGTTATACAAACTATTACGGAGTGTCATTGCAAACCGAATAAAATAAAGTAACAAAACAAAAAAAAGGTATCTAATATTCTTCTGTGAAACAAAGAAACCATACTGTGTACCTACCGCTTTCAAACAGTATTGTTACGAGTTACGACTTTAAAACTAATGTACATTTAGAGCAAAAACAGTAAAACCCATATTGCTTTTTATATGCAGCTCATAAAAATAAAGTGTACATTATGAAACTGCATTTATGAGAGTAATTTGCTTGAAATAATATTAATATCTAATGGAACTAAATTGCTGTACAATTACTTTTTATGATTCAAAGGCCAATAATGTACCTACATGAAGGGTGAAATTCGTAGGAAAATAAAAATATAAGGATTCTCTACAGCTCTACTCCGATAAAGCAGCATGTTTTTCTTAGTACCGGGTAAAATACAAGGGTTCTTTTAAATTGGCTACCTAAACTACGCAGACGTGATGGGCATCGACATCTAAACGTCGTAAAACTGTAAAATAATAATTTTAATGTTTTTTTTTTTTGTGGGTTTATCCATTGCAGTGTAGTCACTTAAGATATCAGTTTAGAAAATCTGTTTTTTTTTTGTAACCTTTTCAGGCGTGATGGGTACCTATACCTATCGATAGCTATCGCGTCTGCGGAGGCTAGTCAATTTTAAATAACCCTGTATAGTATCATAAGACGTCTCCACAGAAGTGTCCAGAGAAGCATCTCAGAAAGGATAGGAGTTTTTTTTATTAATCCTCAAAAGTCACTCTTCACATCCTCACAATCACAAATGCATTAGAACCTTTACGACACAATATTTCTGATTGACATCTACTAAAGAATCTAGCATGCATAATTTAAACATTCCACCAAGACCGCCCATTGTGTCATCCTTTGTAAAATTTTATATATTTATGTTCTGTAATTTGTACCTATGATGTGCATAATGCCTAAAGAGTTTTCTATTCTATTCCACCAGTGATGTAGTACCTACGTTATACATATAAGTTGGCCAGTCTTTTACCAATAACCAAGCTTTTCCGTACCTATATACCAATGTTCTTTTCAAAAACCAATAAGTAAATCGTTTTAGAATTATCCAAAACTGAAGTCACACCTTTCAATACATCACTTTATTCTTCACAGTACACGAACGCGCGCAGTAAGTAAACGTTACGTAAATTCGAACGATATTTGAATTAGAAACACTCGTTTTGCACCACGGTTTTGCACATAGTACTTACTAATTCCATGTAGTTTCACGTGGCACTCGCCTTCCTTTGACAATGGAAATCCCAATGCGTCAAAATTTTCGTTTTCCACACGTGTGTCAACTAAGTACTTTGTCGTCTGGTAGCTTTTGCTAAACTTTAGCAATTTGTGATTTAGTTTCAGAGAGACTGGGATGAAGTTAATAAAGTTTCTGTCACCTTTCCATTATTTGTATTAATACGTTATTTATACCAATTTTCAAGTAAATCAAGCCACGAAGTAAAATCCTCCCCTGTAAAATTGACTACCCCTTATCAATCCGTTAGGGGTAGATCTTCAAAAAACCCTGATAGACATTATTGTTTACTTTCAATCCTAGGTATAAATTAAATTACGCGGCGGAATTAGCTAATGAAGTACTATTTTATAATATAATAAAAATATGTATGTTTAGGTTAAGGTATTTATCTATGGGCCTGCGTCGCCTGAAATAAATAAATACTGAGTTTTGGGTAAATCGGACCGCACGCTAAAATTCTTTCATACAAACTTTGAAATCCAATCGCCTTTTGCGGAGTAGTTTAGAAAAACAAAAAAAATAATAAGATATTTGAAACCTTGTCGTCCCCTTTTACCACGACAGACTTGGTTTTGAAAAAAGCGTTTGGTACGTTTCCATTGTATGACTTAAAGATTATTTATACCCATTTTCGAGTTAATGGAAGCAAGCAGTAAAATCTACCCCTTAAACTTTATTACTATGGTCTTTATTATTTTTGGTCTAAAGTATAAACACTTAGTTTCGAGTTAATCGGACCGTGCGTTCAAATTCTCCCACGCAAACTAACACCCTTATATCCCCCACGCCACGCCACGCTGTAAAATCCTCCCCTGTAAAATTGACTACCCCTTTTCAGCCCGTCAGGGGTAGACTTTCGAAAAACCCTGATACACATTATTCTTTCCTTCAATCTTAGGTTAAAATTCTTCCATACAAACTTTGAATCCCCCCAATCCCTTGTTAGGGAGTAGTTTCGAAAAAAAAAACTGGCAATCTTCATAATTTATTTAAATAAGTATTCGTGCCAAGTTTTAAGTTTATTAACTCAAGGAATAAGATTTTTCATACAAACGAATTCACCATTTCACCCTCTCAGGGGTGGAATTTCGAAAAATCCTTTCTTAGTGGATGCCTGCTCTTCACGAAGAACACACCCTCCAAATGTCATGTCTCTAGGACCAGCTGTATAGGCTGTGCGTTGATGTATCAGTCAGTCAGTCAATTTGATAGCCTAATTCTTGAGGAAGGCTATAGGCTATTTAACATTACGCTAAAACCAATAGGAGCTGAGCAAAAGTCAGAAAGAACGCTAAGCGAAAACGAAGTAATAGGGACACGGTGTGTAATAACAATGTGGTTGTTATTTTAATATAGGCATTGTGTATCTTACAACTTCCACGTGAACGAAGTCGCAGGCAGAAATTCTAACTTGTTTTCAATATCATCAATCTAATTATCATCACGCAAAATAGCGGTCTTTACCGCTATTTTGCGTGATGATAATTAGGTACTAGACCTAATTATCAAATGATCAAAACAGGCAATTCGCGATAAAAAAATATCGTAAGGAAAAACCAACATAAAAAAGATATTAATTAAGCGTTCTTATCTGTCTCAAGGTATCAAAAAATCCTGTAATTACCAACATTTTTACATGTTTTTACGTTGAGTGTCGCGAACGATTAACGTTTTTTTTTTGAGTAGGTACAAGAATGTAATGCCTTCAGATGAAAACACTTACACACTCATAGGTATTTTAAGATAATATGATAGTAATTATCATATCCGTTTCTACCTACTAGTTCTTGAGACAAAAGGAAAATTACAACACAGGATCAAACGGAGCGTGGAACTTTACATGAATCCTGAAGTTTTAATTAATCAACGCGTTAACTTCTGCGGTCAGAACCTTACACCAGATTATATTAAAGTACAGACGCCAGCACATCAAGCTACTACAATCTGTCCAATTTATTTAATAGATTTTCAACTTTATCGCTGAAGCAATAAGGTTCAAGGTTGATTGGGAAAATTTGACAGTTTCGGGTAGTTTGACCTGCTGGCGTCTGTACTTACCAGTAATGTTATCGATATATTAATGTACACAAGTATAATATCGTCTAGACAATATCCTGTGTTGTAATGTTATAATAGTTGACTATTATTACCTATTATTATTATACAGGGTGGCAGGAAACTGAAACCATGAATTCAGCACTGATTCCAGACCGACGAAAAATTTCTACGTTACGTTTCACTAGCATCTGCCCTCACCTGTACCTGCATCTGTACTTGTACTTCTGTACCCGCATCTGTTGCCAGCAACTGCTCCACCTCAGCCTCCTCAGCCTCCTATCACTCATCGTCATCGCTACACCCCACCTCCACATACTACACACCACTCTTCAATCCATATCAATTCTGTTTATAAATATATCTTTAATTGTTCTCTACCTCCCTTTCTTTCATGTCATCACTCCTGCAGTTAAGTTTTACTTGTCGCTACACGACATTTTGGTACATATTCGTCGGTTAGCAAAAATAAAATCCACTGTTTCATATAAATGTGCAATAAGTACGAGTATCTACGCGGCCAAAATGTACGAATTTATTATAATGAACGATAAAGTGTCCTTGTTAGCAACAATCTATATTATTCCAACGTTAAAATACATTTTAAAGTCTCGTTCCGATTCACCCCTGCATCCCTATTGACACCATTACACGGCACCTAAATAATTAACTCCATATCTCTGAATAAGTAAGTATGAAACTTTACTATTCAATTCACCAAGTTGTGAGAAATATACCTAACTAGCTGCGCCCCGCGGTTTCACCCGCATAAGTTTCGATCCCGTGGGAATGTCGGGATAAAAAGTATCCTATATGTTAATCCTGGTTATAAACTATCTGTGTGCTAAATTTCGTCAAAATCTGTTCAGTAGTTTTTGCGTGAAAGAGTAACAAACATCCATACATCCATACATACAAACTTTCGCATTTATAATATTAGTAGGATTATATCAGTAGGTACCTAATTAATTAATTAATGAGTTTCAAATATAATACAAATTAGATAATTGCGATTCGATTCTCATCCACTCACTGCACATCAGATTCTATTGACTAAAGATTGACTAATGAGAAGTAAATTAGTTTCATTATTACCTAATTAACCATTATTTTGTAGTGCACGTGAATCATGAATCATACGCGTGAATAGTAGTAGTATGAAACCCTTTTGAAATTAAATTAGAATTATCTAAAAGTATAATTGCTACTTTTCACTAACCTCAAGTTAAGCAACGGCTAGTCAGGTAATGTCGAACGTAAGCAGATCCTTAAGCAACCTAACATATTTTCAATCACAATCCGAGAGTTTTGAAGGATATTGCTAATCCTTCATTGGTTGTGAAAATTCGTCTGTTCAACAACGTAATTATAGCAATGAACGTGGGTGAACTGTCAAAATGAAATCAGTTGCGATCAATCTTCAATTTACGTGTGTTACGAAATTTATTACCCCACTGTTTCACAATTAGTTTCTCCGTGCGAGCTTCGAAATCTAATTTTTTACATTAATTGTCTGTGTTTTTTTATTGCTAGGCAACCGGTAAGAGTTGACCTAATACCTAGTGGTTGCTCAAAGCTCAATTTTTGCGATAAATAATTGCTTTATGCTTACGCATTAGGTACATTTTAATATCGTGTAGTGTTAGTATATCTGTTCTAGAATAATAATTAGGTCAAATATCTTAGCAACGACTATCTAAGGAACACAGTACTGCGCTCCAATACACAAATCGCTGACGTCCCCCACAATTGCCTACAAACAGCCACTTGGCTGGACATGTTTGCCGCTTGTCTGTCGCACGTTTACCACGAAGGTTCCAGGAAAGCGTACTACGTCACCGTACTAAAATCTAGGCGAAAATGACGGGACGAGCAAAATCTAAATAGAGACAAGATCGAGAGGAGTGGAAAAAACATATTTTATTGAAAAAAGTGAAAACGCGCTAAAAGACTCTTTTTTGAAAATAAACTTTACCTTTTAAGTTGCAGTAGGTACCCAATACAAATTCATGTACTAAATGAAAACGAGGATTACGTAAATAGGCTCAGATATCACTGAGCAATATGTGAATAATAAGTGAAAAAAAAACTCCTCCGATGTATAAAGTACTTTTTTAAAGCGGATCACACACAACAACGATCACAACAGCGCGGCGCGGGAAACGAAGAGATTAAAAGTAAAGAAAGTCTTGCAACATCCACATCTACATATCACACAACCATTAACTGGAAACAAACAAGAAAGAAATAAAATCCAGAGCTGCTGGTCGAGCGCACCTGTCGAGCTGTCAATATAACGTAGGGAGTTGACTTAACTACCAACACATGCATGTCGTTAGTCTCTGCACGTGCAGTTGACAAACACACAACCCTACCTAGTATACTTATGGGTGTGCAGGCCTCTCTTTTGCTGAGTGGCTAAAGATGTGAACGGTCTGGCGTTATCATGATGAAAGACGCCGTTTTTTCTCATGATGAACGATGCTCTTCCAGTCCCACCCACCATACACTCGGCATCACTCTATTGCGAGTTAATCCGGGTTTCGCTATAGTCTATGGAGGTTGACTGCCCTTTGACCATGATCTTTTTCGCACATACTGGTCGTAGGTGATCCACTTCTCATCACCAGTGACCAATCTTCTCAAAAATGGTTCGGTTTCATTACGTTTCAATAGAGAACCGCCAATGAGTACACGATTCATTAGGTTTCTCTCAGTGAGCACGTGAGGCACCGAAATATCGAACTTGTATACCGAGACCGTTTCAAATGAGTCATAGCTTTGTTTTGTGGTCAACCTGTTACACTTTAGCTATATCGTAATCGTAACTACTAATATGCTGATCTTGTTCCACTTTTTAAAAAATGGCATCGACTTTTTCCGTAACAGGGCGACCAGAGCGAGCTGCTTCTTTGACATCAAAATTCCCGGACTGAAAATGCTTGAACCAATTTTGTGCTACTCTTACTGACACAGCGTTAAATTTGTAAACGTCACATATTTTTTTCGCAGATTTTGACGACTTTTTCCCTTTTGTTATCCTATCTAGAAAATAGAAAAATGTTTGTAGAAATCAGTGAGATGCAAGATGAACATAGACAAAGTTATAAATCACCTTTTTTTAATATTTGTGCCGGTGTTCCGCAAGGATCGATATTAGGGCCCATATTGTTCATTATGTTTACTAATGACTTAATAAATTACATAAACAAAATTCTACCAGACATACAACTCGTTGTTTTTGCGGATGACACTAATGCCATTATTGGCGCAAATGACACAAAAGAACTTACGGAAAAAGTTAATGCAGCTTTAAGTTATCTCTATTCATGGTTTACCGTAAATAAGTTGAAAATTAATAGTACAAAGACCAAGATAATGTTTTTCAAAACAACTGCTCGTAATAAAGACACCATGGAAATAATACTAAATGAGAACAAAATTGAACTCGTGAGAGAAGCTAGATTCTTGGGAATACACATAGATGACTCACTAAATTGGAAAAAAGAACTAGCAGCCATTGATGCATCTATATCATCTGCGTGTTATGCGTTGAGAATCCTTCGAGACGAAATTGACTTCAAACATTTAAAAATCGTATACTTCGCGCTAATTGAGTCCAAATTAAGGTATAGCATACAATAAAATTGTGGGGGAACAGTTATAATTATAACTGCCAAAGAGCTTTTGTCCTTCAAAAAAGAGCTATACGTACTATTGTCCGTATTCCACAAAGAGAGAGTTGTCGTCCACATTTCTTAGATTTGAACATCCTTACAGTACCCAGTCTCTACGTTCTTATCCTTCTGACTAATCTTAAAAAGTACATACATGAATATGAGACGGATGAGGAAAGACTGGTTAGAGAGGCCACACGTAGGAAGGAATTGAGAAATAAGATTTATCCTCACTTCAGCATTGTGAAGCACAGTTCACAATATCAAGCACTGCAATTATTCAATAAGTTACCACTACACTTAAAAAGCTTGATCTATACATCTGCATTTAAGACAACGCTTAAAGCATTCCTACTAGATAAGTGTCTCTACTCTGTTGACGACATGTAATATTATGACCATGCGTTTACTCGTGTCAACTTATGTTATTAGAGCCGACTGAAATTATTGTTTTATGAATTATATGGACATTATTTTTAAATGACAAGTGTATTCCTATTATTAATTTAAGTTGATATTGAACTATTTATTTTTATTGTAATTTTTTAATGTTTTCTGTTTCTAATCTTAAATTCTTAATGAGTTGACATTGAAATTTTTCTTGTAGTTTGTAATTTTTAGTTGAGTTATGTTGTTAATTTTTAAATGTGATACTTGTATCATGTTAAATAATTTCTAATCTTAAATCCTTAAATTCATAATGAGTTGACATTGAAAATGTTATTGTAGGTAATTTTAGTTGAGTTATATTGTTATTATTATTTTTTCTTATGTCTTAAGTACTTGTATTTTGAATGTTGTTTGCTTTAAATCATTTTTTTTTTTTATCATATGGAACGATTTCAAACACAGTGTAAATTGTTTGTGAAGAAATAAATAAATAAATTTTTTTTTTGTAATAAAAGTTCAAAATTTCTTCGTTAAATACACTCATTTTGGCGGAAAGAAAAACAAATGAAAAGTGGCGGCGGCGTTTCTTTTTTAAAACGTCATATACACCGTTAAATTTTGATCGTTTTAATCCTTAAAAGGGGTCATTGTACTCATCATTATGAACAACTTTTACTATGGGACCAGCCCTAAAAACCGTGAAAAAAAAACCAGTTGATCCTCGAGTTATGCGAACATAAATCTATGGATCAACTGATTTTTTTTCACGATTTAATATAACAAATACAAAAATATTATTTGGAAAACCATTTGCAATTGCAATAGCTGCCAATTGAAATTGTGAGAATTGCATATTTACTTAAGCGTCAAGTCTATCGACAGATGAAATCACTAGCTGACAAAAACCACATAACACAGATAAAGTCGTGCAAATAATACACCCAAACAGCCCGGCCCGGTGTAACATGAATGACTGGCCCGGCCGGCGCACGGTGGACGTGTCCCGGCCGACGCCCGGACTGGTCGCGACACGGTGTCATCATCCTATATACCTCTTGGTAAGGCTGGTTGTCAAAATAGCTACATTTCATTTCAATATAACGCCTTTCAGGTTTATTGCAAAGACACAAAACGTCCTGAGGGGCAATTCTCGTAATTTTAAGAACGTTCAGAGTCTGATCTCAGTCTCAATCTGTCAAAAAATACTTCTAATTTCCCTACATTTTGATATGTTTTTGACATTTGTTTGTCGCTGAGATGAGACTGTGACTAGATTTTGAACGTTTTAAATTGCGAGAATTGGCCTTCTGGCATTGTTGGCCCTGTAAACAGGCAAGTTCTCCTACCCGTCTAGTGTACATAGGATTTCTCTGGCCTTATTGGTCAAACATTCGGTGAAAACTTATTTTTAAGGAACTTTGGATACGTCAATATGTATATCAGAGGCTTGTTTAGGTCTCACGCACAGGCAAAAAAGGACAAAGAGAAAAACACATAATCACAATCACAAGGACATTTTTATGACGACCAATAACATTACGTCTGTACTCCCCGAAGAACTAGGCAGCGGTGTACCTATAGTACACCCACATTTTGCCTGTTATGTTTCGTCTGACGATCTCCGATGTACTATGGGACAGGCTATTGCCATAAACCGGGCTCATTTTAGGCTCCGAGCTGCTACTGAGAAATTCTAGATGGCAAAAACCAGCAACCTCATGCTCAGCTTGCGACCATTAGGCCAAGTAGACCATTAGGAGAAGTAGAAACGGACATAATATACCATTAGACCGTGCATACGTCGGATAATCGACGCGTTTACCTGTTGTAAACAAAGATATAATATTATGTCACATAGCCGTTTTAACGTGGGTTTTTAAACTTGCGTTATTTTAGTGCAATAACAATAATAAGTCACGTCGACGATACAAATTATAGTTAAATTGCATCACTCACTGCTTTCCATCAGGCACTAATTTACAGATATCAATTAAAAAAAATTAAGGAAATTTATATTATTTATTATCAAAAAAAAAACAGTGGCGCAACAAACTCCCCAGCAGTACTTGGCAAAGTACCCTCTTAAAATAAATTTAAATGGGGCATGATTTTATAATAAAGCTTCGACCAAAGTGACTGGAAAGCGAGAGCGTCAGTCGCGCGGCGGGTGCTGCTCATGTTTATCTATGGTGGCACCTTGCACACCTATGCGACCGCTGCTGTAGTCGCGCAGGTGTACAAGTTTAGTTTCGCGATATTGATGCTCCCGCTTCGCGCCCCGCGTCCCGCGTCCCGTTTACTCGACGCGCAGGTTTGGTGCCCACTTACACCACCACAAAAGAATACCTACCTTCGGTGATTATCCACACCACACAATAACTCCTTTGGTTTTGACAGGTAATTAAAATAATGACATCCGTTTAATAAGGCGACTATGTAAAGTAATTTACGATCCACGCTAACGGGTTTCAATGGTTCTGAAATGGAATATTAATTTACTCCGTAACTTCTTTTCACAAGTTATCGCGTAGAATATAGGTACAGAAGATAAATGAATCGTTTGAAAGTTTATTTGCTTTGTAATATTATCAGTCCACATGTGCCCGTAATCCTCTATTTTTTGCGCTCACTTGTATCGATATTATAACAAGCCGAATGTTATAGAGTTATCTTTTCAATTGACCCCCACTTTCGTTTGATCTAATTTTTATTAGATCAGCTAGCGAGTCTTGGATTTGATCAAGAATGTATTTGTGTAGTTTAAATTTAAGTTTTTGGCACTCCTACAGCAATTGTTCATGATGAATAATATCGTTAATATAATTTTTTATTATTATATTAATGTTGGATTGTCTAATATTTTATACAAATACCCCAAATTACAGTTCCAAGAAAACTCTTAAAATTCTGTAAGTATTATGGTGTAATTGTCAGCGACGGCTTCCACTAAGTTGTTTTGTTATACTTAGTTTGTTCTCGAAAAAAGTTAGTATCTAGCTAGCTTTGTATTTCTAATAGCTAATTTAAAAAAAAAAGTATATTTTGGGTAAATAAGTAGAGTATGTCTATGGTATGGTCTAGACCATAGAAATGTAAAAAACCCTATATCTATGGTCTAGACGTTTACCTTGTGACCCCACAAGCTGACAGTAATTAATTGTTTTGGTACATTCGTGGTATTCTTAAATGTATTCATAATAATACAAACAGCTCATCTTATACGCAGTCACAAAACACGAAATCATAGGCGGTATGAAAGCTTATTGTTCAGTAAAGTCGTAGACAGTGAAAGATTTTATAAAACTGTCACATTTATTTATATTTTGTTTTTAGGTATGTTGTCCTACTGCAGGGCACATGCCTCCCAAAAGGGAGGATTGATCCACACTTGCTCAAGACAGAGAGAAGTGGAAAGGATTTCTTTTCCACTCCTCTTCTCTCTCTCTCTCTCTCTCTCCTCAATACTGCCTGTAGGCATCAAGCTCGCCCCACACCAGCCCACATGGTGGTAGATTTGGTCTATGATTCGTTCGAAATGCGGCAAACGTGTCCGGCCCAGTTCCACTTAAGGTTGGCTGCTTTTTGGGTGACGCCGGCGATTTTTGTTTTGGAGCGCAGCACTCTTTTCCTAACATGGTCCGTTAATCTGACTCCAAGAATGTTGCGCTCCATTGCTCGCTGGCAAACCACAAGCTTCAACCTTTGCTGAGCTGTCAAATACCAGGTTTGAGCGCCATATATGAGGATAGAGAGTATGCTCATGTCTATTAATTTGCGTTTATAGCAAATTGGTAGGTCTCCTTTCAGTTGAAACTGCCATAGAGTCTAGAATTGTTCCCGGTATGCAATACACATATGAATGCTGAACTTCAAATAGAGCTCAGCCGTTATTCAATCGTGCTGCAATATGAACTCTACAAGCGTCGTCTATTTATACTTATGTGCAAAATGAAACTATTCAAACTATTTTATACTGTGTCATATTACTACGGCTTTAGACTAGAGCTTTAGTTAAGTAGCTAACACCTACACCTGTGTCTAACCTTTCAGGGTAGCTCCGAAAGGTCAAATGTGGTATTACACATTATTTGCCGGCTGTAAACGCCGATCCCTTAAACCTACATATATAATAATAAACATATCAGTCTAAGCGACCGCAAAACGTCCAGAGTTACGTTACCGTTACGTTTACCAAACAATACCTACGTCTCCTATTACAATGTCACAGCGGTGGATGAAAATTGCTACTAATTTATCACGTTTGTAAGACACAGCAAAGATTGTAATATGATATCACTGAACAAACATAGTTTTTAACCACTTCAAACAAAGGAGCAGTTTTTCAATTCGGTTGTATTAGAATATAGTATATAATTATGTTTGTTACGTCAGAACTCCGTGATTTTGAAAAAATCTTCTTTTGTTGGAAAGCGGTCCCATACCAATTTGGTCAAGTTCTGATGAGCGGTTTTAGAGTTACTTCAATAATACATATTTTTTCAACTTGGTGTATGTTGATGATAACTTCCTTTGGCTGTTATTTACTTAGCCAATGAAATTAAAAAACAAAAAAAAAACAACCGACCTTCGAAAAAAACCACTATAATTTGAAAAATAAATTTAATTTCGGAGAAGAATTACTCATGCAACACCAAGAGGTTTCTTGAAGCATTAGCTAAATATTGAAATGTCTCAACCACGTCATGAAAGTACAAGATGCTCAATATCTTGATTGACACAAACTTCTAAATGTTGATTCAGGTCAGGCAACAACAACTCCTTCCAATCACTACACGTTTAGTATGCAGGACACCCTGTAGTTTATTTATTATTTATCTTGCAAAGGACACGACGTGAAGACTTGATTGATGAAACTCGCACCCAAAAGTAACTTCCGGACTGTTAGCTGAACTCAAACTTCTCTCTTTCAGCAAGTTGTCGTACCCAAAGTTAGGGTAAAAAAGCGGCCATGTGCGAGGCGGACTTGCACGCGAAGGGTCCACACCATCTTACAACATTTAACTATTTTTTTTAATACTACAGTAAAAACTTTTTTATTTCTAACTGTATTTTATTCTTTTATAGTGGCTATAGTAGTACCCTCTGTAAAAATTTCAAGTTTCTACTTAGTATGGTTCAAAATATACAGGCCTGTGACAGACAGACGGATGGACGGAAGGACAGCCACAGGACAGAAAGAGGAGCCTTGGCAATAGGGTAACGTTAGCATCCTTTGGGTATGGGTACGGAACCCTAATAATGAAGTTATCAGAACGTAAAACGTGAAAAAAGTATCTTGTTGACGGAATTTCTCTCTGGCTTATCTAGAAGGGATAGTGGGCCCGAGTTTATGACTAAAGGTGGCGTTTTGAGGAAAACATCACTGGAATTGGGCGCCCGTCCCTAATAAAACAATACGAGCCTTTTTACAAAAAAATTGACACCGATAAATTGGGTCTAGCGTTTTTTCATTTCACAAAAAAACGTTTTTAAGCCTTAGATATTTTGTCTAAACCACTATATAGCAGAGGTTAGGTATTACAAACAAACAAAAATAAAAGGAAATAGCAAAAACGTCAAATTTTTTTTTATTATTTAAAGGCTGTTACAAGGCGAAACACGTCTGAAGAAAAAAAAATCAGAAACCGCTCATTTTAATTTTTTGATGCCCAATGAGCTCCTGCCTTTTTCTATATCTTTCGTATTATATACTTGTATATATATTTCACGGATGAAAGTGTTAATCGAGTCGAGATAAAACAAAATATAAGAAAGATCAAAGTTCAAATCTGGAGTATGATATAAGATCACCATTGTGGAAAAAATATCGAAAAAGCATTACATAACCTTATTCATCTTAAAATTATCTTATTAACGGCCGAACCCAATTCTATCACCAGTTTTGGCATACTAGAGGTAGAAAAACCAATCTATCTCTGGTTTTAACGTCCCAATAATCTATATCAATAGCGATCTGTATGATTATTATTGTGTGAGATTTTGTATGTTCAGGTTTTTATTCTTTTATTCTTGTATTTAGTTTGAGCTTGAATGTTATATTGTTTTTTTTTCTCTTTCTTTTTTGGTAGCTGTGTTGTGTTGTTCACACTCTTTCTTTCCAATCTGTTTTTTAGAAGTGATGACTTTTAATTGGCTGTCAGTCTCACACACAATTTTTTACTCTGTTTGTTTTAGCTGTAAGTTATCCATAGTTAATAAATAAATAAATATATTATATTGGCAGTTATAATTAGTCTGGCTACCATTAATAGCCATCTGTCTTTAACTAAAAATAGGTTATAGGATTTGGCCGTAAGGTGGGTATCACATCTCCGCCGCGAAACCCTAGCAGCGAAACCACAGTAATTCCGCGATGACTTGTCCGTTGTACGACCAGCGAAACAGAAGCGAAACTGCCTGTTCGAACGCACAGATTTGATCATGATTCTATCTCTTTCTTAAGTATAAATTGTATGAAAAAAATTTAAAACAAGGAGTCGATTTCCTTATTCCTTTTCATAGCACCATTCAACTTCGGTTCAGTAGCTTATGTTATCGACCACTATTTGATAACATTTTAGAAAAATCATTTAATACTACAATACATAGGTATTTGTAAATATGTGAGCATCTATCACATACATAGTTAATTTACCTGTCATCGCTTTATTTTTAATTATTTTTACTTATTGTGGTATAGCAATTTTATTCTAGGTGCGTCTTCACATATAATTAATGTAAGTATACAAAATATTACAAAACAAAAATTAAATTATTAAATATTATTTTATTTTTAAAAGAGTAACGTTGGAGTTTCTTGCCCATTTCATCTTCATACGAAACTACGTTCAAAAGTGCCTTTTATGTGCCTATTTGAAATAAATGATTTGACTTTGACCAAACTAATCGCAGTGTTTAATAACTAAACCAAAACTAATTTCTGCAGGATAACACTAATACGGCTATAACATCTATCATAATACCTCTCAGCAACAGTTACCTGAAAGCTAACATAGGGTCAAGACTTACGGCGGTAATCAGGCTGAAGGCCAAAAATACCGCCCCAGGACCCGACGGCTTGCCGGGTAAAGCCTGGGTCCTGGCCTCGACGGCTCTCGGGCCTCGACTGGAGGCGCTCTTAAGCGCATGCATGGAGAGAGGCCAGTTTCCACTCCGTTGGAAGGCGGGGAAGCTGGTCCTCATTCAGAAGCCAGGGCGCCCTGCGGACTCTCCGTCCGCATACCGGCCCATTGTGCTGCTCGACGAGGTTGGCAAGCTCTTCGAGAGAGTGATTGCGGGCCGCCTCGTCGGGCACCTGGTGGGGACGGGGCCGGATCTTGCGGATAGTCAGTTTGGCTTCCGCAAGGGGCGCTCGACGGTGGACGCCATCATGCGCGTTAGAGCCCTCACGACGGGGGATGCGGTGTCCCGGGGCGGGGTCGTCGTGGCGGTGTCACTCGACATCGCCAACGCGTTTAACACCCTGCCCTGGAGTTGCATTGGGGAGGCACTCCGGTATCACCGGGTGCCGACCTACCTCCGTCGAATAGTCGGGGCGTATCTGACGGATAGAGCCGTCATCTACCCCGGTCACGACGGGAACTGGAGCCGGCGAGAGATGTCGTGCGGTGTCCCACAGGGATCGGTTCTGGGGCCGCTCCTGTGGGACATCGGTTACGACTGGGTGCTGCGGGCAGACCTCCCTGATGGCGTCAGCGTAGTTTGCTACGCTGACGACACGCTGGTCCTGGCGCAGGGGAGGTCGCATCAGGCGGCGGCCGACGCAATGACACGCGGGGTTGCGATAGTCGTGGATAGGATCCGGCAGTTGGGTCTCGAGGTGGCATTGCACAAGTCCGAGGCCATGTCCTTTCATGGGCCCCGGTACGGGCCACCTTCGGGATCTCAACTGATGGTAGGAGGGGTTCACATCGGCGTCGAGACAACGATGAGATACCTGGGTCTCGTCCTCGACAGCCGGTGGAACTTCGTCGAGCATTTCCGACGTTTGGCCCCCAAACTGGAACGGGCCGGGGCCGCCTTAAAGCGGCTCCTGCCCAACCTGAGGGGGCCAAACGCCTCCTGCCGGAGGCTTTACGCGGGGATCGTGCGGTCCATGGCCCTATATGGGGCCCCGGTGTGGGCGCGTTCACTGCGGCTTCGAGCCGCACACTACCTGAACGCGCCCCAGAGGGTGGTAGCCACAAGGCTAATCCGGGGCTACCGCACGATCTCGCGCGAGGCGGCAAGCCTCCTTGCCGGACTGCCGCCATGGGATCTGGAGGCGATAGTCCTCGCGCGCCTGCATGATTGGCGCGCGGAGGCACTACGCCGGGGGGAAACTCTGCACCCGCGGCAAATCGCTGCGGAGCGGACGGACCTCCGGCGCGATCTCATGGCGGAATGGAAGGCGCGACTATCGCAACCCAGCGCAGGGCACGCCGCGATAGCGGCGATAAGACCCCTCTTTGAGGAGTGGCTAGAGAGGCGTCACGGCGTTCTCACCTTCCGCTTGACGCAGGTCCTCTCCGGACACGGATGTTTCGGGAGGTTCCTGCACATCATCAGGCGGGAGGAGACGCCCGGGTGTCACCACTGCCAGGATCGCCCGGAGGACACGGTGGAGCATACGGTGGCGGTCTGCCCTGCTTGGGCGGAGCCCCGCCGTGTCCTCGTAGAGGCGATCGGCAACGGCGGCGACCTCTCGCGTCCGGCCCTGGTGCAAGCCATGGTCCGGGGCGAGAGGGAGTGGGAGGCAGTCACCTCCTTCTGCGAAGCAGTCATGCTAGCGAAGGAGGTGGCTGAGAGGCTGAGGGAAAGAACCTCACGCCTCAGCCGCCGCGGGAGACGCTCCGGGCGTCGGGGGCCGCGTGACGACTCCCGGCCACCGTAGGCGCGGGCCTGCGGGCGGTGAGTAATGGGTAGCTCACCGTCCGATCAGGACCAGGCCCGTGCCGGACGGCGCGTTGTGTTCCACGCGCGCCTCAAAGAGAAAATGTCAGCAGAGGACGGGGCCCCATAGGGCCGAAGCCTGCCGGGGCGGCGGGATTTTCCGAAAGGTTAACCGCTGCCCTGGAACAGAAAGGGCTAAGGAAGGAACACGGATGGGTTTTAGTCAGTAAAAGTCTGACACTCCCTTCCGCTCCACCCAGAGCGGGAGGGGTCATTTGATGATTTCCCATCCAAAAAAAAAAAAAAAAAAAAAAAAAAGGGTCAAGACTTAACTTCAACCTAGACTACAGTTACCTAGTTTATTCAAACTAGTCTAGTTTCATAATGGTTCGATTTGTTTGGTTTACCAACAGTTCTCCGCATATAAATTCTGGCGGCCAAAAACAAGGAAATGCTACGTTTTCACGAACGTTCTATCTTTTCGTTTTTACGAAACAGGATAACTGGGGTGCCTGTTTTATTTTTTTTAGTCTATTGTCATGAGATTTAACGCACACGTAGTAGCAACAATAGACACGATAACTCCAAAAAGCCTGTTTTTATTAAATTCTTTTTAGGGCGCCGTACTTTAAAAGGAAAAAACAGAACCCTCATAGGATCTGTTCGTTGTAAAAAATATTTTTAATGTGATAAAACAACAAATAAACTATTTGCGAACTTTTTTCGTTATTTCTTAAAAAAAATGTGTAATTACCACCTTAAATTTGTAGTTGGAGAATTGACTGTGACGTAAATCGATAGGAGAAAATGGTTTTCATCTTCTAAATCGATAAATTCATCCCAACTACGCAACCCTTCATTGTGCGTGGCCCAACACGCACTTGTCCGGCTTTTTTTTTTGTTTGGGCTTAACCTAAAGCCATTCGGGTGAAACAAGGTTCGCATGAAAATAATTAAAGAATAACTATTTCTGTGAAAATGAGTGACGCATAACTGAAATACAGCAAAAATGAACATCGAAATTGGTTTTTTCATCAAAACACGAACTATCGAACCATTTGATTATTTTCATTAAGTTGTTCTCGGAAATATTGTATGAAAGCGTAGTTTATTACTCGATCGCTATTGGCTATTAAGTCACGGTCGAATGCGTGACATTGACAAGCGGAATACCAGACGGTTTTCATGTAGTAAACTGTCCCATGTTATTTGGAAAAAACATGTAATGTTCTAATATTGAGTGAAATATTTAATAAACTGTACAAAATAATTGTTTTTGCGATAGTGTACGACCGTAATTATTTTGTGTCGGCATGACCTATATGGCAGACACGTTTTTTCTACGGCGCGTTGTTGTTAAGAAATAGATAACACCTGAGGGGCAATTCTCGTAATTTTAAGAACGTTCACCAGTCTGATCTCGGTCTCAATCTGTCAAAAATACCTCCAATATTGACAAGTTTTTGACATAGATTGTCGCTGAGAAGATATTGTGACTAGATTTTGAACGTTTTAAATTACGAGAATTGCCCCTCAGCTCTCTTAAAGTCCATCAGACTCCGAGATGAGTTGCACCGTAAAGCCAGACAAAATCGTAACGACCTTAATTGACGGGAAAAATACAGATACATAAACACAGAAATTACAGAAATACAGAAATTAGATCAGATTATACACAGATATACCTACATTAATGTATTACAGCAACAAAAGAAACAATACGATCGAAAACTCATAACTGAAAACCAAAATAATATTACGTGACATTGACAATCGATTAAACGGGAAACCAGACAGTTTTAGTGTGCCTAGACTGTTCCATGTTATTCGTTCCGTGTTATGTTATATATAATTATCTACATATATATGTTATGACTGTTCCATGTTATGTTATACTGACACACAATGACAGCTTTACGTTCTAACATTGACTGGAATATTCAATAAGTACAAAATAATGGTTTTTGCGATAGTGTACAACCTTAATTTTGTGTCGGCACGAGGTATAGGACAATAAATTAGTCATGTTGTAGTAAAAAGATAGCCAGAAAGCACTGGATGTAAAAAAAAACTTTTGTGCACGGTCTGCTTAATATACACACCAATGTATCCAGCAGTGCGATTCTGTAACCGTGAAAACTTGGATGAAGTGAGCGTGGAGTGAGACGTCATTCCAACTAATGCTAGGGATTGATACTATTGACAGCTCACTCTAAGATCACTTCACCAAAGTTTTCACGGTGAGATTTTTACAGAATCGTTCAGCAGGATTGTCCCATTGCTGAGTAAAGCCCTTTGCACAGACTCGTTTTTCTTCCCGTGAAAGAAGTCCCGTTTTTAAGGTGCGGTTTATACCTATACTGTACCGTAAAGAAACTCTGCCGTGTACAAACGGCCTTAGGGCCTCCGTTTTCCACAAATTTCTGTTTTTACGAATCCTTTCGATGGCTAACACCAATGTCATATTGCTAAAAAGAAAAGAAAAGTAGATAACTTACCTATCGACAGTGATAGCGACTAATGTGAACACTCCAGCGGACACGGTAAGGTTTGCAGTGAAGTTGCTTGCTGTACAAGTGACTGCCCCGAATGGCCAGTCAGCAGTCACCAGGAATATGAAGTTTGGAGCCCCGTTCAAGGTCGCCATTAGCAGGTCTGCGACGGCGAGGTTTACGAGGAAGCAGTTGGTAACTGTCCTCATGCGACGGTGGGCTGTAGACAAGAAAAAAAAGATCTTACAAAAATGTTACAGACATTCACTTCCAGCACCGTAATTGCGTAACAAATTATCAATCATAATCTAAATCATTTTGAAGGATATTGCTAATAGATGCAAGATGAGAGAGAGAGAGGTGAGATGCGCGATGGATGCGTGATGTGATGGTGGTGTGCGATGGTGAGGTGAGGGGGGGGGGGGGGTGAGATGCTAGATGTTGATGATTGCTGTTGTTTTGCTGATTGATGTTGTCGTTGTTTAATAATATAATATTTATTGACATAATAATATAATATAATATTTATTGACTTTTGCTTGCGTTTGCTTGTTTCATATGTTGGAAAACTTTGTCTGTTTTGACGACACGGTTGGCGCAATGGCTGAGCGATCGACTGCTGCGCTGCGTGTCGCGGGTTCGATTCCCGCACGGAACGAATATTTGTATTGCCTACAGATAGTTGTTCCGGGTCTGGCTGTTTGTGTATATGAGTTTAAATGTTTGTAAAACGCACCCACGATACAGGAGTAATTCCTAGTGTGGAGCAACGTTTAAAAAAAAGCTGGGACCTTATCCCACAAGGAGCTATCGATAACCTCATTTTGAGTACCTATGGATAATCGTTGCGTTATCAGCATCCGAGGTGCTTTTACAGGTTATTAATGTTTATTTTGAAATCAAATTATTTGACATTTAAAATGATTTCTTTATTGAATCACCAAAAACAGTAGCTTTTTATGCATTGTTAACATTTTTTTTTTAATTTCTACTATACATAGGTATAATATAAAAGCCTTTTTAATGAGTATGATTTTTATTTATTTTCCTATTAAAGTATAAAACACTGCGTATTTTGATATACCTAAGTATATTATGAGATTTTCTAACTATAGTTTCTTTTCAATACATGAATAACTAAATATCCCTAAATTGTGTTTATGTGTGTGTATAATAACGCAGACGACGGATGGTAAATATACAGAATGGCGATTAGGTTATCACATTAAATAATACAGCGGTCATTACAAGTTGTAAAAGTCTATTAAAATAATAAAATTTAAATTTTACTAAAAATAGAAAAAAAAACAAATAAAATAATTAGCGTAAAAATTGTCATGAAATAAACCATACTTGATAATACGTCACTAGACACGCGTGCGGCAATGGTATCAAGAATTCAACACAAACTTTATGTTATTGTTACTGAGTTTCACACAAATTAAGTTTAATATTGTTAGGTAAATACTCAAACGAAAAAAAAGGTCCCACGACTAAAATGTTATTTTTTACCATTTATGTACACACATATAAAAATAGACAATGAAAAACAGAACAGAAAAAATAGGTACAGAGGTGATGCTTATTTCATGAGAAATCTCTTCCAGCAAACCTTAGATAGGACAATAGATACAGAGATGTAGACAGCATGATAGAGCAAAAGAGACAAAAAAATAATACAAAGAATCAAAAAAACAATTCACTTAAAAACTAAACAAAAATTACGAGACTGAACTAACATACATACAAATGAACATACATAAATATATACTTCTAAAATAAATATTACCAGAATGATAATAATTATATCATACTCGTACTTAAAATAATAAATATATACACAACTATGATGATGTGGACAGATAGTGTTCTTAATGTTAATTGTTATTAATTCTTTTAATTTTGTATGTTTAATATACGTTATGTAGAATACGTGGTTTCAATAAATGTGATAACCTAATCGCCACACTGTATACAGATCAAAACTTTAAAAGTGTTAGGGTATGATTATTGTTACTCGAACTGGATTAGTGATTGAGAACTGATACTCCCACACTAATCCTTAACGCATGAACACACGAAGCAAACTAAAATTGGATCCGAACCGAAATCAAAACTTTCCACTGCCGCTTAGCATAAATTTCGCATCATGTTAAAGGTCAGTATATCTGCATAAACACCGGATCAATAAATAAAATAGGCTAGAATACAATGAAGTTTATGGTCTCCGGTATTACCGCTAGTAGTACTAGTAAGTACATACATAATACCGGAAGCAAGCATTAAGCTTGGGTCCCCTAGCGGATTGCTATGCACTCCTTGACTCCAAAAACTCCTAAACTCCTTGACTCTATTTATAAAAAAACCGGCCAAGTGCATGTCAAGCCACGCATAGAATAGGGTTCCGTAGTCAAGGTTTGCCATTAAAAATCTACTTTGCTTATATAGCCTGTATTATAACGAAACCATACTTGATTTAAAAATTTGGAATAAAAGCACAACGCCATCTATCGAGTGTCGTAGTAAACTTTTAAGCCCCTAATTTTATTTATCCTCTTTAGAGGATTCTAATTGAAATAAAATCGTGTCCAATAGATAATTGTTATGATTTTATTTTAAATATTTTACATGTTTACTTATTATTTCGTTATTTTTGTACGAAGTTTTCCAAGTAAGCGCACTTTACAGGTTAGGCCTCTATAACTCCTAAACTAACAAATTTATCTAAGCTGTTCCTTCAAAGTTCATCACATGGACTACCATCGTGATTTTTTTCAGATTTTTCGAGCCAGCCGTTTAACTTTTAGAGAGGGGGGGGGGGGGGGTCTACGTGGTAAATAAACATATCCATGCAAAGTTTCATCTTACTAGCACTAACCGTTTGGAAGGTAAGCCGAGGACGGACGGACAGACGGACATGACGAAACTATAAGGGTTCCGAGACGTGAACTACGGAACCCTAAAAACAGGTACATTTAGAAAGAAAAATATTTTATTCTGCACAAACAAAACGCACAATTACAACCAATTATTATTATTAATTATTGGAGCAATTATTGGATTTAGCAACAACGGATTAATATACCAAATGATAATTCAGGTTAAGCTACGCTTGCCGCGGTTGGTCCGTGGATGAGTGACCATCTTTACATACCAAGACACCTCCGTCCTTCGGAAAGAACGTTAAGCCGTTGTTCCTGGCTGTCATTCGTGGTTCTTTGACAGTCGTTACCGGTCGTCAGAAACCCGAAAGTCTGACAACCAGTCCTACCAAAGGGTTTCGTATTACCCAGTAACTGAGTTGTGGAGGTCACATAGGCAGTCGCTCCATGTAAAATACTGGTATCAGCTGCATCTGGTTATATTATTGAATTATGAAACTAGAGTATTTCAACAATTTACGAGTCTGGGTGTTTTTCTATCTATAATATGTATGTATTTACAAAAAAAAAAAAATGTATATAAGTAGTTTATCAGCCATCTTGTTGCCATAACACAAGCATTAGGTTGCTTAGCTTGGGACAAATGGTGCTGTGTGAAATGTCCAGGGATATTATATTATTTGTAGACACGACTAGCTATTTTTTTTATCAATAAAAACGAAAACCAATAGAAAAAACCACCTACTGAACGACGATGGGCATCTTTTATAGTAATTTTGTGTAATTTTTTTTAGACGACTAATATTTTTGTTTAAAATTGATTGTATTTTGGTTACTGAGAACCTTCATTTCCGCTCATTGCTAATGTGACCTTACCCCTTTCAATTTGCAAATAATTTTATAGCCAGATAAGTAAATGGCCCACCTGTGCCGTAATTCTCTGTGGAACAATGAACGAAACCGCGCGAAAACAACGCGGTATTAGCTAAGGAATTGACATAGTTACGAAGTAAGGAATCGTTAAGTGGTCATAGTGAATTAGGGCCCTGATAGTAAGTGGTCACCTCTGCCAACAAATATTTGCCAAACCAACGGCCAACCAGAACAAATCCATAGCAGGTGCGTTGCCACCCCAGAAACCAACCTAAATGAAACAGTAGTAGTATGTAATGCCAGGGAAATATTGACTACCAACTTAAATTGAAAGTTTGAACGTGATTAAAGTTTCGTAGCGAAAGTTGTTTAAAATGACGACGTGTAGAATCACCCTCTTGACGGGTGCAGGTGACTAAATCGCAATCCTGTATATTCAAATTACTGTCATTCTCTGACAGCAAGTATGGAATGCCAATAATACGGCAAATTGACGTAGGGTGTTAATTTACTTAACCACTAATTTCCCAAACTTCCCCGGGGTTTTCCTCAATTAGAAGATCTTCATGGAAATGTATGTATGAGGTTTCAGATTCTGTATTCTATGCAAGGACAGTCATGGCATGGAAAGACTTTCTCCTTCCTCAAAGCTGAGGTTGTAGAATGCGATCGGAATGTGAATTTGTCAATAAGAGGGTAGGATGACAATGGAGCCTACTTGTATGAGGAGGTAATTGTAATCAGGCG
Organism: Apamea crenata; assembly: GCA_949629185.1. Taxonomy (NCBI): domain Eukaryota; kingdom Metazoa; phylum Arthropoda; class Insecta; order Lepidoptera; family Noctuidae; genus Apamea; species Apamea crenata. The sequence continues at coordinate 9,557,715 of OX451363.1, read as the reverse complement.
GAGTATTGTGTTTTTCCTTGTATAGCTCCCGAATAAGGGTTCCTATAAGGCCTTTATTCGGGAGCTATAAAAAGTGCCCGTGCATGATGCTACTCTAGTAGAACCATTTCTATGAAATCATAGAAATTGTTCTACGAGAATCTCGTCACGCCTGTCTGCGGAAGCCTTAAGAATATGCCCACTTGCGCGTTTAGTTAGGTTAAATTAATAAATGTAGAGATTGTGAACTCGAAGTTAGGTATGTAATTATCATTTAAACTCGTATTGCGCGTTGCGCCACTAAAAAGTAACACCGGGTTAATTAACCTGAAGGCCAATTCCCGTGATGAGAAATGTTCAAAATCTAGTCGCAATGTCATCTCAACGACAATTAATGTCAAAAACTTATAAAAAATGTAGGGAAATTACAGGTATTTTTGACAGATTGAGACTGAGATCAAACTGTGAACTTTCTTAAAATTACGAGAATTGCCCATCTGATATTAGTGTTTTTTGAGTTAGAAACATAGCAGTTCAATCATCATCTTCATGTCCTTATCCCATGTTACTTGGGGTCGGCGCCACACGTTTTCTTCTTCCATTCTCCCCTGTTAACCGTCACGCTATCATTCACTCCCTTCTCTTTCATATCATTCCTCACATAATCCATCCATCTTTTCTTCGGCCTTCCTCGCCCTCTCCATCCATCAACATGTATATTCAACACTCTTTTAGTCACATGCGTTTCGTCCCTTCTCATCACATGCCCATACCAAGCTAAACGATTTCCTTTCAACTTTTCTGTCACTGGCGCCACTTTCAAACTTCCTCTTATATACTCATTTCTTACTTTATCCATTCTCGTCACTCCACATATCCATGTCAACATTATCATCTCCGCTGCATGCAATCTTCTTTCATCCGTCTTCTTCACAGCCCAGCATTCAGACCCATAAAGTGAAAAATAGCAGTTCAATCGAAACATAAAATAGAATGGCAATGTCTGTGCCCTGATATGTAATCTGAAGAAAAATAAATGAACGAACAATGAACAGGAAATTGTATACCCATGTCTTTTACAGTACATTACGATACGTAACACTTTCTTGTCTTTGAATTTTATAACATGACATTTCATTTTAATCGTATTCTAAGTGATTTCCATGGAGATTTAGTTTATTGATTGACGAAAACGTCATAAATAAGGATGTCGTGTAGCGACAAGTAAAACTTAATTATAAAAGACAAGAATGATGAAAAGAAAGAAAGGGAGGTAGAGAACAATTAAAGATATATTTATAAACAATAAAAAAATGGAGATGAACACAAGAGTGGTGAGTAGTAAGTGGAGGTGGGGTGTTATGATGATGATGAATGATAGGAGGCTGAGGTGGAGCAGTTGTTGGCAACAGATGCGGGTACAGAAGTCCGAGTACAGATGAGGGCAGGTGCGTGCGCGGCACGGGGGGCACCCGCAGGAGGGCCCACGCAGCAAGGTAGGTCGCCGCACGGCAGCAGGAGGAAGAGGCTCGGCGGGCGCTGACAGACCACCAGGTAAGGTGGCCCTCAGTAGTTGATGTGTGTGCGACACGGAGGGCACTCGTAGGAGGCACACGCAGCTAGGCCGGTCGCAACACAGCAGCTGGAGGAAGAGGCACGGCGGGCGCTGACAGCCCACCAGGTAAGGCGGCTCTCAGAAGTTGCGGCCCGACAGGTTCAGGTCCGTAGCCTTGAAGACGGAGCACGGAGGTGTAGAAAGGTGGCTCTGGAGCAGACAGGCGGCTCTGGAGTATCAGGCCTTAACCTTAATGTTCGCTAGAGGCGAAACTCGAACTGACCACTACATTGCGTGGATCAATAAGGAAAACTCGTAGAACAACATCATGTAGAAAATATGAATTTGAAATATGAATGCGAGCAGTATTATTTCTGTGGCTAAGTATGCATATGTTTAAACCTGGCAGTTAAGGATTTAAAAGCAAACGTTACCATGACGTTTCAAACATCAAATGCCAGAACTGTCATAATAAAATAAATATTATTAAAATACAATAATATCTATAGTTATTATGTAATAAAAGTATAGTGTTTAAAGGAAAAATGATATGAATCAATGTGGACGAAATTACCAACCCATGGTTGACACTGAATCGTTGAAGTCATATGTTAAAGTTTGTCTGTGTACTAAATGTGGATAAAACGTGTCCTGGTGTCGTGAGAAATAATCAGATCAGCACCTAACGGTAAAGGAATGCTTATTCTGATCTGGAGGAATGAATGAAAGTAACTGTGAGTATGTACATTATGTTACATTTTCCCCCCGACCCTAGAAAATTTTCGACTCAGAGAAAATTTTGACATAGCTTTCCGAAGTAACCAGTAAAACACAACTTCGCAGATTCATACCTCCCCATTCACCCAATCATACTATCTCTTTTAAGCAATCTCCTGCATTCTGTTAAGGGTGGAGTTCACATTCAATGACTGCCACTCTAGAAGGGTGTTTCATAAACGGCGTTAAGGCTTATTTAAGGAGTTGTCGGCCGCTCCAGACATGGAAACAAAAAGAAAAGATATTACATTAAGTACAGGAAATTAGGCTCTTAGAAGAGCGATAGAATTATAAGTTAAGTAGATATATACATTTGGTTTAGGCTTATTTAATGAGTTACCAACCGCTCCTGCAAGGGCTTATTTATAGAGTTGCAACCGCTCTTTAGAATACATATACATGAATATATACAATAGTTAGATTATTATACAATAGAGATTAGATAGCTTAGATTACCAATGGTTTAGAGCCAATTGATATAACATATCCAGTGATCAATGCAGTAGAGCAATATGATCATTAGAACTATGGGTGTAGGACCCGTAGTTAAAGAAGAGTAAAAGATGGATGGAGCAGGCCATCATCTTTTAGAACCATTTGGATTTACCAAATAGTTGAAGTTGAATTTGTGCTTAAGAGCACGAGTTTAAGAAATAATTATTAACATAATAGAATAAAAATATGATAATGTAGTGAGTGATGTTTATATACAATATATACATGTTTTGATAATTAGGAGGTGTTTTCAAAGAATTTAGCATTTTATATCTTTAATGTGCCATTTGCCTGTGATACCATCAGAATCTTCAAGTATGTATACTAATGGTGAAAGTTTAGTTAAAACTTTGCATTTAATAAATTTAGGGGCTAGTTTGGCGCTAAAGTAAGAACCAGCATTGCTTAATGCATAATTCTTACGCCATACCGTATCACCGACATTAAATTCTTTGAAAGACCGTCGTAGATTATAGCGAGCACTGTTTTTAAGGTGAGCTATGTGTAAATTAGTCTGAACTTTGTGAAAAATAGACGTGAGGAAACCCGCATTAGTCGCGTAAATATCGCGAGGCATAAAGATCAATTCTTCGAGGTTCTGACTGGGAGAGTATAGTGAACCGCAAGGAATTGTTTCTCTTCCAAAGACTAGAAAAGATGGAGTATACCCTGTTACAACGTTAGTAGTACTGTTCATAGAGAATTGAATTTTAGAGAGATGTTTGTCCCAGGATCTATGGTCGTCTTCTACTAATAAAGCTAAAGCTGTAATTATTGTTTTGTTATAAATTTCTGTCGGGTTAAATTGCGGACAATAGTAGGCCGAGTGGAATATGAAAGGGACTTTGTATCTATTGAGGAAAGAGTGAAATTCGCGTGATTGGAACTGTGGACCATTATCCATTATACAAGTCTGTGGAACACCATGAACTAGAAAAACGGAATTTTCCAGAACATTAATTATATTAGATGCTGTTGCCTGTTTGAGAGGGAAAATTAAAGTATATTTAGTAAAGATGCAATTAATTACTAATATGAATCTATTACGTTTTCTAGTCATAGGAAGTGGACCCATTAGGTCTAGAGATATCGTTTGAAAAGGTCTAGAACAAATCTTAGGTTTGCCCATGAGGCCATAAGGAGAATGATTAGGATGTTTATAAGCCAGACAGGTTTCACAGTGTGAAATTAAGTTAGCAACATCTTTAAACATGCCAGGCCAATAGTATAATAAAGATAATTTTTTATATGTCTTGAAAATTCCCAGATGAGGTTCTTGGCTAGAGCCATGATTTGCTTGGATTAATATAAGTCTTTCTTGAGGTAGTGGAACTTCTTTCAAAATGAAATCATCATTCAGACGATCAGGTGTGTGAATGCAACGATAAAGTTTGTTCTCTCTGATGGTATAGTTTGGGTAGGAGTCAGGGTTATTTGAACAGCCCAGAAATATTTTATTGTAATGTTCTAGTTCTCTATTAGGATCATCCGTTGAGATTGGATGTACACCTTGTGGTGTATTTTCTTTAATCTTAGGAAGTTCTTGAGGCTTGGTTCTTGATAGAAGGTCTGGAACATTATCTTTTCCTTTCTTATGTTTTAGGACGAAGTTGAAGCAGGATAAGCGTAAAGTCCAACGTGCGAGTCTTCCAGAAGGATTGGATAAATTCTGAAACCATTTGAGTGCAGCGTGGTCAGTGTAAATAGTAAATTCTTTGCCATTATCAAGATAACAACGCCAGTGTTCTAAGGCAGTTATTACGGCAAGTGTTTCTCTTTCAGTAGTTGAGTAGTTTTGTTGATTCTTATTGAGGGCTTTGCTCATGTAGGCAATCACAACTTCCTTATCATCATGATGTTGAGTGAGCATAGCGCCAATACCGTAGTTAGATGCATCACAATGTACTGAGAACGGAAGATCAAAGTCTGAGCAGGCAAGGACAGGAGTAGTTATCAAGGCTTCCTTAAGCTTTTGACAGGCTGCATCCGCTTCTGTGTTCCATACGAATTTCGGAGCATTCTTTCCAGAGCAAGTTAGTTTGTTGAGTGGAGAAGCGATAGTGCTGAAGTTTGGAATTAATCTTCGAAACCAGCTGCAGGTGCCGATGAACCTTCGTACCTCTTTTCTGCAGCTAGGAATTGGGTACTCAAGAATGGCCTTGATTTTATCAGGGTCAGCACGTAAGCCATGTTCGTCCACAACGAATCCAAGATATTTCAATTCTTTCCTGAAGAATTGACTTTTTTCAAAGTTGATAGTTAAATTAGCAAACGAAAGTTTTTCATGAACTTTCATGAGAAGCGATATATGTTCATCAAAAGTTTCGCTAATAATGACAATATCGTCTAAGTAGCAGAACACCTTGTTTTCGAATTCTGGGGTAAACAGCATGTCCATCAGTCTTTGTTGAGTAGCTGGTGAATTGGTAAGTCCAAAGGGCATTACTTTGAACCTAAACATACCTCTTCCAGGTACATAAAAGGCAGTCTTGTTCTTATCAGCAGGATTCAGAGGAATTTCCCAGAAGGCCTTTGCAATGTCAATACTTGATAGGTATTTAGCATTCCTGAGGTTGTCTAAAATTTCGCTTATAAGTGGTAGACTATAAGCATCACGTTTCGTAACTGCGTTTAGCTTCCTGCTATCTGCGCAAAAACGCCATTCACCATTCTTCTTTGGAGTAATAAGTACTGGAGATAACCAAGGGCTTTCACATTGTTCAATAACATTCCAACCCAGCATTTTATCAACTTCATTAGCTAATGCCTTTTGTTTTTCAGGAGACAGTCTGTAACATCTTTGTTTGATGGGCAGCGAATCTCCGGTGTCAATTTTGTGAGTGATGAGATGAGTTCTTCCCAGAACACCCTTTTCTTCGAATGAGATGGTCTTGAAGCGTTGGATAATATCATCAGCAATATTTTTCTGATTTGCAGTTAAATGTTCATAAGGTAATACTTTGACATTCGTTGTCTCGATAGTTGAGCATTCAAGTTCTGTAAAGTTAGTTGAAGACAGAATGTTATGTAAAAGATTATATTTTTTCCAAAAGTCTATGCCTAATATTAAAGACGGTGAAATTTCTGGAAAAATATAAGCCTTAATTAAGGGAGTCTGTTTGTTAAAGTAAATTGGAAGATCAAAGTAACCTATAGATTTAATTTTTTGGTTACTTGCTGTAGAGATGGTAATATTGTCCGACTTGAAAAGTTTACAGCCTAGTTTAAGAATTTCTAAGTGGGAGTTATTACCAAGAATAGTAAGTGAACTACCAGAGTCGAGTAATCCAGACATGGATAAATTGTAAACTTTGATGTTAACGAAAGGACGTTTATAATCCTTTTCATTTGAGTATAGAGTTGAAGAGATTTTGTAGCATGAAAAGAAATTTTTAAGAGTTTTAATCCAAACGTTCCAATCATTGGCATCAAAGTTTGTTTTACTTTTCAAGTCAGTTATTAGTTTTTTGAACTAGAGTTGGGTTTAGGTGAGCAATTAGGACAATCTGAGGTTTTAAAACCTTTAAGACCACATTTAAAACAAATAATAAAGTGAGGTTGAGTACAAGTACTTAAAGTATGTCCATGCTTACGACAGCGAACGCAAAAGGTATTTTTTTGCGAGTTATTAGCTTGGTGTAAGCTATTAACTTGTTTGGGAGGGTTTTTGTAAGGAGTATTAAATTTATTAGTATATGTAGGAGGTCTTGGATTAGAAATTGAGGTAGAAGGCTCAGAAGAAGTCGAGTGTATTTGTTTGTAGTTAAATTCCTCAGTAAGGGGGTTTTGTTGAGAATTTGGTTCTTTAAATTGTTTATCTCGGTCCAGGAATCTTTCATAATTTTGGCAAGTAGCCAAAAGTGAATCGATAGAGTCGATATCCTTTAAAGCAACGAATACTGAATAGCATGGCCTTATATTTCTCAAAATAACTTCCAATTGTTCTGTTTCAGAAAGTTTTTTGGAAAGGCGAGAGAACATTCCCGACATAATTGAAATATAAATAATAATTGGTTCGTCACGACCTTGGGTACGACTTTTAATGGCTTCTAGTAGTTTATAATCATAGTCAAAACCACCAAAGTCTTTAATTAGTAATAAAGAAATCTCTTCCCATGTTAAGTTTGGATTTTGGTTTAGTTTGAATCTAAACCAATGGAGGGCATTCTCAGTAAAAATTTCGTAAGCTTGAGTGATTAATAAATTTTTAGGTACACTCCGAGCTAGGCAGTATTCGTCAAGTTTTTGTATAAACGATCTAGGACAAGATTTTCCATTATAGGTATATCGTTTCAGATCCTTAGATAAATTGAGATTTGGAGCAGTCGGAATAAGAGGAGGAGAAGTAACAAGAGGGAGAGGAGGAGAAGTTAAAGGAGGGAGAGGAGGTATTTGAAGAGGATGTATTGAGGACGGATCTGAAAAATAAATTTTAGAACTTTTATCAAGCGACTCAAATTTTGCTTTTAAAGAGTCGACTATAGGTTTATAGTCAGGGTTCAAATCCAAGTCTATGCGTTCCAACCTGTAAAATAAATGGTTAAGGTATGATTCAATTAAGCGAGAGTATTTAAAATCACCCTGCGACAGTTTTTCTACTTTACTATCCAAGTAATTCAGAGTATAGTCTATCTGAGATAAGTCGTCATCAATTGGTATAGGAGAAATTAAAATTTCCTCCGATGGTGTAGTTAAAGCTAAGCGAAGAATTTGTTTTTTTAACAATAAAACCGTACTTGCTGGTTCCTCAAGTCTAATTTGCACTTCATACTCGAGTTCAGGTTTGTTTAGAAATTCAAACTTAATTGGACGAGACATATCTATAAATTGAAAAGTTAATAAATAAAGTTACGTGAAAAATATTCCTTAGTTTTCCTGTTGAAAATAAAATAAGGTTATATATGTAAAGAGTATAGATGTTTAGAAATATTCAGTACAGTGTGCTCAAGTGATGTGTTTGGATGTCAAAAATTTTAGCCAAAGAGTTTAGCGACACTAGATGAAGTGTTGTTTTAGAATTTAGGAAAGGTGTGAAAGAGATGGATGATACGAAAATTATATGAGAAAACAAAGAAGGATGAAACTTTAAAATGAAAGAAAGAGAACGAGGAGAATTGAAAGAATTAGAGAAAGAGAGAGAGAGAGAGAGAATGAACTAATTTACGTTGGGCGCCAAAATGTCGTGTAGCGACAAGTAAAACTTAATTATAAAAGACAAGAATGATGAAAAAAAAAGAAAGGGAGGTAGAGAACAATTAAAGATATATTTATAAACAATAAAAAAATGGAGATGAACACAAGAGTGGTGAGTAGTAAGTGGAGGTGGGGTGTTATGATGATGATGAATGATAGGAGGCTGAGGTGGAGCAGTTGTTGGCAACAGATGCGGGTACAGAAGTCGGAGTACAGATGAGGGCAGGTGCGTGCGCGGCACGGGGGGCACCCGCAGGAGGGCCCACGCAGCAAGGTAGGTCGCCGCACGGCAGGAGGAGGAAGAGGCTCGGCGGGCGCTGACAGACCACCAGGTAAGGTGGCCCTCAGTAGTTGATGTGTGTGCGACACGGAGGGCACTCGTAGGAGGCCCACGCAGCTAGGCCGGTCGCAACACAGCAGCTGGAGGAAGAGGCACGGCGGGCGCTGACAGCCCACCAGGTAAGGCGGCCCTCAGAAGTTGCGGCCCGACAGGTTCAGGTCCGTAGCCTTGAAGACGGAGCACGGAGGTGTAGAAAGGTGGCTCTGGAGCAGACAGGCGGCTCTGGAGTATCAGGCCTTAACCTTAATGTTCGCTTTAGAGGCGAAACTCGAACTGACCACTACATTGCGTGGATCAATAAGGAAAACTCGTAGAACAACATCATGTAGAAAATATGAATTTGAAATATGAATGCGAGCAGTATTATTTCTGTGGCTAAGTATGCATATGTTTAAACCTGGCAGTTAAGGATTTAAAAGCAAACGTTACCATGACGTTTCAAACATCAAATGCCAGAACTGTCATAATAAAATAAATATTATTAAAATACAATAAAATCTATAGTTATTATGTAATAAAAGTATAGTGTTTAAAGGAAAAATGATATGAATCAATGTGGACGAAATTACCAACCCATGGTTGACACTGAATCGTTGAAGTCATATGTTAAAGTTTGTCTGTGTACTAAATGTGGATAAAACGTGTCCTGGTGTCGTGAGAAATAATCAGATCAGCACCTAACGGTAAAGGAATGCTTATTCTGATCTGGAGGAATGAATGAAAGTAACTGTGAGTATGTACATTATGTTACAAGGAAAAATATGTTATAAGTTTTTATCATTTGTATTTATTTTTATATGAGTTCATTAATATACTGCCTACTTAAATAATACCGAATTTTCACTTACTACAACTTCAAACAATACAAAATAAGTTATCATAACATCAATTTATTTTGATATTACTAACACTAAACCCATAGTTCATATCGATGGGTTAAATATTTAAAGTTTAACCCTAAGTTTACCTCTAACTCTGGGTGGCGCATGATGAACTATTTGATTAACCCTGAGTTAGCTGTTAACTCCGAGTTATTTAGGATACCCATGAACGTGCAAGTGGGCCAAGGCGAACAGCCAGATTTGCAGTGCCAGCACAATAAATACTTGTCTTTGAATTATCTAACACCAAAACGAGATAATTTTGATTTAATCAAGTAACTTGTCGCGGTTTCACTCGTGTGGGCTCGGGAGACCCCTGGCAGGAACGAAGTTCAATATTAAAATCCAAGATAGCGGCTGCAATAATTTCAAAATGACGAAGATTTGGATTTTCATTTTGACCTCACTATGGGCTTCAGCACTCTCGAAAACCATGAAAACGACAACCATAATATATGTAATGAAATGATTTTTTTAGTTACATACCTATCATTTCATTGATTTGAATTTACCCGCGCTCATTCTCTTACATGTATATATATATTTTAATATCTTATTTAAATATATATATTAATTTTGTAGTTGCCATCTTTGATTTTCACTATTGGCTTGAGCATCCTCGAAAACCATGAAAACTATTTACATATAAAAAAATTCGCATGGAGGCGCTTTTTCGTTACGTGACGTTTTCTACCGGTTTCCTCCTACCGCAAGCTCCGTAACAGAACTTCGTTCCAAAAATAGCTCGACAGATAGGTAATTGCATCAGGAAAATATAGTTTGTGGAAAATGCCGAGTTGGTAAGTGATGCCATCTCACGTACTATCACTGAACGAACATAATATCTTATTACTAACTCAGTAGCCCCTGAATACAAATTCAAATCATCGAAGTCGCAGATATGTAGGTACGTATTGAGATAATTGAGTTTTGTTCTATGAAACGGAAAGCAATTTCTGGAGCTAAGTGTAACTCCTATTTCAAAGGCAATGCTTGCCGCACTCTAATTGCGTAATCCCAATTTGAAATTGCTAGTGTGAATCTCATTTTGAAGGATATTGCTAATCCATTGCTTCATAATTATGTTCCAAAAATGTGTCTGCTCAACATTTTCAATATTTCCCTGGCATTACATACTACCACCATTTCATTCAACTTTGTCTCCGGGGTGGCAACGCATCTGATATGGTTTTCGACTTTGGTTTTGCAGATATCTATCAGCAGAGTTGACCACTTAATATCTGGTGGGACATCCACTTATTTGGAGTTAGGTCAAAGTAACGGTAAGTGGAAACGGAGAATAGAACAGAGTACTCTTTATTATGTTCACCATATAAATTACAGACAATGAATATAGAAATTTTACAAAGGGTGACACAATGGGCGGTCTTATCGCTAAGAGCGATCTTTTATAGCACCTTTGGATGGAGGTTCTCATTACTCAAATTTATTAATTGATCCGATGTTTCCGTAGATATGCTGACCTTTAACGTAATGCGTAGTTTATGCTAAGCTGCAGTGGTAAATTTTGATTCCGAATCGGATCTAATTTTAGTTTGCTTTGTGTAAGTGTTCATGCGTTAAGGATTAGTGGGTAAATGAGTCCTAAACTACTAATGAGAGATCACTAATCCAGCACCCACATTTTCAATCACAATCTGGGTCAACATTGCTTTGTTTGTTTGAAAATTTGTCTGCTCAACAGCGTAGGCAAATAACGCAATGAATGTTGTTGAACTGTCAAAATGAAGACCGTTGTTACTGATAGTGTATTACTAAATTACCTTGCTGGTATCGATAAAGCATAAGTAGTAGCATGTCGAATGGAATGTTATTGATACGACAGTAAATTAAGCATAGTTTATTTAAATAATCAATAATGCTCCCTGTCTGCAAACAAAAATTCAATCAAATATATAATATCCAATTAGTAGCTGTAGCTAGTCAGCTGATTGCAAAATCCATAGTCGCCTCATCACTACTTTTTAGATAAAGATAATTTAATTTAATTTCGATTTTTGGAGTAAGATATTTTATGATTTTGAAATACTCCTATGCATTAGTAGCATAGTGGTAGGGACAGTAAAATTAATGTATATGCTGTTAATAATATGTAAATGTGTTTAATGATTGTATTTAATGATTATATTTAATTATTGTATTTTTGTAACCCTACTAACATAGTTTATAAGTTCCTATTGTTACTTACCATTAGATATGGATCATTTTTATCTGACATTAAATATATAAATAAATTTGTAAAGAAAGTGTTTCCATTTATTGTCATATTCTGGTCGCCATGTCATAAAGTCATTTTGTTGGCATTTTTTATTCACTCATAAATTCAGTCCTTGCTTTTGGTTTTCTTATGAGGAACACATGTGAGACACGTTTACCCACAAAAAGGCCGAAGGGTCACCCTGATACATTTATGATGTTCAGGGTAAAGCAAAATCCTCATAGAAGGAAGTCACGTAACACAAACGAGCTTTACCTTCATTTTATGTGGTCGGCATTCGAGTTGTTTCGCCCAAAATCCGGATTTTCCGTGAATAAAACTAAAACTAGTGCAGTTTGCTGTGATAGCGAAGCATTGAAAATTTAAATTTTTATGCTGATCTATGGTCGAAGAATATTTTGTAATTTACAAGCGGATGAGAATATAAAGTTACTTGAAACAGGAACGTGGAAATCCTACGAATATTATAAACGCGAAAGTTTGTGAGGATGGATGTTTGTTACTCTTTCACGCAAAAACTACTGAACGGGTTTTGATGAAATTTTACAGTAACATAGCTTATACATAAGAATAACACATAAGATACTTTTTATCTCGATATTCCCACGGGATCGACACTTATGCGGATGAAACCACGGGGTGCTGCTAGTGCTCAATAAACTTATATATTTTACTATACTCCATTTATTTACATTAGAAAAATAACGGTTATTACCCTTTCGTTATTTCTATATAATCATATAATTACCTCCGTTATTTTCAAATAAATACAAAGCTATATAGTTGTAATCTATTTATACTAACAAAATAACTGTAAAATGCAGTAACTTCAACAATATTACACAATAACTGTCGTTATTTTGGCGTTATTTTTCTAATGCTATAATAAATAGAGTATAATAATAATAATAAGTATAGGTTGAATAGTATCTAATATTTGGATGAACAGACTCCAACCACTACGTGTTATGAAAAATTGTTTATAAAGTTTTCTGAACACATTGTACACAGAGTCCAATCCCGCATGTTGTAACAGTCAAGCCGATCTATTTGGTCCATGAAGTGAGCCGTCATTCCCCCTGATGCTAGGCTAGGGATTGACATAATTGGCAAATCACTTCATGATTTCACCTAAGTTTTCACGGTGAGATTTTTACAAAATAGACCGGTTGGAATGTGTTAATCCAATAGGTATCACAAGCAGCAAATCAATTTTACCATAAACTTTACAATACATCATAATTAAACTATACAAAAAAATAAAACAAAACAATGAATAACTGGCACATCATAAAAGAAAAACGATTAATAATCCTATTGTTCACACTGGATCACACAAGGATAAAATGTTGGTCGGATTGGATACAGAAGTTCCAAGAAATATGTAATACATTTTTAGTCTCGCTAAAGCCCCTTTCATAAACAACGTTACATTTTCAAAAGCTCCAGATTTATTTGAAACGAACGTTTACAATCAAAATCGTTTAGAACAGTCAATTAAAAAAAAAGAATTTCTGAGTAATAACCGTTTCTCGTTCGCAAATTCGATTTTCATTCTGACGAATGGGAAGTAGCTCAAGTAGCGTAGGTTCCTCAATGTATTCTTAACGATATGCATTACGTAAAGGAAAAGAATGTACAGGGTTGTTGCAGCTTCAATCTGCGATGAACACATCAATAAGATGACATAGCAATAAGAATAATCGTTAAATCTTAGGACCTAAGGATTATGTGACTGTGTGTTGGTATGGAAATCAGGACCCTGTTAAACTGCGAGAAAATGTGAATACACACGAGTGACAAGCGACAACGACAGGGGCAACTGCAGCCTTCGACACTCGTCGACCCCCGCCGTCGACAACGTGCCGCCGGTTCGAGTACGATCCTCAAATTCACGAGCGGCATGTTATCGACGGCAGCAATCGACACTCGTTGCTGAAGGTTGCAGTTGCATCTGTCGTTGACGCGTGTAGATCGTGATTAAGAGCACTCAAAGTTTGACATTTCCTATTTGTAAAATATAGACATATACCCTCCCTTAGCGGTAGTCGGGTAAAATTATCCCTTTCTCATAAATTATGAGAGCATATGCAAATATGGATTAAATTAAATTTTAATACCTTAATAAGTTAAAACGTAATACCGTCAGGTAAAAAATATCCATTAGGTACCTAAGACGAATCACACAATACCACGCGCCACGTGACGGGGCGCAGATATCAAACACCGCGCGTGATTGCTTATATCAAATTTAATCAAAACGGGGAATTTGGCTCCGTTTTCCGCTCCCCGTCACGAGGCGCGTGGTAGTGTGTGATACGCCTAACTACTGGTGCTTAGAGTTAGATCCTATGTAGCTTTGTCGCTCAAATGTCGAGGGGTCTTGCTATACTTTTAGTAATAAAAGAGTTACTTTATTATACTCGTTAACCAGTGCGGCTATATTCCTGTAGAATGTTAAATAATGTTTGTACTCTTCATATTTAGCTACTTTTCCAGTCCAGATTATGTAGAGCAAGGGAAATTAATAATGGTTTATCAAATTGATATATTGTTCCATCATAGACCTCAAGGCGTGATCCAGGTGTAGAGCAGGCGCATTCATTTTTTTTTTCTTTTGAATTGACACGTTACGTTAATTTGCCGTGTTATAGCCATTTCATACAACTGTCAAAAAATGACAGATAACATTTCAATATACGGACAATTTACATCAATTGGTAGCCAATTTGCGTAACAATTAGTTTCCTTGGCTTATCATATTATATCGATGATTTTATTTATCTCAGAATAACGTCAGTTTAAGATTATTATTAATCAACGCAAACTAGTCCTTTGATGCTCCATGACTTCTAAGGCTTCCACTGAAGTAATTATGCCATATTGATATTGTTAATATCTTCACGACCTTTCCCATACAGCATCATGCATCAGAAAGGTGTGGTCATATTTAAGGGTGTGGTAGTTACAGTCCATGAAACTGAACCACTTTCTCAGCAGCTGCTATTGAATATTGTGTCGTTTAAAAACACAGACGTGAACGAGTAACTAGTCCTACGTTTACAAAGATTGACCTTAAATATGACCACACAATTCTGATACACGCTGTACACACATGCACACCGTGTATTCAGGCAAATGGGTAGCCTTATACCTATATAAAGCTACCCTTTGTCTAGTTAAAAGTACAGATTCTATACCTCATTAAAACTCAGGATATCGTCAAGATTATTAATTATCACAAAGTAGAGCAGAAATCTTTTGACGCTTCGCCGCGTCGCTACATCGTCGTCTGCTGAAGTAATTAAAGTTACACTTCCACTATTAATAAAGCTTTTACGTAGGTACGTGGACATAACGTTCAAGTTAGTGTCTTTTCTTGTTACCATAAATAAATTTTAAAGGGAAAATGTTCCACAAACTAGCGCTTTGGAGCGCTTTGACGCTGAAGCGCTGTAAAGTATGTCACACACTCGTTAGAAGTAACCATAGTCCACTGAAGTAACTAAAAGGATAGTTTCTCGTTATAAATCCTATTTATAAAATGAGCAGAAATATAGAGAACACCTACACAGTGATCTGTGAATGAAAATAATAATAGATTTCAATAGATTAGCAACCCGTTTCAGCAATTATGGAAAAGCTGTATAGTATAATAGTACTATAAGCAATTAAAAAATTCAGACATTTACTTACACGTAACTTGTAGGCCAATTCCTGTATTAAAAACGGATAAAATCTAGTCGCAATCTCATCTCAGCGACAATTAATGTCAAAAACTTGTCAAAAATGTAGGGAAATTAGATGTATGTTTGTGACAGATTGAGTCTGAGGTCAGACTGTAAACGTTCTTAAAATTACGAGAATTGCCCCTCTGTTACCATGGATTCATGATTCTGAATTGAGTTGAAATTATTCGTCGGTAATTTAAAAAAAAATTGCTGTTCCATATACAGGGTGGCATCCCGACATCGACGCGCAAAGTGTAACCGTGGATTCAGCACATGAGTTATGGTTAAAGAAATTTATTTCTCAATAAGAAATTACAAAGATTTCACTTACTTGAGAACATTTTTAAAACTTAAATATATTATAAGAACTTTGACACACAAACCAAGCAGCTACCTATTATTATATTCTTTACAACAAATCATTTACGCAACAACATTTCACCTTGCACACAAACAACATTAACGGATACAAAACTTAAACTTTTTAAAATTTTCAATCTACCCGCAAAAGAAATTATTACCGTGGTCGCAAATATTCATAGTAGATAAGGAATGCGAACTCGGTGCCACAATAAAGCAACGCAACAGTAGGGCAAGTCTATTTATGGTAATAATGTTTGATCATTTAGAATGTGATTTTTTAATTTAGTTTTGAAAATATTAAACGAGTTCGCATTCTTTACCTCTTTAGGTAGTTTATTATATTTTTGTACTCCCGCAAAAATAATTGTTCTCTCGCCATTGACTGTTCGCACTCGCGGTAGCAAAATGTGATCCTTCCTACGACTGCTACGATTATGTACTTGGTGTATTTTAGTGAAGTGTATTTGTGAGTGAATGGACTTGTTCAGAATTTTTCTTATGAGTATGCTGGTACAGTATGCATGAAGCTGTTTAATACTCATGAGCTTCGTCTCCCTGTAAATTTTAATTGTGGGTGTAAGGTAATCATAATGGAATAATAGTTTTATAATTTTATTTTGAGCGATCTGTAGGTCCTTTAGGTTAGTTTTTGGCGCGTTACCCCATATTTCAATTAGGTACATCAGATGCGGCTTCACTAACGAGTTGTAAATGGTCTGGCCCACTCGATGGGGAAGACAATGAACAACATTACGCAATGAGCCCAAAAGTGAGGATAGCTTGGATCTGATGTGATCAATTTGAATTTTCCAGTTTAACTGACAGTCCACTCTTAGCCCAAGGTATTTTTCGTACTGTTTTTGCTGTATTATTTGATTATCAATGGCCAAGGGGGGGTGAGCTGGTATTTTTTTATTTTTGGGTTTAAAAATGACATAACTAGTCTTAGCAGCATTAATGGTAAGTAGGTTTTGTTGGAACCAAATAGATAATGTGTTTAAATCTTCCTGCGCTTGGTTGATCATATCGTTAATCGAAGTGCCATAGTAAAAAAGACAGGTATCATCAGCATAAAGGGAAACGTGTCCGTGTAATGAAATTTCGTGCACGGAATTGATGTAAATAAGAAAGAATAGTGGTCCAAGAACCGATCCCTGGGGCACACCGAATGAGCCAGTGCTGTGTGGTTTACTATGGTATTCCCCGACTTTTACTATTTGATACCTATGCTTTAGGTATGAGTCAATCATTTTGTGTGCCACCCCTGAGACACCTATGTTGCTGAGCTTTTCTAGTAATATTGAGTGGCTAACAGTGTCGAAAGCTTTCTTTAGGTCTATAAAAAGACCTAGTGCTATCTTTTTCCGGTCAATGTTTGTTTGTGTTGCTGTTATTAGGTCTGCTGTGGCTGATAAAGTGTTGGACAGAGAACGAAACCCATACTGTCGTTTGTAAAGGAAGTCAATAGAGGTGAGGTATTTGTCTAATCGCGAATAAACCACTTTTTCAAAGATTTTTGATACGACGGGAAGGACGGAGATAGGCCGGTAATTGTTCGGGTCACTTTTTGTGCCAGATTTATGGATAGGGGTAACTTTAGCGATTTTCAGAGCATCTGGAAACGTTCCCTCGGCAAGGTGTTCATTAATGCAAGTGGTCAGTTTGTCTGATATTAGGGTTCTTAAACATTTAATTATTTTTGTGGTTATCCCGTCAATCCCTGCACTACAGTTTGCATCAAGACTAACGATTATGTTTGAGATTTCGTCCGTTTGACATGGTGTAAAGGTAGTGAGTTGATGAGTATAATCTGTTGTCTGTGTTGTGTCTACGTTGTGTTTTGGTTGTGTCGTTAGGATAGCGTTAGCGAGTGTCGAACCGATCGTTGAGAAGAAGACGTTAAAAGTCTCACAGATTTCACTACCATCGGTAACAGGCCCGTCTTTTGTTAAGAGATTTGGAGGAGTACAATGTGTTTTGACCTTGTTGTTGGACAGTGTGTTAATTAGTTTCCACATCTTCTTTGGGTTTCCTGAGTATTTCTTGAATGTGTCATAGTAGTATTTCCTTTTAGTATTTTGTATTATTTCTGTAGTTTTGTTCCTTTCTATTATAAATTGTTTATTTAGTTCTTGGTTTTCTGGATCTCGCTTCAATTTGTGCCAAATTACATTTCTTTCATGAATCTTTGTTATTATATCTTTGCATATCCAGTCTTGTTGTGGTGGATTTAGGATTTTAGTTTTAGTAACTTTACTTTCAAGTATTGCAGACTTTATATACTGTTCGAGGTTGTCGTAGTAGTTGTCATTTGGCTGATATTTTGTACTTTTGATACATTCGAACAGTTTTTCGTAGTTCATCGCATCATACTTGGAACATTTTCTAGATGGTGGTTTGCACTTTTTCATTGATAGGTAAATCTGCTTATGATCGGACATGGGTGAGTCCACAATTGCCATGTGGAAGCCCTTATGTTTCAAGTTTGAGCATACGTGATCAAGAATAGTCTTTGTGGAAGTAGTTTCACGTGTGCAGTGGTCTTCACTAATATGGTTAATAATTTCATAGCCAGATTCTTGTACGGCAGTTCTATACCGTTTGCTGCTGCTATTTTTTGTTAATAGGTCGATGTTAAAATCCCCAAAGACAATAGCTCGCTTTTTGCTAATCAATTGTGATGAGTACACTTCAAGAAACTCTTTTATGTTGGTAGTTCCAGGGTTGTAGACTAAACCTATTTTAAGTGAATATTTTTCTAGACCTACCCAAAGATAGTTTATACCTCCAGTGTAGGTTTCTTCGCTCACGCTATGATTTATATTATTATGCACATATATGGAAACCCCACCACCTCTTGAGTCTGTTCTGAGATTGTAGTAATGTGTATAGTTGGGTAGTTGAAATGATTCCGCATCCTCTTTAGATCTTAACCAGGTTTCCGTGAGTTTAGATCCCATAGCGTAGAAATTTCTCGTCGGTTATCAAAAAAAAAAAATCTTCTGTTCCATAGAAAAGTGCACCTACGCGGTCAAAACATATGGAACAGCAATATTTTTTTTTAATAACCGACGAAAAATTTCGATTTCATTCTTGAACGTTCATTGGCCTGTAGGTATGCATAGACACGTCCCTTTAGATAGCCCCACAAAAAAAAGTAAGGAGGTGTTAAATCCGGGGATCTTGGAGGCCAATCAATGTTACCGTTTCTCGAAATTAATCGACCCGGAAATATTGTGGCTCGTGCCGTATGACATGTGTCCCCGTCTTGTGGAACCACATGTTTCTTAAGCCCAACTGATTCACTTGATGTATGAAAATTGATTTATCTGTTACAATGCCATGCTGCTCAAATTTAATCACTAAACGAGTTATTGTTAGCCGTGAGGGTAAGTGTTTTCCAAAAGCCGTAATTTTCTTAGAATTTCCGCAATACATGATTGGGTTGAGTAGAATGTTTTAATAATTAAAACATTTTGTTCAGTCGTAAAACGCTCCATAACAAATTTGCCGTATCTACACAAAATAATTTTCATGAAACAACTGTCATATTTGCCGCCAAAATAAAATGGCGGCAAAAAAAAGTTGTATAACTCCAAGTTGCACACCCTATACCTTCTTTCTTTTGTCTTCTTTTTCTTTCTAGGGTTGTATCACTATAGGGAATTCATAAACGTGTAGCTATACTTATTATTAGCACTTCATCATCATCATTTCAGCCAAAACACGTCTACTGCTGGACATACGCCTCCCCAAGCACCTCCACTTCGACCGGTTCTGCGCTTCTCGCATCCAACGGGTTTTTGCGGCCTTCACAAGGACGTCAGTCCACCTTGTGGGAGGCCTTCCAACGCTACGTCATCCGGTACACGGTCGCCACTCCAGAACCTTTCGGCCATCTGTTCTGCGAGCAATGTGCCCTGCCCACTGCCACTTATGTTTGGCAATTCCTCGGGTAATGTTGGTTACCTTGGTTCTCCTGCGGATCTCTGATGATATTAAGCACTTACTACTTTTATTAAATTCATTTTGTTAATGCTTTTCCAAAGAAACGATGACACTAAATCTATTAGAGAATAGAGATAAATTGAGGATCACGCGTGCAGAATCAACGATATTTAATTTTGCATAATTTCATTAAAAATATTCGTTTTATAACAAAAGCTCTCCGCTTTTACTTTGCCATATATTTGCGAACTATGTGTGACTGTGCATTTTATTTGCAGTTCACGAATGCGGTCACCTCACACAATGCCATATGTGAACTGTCATTATACTTGTCGGTAAAATAGCTGTGGAGGCAAAGGGCAATAGGTGTGGTCACTCGCTGGACGCCTGATGGAGGACATCGTCGTCGAGATGTATGTCATATGGAAGGAAAAACAGCAGGCCTTTGCCCAGTAGTTGGGACACAATAGCCTATATTGTGTCCCAACAAAATAACAAAAACAAAATAACAAAAAAAATTAGGTAACAAAAATGTGTATGAATTGAATAACCATGTCTCATATTCAACACGTTGACTGCCAGACAACAGACACAATAGAAAATCTATTGTTGGCTGACACCGTGTGACCGCGGTGGCAGTCAATGACTTAAACGCGAAGACTAGGTACCTACCAATATTTAGAAGCCCGTTTCTAGAATTTGTAGTACTAAAACTCTTAAAAAGTTACAGGACGTCAGGAGTTCTAAGGTGGCTCTTCAACTCAGACGTCTGAATTGAGGAGCCACCTTAGAACTTGAAACTAGACAACGGATATTTTTGAAATTTGGTCAGAATTAATTTACATACTAATTAATTTTCATTTTAATTAATTCATTATAATTATAATGTAAAGACGCCAGCAGGTCAAGCTACCCGAAACTGTCAAAATTATCCAATGAACCTTGAACCTTAATGCTTGAGCGATAAAGTCGAAAATCTATTAAAGAAATTTGACAGATTGTAGTAACTTGATGTGCTGGCGTCTGTACAAGAATAGATTGGACGGGGCAAACTAGGCATTTACCCATATCTTGGGGGTCGGAAATTAGTATCTATACAAAAAAATGGGTTACGTGTCACACCACGACAACATTTTTAAACACAGTTGACATATTTCATGTGCCTGTAATTTCATTGGTTTTATTTATACCCTTCAAGTCCGTGTTCCGATCGCAACGTTACAGAACTTCTAATGAACTGTTTGATGTAGAGCAAGTGGCTCAGCGGTAACCGCCACAACTTACGAGTTCTAGGTCGTAAGTTCGAACTCACACAGGCGCTTTACTTTTTATTAATTATTTCATCACCACTGCTCTCAAAACGGTGAAGGCAAAAATCGTGAGGAAAATGGTATGTCCTAGAACAAAAACTTCGGAGACATGTGACATCTACCAACCCGCGGGCCCGCGTGGTGGATTACGGGGATACTTACTCCCTCTCACCGAGGAGGCCTGTGTCCCAGAAGTGGGAACATTATGTATAGGCGGATTATGATGGTTTGACGTATTGACAGCTTTTGCTGCTTGGCAACTGAAAGAGGGTTCTTGAAAGTAGGAACTGGCTGTCTCAACAAATATTAATTTCTAACATCGAATGCCTATTTATCATGCTCTAAATAGTTCCTAATCTTGTCCAATCTCATACCTCAACTTTCTTAGCAAAATAATAATTATACACTACTAGATGTTGTCCGCAACTTCGTCTGCATGTATTTCATATAAATATCCAAGATAATAAGTAGCCTTTTTCAGGTCCCAGGGTATCAAATTTCATAACAATCAGTTCAGTGGTTTAAACCTAAAAGATAACAGACAGACAGACAGAGGAATAACCATTTTTACTAACGCTATGCACCATCTAAATAAATAAATGCCTAAACAGGAGAGCGCTCTATTGGATTTTCAACTTTCGGTTCGGCGCCGAGGATTGAAAATCCAACAGGGCAATAATATTTATGTATTAATTTAGGCGTCATGTTGGCATTAGGCACTCTCGCATTTATAATATTATTAGTATGGATATAACTTACCCAAAACGATCCATATGACCAGGGTATTGCCCAGTACAGCAAGAAGCAGCATGATGGCGAAGACCATGAACCAGGCAAGTTGACCCCACCATGGTGGGCTGAATGGCCTCTCGCCAAGACCCATGCAGTTTCCAAGAGTGATCCTGTAAAGAGAAGGCACATTATAGAATAAATATAAAAGGGAGTATTAAAACTAAGAAATACGGGAGTAGTTACTGTTCATCTCTACCTTACCCTTCGGGGAATACAGGGGTCATGTTATGTCATGTGTTATAATTATTATTAAAACTATGGTACAAATTTTTACCAATAGGCACAAGTTCATTTACATTGCAGAAGTTATTAGGAAAAAATATTTATACGAATCCACCGTCCACTACTATGTTCATTTGAGACAGTTCAACAGCCTCGATCCTTGATAGTAGGCTCGAACAAGCTGTACAGGACAGATTTGGTGGTCTTCCTCATCCCACTTTCATTAAACAGTGTCAAGGGAAATGGGGCCAACTCGTACTCTAAGAATTCCATCAAATCGTCCTCTGATCGTGTGCTTATACACAAACATTCGCTGAAATAGCAGTGTTGGGTCAAATGCAATTCATCAACGAAAACCGAAATAAGGCGAACGAAGTAGCTAGTGTTTGAAAAAGTCGTTTTTTCGAAAATTTTCACTTTTCCGGAACGTGTACTTCGAAAATGGGTAGGAATTCGAAAAAAGTGTATAGAATAAAAATTGTAGAAAAATTGATGAGCTTTCATTACATAGAAGATATTTTTTCTCTAAGCCACACCATTTTAAAGATATTAGCGAAAAACTCAAAAGTGGGAACTTTTATCCCCCCCACTCCGGCTCACCTCCTAGACGGGACTCTTAGTATGTTTACTCCCTAAGCACCCTGAACAACTTTCTGAAGAAATCGCTTAGGTCCCAGCTCACGTACTCTACACCTCCTTTTCGGTTATTCGTTGAGCGGAGCATTTAGTATCCTACCACCTTGTTTATCTGCACTAGACATTCTAGGTATTCCTGCATTCATCGATCGTGACTCGGTCAAGGCTAGGCTCCACCTGCCACCATATACAGTCTAATATTTGTTTTGCACGCAATGATAATCAAAAGCAATTAAAAAGGCATCAAACAAAGTACACTCGTCATTTGAGTATGTTATTTTCTACAAGTTTTCATCAATAATCATATAGGTATGTAGGTGCTGGATAAACTAATCATAACAAAATTATTTTATAAATATGACGCTTGTGGCTAAGTAATAACAGCTGCACGGGTCAATCGATCAGGTTAAGCTACGCTTGCCGCAGTTAGTCCGTGGATGGGTGACCATCTTAACATACTAAGACCTCTCCGTGCCTCGGAAAACACTTTAAGCCATTGGTCCCGTCTGTCATTCGTGCTACTTTGACAGTCGTTACGGGTCGTCAGAAGCCCGAAAGTCTGACAAAGGGGTTTCATATACATAATGAGCCTATACTGTTCCCACTGCTGGGACACAGGCCTCCTCTCTGTGAGAGGGAGTGGGCCGTAATCCATGTAAATGCAAGATAACATAGGTAGGTATAAGATACGTTCTTCGGGAGGAATTTACTGTACGTGGTTTTTCATGCGAACCGAGAGATATTGATGTAGCGGATTTTGTATTAAGTTTTATATTAAGTCCACAGTCGTTCCGCAAGCAATTTGTATTCCATTTCATATAAATAACAATCTTGTACAAATGTAGCATATTAAAATACGGAACAATCGCTCATATTAAAAATAAAACCGGTCAAGTGCGTGTCGGGCCACGCGCAGTGTAGGGTTCCGTAGTTTTTGTAACAGCCAAGTGCGGGTCGTATTCGCTGAGTTTCGTACCATGCTCTAACTAAAAGCTAAACATGACTAGCTACCTAATTTGACTTCCTATACAAATCCTCACCTCACGACTTGTCATAGCCCGTGTTTTGAATTTAAATACAGGACACAGAGCTACACTACTCAATCGTCAAAAAAAAATAAAATTGAGGAATTCTATTTCGAGTCAAATACAATTGGTCGACTATTACTCGTAAACTTCTAAAGCCCACTTAAGTGTGATAGTTTTCCTTTAAACTTCGTTATATACCTATAGGTACTACTGCCGAGACATTTTAATTTCTAACTACAACCGGTTAGTTGGTAGAGGGGGGGGACACTTGGCTCTAACGAAAATTGATACTTTAAAGCTTGATAAGTCACGGACGGTTTACTTATTCAAAAAACGGTCTTTCCAAACCCCTAATATTTTTATATTTAAAGAACTATCCAACGATATCCCACACTATGGGAAGGACGAAAAAAAAAATTATCATCCCCACTTGACATGTAGAGGAGGTAGGTAGGTACCCTAAATAATTGTTTTTTTCGAAATTTTATTTTGCCACTTTTTTGGCGTCATTAACGTGTATACTCATGCCAAATTACAACTTTCTAGTAATAGTTTTTAAGCTAAGCCGCGGACAGACAGACAGACAGACGGACATGGTGAAACTATAAGGGTTCCTAGTAGACTACGGAACTCTAAAAAACACGGCTTTGGGGATATAAAATATGAAAAGAATACCTGTGTAGAGGTATGAGGAACAGGATGTAAGATTCACTCATCCGCCATAGAAAAAGGAGGATCCTTCGACCAGACGGATGTTGTCTGGCGGGCAACTGCCCGATGAATCATGTCGGGCTGTTGTATATATGCTAATTGCGCGGTAAACTTTGCTTGCGCGATGCAGGATTTTGCGTGACGTCAGTATGACGCGTAGTTCACACGTGACGTTGTAGATACAGCTACACCTGTATCTTGTTGCTTATAAATCTTATAAAATCAAAATACTTGATGTGAGTAAACTGAGAATTTGCGTTAGAGCTCTAAGTTTGCGGAGAATTTAGAGTAACATTAGGGTAACATTATCTACGTTTATTTTTTACTTGTGGAAGTGGAAATCCTTCAGACGTAAGTTCACCCCTCGTCGGTGACTGGCGAAGAGTTATGCCTGCTTCTTATCGACTGAAACCCAAACGTTTTTCTCGAACTACCTACTACTATAGATAGGAGTGTATTATACCTATACATATATTCCTACCTGTGTAGGTAGTAAGAGGAACACATACACGTTTTCGTATATCAATGTCAGTACCTATTCGGAAATACAATCTCGAGTCGAGATTTGGAACTCAAGATCTTGAGTGAAGTCGCATGCTATGAAGGTAGCTAACCTACTCGAAACCAGTCGGGTTTCGAGTCAGTAGGTTACCTACTTTCATGACGCAAATTCATCAAATTCAAAATATAAAAAGTAGCAACAAATTCTCGCCCAATTAAAACAAATGAAACCTAAAAAATACTCGCTTAATAAAGACAATCTCCAAGTTCAAAACACCATTTTATACATTCACAAAGTTTCGAGATTGCGTTCGAACTAATTATACAAAATTTACACAAAAATACGTTGACATTTCATAATTGTATTTTGAACATTTTACAGGTGAGGGTTGGATCAAGAATATCACCGAAGTTGAAATAAACAGATTATACTGGATAACAATCTACTTAAATGTTAAGCTAATGATCCTCTCGAGAGTTCGGCGAATTACAGCGAAAGTAAATTACAGACAGTAAAGAGCCAGGACAAAAGATTTGACGATTTTATATTGTAAATCAAGCAAAACGCGACTTTATTAGATTAGACTGTAATGATTTTGATAACGATGTAGGTACCATTATTTACTGATCCAAAAACTTAGCTGTAAGAATGACAATCAGCCGATCGATTCTGTAAAAATCTCACCGTGAAAAGTTAGGTGAAGTGAGTGAATTGTGTTAATCCCTAACATTAGTTGGAATGACAGCTCACTCCACGCTCACTTCACCTACGTTTTCACGGTGAGATGGTTACAGAATTGCACCTGGGATATTGTTGTTTATATCAAATTGACACACTATGCTAATTTGTGGTGTTATAGCCATTTTGTACAACTGTCAAAGAATTACATCTTTTTTTTATTAAATACCTTCGGACAATTTATATTTGCTAAAAAATAAAATTAAATATCCTTGACATTACTTTAGTGATTTTATTCAACTCAAGCGCTTGTTAGGAAAAACTAAAGCTAGGTATGTGGACTAACGTTAATCCAGCCTTACTGCGCTGTAAATCCTTAATTTTCTCTGTAGACGTGCAGGGATGAAGACGGATTAGAGCTAGTGTTCCTGACATTTACTACGAAACTACCTTCGTCGTAAAAAGGACTATACAGGGTCATATAGATAGCGAAACTCCGCAAACGTGATGGGCATTAATATCTTAAAATTATAAAACAAAATAATATCGATTTGGTGTTTTTTTGGGGGTCAACGCTGTAATTACTTGAAATATCATTGATTTTTGTGCAAACTTCACAAACTTGATGGGGGTATCGACATAAAATAGGATAAAACAAAAAAAAAAACTTACTTTGTCAACGTATAGGTACTGTAAGTAACTAAACTGCAAACGATCTCTGAACGAGCAGCCAAAATAAAAAAATATTTTGTTCCGTTTTATTATGTTTAGACACCCAAATCCATCACGTCCGTCTAGTTTCACTGCCTAATTTAATTTAACCCTGTGTAGGAGATAGACTTTCGTAAATTTCCGTCTGCAGGCTTCCGTTGAAAAGGGAAAAGAATAAGTCAGCTTTCATTACTTAGCTACAATTGAATGGATTGAGCCTCTTTAAGGTTATTTTACGAATTGTTTTTTACTACCTTATTAGTTTAGCGGTATGGCTCCAAACTTTGTCCTCGAGTTCTGTACAGCGTGTATCGGAAAGCTGTGGTCAAATTTGTTACCTAATCACTCGTCCCATGAGACAGTTGATATTTTTTTCGAGATTACGACATTGAGCTGAATGGTGCTGGAAATGATGCGTCATGTTCGTGAACCGGCGCCGTCAGTAGGGACTGGTCATCTCTTTGCTGCTATGGCTTATTTTAATTTAATTTAATATTTGTTTTTTTTTTACTTTTCATTACGCACACTTATAACGTTCTGCATCGTCCTCACTTGCATAATTTTTAACATGAATGATGTAACCAATATTTATTATTTTGAGTTAAAAGAAAGTCCATGGAGTTTCTTGCCCTTTCTTCTCCATAGGTACCTACTACGCTTTAGAATGGGAACTAGCTTCATCTTTCTGACTGAATTGTCAAGGGGTCGGCGTTTGACAATTCAAAAGTTCCTGTAATTGGTTTTAGAAATTTTGTTGAGATTGATGGTCTGTATCGAACCCTTAAATTTGACCACATCTTCCTGATACACGCTGTATATAGTTTTTTAAGCTTTTTTAAAGCAAGGGCACATCACAAAGAAGGTTCAGTGATCCAGATGGCAGACAAAGGCCCATTATTCCGGAACAATTCTCAAACAATTGATTTCGATTTAAATTTAACAGATTTTGGGCCTCTAATTATACTGAAAAATGTCAACGAGATTCGATTTATATTCACGCTTGAACGATACCCGGAAAATTTCGTCATTTAAGATTTCAACGGAATCTGACAAGGATTCTGACACGGGGTGAAGGCCATCAGATTGAAAATGTCATTCCGCTTTTGACAAATTAAAGTCACGTCCAATATTAATTTCTCAATTTGAGATGAGAACTGCTTTTCTTACTTGGTTAATGGTGGTAGCATAATCAGTTAATGGTGTTCCCACTGCTGGGACACAGGCCTCTTCTCAGTCAGAGGGAGCGTCCGTATCTATAATAGAATTGACTTGTCCTATAATTTTTGGGATTGGGAGAAGTTAATTCCCACAGAAATTGTAATTATACTGTAATTGTACATTATGGATTGCAATAAACGATTCGATTTGATTTTTTTTATTTGAAATAAGCGCCAATTTGGTCTCAAAAGTCGGTTCAGCATAATATTGAATAAATTAAAGATGTCTTACTTTTAAAAGTCAATTTAGCGCAAGCGGTAAGAAGAACGGCAGATTTGGTGTCGCTTAATTTCATCATGATCCAAAGTATTGTTACGAGCTTCGGGTTCGTGACAGTAAAAACTGCCGATATAAATTACCAAAAATTACACTTTAATTAATCAACACTAATAACAAATCAACACACACTAATTATAAAACACAATTACACTTATGTCTCACTTGAAGATCGCTTTCGATGTATTCGCCTGTATCGCTTATCGAACACTGTCCTGGTCGCTTTTTTTTTTTTCATAAATGGCATCACGTAGTTGGCCTTGAGAGGCCGTGACTACTTAACCGAACTTTCCTGTGGTTGCCTTAAGAGAACTTAAAGCCTCCAGCCAGGGCTTACATCTAATTATAAGTTAAGCGACTGCACGCTAAGGGCACCCCCTGTGGGGTACGAACCTCGGCTTAGGGCGTCGCTGGGAGAGGGCAAGTTTCTAGAAGGATCCATTAGTTCTGCTAGTCGATACTAGATGGCGCTAGTGGTAAATTAGTTATGCTACTCGATAATAGATGGTGCTAGTGTCTATTAGTTCTGCCACTTGATACTAGACAGCGCTAGTGGTAAATAATGTCACCATGTATCAGGAATTAATTGTGGCGCGCAACAGTATGTAGGTACAGTCGGCAAAAGAGATAAGTAACCAGGGCATCGGATATAGTTGAAGTTTAGTAAGAAACCGTTGGATATTTTTGAATGAAATTTAATTTGATAAATAAACTGTTTGTGTTCTATTAATGAAATTAAATTTCATTCGAAAACATCCATCGGTTTCTTGCCAAACTTCGACTATATCCGATGGCCCTGGTTACTTATCTCCTTTGGTGACCGTACATTTTATGAAATAAATATTTTTATCAGATTACATGGAATCCTGCCATTGTTTTTATAACAGTTTTAGGCGTTAATTTGAAATAACTACGTTAACTAAACAATAGGTTCCGAACGAACCTTCTACTCTATTCTTATTGGCATGTAAGTACATATTTCTAAAAGCGTTGTAAACCTTTGACGTTGTTATCCTGTGAGGTCGTAGTAGGTACTTATTTATTCTCCTTTTACAATTTAATTTAACATCCACGTAACAAGCAAACCTTTTTATATTTCCATGTGCATAAGGCACATTTTGTCAAAGCATTAGCAAGATTTCTTCAGTACGTATAATTAAAGGAACTGTTTGTTACGAGTAGCAAAACATACCGTGTCTTTTCGAAAAACAAACAAGTTTTGTCGTACTAATGTTTCTTTAATAGTCAGTTCCGTAGGTTGTAGTGTAGGCTACCGGAAATAAATTATCATATTATTATTTACTTGTATAAAAATAACAAATGAGAAAAGGACGCGAGGAAAGTTTTGAGTATGAATGTCAATAGCTATAAGATTAGGGGAAGACCAAAGAAACGATGGATGGACTGTGTGAATGATGAGATGGTTAGAAAGGGGGTGTCTGTCGAGATGGCGGCTAATAGAGAAGTGTGAAAGAAAAAGACATGTTGCGGCTACCTCAAATAAATTGGGATAAGGGCAAGAGAATGATGATTATTAAAGTAACAAGTTCTAACATCATGCAAATTATTCTTTTCTTACAAACTACGAATTCCACCCTCCTGCTTTATACGTAAAGGAAATAGCAGCTTTACTTCGTAAAATATACTACCAAGTACATAAAATAGGAGGCTTTTAACATAATCAGGCATCTGCTCCCGGACATATGTTTGATCAAGTTAAAAGCCTGTTAGAGAGGTCAATTTGTTTGATACAAGTTAACATCGATGTTCGTGCTTCATTAGCCTAACTGGGGAAGGGAACTTAGTTTCTATGTATTTAAAAGCTTGTGTACACTACCTCCGGATACACCCACAACAACATCGTTATTTTGTTGTATTTTCTAACTTTCATTAAACAGATGACCAGCTTGAAATCTCCGCAGAGGTAGATGTTCCTAATTACTTTGCCCGACTCAAAACTCTAAGGACCTCATGTTCTCGCCTCGCTCGCTTTCGTTCATCATGTGCTTTTAATTTCCGGGAAATTTTTGGACTCAAAGCTCGTTGTGGTTACGTGTTTTGGTGTTGGCAAGTCAGTCTCCCATAGAGACAATAATAGGCTTCGGACTGGATTGACATGATGCCAAAACTTGTGTTTCGCAAGGCTGTATGCGGAATACTGCATATACTGAAGAATACCACCTCTGTTCTCCCTGAATTATCGTTGCTACCTAACTCCGATCTTCACCCCATAAAATTGGATGAAACCTTTAGAATGATTTATCGCCGAGTCGCAATGGGACTGCTAAAATACCAGAAAGGATGATATTCCAGATGTATTCGAGTGGCATATTTTATTCCGTATTTGTCAAAAAAACGTGACAATCCCGCGGGAACTGCAATAAATGTCCGACATTGTTGAGATTGAGAAGGGATTCGGAAGATTCGTCTTGTTCATTGCTTAAACAATACATGTTGGAAACATAGCCTGCTCCACTGTTTTGTTTTGTGAAGTAGCTAAATAGTGGGGCATAAAGGCAGCACTTCTAGGCATTTGAATAGTTCATTCACTTGTTTTTCATTTTCCCTCTGCTTTTTTAACTCCAGCTTTATTTAGTGATTGACTTTATGATACAGTTTCAAACAATAAGTTAATGTAATGATGGTATATATAATGAATAATCAGCCTAAAATATGTTGGACTGATCATAGCCTAAAATGTTCCCACTGCTGGGACACAGGCCTCATCTCTTCGAGAGTGACTGGGCTGTAATCTATCACGCGGGCCCAGAGCGGGTTGGTAGATGAGTGATTCACCGTTTCGAGAGCAGTGGTGATGAAATTACACAAAGTAAAGCACCTGTCTGGATTCAACCACACCTACAGCCACAGATTACTAAATAGTTATTACGTAACAGATGCTTCACTTAATAGAAAATTTCCAATACCTACTGCTATAATAGCCTACTCCGTCTCGTCAGCAACCGTTGCATGCTAAAATGTGCCTAAATGCTCAAACGTACAGTTGTGATTGCTTCGCACCGCGCGATTCCCGTATTATTATTATACTCTTTGGCGCGATCCCACAGCACTGAATTTGGTCCGCAAACGGCCCTAGACCGCTCGGCCAGGCGGTACGTAATTATACCGCGCAAGTACAGACGCCAGCACATCAAGCTACTACAATCTGTCAAATTTATTTAATAGATTTTCAACTTTATCGCTAAAGCATTAAGATTCAAGGTTGATTGGGAAAATTTGACAGTTTCGGGTAGCTTGACCTGCTGGCGTCTGTACATGGAGTGACGGAGGCCTGCTACAACTCGTAGGGCCGTTGCCACTTGACCACCACTGCTCAATGTAATGATGGTTTGAGTTTGAATTGAATTTATTTAAGCGCGGATTTTCCAGATGCTGAATATCCTTTATTTATTGGCACCAATAAAATAACGTTCTGTGAAAAAGATGCCTTAGGTTACTTACCCAAGCCTATTTTTTGGACAAAGAATCAGCATTGCTATACAGCGTGGCAATGCTTCCAGCCTTTTGGGCACGTTTCCTATTGACAGCGATGCGGACGAATTTTTTGATGCCCTTTGATTATTTGGACCCTCCTTTTTATATACTTGTACATATTATTTCCTTTATTTAAAATTAACATATAAATTATATTTTTAAATATTTGCATATAAAAATTATAAAAACATTTAAAAATATAAAAAATAGTAGCCCACCGGTATCGGGAACAGGGTCCAAGCTACCGGCGGTCAGGGCTCCAGAGAGAGGAACCTCCTGACAATACGAGCCGTGTCCAGAAGTACCGCTTTCTGAATCAAGCCCTTGATCCAGCTGCCCAACGAGAGCCTCCTCAGGTGTTGGTCGAAGCTCTTGGCTATTAAGCCATTGGCGGTCACGACTATCGGCACAATGATCGCTGAGTCCACATCCCACATGTCGACAACCTCGCGAGCCAAGTCAAGATACTTGATTTGTTTATCTTTCTCGGCCTTCACGAGGTTCTCATCATGCGGGACGGTTATGTCAACAATCATTGCGCGCCGCTCTGATCGATCCACCACCACTATATCAGACTTATTGGCAACAATAGTCCTGTCAGTGATGATGGATCGATCCCAGTACAATGTGATATTTCCATTTTCGAGAACTGGGTCGGGCACATACCTGTAGTACGGCACCTCAGATTCCACAAGGCCATATTTCAGAGCAAGTTGCTGATGGATTATCCTGGCTACAAGGTTGTGTCTATGCAAGTACTCTCCGTTAGCTAGACGAGAACACCCGGAGATAATGTGTCTGATTGATTCTCCCGGCCGGTGGCATGCCCGACAGATGTCAACCGTACCGTCTTTCACAATAAATCTCCGGTAATTGTTCGTCATCATAACTTCGTCCATAATTGCACACACAAAACCTTCGGTTTCTCCAAAGAGGTCACCGAAACGTAGCCAGGCTACGGACGCTAGTTGATCTACATCGGGTCCATTTAGGGCCCGGTAAAAGCGTCCGTGAAGCTCCTTACTCTGCCATACTTCCATGCGATCATTGGTGTCAAGCACTACTGGCTTGCGCCAGTTCTCTTTAGCCAAGGAGAGCGGGGTGAGGCCCTTATCCACTGCGACTACATCTCGATGCATCCCCACGTCGGTTTCTAGGAAATATTCCCTGAGACTGCATATCTCGCGATTGTGGAGGGTCTTAGCGTTTAAAAAGCCTCGACCTCCACACTTTCGCGGGATATACAGCCTCATTACCGACGACCGTGGGTGATGCATTCGATTTGCAGTCAGCAGCGTCCGGACCCTCCTATCCAAGGCGTCTAGTTCGGTTTGAGTCCATTTGAGTATGCCGAAAGAGTACATCAAAACCGGCATGACCCAACTGTTGAAGGCACGCACCTTGTTTCCACCTGATAGAAGACTGTTAAGTACTTTTTTCAGGCGGTCAAAGAAGCGCTCCTTCAACGATTGCTTCATGTCAGTAACATTGATGCCTAACGCTTCCGACATACCCAAATACTTATAGGTTTCGGATGCGGAGAGGGCTCTAAGGTTTGTGGAATCCGAGAGTTGGGTTCCCACGGATTCCACATTCTCCCCTCGCTTTACATGCATGACCGCACATTTGTCCACACCAAATTCCATCCTGATGGCGCTACTGAAAGTTTCAGTTACTTTCAGTAGCTCCATCAGTTGCAAATTGTTTGGAGCAAAGAGTTTCAGGTCATCCATGTAGAGGAGGTGCGATATAACCTGACCACCTCTCCTCAGCCGATAGCCTAGACCTGAATCCTTCAGCAGTGTGCTTAGAGGATTCAAGGCTAAGCAAAACCAAAGCGGACTCAAACTATCGCCCTGAAATTACATATTATTATTATTATTTTAAGTCTGTTAGCTTTTTCAAGTCGATAGCCCGTTATCATGAAATCGAGACCTAAATACCGTTTCATGATTGTTTTCGCAAATTAATCAAATGGAAACTCCATCAAATTGTGTTTGATCGCTTGTTTACAACTATCTAGTAATTGTTAGTGAAAGCTGTTAGGGTGGCCTAACGAGATAATAATGATTCTTAAAGGGCATTAAACTCGAATCTCGACCTAGGGTGGCCTTTGATGGCACATTATTTACCTACTAACTTTTGCCCGTGACTTCGCCCGCGTGGAGGTCGGAAATTATCCCACGGAATCGTATAATAATCGTTTTTTTCCTCGGGAACAGTATTTTTTTTCTGGATGAAAGATATGTCTTTTTCTACACCCCTGACAACGTACAGCTGAAGCTGTCAAATTTTCCCATTCAAACTTGAACCTTAATGCTTTAGCGATAAAGTTGAAAATCTATTAAAGAAATTTGACAGATTGTAGTAGCTTGATGTGAGCTGGCGTCTGGGCCTATATGCAAAAATTTCATGATGATTGATTCAGTGGATTAGGCGTGAAAAGGTGTTATACTTGATTTACGTAT
Source organism: Apamea crenata (assembly GCA_949629185.1). Taxonomy (NCBI): domain Eukaryota; kingdom Metazoa; phylum Arthropoda; class Insecta; order Lepidoptera; family Noctuidae; genus Apamea; species Apamea crenata. The sequence goes on along the minus strand of OX451363.1, from coordinate 9,524,167 downwards.
CTGATTGGGACCTTGAGAATATATGTAGGTACAGCTATAACCACTGATTTGAAACGTACGACAAGTCAAAGGAAAAGTAAACAAAAAATAAGTACCCACTAGGTATTTAATTTTATACCAAAGTAACAAACGTAAAATCTTCTTTCACTTACCTCCGAAACATCAAACTCACAAGTCAAACTCAAAGCATTTATATTAAACCATTTACAGGCGCTTTTGAACTGTCGAGCCCCATCCACGAGCAGAGATTTTAAGCAAAATCCTGTCAAGACAGCAAGAAAAATACCACAAAATTATTACGAAGAAGAAGTGAAACATAAAATAATTATTTCCCAAAGGAACCCAACAAAAAGCTATCCTCCATTTTATTGAACATTTCGGAGATAGTCCGTCGTATTCGTTTGTAGTTTATTGTTACATTCACCATCGCGGAAAACAGTCTTTGACCTAAGTTGCCCTCTGTCCATTTCCTTTTCAAAGACAGCCGACGCGGCCCTTATTAAAGTCAAAGGAAATTTCCTTTAGTACATGGAGCTTCTAGATAGAATTTCCAAATATATTGGCGTATAGTAAGTATTCTACAACGTGTATATTCGAACATAAATATTTTCACGTGGATAGGTACAGACAGCGTCACCATGTGTGACCATGTACCCCTTTTTTTTCTTTTTTTCTTTGGGTTGTAAATCATCATATGACTTCTCCCGCTCTGGGCGGAGCGGGAGGGCGTGTCAGACTTTTACTGACTAAAACCCACACGTGTTCCTTCAGTGGCCACGGGCCAGGGGCCACGGTATCTCTTTCGAACAACCCGCGGCCCTGGCAGGCATCGGCCCTAGCGAACCCCTGACCATGTACCCCTCATAGTTTTAAATATTATACTGCTAAGTATATAACATTGAATATTTTTATCTAAGAAATAGTTTTTAAAACACACTACTAAGAGAAAAAACTTTAATTTCGGAAGTCGCTGGCAAAAAAACAAAATACAAAACCAAAGACACCGACTTCCGAAATTAAAGTTATTTTTCACTTTGTAGTGTTTTTTTTGTTCGGAAGTCGGTAGTTTTTTTTTGCGAACTTTTTACGATAGCAATGAACAATAGCAATATAAGACAAATAACAATATCAATTAACGATAGCAATGATGTACTATACTAACTAATCGTCCGTACTACTTTATCATTAGGTCTCTGTCTAATTATTAAATTACTGTATGCCTGGTTGTTCTTTGTTTCATATTATGAAAGAAATTACTAAATGTAACTTTACCCAGGATACAACATTATTAATTTTTATGGGTAATAGAGGAAATGTAAACAAAGGAGAACTGCTTGAGTATCATAGAACATTATGCAAACTTAGTTTAAGAAAAGTTGTGTTGTTTACATTCCCTTACAGTAACAGTTTGCCACAGGAAGAAAATAGGTTAAGGTTTGAATTGAATATGACAATGCATAATTTGACATTTAATGATAACATGTTCCATTTGATTGATACTAACAATTATGTTAGTAATAATTTATATTTGACAAAAGATAGATATAACATTGTTATGTACTATCTTCCTAAATATTATAAGAGACAGATAGCTATGTCGCTATCATATTTTTTTTCTATCACAGCCAAAAATTTGGCTAAACAACTTGCTTCTTTTGAGCAATGCAATGACAGTATAAATAATTTGGTCACAATTACTGACATTGCCAATAATTTAAATTAGAAATTAAGACAATAGAGGCAATCTCTAGCTATAATGTTCAGAATTGCAAAAACAACTCAATAAAAAGTTTAGAATCAGTAAATAGTATCAACCTGGTGCATCAAAATATTCAAGGATTTATGAACAAAGATTTAGAAGTAGAATTATTTATGAATTTTAATAGTATTGATATTCTTTGTTTAACAGAACATTGGCTGAAAAGTCACCAGTTCTTGTTCAATTTTAGTAATCACCAGGTTGGTAGTTCGTTCAGCAGAATAAATGCTATACATGGTGGCTCTTTAATTTTAGTAAGTAACCAGCTCAAATTTAAAGATCGCAACGATATTGTGAGCCTATCTGTTGAGCGTACAGTTGAAATTGCCTGTATAGAATTGGAGCACTTGGTTGTATTAAGTGTGTACAGACCCCCTTCAGGATTGTATGACTGCTTTGAAAAGGTAATGGATGAAGTGTTACACAGGATTTGTAATTCAAGCAAGTCCGTTATCATTTGTGGTGATTTTAATGTCAATTTGTTAGAAAACTCAGGTTCTTGTAGTAAAATTTTAAGCCTGTTTCAGTCCTACAATCTTGTAAACCTATTTTTGGAGCCCACAAGAATAACACCTACTAGTGCCACATGCCTAGATAATATTTATACAGATATCATACCAAGCCACAAAGAAATTATAAATTTACTAGATTCTGATCATTGCGGGCAAAGGATTACTATTCAAAACCAAAACAAAAAAGTGGCTAAAAAGGATATCACTGTTAACCCCAAAACTGCGAGTCGCTTGGAGGCTTTTAAAGTTAAACTCATTGATAAATTACCAGTTTTGTCAACTCATGCTGATCCTAATAATCTTTATGATATTTTTTTTAATATATACTGTAAACAATTTGATTCCACCTTCATACCCAAGACTATCTCGGTTAATAGTAACGCATCTTTCAGTGATTGGGCTACCATTGGTATTCATAAAAGTAGAACACGGCTTTATGAACTGTACAATGAAAGGTCTTATGTTAACACTGATGAATTTAATTTGTATGTTAGAAATTATTCAAAATTATTTAAAAAAGTTTGTTATATGGCCAAGTCACGTTATTTGGGTTCAAAGATTAAAAACAGCAGTAATGTAATTAAAACGACCTGGACTATTATTAATAGTGAAGCGGGGAGATCTAGCAATCGAGATACTGACTACAGCCTGTCTATTAATGACAACATAATAAAATCTGACTCACAAGTCGCCAAGGCATTTGAAAATTTCTTTTCGGATATTCCCGTTTCAACTACTAAATCCCTAAACTCATCACCTTCTGTTGCTGAGTCTTTGCTTAAGGAAAATGTTAATGGTTGCGATTCGGAATTTCATTTTGAACATATTACCTGTAGAGATATAATTAAAACCTTTCACACTTTAAATGTCAAAAAGACTGCAGATTTGTGGGGTAATTCCGTAGAAGTTGCTAAGTCTATTATTGACATTGTGGCACCTGCTCTAGCTGTTATCTTTAATAGTTGTATAGACAGTGGGGAGTTTCCTGATCTCATGAAAAATAGTAAAATAATACCTTTGTTTAAATCGGGTAGTACATCAGACCCCACAAATTATAGACCTATTTCTGTACTACCTACCTTTAGTAAAATTTTTGAGAAATTAATTTTAGAACAAATGCAAAGATTTTTTAATAAACACAAATTATTACATGGCAAACAGTTCGGTTTTACAAGGGGTCGTTCAACTACTGATGCCGGTGTTGAACTTTTAGGACATATTTATAATGCATGGGAAGATAAATGCGATGCCTTGGGCATCTTTTGTGATTTGTCCAAGGCATTCGATTGCGTTCTTCACGAAACGTTAATCAGGAAACTCCGCCACTACGGAATCCGGAACAATGCTCTGAATCTTCTTACTTCATACTTGAGTAACAGGATTCAGAGCGTTGTCGTTAATGGAAAAAGATCTCCTGGATCTATAGTAACAATGGGAGTCCCACAGGGCTCAATTCTTGGTCCTTTCTTGTTTCTTATTTATATAAATGACTTGCCGTACCTCATAAAGGATAATCATGATATAGTGTTGTTTGCCGATGACACTTCACTTTTATTTAAACTTAAACGTCAGCAGCTGGTTACTGACGATGTAAATAGCGCGATCTCTAAAGTAGTCCACTGGTTCAATGTTAATAATTTACTTTTAAACGAGAAAAAAACTAAATGCATTAAGTTTACGCTACCTCACGTTAGGCAGGTGAAAACGAATGTGTTGATAAAGGGCGAAGAATTGAATCCTGAAGACAGCACAGTATTCTTGGGCATAACTTTGGATGCTAAGCTTCAGTGGGGTCCACATATAGATAAATTGTCAAAAAAGCTAAGTTCCGCAGCATACGCTGTTAGAAAAATTCGTAATTTAACTGATATAGAGACAGCCCGCTTAGTGTACTTTAGCTATTTTCATAGTGTAATGTCGTACGGTATTCTATTGTGGGGAAATGCCGCCGATATTCAAACTATCTTTGTTTTGCAGAAGCGAGCTGTTCGATCAATTTATAAATTAAGTCCGAGACACTCGCTCAGAGACAAATTTAAAGAGATTAATGTTATGACTGTGCCTTCTCAATATATTTATGAAAATCTTTTATATGCCCATAGAAACATAAAATTGTTTAAAAAATACAGTGATATCCATGATATAAATACTAGGAACAAACACAAATTTGTTGTACCTATAACAAGGCTCAAGAAAATAGGTGGCTCGTTCAGATGCCAATGTATACGCTTTTACAATAAAGTTCCAAGCCCCGTTCAAGATCTAAGCCTTAATAAATTCAAATCATTCATTAAACGTAAGTTGTGCCAGAAAGCCTTTTATACCGTTAAGGATTATATCGAGGACAAAAAGGCTTGGGATTGAGATGCTTCCAATTTTTTTACCTATGTAGTGTTCTTATTTTTCTGTTTTGTTGTTGTTTTTCTTTTTTATATACACTTTGACATCAATGAATTCTATATATAAGTACTGTGACATTTGCTTACTTTGTAAAGTATTCTATTATTTTAATTATTGTGAATGTGAAGACTATGTGGGTCACTTTATTTTTATTATATTTTATTTTTCTCTCTGTTCTCTTAGTTTTGTCATGGTCTGGCAGTTTGAGTAATTAATGCGGCCTACCCAAATGTCCTTTCTTTGGTATTGTTCGTCGAATCGTCGAGCTCCTTAAGTTTTGAGTTGAGCTGCACTGATTTCTGACAAATGCGTGCACTGACTGGACAGGTCCTCTCAATCTGTGTGGTTCTTTCCTCAAAAGACCATCTCAGACATCGACCTGCATGGTCTTCATATGATCTGACCAAGATTATGTCTGGACTTTAAAAGAGACTGTGACCTCTGAGTTTGTTTCGGCCTTTCTTCTCAGAGTAGTCAGATAGGAAACGCCGACCTCATCTAGTTTTAAAATATGATTGACGTGTAAAAGTGTTTGTACAAACCTACTTACAAAATAAAATCATTTATCATTTATCATTTAATTGATGTTTGTTTTAATTAGAGGGTATGCATTCATTTTATTACCTGAGTTAACATTAGTCAAGTTATCGACTACGATTCTAATCAAGTTATTTTACTAAGTAAGAAAGAAAGAAAAATTGTTTATTCTGCACAAACAAAACGCACATTACAAATAATTAATAAAGATATAAAATATACACTTACAATGTAGTCAAAAGCCTCGTACTCAGGCATAAATGAAAACTTTTTTTTTTATGTTTGTTTTTTGTACAAAAAATTGTAATAATGCAATATAAAGTAAAAACATACACAAATGTAATGTTTTTGAATACGTTGTTACACCCATTCAAACACATTTTTTGCTTTATTTTAATTTTGTTAACATGCGGATAATGTAGTGGGCTGCAATATTGTTAATACTACTTATGAGCCTATATTATTGTTATTTGTAAACATTTTATATTGTAGGTATTTATTGTCCCATAATAAATAAAATAAAAATAAAACATTAAAGGAGAATGTTCAAAACCAGTCTAGAAAAGTTGCACGTATGAAAACCAAATTAATATACAAATTATTTGCTTATTTTTTACAAGCTTTTCACTTCAGGAATTTTGTTTTCGTATCCGGAATTATGATTTTAAGATAAACAGTAAATTAACGATTGCTAGGTACATTTCCGTATAGTCATGATGGACGTTTCGTTCTCTTCATTTGTACGAGTTACGTAAGTATACTTTTACATAAAAACATCACAAAAATGACATTAAACTCATAAATAGCTAAATAATTAGTAATATCATAATCATAACGTAGGTACTGTATAATTATGTATTTCATAGTTCCATTGTGAAAATATTTATTTTTTCGTTTCGTCTCACGCAGATGCAACTGTCAAGGCAGATGAAAGACGTACCGGTAGGGATGACGATTATTCCTAAACAAGATCGATTTTTAAATCTGTCCGAATCGGAGGAAAGAATCGATTCAGCAATAAATTGAGTTCTGATAGATCTGTTCCCGCCATTATTCTACATCGACAGCTTTACTATAGATAATCACTTATTCGTTTTGGTGTTGCCAGCATAATTAGTCAAATGTAATGAATAATCGAATACAAAATAAATTATATAATATTCTTGGTTACAAAAAACAGAACAAATAAACTGCGTATCAAAACTTAAAAGTTGCAATCCGCAGGAAAAACATCGGAACTCGTTTTCAAGTTTCTAAAATCGATTAAAAAAAAATATATATATTTACTTGACCTATAAAATCGATTCTAGATCGCCATCCCTAAGCCGGCGCCTGCGGAAGCCGCCATTACTGTTTATGTGTCAACTGAGAATAGTCACCGCGATTAATCTCTCCACTTAAATAGTAATGCTTACGGAAATTCATTGGTGTATTTGTTTTAAAAAACTTAGCGTGTTTCATGTAACTAACGACAAGACGTTTTCATTTTAATTGTGTTTTATTACGCCAGAACGTTTTTGTGTTGTGTTCTACACTCTTTTGAGATTCTAATCATGTCCATGCATGATTCTGATGAACCGATGCCGCTGCCGGTGGTAAAGAGAAGCCGATGTGTCAATTATTCACTTTTGATACCCAGAAATCACCCGCAACATTTCTTGCAACAAGCGTCTACGACGATGATTACTCTAATACGATCTTTGTTAGCTCCTACTGAGGTAAGTTTCACTATATTACCTACTTCTAGATTATCAGACATGCTAGCATCCTGTACTTAGAATAGCTGACTAATATCCAATAACCATAGTGCGGTGCAACATCTAACTCTAAGTTGTACCATGATAACAGACTTATCAAAGATTTTCTATTGATCCTATAATATTAAATCTTGGATAGTGAACTTTGATGTGAAGAATACAGCAATGTAATATACTGATGTAGGTACTGTATAATAAACCAGAATACTTCTTTGATTTGTTTCTAATCTCTGGTATTATTGTGTTGATTTAAAAAAAGTATTTTATTATATGATTATCAGATTCATGAAGAATACTTCAGTAGTTAAGTTTAGAGTATAGTTTACAAGTCCTATAGTTAACAAGAATACGTAGGGAACACAGCTCGGCATGGGTGATAAAAATCTTTTGAAATTCTCGGTTTTTCTCTATTATGATATGCATGTTTTCTACACCTAAACCTTCCCCATGAATCGCCCTGTCTATTGGTGGAAACTACATGAATATCTGTTCAGTACTTTTTGAGTTTATCATATTCATACAGACCGACAGTTACAGTAATAAACAGTTTTTAAATCATAGAATGTGTATTCAATAAAGATTTACAATATGCAATGATTTTGCAATGTTTATGTGTGTGTCTTTGTTATATAATAATTATGTGAGGATTCAATGATTATTGGTGAATAACAGAAAAACAGCAACATTGAGAAATAATTTCTTTTATTTCAGCTTTCATCAGAAAGTGTACTATGTACGGAGTGTATGGTAATACTTCAAGATCGAGTAAGCACATTCATTGATGGAAATGCTATACCATTGCCTGCATTTGGTCACAGAAGTCTATGCTTTTCTTGTGGAAAGTCTATTGTACGTACAACAAGAACACATGCTGTAAGATCTGACCGCCAAGAAAGGAACATTATATTAAGAAAGGTTCCACTGTACTTGGTAAATATTTTTTGACTTACACATATTTCTATAATGTTAATTTTCATTCTTGGGGAACTTCACTACCACCCAGAAAACTGCAGCAAAACAACTATGTTGTTTCTGTGAGTGTATAAGGTCACCGGTGAGTCAAAGCCAGTGGTGATTTCTAATAAAAGTATTTGACTTTGAGCGGTAATAATCTATACACTGGACTAACGCAGTCCACTTAAGACTTCAAAACCCATAGCCCTATTAACGTTGTTTTCATATGTTGCAATAGTTTCCCACCAACGGGGGGTGGTCCTTGGGTGCAATAGCATAGCGCATACAGGGATAGTCGTTGGTTGGTACCACATTCCATTAAGAGTGTCTAACAGGCCTCTGCAAGTTGGTTCGGGTCCTCATACGCCTTCCAAAGGTACAGGATCCCAGAGTTCTGAGATATACTGACCCATGTAATAATATTGTATTAGTGCTAATATTAGCAGTACAGCGTTGGAAGGCCTCCCACAAGGTAGATGGATGACTTGAAAATGAATTTCAATTAACAACACAACAAGCAAATCGGTATTGTTTTGTAACCATGTGTCGCTGGTTGTAGAAGTTGTTAATGGGAGAATTAAGAGGGATTTCAGACTCTTTCGGCATGTATTTAATAATCGTGCTGCTTTGCATTTAAAGGATGATTTTAGAATTTGTTGTGCACTAACTAATAAGTTCTACACATCCATACAGGATCCACCGGAGGCTGCAGAGTATGTAAGAATTGCAAAAGATAGGCTTGCACTTGAAAACTATTTAGCAGTATATGTTGAATGAGAACACCTTAATATAAGGAGAGCGAATTTCCAAATGATTGACCAGGATAATCCACATTTAACCAGGTTTCCGCGACTTTCAATAAATGATTTGAAGCGATTTGCCCTTGGCACCTACCAGCTTAAACGAGTCGAACTGGTACATATTATGTGGAAGTGAATAATGAGGTTGAGGATGACATACCTCTGATGCAATTGCCTGGTTGGAAAGAGAACTGTGGGCCGTTGCGCTCATATAATGACTATAGTTTGGTTCTTGAGCTGGGGACATTATAACGGTATAACTGCTCCAGCTTCGAATTTAGATAATTACTTTGGTGAATATGAGGAATAATAAAGGTAATTGGTACCTAACACAATGATATTTCTACTGATTTTACATGTCAAATACGTAGAACATCTATAGGTATGTTAAGTATACTTGTTGTAACATTAAATACACCTAATGACTACCTACATGAAAAGTCTGTTCATATTATGTGTTTTATACCTTTGTATACATTAGGTAGGTAACTTATTCATTTGTGAATAGATCTGGGATAAATTGAAGTTAATAAAATAAAATCTCTATCTGACTGAAGTTGTTTTATTTCGATAATGTCACATCAACGCTGCGAGGCCATAAAAAGCACGATTATTCGTTATTCACGATTACTCACGTTTTTTTTTTCAATTAGCAGCTGTTCTCTTATTTTGTTTTTAACTATCTTTGTGGTTTTGTACCTAGGTACATGAGTGATCTGTGGTCATTTTATAAGTTGCGAGTAGTTTAGACATGATTTTTAGGTTATCTCCGAATTTGTTTAATTACTTTAAAACTCGGATACTTGTGTGAAAATGAACACTTTTATTTAATAGTATATAAAGCGTAGTCTATAATAAATAAAGATTTATTGTGTTTCAACTTAAGACGGATTTCCATACAAAATCGGTCATGATCCTTTGTAATGTCCAAAGAAAACTCGTTTCTGGGAATTGAACCTCCAATACAAGCAACAAGCACAACACAACCAACAACAACAACAAGCAACTTAAATCCTCAGCACCATAATTGCGTAACACACCTTCAATCACAATCTGAATTATTTTGAAGGATATTGCAAAAATTTTTTTAACGATATTAGGTAACTAGCGCTTGACTGCGATCCCGCCTGATGGAAAGCAGTGATGCAATCTTTGATGGTAAAGCGGACTAATTTATTATGAGCCTATTCACTCTAGCCTTGAAGACACTTAAATTATAATCGGACGGGAAGACCGCTGCAGGCAAATTGTTCCAGTCCTTTGATGTACGCGGTATAAACGACGCGGACGAGGCGTTTCGCCTCGTCCGGATCGCGGCAGTGTCAACAACGTAAGGGTGGACACTCGCGGTAATCCCTTGCTTCGTATGTTTGAAAAATTTCTGCTCAACAACGTAAATAACGCAATGAATGTTGTTGAACTGTCAAAATGCAAGTCATTGCTACTGTTACCTAGGGTGTTACGCAACTACCCCGCACATCTAATTAGACAGGTACTAATATAATTTAAATAGTCTTCTGTGGCATTGCTTGTCGGTGTAGTTACTCGTATATTAAATTTATTATGTTTTTGTAAGAATACAAAAAGCGATTGTGCAGCTTTATCGGTCTTGAACTGGCGTGTATTTTGCTGAGGTACCTACTTGATGAAGCTGGTGTACAATAGTATGGTTTTGAAAATACTAGGTATGTTCGTAACATCATCCTATCAATTATCTAGGAGAGCAGTGGCAGAGCAATAGTGGCCCAGTAGTTACGGCCGTGACTTACGAGTTAGGTTCATTTGTAGGTCGTAGGTTCAAACCCAGATATTCACTTTACTCTCTATAAATAATTTCATTACAAATGCTCTCAAATCGATGAAGAAAAACATCGTGAGAAACCGGCATGTCTTAGAACCAACCGAACCGCACTGGGCCCGCGTGGATTACGGACACTCCCTCTTATTGAGAGGAGGCCTGTGTCCCAGCAGTGGAACCATTATAGGCTGATTATGCTACTGGTAGGAGAAGATCGCTTTTGAATCTTGCAAACATTTCAACCGAAAGACGTCCACTGCCAGCCCAGCCTTCTAATAAGGCCCATTGTGAGCGACCACGTTTCAGTGCCAGTCATCATTGGCACTGGTCAAAGACTATCGTCTTGAGACACTGCGGTATTTGGGACGAGAAGATATTGCGTAGCTTCCCGAACGCCACCCAGCCGAGTCGGATTCGACGATTGACCTCTTTTTAAAGAAATTGAAACTTTCGAGAAATATTGCATTAGTCTACAGTATTTATGCTCGTGAATGTACGTGTGTTGTGTGTCGTGCGTTGTGGGTGTACAGTCACGAGCACCAATATGTCAACACTTGGCAACTTTCAATTGCGAATTTGTCGTGAAATAACGAATGCAACGTTGAAATACGACACATTACATAAACCTATAGGTTCGAAAATGCTATGTTCGTAACAACATAAAATTTCATTAAAAAATAAAGGAGTGAATCGCTTTTAAATAAAGCCGAGTGGATACATACTTTTGTTCGTGACTGTACTACGTCCATAATGCTTAAAAGTTACGTACAATTCCATTAGGTAATCTGTTACAAGACTCAAAAGCACCGCCAAGGCTCGTTTAGTTTTAAAGCAATTACCTTAACCTAACATGAGAACATGTTCATAATAGGGCTAGAACTAACATCTAGGATATAACAAACACAAATTAGTCTACGTGGCCCACTTTAGCAAGACCTAGACTGCTGTAATATACAGGGCAATATTCCTTTGCAAGATTTCGTTCTATGAGCAGAGATATGACTCGTTGAAAAATTCAGAGTGGTTCATTTATACAGAGGTATTTCCTCAAAAATTTACCTCATTTCTTCTAGAATTTCTTTTCTTAAACTCTATATACATAACTCAGCCTGTTTGTATATAAAACTACTTATACGTAGTTTTCAAACCAAACCAAGCAAATTCGAAGTGATTGTAACTTTAACACCATAAATAAGGACCCTTTTTAATTAAGCACATTCATTTAATGTTGACATTTATTTATGTCTCTGTTTTTGGGATACAAGGGTACTTCCGGCACGTGAAACTGAAGGACAGAAGTTTCAGTTACATGAGTAAAAGTTAGAAAGTTGCTAGAAAGTTGTAATTTGGGATGGCAAAAAAGACGACAAAAGAGACAGAGCCAAAAAAGTGTTAAAATAAAATTTTGCAAAAAACAATTATATAGATTACCTAAATAATTGTTTATTATTTAGGTAAATATTATTATATTATAATTATTTATTTACCTACCTCTACATGTAAAGTGGGGATGATAATATTTTTTTCGTCCTTCCCATAGTGTGGGATATCTTTGGATAGGTCTAAATATTAGGGGTTTGGGAAGACCATTTTTTGACTAAGTAAACCGTTCGTGACTTATCAAGCTGTAAAGTACTAATTTTCGTTAGAGTCAAGTGTCCCCCCCTCTACCAGCTAAACGGTTGTAGTTAGAAATTCAAATGTCACGGCAGTAGTACCTATATAAATAACGAAGTTTAGGTAAAGGAAAACTATCACACTTAAGTGGGCTTTACAAGATTACGAGTCTAATCGACCAATTGTATTTGACTCGAAAATTTCGAACAACTCCATAGAAATGCCGATAGATGGCGCTAAGCGTCAGTTGTATCGTAGTCGACTATTAGTTTTTAGTACTTAGTATTAGTCGAGTAGTTGTGTCGTAGTGGTGTCGTCGTCGTTGTGTTGTAGTTAGAGCATGGTACGAAACTATTAGTCAGCGAATACGACCCGCACTCCGTGGACCCGTACTTGGCTGTTATAAAAACTACGGAACCCTACACTGCGCGTGGCCCGACACGCACTTGACCGGTTTTTTAACCATCGATTATTTATTTTCTTGAAGAAAATTGTCTTTGACTTGTGGTGTCTCTAATAACGCACACGATATTGATATTGGCACTGATTTATGTTCATTATTAAAGGTAGATGAAACTGTATATGGCAATTTATATGTTGCAGCCAACCAGCTTAATCAGCCTTTCAGTTAACAGACTAGCCCATTTACTAAACGGCCCGCCGTTCAACTAGCGGCCTGAATGATATTAAGGCGATGCATCTCATACAACATTTAGTGAACTGACTGGCTGAATGGCCATATACAGGGTGCCAACTTGGAAAAATACAACTTTTTTTTGCCGCCATTTTGTTTTGGCGGCAAATATGACAGTTGTTTCATGAAAATTGTTTTGTGTAGATACGGCAAATTCGTTATGGAGCGTTTTACGACTCAAAAGAATGTTTTAATTATTAAAACATTTTTTCATCAAAAAATTTTCAGCGATTGCTGCCAATTTTTGGTACAAATCACTTACCTTCGCGGCTAGCAATAACTCGTTTAGATATTAAATTTGCAGCATGGCATTGTAGCAGATAAAGCAGTTTTCTTACATAAAGCGAATCAGTTGGGGCTTAGAAAACATGCGGATCCACGAGCCACAATCGAGACATTGAAAAGAACGTTTCCGGGTCGATTAATTTCGGGAAACGGTGACATTGATTGGCCCCCAAGATCCCCAGATTTAACAGCTTCTGACTTTTTTTGTTGGGGGGCTATCTAAAGGGACGTGTCTATGCATACAGGCCAATGAACCTTCAAGAATTACAACAAAACATTTGAGACACGTCACTGAAATAACACAGGAAATGTGTGAAAATGTCATGAAAAACGTAGTGAAAAGAGTTCACATCTGCCATGCTGCTAGAGGTGGACATTTGTCTGAGATTATTTTTCATACTGAATTACCGGCCCTAAATACTATATTTAAATAAAAATACTTAATAATTTTTATATTTCATAGAATAAAATTTAAAAAATAAAGTGCATACCTTTTATTTGCCCATCCTGTATAAAAGGGTGAAAATGTGAAAAAAAAGGAACTAAATTTTTCACGTCACCCAACAACACTGTTATTTGGACATTAGGGAGTTGGAAAAAATAACGGGTTCTCATTTTATTTTTCGCTGGTTGGTACATTAGTGTGACAGTAAAACATGAACAGTAATAAAAAGAAAATTGGTCGGTTAATTCGTCCTACAATGTTAGTACAAAAAATACTTAAGTATTGTAATAAAGGTCATAAAAAGCCAGTAAAAAGGGCATATTAGTCGATTCGCACGAATTTACTCACTCACGCACTTTTGTAATCTTATCCATCTAACTAGCCTGTTATCCCACTGCAGGGCTAAAGCCTCCCGGATCTCCCTTTTCCACACAATAGGGTAGTTTCCTGGGTAAAATATGTAGTAATAATTATATTTAGTCCGTCAGTTAGATTATCGAAAAATAATGGACACGTATTTTTTCTTTTGTCAGTCAAACAAAAAATGACAAAGATAAAGTGCGTCAAAATTTGGTCGTGACGTCACTTGCTTGCAAAAGCGTCGCAAGCAAGTGATGTCACGCGAAACTTTAACGGGCGATATCTTCATCATTTTTTATATAATTGACAAAAGAAAAAATACGGGTTCAATATTTTTTGATAATCTAACTGACGGACTAATTAGATTTTTTTTAGGAAAATAGCCTATTCTGTCTTTTGCGAGTCCCTACGGTAGGAGTCAAGCTCGATCCGCCATCTTCGTCTCGGCCTGCCGCGGATGGTGTCGTGCGTTTAGTGGGACCCAATCGGTGGTTCTCTTAGCCCAATTGTCATCTGACATGCGGCAGACATGTCCGGCCCAGTCCCACTTAAGTTTAGCGGCTTGCTGGGTAACGTCTGTTATCTTGGTTTTACTCACTTACTTTTAAATAATATTATTTTTTGTATAGGTGACTCGCAGGAAGTTAATTTATTTTTTAGCGAGTTGACAAATCCAGAAATGTGTATTAGGCATTTAGCACATTTTGATTCCGATTTGTTAACTGTCCTATACCACGTAATCCACTGCCCGCTAAGCCATTTTACTCCTAAATATACATTTAATTAAGTACCCATTTAAATATTTGTTATGTTATGACTCATTTTTATTAGATTTACTGCACGGTTCTTACTGCCGAACTTGATAAGATGCATTTTGTAATTTGTAATTTACCAAATGTAAAACAACTGCAGCTTTTTAAGTCAGTGCCAATTTAAAAGTCTGGGCTAGGCAATTAGTAAAACATTATCGATCCAAGTCATTTGCCTAGCTGTTTGATTGAAAGGCTGAATATCATTCAGGCCGCTAGATGAACGGCGCCGTTTAGTTAACTGAAACACGAATTAAGCTAGTTGGCTGCGACATACATACACACAAAAACAAATGATTGGGCATATTTTTACTGTTTTCATGAATATTCATATTCAGTGGAAAAACAAAACCAACAATATTTACCTATAGAAAAGTTCGGAGCCTTGAGACGAAAGCATACAGTGTGTCCGTCCATTGCTGTTCATTCAGAGCTAGCTCAACGATTCTTTTACTTCCTTGGTCCTTATGTATACAACAAAGTTAATACGATCTTACATTCAATCTATCTATATATATAAAATTCAAAGTCCTGACTGACTGACTGACTGACTGACTGACTGAGACATCAACGCACAGCCTAAACCGCTGGTCCTAGAGACATGAAATTTGGAGGGTGTATTCTCCGTAAAGAGTAGGTATCCACTAAGAAAGGGTTTTTCGAAATTCCACCCCTAAGAGGGTGAAATGGCGGGATTTTGTTTGTATGAAAAATCTTATTCCTTGAGTAAATAAACTTGAAACTTGGCACGAATACTTATCTAAGTAAATTATGAAGTTGGGCATTTTTTCTTTTTATAAACTACCCTCTAAAAGGGGATTGGGGGGTTTCAAAGTTTGTATGGAAGAATTTTAGCGCGCGGTCCGATTTACTCGAAACTCAGTATTTATACCTAAAATTGAAAGAAAAGAATAATGTGTATCAGGGTTTTTCGAAATTCTACCCCTGACGGCCTGAAAAGGGGTAGTAAATTTTACAGGGGAGGATTTTACAGCGTGGCTTGATTAACTCGAAAATTGGTATAAATAATCTTTGAGTCAAGTTATGAACACATCCCAAATGATTTTTCAAAATTCCATCCCTGTGGGGGTGAAAAGCGGGGATACAGTTTATATGAAAAATCTTATTCGTTAGGTTAATAATCTTGAAAATTGGCATGAATACTCGCCTAAGTAAGCAATAAAGTTTATCATTATTAGTTTTTCAATACTACCCCCCAAAGGGGATATAGGGGTGTTGAAGTTTGTGTGGAAGAAATTGAAGAATGCGCGGTCCGATTAACTCGAAACTCAGTATTGATACTTTCGACAGAAAATAATTAATAATAAGTATGTAAAGTTGTCGAAAATTGACCCCTGACGGGGCAAAAAGGGATAATTTGGTTTTCAGGGGAGGATTTGAACTTGAAACTGTATGTAACATTTTCACGCCTAAACCACTGAACTTCTGATTTGGCAAAGAGATAGATGGCATCCTGGGGAAGCACATACTTTTTATCCTGGTAGCACGTTCCCGTGGGATAACTTCCGACATCCACGCGGGCGAAGCCGCGGGCAGAAGCTAGTGTTTAAATATAAATGCAAAACTACTGTAAGGAACTGGCTGCTGGATATGGACTATGAAAGTACAGAAAGTATCATCCAAACCATTAAATAATTTTGAACGTACTTCCCACTTATATTTACTAATAAGCACCAACTTTTATAATGACCTTACATGCACATACACATAACACCCTCACACATTCACACTACTCACACAATCCTACAATAACATCACTTTACATAACACTTCACGAATATAACCACCTTTATTATAGACTTACCTGGGTGGTGGGGTGGTGCAGCCAAAACAAAATTTCTAACGCTAGAAAGGGCACAACGCGCTCTTATCAAGTGCATGTATTTTAAAAGAAAAAGATATCCTACTGCGGACCTATTCCAACTCAGTAACTTGCTCTCAGTCAGGAAACTATACATATTACAAATTACATTAAAAAAACATAAGTCTATTTCCTATGATGCTGGTATACTGTCAAAAAGAAGGAAAGACATGATATTAAATGTCCCTAGGACAAGGACTTTATTTGCCAGTATGCAATTTAGCAAACGATCTGCAGCGCTTTATAATAAAATCAATAAATACGTCTACATTTATCCCAAAAACTACTATGACAGTAAAAAAGTAATAATGGAATGGATACAAACGATTACCTACAATGATACTGAAACACTACTGAAACCTTGACACATACACATACACACACTCACACTCTCTCTTTCACCCACATATACTCACCCACAAACTTACACCCACTCATTCACTTCTGATTTAATGTAAGTTAGTCTTAATTTATGTATTTTTAGTATAATAATAATAAGTTTTTTTTTTTTTTATTGTATAACACGACTTGTTATGGAAGAGCGGACTCTCCTAACACAGGCACTATCTGCCTAAAAGGAGGATCCAATCACAAAAAATTGTTAAAACCTAAACTTGTTCTACCAATAAACCATTTTTTTTTTTTTTTTAACCTCTCTAATCGAAACTGTTAGCTAATAGTGATATGTATCAACTGAACCTAGATGCCGTTAAATATGATAAATGTTCAAAGGGGTGTGAGCCTGGAGATCTGTCATACAGGTCCCGAACCTAGTTCAGACTCCAGCTCTCACAAAGGTTCTAGCATAAGGCAAAATTGTATATACAAACTACTGTAACAATGTACCTTTATGAGAGAAATAAACTGTGTTATTATTATTATTTATTATCTCCTTATTATTTTTATTATAGAACTAATAAGTACATTGTTGAACAAATAAAAATGCGTTTCAAGGATAGACGAATATGAAAGGGCAGAGTTTTTAATTAACATACATCCTCGGGACGGTTTTCTGATAGGTTTCTAAGTAAAGGTACTTGAAGCCTTCTTGGCTTGAAAAAAATAAGAAGAAATCATATTTCAGGTAGCTGGTTCAAAATTGGGCGTCAAGATTCTAAACAGACAACAAAGTAAGCTCGAAACAAATGTAATATAAAAAAGTCTCTTTGATGACCCTTTTCTCCTTGAAATTTGACCCTTTTCTCCTTGAAAAGGGTCAAAGTTAGGGGTCAAGGTGCGTAGTTTTAATAATATATATTATAGCACAGCACTAGCTTCGTAATAAGCAACATCCTAAACATCATGACGTTTTTGAAAAAAACACTTTCTTTTAAGAACAACTCCACTCTACTACTTTCTTAAGTATTGTCATTTGCACTCGCTTCACAGCAGTCTTGAGAATTCTATTTGTAGGATCGCCGCGAAAACCGGAGTAAACGGATTCCATTTCCGCGAAATTATTCCAGCTTTGCGTTGAAGTTTTACAACAACGCGGTAAGAGGAAGTAAATAAAAGTAAGGAATTTCATTATCTCAGACAAATATTTAACAGTTCCTTTATTTAAAAATCCAGGAAGAGAAACGTGTAATTTACTCCGAGATGCTGTTAATAGTTTACTTCTCATTATGGTGGAAAAGGAAGGTAACAATAATAAATAAAGAAGCTGAACTTTTCAAATTGTCAGAGACACGCTGCAAGGTTGGTATTGGTTATGATCTATTTGTCATTCGTTACAGGAAGTTAGAAATCTTTCTTGTATGATACCTAACCAGAAAAAAGTCTCGCAACACAGCTACTTTATTTCACCAATGGGCTCATTCATCTTTGATTTATACGATAAAGTACCTAATATATTCAAGATCTAAGTCACAAAAGAGTCAGAAATGAATAAAATATGTAGTAGATATTAATCGTGTTGAACTGAAAATATTATTCCAATTAACTTGCCGCTTGAGTAAACTCAATTCTAAGAGGCGTCTGCGGGGTAATTGCGTAACATATTAACAGCAATGGCTTCTATTTTCATTGTCAATGGCTTCATTCATTGCGTTATTTACGTTGTTGATCAGACAATTTTTTCGAACATATGAAGCAATGGATTAGCAATATCCTTCAAAATGATACTGATTGTGATTCCAAGTATGTTACGCAATTAGGGTGCTTGATGTAGACGTTTAAATTGTTTGACGATATGAGGCAGGTATATACGCATATAAAGTACCTAATTAAGTGAAACCATAACATAATATTACCTATTGTCATACTTGTATTGCCTGAAGGAAAGGCCAACAACAAAGGACCAAAGCCGAGTAGCCAGCTACACCCTCTTTTCGACGGCTTAGTATTAGTTTCATGAATTAGCATAAATGCCTATAGTGTTACCACAGTTGGAACTCAGGCCTCCTCTCTGAGAGAGTAAGCTATTATCTACCACGCGGGCCCAGTCCGGGTTGGTGGATGTTATATGTCTTCGAATTTTTGATTCTAGGACATTTATCATTTATAGGGTTTCCTCACGATGTTTTTGTGGACCGTTTTGAGAGCAATGGTGATGAATTTAAATACACAAAGTAAAGTGCCTGGCTAGGTTCGAACTCACAACCAGACAGCTGTGCTGCTGGGGAGTTTGTTGCGCCACTTCTTCTTCCCAGCGTTAGCACTAGGAAGTGGTGAAGGGCGGGCGTTTTTGGGGGACTGTACTTTTGTAATTTTGACGTTCGAAAAGTGCTGATTTTCAGCCTAATTTGAATAAATGACTTTTTATTTTGACCTACAATTCGTAAGTCGGGTCGGTTCTGATACCACTGGGCCACCACTGCTCCATAAAATAAAGGATACTAATACAACTAATTGGGCACGAATCCAGACTACTACTGCGTAGTTGCCAACAAGTGAATATGGTCGTTAAAAATGAGACGACCCCTATTATTACCACAGATTGACACCTATCTCCAGACCGACCTGATTAGGTCGGTCTGGAGATAGGTGTCAATCTATTACACTTCGAGACACAGACGGTGCGTCGTAGAGCACTTCAATCTTCGGGTCGGTTGTCATGCGGATATGCATGACAGTCGTTACGGGTACCGTAGTATTATTTAAGAATAAAAGTCGGGCATTGGTATGGAAATAAAATGGGAATGCCTACACACGGCAAATAAACCGTAGTTTTTCACGGCAAGAAAAACGTGTTTGTAAAAAGCCCACCTGGTAGTGGGACAATACGGGATAAATAACAATTATTAAGCAGAGTGTGCACAAAAGTCTTATTATAGCACTCTGTGACCTAAACCCGCACTTCAGTTATTCTTATCTGTGACTTACGTAGTCCATTTTTACACAGAAAAGCGTGACTTAAGTGCGGGTTTAGGTCACTCGAGCTATAAAATAGTATACGATACGTGTGACTTAAGTAGTCAATTATTATTTAGTAGCACTATATTAAGTCACATGTATCGTATACTATTTTATAGCTCATGTGACCTAAACCCGCACGCGCGACTACTTAAGCTTGACTTAAGTGCGGGTTTAGGTCACACAGTACTATAAATGAATTAGTAGTACATTTATTTAAAAATAACAGGATAAGGGCATGTAAGATTAGAGGAAGACAAACAAACAGAATGATTATAGACTATAAAATGAGATACGGTAAAGATGAAAATGAACACTGAGCTGACGATGAATGGCCATGAATAACTTAAAAAAAACACTTAAATACTGTATCAATAAGAAACAAATTGAGATAAAAGCTTAAAGCTTATTACGTGAGAGTTAGTTAATTCCCTTCGATTCCCTTCAAAATGGTTGAGCTACATGGTGCTCATTCATGCGTCATGTACGTGAACGGGTGCCGTCAGTTGAGACTGGTCATCTCTTATCTGCCATGGCTCGATGGCTTATTTATTTTATTGCGTGGACGCTTTTAACTTCTCACATGTATAATTTCAACTTGAATATAATATAACCAATAATTTACAACAACATTTTTGATTAAAAAGAGTGTCCGTAGTCTTGCCCGTACTTCTCCATAGGTAACTTCATCTTTCTGACTGACTCCTGGACAATTCAAAAGTGTCTGTAATTGGTATAAATAAATACTTTGTGTTTAAGTTTTGAGTTTGAGGCACGAGGTACTTATGCACGACGAGACACTACTAACTACATAGTTACAGTGACACTATCGAGGCTTGGCATAGATCCAAGTGATAGAGACTTTGGGTTTGTAAATTAATGGCACAAGAGATTTATATGAATCTAGATTACCATTATGGTATGATTATTTTGAATATATATTGGTATAACACTGAAGAGTTTTGATCTATTTCATAACATGACAATTATAATATTCGAATATCACATTGGTTGAAGTTTCGGGACCAGTAACCAACGATATTTGTAATGTAATTTGAATTTCATGCTTTCCCGTCTGACTTTCTGCTACCCAACTAGTAACAATACCACAAATAAAGTTGGACGGGAAACTTGTACAAATTCAACACAATGTATGAATCGCTTCCATCAATGCAAGCGTGATTCAGCGCAGTTCACTTCGCTAGAACATTTCGATAAAACTTTATGAGCTCGTGATTCTTTCGAGATATTATGGTTACTAGTTTACACCACTTGTTGAATTTCTTCAGGGAATTAAAACTTGTTGAACAAACTCCTAACTTTATTATTAAACCAAATTGTACACAATAATTAAGTATACTATTCACAATTTTTTATTTTACAAGAGACGTAAAGGGTTAAGATGAAGTTTTAGAGTATTTCCGGATCCGGGTTGCCCTGTTAAAATAATATAACTGAAACGACGAGTTTTATTCAAAACAAGAGGGCAGTGGTATAAGTGTTTTCCTCTCAAGGGACCAACGATTTGTTGAGAGTTGTTCTTATATTTTTTCGAGTGCTCTTGAGGATTAATAAAGAGAAACTCAGATCCCATTTTCTGGACTGTTTTTGATTAGATATTTTCGTTCCGTTGTTATTGTTAATAGATCAGCCACAAACTAGGAACTACTATTGGTAAATTGCATAACAGAATCTTGGAATCAAACCCAGGAAATCACGATCATGAGCAAAGCGAGCGATCATTTTACTATTGCGATAGCTGCGGGCACTTGAGAAAGGTAAGTAGAACCCGTAATTTGAATTAATGTTAACGATTTCAAGTCGTGGCAGAAGTTTACATTCCATTGGAACCAAAAAAATTCAATGCATGTGAAATGAGACATTTCTTATTCAGAATCGGTATCAGGATATGAAACAGCTATTCATAATTATTATCTATACTCACTTAAGATTGATGTCCTCAAGGATCCTCGTCGGGAGCAAGTCCAGGATCTGGGTGACATTGAGGTGATCCCAGGACTGCTGCCGACCCAGTATCTGCTGGGTGCAGTTGATGAACAATAGCACATCTATTTCGGAGTCCATGGCAACATATTTCACTTACACTTCACTAAGAATCATTTCATTACGACGCACAGAGAAGTAAACAACACTGTGAATCAGTTTAGTCACTTAATTGCTCCACTTGATTGTCCTTGTCTTTACACAAAGTTCCCTTCAGATGGTCCAATTATCTATAAGACGTAATTGTTGTATCACAACACAATTTAGGTTCATCGATTTAATTGGGTCAAAGAAAAACCTTCCACTGAAAATAAATCACAAAGAATTATGCATGTTGAAGTCTTTATTACTCGACACCAGATATTAATATCAATTATCCCTCAGAACTTTTCCGACACTTAATGAAGTAAAGCTTAATTAAGATCTCTTTGTTTTTCCCAACTTTAATGGCATGGTCAACAATGAAACCGGTAATTTGGGAAGCCATTATAGTAGAGGGTCTTGATTGACCACTTATTTTTGAATAGGCACTTAATTTTCTTATAAATGCTCCCCCTATATTTAATGTTCCGGAAAACTTTCCAAAATAAGGAGGGAAAAGAAAGAAATACCGTATTTCATAAGATCGTCCTTTAACACAAAGGTGCCATTCAAATTGCGATGAAGAAAGGTATTATTGCCGAATTTCCGGTAAGTTTCGGTTCAAGTGTCAGAGTCCTCTGAGACAAAAATGTAATATAATCCAGCACTTTGGTTACTGTTATCCTTTGCCAACCGAATTGTGTTACAATGTCATTTAAAACATTTGTTATTTATTTATTTAATACTTCAAGCCCAATGTACAGAGGCGGACTTAATGCCATAGGCATTTTCGACCAGTCAACCTTTGGGTGAGGCAGAGACACACAGTGGTAGGTGCAATCATGAAAATTGAGGAATACGTATTTTAAATATACCTAATAGTACGGTATGAGTGTGCTGGCTCGTGCAATGACAATAGCCAAATAAAAAAAAAAATAGGTATCATTTACATTCAAATTACGACCAAGATCCATACTGGCAACTATAAACAGCCTAAACAAAAACTGTTTGCCAGTTTCAAATGTTTTAGCTAGCTGAAATAAACCACAAACATCGCAAATATCGACTACAATCATATGGAATTCTTATGCAAACTGGGTTCCACATCAGTTTGCTTTTATTGACTTGAAAATAAAATAAAATTCAATAGCCAAAACTACCATGTCACATTAAAATATCCAATATTGGATAAAATAGCATAGCATAGCTCTCTGTTTATTTGTCTGCAAATACTTGAGCGAGAGAGCAACCTTGGCATTTTACCTCGCATAACATTGAAAATTCGGATCGTATGCAAATACTTATCCATGGATATTTTTTATCCATTAACCTTGATTAGATTTCTACAAGTAAAAATGCCCGTAAAAATCAGAGATAATATTATCCCAAAAAGCTGTTGGTCCCGGCTGTCATTCGTAGATCATTGACAGTGGTTACGGGTCGTCAGAAGCCCGAAAGTCTGACAACCAATCTTACCAAAGGGTATCGTATTACCCAATAAGTGGTTTTTGGAGGTGAGACAGGCAGTCGCTCCATGTAAAATACTGGTATTCAGCTGCATCCGGTTAGACTGGAAGCCGACCCCAATATAGTTGGGAAAAGGCTAGGCAGATGATTAATATTATCCCAAATCAAATTCCCCTTTTTTATTATTTTGAATGGCAAACTAGCAGGTCTGCTCCCTAAGCACACACTAGTTTCGGTCGAAGTTACAGGAGCTTCCTACTTCGTATCACTCACGGAAATAAACTGAGCTCGGGGCCCGAACTAAGAATGAGTAATAACACGATTTCCCAATTGGCTGACGTCATCACGTCAACGCCTGATATCGCTGAAAACCACCGCTTGGGCTCTGTCTCGTATTGGGTCTTAGCATGCTGCTGATGGTCGTTTCGCGTGGATGTGAGGCATGTTTTCCCCCAACTTGTTATTTTTTTGTGTTCTCTTTATGCGTCATGTTTGCCGCAAATAAACGTATTTTCTTCTTTCTTCATTTGTGACTCCCCTTGTGGTTTTCGTCGTCCGAAAAATTGAATTTGATACCTGTTTTGTTGGTCAACTACTTTCGGACGGGTCCGTGTTTTCGTTTATTTGTTAATATTAGTTTGGGGCATTTATTAACAATGATTGACATAACTATTTGAAAGTTGTTCCTACTCCTGGCGTGTTTTTGACCGTCCAAAAAGGTTAGTTATGTAATTGTTGTAGGTTTTACTCCGAAGTTCAGAACTACTTTCGGATGGGCCCATATATTCGTTGATAAACTCAGAGAATAGGCCCCCTGAGTATATCAAATGCTGCTTAGCAGAATTAGCTATGCTGGTAGCTGGTAGCCCCAGAGGAGCAGCTAAAACCGAATATTAACGTTTCATCTAAAAATTTGTGATGACCGTTATAAAAATGACACTTAAAATGAGAAAGAGACGAGTATAGAAAAACTCAAACAAGCAACGTTGAATGAAAGGTCAAAGAAAAGTCACATTGATAAATTTTATCAGAGAGACATCAGTCTGAAGAATTCAAAAACACCCTAATGATACACGCGACTGACATTGAAGCGAATAAAAAGTTCAGCCATAAAAAAATACCCGACATTTGCATGAACGATCAATTTCAATAAGGTAATGTAATTGCTTAGACATTAACTGAGGAATAAGACTGTCATTCTGTATCGTTACATCTAGTATAACTGTGAAAAATACTACCAAATAGGTACTACTAAATACCACTAAATAATACTACCTATATGGCTTTTTGACCAAAGAACAAAGAAAACCATACGGAAATTGGGGTGGAGCAGGGAAAGAAAGAATTACCTACAATTATTTGGAATGTGAAACCCAAATTGGACAGCGAGCCGGGGTGTGATAATAAATAAAATTTACATGAATTGTAAAACCTAATGGCACCAATTAATTTTCTTAAATTATACTCAACTCAGTTAGGATTCCAGTTCAATGAAATGACTTAACGTCATTTTTAATTTGTTAGATCGAACAATCATTTTACTTAATTCGCCTAATTTATTACCAATCATCAGCCCTTTTCCTAATTTATTTTGAGTTGGGGTAGCGTGTCATTTTGTTCCATACTTCCATGTCAGTTAACATCTCGATACTTACCCCTTTATAACCATTTAGTTTCCACACAATCCATTCATCATACTTCGGATTTTCCTTACAATGATGGCCTATATGAACATCGTTTTATGACCTGGAAACATGGATTTTTGTGTGATATTCTAACCGGAGAATAATAAAAATACAGGACAACACCAGCTCCTTCCAGACCACGAAAGTAACTAAGCTAAAAGACGTGGTATCGTAGAGATAATACATTTTGAGTGTAGGGAAAGACCAAAGAACGATGAATGGATTGTGTGAAAAATAAATTCACAATTTTCCATTCCATTTCATTTTTTTTTCTTTTTTTATTTCCTTCATTCCTCCGCACCACTCTAATTGCCAGTACAATGCCCAACAATGTATTATAATTCCTTACATAATAAATTACACCTACATAAATTCCAAAAAACAAAACAAAACAAATCAAATGTAATCACGCCAAACCAATGCTATCAAATTAGGTACCGCAGGAGCGTGAAAAGGAAGCAACCGGATTTCCAAGCACAAAATTGTATTACAACTAATATACGATGTATATGTACATAGGTAGATATTATGGCAACATCCGGGATGCGAATAGGATTGCCTAATTCAAATTTAATCCGCGTAAAACGTATTCGATTATAGGAATAATAGAAATATCAGGAAGGGTTTGAATTGCGTGAGACCACTTTTCACTTAAGTAGGGAAAGACTGAGGTCCGGTCATAAGGGGTTTATTTGCAGTTTTATGCCATAGGGGTTTCAAAAGGATTAATATAATGTAATCTTTCCTAATTAATAAATTATAAGATTTGGAGGAGGCCTTTGATGTCGGACAATGTACGCTAACTTAAAAAAACTCTTTCCAGAGTTAATGGATGTATATAAGTAGTGTTAGTATCGAAAGTCAAAGTTCTAAAAACTCTTTTTATAATCCAGATTCAGTGTTTTAGTGACAATCTAGATTTAACATTTAAAAAGTTAAAAATCGGCTGATATCGCCAGCCAGTCTTGAGCAAGCGTGGTGATCAATGCTTATGCCTTCTCCCTATGAGAAGAGGCATCATCACATCTTACTACCTACTGTTGGCTAAAAGTTCACTTTTTGGAACGTTTTATTCCATAAATTATTTCTTTATTTATAATATACGACAAAAAGATTTATAGGTATGAGCATACCTATAAATCTTTACTTATGTATGTTAAGATAGGATCAAAGGAGTCTAAAAATCCAGATGCTACAAAGCTTCGCACGTGTAAATAATTTTGTTTAGGCTCTAGAAATGTAAACCAGTGATGTACGATGAAAAATTTATAAAGCATTTCTTTGCATATTTATGTCTGTAATTTATATGATGTATTGTACATAATAAAGAGTATTCTATTCTATTCTTTGTAGCACCTTCGTTCCCAAAAAATCTCCTGTCTCTCACACAATCACATGGCACCCAAAAAATTGTTGTTTATTTTTATTATTTTAAAAGAATTGTTAAGGAAAAATTCGGAAAATTTTTATTAAATTCTTGGAGCCTTCTAACAACCGCCTAATATATATTTTTTTTCTCATCTAAAAAGGAATACAACTTCCAAAACGTTGATTGCTTCACTAGATTACCAAAAGCCTATTATGGAGCCATTCCTTGCATCCCTTTCAAAGCCAGCGAATAAAAACTCATTTCATTTTCCTTTTCCTTATAGATATTGCCTTACCGTTTCTGATTAGAATTGTCCACAATAGAAAATAAAAAAATGTGCTTTACTCATCCTCATTGGACAAACGTGATCTGGTTTGTAAAATACTTACTAAACGCAAAAAAAATAATAATTTGAGATCGCAAAAACTTTGGTTAAACTTTCTAAAACAACTTTTTTACAACACTAAAATTCGAAAATAAAAGTAAATTAAAATATTAGGCAGTATTAACTGTTTATGTCCTGGAATTAAGGTATTTATTTGTTTTGTTAGTCACTATGATCATGGTTAGTTTGGTCGCATTATCACTCGCGTCGTACGGCGCGTGCAAACGGAACCGCGGTCGGGACTCGACTGAACTCAACCACCCTTAAAAGTTTATTAAGCATTCTTTCCACCAAACAAAATTGACTAAAATGCATCAGACAGGTGTTAAAATACGTTGATTACACATTGCTGCGGAGGTCACCTACTAACGATCGATGGAATTCTTCTAAGGAATTGCGATCTCGTGTTTAATTTACGGAAGCTCGATAAAGGGGCGCGCTTTTTTTCAAAGCTCCGTTGGACGACACCTATTTTTTTTATGTTTCTCGAAGAAAGGGATATCTATCTATTAGGCCATAAATATGCGGCTGGCCTTGCCACTGTAAATATTTACGGGTGAATAATTTCACCGTTGGTAATTTCGGGTTTTAGGTCAAAATATCACATAGATACCACATTTCGTTAGTTCGTTAGAGTTTATATTCCCTACTACCGTTATTAATCATCAGCTTTTTAGTATACAGTTATATCACGCAATGTTTTTTTACGCTATGAATACGTAGAGTGAAATGAGCCATAAAACATTTATGGACCAATTATAACCTTATGCGGGGTGATGACGTGAAGAAAAGTGAACATGAGAACAAAGGTAGAAACTTAGAAATAAACAAAAAATTGAGTACTCGTCATAATATTTTGTGGTAAGTACGTAATAAAATATAAAATGTGGGTAGTGTAGGTACGTTGCGATAACTGCCCAGAAGGAACATGGTATCTGGGAATCGAAATCAGTACGCAAATGCTGAGCGTTGGCGACCCGTGCACCAATGAGGCAGTCATTTATTTTATGTTTTATTAGAGTAGTGTTTGATATAGGAAACGCCGCCCTCATCTCGTTTTTAAAATATGATTAACGTGTTGGTTTTGTGTTTGTGCAATCAACTCAACCTACGTGTATTATGGGACATAGGCCTCTCCTAGTCTGCGCCACAACACCCTGTCCTCCGCCTTTCGCATCCAATCTGACCCAGCTACCTTCTTTAGGTCGTCCGTCCATCTAGCTTTGGGGCGTCCCACACTACGCTTGATACGCGCTCTCCACTCAAAGACTCGCAAACCTACATACAAAAATATATCATCACAGCATACATAATAATACCTATGATATTTTTAGTAGCAATATAGGTACTCGTACAACCTTTACCGTAATTGGTCGTGTACTCATTCAACATAACAAAACTTTCTTCACCCTTGGGCATCATACCCCAACAATAGAATCGAATAGTCTTTATTAATTAAGTACACCAACAACAATAATAATAATAAGGTAAGTACCTACATACCTTACCCACCTTTTCGAGACATTGCTAAGTGGTTGGTCGACTCTGCACGTGACACGTGACGACGCCCACGTGACGTGGACTATTTGTCCAAAGAATCAGCATTGTCATACAACGTGGCAATGCTGACAGCCTTTTGGGCACTTTTGCTGTTTACAACGATGCGGACGAATTTTTTATGATTATTATACATGTTACAATTATTATTTTAGTATTTAAATTATGTAAATATTTTAATCTATACAAATAAAGGAAAGCTTGGTGAGTACCTACTTAGGAAATGTTTTTTATGGAAAGTTTTGACAACGCAGTTTGTATCAATGTCGAAAAAGCGGATGTACCATTATAAGAACGGTTCATCTAATTGAACCAAATAAGGGCCCCGAATATTCTTGCTGACAGAATACTCTCTGTATGATATTCTGAGAAATTGTACTCTGTACCATTATTTTGTAATAAGTAAAGGTATGCTTTTCTCTGCTCAATTAACGTCAGTCAGTAAATCTTGAAATATGATGAATTATATTTAATAAAAGATGCTGCTCTTCAATTCATTTAGGTCTCATGAGCAGCGTTTATTTTTATAATTATGTCCCTAAAGAATAACAACCCTTTTTAGCGATTTATAAGCTTACTTTTAGTTAACGTAAAAAAAATTGAGAATGTAAGGTATTGTTAACTGCCCTTCTAATAAATATTAAAGAATAATATATTTTCCGTGAATAAAAAGGATTTGATTAGGATATGATCACACACAAATATATGAATTATACTGTTCTGTTCTGTTACTGATATGAATTGACAGTTCATCCATTTTGTGGGCTCTAACGAGTGCAAACACAATTATTTCAAGGAAGCAAAGACGAACCTACAGAAATACAGTCAGCGGCAGAAAATGTGTGAAAATACTAATTTGTAAATAAACTAAACTTTCGCATTAGAATAGTTTAGGAGTTATTTTTAAAGTTCCCTAGTAATTTACGTCTTACAGCCACTGTAGAGACCTGTCAGGGGCTCAAAATGGAACGAGGTGGCATTTTTTATAAGCAAACAGCTAAATATAGAAGAACGAGTTTTAGGTATACACCCTGAGACCAGCACGAGGACCAGATCAAAAAGAAATCTTATATTGTAAGTTCCTCGGGAATTTTAAGCTCCTGAACTTACATAATTTCTTTTTAATACTTTCAAGGAACCGGAAATTATGGCAGAAGAAAGGGAGGGCTATACCCAGCTGTGGGTGATTCTGGACTGAAATGATGATACTTTCAAGCTGTAAAACGGCTCTGCCATAAAACAAGCACCTAAGCACCTTTGACGCACGCCTTGCATACACTTAACGAAATCGCGGAAAGGGTGGATTTATTTACCTGTTCTCTGAATGAGCTCACAAAAATTACTTTACATGTGATAAGCTGTAATGGAAAAAATATTGTTTAAGACCAAAATAAACTGTAATACTAGTTGTGTTGGGAATAATAAATAAATGTTTACTAAAATGTGAAATTATTCACTAAACCCAACTAGAGAACTAAGCTCTTGGCATCTATTCTCATTAAAAATCAAATAAGTTTACTTTGTTCACAAATTCGGCTTTAGGGCGTAGGCTAGGCTACATTTAATGCCACAGAGTGTATAAAAAATAGTCATAATCATCCCTATAAGTAGAATAAAATAAAGTCACTTTTCGTGTAAATTACACAATGAGTTTTGAAGCAGTTTTCTTCATTACTAAGAGCATTTAATTTCGAAGGTTTATGCGTATTTTTTTATATTAACCTATGCAATATAGTATTTCAATATAGTGTATTTAAATCTTTTTATTATTGTAAAATTGTAATTGACTTTTGTAATGTTTATCTAATTGTAATATTTTAATTAATTGTTAATGTATCTAATATTTTTAATATATTTCTAATTTCACAATGTATGCATATGACTTGTTCCGAAATAAATGCATTTATTATTATTATTATACTGTCTCATTGCGGGGCAAATGTCTCCCCCATACTTCGCCTTTCATCTTTGCCTGCTGCTTTTTCCGGACAATCAGTCAGTCAGGTCAGTCAGGCCTGACTCTCGCGGGAAACCTTTATCGGCGAAAGTGTTATATTATATTTTCAAACCGTTTGGGGTTGAAACCCTCGGGCCGTCGTGGGGTCCAAGTGCTGATGGTTTGTTCAACCAAATCTCCAAACGGCTGGTGAACACTTCCCGTAGCCCTTTTACCTTGGCCTGAGATTAAGTATTGCCATACAACGTAGCAATGCCGCC
The DNA here is from genome assembly GCA_949629185.1 of Apamea crenata. Classification (NCBI taxonomy): domain Eukaryota; kingdom Metazoa; phylum Arthropoda; class Insecta; order Lepidoptera; family Noctuidae; genus Apamea; species Apamea crenata. The sequence goes on along the minus strand of OX451363.1, from coordinate 9,493,439 downwards.
AGTCTCTTGGGTACATTACCAGTCGATAGCGATGCGGAGGAAATCTCTCGCGTTATGAAAACAACTAGCGGATGTGTAAAACAGCGGATTAGACAATCCATCTGCGACATATATAATTTGTATCATCTTTCATTAATACTCACTTATGTATGTTGCTGTATGCCCAATACGACATACATACGGAACTGTTATTATTTTTCCTACATAGACTTCTTTCTAGAAACTTCGTTGTCAAATAAAACCAATATTAATCTGTGAATTGTCTTTGACATAGTGTGGTAAGGTTATACCTTAAATTTGAAATTTATATTATGTAATTTAAACGTTTAAAACGGAACAGTACTGGGTTTATCTCCAACTCCCCGCGACCCTAGCTCTTTCTGCTGAAGTTTTGGCTGGCTGGCAATATAGTCACCTACCTAATTTGTTAATGATAAGGTAAATTCGTTTTTTAAGGTTCACCTTTTATTGCTTTAGATTTATTTTTATGAATATACGGTGTTTGAGGTAGCTTGTTGTTTCCTTATATATCGATGCCAAACCACCTGTCTTTTGGGCTTATGTTAGCTTGCCGTAAGAGGCCACAAATTTTAATTTGTAACAGTGGCTGTACCTATGCTGTTGGGGTATGTGTGTTGCTGTTGTTTTGCTTCCTCGTCAAATTTCAGGAGGCTGTTATGAAAGACATAAATAATCAAATAAAATTACGATCCCTGGTAAATAATGAATGCATACTTGTTTTTTTAGTTATTTAAGTTTGACTGTATTTCAGAACACACAACTTTCAAAGAACATAATCGCGTTATGGTATGGCATAACCAGCCGCGTTTATTTGTGTGTGTAAAAGGGCAGTTACAGTGCGGTCACACACATTCCGCGTTTTAAAATGTGTGTGCCACACATGTCCGAAAATTAGAAAAAAAAAACCTACTTAGTGTCGAGAATCAGTAGCATAGTTTTACCTCCTTGATTTTGACGAGGATGCAAAACGACACCTTGTAGACCTGTAGTTGTTTATATTGCATTTGTCCCCTTTGATATAGAGAATAATAACGTTAGAGTGTCACATCTGGACTGGAAGTTTTCCTATTTGTAAAATCGTATTAAATAAGTTAGTTACATGGGAGAGCAGAGTGGCAGATCCGAGTTTCAGTTGTAACGCCGTCCTCGCCGGGTGTATTGTCTGTTTCTGAATGAAAACTGTTCGAATGAAGAGTCGGTAAGAAATTAGAGCCACATTATCACTACATTGTTCGTCCAAATGCATTTCAAAACCCTGAAACGTACTTACATATACCTACATGACGTATACTCGTACATTCTCATATATGTAGATCTACATATTTATATGTTCGGCTGGTTATTACCGAAGTTTTGATCCTTGAAAGCTTTCCAACATTCTTCATGAACAAAGAATATTATCCCACATGCTAATGGTTTTATTTCACCAAAGAGTGCTACTTAGGATTACTGCCTCCCCGACTTTTATAGGTATTATAATAGCCGTTATATTGTTCACTGATTTGTACTTTAATATCTAAAAGCATTATAATGGTTGTAAATATATCTTTTGTAGCTTCAATTCAATCGTTGTTTGTTTTTTATTTTACTAGAATGTTTCATGTATTTTTTTTAACTTACTGTTTTTTTTATCGTTTAATTAACAGCTATAAGACGACGAAACATGAAGTTTTCTTCATTATTCATGTCTCAGTTAAATATTAATGTATTATACACATAAACCTTCCGGAATAAATTATTTAGATAATGTTGAAAACGACAATAAAATTAATTGCGTAGTTTAAAAAAAAAACGAGGTCACACAGACAGACACTAAAATCTAAAGCTAAGCTAGTTATATTAGAGATGTCAGCAGAGGACGGGGCCCGATAGGGCCGAAGCCTGCCAGGGCGGCGGGATCGTCCGAAAGGGTTACCGCTGCCCTGGAACAGAAAGGGCTAAGGAAGGAACACGGGTGGGTTTTAGTCAGTAAGAGTCTGACACTCCCTTCCGCTCCACCCAGAGCGGGAGGGGTCATTTGATGATTTCCCATCCAGAAAAAAAAAAAAAACTAGTTATATTATGTATAGATTCAGATATTTCTCTTAACTAAACTATCTAAGTATACCAATGATTTGCAATTCAAACTTTATGTTACTGGGTGTATATGGATATGAGAAATCTATCTGGCCTTGCACAGTAACAGAAATAATGGCCTTTAATAATGATTTCACAAACCAATCCTTTTTTGTCGAATGTCTGATATTAAATCGTTACATTACAACAACTAAATAGCCCATCGGAGAGCTATAAATTATCGCCATCCAAAACAGAGAATTGAAATATAATCTCGTCGTTAAACCAATGAAATAATGGAACCATATACATCGAGATTAATATACGCTCTTCGCTATGATTTGAGCAATTATACAGATGGGTTGTTTTGATTGGAAACCACATCAAACTTAATATGCTTACAGAGCCAGACTGAAACAGAAATCTGTAACTTAAGTACATCTTTGATGAAGTATTATATACATTGGAACCAGAGATCATAAAATTAGTTCAGCAATGTTTTGTGAATTGTCCAATTTCCCATTGTTACATACATCGTTTCACTTATTTCTATTGCAAAGATAAAAATCCAATTTTGTAATCAGCTCTGGTCATCTTCCTCTTTTTATAGAACGTTTTAAATCATGAAAATATGGGCCTTATTCAATAGACCTTATAACCTAACTGATGAAATTGTCAAAGTTTTGATTGTTTGATTAGATATAAGATTTATGTGAACCCTGCTTTACACATTATTTACATACAGTCTAACAAACTCGCCGCAATATTCCCCGCGTATGTGTGGGCACGCCTCACCCGGCTTTGTATAAAAAGACAAATATTTACTCAGAATGTAAGTCCGCAATTTACCGTAAGGCCGTGATCCCGGAGTGAGAGTATAAAATCTAAATTAGGACTATTCAGGCTTCGAGAAGCGAGTTATTTAGAAAGTTCTGAATTTACAGCACTTGCTCAGTTGTTTTGCTTGTTGTGTTGTGTTGTCTTGCGGTAATGTATTATGGGGAGCCAGACGCTCGGCTCTCCAAATGGAAAATATCTTGGCGCTTTAGCGCTACAAATTAGTTATCCCAACATTTCGCTTTCTACTTCGCAGCCCGACGATGGGGCTTTATTTCAATGGATTACTTAAGTCGAAACAAGGTAAAGCTTAGCCCGAGAGGTTTTTCAAAATGGTGGGCTTCGGACTAATTACGTTATATCATATCAGACGCGGCGCTTGTCTTGCAATCTGTTTGCTTCAGCTGGCTGGGATTAGATCACAGTGCCGTCATTTGTTTTAACTTTCGTCATTTGTTTTAAAGGGGATGAACCCTATAATAAGTTAGATGACTTTTGGTTTGTTGTGAATTTGTTTATACTCTTAAATAACCTTGAGAAAGTTTGGATGATATGGCTATACAGAAAATAACCCTTCTTTTAAATATTATTTGAGAGTCAAATTAGCTAGAAGTAAGGAGTTACAAACATTTAAGGTAATCTAAGTTTTATAATTTTCAATAACTTTTTCTTGATCTTGTTTTGACAGTGTTGACATGCTATCATTTTCATCTGACACCCCTTAATTAAGTTACTACGAAAATTTCTAAAAAGCTTTAAGTTTTCACGATAAATATAAGAGCACAGCACAGAAAACGATTTGACATCATTTCACAATTTCCATCTTTCATCCTCATCACCATTCATCATCATTTTTCATTTTTTTTTCATTTTATTGGTATTTCTCTAGACACAGTCCCCCCAGATAGGCCCTAACAGGTGTTGCACAGAGGGGGTTTTGGATTGGTCTTTTGAGAGGTAACGCCCCTTCCATGTGCAGATGGTGACCACCAGGGAGGTTTTAGTGAGGCAAAAATCCCACAGTCCCGGTCTCATTCCAAGCGCTTTTTGAAGGTTTCCCCCAGAAAACCAATTAAAAAAAAGATATTACTCTAAGTAAAACGCACCTTTACAGTCAAGTCATGCTAATTAGTGTCTCTAGCCCATGGACACAGGAGCGTTAAAACTCGTAACGCGCGAAAATTGTTTACAGCCGATGGTTTTATTAATATCTGACAGATGGATGCTTCGCTGGAATTACGACAGCGTTACGGAAATCTGTTGACTGTAATTTATCCAATATCAATATTAAACAGAACTACTCGTAATTATATTTGAAATGGGGCAATTATTATTTTTTATATATTAATAACCAACTTATATACAACAGTTTGCACCACACATACAAGTTATTAGTCAATATTAGTAATTACATATGTCATACAATCATAAAATTAAGTTAAATCACATAATAAAAATGGACAAATGATGAAATTAAATAAAATTGGTAAAAATTAGACAAAATAAGATAAAATTAGACAAAATTAGGATGAATTGAAATAGAATTATTAATAACAAGAAACTGTTTTATTTAATTTATCTACTCCTAGGAGATTGTACTGGGAGTGGCAATGGACTCCAGGTATCGAGTAGCAGTGTGCAGGAATTCCAGTTCAGTACTCGCGAAGACATCTGAGGACTCATCATATAACAGAATATTGTTGATATGGGTGAGGACTAGGTACAATGTCTTAAGGGTTATGGTACCGGTTTGAGGTATTTCGAATAGAGGACGTCGGCGAGGGCGAAGTGTGTGTCTAATGGCTAGTGGGATGTTAAAGGAGATGTACTGAAGTAAGGAGGAATTGAAATGGGTACCACGAATTAGGCAGATGAAATATTTAACCAGAGTTAAGATTTCTCCTTACTTCTAAACTTTGGTACCCCACCATACCCAGCACAAATGGTGTTGGGTACATGTACGGGTAATAAACATAAAGTTTTAAGTACAGGTAGCGGACAAAAGACTTCTGAATCTTTTTGATGACCAGTGTATACACTCCTTCATGAGGGTTCCAGATTGCGCTGTTAGTCTCTAGCAAACTGCGAATAAAGGAGTTGTACAGTATGTATGGTTATGGCTTGACGATCACTGAAAATTTTGGCCTGACGTAAGACAAAACCTAATTTTTTGCGGGATTTGTTGCAGGTCTGTATTATGTGCTGGTTAAATGTAAGATGTGGATCGAAGTGAGCACCCACATTGCGAACGGTTAAGACGCATTTCAGGGCCTCATTATTCATAGTGTAGATGTTGTGTATAGGTTGTGTGGTGTTTGACGAGGTCATAACCGCGCATTTACTAATGTTTAGTAAATATTACCCACAAGATTGGTATAATATTACATCTAATTGTCCAATCAGTTACGGACTGAAACTGCTAAGCTCAGTATTGAACAATATGTATGTTGCAAGATAATCCAGATATATGCAGGAGTGTTAAACCGTAATTCAATAACACCTGCGTGACAAGGTAGTATAGACAATAGTCTATATAATTTGATATAATACCTATATATATGATATCAAATTCAAAATCGACAGCAACAACATAAGTAGCCCTGCAAGGCAATACAAACCTTGTAAGGAAGGCTTATGATGTAATTCTCTTCGTCTTTGTCGCAGCGTTTAACAAAATCAACAAGCATCGAACAAAATGTACTTGCTACTTTTCCAGGACTCACTTCAAATATTATCTTGAAACAACAAGGCTTTCAACTAGCTTTTAATGAGACAAGGCCATCTCTATGTATGTGAAATATTATACTAACAAAATAATTAACATAACAAACATCTGGGTAAGAAGTAATGAACGTGGCCAAGTAAGAGGCATACACGTAGTCTGAGGGTTCCGTACCGAACTAATTTATGGTCGCTTTTGATACAAATAATCTATTTAAATAAAAATGAAATGCTGAACCGATTTGGCTATTTTTTATTTTGAAATGATTGTAATAATCCAAATAAGCTTTTTAGGGAAGGAAAAAATTAAAAAAATGCCCCGAAAATAGGAAAATTCGGGAAAACAGAAAATGCTTTGTGTATTGGATTTTTGTATGAACTATTTGGACAGGACGACGTCTGTCAGGTCAACTGGTTCTTAATAAAAAGTACATTAAGTACATACTTATTTAACCAATTACCATTACCTCTAGCTGTCAAAAGATGTGTAGACAGAAACTGACTCCTTTACAAAATTTTCCGGCAACTGTTATTGTTCCTAAACACTCCTTCTCCTGGAATTTTCCTCTAACCGAGTCTCGAACATTATCAAGCTAGTAAACGACTACGTTTACCTAGATTGATAATGTTCGGGACTCGGCTAGTATTACAAATATGATGGGAGGTGACGTCTGATTTCTTTGTAATCCTAATGGCTCTACATTATTCAGTAGCAATAAACAATGTGCATAATCATCTGTTTTTATTTAGCCCCATAATGGCACTGATGTGAGTATTTTCCACAACCTCGTTCTTGCTACAAACGCGCTTGATCTAAACAAGATGAAAGAACATCACTAAGGCTTCCTCCTCAAGGCTCTCAACAAAAATATACCTATTACTATACTTCTGAAGCAGTCTTAAAAGCAAAACTAAGAGCTCATAATTGTACAAAAATATACTTTGTCTCAAAGAATCGTTAAATCTTTTTTCTAGGAAAGGAAAGGAAACATTCTTGACCAACCCATTTCTGAAATGGGTTGGTTATATATAGGAATCGAAAAAAAAACGCAATTTTTAAATAATAAACAAATAATCAAAATGTCTTTCAAATATTTGACCCCATTTATGTTCGACAATATTCTGCAATTTTCATAATTTTGCGATTCCGTTTTGAAACTTTATGAACTTGGTAGCGTGTACTTATGAACCTCTTGAAAATTTTAAGTTGGGAAGAGAGATGACTAAGTACTGAGTAGACATAGTTAGGTATAGGTGAATATTACTGACTAAAAATAATTCAGAAATTACATTAACTACAAGTAAAGAAATCGATACATAATTCCGATCGGTACAAAAAGGGCAGAATATGTATTACGCAGTTTATAAAGGCACTCGAAGGAACAATATTGAACTAGATTTCTCGATCGGCTCCAATTTTGTTCGATACGACTTTTGTTGCGTCGAATCTCTATTATCCAGGGACTGATAGACGATATTGTCTGTGGTGAGTAAGGTCACTATGATTTTAAACAGAGCTTATTAATTATCTTCCTTTGTTTAGAAGAGCATCTATAGTTGAGTTTGGGACCAGGCAAATAGCAATTCTACTAGTATTATAAATGCGAAAGTTTGTATGGATGGATGGATGGATGTTTGTTAATCTTTCACGCAAAAACTACTGGACGGATTTAAATGAAATTTGGCAAACCGATGGTTTATAACCAGGTTTAACAACCGCAGTGCGCTGCTAGTGCGACTATAATTATACTACACTATACTATTGCGACTGTAGGTATACCACTATACTATATTATACCACTATACCACTATACTATACTTAAATTCTTAGATATTATCTTGGAAAATATTGTAAGAAGAACTGTAATTTTCACTGTCTGAAAAAGTGTGGTGATCAATGCTGGTTCTTTTGCTGTTTGAGAAGACGCCTTGTACTAATAACGGCTGTAAAAATAAATACACTTAGCGAAGACGAGAAGCACTTGTTCTTCCTTTCATTACGAACAGTATTTTGTACTGGACCACATTCTGGTTACGGAGATATTGAAGGTCAAACTTGCCGCTTTTTGTACTAGAATTTTCTAAAGCTTAACTTTAAATACTCCCACAACCCCTGTACATACCGTTGTGTGAATTAATTACCACAATGTTTTGCAGTGAAACAGTGAATTTTCTCGCCAAAAAAAAATAAATTCGTTAACCAGCAATTATTTTTCCACAATGTACAGAATGCTTAGAAGTCAGGTTCGTGAAGGGTCTTGTTACACCCTTCGGTCATCTTTAGAATCGAAATCGATTGGTAACTTTTATTATGAAGGTTGGTAGCATAATCGCTTGTTAGAAAAAAGATGCTCATTATGATTACCGACGGAAAGATTTACGACAGTTTTATGACTTGTGCTACTGTTAGCTTGCGCTATAGTATGACTACTACGTATAATAAACATTAAGTCTGCTTAAGCTATCATCTGCGAAATTACAGCATACAGTATCTCAAATCAAGAATATTAGCTTGCACGAAAACATAACGTTTTGACAATCTTTTGTCGTATTTTGCCAGAATGTCCCATAATTTGCTACATACCCAAAAATGAGTGGCCGTTGACGTAATTGAAATACATTGCATAAATCTGAAAATGTGCATAGTAGGTATAAAGCTGTGTTGACGTCACAAGCATCGTAGCATAAGCCAAGTCTGCATGTCTAATTGGTAAGATGACCAGCGAAATGCTACACTTGGTCATAAATCCAAGGGCAAGGGCTAACTGAGCTTACTCAGATATTGATGTACCTACCTACCCAGTAATAAAAATAATAAATAAGTTACTTTTTATTGAGTCTAGGGAGACGGGTTGATGCACAATTAGAGTTAATAAACCTAGACAGTCTGGAGCGTTTTCGATTACCTACAAATCGAATCAATTAAAATTCGTGTGGCGGCGGCATCTACATCGCCACTTGCGAACCACGGATCACACTGACGTCACGCAAAATCCTGCATCTTGCAAGCAGAGGTTACCGCGTAATCAATCTGCCTAGCCCTATAAGAAATTCAGCTACAACTGATTTCAGGTGATATTACTGTAGGTCATGCTTTAGACAAACGTTGAATGTTGTAAAGCATTGTAAAAAAATAAAGTTTAAAAATTAGTCAACTGAATTTAATTTCGTTATTTTACTGCAAAGAGGTTCAATATAACCGTAAACCAGTAGGTACCATACACACAAAGGTGCAGTTGAGGTTTTTAGAGTTGGCAAGTTATTTTTTAAATGAATTGGACTACGGAACTCTCAAAAGGTGCTGTGGTCCAACTATTTTTAAAGTTGGACAACTGCCCCTAGTTAAGACCCATGGTCCAACTAGTTGGACAGAGCAGTTGGACCACTGCCCCGGACTGTTCCCAACAATGTTGGGGTCGGCTTCCAGTCTAACCGGATGCAGCTTAGTACCAGTATTTTACATGGAACGACTGCCTATCTGACCTCCTCCTGAGGTTACCGCGTAACTAGCATAATTATATACAACGTACCGACATCAATCATCGGGCAGTTGCCCACCAGTCACGACACCCATTTGGTCGGAGGATCCTCCCTTTTCTATCGAGGATGAGTTAACTTTACACCCTGTTCCTCATACCTCTGTAATGGTGTATGTAAACAAACACAACATTTAAAAAGTCGACTTCCGATAAGGAAAAGGTATCACAGTGAAGTATCAAAATACTCGAGAAAAAATACCACAAAAACCTCGGTGATCGTCACGTTGTACTTATTTAACCAGTCAATCTTCGTACCGAGTGACAGTTTCATTGAATTGTCTAACTTGATAAACGTTTATTATTGGTTTAATGTGAATTATTAATCAAGATATCCTCAAGAAAATAAATGTGTCAATGTGTCAAATATCGAATAGTTTGACCTTTAGGTACTTGTTTGTCAAGGGAACTCAACAAATTCTATAAGTTTGAATACCAGCGTTTGGTTGCGGTTTCGCCCACATGTATGTCGGAAAATATCCCACAGGATGACAGGAATGTAGGTACTACCGGGATTAAAAGTAGGTACCCTATTTGGTAGGTACCCAGGTTATAAACTATCTGTGTGCCAAATTTAATGCAAATCCGTTCAGTCGTTTTTGCGCCACACACATCAAGACAAACAGGCCAATATTCAAATAACTACCTATATTTTCGGCATCAGACTCGTTCCCACCGCTCATAGCATTTTTTCTTTATAAAATGTATAGTTTCGACTTCGTTACTATTTTATTATATGTATAAAATAAGAAAAGATATAGAAGATTTGCTACCAGGAGCTAAATATAACCAAACCATAATAATATTTTGGCTCCACCATTTTATTACCTTTGTTTTGCTCAAATCTCGGATGCTTCCAAATCATACTTTGATTCATGCAGTGTTGTTATTTTTGGACGAAAATAAGGAGTATTGTCATCTGTCCCCGAGTGTCTGTCTCCGAATGGGGACCGATGGGAATGTTCGTGTTATTTGTCCCTGAACTTATAAGTGGGGACAGATGGAAATTAAAAGTTTTCTCTATCCCTTAAATTATTTTTTAATCAAAGTGTCTGTCCCCGAACGGGGGCAGATAGGAATTTCCGTTAAAAGTTTTATCTGCCCCCGAAATATTTTTTTATTTAAATTTTATTCTAAAAACTGAGTATATCGCGCTCCACTATGGCATTAACAGGTTATCAATATGAATAACGTGGTATTCGCGTATCAGATGCAAAACGGTGTTAAAACTTGATTTTTTTACAGGAATGCCAACAAATGAAAGTACGACATCTGTTGGTCAAACATTTGAATGGTCAGCAAATATTAGTTACTTACGTTAAACACTTTTTTATTACTTTTACAGTAGTTTTGTTATATGGTTATTATGTAGGTACCACGAAATTGTTGTCATTAAGATCAGTCTTAGTCATTCAAACATTTTTTAGGAACTGCCTGGTTCAGTGAATATGTGAGAAACCTCTACTACTACTGATAATTTTAATGAGGTCCCGCCTGTTTGCTTTGAAATACCTCTGTTCCTGGGAATAATTAAACCTTTAAAACTGAGAACAAATGCATTTATGCCGACTTTTTTCACCGTCTGGACAAAAACAGGGTATAAAAGGCCAACAGAGTAGAAACCTATGGCATAAAAATCTCCTTTTTTTACACGCTTACGTGACAATTTCTACCAGTCAACTCACTACTACCGCGTTAAGGAACTTCATTCCAAAAGCAAAAACAAATGATTTTTTTTTTTTAAATAACTGACTTTCTAAAATAACATTAAAAAATACAAAATAACTTTAATTTCGGAAGTCGGTGTCTGGTTTTGTATTTTCATTTTTTACCGCCCACTTCCGAAATTATCGTGTACCTATTCTCGTTCGTCCCGCTGCCGTCATTCCACTAGTGAATTTAATAAAGTGTTATTAAATTTGTTCCCTTTCTGTATTTTAATGGGAAGAATGGGAATAAAAATAATACTTTATTACTACACACACACACAATCACTCACATTCTCAATAACATTGTTTTTGGGGACTATGGTTTTTATTTTCGTTTTTGCCACCAACTTCCCAAACTTAAAGCTTTTTTTTTGGTTAACTATTTTAATTCAATATTCAATTCATCGATAACCAAACGCGATCGATAAAAAAATCTAAAAATCGAAGCAAATCTATAAAAAAGCAAAGTCACCACTTTCAGAAAATATATATTATGATAATATTTTAATAAACTTTATAAATGTAATTTTATTTTAATTTTTATTACTGCACATTAAAACTAACCCTAGTGGAGCCTGCCAGGGCGGCGGGATCATCCGAAAGGTTAACCGCTGCCCAGGAACAGAAAGGGCTAAGGAAGGAACACGGGTGGGTTTTAGTCAGTAAAAGTCTGACACTCCCTTCCGCTCCACCCAGAGCGGGAGGGGTCATTTGATGTTTTCCCATCCACAAAAAAAAAAACCCTAGTGAACAACGTTGTTTTCTACAGATCCTGCTTCACGTTCAAATTTTATTAAGTGGACAAGTTCTAGTGACATTTTTTTAGAAGGTTTTCTAGCTATTAATTCTGTTTTCCCACACCAGCGAAAAGCGACGTATCTTCAGATTTATGCTAGTCATGCGTGGCCGCAAAAGCTGACTGTTAAAGTGGTTCAACATGGGTCAACTTGTTTACTCAATAAACTGCAGAAGCTCGACCGTAAAGTAAAAAATTCTGTAAGTTTTATGAACATAAGTATCTTAAAAAATATTTAATCTAATATCGCGACATATTCGCCAAAAATGTAAACAGTGAAACATGTGAGAGTGAGTGTAAGTTTATGGAAAAATAACTTTAATTCCTACACAATAAAATTTACGCTACAACATCAAACATTTTTATAACCTTTTTCAATAGCGCTAGTCACTCTGAAATCAACTTAAAAACCATAAAATTAAATTGATATTTGTTTAACTTGAAATAACGTTGATTTTAAACATAAATAAAATTTGAATCTATATATATAAAATTCAAAGTCCTGACTGACTGACTGACTGACTGACTGAGACATCAACGCACAGCCTAAACCGCTGGTCCTAGAGACATGAAATTTGGAGGGTGTATTCTTCGTGAAGAGTAGGTATCCACTAAGAAAGGGTTTTTCGAAATTCCACCCCTAAGAGGGTGAAATGGGGGGATTATGTTTGTATGAAAAATCTTATTCCTTGAGTTAATAAACTTGAAACTTGGTACGAATACTTATCTAAGTAAATTATGAAGTAGGCCATTTTTTGTTTTTATGAACCACCCCCTAAAAGGGGATTGGGGGGTTTCAAAGTTTGTATGGAAGAATTTTAGCGCGCGGTCCGATTTAATTCAAACTCAGTATTTATACCTACAATTGAAAGAAAAGAATAATGTGCATCAGGGTTTTTAGAAAATCTACCCCTGACGGCCTGAAAAGGGGTAGTCAATTTTACAGGGGAGAATTTTACAGCGTGGCTTGATTAACTCGAAAATTGGTATAAATAATCTTTGAGTCAAGTTATGAACACATCCCAAATGATTTTTCAAAATTCCACCCCTGTGGGGGTGAAAAGCGGGGATACAGTTTATATGAAAAATCTTATTCGTTAGGTTAATAATCTTGAAAATTGGCATGAATACTCGCCTAAGTAAACAATAAAGTTAATCATTATTAATTTTTCAAAACTACCCCTCAAAGGGGATATAGGGGTGTTAAAGTTTGTGTGGAAGAATTTGAACGCGCGGTCCGATTAACTCGAAACTCAGTGTACCGTGTGTGTACTTAAGACTAAAAATAAATAAATAACACTTATGATGGTTTTTCGAAAATCTACCCCTAACGGGGTGAAAAGGGATAGTTAATTTTACAGGGGAGGATTATAATAAGTGGCTTAATTAATTATAAAATTAGTATAAATAATCTTTGAGTCAAGTTATGAATTTTTATGATTTTTTTTAAATTCCACCCCTGTGGGGGTGAAAAGCGGGGATACAGTTTATATGAATTTTTTTATTAATTTAGTTAATAAACTTGAAACTTGGCAACAATACTTGCCTAAGTAAGTAATAAAGTTTATCATTATAAGTTTTTCAAACTACCCCTCAAAGGGGGATATAGGGGTATTGAAGTTTGTGTAGAAGAAATTGAATGCGCGGTCCGATTAACTCGAAACTCAGTATTGATACTTTCGATAGAAAATAATTAATAATAAGTAGGTATGTAAAGTTGTCAAAAATTGACCCCTGACGGGGCAAAAAGGGGTAATTCGGTTTTTAGGGGAGGATGTAAACTTGAAACTGTATGTTACATTTTCACGCCTAAACCACTGAACTTCTGATTTGGCAAAGAGATAGATGGCATCCTGGGGAAGCACATACTTTTTATCCTGGTAGCACGTTACCGTGGGATAACAATCGACATCCACGCGGGCGAAGCCGCGGGCAGAAGCTAGTATTATATATTATGAAAACATGACTTTAATGTTCGTGGAAAAAATAGTGGAGTAACAGTGGAATTAACGGTCTAACGGTCTCGATATTCTAAAGCTAAATGAAAATCAAAAGTCATTTATTCAAATAAGGCTGAGAATCAGCAAAATTACATAAGACAGTCCCGCCATGCATGCAGTCCTAGTGCTTTGGCAGCTTTATCTCTCCAGCAGCACAGCTATCTGTTCAGTTAGAAAAATATTATTTTATATAATAGTACCTAGGAATGCAAAAAGTAATGTGGGGAAAGCTCTACTTCTTTGTAAGAATCTACTTCTTGTGAGCATTTCTGTTTTAATAACACTAGCTAAGTATCCACCCACTAAATGATTGTATGACATACGCTTTGGTATATTTACACAAAGCATTCCAATCACTTTTTCCTATAGAAATGTAAAAACCTATATCTATTATTTTTCTCCTACCCAACTTTTTATGAATTAACGTATTAATTCCTTTCCAATCACTCCTTCCACTGCTGACGCACTCTTTTAGGTGTCAGTGATTTTGACACTCACAACCTAGTATTTAACTCCGGCTTTCATATTCACTTCAGGAATGAAAAAACGATCTCATAACGACTTCTGTCCGGTGTATAACTTTTTTACAAGTAGGTAAATAGTCCCAATGCTGGGAAATTTCTCCAAAATATATTTCCACGCTCTACGTTATTCTCATTTATATCCTTCAATCAATCATCTCAGCTAAGGCTCGACCGAGATCTCGGTCTCGGTCTCGGTCTCGGCATTCTCGGCTACAAATCCAACCGAGAAACTTGTCTCGGTTCTCGGCTAATTATAGCCGAGATTCTCGGTCATGACCGAGATTGTAACATTTACATCAGATTCTCGTGAGACGACATGGGCATCTTCAACTAACTCGTCAAACATGGCTGCAACAAGTCAATCCAACTTATGGGCAGCTCATGATTCGATAGAGTTGGAAGACGAGCCAATGACCAATGACGAATACAGTTCAAGCTCTGTGATCGAAATAGCGCTAGAAAGCTTTCTTAGAGAGCCAAGACTGCAAAGAAATGCTAATATTTTTGAGTATTGGTTTTCGTCGCCTTATAAGGTGCTTAAGCCCGCAGCAAATAAGTTTTTATCTGCGCCGCCTACTAGCGTAGCAAGTGAACAACTTTTTAGCAAAGCTGGACAATTGTATGACGAGAGACGACATTCTTTGAAGGGCGAAAATGCCGAAAAATTGCTTTTTTTATGTTATAATATAATGTTATTTAACTTTGATTATTAAAACAATTAATTTTGTTAAACAATTAGTAGTGTATTAAAAAGCAAACAGTATAAAAAAAAAAATTTCACGCTTTTTCTATTCTCGTTCTCGGCTCTCGGTCTCGGCCGAGATATTATTTTATTCTCGGTCTCGGTCTCGGTCTCGGCCGAGAACGAAAAACCCATCTCGGTCGAGCCTTAATCTCAGCCTATCGCAGTCCACTGGACACTGGCCTCTCCCGGGCAGCGTCACCACCCTGTCCTCCGCCATCCGCATCCAGTCTGTCCCTTCAACTAATAACTAATTTATAACTGGATTCGGATGGATTATATCTATGAAGCTTCTGCCCGCGGCTTCGCCCGCGTGGATGTCGTAAGTTATCCCACGGGAACGTGCTACCAGGATAAAAAGTATGTGCTTCCCCAGGATGCCATCTATCTCTTTGCCAAATCAGAAGTTCGGTGGTTTAGGCGTGAAAATGTAACATACAGTTTCAAGTTCAAATCCTCCCCTAAAAACCGAATTACCCCTTTTTGCCCCGTCAGGGGTCTATTTACGACAACATTACATACTTATTATTAATTATTTTCTGTCAAAAGTATCAATACTGAATTTCGAGTTAATCGGACCGCGCATTCAATTTCATCCACGCAAACTTAAACACCCCTATATCCCTCTTTGAGGGGTAGTTTTAAAAAACGTATAATGATTAACTTTATTACTTACTTAGGCAAGTATTGTTGCCAAGTTTCAAGTTTATTAACTAAATTAATAAGATGTTTCATATAAACTGTATCCCCGCTTTTCACCCCCAAAAGGGTGGAATTTAAAAAAATCGTTTGGAATATATTCCTAACTTGACTCAAAGATTATTTATACCAATTTTTTAATTAATCAAGCCACTTATTATGATCCTCCCCTGTAAAATTAACTACCCCTTTTCAACCCGTTAGGGGTAGATTTTCGAAAAATCCTGATCATGTTATTCTTTATTTTTGGTCTTAAGTATAAACACTATGAGTTTCGTTAGTCGGACCGCGCATTCAAATTCTTCCACACAAACTTCAACGCCCCTATATCCCCTTTGAGGGGTAGTTTTGAAAAACTAATAATGATAAACTTTATTGCTTACTTAGGCGAGTATTCATGCCAATTTTCAAGATAATTAACCTAACGAATAAGATTTTTCATATAAACTGTATCCCCGCTTTTCACCCCCACAAGGGTGGAATTTTGAAAAATCATTTTGGATGTGTTCATAACTTGACTCAAAGATTATTTATACCAATTTTCGAGTTAATCAAGCCACGCTGTAAAATTCTCCCCTGTAAAATTGACTACTCCTTTTCAGGCCGTCAAGGGTAGATTTTCGAAAAACCCTGATGCACATTATTCTTTTCTTTCAATTTTAGGTATAAATACTGAGTTTCAAGTAAACCGGACCGCGCGCTAAAATTCTTCCATACAAACTTTGAAACCACCCAATCCCTTTTTAGGGGGTAGTTTATAAAAACCAAAAATGCCCAACTTCATAATTTACTTAGATAAGTATTCGTGCCAAGTTTCAAGTTTATTAACTCAAGGAATAAGATTTTTCATACAAACAAAATCCCCCATTTCACCCTCTTAGGGGTGGAATTTCGAAAAACCATTTCTTAGTGGATACCTACTCTTCACGAAGAATACACCCTCCAAATTTCATGTCTCTAGGACCAGCGGTTTAGGCTGTGCGTTGATGTCTCAGTCAGTCAGTCAGTCAGTCAGTCAGTCAGTCAGGACTTTGAATTTTATATATATAGATTGTATATGGATTTATATCTTTAATTATTGGTAATGCCCACATTATTATTACATGGGACTTTTGAACATCACAGGTGAGATGTGGGTAGGCATCTACTTACTAAATACCTCTGCGTAATCCTTCCCCTATTACAGTGCTGTTATGTAACGTTATCATTATTTTTTTTTCATTATAGGTAGGTGCTCATGTCCAGACTAATTGTTATCATGTTTACGTAACAATAATCATACATACCTTGTAATTATTACTGCTCGCAACACAGCTACTATGGAGCCATCAAGCCTAATGTTGTTTGTGTATGTATCTTGTAGTAGATAACAGTTATTACGAGAGTATATCCTTGTAGGGAGTGCCTAATAAAATAACACAAAACAGAATAATTCACAGTCACAGCTATCTATGTTAACAACTTAGGCACCTGAGTAAGGAAGTTCTCGTAATGTATCGTACTATATAGGTATGAGGGTTATTTTCTACGTGTTGGTTTATTATCCGTACAATTTGGATGTTGGCAACTTGATATAATTATTACATTTGTTTATTATAATCACTGCTTCATTACTTATTGTTCTCAAGTATACGATACAGGCGAACAAAGATAATAATATGCCAACTATAGGTATATCCTGCCATTCAGACAAAAATAATCTGTCTAAAAAAAAAAACCTGTAGGTATAGTCATACTTTATCATCAGTCATAGTTTTTTTTTAAAGGCACTAATATACACTGTATATTCCCACTGTTGGGTGAATGGCTTCCCCCAAAGCTTTCCACTGTTCTCTGAGAGTAATGAAACTGATATGTTAAAGAAACTAAGAAAGGAATCTAAAGCTGCAACTGCAACTTCCAACACTGGCACAGGCAGTGGCCAGCCAAATGGAAGTGAGAGACTTTTTAGCGAAAGTAATGGTGCCTTACAATAACTGCCACTTGCATGCCAGTACCCTCAATACTCAATATATTTATTGCTTCCACATGTGAACTTAGGTGGTAGGTTTTACAAAATATGATCATTGTGGATCCTGTCGGGCACAGCAAAAAGTAGGAGAAAGGAAGAAGGCTTTTATTTGACTACTTCGTTGTTATAATAAATATTGTAATTATTTTATAAAAAACATGTAATTGCTTAACACAATTACAAACACAATCCGAGAGTTTTGAAGGGAATTCCAAATCCATTGCTTCATTGCGATCAATTGTCATTGCATATGTGTTACGCAATTATCAATTATCAGTGATTGCATGCATTACTACGAATTACTGCTTTTATACGAATTTCAAGAAAAGGACATAGAAAGAAAGAAAGAAGAGAAAGAAAAATGCGTTTACTGGCATTTTAGCAAAATGAATACACATTAAAACTATAAAAACAGATAACAAAGAATGCCATAAGAGCCTCAGCTCAGCATAAAGTCAGATGATAACACAAGTGTACCTGATTTTCATGACGCTGATTTTCAGCTGCAACCCACGAGTGCCATACGCTGGAATAACAAAAAAAAAACATACAAAATATAATAAAATAAAATGTCGTGACATACATGTATGTGTGTGTGTGTTGTATTGTAATTAATGAAAAACTAAAATAAATACCCAATATGAGCGTATTACATACACAAAAAAAAATCTAGAAATATATAAATCTCGAGCTAACGCTTCTGATAGCAAGAAAAACCACGAAATATTTTTAATTAAGTAGACTCTACTTAAATAGGGTAAGACATTCAGAAGTGAAAATCTAAAAGATTGCAGAACGTATAAATAGCAAATGGTCTCGATTTATCTTTTGGTTTTCAGCTTCATTTTACACGAACGCTTGAAACCTATCCAAGGATTGGAAGGGAAGTACGTAGGCAATTTTACTATGGGCTCATATATCTTACGACTGCGTTGATAAAATACTTACTTTATTTCTTACAACATTTTGGAGTGAGAAAAAAGAATAGCGTAGAAAGTCGTTTATAAGCCATAAATTCAACGTTGTGAACGTACTTGGGAATACTAAATAACTGCATAATAGATGCGGAAATTGATTAAGACATGATAAGGCTGGAAAGGCCTGTTTTGCCGTAAAATTATTTATTACCATTTCAGCCTTTTATTACAAGGTTAATAGGGTCGGATGCCAATATATTCGTTTCGTAAGATATGCACAGTTTCATAAGTAAGTATGTCGCAGTCGTAAGATAAGCTTTAACAAAAATTATCTTTAACAAATGGCCAGAGATCGCACAAGACAGAGGGGTTGGGAAGGAAAAAGGGGGGCAGTGGGACACGATATAGGCTAACAAAGAAAAATAACAAACAATTTGTTTTATTTTTCTAAAGGTAATGTCACACGTCACTAAACACTCATATTCCTGAACGATTACTTCACTCAATTTTAAGCCTCATTTATCGGTAAGTGATCCGTTAAAGTGTATATTCTTTGGAGACGTTGGTAACTATATGAAATACTAGCAGCGCTCCCCGGTTTCACCCGCACAAGTGTTTCCTTACGGATATGATGTTTTCATAGATATATTGACAAGGTATCGTCATGATATTAATATCTTTAAACATTTCCCTTAGAGAATCGCGCCTGCGGAGGCCATATATTGCTCTGATGGCTCTTTTCTGCAAAATAAAAATAGACTCGAAATCTGCAGCCCGTGCCCATGGTAAAATACCGTAAGACATGATACTATGAAAGTAACTGAAATAGGCTAGCCTCGCGGTGTCTACATTAGTAAATTATTGACGGATTGTTCTTACAGCATAATATGCTGCTGATATTAGCCATCCTGCATGAGATGTTCAACGAGGACCCCATTGCAGCTACTTTTAACATTCGGTAAAGCAAATCAAATGCATAAAGTTTTTTTTCCATTTAATACTAAATAATTAGCAGTGAACAAAAAAATTTTGCACTTGCAGTAGGGCGTTATTTACGTAGTCAAGATTTGATGCACGTCTATTTATCATATAAATTAAGGAAGTGTCGTCAGCAAATAACACCATTTGTGGTTGGTTTTTTAATAAATGGGGTAGGTAGTTCATTTATGTAAGTAAATACTAAAAAGAGGAAAGGACCTAATATCGAGCCTTGTGGAACACCCAATTTTACTTGTAAACCAAGTGAATTGACACCATTTATTTGAACTTTTTTGAACTTTTCATTGTCTATCATGTAAATAAGATTTTAATAAACTGAGTAACGCTCAAGAGTAAGGTTTCGTGATTAACGCAGTCAAATGCCTTGGAGAGATCACAAAAGATTCCTATGGCATCTTGTGCTTCCTCCCAGGCTGTAAATATGTGTTTTAATAAGTTGACACCGGCGTCAGTCGTACAACGTCCTTTGGTGGTCCATATTGCTGATCGTGTAAGATTTTGTTGTTGTTAAAATGATTCAAGCATTTGATTCAGCATTAGCTTTTGGAATACTTTGCTGAATACCAGCGACACGGATACTGGTCTATAATTATTGGTGTCTTTGCTGTCCCCAGATTTAAAAAGTGGAATAACCTTACTGTATTTCATTAAATCTGGAAGACTCCTTGATCTACACACAAATTAAACACTAAAGCTAAGTATGGTGATATCTCGTCTATGTCTAGTCTACGTTTAGTCTCGATTATGGATGTACAAACTTTGATAGACATTCCCCATAGATCTTCAGTCAATTTGATTTTGATTTGTCGAACAACTTTTATAACTATCATAGGGTTTATATGTATGTTTAAATTGAAATTCAACCGGGCAGCCTGGAACGTTCGCTCTTAGTAAATCAAGTGATACGTCGGGTGAGAAAATCAAATCAAATCAAAATCAAATCATTTATTAGTTTGTGAGAAACTTAAGGCTTCCGTCGTTTTTGATGGTATATTAGTAAAGAAATTTACAAATTCTTGAGCACCTTCTAAATTAGAGCATATGGTACCACGTGAAGTCTCCAATGTATAATCAGTGTTTCGGTTTTTATTCCTATTAGTTTCGTTATATAAAATTTTCTTTGGCTATGTTGCAGGTTTTTCTCAAAATTTTGGAATATTATATAACAACATACCTACTTGTTGAAAGTTTCTGTATAATGTAAGACTTAAAGCCATATAGCTCGAACAGTCTTTCCCTACTTATCATAGTACCTCTAGTTGCCCAGTCACTAAATATAAAATTAGGGCAAATATTTTTTGTTTTCTTTTCAAAAGTTTTATTGAATTTAGTGTGCAAAACTGAAAATAAATCCTCATCCATCATCCATATTGTCGTATGAAAGTGTCAAACGCCCACGAGGGGGCGTTATCGCCCCGGCCAAAATAACAAACTCCGTGCGCTCTGAGCACTCCATGAATAATTGAATGCACAGTCAAGGAAGAAATACGTTCAGCACCTTAAGGATAACTTTTACTTGCACCTTTTTATGTTTTCGACTACGTCATCTCCATCATTTGGAATGAAAATGACAGTTCGAAAATGTGACACAGGCACACTGTGGGAAAGGAATTTCCTTGAAAATTACTTAACATTTTCGCTTTTTAACCGCACCTACATATTTTATGTCATCACTATGGTTTTGGATCATTTATATTCAAACACGCCATTGTTAAGCTGTACCTTTTTATTGTTAACTACTAACTTTTAGATACCGAACTACTTTCAAAGTCGGATAGACTTCGAAAGTCTTTATCGTCTCTCCCAAACTCGTTACTCCCAAATGTCGTTACCATAGAACCTTAGTTTCAAAATGATATAGGTAACCCGTACGTATCATATGGAAGTCAATAAAGTTTATAAATCTAGATAAAATCCGGGTCACATGATAGAAATTGATAGCAATTTGCCGAAAGTGGATTGTGAGACCAAAATATTTCATTTAGGTTGATGTCTTAGTATCCGGAAGGTAATGTCTTGAGCTAGGCACCTTGTTCATGCATATTAAACTTAGTTATCTACTTACCTAGTGATTTATTATAACAGCCAGACACACACGTGTTTGAATTCACGTATCGATATTCGCACTAAATTATATACTGGTTTGTCTATAGAACTTGGAGACAATCTAAACAGCATAATCAGCCTATAATGTTCCCTCTGCTCGGACACAGGCCTCCTCTCTGTGAGAGGGAGTGGGCCGTAACCTAACACACTGCGGCCCAGTGCGGATTGGCAGATGTCACATGTCTTCGAATTTTTGGTTCTACGACATGCCGGTTTCCTCACGATGTATTCCTTCACAGTTGTAAACAGACTTAAAAATATTGACATCGTTAAAAAAAATAAGCTTAATATACCATAAAAACTAGACTTTGTTGTTGGTAATCTTTACTCTATTATTTTTTTTCGGTATTTGATTTTTGGAATCCCTTAACTTCAACCGAATAAAGTTTACGCGGATACGCATAAATAAATATGTTCCTCTACAAAATGAAGTAGGATTAGAACTCTTTGCCCAAGTTTTTGTAAGTTGAGTATTGAAATAATATATTCCCTTTACTAGTAGATCAATTCAAGTATTTGGTACAACATAACATCATCACGATCTACAAGTGTGTGTAGGAGTCCCGCAAAGTATCGTCTTAAATCTATGTGTGACTAGCTGTTTCACGCGACTTCGTCTGCGGTCCAGGATGAAAAGTAGCCTATGTCCGTCTCCAGATCATGGTTTACCCATGTGTCAAATTCATGTAAATCCGTTCAGCTGTTTTAGCGTAAAAGCGTAATTATTAATTTTTTTAATGTTCTGCGCCACTTTCTTAATTTATTTCCGTAAGCACCTTCTACAAAATATTAGAAAACTTAAAAAAAAGATGGATGAAATCGGTAAAGTCGTTCTCAAGTTATGGCGTGACCAAGGGAAATAGGGACTAATTTCTATTTATTTAGATTTTTATAGATAAAGGTCAAAGTCACAGTTAAAATACGTTGGATTATTTTTGTCAGCTCATTGAATTATAGAATCTGCACCGCAATTGTGTTGATGTATGTAATGCAAATTCAAGATTACCTATGCGATTGTAGCTATCTAAGAAATATTAGGGTTATGTGTATTATTTTTCTTTCTTTCGCAGGTCTGCGGGAAGAAGTTTCTTAATAAATAAGCAGTAACTTTGAGCTCAATAGTAATATATGTAGGTATGTCGTATCTGTATTATTCTCTTTACTGTGTGTACATAAATAATAAAACAAATAATTAAGCAACATTAACACAAAAAAGGAATACTCAAAATGTTATCACAGGCCATCATCTATCATCGGCATCGAATTCAATGTAAAGGGGTAGGAAAGTACCTACCTATCTTGTATTTATTTACACTACCATTGTATAAAAATCAGGAGAACTGTATGTGAATAATAGAAAATCAACAAAAAAAAAACAAACAATGTCCTGATTGGTGATAAGAGTTCCGTAATGGCAGCCCTTTTGTGGGCTCTGCTATTATCGTACATAAAGATTACATATCAAAACATTACCTTTATGTTCAAACCGTAATAAAAATCAAACACAGAAATAGAAATCTTACCTACGTTGGTTGGTTCGCAAATGTTTTCCGACCTAGTCATGCCGACCGTGCCATTCGGGAAAGTTTTTCAGAATAAGTAGGTAAACTGTCTTGATATTGTTTGCTAAGATTTATTACAACCCAACATGACAAAGCTAGGTACTACCCGCACGAGTTAACTTGAGATCCGAACGGCTGGCGGCCCCTCTCGACTCTGGTCGATAGTCTCAAGCGAAGTCTCAAGTTAACTCTGGCGGGCGATCTGACTATGTTACAACATGATTCTGAATTAATAATGAGAAAAATTAATCAGTACTATTCTGTGGTCCCAAGTACGACTACTGAGCGTGAGGTTCGATCGCGGATCGGGCAGTAAAATTAGGTTCTTGTTATTAGGCTCGTCCCTTTATTACCACCCAACGAAATTAAGGTACTACCACTGCCTACCCTTTTGAGAAATACTTACAGGAATGGTGTTACATAATACACTACTTAACTCATCCTTCCAAAAGAGGTACTAGGTAACCAATCCATCATTTATATACCAAAGTCACCGTGTCATGAGAGGACGACGTGTAATGAAGGCGACCCTTCTCCAAAGTTTGGTGATCATTGGTCATGTTATTAGTAGGCAAGTGTGTCCAATGTCGACATCCCTAAGGTATATGAGAGGTTACTGACGGGTCAAGGGCAACAGTTTTCTGCATCTGTCAAAGTTCGTACCTACTTGATTAAATAAATTTTGTGCACGTGTGCTAGGATTTATTTGAAAACTAGCTGCGCGCCGCGGTTTCACCCGCATGAGTTTCAATCCCGTGGGAATATTGGGATAAAAGTATGTGTTAATCCAGCTACGTCCATACCAAATTTCATCAAGATTGGTCCAACCGTTTGAGCGTGACGAAGTAACAAATATACAAGCACACACACATTCACTCACAAACTATCACCTTTATAATAATAGTATGATAAAATTCTCGTACTTAATTTGTAAAAAGGGTTGTGAAGTGAAATTAGGATAATGTATAAAATAAAATTATTCCCGATACAGTAATAATGGCTATTTATAGGCCATGGAGGCCCATAAATAGCACATATTAGCTGATTGGCCATAATAAAAATTATATGTAGAAGTTAACCTACTACATATCTATGTGCTTAATTGGCTGAGTAGGTAGTCGGCGGCGCTCCTAGGCGCCTTCATAGTCAATGGAATTAATGTAATTGTCTTCTGCATATTTTCGTGCTGGGCAATTTACATCACCAGTTGGATGATCGTTTTTTCTCTTGAATCGTCTGCAGCTCGCACATTGACGCGGCGAACCTTTATTATTGCATTCCTTGAAAGAATGCCCTGTTTCGCCACAGAGGTTGCAAGTAGGGCTCGTTTCTCTGCAAAATTTGGTTGCGTGTCCGAACTGCTGGCAGTTGAAACACCTGGTCACAATAGTGAAATCTCTTACTGGACATGATGTCCAATTTATGAAAATTCGGCCTTGGTCTATCATAATTTTCCTGATATTAGCAGGAACTTCCAATATATAATAGCAGGTAGGATGATTTTTCTTCCCTGACTTATGGCTCAATTTCACACTTTCTAAAAAGGACTCAGGAGTAATGTTCAGCAATTTATCTGTCAAGTTTTGGACGTAAATGCAATCAAATACATATTTTTCAGTCAAGGCTACGGGGACACCAATGACAGCAATCCAAGGACGGCGTTTGGATGGTTCTTCAACTGTAAGGCCTGAGGAAACTAGCTTCTGTGAGGTTTTTAATTTATCAATTTCGTCTTTGTTAACCGTCCTAATGATCACGCTTCCGTTTCTAATTTTCCTTAGACCGCGGACATGGAGTTTTAATTCCTCAGGCGAGATAATTTTTTGTAACAATGACTTGGTGTCGTCACTGTGATTTTGGTTTTATCGCTGGGATATATAGCGACCGAACTGAGGTTTGGTGAGCTAATAAATTTATCAGAGCCTTTCTTCACCATGTTAGCGTAGGAAGTATTTTCTGGTTCGGTTCGGCTCATCTTCGTTTCCACGACTTCTTTAAACTGGCAAAGGGATTCCGCAACATTCTGCTGCACTTGAAGGTGCTGGATGGTTGTGTGCGCCTGGATGGACTTCTGCTTCAGGGATTGGTACAGCACGGCCATCTGAGACGTCCCATGGTTGACTTTACGACAGAGATTGGTGACACGCAGTTTTTGGTCGGAATTCATTTTTACTTTCACCACAATCGAGCAAATTTCGGTCAAAATTGTGTCGATGGACCCATCTCTGAATCTCCGACGTAGAGACGACTCCAGTCGGTAAATTATCGTTCTCCGTGGCTGCTCGCGGCACTGGTTCTTTTGTCTGGTTTTGATCGGCAGGCGATGGCGTTGGTGGAGGACTTCGGCCTACCAATTTGCTGCAGCCGAAGGGGCTATCTCCTGGGTTAGACATACTACTAACACCGAAAACGCTGATTGTCTATAAGAAAAAAAAACTATTTAGTTCATCTTTCACAACGAAAAATAATTGTTAGTCACACTCGTCACTTACACAATAAACTGACTCCGAAAATGATTGCAATAACATTATTCGTAATTACCTAAATCGTTATTATCAACACAAAAAACACGTCCGCTTAGTCTCGCGTAAATCTGAGACTATTCCTTTTCTTGAGTAAGCTATGTGAGACCAACAATTCGTACTAATTTAATTTCACTTCACAACCCTTTTTACAAATTATGACTTAATGCTTTTTAATATGTATTAGTTTATTATTTTGTCATTCGTTTGTGTATTTTATATATACGCCTTAGTTATATACTCAGCCTATCACAGTCCACTGCAGGAAATAGGCCACCCCCAGACTGCGCCACAACACCCTGCAACACCCTTCCGCATCCAGTCTGTCCCAGCCAGTTTCTTGAGGTCGTCCGTCCATCTAGCTGGGGTGCGTCCCACACTACGCCTTAGTTGCCTGACAATAAATAGTTTATTAAATCATTTTAGGTATCTACGTCAGTAGAGTGAGCCTGGAAGTTTGTCATTTTTATTACCTATATTCTTCACCCTAAAATCACAAACACTCACATTTCTTTACCACCCCTATTCCATATAAAAAACAGTAATAATTGTAGGATTATCTCAGTTTATGTGCGACTGTTACGAGCAAGACGATAACCGCGTTTTAGCCGCCATATGAACGGATATAAATTTCCGCTAACTCACGGTTCTGCGTCACTTAGTGGGATGTATGTGTCGCCTGCCTGTCTTTATTTACTGGCAATTAACTAAAACAGCTTCGTCATGCACACCCAATGCTTCTTGTGTAACTCGTTTACGTACCTTGTAATTATTTGAACTGCCAGGGCGGCGGGATCTGCCAGGGCGGCGGGATCGTCCGAAAGGTTTACCGCTGCCCTGGAACAGAAAGGGCTAAGGAAGGAACACGGGTGGGTTTTAGTCAGTAAGAGTCTGACACTCCCTTCCGCTCCACCCAGAGCGGGAGGGGTCATTTGATGATTTCCCAACCAACAAAAAAAAAGTACTTATTTGAAACTTACCTAGATATCTACTACTACTAGTCAGATAGGAAACGCCGACCTCATCTTGTTTTAAAATATGATTGACGTGTAAAAGTGTTTGTACAAACCTACTTAGTATACAATGTGTTTTTTTTTATATCTAACTCTAGAGGGTCATTGTAGGTACTCATCATTATGAAGAACTTTTACTATGGGACCAAACCCGAAATCGCGAAACAAAAATCGGTGTTCCCTACATTTTTACGAGTTATACGAACATAAATGTAGGGAACAGCAGATTTTTTTTTCGCGCTTTCTTCGCGAATTTGGTACGGTATTATACTCGTACCAGTGCCGAACTTGCCCCAACATACTTAAGGTCAATTCAAATTTACGTTTTCAATTGATGTTCTTTCAAGTTCAGTAACATTTAAGTTGATTTCAGAGTAACTAGCATTATTTAAAAAGTCTTTAAAATGTTTAAAGTTGTAGCGTAAACTGAACTTCATTATGTAGGAATTCAAGTTATTTTTCCAATAACTCATATTTGTTTATATTTGACAAGTAAATCGCGAACGCAGATTATTCTACCTATTCCTAGTACCTACCTATTCTAAGAGTCAGGAAATGAAACGAAGCTTTTTGGAAGTTCTTGCGATCTAAAACTCCTATTAATGAAAAAACAAGGAACTAATTTACCTACGCCATGATTAACATCAGTTTACCTTACTTTGATCCGACTTTATTAATAAGGGGATGATTAATTGAGCATGTTCAGGTAAATTACACCCATCTTAATTTATTTATTATTGTAATTAAATAACTGCGGGAGTAATACAATTTATCATCATCGTCATTAGCCTACAGGAGTCCATTGCTGGACATACACTCTAAAAAATTGAAGCCAACTAAGAGAGATTTTCTCTTAGTTGACGTTAAATTGAATAAAACAACCATGATAATAAGCAACTCAACGATAGCTGATTAATTACAACAACAAGTTCATATGTGATTGAACGAACTATGTAGGTATGTTTATTAATTCTAACAAGTGTATACAGGGTGGCAGGGAAACGCTTCCGAAAACGAAGACAGGTGATAGGGCTACTGATTCTCGATACGATACCATAAAAAAATTAGAAAAAAAAATGAACAATTTTACCTATTTTTTTTAGCATTTTTCGTACACTATGCTGTGAGAACAGTTAAATTAAACCATTATTTGCTATTAAACACATTTTTTTTCTTTACAACTCTAACAAGCAATGTATTCGTAAATAAATATCATCTGACGCTTGCGCGTGACCTCAAGTTCAAAGTGCGCGCGCGCTCGCCGACAGCTGTGCGGCTGACGACCCCAAGTCCACGTGACGCGCGAAAATAATCAATTTCAGGCGAAAGGTTATTGGTATCCGTTTGCATAAAGGTTGTATATAATCTACGTTCTGGCTTCGGAAGCGTTCTCCTGACACCCTGTATGTTGATTGCATCACTATTCACTTCTTTGTATGGCCTAATCATTTTTATTTAGTTAACATAAATAAATACGTCAGTTGAATCAATTCAGAATAAACTAATAAAAGCAATCAAATCAAATGATAGTTTCGATAAGTTTTGTTAATAAAATTAACAAACATGTCTTAGTTGATTTAACTAAGATCCGATAATTAAAACAACTAAAATTTAATGTTACATTCTACTAAAACTAAAACGTTGAATCGACTTTCATATTAGTTGAATTAATCATTCGATTGATCGATATAATCAAGACTTCAAGAGATCCACCCCTCCATATTCCTTTCTACCGGCTACCCCGCCCCGCACTCACCCACAGGCTGGCGGCGCGCGCGGCTGAGCCCCACTCGCTCGCAGAGACGACTAAACGCGCCGGTTAATCGTCTCTGCGAGCGAGTCAAAACCAGTTTATCCATCCCAAAGAGTATAATAATAATACGGGACATCCATCCAATCCTTTTTTATCCTCCGTTTTGGACGAGTCCACGGTTGATTACTCCGTGAGTAAAAGAGTAATTTCAGTGTCAGAAACTACAAGTGCAGAGATCTCGTCCTTTGACTAGGTACTTAATTGAAATGGAAGACGTTATGGAACTCCTCAAGACATGGGAGTTAGAGACTCTAATACCAGTATTCACACGTAAGTATCTCACTCGCTAGTTTATTTTATGGTGCTGATTGAAAATGTACTAAGCCCGGAGGCCATTCATGTTGTGTAAGAAAATAGGTATGCACCCTACCACATTATTTTTCTGTTTCGAGTTTGCTCTCTAATTATCGAGCGAGAATTACGAAAAAAGTGGATGAGTGCGCCTTTGATTATATATTTTTCGCGTCACCAAACTAACCACCGGCGTTCGAACGGTAAGGTGTGCGCCTTGTTCGTTTTGAGTCGGCTTTTAGCGCGAAACAAAGGAGCCGAGACAGCGAGACATTCAATAACTGTCTGGTGCTATTCTCGCTTTCTATCGGGGTTCTCCCGTCAAACTGAATTACTTCTTTAGTGGTCGCCTGTCATGAGCAGAACAGGTTCGGGAACCCCCGCACCATGCGCAGTACCCACGAACCTCAGAGAGGCCAGTTTGGCGGGATTTACACATAATTAATATGTTGTTTGCTTGTTCCTTAAGTTTTTCTGATCCGCTCAGCACTCATTTTAAAATAATTTTAATTTGTTGAACTATGAAGTTTCACTCTCAAATAGTAAGGTAGGTACTTACAGAAAAATTGACGATTAAATTATTATACTGACAGTGACGACCCATTTACTGTTGTTTTTATTGTTGGCATTTTATTAGGTATATACCTATAAAAGCATCACAATAATGAATAATACTTAGGATAATAAGAGTAGTCTACGTATGTTCTACCTCATAGTTCAAATTACCTATCTCCATGTCGCATTACCACACTTATCTCTATAGAAACCAACTTATACCAGTCCTTATAACAGACATACACTAACTTGTAGTCCCTCTCCATTCATTGTTATTTTCAGAACAACAAATAACAATACAGGCCTTATCATCACTGTCAGATGATGACATAAAAGAGATAATTCCTTTAATAGGTCCCAGGTCTCTTTTTATGAGATGCTGGCGGACATGGAAAGCAGAGTTTTCATCTGTAAATGTAATTAACCTACTTATCTATCTTCTGAATTATATTTTGTTACCTAATGTAAACAGGCTACCTATAATTTTTAAACCAAAATATTAATTTGCAGACTTTGATGGATTTGTCTTTATTTGATGTGGACTCCATAGACCCTAAGAACATAATTGTTGTTCCACCATCTACAGACAAAGAAAACCTGCCTCCAAACAAAAGTTTAATAAATAGTGAGGGGACCAGATCTGAGTGCAAAGTATGCTATTTAATATTTATGTGGAATGTATGTGGTAGCAGGCGGGACCCATACCATTTTTATTATATTTTCAAACTCTAATGGGTCCCGCCTGCTTCCAACATTTATTTAATTTAAAATGGGCTTGTTTTTAGCTTTTCAGTTTTCTTAACTAAGTTTTTTACCGCAATTGGGTTGTTTAGTTTTTTTTTATTAGAAGCACTTATTTGTAAAATTATCTGATAAAGTCTTAAAAGTCTTCAATCAAATATACAATTTTTATTAATTAACTACTAAAATTTTTATAGTGATTGAAGCCTAAAGTAGATTTATTTATATAAAGAAAGATCTACCTTCTGTGTGTCAAATCTTTCATGAAAATTAAATCAAATAAAATTTTCAGATATTGGAAAGTCTATTAAAAGAATCCCTGGACTCTGCATCACTTCTTGCATTTAAAGGTCACTGTCTTATTGGGGATAGTGCACGAAACTTATTGGCATCAGTTATTGGAAAAGCCATCCTGAATGAATACAAAGATATGCCTATCAGAGGTGCGATTTATCATAAGTGGGTCAATCATATCAAAGAACTCTTTCCTGGTGAAAGAACCACCACATATTATATTCCAGCTTGTACAACTGCTAACGGCATTGTACTGCAAGCTAAAGGTAAACTCGTTCACCAGGTATTAAATAAGCGAAGGCGCTTACAAAGCTTAGGAGCTTTACGGAAGCGGAGTAGAGAAGAGAGTCCCACATACTCGTTAGAATCTAATCGGTCACCAAGACCTTTACCTAGTATTTTGCTTGAAGAGGAAAATGAGAATATAGAAGATGACATACAATGGCTCGAAAATTCTTCTGAGCCATGGAATATGGTTGAGGACAAATGGAAAAACACTTTAAAGGCCAGAACGCGCCTTTTCTATGACAACCACAACAATGAAACCATTGAATCTTACTATGAAAAATACCCGGCATTAAAAAAACCACAAGGCTATTCTTTGGTAAATATACAATGTTAATTTAATTTATTGAGTAAAGGTAACTCACAGCTTACTGCTAATAACCTGTAGGTATTTAAGTAGTTACTATGTAATCCTGTGAAATTAAATATAACCCATACATAGAAAAACCATATTTGAGTCAGTAACTAAATACCTAGATGATCTGGCGGTCTACCACATGATTAGAAATACGGAACAGATACAAAGCATACAACCGTGCAAATCAACAAAACTCATTTAAAGTTAGTAGAAAATCTGACATTTTGGTCGGCGGTCATTTTGTCTTCGGCGTACTGCTTTGTCTAATTTCAAGATAATCTGTAATATTGTATATAAGCATTGGCATGATATAGGCACAGTATTACATAATATAGGTACCTAACCAACAGAAAATTAAAAAAATAGTGTTGTAACTCACTTTTTCTGTTATTGTTCATTGTATTTAATAAAGGTATGCATTTTTATTTTCCAGATGCATATAGACTTTGATGCTGCACATGGTATTTACAAAGACAATTTGTTTATTAATTTTCCATTATTGAAAATCAAGCTACAGGAACTGATAAAGAAGAAAAAATCAACAGAACCATTTTTCCACGAACTGGTCACCCTTGCTAATTGTAAGTATGAAAGAAATATCTGTACCTTTACATTTGGGTGTTTACCGATGGGACTCTGCTCTATTATTAATAAAATTTGTTGCTTACCTACTTCTTCTATTTTTTTTTTCAGCATCGAATGAAGATACATCAAATTTAGCCGGATTCTATCTATCTATACCGTTTTTATTAAACACTGCGGCAGTTAAACAAAAGAAGAAACGCAGTTCGGATGCAGGTCAAAGCTGGAAACCAAGTAAAGTTGAAGCCCGGGAAGGCTTTATAAAGCACGTGAAATCTAGTGCAGAAATCCGTCAAGCAATAGAACTCCGCCTATCAACCCTTCTCCAAAAAGGAGCGCCATCCCAACCTTATATTATTGTAGTGGGTGAGTCGCTAGACAAAATAAATACTTTCCTTATTGTTGCGAATAGATCGGTCATCTATGAGAGATTGTCTGTTATGCACGCAGTTGATACGTGCTACAAAATAATATGGACCCTTAATGCAGAGTATGGTATCGACACATACCCTGTGTGGTACTTCATACAAAAAGCGTTTTATAAAATGTCATCTGCATTTGATAAAGGATCAACTGCTGCCGAGTCTCTTCTCGCGGATTGCCATATATAATACTTATTGTATATTTCTTTTTAACCCATTTATCGGCGTGGTGTTTAAAATTTCAAATTTAGATGTCTAAATTTCTTCTGGAATAATACGCGCCGATGAACGCTTTAATAAAAAAAGCAATTTCTTATGCCAAATGTTAATGACTGATAATTAATAACTGTTTTTTAAGACATTGTTTATTTGTCATTTTAAAATTCTCTCTATTATGAGTACTCTTACTAATAAGTAGGTATTTAGTATTATACCTATCTAGGTACATAATAACCAAATTGTTACATTAAGATTATCATAGTTAAGTTTGTTTTAGTTGTGATAATTCTAGACCACTGTTAATAATATTATTTACATTTTTTATTTTGTCAGAAACAAATAATAATGTGACTATTGCTTATTCATAATTGATTAAGAAATAAGCTATGAAAAAATTGTTTTCTCTGTTAAATATTGTTTTAAAAAAGTTTCATAGTTATGGTAGATAGTTATTAGAACAAAATGTTAACATGTTTTATATGTCACAAACAATTATCCGGACTTAAACATCTCAAATTACATTTTCAGTTAATACACAACCCAAAGGAACTTAGTGTATACACATGTGGACAGGATAACTGTAATCGGCAATTCCAATTATTTAATTCGTTGAGGAGACATATTGTGCGGGAACATTTTTCAGGAAACTCAATTAAAGCAAATATTATTTTTACTTACTTACATTAAGTCTTACTTAGAGTTAAAGTAACATTAAGTCTTACTTAGAGTTAAAGTAACATAAGCACAGGTCCTGTTCTAGATTCATTTTCAAAAAATCTAGATGAAAAACAATTCCTTTGCGCCACTTTGGAAATATGTCAAAATAAGTCATTAGTCAAAGTTCCTTGGGCTACTGTTACTTCAACCCGCTATGTACCTGACACTGTCTTAGTTTATAGTACAAGTCCTGATTATCTGCCTGTATTTTTTAAAATAAAACACATTTATTTGTATGATTCAGAAAATCTAATTTTGATGGGAATCACATTAGAAACATTGGAGTTTGACGATCATTTCTGTTGTTATGAGGTTATAGAACCAGACACCATACAGAATGTTGTCAAGTTCTATAATTCTTTAGTATCTCCGATTCCCTGTAATATTAATATTTTAAGTAATGGAAAAAAGTACTTAACCCTGCGCTGTACCTACTATTTAAGCATTCCATGAATATAATATATAACTATTTGTAATTATATTTTTGTTTCATTTTTACCAAATTTATGTAGGTACCTAACATGTCAGCTACAGAAAAATATTGTTACACCAAATAGTTACCTATAGAGACAGTTTAAATACTTATCTAAATAGAGTAAGTTTCATTCGCTTTTTGCACATATTCGCACACATTCTTTTTTTGGGACTAGAGAAAAAACGATAATGTTTTGATCTGTACCTAATAAATTGCTCTCAATTCAGATCAGACAGCATTCTGGGTATGATCTTGAGGTGCTATGTTCATTAATTGGATCAGCTCTTCAAATGCGTATTTAAGAGCACTCTCAGTATTAAGTGCGATTTATAAATACAACCCTTAACCCCGATTTCTGAAATGCCGGTAAAATTTTGATAAAAAACCATCAAAAAAAAAGAAACTATCACAAGAGGTGATAGAAGTACCTATAACGCATAGGTATATTACAATTTGACCGGCATTTTAGAAACCGGGGGGCAAGGGTTTTATTTATACATTGTAATTAATACTGAGAGTGCTCTTATATACGCATTTGAAGTGCTGACCCAATTAATATATTGGTGTTAGTTAATGAGACAAAGTGTCTCAGTACATTCGATTAGGGGTAATTTTGTTGGCTTAATAATGTTTCTTAATAGTACCTAACAAGTTTAGTAGTTTATTCAAATAAACAAATTGATTGTTATGAATATTAAGAGATTTAAATTGAACAAGGTCATAGTTGAATTTATTAAGGTAAAATAGTCTATAATAGTAATTCAAATAATTAGAATAACCAAGGGCTTAGTTGAGTTTATGAAGATAACTTAGTTATAATGACCAAGTTCTTAGTCGAATCTACGAAGATGAATTAGTTGTAATGACCAAGTTCTTAGTCGAATCTACGAAGATGAATTAGTTGTAATGACCAAGTTCTTAGTCGAATCTACGAAGATGAATTAGTTGTAATGACCAAGTTCTTAGTCGAATCTACGAAGATGAATTAGTTGTAATAACCAAGTTCTTAGTCGAATCTACGAAGATGAATTAGTTGTAATGACCAAGTTCTTAGTCGAATCTACGAAGATGAATTAGTTATAGTAGTCATTTTCATATTTATATTGACCAAGATTATAGATGAATCTATTAAGTTGAATTCGTCATATTGATAATTTTCATGTTAACTTTGACTAAGGTTCTAGTTGTTCTAGTTAAGAAGCAGATAGTAAGAACAATAAAAATCACCTTATTTGATTTATCTAACGTCTTGTTAGGCTCGTATGGAATCAAGATGCTTGATTGCAATAATCACAATCTTGTTAGGAGCAATCAATTTTTTTTTAGAGTGTAGGCCTCTCCTATTGCACGACATTCAACTCGATTTTCGGCAACTCTCATCCAGCTAGACGGCACGGTTGGCGCAGTCCGGGTGTTTTTCACCGAGTCTGGGTGTTTTTCTATCTATAATATGTATGTATTTACAAAAAAAAAAAAAAAATTATATAAGTAGTTTATCAGCCATCTTGTTACCATAACACAAGCATTAGGTTGCTTAGCTTGGTGAAATGTGCAGGAAAAAAAAAAAAAAAAAAAGGTACAACCATCCTGTGAAGATCATCGCTCCACCTAGCCTGAGGGCGTCCTACCTTACGTTTGCCGATTCACGGTCTCCACTCAAGAGCACGTCTACCCCAACGGTCATCGGTTCTACGGGTAATAGTGCCGGTCCATCCCATTGCGACTTCAGCTTGCTTATTCTGTGAGCTATGTCGACAACTTTGGTTCTCTGCCGGATCACCTCGTTGCGATCACCTCGATTCGGTCCCTCAGAGAGACTCCAAGCATAGCCCGTTCCATAGCTCGCTGAGCGACCTTGAATTTATGATTACACTTACCAGTATGGCTGCTTTCAAGATCCTTTGAAAATAAAATTGAAAATCTTATTTTCTGAAAAATTATTGTCTGATACGCAAGCTCAGTTAATAATTGTCTTAATGCAAAGAAAACCAACCGAGAAAGAAAACCGCGACAGTCGTTACGGGTGGGCCGATGGGCTTCTGTCCACCCGTAACGACTGACAAAGATCAATGACAGCCGGGACCAACGGCTTATTGTGCTTTCCGAGGCACGGAAGGGTCTTGGTATGTAAAGATGGTCACCCATCCACGGACCAGCCGCGGCAAGCATATAGCTTAGCCTGATTGATCGAACCGTGCGGCTGTTATTACTTAGCCACAAACCCCTCAAGGTACAAAGTACAAGATAAAAACTTTAACTATAAAATAAAATGCTAGAAGAAAAACCTTTTTAGTTGTGGTACTTGCCCCACAGAAATTCTTAAGCCTTCAGTTGCTAAGTATTTAAATAACAGTGACAGGAAGTTATTAACTTCATCAACATACAGAAAGGAAAAAATGCGCATTATTGAAGCTAACTGAAAATACACTCATCAGAACTTGACCAAATTACTATGGGACTACCCTTACAAACAAGTATACCCTTTCAAACAAAAAAATATTTTCTCAAATCGGTTTATAAATGACAGGGTTCTAAGGAAATAAACATAAGAAAACTTGAAGAACGACCCTTGCGGCTGTTTTTATTTAGCTCAAGATATCGTTGAGAAAAGTCAAACGTACCTAATCACTACGATGGACGTGAACTTCCTACTAATATCCTACTTCCTACTAATAATATTATAAATGCGATATTATGGATGGATGGATGGATATTTGTTACTCTTTCACGCAAAAACAACTGAACAGATTTGAATGAAATTTGGTACACAGATAGTTTATAACCAGGATTAACACTTAAGATACTTTTCTCTCGATATTCCCACGGGATCGAAACTAAAGCGCGGGCCACACCGCCAGCTGGCGGGCAGGCGGAGCAGCCGAGCGAGCATCGCCTCACCTTTTTTCATACTTCGGTAGCTTATCTCTGTAGTTCGCGGTGTGAACCCAAGTATGAAAAAAGGTGAAACGATGCCTCGCTCGGCTCGCCCGCCCGCCCGCCAGCTGGTGGTGTGGCTTGCGCTTTATGCGGGTAAAACCGCGGGGCGCAGCTAGTACATCATAAGGTTCGCTACTTGATATCGAGACCCGAAACAGCAATGTTCTCTCTAGGGAGCCAGAGGCCAGAGTGAACATCTAAGAAGAAGAGGTATTCGAAACACAGGCCTCCTCTCACTGAGAGGGAGTGGGACGTAGTCCACCACGCGGACCCAGTGCGGGTTGGTAGATGTCAAATGTCTTCGAATTTTTGTTTCTAGGACATGCCGGTTTCCTCATGATGTTTTCCTTCACCGTCTTGAGAGCAGTGGTGATGTAATAAATTACTCAAAGTAAAGCAACTGTTCGAACCTACGACCGAACTCGTAAGTCGCGGCCGTTACCACTCGGCCACCACTGCTCTATACACGCCACGAGAAAAAAAGAACTGCAAACAAAAGCTCTTTAAAAATTATATCATAAAACACAAACCTTTTCCTT
Organism: Apamea crenata; assembly: GCA_949629185.1. Taxonomy (NCBI): domain Eukaryota; kingdom Metazoa; phylum Arthropoda; class Insecta; order Lepidoptera; family Noctuidae; genus Apamea; species Apamea crenata. Next base: position 9,456,441 of record OX451363.1, on the reverse strand, counting down.
GTTTTATAAGACAGTAGGCAAGATAACTAATGTGCCACTGAAGCTAAGCACCCGCTTAAAAAGCAAGCAATTCATGTATATTTTTGTTTCATTACCTGCGGGGCTGAGCTTATCGAGTTACCGAGTTATCTTGTTAAGCCGAGTGTAATTAGCTCACTGCCGTTTAACGTAACTTAATAAAGATTAAAGATGTCGACTAATGTTATTCATTTTTGGGGTTAACTGTTAACACCAGGTTACTTTATAACCTAGACTTCTGTTAATTTGGGCTCATACGGATGCTAAAAATGAATATAAATCAATCAAAGCAGCTCAGCCTATCGCAGTCCACTGCTGGACACAGGCCTCTCCCATGCTGCGCAACAACACCCTGACATCCGCCTTCCGCATCCAGTCTGTCCCAGCCACGTTTGTTCGAGGTCGTCTGTCCATCTAGCTGGGGGGCGTCCCACACAATGCTTGCCAATCCGTGGTCTCCACTCCAGGGGGTCTACTCCGAAGTGCAAAGTGCGAATGTTCGGATCGGACCGACACATGGCCGAACCGAATATTATTGAAAAATGCGAAAAAAGTTCGGATCGGCTCAGTTGGGTCGGGACCATAGTCAATATTCGAAAGAGTGTAGGAGTGTAGGATCGGGACCGACCGAACCAAATAGTAACTTCGTAGCAGGAAACGGCCGCACGTTCGGCCGATACTAATTCGGAGTAATAGACCCCCAGGACTCCTCTGCTTCAACGGTCATCGGTCCTTCGATAAACATGGCCAGCCACTGCCACTTCAGCCATTCAGTTTGCTTACTCTACAAGCTATAATAATAATAATAATATAATATAATATCCCTGGACATTTCACACAGCACCATTTGTCCCAAGCCATTTGTGTTTGTGTTGTGTGTTGTTGTAGCTATGTCGGTAACACCGGTTTTTTTCCGGATAGCTTCGTTTCTGATTTTATTATTTAAAAAATTAATATGCGCTAGATTATTTTGTAACAGTTTGTACATGAGTCGTAGTTTAACCATTAACAAACTGTAGTTTAGAAACACAAGTAAGAATCTGTCAAAAATATGAAACGTTTCCAAGACTGGATGACAGACAGACAAAGTCTAAAGATGCTCAAGAGAAGCACGAAAGAGCGTTAAAATATCCTCCAACGATGCAAAGCCAAGAAAAAAACAACCTCTAATGAGGAAAACCGCTAGGAAAGCTACATAATTAACTATTTGTATTTATTAAGTAAATTACGTTTGTTCATCCCACGCTCTTTACGAATAATGTACCAAAGTATCTTCACAGAAATTAGGGCCCGATCACACGGTCACGACCACACCACATCGCAGCGACGGAATGTGGGCAGACAGTGATTGCGTGTGCATAGTGTGTCTGTAGCTTCTTGCAGTTGCGTTGTGGTAACTACAAGATCAAATTAAATGATCGACGCAACGTTGTGTTTGCGATGTGGCCGGCCGCTAGTGCACGGCAGTCTCGCTGGTAGTTCCTTAGTGGCAGCGACGTGGCCTTGACGTGGTCGGATCGCCCACACGGTTGATTTTAACGGCCAAATGTGGTCCGTGTGACTAAACTATTAATTTTCATACAAATTAGTGCCCGTACACGCGGGTGCAGTGCGGGATGTAACGTGTGTTCGATTATTAATAACAATCATCATCAACATACATTACAGACTTACCAACAGATTTATAACATCATCAACATACACCATAGGGATTAAATAGATAGACCAAGCAAAGTTAATAACCTATTGGGACCACAAAATAATATAAGTGATCCCTTTTTAGGGTTCCGTAGCCAAATGGCAAAAACGGGACCCTTATGGATTCGTCATGTCTGTCTGTCTGTCCGTATGTCACAGCCACTTTTTTCCGAAACTATAAGAACTATACTGTTGAAACTTGGTATGTAGATGTATTCTGTGAACCGCATTAATATTTTCAGCCAAAAATAGAAAAAAAACAATAAATTTTGGGGGTTCCCCATACTTAGAACTGAAATTAAAAAAAAAAAAAAATTCTTGAAACCTATACGTGTGGGGTATCTATGGATAGGTCTTCAAAAATGATATTGAGGTTTCTTATACATTTTTTTTCTAAGCTGAATAGTTTGCGCGACGAGACGAGACGAGACACTTCCAAAGTGGTAAAATGTGCCCCCCTCCCCCCTCCCCTGTAACTTCTAAAATAAGAGAAAAATATGTGATGTACATTACTATGTAAACTTCCACCGAAAATTGGTTTGAACGAGTTCTAGTAAGTAGTTTTTTTTTTAATAAATCGTTAATTGTAATTGTACGGAACTCTCGGTGCGCGAGTCCGACTCGCACTGGGCCGGTTTTTTTCATTTAGTAGAGGAATTGGGCCAGTACTGTTACTGTTAGCCCTGCATCATCCTACTGCTAGGTAAAGCCATCGGTCCAGTAACCACGGAAAAATCGATGTACAGACGCCAGCAGGTCAAGCTACCCGAAACTGTCAAATTTTCCCAATCAACCTTGAACTTTAATACTTTAGCGATAAAGCTAAAAATCTATTGAAGAAATTTGACAGATTGTAGTAGCTTGATGTGCTGGCGTTTGTACATAAAAAACCCGCCGAATGCGTATCCTCAGGAGTAGGTAATGCATTCGGTTTTCTTTTTTTTAAGTTGGCTAATAAATGTGTTTGATTGAAATTGCCGTGGAGAGAAAGAAGGAAGAACATGAAAATTCACTTTTGAACCGACGAAGAAAATGTTCTCAATTCGACGTGAATCCTACCTACTTAATTTTTTTGTTTGCACATAACGTATAAAGGTTCGGCCAAACCTGCGTGTGAGGCTGGCTTGGCCGCCATCAAGGCTGCCATCAGACGGACTGCATCGCAGCAACCACGCGCAGTCAATTTATTCAACTGCATGTAGTTATCTGCAGTCTGATCTGACTTTACGCAGTAGACGCCACGCATCTAGATCAGGAGCTCAGTGTAAGATTTGACCGCGAAATGGAAGCACATACGTTACTTCTCTTACTGTATGCGGTTATCGATGGACAGCGTGTGTCGACACTACACGACTGTAGCCGACGGCGTAAAGTTGAACTCTCGACTATATGCAGTTAATATTGACTTCGCACGACCGCAGCCGACCGCGTGAAGTTGATATCATGACTGAACGAAGTCGAACGTACAACTGCATGCAGTTGAATATATCGACTGCGCGCGGTTGCTGAGATGCAGTCCGTCTGATGGCAGCCTAAGCGAGACGCGGCACGCGAAAATATTTTATGTGTACCTAATATTTGTTTTATAAATTCTATAGGTACCTACTATTTTCTTTTGTTTATGTTTTGTGTAAAGTTTCTTTGTTTATATTTTGCTAAAGATTTAAAACTGTTATTTAGCAGTATTTTTATAATTATATAGGCCTTACTGTACACCCATCATAATGGGTGAACAATATTTGTACGCCTTGCAAGGCAACACATAGTGAGACAACATATTTATTTTTATTTTATACCATCATGTACATTCACATTACACCTATGTGTACAAATAAATAAATTTGAACACCTACGCGACTACAGCGGTCAGTCGGCAGCGTCCGCCGCGTGACTGACGCTCCCGCTTCGCAGTCACTTTGGTCGCGCAGGTTTGGCCGAAGCTTAACTTTTTATAGAGTAGTCCGTCTTTGACGACCAGAATCTTGCATGTTTGAGCCTTGATTTGTTAGAAGCTGCGTTATTGGCGAATTGTCCAATAACACAGCTTGTAACCCACTTAGTAAGAACATTTCAACACCTAAGCTTTGAACATTTTATGCTAATACCCCTTTACCCTTACCTACATTTGTTCTACCTTCGTTAAAAGGATAGGTAGATACTGTACACCTACGAACTTACCTTACTAGTGGTAGGTAATGAAGCGTTAATAAGCTAGAAGATGCTTAGGCATTCAAAATGCGGATAGGCAAACGTATGCATATCAAAAGTAGGTAAAGTAAAGTAAAGGGTACCCAGCCCTTTACTTTACCTTGTTTTTACTATCTAAAGTAAGTAGCTTATGGAGGCAAATGAAACTAAACAGGTAGGTACTTCGTAGGCATATTTACTAAGGTAAGTGGTTAGTATATTTATTGAAGTTCATTTGGAGCCATACCTAGCATAATCAGTCTATATTGTTCCCATTAGGCTAAGACACAGGCCTCCTCTCCTCAGTGAGAGGGAGTGGGCCCAGTGCAGGTTGGTAGATGTCACATGTCTTCGAATTTTTGTTTCTAGAACATGCCGGTTTCCTCACGATGTTTTCCTTCACCGTCTTGAGAGCAGTAGTGATGTAATAAATTACTCAAAGTAAAGCAACTGTTCGAACCTACGACCGAACTCCTAAGTCGCGGCCGTTACCACTCGGCCACCACTGCTCTATACACGCCACGAGAAAAAAAGAACTGCAAACAAAAGCTCTTTAAAAATTAAATCATAAAACACAAACCTTTTCCTTGTTTTATAAGACAGTAGGCAAGATAATTAATGTGGCACTGAAGCTAAGGTTCTAAATTCGGGTGTTTTTTTTTTGTTATTATTTTTGTATGTCAATAAGCCCGAAGAATTGGCAAACTTAAGTAGTAGTGGGCAAGGCACATTGCTCGCAGAACAAATACCGATATCGGCGAACAGAGACCGCGTACAGGAAGACGTAGTGTTGGAAGACCTCCCACAAGGTAGACCGACGAACTTGTTAAAGCCGCAGGAACCCGTTGGATGCGGGAAGCACGGAACCGGTCGAAGTGGAGGTGCTTCGGGGAGGCCTATATCGAGCAGTGGACGTCTTTCGGCTGAAATGATTATGATGATGATGATGTCAATAACAAGAACGTGTAGGTAACTTCCGTACAGGATTTCCAGAAAATTGCAAATCACGATCTGGAATTAATTAGTTAAAGCTATGGTTCAAGCAATATTGAAGGTTTTATCGTTATTATTACATTTGCATAATATTCGGTTCCGGGATCCGTTAACGAAAATTATGTTAATCCTGAGAGGCAGATGAGAATTTTCATTTTAAATAAGTAGGTACATAACTAAGTAGTAACTTAGCTTACTAGCTAAGCTTAGCTTACTTAGTAGGTAGTAACTTTGTTTACTTTTTATTTCACGTCCTTGACTTAATTACCTACACAAACACCATGATTAGATACAGTCGGAGAGATGTAGGTACCTATACCAACATCGACAAAAATTAATTTGAGCGTCTACAATTTCTGCTCCATAATACTTTATCAATGTAGCTACAAGCAGGTAGGTTACCCCATGTGTAATGTCATAATTTGTTTTTTCTTTAGGTAGCTTTATACTGAAAATTACTGATCCACGAGTCTCGACACTTATCTATGGTAAACATTATTAAGTAGGTAAATAGGTAGTACTTACCTACCTCCCTATACAGGGTGGCAGGGACGTCGACGCGAAAACTAAAACCATGAATTGAGTAGGTACATGATTCTGAATTCGTAGGGTGGACTATGTTGAAATTTTTCGTCATAAAAAAGTGGCAGTGGCCTGGCCATTGTTTGTCGAAGGACCGATGGCCGGTGGAGCAGACGAGTCCTGGAGTGGAGACCGCGTATCGGCTAGCGTAGTGTGGGACCCCCAGCTAGATGGACGGACGACCTTAAGAAGGTTGCTGGGACGGACTGGATGCGGAAGGCGGAGGACAGGGTGTTGTGGCGCAGCCTGGGAGAGGCCTATGTCCAGCAATGGACTGCGATAGGCTGAGCTGATTGATTGATTGATATTAAAAAAACTTGGCTGTCCATACATTTTGACCGCTTAGGTATTGAACTTTTTTAAGAAACAGCAGATTTTTTTTCGATAACCTACCATACATTTCTACGCTACCAGTGGGTGTAGAATAATGTGCTGAATTCATGGTTTCAGTTTGCGCTTGGATGGTGCCTGTATGGCTTGTTTTTTTTATCAGGTATTATGTAGATACAGTTAGGTAGCCTAATAGGTAAGTCAGGCTACTTTACACCTTATTGTTTAGTTACTAAACATTAATTGTTGCAAGAACCTAGCTTTAGTTTTCATAAGTAGTGTAGGTAAACAACATGGGACCAAAATACCCGTAATGACAATTATTTATTTTGTTTGTACAAACATTATTTTGTATGGAACATTTCGAAACACTTTCTAGCAGTTTGTTTTTGTGTTTTCGTCGTCCTCTACCTTAGAACTTAGGGGGACCTAAAGCTAAAAACAAATTATCGGAAGCGGCTGGCGGACGCGGCTCTCAGCTGCGACTTATAGGTATCTAGATAATGAATGTACACTGAGCTGTGCAAACTATCGGATGTAAGTCGTGGACGTAACCTTGGGCTGATCTTGAGCGTTCGGACGTCCGACAGAAATCTGGCGCGCTGGATGTTTTTGTCAGCCGAAAACGTCCGGAATGCGTCCGCAAGCTACGTCTGAAAAGACTGTGTACACTTATGAGTCGCAACTGTCAGCCGCGTCCGTCAGCCGCGTCCGATAATTTGTTTTCAGCTTGTCACGTATCCACTGACTTGTTCAATTGTCATAATACTTAGTCTTCTACATGCAGATCAAACTTTTACGTTGCAGTCGTCTTTTGGTTGTCAGTTAGAAATATGAAAAGTCCTGACAAAAAGCCGGACATTTCACTTTGAAATCTTTCTTTTTCAGTAGGTATGTACTTAGGTCACCATCTGCCTAGCCTTTTCCCAACTACGCTGGGGTCAAATTCCAGTCTAACAGGATGCAGCGGAGTACCAGTATTTTACATGGAACGACTAGCGAATGCCTATCTGATCTCCACAACCCAGTTACTGGGTAATACGAAACCCCTTGGTAAGACTGGTTGTCAGACTTTTCAGGCTTCTGACGCGACCTGTCAAAGATCCACGAATGACAGCCGGGACCAACGGCTTAACGTGCATTCCGAGGCACGGAGGGGTCTTGGTATGTAAAGATGGTCACCCATCAACGGATCAACGGTTCAGGTATTTCATTTTACTATTTTGCAAAAATCAAACCTGAAGTCGAAAAGTAACGACAAGGCCAGAAAAAGTTCGGACGGCGGGCCAAAAAGCCAGATATGTGCGGCCGGATGGTAACCCTAATCGCAGAGTACATTTAGAGCTGCTAGTTTCTTGCTTTCCAGGAATATGCTGTCTACAGTTAGTGCCAACTAATATACACTTTTAGAATGAAGAGTTCAGAAACTGGCACAATGGAACGTTGAAACTCCACGCGCTTGCATTCACTTAACTTTCGCATGGATATGAATATCACAAATAGGTATAACCATTGATATAAGAAAGTATTTCTATGGGTATAACGTAGGTACTCCACCCATCATACGAACCATACCGGACAAAAACATACTGTTTTTATTACATATACAAACATACTGTTTTTATTACATACTTTTTTTCATTAGGTTAAAGATCCATTGGATTTCAATGTAGGATGCATACCAACACCAACGCAACTGTTAGGGGTGGTGCTGCAGGAACGTCCGGTTGTGCAAAGAAAACAAGGTAAATACTGAACTTTTAAAATTTCAAAAACACGTTTATTGGTTGTACAATTACAAAATGGCCGCGTGCGCAAAAATAGGATTTCGGGGCGTGCGCATTCGCGTTAGGTGGCAGACTGGCGGGGGCCCACAGTCTTCTAAAACGCGTTATGATGCTAAATTCCTATAACACCATAACGTGTTTTACTTATAAATACAGAATGAGTTAGATTTGTACCCACAAACCTTTAAAAACTAATTTTGTATTCTTCTAAGTAACCGACGACCAATGAGTTTCTGACTGCAGTAAGATTTTATGGTTTTGCTCATGAACCAAAGCAGTTGTCACGCTTCGCCAAAAAAGACACTTTCGACGCCGCAGAATCACTGCGGTTATGGTTACCGTAAATCTTGTCGAGTGCGGTCGTTTGTAATGCCCTCTGTATTATAATAAACAATCATTTACAAAACCAACAATCAAATTACAGCCGCGTAAAGCTACCTATGGATACGCAATAGAAAAATATTCTCTCCTTTTTAAGACTAAAATCCATGTAGCAGAAGAATTTAACCACATGAATAGCTTACGAGGACAATTTACAACTGCCTAAAAGTTAAATGCACCGGGTTTGTAGGTATATTGTCCTAATACTAATACACTACACAGAGAACTGATCAACCAGAGTTAATTTTGCATTTTTACCAAAGTAAGCCGCCAGGGGAGTAATAATAGGCTACCTTCTAAATAAAAATCTTGTATCTCAGCCCGATTGACCCTAGAGTCCTGCACACGGGCGCGGCTAAAAAAATGGAATGCGTCCCTAAAAACGACAGTCCCTTCCTTATCTACAGTAGGTACTTACTTAGCTACTGAATGTAGGTGGACCAACTCGGTTAATGCTATGGTTCGAAGCGAAACGAGCAATAAGCCATGTTTCTTGATTATTTATTTTAATGTTTTATTTGATTTAAATTTGTAGGTATAAGTTAAGGACTATGGACATTGTCTATGTCTAGTATCAGTCATCGAAATAAATGAATTGAATTGAAACGATTTGACGATCAAATGTACGGTCACCAAAGGAGATAAGTAACCTGGGCCGTCAGATATAGTTGAAGTTTGGCAAGAAACCGATGGATGTTTTCGAATGAAATTTAATTTGATAAATAAACTGTTTGTTTTCTATTAATGAAATTAAATTTCATTCGAAAATATCCAACGGTTTCTTACTAAGCTTCAGCTATATCCGATGCCCTGGTTACTTATCTCTTTTGCCGACTTACTTAATCCGGTTTTGATTAACATCATATCCAGAGTGAAGTTTATAATGCAGGTAGCTGTATCCCGACAGCCACAAATATTAAGCTGATTCCAGCAATGTTATCTTACGAGAATGTCAAGTCCGTGTTAAGCTTAATTCTTATCTAAACCGCGTTCAAGAGCTGTCAGTGTCATTTGTTGCGGAATATTGACACTGACAGCTCTTGAATGCGGTTTAAATGTGCTGATTAGAACGGCAATTCTCGTAATTTTAAGAACGTTTGCAGTCTGTTCTCAGTCTTCATCTGTCAAAAATAACGTAATTTCCCTACATTTTTGACAAGTTTTTGATTTTGATTGTCGCCAAGATGAGATTGCAACTAGATTTTGAACGTTTTATTTACTGAAACTGGCCTTCTAAACGCGTTGAGTATCGTTGGCACGTTAGTGAAATCCGATCCGAGACCGTGAAGTTCGATCATTATTATGATGAGTTGCTTCATTTGAAGATATGATTATAACAACGTAGTTTCCCTACTTACTTGGTAACTTCGCACATATTTTAAAGATTTTTTAAACTATTAGGTGATACAATTCCGCCGTAAAGTCCCTCAGTTGATACTATGACGTTTAGCTCATTTTTTGAGTCATGTAGAATGATATAAAACTTTCTCTATATCTGGGAATCTTCAAGTGTCAGGGAGGGAGGGTGATCATATCTTCAAATGAAGCAACTCATCATAATAATGATCGAACTTCACTTGGAAGTTCGTTTGATCATACGTATTATTAATAGTTCATTATACTCTATTTAATTTGAGGTGGCGCGGCCAGAGAGCACTGCCTGGCGGCCGGACCACATAAATTGTTAATTAAAAAGATATCTCTTGAGGTACTAAAAATATATATATTATATTCCGATGAAAGTAGACTTTAGGTAGGTATTATTTCGAACTATAGCATCTGAGTACTAAACTGTGGTCAGGCCACAGAGGAACACACCATGAACTTAACATAAATAAGCATTTTTGTAGTGTAATATAATCTTCTAATATACTTAGTTAATAGGAATTAATAATCAGTCTGGATGTCTGAGCGTAAGGATCTAGCAAATTCGCCTTCGTTTATAACGCACCTATTATAAAAACGAGCAAATGAGTTACATGAACTAGTCCACCCTGCGGTTTTGCGGATGGTTTCTATATTAACTCCTGCTAAGCTCGCGGCCGAGGTTGACGCGTGCCGTGTACAGTCACGAGCACCAATTATGTCAACACTAGGCAACTTTCAATTGCGATTTTTTCGTGAAATAACGAATGCAACGTTGAAATACGACACATTACATAAACCTATGGGTTCGAAAATGTTATGCTCGTAACAACATAAAATTTAAATAAAAAATAAAGGAGTTAATCGCTTTTGAAGAAAGCCGAGTGTATACATACTTTTGCTCGTGACTGTACTGTGCGCGGCGAATACACTGGTATCAATGCCGCTTTCTGACAAGACTTGTTTGATCCATCTACTGATGGTTTGAGTGGTACTCTAAGGTCTTATGCATGCGATAGATTATCCGTGAATGTTATCGCCGTAGCCAGGCGAGTCTGACGTGGATTCACCGAGTGCTGACTGTAGATCAGGGTCTAACTCTAAACTCAGGTTCCATGCTGCCAGTGGTTCTCTCAGGGGGGCAGGGTTCCGCCTGGCCATAGTGTTGGTCGGGATTGTCGCCGGATTCCGGTTCCACGTCTTGTGGTACATCGGGTGGCACGGGTACTGGCTCCATAATGGCTTCATTATCATTGCCTGGGACCACATCAGGATCTTCGCTACCTAAAATTACAATTTGTAATTAAGGTTGTGAAGATGAGCGCGTGAGGGAGAGGCAATCACTGCGCCCTCACGCCCCTAGTCGCCGCAGGAGACGCCCTGGACGGGAGTCAACAGCCGACTCACGGCCACCGTAGGCGCGGGCTTGCGGGCGGCGAGCAATGGGCAGCTCGCCGCCCGGTAAGGACCAGGCCCGGGACGACGGCGCATTTTGTTCCACGCGCGCCTCAAAGAGATGTCAGCATGAACTGACGGGGTCCGCTAGGGCCGATGCCTGCCAGGGCATGCGCTGTGCACGGCGCACAGCGCATGCCTCGCAAAGTGTGTACCTTTATATTCGTGGCGGGGCATGTGCTACGCACGTGCGAGGGCGAGCCAACGTATGTCGGCAAATGCTTCAAGATCAAAGTGCCTCAGTGCGAGCATTACATTAGTTGTGGACGTAGCCGCGCATGCACGTTCGAAACTGCGTTTGCCCCGGCCAAACAGCGCGCGGGGCATGCTCGGGCCGATTACGTCACCTAATAGTTTTAAAAATCTTTAAAATATGTGCGAAGTTACCAAGTAAGTAGGGAAACTACGATGTTATAATCATATCTGAAAAATGAAGCAACTAATTATATTGAAGTTAGTAGGTTCACCTTTAAACTCTTGTATATTAATTTTAGTGAGTTTCTTTGCTTCCCAGAATTGAAGCGGAATTTTGCCTTTGTAGGTACTAAGTTATGTTACTAAGGATATTTTGTTATTTAATCAAATAGATTTTAACTGGAACTAAATTACTTCTAGGAATGATGTTATCTAAGACTGGGTCTAAGGAGGCTTTCGTGAAACAAAGCGCGCGAATGAAAGTTCTGGGCACAGTATAATAATGTAAGCAAACTCAAACCCAAATCATTTATTTTTGAATTTTCAAAATTAAATAGTCGGTCAGTTAGTCAGAAAGTAGTTACTAGTTGCCCATTCCAAAACTTAGATCTCTATGGAGAAGAACGGGCAAGAAACTCCAAGGACACTCTTTTAAATCAAGATATTATTACAAAATCCTGGGTACATTACCTATTCTTATTGCTCTGTATGTGAGAACAATGAAAAAGGAAACAAATAAAAATGCACTAGGGTTGCCCACTGACTGTAGGTATCTTTTGAGTTGGAACAGTACTTTGTAAGTCTTCCCTTCGGATGTCCCTGCGTTTTACACTAAATCACTTGGATGAATACCTAGATTAGATTTTACGAACGTGTCTTGATCGCGGGGCGCATGATAAAGACATTAAAGACCGAAATCCACGCGGGCGATGATACTAGCTTTTGCTCGAGCAAAAGCTAGTATCGGTATAATTTTATCTTTGACTCGGGCAACGATCGGAAAAAAGACAGATAGTTACTCTACTAAGTACCTGCCATGGAAGTTATGCTCGCTATACTTCAATAAATATACAAATACCTGCAAAAAAGAAATAAACAAAAACTAAACAATGTTATTTTCATAAGTTTACCTTGCCGAAGCACGTCGTTTCGACCAAATTGTATGAAGATGTAATACTGCTTACTTTATTATACTGTGTTCTGGGTATGATTCAAGTCATAAAGGGTTTTAAAGAAAATAGGTAGATATTCAAAATTTTACTCGACATGGAACAAACATTTTAAAGGACAACAAATACGTACAGGGTTAGCCTTCGACAGAGGAATCAATTACTGTAGGAAACTAAAATATTTGCAGAAAATTGTCAATTTTACATAGACCTTCTAAGTTGCCATCCATTTATTTTACTAGGACAAGAAATAATATTCGGTACCACTAGCGCCATCTAACACTGTTAAATTCAACAACTTTTTCAAATTGCGGGCTACGGCGGCATGGAAGGAGAGGAACCTGGAACATCGCCATACTTCCACCAAGATCTTAATACTTCCGAAAATGATGGGTAGAGGGCGTAGAACGATAGGTAAATGCAAAACTTCTATCCCAATTGTTTTGGGAAAGGACGACTCAACGACTACCGATGGCCCTTTGAACACACGTTTTTCTAGCCGTAAAAAACTACGGTTGATTCGCCGTATGTAGGCACGGTCGCACGGTACAAAAGGCCATAATATTGTAGTACTTATCGTCTCCAAAACTACCAAGTAGGTAGCATGCATGACTGTGTGTGTATATTGAAATAAAAAACAAAAACTGTGTTTTTCGAACTTTATTATAAATACAAAGTGAAATAAAGTAAGTCTAATCTTAAACTAGTCCTTAGAGGACACGATTTGTAAGAACATTAATTAATTACATCATAAAATAAAATGAAATCGCGTTGCTTCAAAATATTTATGTAACTATAAATGAAAGTTCAAACTGATACTAATACTCATTATATTAATAGATAATACTTAATTTCTATATTGCTACTATTCACAACCGGAACCAAAACGAAAATCGAAATGTATGTAATTGAGAATTCTACGCTATCACGAGTTACAACGTGATTATAAAGCCAAGTAATCATGTTAAATAAATATTGCTCAAGATTGTTGCAGCAACGTGGTTTTGTGTTGCTAGAATCATGTTGCACACAATGTTGCCAGCAACACGTTTTATGCAACAATAAAAAGTTGAGCAACTTTTGCTTACCATAAATACAAGACTTTAGCATACGACATTTATTTACATAATTTACACAAAATTTTATTGTTTTCGAACATCGAGTGCATTAGTAGCTTAATATAACAACTATTTTCCGGGAGTTTATTACATGACATATGTATGGTTATAATAACATTAATTTGTTTAAATAATTAGACTACAAACTATGTCTAATAATAAGGAGTAAAATGCCAGAAATACAAGAAATATAGAAATGTTTAATATTACCTGTGTAAACCTTCCCTAACAAAGATAGTTTGAAAACGATATAAAATCTATATTGAATTTTAACTTTTTAATCATCATATTATACTGTAGATAAATTACTATTATTCCTACTTTTTATGTTGCCGAGAATGTAAGTCTCAAATGATATTTCAGGATTCATATAACGATTCTTCATACATTGCACGATATTGGATGTAATCTGCGCATTATCAGAATTCGATTTACAGTCCGGCCGTCGAGAGCATGCGTCCCTGACAACTACTAGTCAGTGCGACAATTCTAGTAGCAAATACAGATTTAATTCGCAGAACAGGTAATCGTTATTGAAACTGACAAGTGTCAAAAACGCATTCTCTCGTCAGCCACACTGTAGGAGGTGCATACACAATTTTGGGAATTGGTGTGTTAGGTGCATGGCAACAAGTTTTTTCGAGTGTTTGGCCTTTCATAATAAAGCTGCATTTACTGTACCAAAATCGAACCGTGCGCTGAAAGAAGTAAGAAACTTCATCCAAATCTGATTGAGCAGATATACGAAACAGCCTCAATATTAATAAGATATTATAACATATTGAGATCGAATACCAACCATTTGACATTTATGCTTAGCAACCATTTAAATAATATCCTCTATCCATTACCTAAATTTAAGGAACTAACGAAAAAACTTAAGTAAATAAAAAGGAAAATAATTTCATTTTTAACGTTCATAACTTTCGGAATAGAAGAAACCGTCATCGTTTTAAAAATTAAATAATTCTCAATCACAGTTAACATAAAATCATAATTACTATAATGGTTACGAGATTTTGTTAGTATTTTGTATGTAATAATATTGTTTTTTTTTTCTTCGATTAACCTAGCGTTGTACTTGTCACCTTTACCGAAGCTGCTTAGAAGATATAAAAATGCCTTTATATAAGACAGGCACTTGGTGCACATTTTGTTAGCGTACTAATAAAAGGACGTTGCAATGATATCATGACCACGTCTCTTGGAACGTACGCATTTCGTAGTCGCATGGTCGCCCTTTCACAGTTAGCGATAGATAAAATCGCTCTACTCAATCAATGTAACTAAAGCGGTGCTTCGAAGCTCTAAGTGCCGCGGTCGTGATATCGAAGCCATATTTTTCATTGCATAAAGATATTGAAATAAAAAAGTGTGATTGTCAAGGCGAAATAACTTCAAGAGCAGTATAGCTCTGCCTTTACACACAATGATGCTAAAATGGGAATGTACAGCCAAGGATATTTATTGTATTTTATTTTTTATTTATTGTGAATTTTTCCTACGGCAATTTGCCGTGTTATAGCCATTTCATACAAATGTCAAAAAACGACAGTTATGATTTGAATATACAGGCAATTTAAGCTGAAATTCAAAATTTCCCTGACTTTACCTATCAAGTGGTGTAGCTACTACGTGAATGTAGTACTAAAGAAGTAACTTTCAATTACTTAAAATAAAAATGAAAACAAGCCGAGCAACCATATGGCCTTATTTGATTTATGGCAACATAAATAAAAAAGGCGAAATTGTTTTTGAAAATAATTTACAAGACATTCTTATTTCCCGTGTCTCACTTCCTAATAAAATTTGTTGCATACTCCTTACAATTATTATTTAATAATTCACTGGTTAAATATATGATTAAACAACTAAATGAATCCGTGCCAAATAGATATGACCTTTATTACCTGTCATCTGTCAAATAGAAACGTCACAAACGTCAAATGATAATGCCCAAGACTGTGGTTCAAGACCTTTAAATTATTAGTAAGTATTAAGAATTTGTTGACACTGGCGCAATTATTGGACCAAGCATTGAACGTTTTTCTTACTCCTTTACTTTTGGAGACGAATAGTATAGTACTGGCCATTCCTCTATCTTCTAAAATAAGGCACGAAAATTAAAGAAACGAAATTTAGAATATAAAAGCACCCGTTCCTCATAGGCAACACAAAGACTAGATAAACGAATTAAAGGCTATGGAATAAATTAAATGGTGCATGAAAATGTGAAACTACACCACTATGAGAGAACATCCTGTAATTGCCTCTAAAGTCTAAACGCACGTGTATTAAAATGTTATTGACTGAAAATGAAAGGTGCAAAAACGACTAATAGCGAAACAACCTGGCTTTAGAAAACTTGCTTTCGATTAAGATAACTGGATCGGCGTGTGATTTGAGAGCAAAAGTTCAGAGCCTATCACAATCTTTCTTCCGCGGACATGCTGCGTGTAAGCGAACTGAGTTCCACGTCTTTTGCTAGCACTTCACGTGGCATATTTGTCCAAATATTCGAGCTATTCGGGTAATAGAAAATATACGCTATGGCTTTGGAAATAAGGTTCATTTTGTATTAACGAAATGACGCGAATAATTGTACAAAAATACCCGAAGGTAAAACAGAATGGTAATCGTAGATGGCGCCACCGGCGTTGATCATAAACAATGCATTTTAGCGGTATACGCAGATCCAACTCTTGCTTTTATTAAGAAGTGAGTAAAGTTATTTTTCCTCGCGCATGTCGTTTACTTAACACATAAAACGCAGTTCGCTCGGTCGCAGTCAGACTTCTTCCTAAGCGGATGTACTGAATGATTATTTTACCTAAGTGTTAAGCAGCGTTTTAGTATATTATCTTGCTTGGTGGCGCAGCTGTGTTAGCGTTCATGGCTTGTTCTAGCGTGTCCAGGCGACGGTAGGCGTGGCCCCGGCTGTTGCGACGGCGACCGCTTTGACGTCCTTCAAGTATTAAGCCGAAGAACTGGAAAAGAAAAAAGAATATGGATATTATGTTCTCGCAGCGGGTCATCTTTGTGTTTTGTGTGAGTAAGACGCCAAGACACCGCTCTTTAATCTGTTTAGTTGAATGGTTTATACTTTTAGGCTTTTTGGGATTCGCTTTCACAAAAAATGAACCTAATTTAGAGTTCAAAAAATATGTACTTACAATAATTATAAAGGTTCGTAGTAAGCACTTATTAAATCCTATAAAAGATTACTTGAACTGAAGACTTAAGTTCGCAGGCGTAAATAAACTACTTTTGTCAAGCCTGGCGGAACAATAGTGGTCTCTAGCGTAATGTTTTTTTCTTAAATTAACAAATAAGGATGTGACTGTCCATCTTCATCGCATGGTTACTCAGCCGAATAATGGGCGGAAATCCTATTCATCTTTGGGAAGAAGGGTAATTTATAGATTTTGGTGTAAAAACAAGTGGTACTCGCCACTCCAATTTTCGGCCCCATCGGCCATCCGTTCTGCGGGCAATGTGCCCTGCCCACTGCCACTTAATTTGACAATTCTTCGGGTTCTGCTTGGATGAGGCCAATGTCCAGCAGAGGACGTCTTGAAATGATGATGATGATCTGGTACTCACCACTTTGCTGACTTTGCTCTTGTTATGATAGAGGACGTACAGCAACACCATCAGGATCACAGATGTCATGAAGAACGGGAAGAAGTGATCGTTCTCCTGATCGGAGTCGAAGTCATCGGGCATCGAGTTCGGGAAGAATTCTGGAAATTATAAACCGTTTTTATGTTAAAGTGTAAAAGGTTTAGCGATAAAATAACAATTAAGTGCGTAAGTACTCAAGAATGAAATTGCCTATTACTAAAACAGGCTAGATTGTAAATAATGAGCAAGAATCTAAAGTTTTTGGTTAAACAGATACGGACAGAATTTTTAGTTGTCCACATATTGAATCAATAACAATTTTTTGTCTCTCTTTTAATCAATTGGAAATTGAAAGACGAGTTGAAAAAATAAGTTTTTCAACGAAAAAAAAGGCACATTCAAACAATTGTAATTTGAAGTAGTTACTAAGTATTTACTTATTTCAGTATTATTTCATTTTCATGAACTCCATAACATTTTAAGCAAATGCAGAGGGCACAAGAACTAAGTTAGACTGGGTTGAACATATGCAAAGAGATCTATTTGAGTATGTTGTTCACAGCTGAATAAACAGCCACGATTCTTCTAGTGAACATGACCCAAGTGAAAAAATAAACCTTACGTAAGATAATAAGTTCAACACAATATGATGAAAATACACACAGTAAGTATAACGAAAGAAAACGAATATTTTAGATCTTCCAGCAGCTCTTCCAGAATAGGGATATCTACCTAGTTAGTAGGTATTATGAAAATAAGCACGAATATTATTATTCTTATAAAATACCACGCTCTTTTATCAGCCACAGCGACTTTGACTCTCTAAAATAAAGGGAGTGAGTGAGTTACGTTTTTTTTTTTTTTTTATAAATGGGATCTCGTGGGAACCTAGAGAGGTCGTGACTCCTGTGGTTGCCTTAAGAGAACTCAAAGCCTCCAGCCAGGGCTTAAAACGAATTAAAACTAAGCGACTGCACGCTAAGGGCACCCCCTGTGGGGTACGATATGAACTTCGGCTTAGGGCGTCGCTGGGAGAGGGCAGCAAGATCGGACAGGCTGGATCGAATTTCTATTATTAATGCTTTGTGAGTTCCGAAATTAATTTCGGTATTAAATTAAAATGTATTTTTAAACATTTTTTTTTTTAATCTGAAAATTTCGTTTTTGATTATGCCATATTTATTTCCTTTAATAAACCATCCTTTCATGCATATTTTTATACAAAATAGTTTCGATGTTTCACATCTGCCAGACGTCAATAAGACAAGCAATACGTTGTTGTGTTGTCCTCGGAAAAAGCAATAATCAACTTTGTGTTTAACAAACATGCATCATGATGATAGGATAACATAATTGCACAAAAAATTGTTTCTTCTTAAAGCCAATAACCGCTTTTTTTTTTGTTTACTATGGCTGGCTTTTACTGTAAACAATATCTTGACAGACACGTAAAATTTGCAACAAATTGTTCTGCATAGCGTGTCACTACCATTCGAGAAGTTTCCGTGCCGAATCGGACATCAGCCAATATTATCGACGGAGTCCTCTAAATCTAATCGCTGTTCACAGATCCAAAACCCGGAAATTTTGACAGATTAACCAAATAAACGACCGCTATTCTTCCGACGGCAAATCCGGTAGCCGAAAATGTTTCATTTTCGACTCGGAAGCCTTTCGAATATAGAGCAATATTTTACTTTTTTAAATTCGACAACCGCAATTCTGGACTGATTTTTCGCAGGCAACCCTATACCACCGTGTTCAGAATAAAATAATCTTTAATTTCATTTAAATTTCATTCAATAAACAGACCGTTGCAAAATGCTAGTACAGATTTACCTGTTTGTACCTGGCAACCCGATAGTTGTGACTGGAAAAGAATAGGCAACCTAACGTTTGCATATTCTATGGGCTTCATACTTTCGATTGGTATAGAATTTATCTAATAATCATACCGGTGAAATGTTTAAAAAAATATTTTTTTTTAATTATTAATTAAACATACTCTGGACTGAAATTTGCTAGGCAACCCATATGGATTATATTTATTGACATATTAAATTAAATATAAAATACGTTTCATTAAATAAGCATCTCGGTGAAGGTCGTTTTATAGCGGGATCTTATACTAAATCAAATTGGCTTGAACTCAAGATGACAATCAGGGACCAAAATAATCTATGATGATGTAGATATTGAGGCAATTAAAAAAAAAAAAAAATTGAAATGTAAGCATTGAAAATAGATTTGCGATTCAATCAATCAACTCAGCCTATTGCAGTCCTGCTGGACATAGGCCTCTCCCAGACTGCGCCACAACACCCTGTCCTCCGCCTTCCGCATCCAGTTTAGGTCGTCCGTCCATCTACCTGGGGCCGTCCCACACTACGCTTGCCGATACGCGGTCTCGACTCTAGGACTCGTCTGCTCCAGCGGCCATCGGTCCTTCGACAGACATGGCCAGCCCACTGCCACACAGTTTGCTTCCTCTGCAAGCTATGTCGGTAACACCGGTTCTTTTCCGGATAATTTCATTCCTGATTTTATCCTTCAAAGAGACTCCGAGCATAGCTCGCTCCATAGCGCGCTGACCGACCTTGAATTTGTGGACATTGGAATTTGCGATTGCATTTAACTAATAGTTATTATAACCGTGCTTGAGAATTATGACCTTAATTACTACAAAGTAATAGAATACAAATCAACATGTCGAAAACATGATAAAATCTTTTAAAATTACCAACAATTAATTATTTTAGCGATTTCTATCTCTCACGGCGATATTTTCCGGAGAACAAAGTAAGTAATGTGAATGATTGCCACTTCCTTCATAATTTATGATTCAAGTAATGAAACTGCTGCTTTGAAGATAGCTCTATCAATGTTTCCACATCCTGGTATTATTCTGGACCCCTAACTACTTACCACTCAGTAGACTTCATCTGCCTAGCCTTTTCCCAATTATGTTGGGCTCAGCTTCCAGTCTAACTGGATGCAGCTGAGTACCAGTATTTTGGTAAGACTGGTTGTCAGACTTTCGGGCTTCTGACGATCCATAATGACTGTCAAAGATCCACTAATGACAGCCGGGATCAACGGCTTAACGTGCTTTCGGAGCCACGGAGGGGTCTTGGTATGTAAAGATGGTCACCCATCCACAGACCAACCGCAGCAAGCGTAGCTTAACCTGATCGCTCGACCGGTGCGGCTGTTTTTATTACTTAGCCACAAGCCCATGCTTTGATTTTTTTTAGGATGAGGAAGAATATTTTTCTATACTCATGCTTTAAAATCCTCCACATCTGACCTCTTTATGTTAGTAACTCTTAGCAATTATGTAAGTATACAAGGTTGCTCGTTTTGAATTTATAGATACAATATTTGGTTTTAATTTAGCAAGTACATAAAATTTGATTTTTACCTTCACCTATGCCACATCTAAATTATGAATAATTATGATCCACTGGCTAAATTTCGAGACCTTGCTCTTGACTTGAGGCCATATAAGTATAATGTCTTGATGTTATTGAATCTTACACTCTATTTTCAAAGGAAGAAGGTACTTAAATGAATGACAGAACTAACTGCATTACTGGAATTCACACTACCGTCTTGTATAGACAATAGACATTTTTTACATGTTATGTTACCTTTTTGTGAAACCTCTGCTTCATGAGCGACTGGCACCACCAATTTGTTCCTAGTAAAAGTTTGCTGGTTTGCTGGTTCTATGTCTGGTTTGTTCTCCGGTCCAGTTTCTTCGTTTTCTTCATCAGGTTCATTGCCCTCGGAGTCTGAAATATTATGAATTTGTTTTGTTATGAACATAAACTAATATTATTTATAATTATATTTATTACAAAAATAAACAGCAGATGTGATAAGCAAAGTTGAATCATAATTTGGACAAACCCTGTTATCTAATGGGGTTTTTACAAGTTATCATTGGACTTTTGCTGGCTGTATAGGTACCTAATCAAAATACATTTTCTTTGTTTTTTTTTCCAGTTTTATCATGCGATGACTCTTTTAGACTTTGAGCAGATGAGATGGTTCTGTTGGCATGTGGGGCGCTACTACCAGTGGAGTTTGGCCTATATATTTTTTAATTCTTCTGACTGACTTCTGGTAGAAAATGTCCCGTCACTTTTTTAATCGGCGGCTGGTTTCTGGGATAGTAAGCTGCCCCTCAAGATCATTCGGGTGCTTGAGCTAGCTTACACATGGTGACCACTACAAAACCCGACTGGCTTTGTACTTGTCATCATGTGTACTTAAATAATATTTAATCAAAATAATTTGATAAAATATTCTCAAACAGCTCAACTGATGTAATCACTACCTATAATAATTTCCATCATATTGATAAAATACAACTTTGATGATAAATTAATAACTGGGATCAAGAAAATCTATTTTGTTGTTATCTTATCTTTACCAGTAGTTAATTAAGGATTTGATGACTAATCAAAGATAAAAATTTATAGAACCATTCATTGTAGTGGTTACATAAAGGTGCTCCACAATCTACACAATGTTTTCAATTGCTGGCAGGCCGACAGGCCGGCCGGTTACAGAACTTAGCAATGGAAAGTTCAAAACCCTCATCAAACGTGGCCTTATCAAAAAAGCATATTATAAGATTAAAGACTATGTTGAAGACAAGGTAGTTTGGCAATGATTTCATCTTTTTTATTTATCATTAATTATACAAAAGAATACAGGATTATTCATATTAAATAGCAAACAAAAAACACTAAGGTTTAAACTTGTGCTATCATGAGTCGATATCAATATCAATATTGGACTATAGGTACAATGAAGCATTTTATATGTATGCGGTATTGAACGTACAATTAATATCATCTTTAAGTCTTTAAATACTCTTAGTTACAATCACATCTGTTCTGCACATGCGGCTTCCCTGGCAAATCATTAATGGCATAACTACGTAAATGTCTATTAACTGCTCTCCAATTACAATGTTTATTTATTTTTTACATACTTACTTCTTTGACATACTTAATCTTTTTATTATTTGACATTATAATACAGACAATTCTATTAGTGATTGTAATGGCAGTCATGTCACTTGGTTTTAATAGGTTTTTATATATTTTATCCGGTCTGTTTGATGGATTCTTCTATATTTTGTAAATGTGAGGACTTTGTAGGCCTTGTAGACTTATTGGGGTTTATTCATAAACGATGATTAAAGTTAAGTAACATTTAAACGTCAAAAATGTATGGTTAAACAGTCGCTAATCACTGCTTAACTTTAAGCAACGTTTATGAATAAAGGGGTATATCTGTAGACCATTTTTATTTTATCACGTACCTGGTACTTGTTGACAGGCCTACGCTGTCCTCCTATACCTACCTACTGTAATTTGAAAACATTGTCCAATTATTTTTATAAGAGTAACCGTGTAGTTCTTGCCGGATCTTCTCCATAGGAAATGACCAATTGGTACCATGCACCTAGCTTCTGACGTTTCATAAGTGCCCATGTTGGTTTATGTGAAATAAAATATTTTGATTTTTTAAATAACAAAATATACATTACCTTGTTTGTACAGACGCCAGCAGGTCAAGCTACCCGAAACTGTCAAATTTTCCCAATCAACCTTGAACCTTAATACTTCAGATATAAAGTTGAAAATCTATTACAGAAATTTGACAGATTGTAGTAGCTTGATGTGCTGGCGTCTGTACATATTTGAAGTAGCTGTGTTTGTAAAGACAAATCCGAGTCGATTTAGACGACTATCAGATGTAGGAGCGCGCAATAGACGTGTTAATAGTGTGCTATGTCTGGAGCCAGCCAAGACAGCACTTATGCGCAAAAGTGTCTATTGCATGGCGCCAGTCATTTATAACAAATTGCCGAAGACATGGAAAGAGCTGCCGCTATTATTTAAAAAGAGACTCCGAAGCTTTTTAGTGGCGAAAGCATAGTTCCTAGCTATATAATAGTAATAATTTATTTTTATAAAAGGTGTACAATTAGCCAAGAGTGGCAAATTTCCCATACAATTATAGTGCCTAAAAGTAAACTACAACTAATTTTTTATTTTTTATTACGCTTGTAAGTAATGATGGTTCGGAATTCGAGTATTAAGTAGGTAGGCACCCACCCGAACTAGGTTTAATTCAAACCTGTGTTTAATTCAAAACTGAGAAAGAGTTCAAGCTAGTGCATAATCATGATGTATAATTAATTAATATTTTAAAATTGTATTTTGGGTGTAATATTTTAAAATTGTATTTAGTTATAAGTCGATGTTAAATCTTTTGCATGCCTACGTGGTAAAATAAGGCTGTACTATTACATGTTTTTTTTTTGTCATCGTTATATCTTACCCATATTTGCAAAATAAAATTATTTTTACCTATCTTCATCTTATTGGTATAATCCCAATTATAGCAACCGAGAAAGCCACGTATAACAGGAATCTATACTAATAATAAAGCTGAAGAGTTTGTTAGTTTGCTTGTTTGAACATGCTAGTCTCTGGAAATATCTGTCAGATTTTAAAAATATTTTTGGATTTTATTGCCCAATTCTTGAGGAAGGCTATAGGCTATTTAACATCACGCTACGACCCATAGGAGCCGAAAGGGAAAACAAAGTGATGGCGCGGGCAGGTGATGCCATGCCACGGGGTGGGTAGGGGAACCAGAAATTTCACACAGACAAAGTCCCAGAGTAAAACTAGTTATAAATAAACATGGGTATATTTGATCTAAAAACGTAATAACTTATAAGTGTTCCTGTAAAGCAAGCAGCCAATCAGTAAGGTCATAAGTAACGAGTTTGTTGCGCCACTTCTTCCCAGCGATAGCACTAGGATTGGTGAAGGGCGGGCGTTTTTGGGGGACTGTCTTTTGTAATTTTGACGTTACAAAAGTGCTGATTCTCAGCCTAATTTGAATAAATGACTTTTGATTTTGATTGATTTAGATTTTAACACTGACCAGTTGTATGTCAATACATAGAATATGTATACAAAGGAGTAAATAATGTATTTACATAAATGAACTATAAATATTATAACAACTGCTTTCATCAAGACTATAGCTTCTAGTTCAGCTTTGAATGACTATTTCATGAAATATCAATCAATAGGATTCATATAATCCTAATATTAAGAATTATATGAACTAAGAGGGTTTTTTTTATGATTTAAATGATTAATTCTGTAGTCATATTTGTTATAGTTGTGAATCATATTTTAGTCAACATACAACCTGTCACTGAACTGCAAATTGCAAAAAAAAAAAAACATAAGAACATTTGTATTTCACAGGCTACCTAGCGCATCCCCCTTAACAACTAACTAAGAGAATGAGTTACTCAAAATAAGAGTAGTGTCATCTACAGCAATGTTTTATAGTGAGTGTTAATAATCTGAATATGGTTTTGATGGAGGAAATATAATTATTTTCCCTACCAAACTTATTTACATACTAAATTAATAATTTTAATTTGTATGTAAACATCTGTAATAAAAATATTGTAAGTATAGAAAGCAGAAATTACCATAATCTTCAGCATCACCAATTGCTTTCGGCTTGGGGTTTTCTATGACAGCCACCGGTTTCTGATCACTGTTAGCTAGCACCGGCAAGTCAGGAGCTGCCACCTCGTCCACAACTGCTGGTTTCTCTGCCTGTACCACACCTGTCTTGTTGAACTGATCATTATGAGGAATGACATTCTCTGGTGCTGGTACTAGAGCAGGATCTGGTTTATTCACATTGATATCTGACTCTTCAATGTTATCAGCATCAGCTGCTTCTTCACCATTTGGAGTTTGTTTAGATGTCACTTGTGCCACTATCTCAGACTTCACCACTGCATCCTCAGCTTCATCTGCAACCTTCTGAGGAGTTGTTTTAGCAATGGCAGGCTCTGTTTGCTTAATTTGACCATCCGGTTTAACCGGATCACTATTGCCAGGTGCAGGGTCATCTAACTTAGCACTGGAGTCGGGCTCTGGTATCACAGGTGCTGCTACGGCATTGTTGTTAGCATTATTAGTCATTGTAGAAGAAAGTTGAATCTTCAATAGTTCTAGGCCCATCTTGTAGTATTTGCAATAGTAATTAGCCTCATTCATAGTATCCTCAAGCCCACATACTTCCCCACAAGTGGCTGGCAGCTTCAAGAACTTTTCAGCAGCCTCTTTGTAATGCGAGAAGGCCGAAATATTGGTGAAAACCCACTCCTTAGCCAGAGTGCAAACAGCGTTGACATCCTGTTTCTCTTGTGCTTTTACAAAAGGATCGTCGATTAGAGTTAATTTAGATGTAGCCACAGCTGAGCACAACTGCATATTTATGTCATAGAATATCAAACACTGGAATTGCTTTTTACTATAAGGCGGTACATATACTGCGCAATCGGGTATTTTTTCTAAAATATGTTTGTTCAAAACATCACTTTTGCATTGATCTGCTAGTGTCGCGAGTGAGCTTGATAATAATTGATTTGGAGGTCTGGGTTGGATGGGATTCCCCAAACTTTGGTAACACGTATTTATCAACAAAAAAGCAAGAAAATAGCGAAACATATTGAATGGTGAATACTTTAGAACTCCCACAATATATTGGAAACTAATAAAATACCACACAACTGACAACACGCTGTCGACAGAACAGAATAGTAGAATGTAGATGTAGATCGTACATGGCACAATCAACAATGTCAACGTCAACGTCAAGTTGTCAACCATAGTGCAGTAATGTCATGTCAAACCTTAGTGTCAAACAGAAAACTTATAAACTAAACTGTTAGATTTTTTTTTATCGAACATCGATAAGCCATTTGCTAACTATCAAAAATATTCTAAATGATGTTTACTAAAACGTCGGGCCATCATAGAGTGCCACCACTGCACGATAGCTTGTGATGTGACAGATATTGAAAGTATTACATTCCAAGTATAAACAGAGGCAAAATGTGCAAACGCAAAACTTCTACACTGTTGTGGTGATATGTCAAACATTAAGATTTCTGAGCTTTTGAATTAGCAGTCTTGAGTGCAGTTTTCTACCGACTTTACTTTGGCTGTTGAATCGACGAAAACTGCCAAATACTGGAAACTGTCGAGTTAACGCAATTGTCTAATCGGTAAAACTGACGAATCAGTGGAACTGACTAATCAACGAAACTGTTGAAATAAATAAACTGATGACTGAGGGAAACTGACCAGTTATACGCGGACTCAACATTATAGTAGGACGTTAAAACTCGGTATCGATATATTGCTTCTGTGACATAGATAAACAACACTATTAGGTCACGTCTTTGTCTATGGCCACGTCGCGAGGCGCGTCATAAATGGCAACGTTTTATTTGAGTGCGAACTGAATAATAGGTTTTTTAGATACTACTCGTAAAAGTCGTTAGTACTATATAATACATTTTTGAATACAATTATATATCCCGGACGAGTTTATAGGTAGGTACGCCCCATTTATAGTTTTATACATTAACTAGCTTCGCCCGCGTGGATGTCGGATTTTTCAAATAAACCTTATCGTCCCGTTTTACCACGACAGGCTTTGTTTTTAAAAAAGCGTTTGGTACGTTCCCATTGTATGACTTAAAGATTATTTTATACCCATTTTCGAGTTAATGGAAGCAAGCAGTAAAATCCACCCCTTATACTTTATTACCCTTTTCTACTCCGGTAAGAGACGATTTTTGAAAAACCCATAAAATAATTATATACTTTTCATTTTTTGTTTTAAGTATTAGTACCGAGTTTCAAGTTAATCCGTCCGAGGGGTTTAAATTTTTTTCTAACCTATTAACTTTTTCACCCCCCAAATCCTCTGTGAGGAGTTTTTTTAAACTAAAAAGCGACCTTCTGTATTAATTACTAAGGCAAATATTGCCAAGTATCAAGTTTATTAACCAAAGGAAAAAGGTTTTTCATATTAATTGTATCCCGTCTTTTCACCCCACAGGGGTAGAATTCAAAAAACAAATATTGGGATGTTTCCATAATTTGACGCAAATATTATTTATACCCATTTTCGAGTTAATCAAGCCACGCATTATAATACTCTTCTGTAAAATTAACTACCCCTTTTCACCCTGTTAGGGGTAGATTTTCGAAAAACTCTCATACGTGTTATTATTTAATTTAGTCTTAAGTATAAACACTGAGTTTCGAGTTAATCGGACCCCGCGTTCAAATTCTTCCACACAAACTTTAACAACCCTATATCCCCTTTGAGGGGTAGTTTTGAAAAACTAATTATGATAAACTGCATTGCTTACTTAGGCGAGTATTCATGCCAATTTTCAAGATTATTAACCTAACGAATAAGATTTTTCATATAAACTGTATCCCCGCTTCTCACCCCCACAGGGGTGGAATTTAAAAAAATTGATAACTTGACTCAAAGATTATTTATACCAATTATCGAGTTAATCAAGCCACGCTGTAAAATCCTCCCCTGTAAAATTGACTTCCCCTTTTCAGGCCGTCAGGGGTAGATTTTCGAAAAACCCTGATACACATTATTCTTTCCTTTCAATTTTAGTTATAAATACTGAGTTTCGATTAAATCATACCGCGCGCTAAAATTCTTCTATAAAAACTTTGAAACCCCCCAATCCCCTTTTGGGGGTAGTTTATAAAACCAAAAAATGCCCTACTTCATAATTTACTTAGATAAGTATTCGTGCCAAGTTTCAAGTTTATTAACTCAAGGAATACGATTTTTCATACAAACAAAATCCCCCATTTCACCCTCTTAGGGGTGGAATTTCGAAAAACCCTTTCTTAGTGGATACCTACTCTGTACAAAGAATACACCCTCCAAATATCATGTCCCTAGGACCAGCGGTTTAGGCTGTGCGTTGATGTCTCAGTCAGTCAGTCAGGACTTTGAATTTTACATATATAGATTACTAGCTTCTACCCGCGGTTTCGCCCGCGTGGATGTCAGAAGTTATCCCTCGGGAACGTGCTACCAGGATAAAAAGTATGTGCTTCCCCAGGATGCCATCTATCTCTTTGCCAAATCAGAAGTTCAGTGGTTTAGGCGTGAAAATGTAACATTCAGTTTCAAGTTCAAATCCTCCCCTAAAAACCGAATTAGGGGTAATTCGGTTTTTAGGGGAGGATTTGAACTTGCCCGAACTTTTGGCCCGTCAGGGGTCAATTTTCGACAACTTTACATACTTATTATTAATTATTTTCTGTCGAAAGTATCAATACTGAGTTTCGAGTTAATCGGACTGCGCATTTAATTTCTTCCGCAGAAACTTCAACACCCCTATATCCCCCTTTGAAGGGTAGTTTCGGCAAAAAGCATCGAGATGTGCCCATCCCAAACCCAAATAAACGCAGCTTATCATCTGTATGCCCTCGTGTGGTTTGTAGAACCTCTTTCGCAAAAAAGCAAACACGTAGTACAACAAGCGCTAAACTATACAATGATTTAAATAAGAAACTTAACATCGTTTCATTATGTAGACGCAAAATTAAAGTGAAAATTACTGAATGGCTTCAACGACTTGATTATCAAAAAACCGAAGACCTTCTTAGCTATCTAATATAAATTCAATCTATCCACTCGTCCACACAAACACTTACACTCCCTCACACACACACACACACACAAACACACACCACGACACACTATCAACCACAGACTCACATATACTAACACAAATTTAAAATTAATAGCGTAATTAACCTAATAATCAGCAACCTTATGTACAGACGCCAGCACATCAACCTACTACAATCTGTCAAATTTCTTTGAAAGATTTTCAACTTTATCGCTAAAGCATTAAGGTTCAAGGTTGATTGGGAAAATTTGACAGTTTCGGGTAGCTTGACCTGCTGGCGTCCGTACAAACAGTATTGTGTACCTTTGCTGCGACTGAACCCTGTCTCCCAAGATACAGGCTCCTGGCCTAGTTACCATACCATACCATATACAATGTAACAAACAACTGTCCATACTTAAGTACCAATGTTGAAATTTTTGTGTCAATAAACAATTTTATTTATTTATTTTATTATTTTATAGTTTGAAAAACTTATAACGATAAACTTTATTACTTACTTAGGCAAGTATTGTTGCCAAGTTGCAAGTTTATTAACTAAATTAATAAGATTTTTCATATAAACTGTGTCCCCGCTTCTCACACCCACAGGGGTGGAATTTAAAAAAATTGATAACTTGACTCAAAGATTATTTATACCAATTATCGAGTTAATCAAGCCACGCTGTAAAATCCTCCCCTGTAAAATTGACTACCCCTTTTCAGGCCGTCAGGGGTAGATTTTCGAAAAACCCTGATACACATTATTCTTTCCTTTCAATTTTAGGTATAAATACTGAGTTTCGATTAAATGGTACCGCGCGCTAAAATTCTTCCATACAAACTTTGAAACCCCCCAATCCCCTTTTGGGGGTAGTTTATAAAACCAAAAAATGCCCTACTTCATAATTTACTTAGATAAGTATTCGTGGCAAGTTTCAAGTTTATTAACTCAAGGAATAAGATTTTTCATACAAACAAAATCCCCCCATTTCACCCTCTTAGGGGTGAAATTTCGAAAAACCCTTTCTTAGTGGATACCTACTCTTTACGAAGAATACACTCTCCAAATTTCATATCTCTAAGACCAGCGGTTTAGGCTGTGCGTTGATGTCCCAGTCAGTCAGTCAGGACTTTGAATTTTATTTAGATAGAAGATAATATTATGTAGTTCTTAGAAGGTTCACAGTCAGACTGTCCGGGTATTGTAAAGTGCTCTGTGCTGTCTGATCTCGGTCTCAATCTGTAAAAAAAATACCTACCACTAATTTCCCCACATTTTGGACATTGATTGTCGCTGAGATGAGATTGCGGCTAGAAGCTTTTGAACGTTTTTTAGGGTTCCGTAGTCAACCCTTATAGTTTCGCCATGTCCATCTGTCTGTCTGTCTGTCCGCGGTTAAGCTCAAAAACTATTGGTACTAGAGAGTTGTAATTTGGCATGAGTATACAGGTTAATGACGCCAAAAAATTGGTCAAATAAAATTTTGAAAGAACCAATTATTTAGGGTACCTCCCCTACATGTAAAAGTGGGGACGATAATTTTTTTTTCGTCCTTCCCATAGTGTGGGATATCGTTGGATAGGTCTTTCAAAAATATTAGGAGTTTGGTTAGACCATTTTTTGATTAAGTAAACTGTTCGTGACTTATCAAGCTTTAAAGTACCAATTTTCGTTAGAGTCAAGTGTGTCCCCCCTCTACCAACTAAACGGTTGTAGTTAGAAATTCAAATGTCACGGCAGTAGTACCTATATATAACGAAGTTTAAAGGAAAAGTATCACACTTAAGTGGGCTTTACAAGTTTACGAGTATTAGTCGACCAATTGTATTTGACTCGAAAATTTCGAACAACTCCATAGAAATGTCGATAGATGGCGCTAAGCGTCAATTGTATCGCGCTATTGTTTCATTCCTAAATAAGTTTTATAAAAAAAAAACAGTTGCTGTCGAATAAAATTAAAGTTACTTGTGTCTAAGTAATTAAATTAGTTCAGGATTGTGAAGTCAAATTAGGTAGATACTCATGTTTGGCTTTTAGTTAGAGCATGGTACGAAACTATCAGTCAGCGAATACGACCCGCACTTGGCTGTTATAAAAACTACGGAATCCTACACTGCGCGTGGCCCCACACGCACTTGACAGGTTTTTATTTACGGGAATTGGCCGTTAGAACTCAGTCACGTCGACAGCGTTAGCTCATGTATCTAGTGACCATAAAAGGTAGGGGACAGGTAGATTCTGTGGTATGTGTTGTATACACGATGGATTTTCGTATTTAGTAGATTGTTGAAAGAAAGAAATAATGTAGGTTTGCATAGGTACTTTATTGCTCACAGATAAATAGTGTGCATAATAATATATCTCTATAAACCTATCAGTGATCGAGTCGGATTATTCTCGTAGATAGGTAGGTACTAGGTTAAGGTATCTAAGTGTTGTGGTTCTAAAGGAAGGTGTCGACGACTGGAAAGCTGGCAAACAATGATCCTTAACATCGCCTTTTTAATTTGTGTTCTTCAAAAATGCATAAAATGAGAAGGCACTCCGTATAACCTGGAAATTAATATTTAAAGCGGTTCAGTTAAATTAAGCAGTAGAAATATTGGGTTGCACATTATTAAGAGGAACCTTCACGCACCGTACTACAAAGTCAAGCAACTTTGACCTGAGCCTGAGCCTATACGAATAATGTAGGTATGTAGGTAGGTATAGGAGGTAGGTCCCTATTAAAAAGTACCTACAAACTCACCGAAACAAAAGTAGCGTTTGAAAGTGGTACCAGACCTCCTGAAACAAGGTTTATGGTGCGTTTGATTCTTTCCATAAACATTATAAGCGCACGTTTATATTTTATTGGTATTTCCAGCCAATCCAAAGCATAAGCGGATTCTATGAGTTTTTCACTCTGCAAACAAATAAATATTTTACATATTGCCGCGTGGCAAAAATCGGAAGTAATGCCGCATCTTGTATAATTCAATAAAATTTTCAATTTATTAACTTACATAATAATTCCATGACAATTTCACACAAATGTTTACTAACAACGCACCCCCAGGGGTGCGTTGTTACATATGTTATTAAGAAGAATTATGTAAAGTTTTGTAAAAATTTTGAAACCTGTTTTTTTAGGCTGTAGGTATCTTTGTTTGATACTGACTTAGAATTTTATTGAATCGGAAATAGTCTCGTAACCTTTACCTTACCTCATGAGTGATTTCGCTGCCATAATAGCAATACATGAACACTTGAATGATTATACAGAACATGTACATCACCATTGATGCGAAATCCACTGACATTGGATCAATCTGCAACAGAAAATGTAAAACATGTCCAAAACATGAAAATGGAAACCTGTTTTATTTGAGGAATGGATCGTTAGTAAATGCTGTAGCCGCAACTCTAACGTTGCGTTTCTATTCGTTTAGACCCAGCCGTACATATCGTATTTTAGGTACGGGCAGTGTTCTGCATTAACTGGAGTCTCTTACAAAGAAGAAGAGGGGAAGCGAGGGCGGGTTATGCAAGTCAGTGATTGCACCTATAATAAGTTTGGGTTTGCAGAGCTTCATCTCTATCAGTCATACGGTTACGGTCTCTCTCTAAAGCTGGATCTGTCATTATTATTATTTAGGTACGCAAGGGTATTGTTTCTATGTGCTGTGAAGAGAAAAAAACAATGTCACTGTGACCACTGAAAATCTTTTCTACCACCTCGTATGTTTTTGGATTAAGTAAAATTATGAAATTGAACTACATCTGGCTACGTCTAGTGAACGCTAAGGCTGGACCATCACCTTGCCGAACTTGAGATAGAGTCAGGGTGCATTAACTGGCAATAATATACTGAGGTTATCTAAAGTCTGAAGACAGATACGAAAACCCTTTAGTCAGGCCGCCTACGCCTACTCGACTTCCACGAAGGTGATCATCTCTCCCAAGACGGTGTCGGGCTTTCGGGTTAGCAAGGAACTCCCTGGCAGCATTGTGGAAATCAGTAGTGTGTCGACACGGGTAGCGTATCTTGTAGTGAAATTCACTGACAGGTACTACCTGAAAGTGATAAAGGTATATGCGTTGACTTCAACATGCTCTGACGAGACAGCCGAGCCCATGTACGAGGATGTTGCCAAGGCACAGTACCACAAAGGCCCAATATAACGCGGCGAATTGAAAGTTGGATCGTTCGGTTTGGGGCGCAGGAATCACAGGGGGTAACTGCTGGTTAACTTTTTAGATTCGTAGGGGCTCTTCTCTTCGTCTCTTGATGAATTCGTCGAAGCGATCACCGGCTTGTCCGAGGTCGAAGTACTACACGGCGACGTGTCTCGCAGACTTATCCCGTCGCAGCAAAAAAGTAAGGTGGCCAAACTTGCCTCGAAGACTCTCGGATTTAATAGACTAGACATAGACTTCTTAAAGGTTTTCCTATAATCTACACGCGTGATCCTATAAGGGTTGTTTTCATTCAGACGTACGGAACAATAAAAATAAATAAATTAGTTAATAATTAATTATTAAAAAAAATGAAAATAACTTCTTCTGTAGGTACTTATTACATTTCATAGAATTACCTACCTACCTATTTTTTTTTCACAGAATTGCCTTTCTGTCGCTATGTGGACTCCCTTGAACAAAAGTTATGGTTTCCACAAAAAAGTTGAGTGGCTGAAATGGTAAGTTTTTAATTTGTACCTGAATAAACTTACGTTAGCAGATTTGTAAGCTGTAGCGCATAATACCCAACCGCTCACTAAAAATTGACAAAAGACAGCTCCGCCAAATATTTCCTGAATCCCATCTGAAAATCTTAAAGAAAAAACTTTACTTTAAAACTATCTTACACTTCTTAAATATTCATAATTCAACACATTATAAGGACTCTTACTTGATAATCTCCTCATAATGCAATAAAATGTTTTTTAATCGTCGATGAAAAATGTTGATAAAATCCCCCGAGGTATTTACCTGTTCCTCCTTGCTCTTTTGAACAATATTTTCTAAATCCAGCCTGAAAAGTATATACATCGGCTCTTAACATTTATCTGCAGCTATTGCCTACAAAAACAAGTCTTGGAAAATCGTTCACCTGAGGATAGAGAGCTGTGTCTTGGACTGTAGGAGAAAAAAAACTATAAAAACGTCCATTGAAGTGTTACTAAAGGCAAGCCAAGAAGTTTGCACCCACACGTAAAATGCTGCGAAGTAAAATCTGTGGGAAAAGAATTACTTGATCATGTTTAATTTCTGTGTTTGACCGTATGAAGCAGACATATTTGGTTTTTTCCACGTTTAGAGTCAACACATTGTCCTCTAGCCATTCCCTCACAGAATCGAAACCATATTGGGCAGCTTTGAAAGCCCCTTCCCATGTATCGGAGAGAAAATGAGAGCAGTATCATCTGCGAAGGAGATAATTTTGGCATGGGAAGTATGAGAAGCATAGTAAGTTTGAGACTTGTGAGGTCGTTTTGGGCCTAGAATATTGCCTTGGGAACCCCGTACGTGACTGGAAGGTCTCCACTACTGACGTGGCCAATCCTAACACTCTGAAGCCGACCAGTCAAATAATTTTTGATAAGTTTTAGTTGAGTTCCTCTGATTCCAAGCAGTTCCAACTTATTAAGTAAGATCGGGACAGAAATCGTATCAAACGCTTTGGCTAAGTCAAGGCTTTGGTTTGGTAGTAAGTACTAACGTTCCGCCAGAAGAATATATATCTAGTTGGATAGGTATCTTACAACAAGGTAGGTACAGACAGGGAAAATATTTTTTAAGCAAATTGACACCCTGTGATAATATCCCGTTTCATATAACTGTCAAATAATGACAGTTGTGATCTGAATATACAGACAATTTAAGATGGTAGGTAGTCAATGAATTCCCCTGACCTTACATAACATTAAATTTCTCTGAAATAGCAATATTTTGTAACTGTACGAAATAAATTATGTAGGTATGTAAAATACTAAGCTACTCCACGTTATTTTGCTAGTATACAAAATTATGATAATCTTAATCTGTCCACGTAGTTTCGGACGGTATTACGTAATGAGTATGTATAAAATGTACGTTTTACGTGCAAATTCGAACTCACTGCGGGCTTTGGTTGACGTCAAAGGGTAGCCATACTGCAAACTCAACGGGTTTTCTCTGCTCGTATAATATGACCGGGTACAGGGACCACAGCAAGCAGGTGAATAATGACGCGTTATTGAATACACGTAGCAGTAATTTTGCTTCTCGGCCGGTTGCTAACAGAAATTCTCGATGCTCTGGCTGTTTCTGATTAAATATTGGACCTGGAGGAAAAATATTGCTGGCTTATAAATGAAAGTTGTATCTTGTCGGTTTCATTTTCAAACTGGACAACAAAATTCTTTACATTTTTGCAATTTGCAAAAGCAAGTATCAGGTTGTATGTTGATTAAAATATGATTGACGTGACCTTAACAAATATGTATTTACAGAATTAATCATTAGAATCATCAATACAAGTCTCTAAGTTAGAGTTGGCTTCAAATGTTATAATTTCATGAAATAGTAATTTTATAGGGTAGTGATTTTTATGATTATAATTTTATGAATCATATTATTATGATCAGCATACAACCTAATCGGACCTGCAAATTACAAAAATCGTAAGCGTTGAATTTCGTGGGCTTCCCTTTTGATAGCGTAGCCTCTAAATAAACCATAAAAGACACAGCCTACAGAAAAGCATCAAATTAAAAGAGTAATTGGATGATTTTGTGTAGGTGTGGTTAATTAAAACCAATCTTTCTTGACAACCAACATTCATCATTTTCCTGCCCTTATCCCATGTTACTTGGGGTCGGCGCAACACGTTTTCTTCTTCCATTTTCCCCTGTCAACCGTCACGCTATCATTCACTCCCTTCTC
This sequence comes from Apamea crenata, assembly GCA_949629185.1. Taxonomy (NCBI): domain Eukaryota; kingdom Metazoa; phylum Arthropoda; class Insecta; order Lepidoptera; family Noctuidae; genus Apamea; species Apamea crenata. Next base: position 9,421,054 of record OX451363.1, on the reverse strand, counting down.
TTTCATATCATTCCTCACACAATCCATCCATCTTTTCTTCGGCCTTCCTCTCCTTCTCCATCCATCAACATGTATATTCATCACTCTTTTAGTCACATGCGTTTCGTCCCTTAACAACCAACATTATGGAACAATTTTAGATCTAAGATTTAATAAATTATGAAGAAGTTACCTCTCGTTATATTTAGAAGAACTTCTATACGATTAGCTTTCCTCCAAAGAACCATTTGTTTGTAAATATGGTCACAATAGGTGAGCAGCAGGAGCATCGTAGCCATCACTTTATTCAAATCAGCTCGATCCTGAAAATAATTTTCTTAGCTTTAAAAGGTTTCTGCTGAAGTTCGGCCTTGTTTCAGACTTTAAAGGAAGATTGGAAAGAAAACCATTTCTTAATAGTCAGGTTAACGTTATTAGCTTGTGCTAATAACGTTATCCATCTACCGAGACATTGTTGTCTCGGTAGATGGAGAAATTTGTTGTCACGTCATTTTACACCAATGATCACTTTAATCTAAAAATATCAAGTCACCATCATCATCAGCCTTTAGCAGTCCACTGTTGGACATAGGCCTCTCCTATTGCACGCCATGTAGCTCGATTTTCGGCAACTCTTATACAGCTGCTACCAGCCATCCTACGAAGATCGTCGCTCCACATAGCGTGAGGGCATCCCACCTTACGTTTACCGATTTGCGGTCTCCACACAACAACACGTCCGCCACAAAAATATCAAATAACAATAATAACAATCTTTATTCATTCCAACATTAGTACAATACATATGTATACACATATTACATGTCATTTTTGTGTATAATTTTATGCTATCATTACGTATTTTATGTGTAACAAACTTATAAGAGAAGTATACAAAAAACAAGATAAAATTTTAGTATTTTATCTTGTTTTTTGTATATTTCTCTTTTCTTGAAAAACAAATAAGATGCATGATGCGCGAAGAGCGTGGGTTGAGAGTGATAATAATTATGGTGTGTTTGGGTGCGTGATGTTAATTAAGTAACAATGTTTAAGAGGTTCTCAGTATCGGAATAGTCTTTGGGTATAAGCCATTTCTGGATGGTGATTTTAAGGCGGAAAAAAGTTCTTTTTATTATTGCATTGTTTGTTTTATAGAATTTACAATATAGATATCAAGTAGTGACACAGGTATATTACCTACCTACTTACCCCACAATAGTAAGTAACTAACTATATTGTGATCGACAATTTTTTTAAATAATTGTTCGTGCATCAACCACCACGGCCACCATTCACCATTCCGCTAAGAAATCCGAACAGGGAACTACAAAACTGAAAAATATGTCTAGAGGAATATTCCATCCAATCGGTACTTACTTGGTACACTTTTATAATTTGCTGGAAAGTGTACAGCAAAATAAGAAATAAAAAAAACCGCATGTAGACTGTGTGTAGGATTCTTCTCGTCTTCGACGAATTGGGATCTATTTGATAGGCGCCGCAACAGCGTACATAGAAGAGATGTGGTCTTACGCCCAAATACGATAAATTTTCTGCCATTTTTTTTTTTGTAATTAAAAAGATTATATAGAGACAAGGTTCACCGTTGACTACGCTTTGTGAAACACCTCTGTGGGTCGGGTTTTATGTACCTGCTTATTATAGGCATCGAAGCCTTACTACGAAATGCACTGGGCTGCAAAGAAAGCGGGTCGGTTATAAAAATGCGATAGGTAACTTTTAAAATATTTGAGCAATCCTTTTAAAATAACTAAATAATAAAGTTTATTTCATTACAAATACAGGAAGAAGTAAAACCTTTTAATTTCTTTTTGACGATTGTATTAAAAACCATAAATAAAACTAGAGACGATTTTTAAATTTGAACAACTTTGAAACCATTCGTTCTACTTTTGTTTCTGTTTATAAATATGGCATTTCTTGTGCATAAATTCATTATTCTGATCAAATTCTATTAAAAACATGCCACTAACCCATGAAGAGTATACCAGAATTCTGACACTTCAAGACGGGCGCAGTCAGCGTTATACAGCGAGAACTGTTGGTGTGTCGTGTCGTTATCATCCGTTCAAAGAGTGCTCTAGCGACATGAAGCCAGTTCCGGATTAGCCCGTAAGCAAATTAAGCAATTGCTTAGGGTATCACGTCTCAGGGGGCACTAGAAACCAGGCCCCCTTGCGGATTTTTTTCCCAGGGGGGGGGGGGGTTGACATGGGGGTCATGATAATAATACAGTCTTTGTTTCATAAAGCTAGCTCCAATATTTTCGAAGTACCGGCCCGCTTTCTTTGCGGCCCAGTGTATTAATTGCTATTTGATGCTGATTGCTGTTTTCATTTGCGAGCTATACTTGCACAAATAACATATTATTTCAAACACATGGCGTTCCGCCGACATAGGTGTCGCCGCCAGGTATGATGATTTCTTAGGTTTATCAATAAGCGTAAAGTTTTATCCTTACCTCTATCCGACTAAATTTCTACTGGGATGCCTCTGATATAACTCGTTAAAGGTAAGGCGAGCAAAAGACCAGCTCACCATAGCCTGTAAGACGCTCCGTGGCACTATAGACGCACCTGAACTACATGCTCTGCTAGCTTGCTTCTTTGTCAGACAACTACTGCCGCGGCAGAAAGCACTGGCTGTTTGCTGTGCTTCTATTTCGCACACTTGCGCATCTTAAGTCCCCAATACTACGTACTCGGGCCGCACTTAATGATCTCTTGGACTCTAATCCAACAAACGATCTGTTTGCGGACGAATGGACGAAGATTTGGTCGGCATGTCAGAAGTACTGGGAGAGGGATTTATGAAAGTGTTGTTTACTTGATGATTTTATATTTTATCTTTTGTGTACTTTTATCTTTTATTTTATCTTGTGTTCGTGTAGGTATATACAAATTGTATCTTTAATTACTGGTAATTGGATTTAAAACGTTTTAATTAAAGTAATAAATAAATGATATTTTTTACTAATAATTTCTGAATATCTGAATTAGATTAATAAAGAATTTCTGGATAAGCGGTTTTATTTACTTCCTTTTTTTGTGCTTTCACATTCAGCAGGTATAAATTGGGATTCGTACCAAAAAGGTAGAGAAACAAGTAAGAATTGGAATCTCATCTTAAAATTTTTAATACAATTACATACATTTTTAATTTTTCTTCTCCCAGGTAGCCATAGATTTGCATTATGCAAAGATCTTTCATTAACGCGCCAGATAATATCAGCCGCAGTTAGATAGCAGTAGAAGCTTTTCGAAATTCATGAAACGAAAAGAAAACATGATCTTATAAGGGTTGAAAATACTCGTACATATACATATTATAAAAAATCCTATGTAGGACGTTAGGTAGGATTAGTCATACCTATTAGTTTTTAGGGATTTTGCTTATGTATTGAGTTTAGATTAGTTATCATCAGAAATAGGTTTATTTAGGTAGGTAGGTATTTTATTTTCTGTTATTGAGTTATTTATTTTTTAATTAGGTAGGTACCTACTTAGGTTTACTTTTATAAGGCGTAGACCGTGTAGGTTTTAATTTCAAGTATAGGTAGTATGTTTGATAGTGTGTAACGTAGGTTATTTTTAGTACTCTTTGGTAGGATTAGTCATTCGTATAGATATTAGTTTTTAGGGATTTTGCTTATTTATTGGTATAGCACTTTACACAAAAAACTCATTGATAAGTTTCGTCATCCACGCGAACGAAGTCGCGGGCACAGCTAGTACTTAAGTAATATTATTAAACACGACCATTATGTCGATGATTTGGTCACCGGATCCAACAATGAGTCCGAGTTACTAGACATACAACGCAAGGTATCGGACATTTTAAGATCTGGTGGGTTTAAACTACGTAAATTCAGATCGAATTTACCAAGCATTTTAGGTCATTAGTCATTGATCAAAATGATAAGGTTAGCTTAAGTGAATCTACTTTTGAGGTCTTATAATTTAATTAACTTGTTTTTTGAACCTACTAGGATCACAGCTTCTTCGTCAACTTGTCTTGATAATTTATTTAGTGATTGTGATGCCAAAAATAAATTAGTGTTAACTGACTTAACGTCCGACCACTGTGGTTTATTAGCTAGCTTCCCCATGCCATTACATAAAAAGCCACATGCTTGCGCAAGTTTTTATATTACAAGTTTCTCTCTATTAAATATCCGAACGAAAACGTCAAACGCTTTATTCTGTCATGGCGCCAAATGCCTATCCATCTATCCCTCTCCCTATCATTACGTCCATACGCGACAGAAAGAGAAAGCGCCAACCGACAACCGTTTCCGGGCTACGTGGAATCAAGACGCTCCAGCAGAGGGACAGAGATTCAACTTCACTTGTAATCGAACAGTCAACAGCACCGCAAGCTATACCGCTAAGCTTCGCGACGCGCTCTCGCCGCGAAACATACCAAACCGCTTTAAAATAAAACCAGTGTACGAGTGTCGGCCGACACAAAACCAAAGGAAGAAGCAGGGAAACAAAAAGTTACTGGACGCCGCGCCGGTCTACATATCAGCACGGCACATTCAAAAACACCAAGTAAGTCCTTAATTGTTTCCTACCCCCTTGTGTGCAGGCGACATGACATTCGTTCCCGAATAATAATATTACACAACGCTTATTGGTCCTTCGACAGCCGCAATAACCCAACTTATTCAACATAAGTTTTTGGTCCATTCGAGTCGGATTCAAATAATCAGCATTCATAGGTCCCATACCTAAGAATTTAGGCAAATACCTAAGTTCGTGTAACCGCCATATTAAACGAACGCGTACTAACGTTCGTTCATTCCGCTAGGTACATATTCATTGAGAACCATTGTGCCAACTTAATATTGCTCCTGCTGCATTACAATAGCATAGGTCAATATTAAAAAACCGCTTATTATCGTGAGTTAGTTCGGCAAACTTGCCTACTAACTTATTTATAATCAATTACTTCTTACTCACTTACAATAAAAATATTTGTTGTAAGTCTACCCGCTATACTTAATAATTTTTATCCGTTGTATTTTCAACAATAACCCATTATGGAAGAACTAAAAATGAAGATAAAATTACTTCAAGCTAAAAATCAAGCAATCTTTGAGCGTTTATCGTCATTGTATGAAACTTCAAAGAAAATAAATACGATTAATATTGAGCTTCGTTCGGCGGAAACGTTCATGGCGGACACTCAAATACTCTCGATCACTCGTCAGGAATTTAGTGCTAACTTAGATCAAATAAATACATATTCTTTACAAATAAATCCTGATTATACAATCGATTATAACAGTCAAATATCATTTGACGGCGTTTACACCCGTGTCGAAAGAGTTCGTTCACTTGTCGCCGCGAGGTCTGCAAGGTCATCGGATGACTCAACTTGTGATATCGTGAAACAATCTAAATACTCGATCAAACTACCTCCAATTCAGATCCCATTTTTTGATGGTAGGATTGAAAACTGGCCTGTTTTCTACGAATCATTTAAGTCAAACATCCATAGTAATATAAATCTTACAGATTCTCAACGAGTGCAATACTTAATGGGTAATCTGAAAGGAAACGCATTACAAATTACTGCCGGAATTATTCCATCGGGCGAGAAAATTATAAATCCATTTGGAACAGTTTGGTTCAAAAGTATCAAGATAAACGAACACTAGGGTCACATTACATGTCTAACATACTAAACATTAAACCTGCAAGTAATAATTCCACCTCTTTAAATAGTTTTATTGAAAGTTTTCACGCGTCTGTTTCGGCACTAGAACGATTAAAAATTAACGACTTAAAGGATTTCATACTATTAAATTTAGCTTTGAAAAAATTGGACCCCGCTACCTTACATTTATTTGAGATGCATATGAGAGAGGAGGAGATTCCAACTTATACGGATTTCGTTGAATTCATAAAATCGCAAGTTAAAATATTGGATAGAACTGTTTCGTCTCGAACTGTATCAGTGAACAAAAATAATTATCGTAATCAGTCACGTGATAGTACGGTGCATACCTTTGTTGCTTGTGACAATAACCAAACTTGTTCACACTGTAATGGAAGTGATCATTGGAAGCTTTATATGTGTCCAACATTTCAAGCACTATCAGCCAATTCACGTTTGGACTTTATTAAAAACAAACGTGGATGTGTAAACTGTCTTAGCTCAACACACACGGCTTCGCAGTGTAAATCAATACATACTTGCAGGACATGTAACAAGAAACATCATTCGCTTTTACATCTGGAGCAAACTACTCAACGGTCGGGATCGAGCGACGCTGTGCCTAGTTCCACGCATTCACAACAGGTGGCGCTGTGTGCATGTTCACGCGTAGGTACAGATTTACCGCGCACAACCGTATTACTGTCGACCGCACAAGTATACGTTGACAACAGATATAATAAGTATGTTTCTGTAAGATGTTTGATCGATAACGCTTCGCAAAACAACATAATTACGTCAGCTTGTTGTAAGAGACTTCAATTGAATATTATACCGCTTTCAAATTCATTTATAAAAGGCGTAGGAAGCTCTTCGCGGCCTATTATAGGTTACGTTGAGATAACAGTTACTGCTAAAAATAAAAATAATTCCTTTAAAATAACCGCTCTTGTGGTTGACTGCATAACTGACAAATTACCATCTCACTTTGTTGATACCTCTGCAGTGCAACATTTGTTCAAATTACCGCTGGCCGATCCCCTGTGGCATGTGCCTGGCGATGTTGAACTACTTCTTGGGGCAAAGCTGTTCCCATATTTATTACTCAACAATAAAATTATTTCACCTACCGCGCCATCCGCTATTGAAACCGTGTTCGGTTATATTCTTATGGGTGAAGTACCCGCTAGTTTATTTAATAATAAAAACGAAGTACCCACTAGTTCGTTAAATAATAATAATAATATCGCTGATTTAAATACCGCTTCATATTTTTCTACCGCGTTGAATATAGATGATTCTCATTGTTTTCTGTCGTTAGACGAATCTTTACATAAATTCTGGAACATTGAAGAAATACCCTCAAAATCTTTTATGAGTCCCGCTGAACGGGAATGTGAACAGCTGTACGTTTCTACGGTGTCACGTGACTCCAGCGGTAGGTACTGTACTGCGTTACCATTTTGTAAGAATCCAGATTCACTCGGAAATTCTTATGCTGTCGCTTATCGACGTTTTATTCACTTGGAAAAAACTAAGCTTCGCGACCCTGCCTTGCGCGCTAGTTATAACGAAATAATCCAAGAATACCTTAATCAAAATTATTTAACTGAAACTACACCTAGGGCTGCTGATCAGACTGTAGGTTATTATATACCGCATCACCCTGTTATTAGGAATGATAAACAAACTACTAAAGTTCGCATCGTCCTTGACGCGAGCGCCAAGTCTCATAATGGCGTGTCATTGAACGATTTGTTACACACAGGGCCTAATCTACAGGCTGACATATTTTTATTACTTATAAATTTCCGATTATTCCCTATTGCAGTCACAGCTGATATAAAACAGATGTATCTCCGAATTGCTGTTATTGATGAGCATCTAAAATATCAGAAACTATTGTTTCGGTTTAATACCGCTGAACCTGTTCGCGAATTTCAATTTAACCGAGTGGCGTTTGGCCTTAAGCCCAGCCCATATTTAGCAATGCGGACAGTCCGTCAACTATCAGAGGATGAAAAACATCGTTTCCCGCGCGCATCCATTGTCGCTTCGCATGAGTTATACATGGATGACTTGGCTAACTCGACCTCCACTCTGGAGGAAGCCAAGATTCTCTCCGCTGAACTTATCGCCTTATTTAAGGCTGGGGGCTTTGACCTTACTAAGTGGGCAAGTAATTCCTTGGAGTATACTGGATTCTATTCCACACTCCAACCGCTCTTCTATTAACTTTTCTGACGGGGATAACTTAAAGATTCTTGGACTCAAATGGATTCCTTCCGAGGATTGTTTCACCTTTACTACATCTAACTTGGATAAAAGTTGTACTAAACGTTCCATACTTTCCACTGTTGCCCGTCTGTGGGATGTTTTGGGTCTAGTGGCTCCCGTGGTTTTATTCGCGAAATTACTCATAAAGGAATTATGGAAATTAAACACAGATTGGGATGAAACTCCACCCGATTCTATTGTACTTCTCTTTCAAAAGTTTAAAGAGCAACTGCCTTTACTTTCCTCTTTAAAACTACCGCGTCATGTAGCCGTTACTATGGGTTGCGTGACAAATATAGTAGGTTTTGCTGATGCCAGCTTGAATGCATATGGCTGCGTCATATACTTACATGTTACTGACACAAATGGCAACGCACACGTAACTTTGGTGTGTGCTAAATCCAAGGTTGCACCTGTCAAGGTCGTATCTCTGGCTCGTCTAGAGCTTTGCGCCGCTGTACTCTTGTCAAGCTTAATTAAGTTAGTTTATGACACTTACCGCTCTCGTACCGCTATTAATAAAATATTCGCATTTTCTGATTCTACAATTACTCTTTCATGGATTCATTCCTCACCGCACAAATGGAATATTTTTGTTAGCAACCGCGTCGCTAAGTGTCAAGAAAACCTTGATCCTAAGCATTTTTTCCATATTAACGGAAAAGAAAACCCTAGTGACTGTTTGTCTCGAGGTCTTCTACCTGAGCAGCTACTAAATCACAATTTGTGGTGGCATGGACCTGAGTGGCTTCTACGCCCAACTGCTGAGTGGCCTATCAGTCCGTTTGTTTCCTCATGTAGCGAGCAGTTGCCTGAGTTTAATAATAAATCGCTAACCTTAGTATCTACTGTATCAGAACCTAACTTAATATATAGTGTTAGTCAAAAATTTGCATCATTAAATAAGATACTGCGCATAATTGTTTACATCTTAAGATTTTTGCATTTTATTCCTTATGACAAGTTAAATAAGACAACTACTGTCCGGGAACTAGGTACCGCTGAAATTTATTTAATTCGTTGCATTCAACAATTTCACTTTTTAGATATTTACGTCGAAATTAAAAGTAAAAAACTTCGCTCGCAGTTTAAAAAACTAGATCTCTTTATAGACGAGCATGACATAATAAGAATCGGTGGCAGGTTGTCAAATGCGAACCTTCCTTATGAAGCTCAGCATCCCGCTCTTTTACCTAAACATGATAATTTTACACATGTCTTAATAGACTATTACCATCGCATTTATTGTCATGCTGGTGTAAGCCTTCTTAGCAGTCTGCTACGACAAAAATATTGGATCCTCTCTTCTAGAGGTGTCATCAGACAAAGAGTACACGCTTGTAACTTTTGCTTTAAAGTATCACCTTCTCACCCCAGCCCAAAGATGGCTGATTTACCCGCTTGTCGCGTACAAGAGACTAAAGCTTTTGTGCACACGGGTGTGGATTACGCTGGTCCCATTAAAGTCACGTTATGTAGACGCAGAGGTCAAAGAAGTCAGAAGGCTTACATTTGCTTATTTGTTTGTTTCGTTACCAAAGCAGTTCATATTGAGTTGGTTACTGACGTGTCATCGGACACTTTCATTTCCGCTTTTAAAAGATTCATTTCCCGAAGGGGACCTGTTTCCAATTTATATTCCGACAATGGAACAAATTTCGTTGGAGCCAAGGCTCAACTGCAAGAACTACTTGCTAACCGCTACCGCATAGAGTGGAAAATGATTCCACCCCGCGCTCCCCACTTTGGAGGGTTGTGGGAATCTAATATTAAATCTATTAAAACTCATTTATACCGTGTCATCGGTTCTCAGCTTCTTACCTATGAGGAACTCTCGACTGTTCTCACTGAAATTGAGGCAGTTCTGAATTCGAGACCGCTCTGTGTCCTGACTGAGGATCCTTACCCAGAACCGCTTACTCCCGCTCACTTTATAATGGCTTCCCCGTTGACTTCGTTGCCTGTCGTGAACGTTCCCGAAACAACGAAGTCTCTAACTTGCCGCAAAAAATTGCTTGACCAAATGGTTTGCAGCTTTTGGAGAAGATGGCGGATAGAATATTTACATAACTTACAAGTTAGGCAAAAATGGTTGGATGCCGTGGACAATGTTAGGATTGGTGCAGTGGTTCTCATGCATCAAGATGATGTCCCTCCTTTACGTTGGCCAATGGGCATAATCACCGAGGTTTTCCCCGGCAAAGATGGGACAACCCGCGTTGCTATGGTGAAGACATGCAGTGGCTCTTTCAAGCGACCCATTGTTAAACTCTGCCCGTTGCCTTCCCAATGATTTCACCGCGTAATTAATATCACGTAATTTTAGTCGTAATTAATATATTTCAATTGTTTTCTTTTCTCTCTTTCTTTTAATCCGCTTTAACGCAATTCCTTTCCCTTTTTTGAGAATACTACATATCCTCAAACCCGGGCAGGATGCTTGCGCAAGTTTTTATATTACAAGTTTCTCTCTATTAAATATCCGAACGAAAACGTCAACCGCTTTATTCTGTCATGGCGCCAAATGCCTATCCATCTATCCCTCTCCCTATCATTACGTCCATACGCGACAGAAAGAGAAAGCGCCAACCGACAACCGTTTCCGGGCTACGTGGAATCAAGACGCTCCAGCAGAGGGACAGAGATTCAACTTCACTTGTAATCGAACAGTCAACAGCACCGCAAGCTATACCGCTAAGCTTCGCGACGCGCTCTCGCCGCGAAACATACCAAACCGCTTTAAAATAAAACCAGTGTACGAGTGTCGGCCGACACAAAACCAAAGGAAGAAGCAGGGAAACAAAAAGTTACTGGACGCCGCGCCGGTCTACATATCAGCACGGCACATTCAAAAACACCAAGTAAGTCCTTAATTGTTTCCTACCCCCTTGTGTGCAGGCGACATGACATTCGTTCCCGAATAATAATATTACACAACGCTTATTGGTCCTTCGACAGCCGCAATAACCCAACTTATTCAACACCACATAAATTTGAATGCAGGCCTTATACAGCTAGTCGTTGCAAAATGTTTAAAAATAATATAGCTCATAGAATTACACCATCGATAGTAGAATACGAGAATCCTAATGAAATTTATGGTGCCCTTTTTGATGTTGTGCAAAAAGAGTACCAATCCACTTTCAAGACCAAAACTATTAACATTAATGGATCCTCTGTTGGCTTTAACCAATGGGCTACTCCCGGTATTTATAAAAGTAGAGCGAGACTATACGAGTTATATGGTTTGAAAAAATACAGGTTTGATACTCCCTTCCTAGAGTATGTCAAAACTTATTCAAAATTATTCAAAAAGATTAGTGCTTTTGCTAAATCAAAATTTTTAGGCGATACAATAAAAAATTCTACTAATAAAGTAAAAACCACTTGGAAAATTATTAATAATGAAACGGGAAAATCGGTTAAACAAGAAAAACTACTTGAGATTATGGTCGACAACAAATTAGTTAATAAAGCAGCTGACGTAGCTGAGGCATTTAATGAGTTTTTTGCCAACATACCGATAACTACGACTCGCTCCTTAAATTCGTCCTCGTCTAAAGCTGAAAACCTTTTGCACAGTAGTGTACCTAAATGTAGTCCCTTATTTAGTTTCGAACATGTAACCCCGCGTGATGTAGTTAATGTTTTTAATACACTTAAGTCTAAAAACACCGGTGATTATTGGGGCATCTCCACTAAACTTATAAGTAATATAATAGACATCGTAGCCCCCTATCTAGCTGTTACTTTTAATAAATGTGTTGATTTAGGAACTTTTCCTGACCTCATGAAGAGTAGTAAAGTCATACCATTATTTAAATCAGGTAATAAGAATGACGTTGGCAATTTCAGGCCTATTTCTATCTTACCTGCATTTAGCAAAATATTTGAAAAGTTAATACTCAAGCAGCTGCTAAGACATTTTAATTTAAATAGCCTCCTCCATAATGAGCAATATGGCTTTACAAAAGGTCGTTCAACTACAGATGCGGGTGTTGCTCTGTTGAGACACATATTTGACGCATGGGAGAAATCACAGAATGCTATTGGAGTTTTCTGTGATCTCTCCAAAGCCTTTGATTGCGTGCACCATGACACGCTTTTGCGTAAATTACGTCATTACGGTGTCCAAAACGAAGCTCTCAACGTAATTATTTCGTATTTACATAATAGGGTCCAATGTGTAGATGTTAATGGTGTGAAATCATCCGGGCTACCAGTTCAGTTAGGTGTTCCGCAAGGCTCAATACTGGGTCCATTCTTGTTCTTAGTTTACATTAATGATTTACCATTCCATTTGACGGGCATCTGTGATGTTGTACTGTTTGCAGATGATACCTCTCTTATTTTTAAAGTAGACAGGAATAGACAAGATTTTGACGACGTAAACAGTGCACTCTCAATAGTTACAGATTGGTTTACGTCAAATAACTTAGTTCTCAATGCCAAGAAAACCAAATGTGTAAAGTTCGCCTTACCGAATGTTAGAAACCTAGGACCCAACATCGTCTTAGATAAAGAGGTGCTTGAAACTGTAGGCTCGGCAATTTTTCTAGGTCTAACAGTAGATGCCAAACTTCAGTGGGGACCTCATATATCAAGTCTAGCAGGAAGGCTCAGTTCGGCTGCCTACGCCGTCAGGAAAGTAAGACAATACACTGACGTTGATACAGCTCGTTTAGTCTATTTTAGTTATTTTCACAGCGTTATGTCCTACGGTATTCTGCTGTGGGGCAAAGCCGCTGATATACAAAATATATTTGTCCTTCAAAAGCGAGCTGTTCGAGCAATTTACCAGTTAGGTGCCAGAGTTTCTCTAAGAGATTTCTTTAAAGATATTGGTATTCTCACGGTTGCATCACAATTCATCCTTGCCAACATTTTATATATTAGGCAAAATTTACACTTGTACACTAAAAATAGTGATATTCACAGTGTTAACACTAGAAATAAGGACAAACTACGTGCCCCCTTTCACCGGCTTCATAAGGTTCACAACTCATTTGTTGGGCTTGGTATAACCTTTTATAACAAGATACCCTCTTCTTTTCTAGACTTGCCTTTTAATGCGTTTAAAGCTCAACTAAAATCCAACCTTTGTTCAAAGGCATACTATTCCATCAACGACTACTTAGACGATAAGAATAGTTGGTCACCCTAGTTTAACGCAAGACAATGTTTATGTTCCTTCTCCAGAATTAGCTTACTGCCAGGTCTTAGAACCCAGCAATGCATAAATGTGTAAGCTGTCACGCCCTTTATGCCTGGAGGCTTTTATTTGGCTAGTAAGTTTTTTATTTACATTTTAATTAATTATTTTTTAGCTTGAGTACGTATAGTTTTTATTATATTTGTTGGTATATTGGCGTGGCTAGCTGACATATTATGGCAAATAATTAAATTTTATGTTCTGGCTTTGTAATGTTAATTACCGAACATAAGCACCTAGTATTGTATAGAAGCAAGTATTTTTTTTAAATTGAACAGACAGCTGTGCTGCTGGGGAGTTTGTTGCGCCACTTCTTCTTCCCAGCGATAGCACTAGGAAGTGGTGAAGGGCGGGCGTTTTTGGGGGACTGTCTTTTGTAATTTTGACGTTCAAAAAGTGCTGATTCTCAGCCTAATTTGAATAAATGACTTTTGATTTTGATTTTGATTTACTAATACTTTAGGATTAAATTGGAACCCCAAAACTGAGGATCATTCTCACTAGTTCCACCAGCAATTGTACTCTTCAAATATCAATTGAGATTCCCAATAAAAATGATGTAGCTACCAAGCGATCGATACTGTCTGCATCATTCAAGATTTATGATCTTCTTGGAATCCTCAGTCCATGTGTTATACTTAAAATGATTCTTCAGTCCTTATGGCTCAATAAAAAGGACTGGGATGAGCCAGTGAGCTCCGATATTCTGAAATCCTGGAACAAGTTCATTAACAATTTACATTTTTTATCAGATTTACAGATTCCGCGTTTAACGCTATGCGAAGCTCCTAGTTATATAGAAATGCATACTTTCAGTGATGCTTCCCAAGTCGCTTACGGTGCATGTGTCTACCTGCGGTCACACAACTTAGCTGGTGAGGTAAAGGTAAACTTACTGTGTGCTAAGTCTAAGGTGGCGCCGTTGAAGTCGACGACAATACCGCGTCTGAAACTTTGCGCTGCTCTATTAGCTGCAAAATTGTACAAGATAGTTATTAGTTCTCTGCGATGTGAGGTCAATCGCATCATTCACTGGTGCGATTCTAGCGTTGTCCTTAGTTGGTTGAATGGCAAATCTGCAAGGTTAAAAACGTTTGTCGCTAGGTAGCCGAAATTAATGAGCTTCCCGATAGTTCATCGTGGCGCTATGTGCCGACTGATCAGAATCCGGCTGACCTGATCTTATGAGGCGTAAGTCCAGATCAAATCATCAATTTTAATTTGTGGTGGTCAGGTCCAAACTTTCCAATAAAGCCTGAATCTGATTGGCCCTATTTGAATAAAATAATAAATGAAATAGACTTACCTGAGATAAAATCCACTTCCACTGTTGTTCAGGAACCTGAAACAGGAATTCTAAAAATAGATAAGCTTTCATCATTTTTTAAATTGAGACGCATATTTGCATATGTCAATAGATTTATACATAATATCAGACATAAATGTCCTAAAGATAAATTATTTGGTAAAGTTACAGTTAGTGAATTAGAATCATCTTTTATTGGTTTAATGTAAGATTGCTCAGCAAGTTTCATTTGCTCCAGAGTACAATACTTTGTTAAAAAAATAAAACATTAAGTAGCAAGTCAACACTCTTGTCACTTTCACCCTTTTTAGACGATGACAGGGTGATGAGAGTCGGTGGTAGAATAGAATTATCTAATTACAACTTTATGTACTCAAAAACATCCCATATTTTTACACGCCTCTCATCCGCTCACCACATTATATTTTATATATGAACATTTACACAACATGCATGCTGGGCCTCAGCTGTTGCTAGCCTGTGCAAGAGAGACTGTGTGGTCTATAAACGGTAGGCACTTGGCCCGCCGCACAGTACATGCCTGTGTCAGATGTAGACGTATACAAGGTAAAACATTAACTCCCATGATGGGAAACTTACCTGCACAACGCATCACACCCGATTTTCCGTTTCGTACTGTTGGCGTTGACTTCGCTGGTTCGTTCCTCACGCTTAATAGAAAGGGTCGAGGTGCACGATTAACTAAAACCTATTTATATTTGTTTGTATGTTTCCGGTATAAATGTGTGCACCTGGAAGCCGTCAGTGATTTGTCTAAAGACGCGTTCATTATGACGTTACGCAGGTTTATATCGCGACGAGGCAGGCCAGCGGAGATATTTTGTGACAATGGCCGCAACTTTGTTGCTGCAGCTAAAGAGATAGGCATTTTTCTTTAAACTAATCATGAAACTGTAGTTAATTTTGCTACCAATGAAGGCATGAGGTTTGTATTCTCTCCCACGTATGCTCCACATTTCGGCGGCATCTGGGAAGTTGGCGTTAAATCCGCGAAATACCACTTAAAACGCGTTATGGGGAACAATCATTTAACGTTTGAGGATCTCCTAAAGAGTACATAGCTATGTACTCTTTTCACACAAGTAGAAGCGGTGCTTATTAGTAGACCTTTATGCCCACTCTCCCCTTCCCCTAACGATTACCATTTCCTAACTCCCGGTCACTTTCTGATAGGGCGTGTCCTAAACGCATTGCCTGGTCCATCGCTTGAGCACGAGAACCAGAACAACCTTCAACGTTTCTTGAAGCTTGAACAAATACTTACATCAACATTTTTGACAGCGCTGGCAAAAGGAATATGTAGCAGAACTACAGCAGCGCTCCAAATGGCGTACAAAATCAGCATCCCTGCAAGTTGGAGATTTAGTTCTTCTCCAGGAGGATAACGTCCCACCACTCGGCTGGCAAATGGGACGAGGCAGCCGCCTGTTCCCTGGGACCGACGGCGTCACACGAATCGCAGACGTGAAACCTACCAGAGGTTGCCCCCCTTTGCCTACCTCTTCACCGGATGATGACTGGAAAGGTTAAAAGGAGCCTTTCAACGGGGGGGAAGATATCTGCGCCAACGCCTGATGTTTTTGTGATACCACCAAGTCACACATTCAAGTGGTTCTATAACTCGTTTGTACTTGTGTTTTTACTTTTTACTTACACCCGCACATTTTTTTATTTTTCACTTTCTTTATGGTACACCTCTGCGTCGACATCTAAAAATCGTCATTAATTTGTAACAATTTCTAAAATCAAGGATTAAAGCAGTTTTGTGAAGAACCTGAGGTTTTATTATTAAACTTCCGTAATGTCCACTATCAGACAATTACAATTACCCATATTGTAATTGTCTGATAGTGGCCTTGATGAGCACATTCCAAATATATATAATTTATGGGCACCTTTTACCTAAGTACAGTGTGCGTGCAAAACAAACATTTCATCTTCCGTCCTTGTCCTCGTCCATCCTATCTACGCCTCGCCTCGCCGTGAGACTAAACCACCTTTAGTGCTTAAATTAAAGCCACCTAGCATGAATAAAGCTCGACACTAAAATGTATAAAATAAAAATAAATAATTTAAAAACATTAAAAACACGCCTGCCCTGCCAAAAAACGAACTAAAAAACAAGTTGTATTCCCTGACTAAACAGATACATAAAATTGTCCTTGCAGTCGGGGGACCTCTTAGATTAAAAAGTGTTCCACAGAATGGTCCCCCGACTGCATTGACAATTTTATTTTTAATTAGGTAGGTAATTTTATTGTGTTTGAGTTTCAGGGTGAATATAATGTTATATCACGTGTTAGTATGGTCAAACAGCACATGTAACGTAAGTACATACCTATCTGTTATTTGGTCCTGAAATAGTGAGAGCTTATTAAAAAGGTACAGAAAGTAGTATGATGAGAAGGATATAGGTATGTAGGTACTGAAGAATTTCATGCTGCCTGCATGAGCAGTACTATTTTCCGCCATGTATTTAATGGAACCTCAATTAATTTATATTTTGCTTTCCGAAAATATTATTGAACACTCTAATAGTCATGCTTGTGCCCCTTTTTGTGAACCTCAAATATTTCATATCTTGGAAATAACCAACTAATACCAACTTGGATGTAGCACTCGCCAGCCGCTTTCACGGCTGCGTTAACTACGCACGCCGGCCGCTGCCGCGGCAGCGCTCGCTTCGCTCGCTCGGCTCAGAGTTAAAAAGAGGCTCAATTCTTTAAAAAATTATGCATCATTAGAAGGTCAAAAAGTTTTTAGAGAATGAGTTGAACATTTCCCTTATTTTAATACCTTATTACTCCAAATTCCCATCATTCGTTTTTCGGCATGCATTTCCTGTACAATCAAAATGGGTTTCTAAGTAGCTCTAAATTTAACAATTTATTAAGACCAGCCAAATGGTACATTGTTGATAAAACAGTTTTCAGCGACAATACATGGAACAACTATTAATTTGTGTCCCGAGCCGGCGCGGTTGCCCCAAACTTCGCGTAAGAACTTGAAAGTCCTAAGACCCGCCTCAAGCTGTGTTTATAAATAAATATTAGGTAAGTACTGCGAAAGTTTTAAATGCTTAAATGTTATATAAGTAATTTAATACTCGTGTATTATTATTATTTGTATTACGATCGTGGCGTTTTATTTTTATAACAATTAGAAATGACTTCAGAAAAGAGTGTGACTGAGTTTTTTTCAGAGAAAAGAATTGCCTGAATTGCTTTGTATTGATGGATCTGGCTTTTGGTTAAATGGTGAAGTATGGCTGAGCTTTAATGTATTATAACACCTATAATTATGTATTACCCATATTATATGCAAAATAAACATGCCATATGAACTTCTTTCTCTTCTTCACATAGGTACTACTGCTGAATAGCTAATACTGTAGCAAAAATATAGCCATTTAATACTATTTATGGTTCAACTATGGAACGGAGAGAAAAGTTATATGTTTCATTAGTGGCACAGTAAGTGGGTATAAGTATTGTGTATGACGGGGATTGAACAGGAATGTTATTTTCGGCCAAGCCTTCCTCCTCGTACAATCTTCAGAAAACAGGAAATAATACTAGATCAGATAGCGTTGATTTTCTTTTATTATTTCACAAACTTTATAAATTACGATAATCACAAATATCCGCGATGGAAAAGGATGGAGATTGTGTGGTTATCCGCTCATGCGCACGTTCCTTGGCAGAATGCCTGACAATCATAGTCCCTTATTAAAATGACATAAATTGACAGTGACAATTGACAGACAAGTGGAATAACCTGACATTACTTGACAGTGACAACTGACAGACAGATGGAATAACCTCACTACCTATCTTGTAACAAATGTTAGAACTTTCTTAATCTATGGCCTCCTGCTGCGACATGTATATACTTGTGTCGGTCAATTTAGGAAAATTCCAGTGTAACGTAGTAACAAAGCAGTTGGCTAAAACATCTTCAAACTGTATGTGATTGCCATGTTTTCAGTGATTTTCGTAACTTGCTCACGTAGATCCATAAACAAAACTGTGTACACGCTAAACGCGTTGAATAGCTTAGGGCTAGACTACTTCATTGAAGCGTTTGTCTTTTTAAGCTAAGTTGGTATATTTTTCAACTCTACGTTTTGCACAGCTGCCCTAATTTTTAGGATTCCGTAGTCAACAAGGAACCCTTAGCGTTTCGCCATATCCGTCTGTCCTGTCTGTCCGCGGCTTAGCTTTGAGACTTTTAAGCACTAGAAAGTTGTAATTTGGTATGGGTATACATATTAATTAAGCCGACAAAGTGGTAAAATAAAATCTTAAAAAAAAAACAAATTTTTAGGAAAAAAATGAAAGTGGGGATGATTTTTTTCTCTCTTCTATCCCTTGGTGTGGAGGTCATTAGATAGACCATTCAAAAATATTGCGGATGTGTGAAAACCATTTTTTGATTTAGGGATCCGTTTGCGAATATTTAGCTTTAAATTGCTAATTTTTGGTAGTCAAGTGTCCGCCCCCCAGCAAGTTACAGTTTTTGGATATGTGCAAAAAATCACGGCAGTATTGTTATATGTTAACATGGCTTTACAAGTTAACGAGTAACAGTTGACCAACTTACATTTGCAGTTGAAATATATGGGAGGAGAATATGTTAAGTTAGTTCTTGGGATAAATTAATTCCCAACTACGAAACCGTTCATTGTGCGTGGTCCGACACGCACTTGGCCGCTTTTATTTCTACGTAACTAAAGACAATACCTGCCGGAAAACAGAGTTTTCCTCAGAAAAAGAGGTTATCAAAATGCTGAAAATCTTGCAAATAACCTGAAAATTTGTATCTGCACGTGCGACTCCCGGAAGTAACGTAACATTCGGTAATTTATTCTGTCTCAGTAGGTACTCAATACTAGCCAGATTAAAATGTAGGCACGTTTTAATAATTAAACCTTCAACATAGTATGTGAAGTTTTATTTACTGAATATTAAAATTATTCAAACCAATGCAGGAGCAGTGTTGGCCCAGTGGTAACGAACGTGACTTACGAGTTGCAGGTCGTAGGTTTCAACCCAGTCAGTCATTATTTAATCACTACTGCTCTCAAACCGGTGAAGGAAAACTTCGTGAAAACAGGCAGTGCGAACTGAATAATTGTTTTTTTAGGATACTCGTAAAATTCGATATTACTTTATAATACATTTTTGAATACAATTACGTATCCCGGACGAGTTATAGGTACAGTCACGAGCAAAAGTATGCATACAGTCGGCTTTATTCAAAAGCGATTTACTCCTTTACTTTTTAAAGGAAATTTTATGTTGTCACGAACATAGCATTTTCGAACCCATAGGTTTATGTAATGTGTCGTATAATTCAACGTTGCATTCGTTATTTCACGAAAAAATCGCAGTTGAAAGGTGCTAAGTGTAGACATATTGGTGCTCGTGACGTACGACCCATTTATACTTAGATACAATGATGATATAAAAATATATAGTTCTGAGAAGTTTCACAGTCAGACTGTCTGGGTATTATAAAGTGCTTTGTGCTGTCTGATCTCGGTCTCAATCTGTAAAAAAATACCTACCTCTAATTTCCCCACATTTTTGACATTAAGATTGCGGCTAGATTTTGGACGTTTTTATTTACGGGAATTGACCGTTAGAACTAAGCCACGTCGACAGCGTTAGCTCATGTATCTAGTGACCATAAAAGGTAGGGGACAGGTAGATTTTGTGATGTGTGGACTTTTTCGTATTTATTAGATTGTCTAAATAAAGAAATAAATAATGTAGGTTTGCATAGGTACTTTATTGCTTACAGAAAAATAGTGTGCCTACTTTCTCTATAAACCTATCAGTGATCGAGTCGGATTATTCTCGTAGATAGGTAGGTACTAGGTTAAGGTATCTAAGTGTTGTGGTTCTTAAGGAAGGTGTCGGCGACTTGAAAGCTGGCAAACAATGACCCATAGCATCGCCTTTTTAATTTGTGTTCTTCAAAAATGCATAGAATGAGTAGGAACTCCGTACAACCTGGAAATTAACATTTAAAGCTGTTAGATTAAGCAGAAGAAATATTGGGTTGCACATTATTAAGAGGTAGGTACCTTCACGTTCTACAAAGTCAAGCAACTTTGACCTGAACCTGAGCCTATACGAATAATGTAGGTATGTAGGTAGGTATAGGAGATAGGTCCCTATTAAAAAGTACCTACTTACCGAAACAAAAGTACCGTTTGAAAGTGGTACCAGACCTCCTGAAACAAGGTTTATGGTGCGTTTGATTCTTTCCATAAAAATTATAATCGCACGTTTATATTTTATTGGTATTTCCAGCCACTCCAAAGCATAAGCGGATTCTATGAGTTTTTCACTCTGCAAACAAATAAATATTGTACAAGGATCTATTACCGCGTGGCAAAACTCGGAAGTAACGCCGCCATCTTGTTTTTTAAATAGAGTTTTCAACTTAGTACATACTAATTCTATGATAATTTCACACAAATGTTCACTAACAACGCAACCCTGGCAGTGTCATTCAAGCGCCAAGGGATCCTTGTAACACTCGGTAAGTAGGTAGGGGTATCGGGGTATCAAATTTTGTATTTTGTTATAGGAGGATTGATTTTTGCGATAGGGCAGTAAGAACAGGTAAACACGGCGACATATCAAGCTATACATTTCCAGTTTTAGCTGACCTCGCATTGCATAGGTTTTTTTTTATAATAAAAAGTCAGCTTATACTAGAAAAGTCGTCGTGGGTACCTTAACTGTGTCGCGTAGTCTCATTTAATAAGAAATGTATGTATGTTTTTTTTTTGCGTTTTCTGATTATTCTTGCACTCTAACCTGAGTTGGTCAGAGAGCGTTTTGATCCTTTTAGGAAACAGGAACGTATCGCATCAAAAAAATGTTGTGGAAACTGCCCATTGTCTTGCTGACTGTAGGTACATTTTTTTCAAAAACTGTGAATGCTGATCAAAATGACTCAAAAAGTTAAGGACAGTCTGCACCGTCTCAAAAATCCACCCTGTTTTTCTGAGAATTTATTGTCTACTGTACAAATAGTACAGTAGACCTCACGTCAGGCGCTGTCGCAGCCCACGTTTTTGGGGTTTCCACCAAGTAGTAAGGCAAGTAAATCATGCAGACTCTCGACAGCTTGAATGACAGCTTATACCTACTGGATTTGTTAACACTGACGTGCAGCCTGCTGTACCTGCAAAACCTCAAAGGGTTCGTCGATGCGATGCGTCGATAACATAATTACCACCCGATTCAAACTTTATGGCGGCTCTGAAGTGTGCTACTTACTGCGCAGTACCTCACCCCTCACCCCCGCTGACACGTGAATTTGTTACTGCGCAGCGATTCGCGTCATGTTCCGAGCCGCCATAAAGTTTAAAATTTAAATCAAGCGGTAATTATGTTACGTAGAGTGGACTTAAAGCATGTGCTTACAGCTTCTCATTACCAAACGAAAAGTTTTATTGTATCATACATTAAAGTTTTTCTTGAGGGAGGTAATGTCTACATACATTCTGTATATACCTACGTAACCTTTACCTTACCTCATGAGTAATCTCGCTGCCATAATAGCAATACATGAACACTTCAATGAGTACACAGAACATGTACATCACCATTGACGCGAAATCCACTGACATAGGATCAATCTGCAACAGAAAATGTAAAACATGTCTAAAACATGAAAATGGAAACCTGTTTTATTTGAGGAATGTATAGTTAGCGAATGCTGTAGCCGCAACTCTGTAACGTTGCGTTTCAATTCGTTTAGACCCAGCCGTACACGTCGTATTTTAGGTACGGTCAGTGTTCTGCATTAACTGATGGGGACGTCTCTTACAAAGAAGAAGAGGGGAAGCGAGGGCGGGTTATGCAGGTTACTGATTGCACCTATAATAAGTTTGGGTTTGCAGAGCTTCATCTCTATCAGTCATACGGTTAAGGTCTCTTTCTAAAGCTGAATCTGTCATTATTATTATTTAGGTAGGACGCAAGCAGACGCAAGGGTATTGTTTACATGTGCTGTGAAGAGAAAAAAACAAGGTCACTGTGACCAGTGAAATCTTTTCCACCACCTCGTATGTTTTTGGATTAAGTAACATTATGAAATTGAACTACATCTGGCTACGTATAATGAACGTTCGATAAGGCTGGACCATCACCTTGCCGAACTTGAGATAGAGTCAGGGTGCATTAACTGGCAATATACTGGGGTTATCTAAATTTTGAAGACAGATACGAAAACCCTTGAGTCAGGCCGCACCAGTCGGTGGTTGCAGAAGGATCGTACGTTCCCGCAACCCCCGGCGTAGGTGTGAGTTGGAACACCGGGGTGGTTTTTAGTCAGTAAGACTCTGATAGACTCCGTCGCCCGCCTCAGGGCGGCGGACATCCATGAGGATTTTCCACCCCGGAAAAAAAAAGGCCGCCTATGCCTACTTGACTTCCACGAAGGTGATCATCTCTCCCAAGACGGTGTCGGGCTTTCTGGTTAACAAGGAACTCCCTGCCAGCATTGTGGAAATCAGTAGTATGTCGACACGGGTAGTGAGTGTAGTGAAACTCACTGACAGGTACTAGGTACCTGAAAGTGATAAAGGTATATGCGATAACTTCAACATGCTCTGACGAGACAGCCGAGCCCATATTGCCAAGACAATGTACAGTACGACAAAGACGGCACGGTTGGCGCAGTGGTTAAGCGATTGACTGCTGCGCTGCGTGTCGCGGGTTCGATTCCCGCACGGAACAAATATTTGTATGACCTACAAGTAGTTGTTCCGGTTGTGGCTGTTTGTGTATGTGAGTTTAAATGTTTGTGAACGCACCCACGATACAGGAGAAATTCCTAGTGTGGAGCAACGTTTTGTAAAAAAAAAAAAAATGTGTACCTGAATAAACTTACGTTAACAGTTTTGTAAGCTGTGGCGCATATTACCCAACCGCTCACTAAAAATTGACAAAAGACAGCACCGCCAAATATTTCCTGAATCTCATCTGAAAATCTTAAAAAAAAAAACATTACTTTAAAACTATCTTACACTTCTTAAATATTCATAATTCAACACATTAGAAGGACTCTTACTTGATAATCTCCTCATAATGCAATAAAATGTTTTTTAATCGTCGATGAAAAATTTTGATAAAATCCCCCGAGGTATTTACCTGTTCCTCCTTGCTCTTTTGAACAATATGTTCTAACTCCAGCCTGAAAAGTATAAACATCCGCTCTTAACATTTATCTGCAGCTATTGCCTATAAAACAAGTCTTGGAATATCGTTCACCTGAGGATAGAGAGCTGTGTCTTGCACTGTAGGAGAAAAAAAACTATAAAAACGTCCATTGAAGTGTTACTAAAGGCAAGCCAAGAAGTTTGCACCCACACGTAAAATGCTGCGAAGTAAAATCTGTGGGAAAAGAACTTTGTTAATTAGGTAAAATGTTAAACAATTTTTCTTTTGAGGATTTTTATCTACAATCGGTTATTTTTCAAAAGGTACCATTATGTGAATGGAAACGCCGGAGCGGGACGCCCTGGGACCTAGAAGGACATAGTGACCTTATTCGTGATGTACTCGTACTTCAGAAAGATCAGGTGCGTAGCACTCGCAACCAGCACCCTTATTATGTAACACACTATCAATCTCAATCTGAATCATTTTGAAGGATGTTGCTAATCCATTGCTTCATATATTCGAAAAATTTGTCTGCTCAACAACGTAAATAACGCAATGAATGTTGTTGAACTGTCAAAATGAAACTGAACTGGTTTGGGTAAGTACGAATGCTATGAAATTTTGAGTGAACTTTCCACTACCCACAGCCCTATATTAGCCGATGCATGTTCCAAACAGGACATTAGACTACTTAGACCGCATCAATGAACGGACATAACGCTGTAGATACCTTCACTGAAGAGCACTTTGTTGATCGCATTATGACGATAAGGCCGAATACTGCACCTTGCTAAAATCATTATTGGCTTGTACTCAGGCATAATAATAATAAGTAATATGGTTTGGTAGTAAGTACTAACTTTCCGCCAGAAGAATATATATCTAGTTGGACAGGTAACAACAAGGTAGGTACAGACCGAGAAAATAATTGTTAAGCAAATTGACACCCTGTGACAATATCCCGTTTCATATAACTATCAAAGAATGAACTGTGAATGAATGATTTTTGTGATGTGAATATACGGACAATTTAAGATGGTAGGTAGTCAATCAATTCCCCTGACTTTACATAACATTAAGTTTCCCTGAAATAGCAATCTTTTGTAACTGTACCAAATAAATTATGTAGGTATGTAAAATACTAACGTACTCCACGTTATTTGGTTAGTATACAAAATTATGATAATCTTAATCTGTCCACGTAGTTTCGGACGGTATTACGTAATGAGTATGTATAAAATGTACGTTTTACGTGCAAATTCGAACTCACTGCGGGCTTTGGTTGACGTCAAAGGGTAGCCATATTGCAAATTCAACGGGTTTTCTCTGCACGTATAGTATGACCGGGTACAGGGACCACAGCAAGCAGGTGAATAGTGCCGCGATATTGAATCCCCGTAGCAGTAATCTTGCTTGACGGCCGGTTGCTAACAGAAATTCTCGATGCTCTGGCTTTTCCTGATTAAATATTGGACCTGGAGGAAAAATATTGCTGGCTTATAAATGAAAGTTGTATCTAGTTGGTCTCATTTTCAAACTGGACTAGGTACTGATGATTGAAGTTCTCTGTAGATAAATAAATAGCTAGGTAAGTAAGTATCTACTCGTACAGATAGATTGGCCGACTTTTTGATAACAGTTGCTACGGTCACATCATCTGCCTAGCCTTTTCCCAAGTATGTTGGGATCAGCTTCCAGTCTAATCGTATACCGGTACCGGTACCGGTTCGGTACCGGTCCGGTACTGTGACTGCCTATATGACCTCCACAATCCAGTTACTGGGTAATACGATACCCCTTGGTAAGACTGGTTGTCAGACTTTCGGGCTTCTGACGACCCGTAACGACTGTCAAAGATCCATGAATGACAGCCGGGACTAACAGCTTAACGTATTTTCTGAGGCACGAAGGGGTCTTGGTATTTAAAGCTGGTCACCCATCCACAGACCAACCGCGGCAAGCGTAGCACACGCACCACGGCACACGGTTATTTAAGGAGGGTGCGCGAAAGTAGCCCACAAAATTCAAATTTACTTACATTTTTGCAATTTGCAAAAGCAAGTATCAGGTTGTATGTTGATCAAAATACATATGATTGACGTGACCTTAACAAATATTTATTTACAGAATTATAATCATTAGAATCATCAATACAAGTCTCTAAGTTAGAGTTGGCTTCAAATGTTATAATTTCATGAAATAGTAATTTTATAGGGTATTGATTTTTTATGATTATATATATATTTTTTTTAATAAAATTGTTTATTTCTCACCACAATACATTTAACAATTTAAGAAATATCATTTCAATCTACTTTTACAAAACCAAACAATATTTTTTTAGGTAAGTATACAATAATGGTGGTAACGTGGTGGCTCTATAAAATGGTTGCCATGAAGTGTTGACCCTATCCCCTGAACTAGGTGGGAACCTGTATCTCAGGGGGTAGTGTTCAGCCATGGGTTATGCAATTTTTACCGAGTGCCACTACTATTATTTAGAGATTCGGTATTGAAAGTGTTTGTCTGTATATCTATGAAAGTGGTCTGTGAAAAGTATGTGTGCGAGAGAGGTGTACCGTGTAGATGTATGCTGAATAGTGTGGCGTGTAAGTGTACAGTAACTATGTGGTGTGAAGTGTATTTTGAAGGATGTGCTGTATGAGTGTAGAGATATTGTGTGGGGGAGAAATGTATGTACATGTATATGTTTGTGTGTATATGGAGAGTTTGTAAGTGGATTATGTTAGTTAAGGCTACGTAATAAAGGTACCTAATGAGATTTTCTGTTTCTAAGTAATATAGTTGCAATAACCACCTCTTAACCGCAACTTTTACATCATATGTGCCTAGTTTAATTATGTTGGTTTTTTTTGTTGATTTTACTGTAGGTACAGATAGGAACGTAAAACAAAGTATTGTCTTTTTGCGAAGGTTGTATTGTGTGAAACACTGAGACAGGCTGGTGAAATTGTTCGTCTACCAGCACCGGGCAGAGCAACTGTTCGATGCCTTCTTAAAATGGATTGGAGCACAAAAAGCTTTACGAACAAAAAGCACCTTACAGTCCGTGTACAGTTGCTTAGTAGGGTATCGATATGGCTTTTTTATGATGACCTTGAGAACTGCTCTTCGGGCTCTCTCCAGGGCAAGAAACATCGTCTTTGCTGCCCCATCCCATACTGGGGTACCATAGCTGATCACAAACTGACACAACGCAACGAATATTTTTATAAGAAGCTCCTTTGAGACTGATTTCCTAAGAGTTCTGAACAGGTAAATCATAGTTCTCAACCTAGCAACAACTTTACTTAAGTGTTTATCCCACCGTAGTTGTTCGTCAATTTGCAGTCCTAGGTATCTAACAACACTGGCTGGAGCAAGAGTCTGACATTGACAAGTATGTGTATTATAACAACATGCATGTGCCATTATATTAAACTCATCCGATGGTTTGCTATTTTTCCTTATCGCGAAGGTGATATAATTGGTTTTTTAGCCAGTTCTTTATTCTTCCAAGATAGTTTTCGGCCTTAGCTTTAACGAATTCCCAGCTGGGCCCGTAAACTACAATAGCAGTGTCATCTGCATACTTATACATTTTAGGTATACTTATGCAAAGGTCATTGATGTATATTTTGAACAAAGTAGGGCCCAAAACACTTCCTTGTGGTGCACCGAAGGTGACAGGTTGTTCGTCACTAAGTAAGGACTTAATAATGACCTGTTGTGTCCTATTAGTCAAATAAATCTTAAAAATCGAAAGAGATAAACCCCTGATTCTATTTGTTCGAGCTTGGTCAGCAGGATGGGGACAGAGACCGTGTCAAATGCCTTCGTCATAACCAAGAAGATACCAAGACATTTGTTTTTTGTATCAAGTTGTCTTGCAGCGAACTGTGTCAATTCTAATACGGCATCTTCGGTGGATATGCCGCGACGGAAGCCATACTGATTACTAGCAATATTGTTGTACTTGTCCAAAAAACTATTTAGCCTTTTTTTTTCTGGATGGGAAATCATCAAATGACCCCTCCCGCTCTGGGTAGAGCGGAAGGTAGTGTCAGACTCTTACTGACTAAAACCCTTTTTGGTCCCCTATTTAGCCTTGAGTTCAGATTTTTTTCTAGAATCTTGGACAGGGCAGGCAATACAGATATTGGTCTATAATTGTTAACACAGTCTCGGTCCCCTCCCTTGTGGATGGGATGGACTAAGGGTTTTTTAAAAGCCTGGGGAAATAAACCTGTTCTTATGGACTGATTGCATATATGTATGTGTTATGGGAGGTGTTAATAATTGTCTGCATAGTTTTAGTATGTTGGATGATATTTTATCCCAACCCGTGGCGCAGTCACTACGCAATTGTAGTATAATAGAGTCTACTTCAGCATCATCAGTTTCCAGGAGAAGAAACGAGTTACCGGGAGATGGATTTTCATTTTGCCTTGGATTTGACAGTCTACCTTGATTCTCGTTTATTATTTTATTTGCTAGGTTACTTCCAACATTTGTAAAATAAGAACATACCGGGTTAACAGCATAATTAGGTATGAATCATATTATTATGATCAGCATACAACCTAATCGGACCTGCAAATTACAAAAATCGTAAGATTGGATCATTTTGTGTAGGTATGGCTATAATTAAAACCAATCTTTCTTAACAACCAACATTATGGAACAATTTTAGATCTAAGATTATAAAAATATGAAGGAGTTACCTCTCGATATATTTAGAAGAACTTCTATACGATTAGCTTTCCTCCAAAGAACAATTTGTTTGTAAATAGAGTCACAATTAGTGAGCAGCAGGAGCATCGTTGCCATCACTTTATTCAGATCAGTTCGATCCTGAAATTAATTTTCTTATCTTTAAAAAGTTTCTACTGAAGTTCGGCCTTGCTTCAGACTTGAAGAAAGAAAAACATTGCTAAATAGTCAGGAAAACGTTATTAGCACAACGTTTCTCGGTAGATGGAGAAATTTGTTGAGAAGTGTTTAAACGTTTTCACGTCATTTTACACAAATGATCACTTTAATCTAAAAATATCAAGTCACCATCATCATCATCAGCCTATAGCAGTCCACTGCTGGAAATAGGCCTCTCCACACGCACGCACGCCACGCACGCCATTCAACTCGATTAACGGCAACTCTTATCCAGCTGCTACCAGCCATCCTGCGAAGATCGTCGCTCCATCTAGCCTGAGGGCATCCCACCTTACATTTACCGATTTGCGGTCTCCACTCAAGAACACGTCGACCACAAAAATATCAAGTAGTGACACAGGTATATTACCTACCTACTTACCCCACAATAGTATGTAACTAACTATAGTGTGATCTATAACAAATTTTAATAATTGTTCGTGCATCAACCACCACGGCCACCATTCACCATTCCGCTACGAAATCCAAACTTGGAGCTACAAAACGGAAAAATATGTCTAGAGGAATATTCCATCCAATTGGTACTTACTTGGTAAACTTTCATAATTTGCTGAAAAGTATACAGCAAAACAAGAGATAAAAAACACCGCATGTAGACTATGTGTAGGATTCTTCTCGTCTTCAACGAATTGGGATCTAATTGATAGGAGCCGCAACCGCGTAAATTGATGAGATGTGGTCTTACGCCCAAATACGATAAATTGTCTGCCATTTTTTTGTAATTAAAAAAATTATATAGAGACAAGGTTCACCGTTAACTAGGCTTTGTGAAACACCTCTGTGGGCTGGCTTTTATGTACTTGTTTATTATAGGCATCGAAGCCTTACTACGAAATGCACTGGGCCGCAAAGAAAGCGGGTCGATTATAAAAAATGCGATAACTTTTAAAATATTTGTGCAATCCTTTTAAAATAAAAACTCAATTAAATTTTATTTCATTACAAATACAGGAAGAAGTAAAACCTTTTTAATTTTATTTTTGACGATTGTATTAAAAACCATAAATAAAAACAGAGACGATTTTTAAATTTGAACAATTTTGAAACCATTCGTTTTATTTTTATAAATATGGCATTTATTGTGCAGAAATTCATTATTCTGATCAAATTCTATTAAAAACATGCCACTAATCTCTGAAGAGTGTACCAGAATTCTGACAATGCTTCATGTCGGGCGCAGTCAGCGTTATACAGCGAGAACTGTTGGTGTGTCGCTATCATCCGTTCATAGAGTACTCCAGCGACATGAAGCCAGTTCCGGATTAGCCCAAGCAAATTAAGCAATTTCTTAGGACATCACGTCTCAGGCGGCACCATAAACCAGGCATGGTCCCAGGGGGGGACACGGAGTTTATGAACCCCCTTCAAAATCATTCAAGCTGACGAGAGCCTGAATGATTTACTTGTCTTACTAATACTAACTTAAAACTGTATTTGAGCAACAGAGGGTATGGGTATTTTACCCGATGGGTAAAATATATAAAAAAACATTGAGGCAGTCGTCGGGACTATCGACAGACGTGAATACTTAAAACTATGAATTAACAGTTTTTAAATTTTAAAATTAATTGTAATAATATAAAAAAAATATTTCATAATTTGTTAATTAAAATTAGTAACATTAGTCTGGTTTTTACATTTATCGGCACTCCGAGCAACAACAAGCTCAACACGTCATACTCATGGCTAAGTACCGGTACAGGTATACTATTAACATTAGCATTTCTGTGCTTATTAGCAAATCTTATAGCTTATTTTTCTGTATAATGGTAGAAAGAAAACAGAACCTATTCAAGGAAGGGTGCTAAAATATTCAGGATCGTCGCTTCGCTGGCTCTTGCACTCTACATTCTCTTGATTCTTAAGCTTTTCCTCATAAGTTAACAATGGGACAAAAAAAAGGAAAATCTAACCTATCCGACAGTGTGAAAAATGTTCGTGCTCGCTTCACTCGCTCTTGCATTCTACAGTACATTCTCATACTTGCTTGGGCTTTCCTGCATAATTCGACAATGTAACTCCAATTTTTGATTGAAAATATGAAACAAAACCTAAACCAATACTAAAATGGCTCAAAATTGCATATTTGATACCGTAGCACATTTTTCGAAATCTAGTGAAAATTTGCATTTTTATTTAACTTACTTTTATTCAAATGAAACTTCATATTCTTGAACTTTTATGACATTCATTTAGGCACTATAAAATTGTCTATAATACAGTCTTTATTTCATAAAGCTAGCTCCAATATTTTGGAAGTGCCGACCCGCTTTCTTTGCGGCCCAGTGTATTAATTGCTATTTGACAGTTTTCATTGGCGAGCTATACCTACTTACACAAATAACATATAATTTCAAACACATGGCGTTCCGCCGACAAAGGTGTTGCCGCCAGGTTTGATAATTTTTACCTAAACGATAGGTCTTCCAAGACGAATTTCTGGATAAGCGGTTATATTTACTTCCTTTTTTGTGCTTTCACATTCAGGCAGGTATAAATTGGGATTCGTATCAAAAAGGTAGAGAAACTTAAGAAGTAAGAATTGGAATCCCATCTTAAACTTTTTAATACAATTACATACATTTTTAATTTTTCTTCTCCCAGGTAGCCATAGATTTGCATTATGCAAAGATCTTTTATTAACGCGCCAGATAATATCAGCCGCAGTTAGATAGCCGTAGAAGCTTTGTGAAATTCATGAAACGAAAAGGAAAAATGATCTTAAAAGGGTTGAAAATACCTATACATATTATAAAAAATCCTATGGAATACATTTGTATTATTACACAAGAAAAATACTTTATCTGCTTCTTTAAATTTAAACGAACATCAATCTTTCAAAATTTTGCTACGGATCGTCTTTTAAAAATGTTTACAAACATTTATTCGTGTCCCTGCCTTCTCTGGAAAATTGTCCTTTTGGTAAGTATTTCATGTCCAGCATTGTTTTACCCTAAATATTGGATCCATAAATTATAATTATAAGTAAACAATCCGCCCAAAACTGGACAGTGTGGATTATATATTAATTTTTAATTAGGTAGGTAATTGTATTGTGTTTGTGTTTCAGGGTTAATATAATGTTATATCACGTTTATGTATTATCAAACAGCACGTGTAACGTAAGTACCTATCTGCTACCTATTTGGTCCTGAAAATGTGTGAGCCAATTAATAGATACAGAAAGTAGTATGATGAGAAGGAAATAGGTATGTAGGTACTGAAGAATTTCATGCTGCCTTTTAACAGTACTATTTTTCGGCATGATATTATATTTAATGGAACCTCAATTAATTTATATTTGGCTTTCCTAAAATATTATTGCTTGCGTCGCCCCGCCGCTTTTTTTTTTTTTGTCTCTCAGAAATGCTTTATGCATCCCCGCCTCGCGGGGGACCAGAGGGGGTATGTGGGACTCCCTGTCGGAATGACAGTATACCCACTAAAACTCAGCGGTGTTTCCACATCACCGTGATGGGAAGGCCATGGGAAACGCGCATAGCTTTTACTTCCACAGCCCTCCCGGCTACGGCCGCAGAGGATAGGGAGAGCGGCAACGTCACACCGCACTCCTCTTCCCCTGCGGCCCCACCGCGTCCGCCATCAAGAGAGCGGCGCACCGCAATACCGGCACTCCTCTCCCGCCGCGGCCTCCAATCCTCAGCCGCGATGTTTCCCACACGGGGGAAATCGTGGCCCGCCTCAGGTAGGTTGCGATGTCGCCCAAGCGGCATCGCAACCTACCCGCCAGCCGCTACGTCGTCGGCTTAGCCGCAAAGCCTTGACGAGCGGCTCCCGCTCGGGTTCCTCTTAGCTTCACCGTGGGCCTTCAAACCACGGCTACTGAGCCCCCCCGCCTCGATAATGCGGGAACCCACCGGGGGGGTGGTCGAGGTGTCCTAGCTTAGTTACTGCAATCCATCGACTCGCACGTGGTTTGTCACAGTTCCAACCTAACTTCAGGTTGGTACCCTATGTAACTTAGTTACTGCGACCAACCGAAAAGGCTATAGAGTTAAAAAGAGGCTCAATTCTTTAAAAAATTATGCATCATTAGAAGGTCAAAAAGTTTTTAGAGAATCAGTTGAACATTTCCCTTATTTTAATACCTTATTTACACCAAATTCCCATCATTCGTTTTTCGGCATGCATTTCCTGTACAATCAAAATGGGTTTCTAAGTAACTCTAAATTTAACAATTTATTAAGACCAGCCAAATGGTACATTGTTGATAAAACAGTTTTCAGCGACAATACATGGAACAACTATTAATTTGTGTCGCGAGCCGGCGCGGTTGCCCCAAACTTCGCGTAAGAACTTGAAAGTCCTAAGACCCGCCTCAAGCTGTGTTTATAAATAAATATTAGGTAAGTACTGCGAAAGTTTTAAATGCTTAATGTTATATAAGTAATTTAATACTCGTGTATTATGATTATTTGTATAACAATTGTGGAGTATTATTTGTATAACAATTAGAAATGACTTCAGAAAACAGTGTGACTGAGCTTTTTCAGAGAAAAGAATTGCCTGAATTGCCCTGGATTGATGGACCTGGCTTTTGGTTAAATGGTGAAATATGGCTGAGTTTTAATGTATTATAACACCTATTATTATGCATGCAATTTAAACATGCTATATGAACTTCTCTCTCTTCTTCACAGGTACAAGATTAGCTAATACTGTAGCAAAACGATAGCCATTTCATACTATGTATGGTTCAACTATGGGACGGAGAGAAAAGTTATACGTTTGATTAGTGGCACAGTAAGTGGCTATTAGTATTTTTTTGTGTCGGAAAATTTTGGGAAATTCCAGTGTAATGTAGTAACAAGCAGTTGGCTGAAACATCTGCAAACTCCATATGTATGTGACTGCCATGTTTTCAGTGATTTTCGTAACTTGCTCACGTAGATCCATAAACAAAACTGTGTACATGCTAACCGAGTTGAATAACTTAGGGCTAGACTACTTCATTGAAGCGTTTGTCTTTTTAAGCTAAGTTGGTATATTTTTCAACTCTACGTTTTGCACAGCTGCCTTTTTAGGGTTCCGTAGTCAACAAGGAACCCTTATAGTTTCGCCATATCCGTCTGTCCTGTCTGTCCACGGCTTAGCTTTGAGACTTTTAAGTACTAGAAAGCTGTAATTTGGTATGGGTTTACATATTAATTAAGTGGTAAAATAAAATCTTGTAAAAAATATTTCTTTAGGAAAAAAATCATCCCCAATTTACGTGTAGAGGAGGTTTGCCGTAAAGTGGGGATGATTTTTTCTCTCGTCTATCCGTTGGTGTGGAGTGTCATTAGATAGACCATTCAAAAATATTGCGGGTGTGTGAAAACCATTTTTTGATTTGCGAATATTTAGCTTTATAGTGCTAATTTTTGTAAGAGTCAAGTGTTCGCCCCCCATGTGCAAAAAATCACGGCAGTATTATTATAATATGTTAACATGGCTTTACAAATTAACGAGTAATTGTTGACCAACTTACATTTGCAGTTGAAATTTATGGGAGAACATGTTTTTCAACCACAATGTTAGTTCTTGGGATAAATTAATTCCCAACTTTCGTAGTTGGGAATTAATTAATTCCTTCATTGTGCGTGGTCCGACACGCACTTGGCCGGTTTTATTTCTACGTAACTAAAGACAAATCCAGGTGGAAAACAGAGTTTTCCTTAGAAAAAAGGTTATCAAAATGCTGAAAAGCTTGCAAATAACCTGAAAATTTGTATCTGCACGTGCGACTCCCGGAAGTAACGTAACACTCGGTAATTTATTATGTCTCAGTAGGTACTCAATACTTGCCAGATTAAAATGTAGGCATATTTTAATAATTAAAACTTCAACATAGTATATTGAAGTTTTAATTATTGAATATTATTGAAACCAATGCAGGAGCAGTGGAGGCCCAGCGGTAACGGCAGCGGCTTACGAGTTGCAGGTCGTAGGTTCCAACCCAGTCAGACGCTTTACTTTGTGTAAATTATTTAATCACTACTGCTCTCAAAACAGTGAAGGCCAACATCGTGAGGATACTGGCACATCCTAAAACCAAAAATTCGCAGACATGTGACATCTACCAACCCGCACTGGGCCCGCGTGGTGAATTCCGGCCCAGTCTCTCTCGCCAAGAGGAGGCCTGTGTACCAGCAGTAGGAACATTATAGGCTGATTATGTATTCAAAACAATAAAATAATTTAAAACAATTCTTATCAAACAGCAGTGATACCGGGAAACAAGTGCTCTTACGCGCTCACAGTTTAAGAGGCAGCGCAGCCCTTTGTCACGTTTAGTTCGTACTCCTTTGAGTACTGAGCATCGTTAGCAATGTGTTATTGCTCACTTAATTCTTACAAGTACTTAACGAGTACTGTAATTACGAGCATTACGTATAAACATGCCTCAGAGCATGTGTTCTTTAGATGTGTAAAAACAAAGTGGTTACGAAAGTGGAAGTGGCTTTGTGCTTTTCGTTCTCCCTATTTAGTTGTAAGTACTGGGGGTATTCATTTAATAAAGGAGGAACATTCTAATTAAAGTTTTTTTATTGTTTCAGGTAGACACCTGCTGCTAAACGGTATCTGCTCAGAAAAATCTTGAGGAAATAATGTGGCTAACTTGGTAGGTATAATTAATTGATTTTGTACGTATTTATAGAATTTTAAGTTATATTATTATTGTATTGTATGTGTTTATATGGACTTTGATGCCTGAAATAAATGGATAAATAAATAATAAGTAGTGTAAACTTCATTAATATACTGGGAACTAAAGAAAACACAATATTGAATTTCTTATTTATTTGCGTAATCCTCATTGCATTAATCATACGTATTTTAATAGATTACCTAAATCCATACGTGTATGATACATATGATAAAGGCTAACAATAAAAATATCAACTAAGAGCAAAGACAAGTTCTCAAACAGCTAAATTATGTTTCAAGTTTGCCCCACTTATGCCATTTTATGGAGACCCGTGTCTCCGTCGGCCGTATTTTTTCCATATTATTGCTCCCGACTTTCAGATTAGCATAAATAAGCGAAAATATAAAAAAGCTTTTAAAGAAACATTAAGACGTAAATGCGATAATCGCTATTCGTATTTCCTGCTATCTATGTAAAGCAATCTTATTTTTAGAAATATAAATTTAATAGATTTTTTTCGCAAAAAATAATCGCCTTTTAACGCCGATTTACTTCTTCTGTTACGCTCATTGTCATTCATTACTTGTTTGATAACTTTGGTATAAATATATACGATTTTCCCGACCTCTATTTTTATGGCAAATGGATTGAAAATATTTTTATAGTCCCTTGTTTTAGTACTCATAACTATGCTAGTTTATATGCATGTTAAACTCATAGATCCCTTCATGTTTCGCGAAAGAAGGGTATAATATAAATATACATAAGGAAAAACGACCCATTAGCACACATCTGTGAACACCCTAGAATTTTCCCAATGACTGCTAAAAGCCAATTTGTAAAGTGGTATTTAGTTTTTATTACATTCACTACCATCTTGAAAACTTTCCATCAATGTTTTCTACGAAACTATTAACTACTCACTACTCAAAATATTATTTTTGATTCAATAGATAGAGATATCTTTCAAACAGAAACCTCATTTAATTTGAATAGAAGTTATTTTCAGAAAAATACGGAAGAGCGTTCATTGTCGTGACGTTCGGTGTCGTCGGGGAGGCGCCTCAAGACCCGCGTCTTTGTTATCATTGCGTGAATTACGCAGGTAATGGGCCGCATTTACAGCGTACGTGCCTCGACATTCATTAAAACGGCTAATTAAACCAGCCGTCGAGATTCCAGCGACGAATTCGCCTTTTGAGACGACAGAACTCTACATATTTCTTTGGGGAAAATTTTAAGTGGGGCTCCCTGGCATTCATTGTTTCTCCGGGCGAAGTTTTAAAAAGACTTTTGAAGTTATTAGGAGTGTAAATTATTTCAGAGCAGATATTTAACCGCGTATTTATATGGCCTATGTGCTAGGAAATGCAGTTTCGCGGATGTTGTGTCCAAATTTATTAGCTATTATGCAAAGTTTAGTGGCGTAATTACTGGGGGAGTGTTGATTAGTTTTGCGTGCTGTTTATCGTATAATTGGGGAGTTAGGCACGTTTACTGACGCAGGATTGAATATTTTACTTAGTATTGGCCTAAATTCGGATAGTCTGTTAGATTGTTATCTAAAACAATAGGTGCGTTTACGGTTTATTTATTGATTTAGATAACTATATGTAAATGGCACATATATACTTTCTGCCTTAATGCATCCAAAAATTGTTTTTAAAAGATCGCTTTTAGCGTTACGACCGCACATTGTGCCACCCTTTGTATTCCTACATTTATATCCGTAATATTTATGGTGCACGTAATAAAGAGTATTCTATTCTACGTTTATTACCTCTATGTAATACCAATATTAAACTGTTCCACTGGATAAAATACCAAAACAATGTATTATACGATGCTTATGCATAAAATACGAAAATGAAGTAAACAGAAAAGCCCCGCAAAAGCCTTTCATAGCCAATAAAATCAAACAATCAAATTTCTTCCTCAGGTAAAGATGATAGGTTTAATTCCGAACACAGAACTCCTGAAGACGTTTCAAATAACGTGCTCCGTACGTAATGCTGAAGCCGTGTCGGTTTTACCCAAGCTTGGTCGTATGGTGCCTAGTAATTAACAAAGCTGGCAACTCCCAAAGGGATCGGATGTACCTACATCGAAAACCAAACCATCGCCTTTCATTTGGCTCCCAAATTAACACTAGTCGGAATCAGAGCTGCGTAGCGACGTGTGTTCGGTTACATCACGACTGCTATTCTGTTAAATCTGAACACGAACTAGAGAATATACTTTTTACACAACAAAACATAGCGCTTGTATTCCCGGAAGGATGGGCAGGGTAGCCCACATCTCGCCAGTTTTGTTAGAGTCCTATGTATGTATTAATAATTGAGTCTAAAATACTTTTTACGAATATTTTTATTAAGATCACACTACATGACATTCTAAAGCTGTGGGTTGTCAAGTAATAATTGGTTCGTGTATGTTAACAGGGAACCATGATACAGGAAAATACTTCTTTGGGCTAAAGGTTCCTAAAATAGATTGACATTTTCTACTTTACTTTTTAATAAATTAGATTTAATTTTTGTCCTGATTTTATTCAGATCCAGAAGCGAGATTAAGATTTTCCTTATGAACCATTAAATTATACGAGTATTAATCATCTATTTAAAAACTTTGATAATAAGGTACGGTTTTGCTATCCAACTTCTACAAGCAGGATCCTTTAACCCTTCGTATGCCGTGGGTCCACGAGTGACCCAATGGCTTTTTAATTGTTTCTGTAATTATGGCATTCAACTAGTTAGATAGTACCACTTCGTACTATTAAAAAGTTCCTTAACGAGGTCAAGATCCTGGCTGCATCATCAGTTCAAGTTATTTATTTTATTTATGTCATTAAATAAAACGGTATAGAGCCAATTAAAAAAATTAAAGGCAGTTTGTACGCTACCATAAAAGAGAAAATACAAAAGAATCGAATTCAGGTCAACTTTTGCAAATAAATGAACAAAATGGTCATCGGAATACTTACACAAAATTTCAACTTTATAGACTAAGAGAAAGTTACACAAAATGAGTTGTCAAGAATACATCTAAACAAAAACAAAAGCTATACGAGTATGTATTACAAATTAGAACTTCTGGTTTAGCGGGAACACTTTAGTTGTAACAGGATTTATTATATGCAACGTTTGTCCGGGATATATTCGCGTCAGTGACGCTTTTATCAGCATAGGATAAGCCTAGCTGCAAGCCATATCGATATATCTCTTGAATGGCAAACAGGTAGCTAATATGTTATGCATAGTCGGTGATGCGGGCAGCTCGAGTGCTCAAGTCAACGTTTGTGGTAGATTTAGAATTAATTTAGACATACACACATAGAGACATACATAGACAACATATTTACGTGTATCTAACTTTACCTTCATTTATCATGTATTTACACCTAAAGACCAGTGGTGGCCCAGTGGTAACTGCCGTGACTTACGAGTTGCAAGTCGGGGGTTCGAACCCAAGCAGGCACTTTACTTTGTGTAAATTATTTCATCACCACTGCTCTCAAAACGGTGAAGGAAATGAGGAAATCGGCACGTCCTAGAACCAAAAATTCGTAGACATGTGACATCTACCAACCCGCACTGGGCCCGCGTAGTAGATCCCCAGTCCCTCTCACCGAGAGGAGGCCTGTGTCCCAGC
This sequence comes from Apamea crenata, assembly GCA_949629185.1. NCBI lineage: Eukaryota > Metazoa > Arthropoda > Insecta > Lepidoptera > Noctuidae > Apamea > Apamea crenata. The sequence continues at coordinate 9,382,124 of OX451363.1, read as the reverse complement.
AGTGGGAACCATACAGGCTGATTATGCTACACCTAAAAAGGTTCTAATGCAAGTTTTGTAAAACCCCCAAAAAAGCTATTTTAGAATCAAACTCTAAAAAAAAAACTAAACTCTAAAATCAACAGTTTAAGTTTGCATACTTACCATATTTTTATCGTAGGTAAAGCATTATCGTGTGTTCAGTTACCAGTCAGCTCGATACAAATAAGTTCAAATCTAATTATTTCTTTGGAAATAAATATCTGTTTTTAGGATGGGTATTGAAATATTATAACTATAATTATAACTATTATAACATACCTACGTGTTATCCTTTATTTACACAAATACATGGCAATCAAACTGTTTCTATTCCCCTAACCGCGTACCTATTTGAATTCAATCTGATTGCTATGTAGGTTTTAATGACATGGTTTCATCGGAAAGGTACATAGACAATTGAAATTGTAACTGGAGCATTTAAATAAATATGCGTATTTTTGTATCGTTTCGCAGTAGTTCCGATGGTCCGAAACCAAAATAAAATAAAGCTGTAACACAAACTCATATGACACTTTATTCCGTTGTTTGTTTTCGAAACAGTTAAAAATAACATTTCATGCAAAGCAAATACGCGCAACGGGCAGATAAAACACCCGAGGTCGTGGCAAGCCTGTTTTCATCTTCAGTAACTTCGTTATTTTACTATAGTGGAGTTTATACAGCTTCTGAGTTGGACTGAAACCTATACGGTATGTCAAGGGGATTCAAAATAAATTGTCTTTGGGCTAAAAGACTAATTGTCAAGTAATTAGTGAAATACGGACTTCGTTGATTCTGAGGTTTAGCATAAGTCTGAAATAAATCTGTCGTTTTAGTGAAATACTAATTTGTTGTAACTTTTATTATAATGTGACTGGAAACGCCGGAACGCCGCTTTGGACGGACATTTATCTCCTCGCCACCGGCATGCGTGTATGACCAGAGGTATGAACGTAGATGAAGGACAAGGAGTATGTAAAGATCGTAGCAGGTGGCGTTCTTTAGTTTCTGCTTACCCACATTGCATGGGTAGAAGGCGTATGTATGTATTTTGATTTGCTTATGAACGGCTCTTTTTTGTAACCATTTATTCCATTATAGAACATCTATTTGTCCAAAATTTTCTTCAATGACTAGTAGTTAAGCTTAAAGGCAAATTATTCTAAATTCCTGCAACACGTGTACCAGCTGATGTTTTAATATAGTCAACTAAAACGTAGGTCGTGTAGTTGCTCATTTTTGTTCCAAAACTCTGTGCTGTTTTCATAATTTTTTGTTAAACTTTTTAAATCCTCCGGTCGAAAAGTTGGACGAGTAAGGGATATGGCCTGGGTTTTATAGTTTGAAATATATCTAGGATCTAATTTTATTATAGAAGCATGTCTATCTATAAAATAAATACAATTGAAGTGTCCGTTTGTAATGTCAAAACGGGTTTTTACTAAATGCATATGAAAGTATTATAAAGTAATTATATCAAAGGGGCAATTATTTTTTTTTATCAGACTGTCAGTTTGTTCTGGCTAATCTCCCAAACGATTGGACCGATTTTGTTGAAATTTGGCATGGGAATACTATAAACCCTGGGGACGGACATAGTTTTTTATCGACATACCATGCTGGCAAAGATGAGTGTCAATTTACAAAACTATTTAAATGGCCTATTTAGAAAAAAAAATTAAACAAATTTAGGTATTGTAAGACAATTCGTAGTAGGCAAATATAAGTAAAAAAGTAAGGTTTATTCCAGAAAAGTAACTGTCCGTACGCCAATTGGACAGTTTGACGGATAAACTTTTGAAACTATGTAGATCAAAGTCTTACAATTTTCATAGCGATTCTATACCTGCAAACAGAACTCGTATCCCTCTAACAATGAGTATTGTGGTCGCCATCCTAGTTAGAAATCTCCATATCTCCTAAGAGCTCTAGGATTTCTTAGCGAAGATTTGTTGCAGTTCATCTGGGTAACATAAGTGCTTCCCCAGATGCACATTCAGTTTATGCATCGGTGGGTCGCATTCACACAAGATATGCAGGGTTTGTGCTTCTCACATGCGTACCTACTTACACCCAAATATATTAAGACCTTAATAAATATAAAAGAGTAACGTGGAACTCCTTTTCTTCTTCATGGAAAAGACATTTTGCAAGACAAAAACTGCTGCTAGACTTGATTATTTATTTGCATTACCTGTGGTTTTCGTGAATAAAAACCGTGTCTTTGATATAATATACCAGCTGTGCTTCTTACTTCGTTTGCATGCATATTGGTTTTCATTGAGTTTATTTTTTTTGTGCGAGACCCCAATTCTTTTTTCTAAAATAAAACTAGCCTAAGTTGTTCCTTCTAACACCAACTGTCTACCAGTGAAAGTCCCGTCAAAAATGGCTCACCCGTATCGAAGATTAGCCAGAACAAACAAACAGACCAACCGACAGACAGACAGATAAAACTTATAATAAATGTTGTTTTGTTACAAGTACCGTATATACCTACTTTCATATGCATTTACTAAAAAGCTGTTATTTTGACATTAAAAACAGACACTTCAATTTTATTTATTTGTATTGTATAGATTTAAAGATTAAAACCAACCTGATGACGTGAACTGCACAGGTACAGTATAGAGGGAGAATTAGCATTGGTCTCTGTAGACATGCCGAGACGCTAGCTAATACCGTTATTGCGGTAACGTAAGCTAAAGCGTTATGCATTTACTGAACCGAAACGTCAACCGCATACTAGAGATGTTCAACGTTGACAACCGAACGACGATTCAAACTATAAACTTGGACTTGGCAATCAAGAACTACATATAGGTAGAGTTCAACAATAAAACTTTTACGAGAATAATATTATTTGTTCACAGTTTTCAGTCCGAAATGTTGGGAATAAAATTAGAATCGGAAAATTTGGGAGATCAAAGAAACAAGTTTGAGTTCATATGTCGTTAATGAAAATGAAGCTCAAATAAATTAGCTGGTGTAAAATTAAATGCGACCAGCCATACGTGTTATTCAGTGTGGTGACATCAGTACGCACTCAGTTAGATCGTCCATATGTAAACCTCTCTTTATTTATGTAGGCTTGTTGGTCAAGCTGCGGTTCGAGTGGCGAATAATACCTAATGAAATGCAATTTTGTGTGGCTGACAGAAATCGTATGTGATTAAATTAATCAGATTTGCAGGTATTCATTTTAAATATTCAGCTAAGCGGAAAGCCGACTTTAATTAACATTTGAAGCAATTAAGCTTCGCTTTGTGACGAAAGTAAATATCTGTTAATTTTGTCCTAAATTTGATTCAAGGCTCGTATCGGCTTTTACTTTGATTTTAAGTTCAATGTAAAGTTTTAAAGATAAGCGGCCACGTTATTGAAAAAATGTCGGGTGTGAGGATTTAACGAAAAGATTAAAGTGTGACATTCATTAGCAGCAATCAGTCAAGCGAACTAAGCAGGGCGGCCTTCCGACAGCTGACTGCTACTTATCTAAATAAGATCGGCGTCGTGCGTGATGGATTTTAAGACCCTCGTCCCACTTGCCTGCCACCGTTCAGTAATTTAAAATCAGCTTTCGCTTTCAGATCGTTCACAGGGCTTAAAACATTTTAACGTGATTTAAATACAGATACGCTTCACGCTTGCAACGTTCGACGTGTAAAACAATGAACAATACCAGCCAGTTGTCGGGCTGAAACCGTCATACCTGTTCCGGCCGTCTGGTTTAAAAATTCAGTTGTAATATGACAGTCGATGCAATTGATATCATAAAATATGTGCGCTTATATGTTGTAGGCAAATCTTTTACATATGTCAGTCGAATAAGCACAGCTTTTACATTCGACTATTGCCCGAAACATTTTGAATTTATTAGAGTAATTTAATTCTGCATATGTAAGCCGCTTTAGAGCATTCCGTGAAATCTCGCATGTACAGCACAAAGTAGCTATATAGTATAAGGAAAATTCAGATTAAACGTGACTGCCAGAGTCCCGGGCGCCGAGTCTTAGGGGTAATTCGCAATAACATAGCGCTAATGACCCAGCATTCACAAGGGAGAATTCTCAGCTAACTGCGACATTAAGACCTTCTTATTTGGCTATTTCACTTCGTTATGGGGCCTTTGTGGGAGCTTGTGGAAAAATATCAAGTTTACAGTTCTGAAATGATTATAGATATGACCAGCACGTTCGAGCATTTCAATTGAAAATCAATCGTTTATTGTTTTCGTGTAGCCTCGAACGCCTGATGTAGTTATGATGCGAACTCATGTGCAGATTAATTTATAAAATCTATTGAAAGAATAATGGATGCCTAATGCGAATAAATATAAAAGAGTCAGTATTTATTGTTGAAGCGTTGTGAAGTTTTTTACTGTGAAACCATATTCATTCTCTTCACATTTCCCCAGATAAGAATACAAGAATATTTTTCTGCCAGCTGTAATTCTATCAGTTCATCCAACTGCTCTTTTCTAGCTTCAAGCTTTTCAATTCCCTGGGAAACAGAGCAGTTTCTATAAAAGTGCATTTAATATAAAGGAAAGTTTTACTTACAATAACCCACTACATTACAGCTTAATTAATCGTTGCCTTGATAAATAGTGGTTAAATACAGAGAAGTATTTAGACGAATGATAAATACCCTAGCGTCGGTTACTTTCAACGTGAGTAATGAAGTTGATGCTGTAGATTAGACGGTTTAATCAATATCGATAATGTATTCATCGGCTGTTTCAATGCTCACCTCGGGAACCTTCTCATTGCTGCTGGCAATGGAATAAAAGCCACCCATTACGAGATGAACAGAAAATTCAATTCGCTGAATGTGGTTGAGAACATTTTGATTACATAGGGACTCGCAAACACTCTGTGTTCTCATACAGGTAAATGATTGGATATACAGAGATCTGATTGCGTCATCTCGTATGGGGCTAAGTCTGAGACATTGTGATATATTTACCTACTCATTTTTGTTTGAGGTCTGGACTGATGGTAAGATCAAGCTACTAGTTTTAAATACGCAATAGCTTGAACTTGTAAGAACAGACTTCGGAGACTTGTAACCATTAAAACCACAAGCACTGTGGAACCCCACAATCAGTTTCCTGTCTGTATTGTTTCACAGAGAAAGAAAATATACAAATCGTATTCGCAAAGAAGAAATAGTGGGATTCTATGTTCAGTTTCTGTTTTTACCGGTATTTTTTTTAGAAATTCTCAGCACAATGGAATTCAAACTCAAACACAAACTCGAACTCAAATCATTTATTTCAACTAAACCAATTACTTTTGATTTGTCAAAGGGTCGGTCAAAATTTTAACGTTAATCAAAAATTTTGTAAAAAATTCATAATTTAAAAGAGTGTCCGTGGAGGCAACTAGCTTCATCTTTCTGACAAAGATGAAGCTAGTTGCCTCCACGGACACTCTTTTAAATTATGAATTTTTTACAAAATTTTTGATTACATCATTCGTGTTGAAATTAACCATGTGAGAACGATGTAGAAAGACGTGCACGTTAAAAGCGTCCGTTATAAAAAACATAAAAACAATTCAGAAATTAAAATAAGCCGTGGCAGCTAAGAGATGACCAGTTCCTGCTGACGGCGCCCGTTAGCGAACATGACGTATGGATCAGCACCATTCAACTCAAACATTTTGATGGGAACTTAATGATCCAAAACACACGCCACCATCAGCGAGACATTAGAATGAGCATGACATACTCTCAGCCGCCAGGGCACATTCAAGTCAATATTTTACATATAATTTGAAACTTCGAACAGTTGAAATTTGAAACAGAACAGAACTGACACGGCTGTTATATTTTCTGGAATTCTATACCTGGTTTATTGAAATACCTGACAGCACGCAACCTTAGTGGGTATCTTTCGTTCTCTATAATAAGATTTTTCGGAACTCCACTTCCGTGCGGGTCAAACGGTTGATCGAAGTTTGTATGCAACAACTAGTGTTTTTATCATACGTCATAACAGAACACAGCGTATTGAGAGGTCAGGTTAACTAGCCTACACAAGAGATAGTTTAGTTTATTTCATCCTCATCATCATTTCAGCCCGGAATCACTGCTGGGTATGGGTGGGCCTTCTCCTTCTTCTGCCATACTTCCCAGTTCTGTGCGTGTCTCAACCAGGTGTTTCCCGCGACTTTGACGATATCGTCAACCGCGCTTTTGGACGGCCCGTTTCTTCTGGCCACCATTCGGTCACAGCTTTACTCCATCGGCCATCTCTTCGTCTAGCTAGATAGAGGTTAAAACAGTATATTGTCATTGACTGATAGACAATGCACACTGCACAGCTTGCTCACCAAATTCTTTTTCTCACGGGTGCACTGAAAGTGTTGTCCAAGACTAAACTTTAGTGCGGGTCAAACGGCGTACCTATTGAAAAAAATCCCTGACAATAGCTATGCTTTTTATCAAACATGCTTTTTATCCTACGGAACACAGAGTATTGCGACGAGGTCAGGATAACTAGCCTACATAAAAGATAGTGTACATAGATGTGAGACGTTAAAAAAGTCTTGTGATTGACTGAAAATGCACAGCTTGGTCAGCTAAATCTTCTCCTTAAAAATGCACTAAAACGGATTTGTATAATCTTAAATTACCTTTAGACTAGATCAAGGGGGCGAAGTCTTACAAACACTTTTTATCAAACGTCATTACAGAACACAGTGATCTTTTCACCCTTTTAAATAGAGGATAGCATAACTAGCCAACATAATATAATACTGAGTACTTAGGTGTAGGTTAAAGAAGTCTTGTGATTGACTAACAGACAATGCACACTGCACACCTTGGTCACCAATATCTTTTTTCAGGAGTGCACTGGAAGTATTGTACAAAAATCCACTTTTTTGCGGGTCGAATAGAGCACCTGTTGAAGTAAGTCGCCGACAATAGCTATACTTTTTATCATACGTCATCACGGTACGCAGTGGGAGGTGACCTTTTCCACCGTCTTAACGAGAGGTCAGGCTAACTAGCCCACACAAGAGATAGCGAGTGGGTGAAGGTTGCACGGCACCACATCGCAGTAGACACGGATTCAATTACCGCGGAGGTGTGCGCAGCATGTAACACGCTACGGTACATGATGTCGTGCTGAAGCGCCTGCGGCTTCCTGCGCCCGCAGCACTTAGGACGCGTCGCTGTGAGGTATAAGCTGAAGCGATTAGTTAAGCGACTTTCAAAAAGAAGGTGTGTAAGTACTTGGTTTAATAGCGGTTATGGCGTAGTTTTAAGCGAATTCATAAGCGAATTCTATGTAAATAAATACTGTAGTAAAATAAGGTTTTTAAAATAGTTATATAGCGAACCTTTTCTTTAATTCCTTTTGAATTTTACTGTTTAACTGAGTGTGCGATAGGACCTTTTCTACCTCATTAATTTAACAATAATGTACACATGATCAGCCTGTATTTATATTAATCAGGTTACATAAAAACATGTAGATAAACAGCAAAAAGGCACTTACAAAATAACAATGTAATAATAAATGAATTCTTACTTAGAATTCGGATTCATCCTGAAAATTATATCTACATACATATTTACCTGATTTACCTTGAATCCAGTTCAATAATTTATTTAGTATAAATAGGTATTTCGTCGAATGCCTTCCGAAATCCTATTAAATCGTATTCCTAGAAATGTACTAGAGCGGAGGAATGTGATCTTCATCTACCTATGTCGCATTAATTACGTGGTATTTTTGTTGTACCAACATACTTTACCTACCTTTGTATGTATTCTATCTAAATAAAACGTTTATTAAAATAACCTGTAGATTATCTCGTTAGAATTTGAAACAAATTACCATCTTATAACACATTTAAAATTCCGGAGTGTTGAACATAATTAAAACATGATTTAATTAATTAAAGAGCAAGGTCAACGGACTTTATTTACTTTGTCAGAACCGACCGTCCATTTCTAAAATTATATAAAATAAAACTAATTAGCAACAAACAATTTTGTTTCATTCAAAAGTTGTAACAGATTCTTGGAAATGAGTAGAACAGTACAATGCGCGAAAAATATGAGTATGCGGGTGATAAACTTGATCCACTTTTCATTTTTTTTTTTTGCTTGTGTAAGTTTGTCAATGATAACCTACTAGCGTGTAGTTATGAGAGAAAATAAAGCACTTATATGAAAAAATATGACATGTTTGTAAAGCCATATTGCTGACTTTACAAACATGTCATATTTTTTCACATATAAGTAGTATAATTACATAATTAGGTAGTTGGTAATGCATCATAAACATTTATACAACTTCGTCTCACAAAGTTGAAATATTCGTAGTCAGCTGTAGACTCGCCATAACTTGATTACATTATACGACCAGTGTTACTGAATCTTATAACCTAGTTTAACTGGATTATTTTATTGAGTCAGTTAGGTACCATACATTTTGTGCCTTAATGAATCAATCAGATTCTTTAGCACACGTTCGCACGGACGTAACAATATCGGTGGCGGGATATATCGCGCACTGGACTTTCAACTCTCGATGTTGAGCCGAGCCTTGAGCATCTAATGGAGCGCATACCAGCGCATCAAAAAACCACTGATGGATTTTCAACACTGTGCGCTAAGCAGTGCGTTGAAAATCCAGTGCGCGAAGGAAAGTCGCCGCTGGAAAAACACTCCTGTACGTACCTGGGCTTAGGCCGTTCCCTAAACAAGGGTGTGTCCAAAACAGCTATCTGTTTAGTGTATGTACTTTCAAGCTTACAGTCAAATATTGCTTGCACATAAGTACTAGGTACCTACATGTCTTTCAGCAGCTCGTCTCTTGTCACTTGTACCACACAATCGGAACCGCCTCCAAATTACCTGACTGACGTTCCTCTACTTCCATTCTAATACTAGTTAGTGTACTTGCTACCAGCATTACTATCACGTTTTATATATCACTTAACTCCTAATCTTATTAATTTACTAATGTTCCTTTAAGATGTCTTCCTTAGGTGAAGTTAATGGGGATTCTTATTTAAATTATGTTGTGGTGGCAGTGTCTAGCGTTGAAACATTCGTTATTAAGCTGTTTTAGTTTTGACCTTCAATTAGTAAGATGGATATTATGCATATAGCATAAGCATAATCAGCCTCTAATGTTGCCGCTGCTGGGTCACAGCGTCACAGGCTACTTCTCGGGCCCAGTGCGGGTTGATACGTAGCTGTCACATGTCTTCGAATTTTTTCTTGTTTTCCTTCAAAGTTTTTGAGAGCAGTATTGATGAAATAATTTACACAAAGTAAAGTGCCTGGGGGGTTCGAACCCCTCATCTACAACTCGTAGGTCGCGACCGTTACCACTGGGCCAGCACTGCTCTTCCACCAGATGGATAATATGACAGCAGTTTAATCTATAGGTATAGCTAATGAAGATCAGTTGCTTAAGATACTACTTTCGACTTTTTGTTTAGGTTACAGAAAAAGCATGGAGCCCCGTAGGTATATTATAAGAGGGTAAAATATACTACCTACTTTTTTAAATAAGAATAATAAATTCAATCTTTTTATTTAACCAATCACAGTAAAAGTTGTTCCATTAGAAATACGCAAGAAATTTTTCTATGAATCATGGAAAAGTTCGATCGAGACTTCTAAAGGCTTCACTGGAAGGTATTGCCAAGATCTTAACATACACTTATTGCAAAGTAGACCGAAGTTCGTTTCGCAATTTATAAGCCTCAAATGAAATCAAATTACATTACATAAAATTAATTTTCCGTGGCTTCTTACTAATAGAATGTAATTCACCAATTTCTGGCAGCTAGCAATTTAAATCGTATTGCAGTGTATCGACAAATATTAACGGTTCGGGCCCATTGCTCGCTAAGTAGATACTAAAATATGTATTTCCAATTCGCTGTAGAACTGTAATATCTATTCTGTGGTTCATTATTGCTGTCAATTATTATCGTGTAGAATAAAAGTGTGGTTTTGTCGCGTTAATTTTTTGTTAGATTTGTGACTTATTGATAACTAGCTGCGCCCAGCGGTTACACCTGCATAAGTTTCGATCCTGTAGGAATATCGGGATAAAAAGTATCTTATGTGTTATTCCTGGTTATAAACTATCTGTATGCCAAATTTCATCCAAATCCGTTCAGTACTTTTTATGTTAAAGGGCAACAAATGTGTGTGTGTGTGTGGGTTTTTATGTTTAAATGCAAAAGTTTGTAAGGATGGAGGATGATGTGATGATGGTGGAGGATGTAAGGGGGTTTTTTGTGACTTTGAAATTCTGATCATAAGCTAATTCCGAATAATTTTGCACACTTGGTAAATCTTAAGAATCATTGCCTAGTAATCTTGGCGTTCGAGTACCTATTTGTAAAATTAACCAACGTCTCTGATTTGGTTTTTACCTACTAAGAGAATATTGTTTTTTTTTTTAAATTATTTTACGGGTTTCGTAACAGTCTAATAAGCAATCAGATGTTTAACCATTCAAAAACTGATAGCGCGACTCTTTCGAAGGAAATCCCTGAATAGTATCCAACTCGAAAGTTGACTAATATTCATTAATTGTTTCATAAAACACAGGATTTTAATGCTTGCCATTAAATACTATTTTCAGTATTTACACTTACAAATTGGCAAAAGTTATATTTTTTTGGAGTTGGAAATATTCAACTTGAAATGTTTAAATATAATATTATGCACTTCACTCTATCTTACAAATCCTATCAGGACATGAGATGTGGGTTTGTAAAAGTATGAGTATGCGGAGAACATCACTTAATTCAACTCATCAAACATACCATACATGGCATATAGGTGACTTCGATATCCCAACATTCATAAAGGATCAAAAGCCTTTCTAACATATTTATACGACTTTGCTGACAGCGCATAAATATTTATTTACTTTTAGCACGACAATATTTGTCTACAGTAACGAATATAACTGCAATTGACTTTGATATAAAAAGATCACTCTTATTTACATAAAGGTTGGTTGATGTAGACCTTTATGTACTTACTTGGTGGTTCATATTAAATCAGAATCATGTATTCATCGACCTTATTCATGGGTATCGTCGTTGGGTTGATCTAACAATGTTCGAAGATCGGAAGATAGGGTCATAGGTTAGTGCTACGCCGCTACGCCGCCCGCTACGGTTTACTACGCTCGTAGCAAAAGCGTAGGCCAAAGCTAAGCCGGTTACAATCTCGTGTACTGTTCATTTTTGAAAGAGTTTTAAATCTCAAAGCTGTCTTTTTAAATGCTAAATGCAATACAAATCGTGCTTGATACCAGTCAATTCCTTTGATCAAAATAGTTTCAAACTAAAACTCGTACTATTTATGTGAGAACTAACACCACCTGGTGTCACCGGTTAGTTTTATTTAGATCAAAAATATTCAAAGTCAGCTTTGACATTTTACACCATGAGTTTTACACAACTTTTTTTCTGAAAGGGGGAGAAAAATTCAAAACACCCCATCACGTTTGTCAGAGAGTGCCAAGTTAAAGTTCAACGTTAAAAAGAAAAGTAGCGACTAATGGATTACACGAAGTACACTGCATGTTACGTCACACTACCAAGAAAACAAAGGATGAGGAAGATTGTGCTTTTTAATCCCCGATAACTTGTGAGTCCACTGATTAGACACTGCATAAAGGATGGATAAAATAAATGATATAGCAGGTAAAGGAAGAGTTTTCAAAAGATGACCAGTATGTTCTTCAAGCAAAATCACTTCAGTAATAGTCGTCGAAGGACGCTAAAGAAAATCATGTAATAGGGCCTTTGCTCCTGGAAACCATATTTTCTCACGGCTGCTTATAGATGATAATATGCTTGATAAAACAAAACTCGTTTTCAGAAGTAAATTCAATGAGAATAACTTAATGAATATGAACTGAAACGGACTTAATGTATATGAAATTCAATTATTATACTGTCTACTAGCAAATAAAACTAGTCTCCTTCATTTGCCTCCATTTTACTTACTGTTACAACACGCTAAGCAACAAGCAATTACAGATGTAGCGCGTAGCAATTCCATTATCGCGTCATCCTTTGCCTGTATTCTTAAAACAAGTAAGCTGTATTCCCTCTAAGAATGTTTGCTACATACATTAGATCCTCGAATCGAATTTTCTGGCTCCTCAGCCGTGTGGCAGACGTATTCAATTAACTGGAAGTGGGAGAGAGTAACAGAATTACATGACGCCTCGGCTCCCACCGTCGGGTTCAATACACAGCTTGAGACTGACGAATGACTCCAACAATTTCTCCTACCTCATAGATTAATTACTTGAAACTAAACTTGGGTATGCACTTGATTCCCAAGTTTAGCTCAGAAGCAATTACTCTATTCTGTTCGGGAAGTTGCAAGGTATGGATTCGGGGATGAAATATCTACGTTTGAGTTGCCAACTAAATCTTAAGTGATGTTTACGACGTGTGCTTACTCCGAAGTTCATTGCATTTAAGGAATCTGACTTGTAAGTGCGATATGCATGTGGAATGAGCAACTGATGAGATACACGTATAAACTGAAAATTGCGTAAGTACATGATCTTATAGTATTATTTTGACGGCACGGTTGGCGCAGTGGTTAAGCGATTGACTGCTGCGCTGCGTGTCGCGGGTTCGATTCCCGCACGGAACAAATATTTGTATGACCTACATGTATTTGTTCCGAGTCTGGGTGTTTTTCTATCTATAATATGTATGTATTTACAAAAAAAAAAATTGTATATAAGTAGACAAATGGTGCTGTGTGAAATGTCCAGGGATTTATTTATTTATTTTGGGACAACCATCCAACCAATCCAATAACTTTAAATTGTTTACAGTATCTAGTGGTGGCCCAGTACTAACGGCTTCAACTTCACTTCACTTTGTGTCATTTATTTCATCACCTCTGCTCTCAAAATGGTGAAGGAAAATATCGTGAGGAAACCGCTATGTTCCTGTCTCTGGCAGACATATTGTGACATCCACCAGCCCGCATCGGGTCCACGTGGTGGATAACGCCCCACTCCTTCGCACACAGAGCAGGCCTGTGTGCCTGCTGTGTGTGTGTGTGTGGGCCTGTGTGTCCCAGCAGTGGAAACGTTATAGAATTATTATGATTGTACCTAAGTTTTGTTAAATTAGTGAAACGGTGAAAACTTTATACCTACTATCATCATCTGCCTAGCCTTTTTCCCAACTATGTTGGGGTCGGCTTCCAGTCTAACCGCATGCAGCTGAGTACCAGTATTGTTGAAAATGAAATGAAATGAAAATGCTACTAATTCCTATTATATGAAAGTAAAGAAGATGAAGGATAAAATGATATTTCACTCCAAAAAATGAAATAGTTCCCAAAGGATTGAACCATGCATAATACTGAAGCCAGACTTCCATAAATAAAAAGCTATTTGACTTCAAAAGTAAATTATTTATTTGCCCAATCTAATTTTAATATTTCTACTTGTTTACTCAAAAAGATTGGAATTGGTATACCTAATACACTCAACTTTTGACAACTTTTAGGAGAAAATGATAACTGTCATGTTTTCATAAAGAATATTTGAATAAATTAGATATAGCTAGTACTCATAAATAAACAAGGTATAATTTTAGCAATTCCTTTCAATTGTGCAGTATAAACTAATCATAGTTTTAAGGTACTTAATGGCACTTAAATGCAAAATCAGCCTATAATGTTCCCACTGCTGGGACACAGGCCTCCTCTCTTCGAGAGAGAGTAAATGACTACCACGCAGGTTACATTACATTGGGATATGCCAGTTTCCCCACGATGTTTTCCTTCACCGTTTTGAGAGCAGTGGTGATGAAACTATTTACGCAAAGTAAAGCGCCTGGCTGGGTTCGAACCGACGAGCTACAAGCCATAGATTGAGGCTGATACCACTGGGTCACAACTGCTCCTCACTTAAATGCCACTAAGTAAATAATTAACGGTTAGCTACCTTCTTTAATAAAACTCTGCAAGTTTTCAAAATTTATTTAACCCAAACGCTTGCTTAAAGCAAAACAGGATTCAAAGCAAATCCTATCGACTCGGAAAATGCACTCATATTTCAGCGTGAATTACAAGTACGAGTATAATTGGAGCCATCGACATCGTTACGTCGTAAGCCGAATGTAGGCTCGGCCAAACCGCCGGCCGCCGTGTAAACGCGCCGAAGCTTTCAACGAGTTAAGCGCTTTGTGTTTTATAACAATTGCGAAGATAAAGGCGGATCTAGTTTTAGTAAAACGTCCATTGTTCACTAATGTAACGTCAAAGCATACCACCTTCCTCAAAGGTCATTAAACGTTCTAAAGTCAGGGAGCCGCCCTTCTCATTTCGTTTGTACGCGTGATATCCATTTGTTTAGCTTTTCCCTGTTGATATAAATTGATGTGCCAGTTTCTTTTGTTTTACAAAGTATTGTTGCCACAACAATTGGTGTTATAAGTACAAAAGCATGTTGTGTCGTTGTGTAATAAGAAAGTTGAAAGTCATCTTTTACTTGAAAAACAAAGGCGGAAACTTCGCTTATTTTTACTTCTATTGTCTAGTTTCAAATTGCGACAATGAAATAGATCCAATTATTATGTTTTCTGAGATGAATTTGGCTCACCGAGCAGACAACCTGATTCAAAGTTTGAGCACACAACAAGTCCTAACAGAGGGGGGGAGGGTCCTCAATCTTCTTGTTTGAGTTACATCTAATTGAACATGTTACGTAAGCAGGTCCGTGATTTTATCTGAGTAATGAATGAAATATTCCAAGTCGGTGTGGGGCACACGAGTGCTTCTAATTGTTTTCTGTGTTGGCCTACAATTAACAAGGGCCTAGTCTAGTGGGCGGTGCGGTCGGAGCGAGCCAAGTCTCCCTCCGCCGCGGCGAGGAGACCGACCGACGGCAATTTCCGCTGCAACGCCGCCTGTTAACGCCACCTGGTGCCTACTTAAAATAACGAACAAAGTTACATACAAAAAAGAAATACTCTTACACAAAATTATTTCATAAACGACGTTTTTCGAGTCCGCAGCGGCAGGTGTAACTGGGAGGCGGCAGAACGCTGGCTTTAAAGGAATTACGCTGAGCCGCCTGCGGTACAGAATTACAGCTGCTTCAGTCAAGTCTGGATTATCAGCAAAAAACTAGTTTATTGAAGATTAGCCTAGTATTTTTCCACTTTTACGTAGAAAGGAATTTCAATTCTCTGGCTCAACTAGGTATCTTTAAACAGATTATCAGACAAAACGTATAAATCAAGTGTAGGACGATGTATATTCTGTCTGTGGTCTTACATAAACTGAGCGTACCCGTTGGCATCGTGTTAACATTCACACCGAGACAAATCTGTGCAACAGCTGGCGTGTATTAACTAGAAAACAGTAACTCTAGCCAACCGCCCGCCTGACTATAAGTCAAAACAAACATAAATACAATCTTACTAAGGCTGCCTTATTAAAATATACCACTAACTACTAAGATATTTCTTATTAAGGCTTCGAGATTATAAATTCTACTACAGTAATAACGGGTAATTATTATCGAATCATGCACGGTAGTATTTCAGTTAATAGAATTACTTGGCGCCGCAACCATGATCGTATCAAACCACAGTATCGTTGTAAATTTCTATGAATTCCGGAACAACACGAATTACAATAAAACCTAACAACCTATCTAAAAATAAAGGAAAATGCTACATTACTTAGAAAGGAAAACAGTGGTTGTATTCAAGAATCATATTCTTAGTATAAAATACACGGGTGCTTGGTACATACTGGCGATTTATTATTTATGTTCAGTGCCATATACAACATTATTGAGACTTTAGGGTAGAACGAAGACACGTATCTCAGTAAGTTATAAATCATGTACCCGTGACACGAAAAAGCCTAAGAATGAGGTAAAAAGGGGCTATTGGACGTGGCTTCAAGGGAAATGTAAACAACGGAAACAAAATTATACCAAACTCTTGCAGGCAATGTTTGGACGAGGAATATAGTAGCTTCATATTTCACGAAATTTTGAAGAAGCCTCAACCTATTTAAAATTGCATTATATCAATGTTTCTCTTCTTTAAACAACTTTCCACCCTGAAAATCACAATTAAAAGCTTTAAAACTACTTCACAGGATGGTCTGCTAACATCACAAAGGTTGGCAGATATTTTTTTTCAACTACTGTTTCTCCTTACTAATTTCACCACCAGCCTTTTGCAAAACCTTCAGGAAGAGATAAGCTGGATCTATACAAGGTTGTACGTACATGGCTTCTGTTAGAATTCTCAACTAGGTATTGTTTAACGGCATAATTTTGCACTGTGAAACCACTAGTAAAACAGTTAACATTACAACTTAAAATGGCCAATTTACAGTGAAATAAATATATAATAAATATTCTGCAACATCTCTTCACATCAATCTAGTCGGTTCAGTGTGACCCTTGTTACCCTCAAGCAAGCTACGCTTTCACGGTGCGATGTTATCAGTGTACCTACAGGTGGAAGCTTCCCATTCACTTGCCTAATCCCTTAATCGCCTGCTGCGACACTCAAGGAAGACGTAAGATGGCATATTCTAAGCGGGACCACACCGCATGACATGTCATTTCCATTTCAACACGAAGGCGTTAAACAACAAAGTTACGTTAGTCTTTGTTCAAGGTAAAAAGGCAAATGTAAAAAAGTACAAAATAAACACATGAATTCAAAGTAACGATAGTGTGTGAAAATGAGACGGTGTTCCCAAGTACCTACCAACTTAAAATTCAGTTTACTCGAGTAAAAGCTTCTAACTTGCGCATCACCAAACCGTGAAACATTACATTGTATGGTGTGTAGATACATCCGTGTCTCGAGTTGTCGTAGTGTCGACAGTTTCCACTACACTGCCGGTAGTTAGCGCCACCTGCGTTGTGCGAGATACATGGCTCGCTTTATGCCATCATAACAATAACATCGTACCGCTTTACCGCCTTCCGCCCGTAATACAACGAGCAGGCCACGGCTAATAGGATTACCTAATATGAACACCTCGTCATTCCTCGAAACGTTCTAATTAAAACTTTAACTTTGACTCACAACTTCCTCAATGAAACATTGTAACGATTCAGAAATGGCGATGGCCTGATTTTTTCCAATACATTAAATCGATATAAAATGGCAGAAGTACGTCAGGAGGGAAAATTTATTCAATAATACAGAAGACAGGATTAACTGGGCTTGATAACGCTTCGCTTGAGCCGAACTCATCTGCGGCGCTATAGCATTTTTTGAGCCTCTGAATTTCATATACACACAGACTTACCACGTCGATTGGCTTCTAAATCTGTTTTATATAAAATGTTGTGTTTGTTTTATAGATGACGATATTAATTTTGATCCTGAGTAAAGTGTCAAAGGTTACACAGAACTACGAAGCCCTTGTAAGTCTTAAGTAGTAGTACGAGAAAGTATACGTACAAGTGATAGTCAGCGACAAATGAGTATGTAAGTTAAAGCGACGACGCAGAGTTTGTTGCAGTCGAGGTAAACCCAGTTTCGAGGCTTGTTTGTTCTTTAAATTACGTAGGGCTCTACGTCGGTAGACCGCTGTATGTACTGTTGTTCCCGTTAGATTGCTTCCCGTCCAAGTTTCAATCCTGTTTAGGATTCGACGTTGCGGACGGCATACGATTTGTTTTGACGTTGACGTTTCCGGATGCTCTATCTAGTAAAACATTTAGATAGTGCCTACTCATACCGAAATCTGTTTAAAGTGAGTTTCATTACCATTCAGTTTCGCTTGTATTACATCCTTAACAACCTTTGTGAAATTAAAACTCTGTGAGCACGTTTCGGGCGTACATGTACGGGCAATTGAATAGAACCGTTCATCGGGCACGATCCGTTAAATAAACAACGAGCAAGCGCAGTACACGTATACCTCATACCTATGTATGTACAAAGTAAAGAAATAAAGTGCCCAGTGATGGCGTCGAAAGTATAAAATGCAGATAGCCGCTCCACTGAACGATAGCTGTTGCACTGAACAGAATTTTATTGACCTCTTTATTTTGTGAACAGAAACGAAACGTCGCGCGGTCCTCTGCTCACTTTGTTTACTCACTCCTCTGTATAATGATAGCGAACCCTCTTCCTAGGAACTTTATTTAATACCGATGTATTCGTTGTTTAGACAGGGAATGAGCAAATGTTGCTATTACCCAACCGTTTCTGGTGAAATAGAATAAAGAAAAAATATATATTAATAAATACCTACTAAGCCTTAGGATTAGGAACCCGTTGGATGTGAGAAGAACGGAACCGGTCTATGTCCAGCATTGGACATCTTTCGGCTGAAATGATGATGATAATTATTATGAAATATCTACCTAAACAAGACTGTTTCAAACAATATGATGAGTCATCCACACAATTACACATGCATAAACAAAAACAATAAAACAAAACAAGGTTTTGATAGCAGATTTGTTTCATGAAACAGCCACTTTTGTGACCAATTGAACGGCACTTGCAACGAAACAAAGAACACTGACCCGTTCAAGTTTGAAAACTATTACCATAATAACACGTTGGCAACGCCGGCTAGCCTAGGGTTAGCTGCATGCAATTATATTTCAATATTAATTCGCCCTCACATTATTTACAAGAAAGCAGGCAAGTAGAAAAAGTAAAAAGCACTATGAACCTTATTTTGCAGCGTTATTATTTTGCTATCTTCCCTGAAGGAGTAGCTGGTCACATTTACATAAAATGATAGTAAAAGAATGCATATTACGAGTGACCATAAATAACAGGTGCGGACAGGATACGGTGTAGTTACCTTTTCTCACGTTCTCGCAATATTCAAGAGGTTTTATTTTGTACATACCTACTCGCACGATTTTCATTTACGTGCGTGCTTGCTCGCATATTGTTTCAATTTTGAATTTTTTTTCAATCAATTACCAAATCATAGTATTATTTGTTTGTGAAATGCCTTTATTTTCTGTATTAATAACCAAACTACAACTGGGAATGACACGTCTCTCACTAGCAATACCATTGTTATTTTACAATGAATAATATGATTGTAAAATATACAACCATTGTAAATGTATATGGGAAAAGTAAAACACTCGCACTCAAAGTAATTCTTTGTATCATTATTACCCCTTTCATCATATTGTATTTGTAGCCCGTTCATGGGCTACGTACCATAGAAATGAAAGGAAAATAATGTTGGTTTCTTCGTACCGCGAATACTTACCCGCAGATGTTTTGTTAAGGGGGGCGTGCGGGCCTCGGCTCTCTATTTGGCTAATGGATATATCAACGAGATTGGTTCCTAACACAAACGAACAGGTCGTCTAGTTAAAAATACCGTGTGTATTTCCACGGTCGCTAAATTCAAAGCGGTATCCGAAGTTAAATATTTGTACCGTGTTTGGAAACAAGATAGCTATCGGTCCCAAAAAATATTCTCCATTTAGTTTCAGGTATATCTGAAACTAAATGGAGAATTTCAAGCAGGCTCGACGTTCGATAAATTAAAGTGTCAAATAAAATCTGAACATCACGTTTAGAATGACAAATCACTGCCGGATTTATGTGTTATGTTACATGAATATTTTGTTTAGGTTCAGTACAAGAGGATCAATTCTATACAAATTCAATTTAGAAGGTAAATCTTTATGAACGTAGGGATCTATAGGTTCCGTAAATTAGGATGCCAAGAGTAACGATTACAAAATGTAGTATCTACTTACCTACGTTCTCTCAGTCACCAAGCATACTACACTTTCTAAAACTATACCTTTAGAAACGTAATAGCCAACCTGTTGAAAAATCTGATATTTCAGTGCAGTGGTCAATAAAACAACTCCTTATCTACTTATATAATACAGTTTTTAATTGGTCATAACTTGAAAAAATTCCATTTGAACCGACCTTGAGAGAGAGGTCAAAATAGCAATTATAGAAAGGAAAAGCATAATATAGTTATGTTGCACAAACTAATTAAGGTCACAGAACAAATAAAGAGTTTAATATCCGCACAAACGACACTTGACAAACATTCCACAACAACATTTGTCATTTATTACTCGAGTAAATAATATACCAAGTCGCTACGAGGAATAACTGCTTATATTAAAGTACCATGATTAAAGTACCCTACTTCCAACGATAGGTATTTGATTGACATGAAACTTGTGTTTGTGTGGGTGCGAACCAGTGTCTAAATTGTTTTGACAGGATTTCGATCAAACGGATTAAAGTACGGCTGCACAGGCCCAATATTTTACGGCTCACAACAACGAAAAGCACATGTTTCCTACGAAAACTGAACAAAAATAAAATAAATAATTTCTTAAGAAAGAAGCACTACCTTTGTACTCAAATTATAATTATGTCGGATCCCTATGTATTTTACAGTGTGTACATAAATAATAATAGCCTCTTAATTTTTTTTTACACTGATATACAGCATCTTCGTGTAGAAACCTTCACAAAAGTTTTAATTCAGCGACTTCTTTAGAATGTGTACTTACTTACAAACCTACGTCACTATTGTTATAGAGATTGCCATGATATCCAGTATCAATTCCAATGGATTTGAATCCATTGGAATTGATACTGGATATCATATCATGCTCTTCAAAAAAGAAGCGAAACTGCATGGAAGGGTCTCAGTTAACCAACAATACCAATGATCCATGGCTTTCCCGACCTCAGAAATTGATTATTTCACTAGCATCCCACAAAGGATATTTATATAGGATATAGGATGCTAGTGAAATAATCGACTATTTAGTCGATCTACGACGACGACCGCGATTTGATCTCTTCCTTTGGTACTTGTGCACCAGTAATAACATAAACGGAATAAATTAAGCTATTCGGTCAACGTTTTATTCTAGTTGCTAAAGCCGGTTACAGAGTAAATCCCTAACATAAATAAATAAGCACTTCACACTCACAGGGTAAAATTTAGGAATCCCACGTCGTTAGATGGTCGCGCCCGCGCTAAAATTACATACCTACAAAAATGTTGTACATGCCTACATGCGAACTTCGCAATTTGTTCCAAATTCACAATTTAACCTGTGATATTTCAGACATAAAATATCGCGTAAATCTAGATTCATAAGCCGTTCTCATATTAGTAAAACGAAACAAAGAGAGAAAGACAAATATTGATACAGAGTATTCGTAGATGTAACATCGGGCGCTCGATTTAGAAAACGTTTATTAGTACGGGGCTAAACTGCGATAGGGATGTGAACTGGTAAACGTGATGAATTCAGCTAAAAACGCACGTAGACAATTAACCCAGGGCTGACGTCTGCAGTGATACATGAAGCGAGCCCCCAAAGGACGATGGAAATAAAGCGGACCCGAATAAACACGGAGTTCATACATTTTCTTACCTTTTTCCCCTCGCTTAACGAAATTGGACGGAGATAATGTTCGTATTTGTATCAGAAGTTTTCTTAAGTAAGTTGTCGTTGATCTAGAAGCTTAAGCTCCCGGTTTAAACACAGATGTTCGGGAACTACGCTGAACATATGCGGGATTCGATATACGAGTTTAGTATAGTAACCCTAATCGCTACCCTGACCTTATAAAACGTAATTTCCATTTTAAAAACGTCCTAATTTATAATTCTACTTAATTGAAACACTCAACAACATGTAAAGGACATTTAACTGTAAAATATCTGCTACTTAAACTTATTAAAGCAATAAGTTTTTGCCGAGGAAAAGTGTTTTAAGAAGAAGCACGTGTCGCAGCCAAAATTTTAAAAGAATTTGGGAATTTCCGTAACATAAATCTTCGTAGCGTCTAATTACATGGATCCAGCTCTCTCCGCTCTTTTCTGGGCAAACTTATGGCGGCCATGCGTCATGACGTTTTTATGAAAAAATAGCGGCGCATCCCTAAAAGCCTCTATTAGAATTATGAAATAGGTTACTCGAAAATCTTATACGTATTAGATTAATTTTCCAAGAGACGTGAGCTTATAAGAATAGAGCGATGAAGTGAAGAGATATTGGTTCAATTTAATGTTTTATCCAGTCTAAATCCTTTTACATTTAGCAAAGCTGTGCAGTTATTGCTAGCGTTATGGTTGAAAGAATACAGTCCGTCACATACAGTTTATATTAGCTTTGGTGCGCGGGGGCTGCGCAGCGAAGCGGCTCACTTGAACACAGACTGTGTGTTCAACTCTAGGGCTCTCATACTTGGAGAAAAATAAACTGGGCAAATAATAGCCGCCAACTTCAACGTAGAAAAATTATTTCGAGTGCAAAGTTGCGAATAGAATTTCAGTTAACAAAAATTAATAGATGCAGCTCTCTATAGGATAAACTTTGCTCTCTGCACGCCTGAAACAAAGCTTTTCAGTCAGTGTTATAATGAAGTTAACTGAAATTTTTGAATTTTATGAGGGTTATGGTAGCCTCTGAAAGTTTAACGGAGAATTTTCGGGTTATATCAAAAGAAATTTGCATAAATATACAATCCAATTTACATTAATTTTTTAGTAAGTTGAAATTAAGTATCACATTAATATAAAAAATAAGTAAGTAGTTGGGTTAAGTATCTAAAAAAATAAGTTATTAAAGAGATTACTAGCGAGTTCATTAAATTACAGATGAAACAATAAATACGATTTAGCTCTTCATAATTAATTAACAAAAAATAGTTTCCTCCTTTAGCATTTGTGGTATCCGCGGTTGTCTGTTACCGCAGTCGATATTGAAACTGAAACTTTAATGCGGGATCCTGCTTTAGCTACTTCAAAATACTCGAAATTTAAATAGAGGCCGAACAGTTAGCAACAGAAATGCCTTCAGTTTTTTGCCTTTAATTTCTATTTTGAATCGCTCATTGCGTCCTGGGTAGTAATACTTAAAGCTCGCTGATTTAATTTTCAGGAGTACTTGTGGCTGGGTTCCCGGTAGCAAGTTATTATAAATTGCTTGCTCTTTTGAGTTCATTTAATATCATAGACAGAAGCATTTTAACTGCGCACTAGCTAGATTGGTTCGAAAGTCACTCGAATATTGTTTGACATGAGTTTTTATAAATGTCAACTACATTTATATAAAACTCATATAATATTCGAGTGTACATCAGGGTTTGTATAATTTTAAGGTTCATTAAGTAAGTAGTAAGTCAAGTGGAACATAAAACGAATACTTAAAATATTTTGATTAGTATGTGATTTTTAATTGGCAACAAATGCATTTATTTCCTGTTTTTAAATCATGCCAATACCTACGCCATCACGATTACGACCATATTGATCCTAACATACATCAAAACGCAGTTCCAAACTTTACATAACTCAAAGGGAATTGAACGAAAGTAAACTTTCATGTTGGCAATGTTATTGGAATTGTACAGGATTGCTCGCATTTCTGTTTACACAATATAACACTCCTTTGATTTTTTTATTCTATTCGTGCCGTTGCATGTTCATACTTTTGAATTCAGATTGGAAACTGTACAACTCTTCATACAGTAACGTGACAAAAGGGAGCTCAGTCAAAGACGCGAGTCGTTTTGCGCCCCGTATGACGTCAGACCGCGTGGCGTGTCGGTGCCATTCGCTGACTATCGCACCGCGCCCGCGCTCAAAACTTTGTCAAAAATGTCTTCCAGCCAGTGTTTTAAAACTTTTGTTTCTATTTCTGAATCTGCTTTTGTAAGTGAATGAATGTGCTGGCGTTCTCGCACACGCGGACGAAAAGGCTACATTTGTGAAGACGTGTTTCGCTAACATGCGACGTTCCAATGTAATGTGTGCTGGCAGAACGTTCATGTTAGTTTGCAAAACTTCTTATTTGATCAATTACCTGAGACTATCCTGTGTTAAAAATACATATCACAATCATATTTTACTCCCTGAACAAGTAATAAAAATATCGCTAGTAAAATATTCATTCATGCAAAGCATCCTATTAATTCTTTAGTGAATAGAATTCGTTAGCAACGAATGCCAGGTAACATTGCGATTGGCCTATGCAAGTACGGCGGCCCACTTGACCTCCCACAACCAGCACTACTTGCACTACCGTACGTGATTGGCTCTGTTAGCAGTATAAGTTCACGGGAGCTTTAAAGCACACACTCTTTTGTCACAAGAATGTATATTTTTCGTAAACTTTGGAAATGGAAAAGCGGTTTTCAAGTCCCCTTTACGGCCAGTATAAGAATTTAGCTTTTGCTATTCGAAGCAAAACAAATGTTAGGAACACATTTTTTCTTAGTTGTATTGTGGTGTTCCTGTATTGTAGGAAATATTGACAGCGGATTTAAAGGAATTTTAGAGGCTTGGAGGTTTATTAAATAGGTATTGGTACCTACCTGAGTTTCTTATTTCTGTTTTATATATAAATTACAATTGCTCGATCGCTGTATGTTACCTATATTACTTTATTTTTACTTAAGCTCATTGTTAAGTGAACTGTATTGTTCTTTATGAGTAAATAAATTTGTTAACCTGATATTGTGACTATACTTATCTAGGTATTTCTTCTGTCATAAAATAAAAAACAAAATACAACCCACAAGTATTAATAAAATATTGCGTCACATCATCCGTGATACAACATAAAAATTCTCCCTCCCTTCAATCTTTAACTACAAAGCCCAAAAAGCGGTCAAACATCCAATATGAAGGGAATAAATTTATCTCTCGAGAAAACGGTTGAATAAGAAACCCGAAAGCATTCGAAGCGTCAGTTACAATAACTATTGTCACATTCAATCAAACCATTCAAACAATGTGTGCCCTCGACAAAATAAAACGCGGGGAAGTTGGTACGTAACAATTCCCGGGATCCATACAGTAAAAACAGTGGGATCTCATCCAATTTTGCATTCAATCTACGACCACGAGAATTGCTTCCTCCGAGATGACCCGCCACTTCCACTCGCCGTAAAGCGATGACCTAATCCGGTTTATTTGATTTGGGTTCCTGACTTCAGCCTTCTTTACCAATTTGTAAGAATAATGTCAGATATGGAAACTCACAGCCACTTTGTATTAATTCAACCGATTAAGTAAAGCGCACTCCAAGTACCCGCAGGCATGCTATTCTGCACCCGCGTCAGCCATAGAGTTCGTAACTCCTAGAGAGACTTTCTAACAATTAAACTTTTCACCAGCGTCTGTCGTCTATTTGTCGCAGTCTCACTCCCGCATTACTTTTTTTTATTTTGTTTTGTGATCATTTACACTGATTTTGCATCCCGACGACAAACTTGAATTAAATACGTGACTTTAGAATTGCTGACAAAATATCAAAGAGAAATTTCGCAAGTCAGAGTTTAAAGTCCACGGTGCTACTGAAACGCCGTGTGTCTGACACGAGTTGCTTTGATTCGACAAATTTTACATCTCGCTGAATTAACTGTGAGATTCAGCAACAAAGAACAATGAAAGCATCAATTTGAGAATCTTAATTAGCACGTTTAAATTGCCTTGGGTGAGACGACGGAAACTTCAAAACTACATAGACATGTTCGAGGATTCTAGTTTTAAAACGGCGAGCGCCAACGACTGCCATTAATTCACAAGTGAAATAAAGAAGTTATCAAGAGTCGCGGGGGTAGGAGTAAACAAGGCCTGTTGTGGGTCATGTGATTAATTTCAGCGAACACTTTCCGGCCACAAATGGCTTGTCAGAAAGTTTATTGCAGTAAAAAGCTTGAGTTTGTACGCGGAGAATGACGCGAGGCTTTACACTAATGGCCCTTGAAGTTTCACCCATTAAAACCGAGTTTTTTTACCGAACATTTGGGTATCTATGAAATGTGATATTATGCCGCAGATGTTATAAATTTTACTCATAAAGTTCTTACATAATGTTTTATATTGTAGCTTGCACGTTATCTTCCGTAAAGTTATGACATGCGTTATCTTCGCGAATGATTTAGCTTTAGAATTCATCTGAATCCAAAATGGACTTAATGAGGAAGCGTTTTCAGGTCACTTTATAGAGGGGACTAATTTGCATATTATCGGGGTGTGGACAGAAGGTCGCGTGTCAGTGAGGTCGAATTACCATAAGAATGGGCCAACGAGGTGAACGTTTTGTTAAGGCTCCAACCAATGTCCCATTGTAACATAAGTTTTCTTAACAATTACGCGAAGAAAAAGTCCGCTCTAATTGGGACGATTCTCTTAACACGGAATTGGAGCAAACCTTCAGAGGCTAATGTTTACAAAGTTTATATCTAGAGTTACATTAACCTGGTTTAAAGTTTCCAGATATAAAATAAAATGATCACATAAAGAATTATTGTTATGTTTATGTAACGTACCTACACTACACAACATGACAGTGTATGTTTGTTGAACGTTAAAGCCATTTGCATGTTTTCTTAATTAAATAGAATGAACCAATTATCAAATGAACAAAAGAAAACAAATGAATAGTCGTTTCGCTTGTATTTTTCTTCATTTATTTCTATTAGGTGTGTAGCTATCAGTATTGTCCTTCATTGTCGTGGTGTCACCAGACAGCCAGGTTTATAGTCGCATGCCTCGAGGCAGTTTCCTACCACCAGAAATTTAGGGTCCATAAAATTGATGAACAGTTTCTTAATAGCGTCGACTGACTTCTTACGATTTTTAATTCCCGATTCCTTGAAATATATACGAATATATAAACAGTGAATGAGGTCATACTGTCGTTATTTGGTTTCAGAAAATCAATTTAGTCAAAAACCATTTTTGCTTGGGTCGTCTAAGTGTGGTACGAACAATATTTGCAGCCGAGACGCTATATTCGGAGCTACGAGTGGTGCTGTCGGCATTATTGGAATTTGCGGTACCACCTAAAGGCGGAAGAAACGAGTAGATAGCTACGTCGACACTAAAATAATAATATCTTTTGAGAGTCCGCTATTTCGTTTAGTATCGTCACAAACTTAATTAAAATTAAGCAGATTTTGATGAAATTAAGGGTAAAAGCCCTTATAGGCTCAAGGCAAGATATTTCATCGATACACAGAAATAACTCATCGGTATTGATCATCATAATACGAGATGTTACAATTCGCCAAAAACAAACTATTTTGCGAACAAAACTACAATTTTAGTTTAATTTAATTTTCTCTGAAACAGAGCTTATGCCTGATTCAGCCATTTTCTCATTTCGCATACTTTTTGTTTACGTTTTCGTCCCACTTCAGAACTTACCCTATATTTTATCAACAGTTTACGAGTACCTATCAATGACTTATGAATACTGATAATTCCGCGTCCTTGTCTTCGCGTGACGCTTTCCGTCCCGTTATCGCCGCTCTTAGATCGCTCAACGGGTAAATTTACTGGAGTAGACTTCGTAACGGAGGTGTTTTATCATCGCAGTGCTTGAATATGCAAGCGAGGAACTAATATAGTACGCTAATAGCATTAATTTTAGCCGATATGGGGAGTTCTTGTCTTAGTCGTCGGTCGAGGAGACCTTTGGGGGGAAGATAGGGGTTGCGTTTTGAGCTGGAGGTCTTTGGGTCAATCCAGACGATTAAAACATTTTTTTGTTTACCTATATTGTGTCAAATGCCTCCCTTTTCACAGCACACAATTCTAAAATAATCACAGAAACCACAGTGCTCAATCTAATGCTACTGGGAAGTTTGTTGCGCCACTTCTCCTTCCAAGCTAAAGCACTAGGAAGTGGTGAAGGGCTAACGTTTTAGCGGACTGTCTTAATTAATTTTGACATTCTAAAATTGCTGATTCTCAGCCTAATTTGGACAAAGACTTTTATTTTGATTTAAGTTAAATTTTATATCTACTTCTGTTCTTGAGCACCAATTTGAATGTAACTCCTATTGAGTTAAATGATAAATGATAAATGATTTTATTTATCATTTATCATTTAAGTTGAGTTGATCTTCTTCTAGTATGAGCTATTAGCACAATTTGATTCCAATAAATCTAGCTGATCTACCTGACCTACATCTTCAGTTCCCTTATACAATTTATTTTTAGTTTCAGAGTTCTAAACCTACCCTACAAGCGAAAGCATTCGCAGAAAGGTTCTCCGAAATCCTGCACCCAGAGCCACGACGAAGTTAGAGTATTGGGTCATTCCATAATTTATTTACGTAAATATCTACCCTATACTTCTATTTCACATTCATAATTAAACAATCAAAAACGATGTTCCACGTGTAACTAATACTACGATTATTAAGTTATTAATTCGTCAATTAGTTCTTTAGTCATTACACCACAAAAGATAAAAAGTAGAACCGTTTTATTTATCATTGTTTCGTAATGGAGGCGAGACTTAATCGTGGAAAACTCAACTACTATAGTAGATAGATACAAAGTGAGTCACGCGATTCCTTTAGGTACCTATATTATGAAGGTAGGCACATCGTTGTCTCCTATCTAGGGTTCGCTGGAATTTTGTTCAATATCCATGATATCAACCCTGAAAGGTCCACTGTTTAATGATGACCTAGGCATCCAGTAATCAGTACTTACAGGAGATTTTCGTTCATTATAACCGCATAATAGTATTATACAGAAGAACATTCTCTTGATTTCATTTCTTGAAGGTCGTCGAAATTTAGCCGAACAAAATCAACGTTTTTGGGTTTTTCCATTAGGATTTCCTTAGTTTCAGCCCGGAGTTTGGAAGTTGGCCGTGTGATACCCCCTTGCCTCGGAAAGCGCGTTAAGCTGTTAGTCCTGCGTTTGTACTCCCTCCGGTCGTGTTGGATTGACGTTACATCGGACTATGAAAGAAAGGGAAGAGGGCATCTGAGTATGTGCACACACTTGTGCACTATAAATGCTTTCGCTAAGAGACTATACCCAAGGCAATCATCTCACCTACACAATTTGCTAAATAAAGAAATACGTATGTATTCCATGAAGTACCGGAATTGTAAAAAAGTTGTAACCGAGTGGCTTAAAACTAAATCCTATGACGATATTGAGTCTATTGTATCTACTTTAAAATAACCAAAGTTGCTACACTCGAGTCGTTTTTTCCGTATGGTTAGTGAAAGAAGACTTATTTCGCTTCTTTCGATAACTCACACACTATACAACCTCACTACTCACACTTACACCCACACCCACACTCGCTCACTTACTCACTAACATACTCACTCGTAACACACGCACCACACATACTTGCGCGACTTGGCCTTTTTTCTGTACAACGCTCATTCTATTGCAGTGCCTTTGTATAATATTAATTTACCGCTTTTATTTTATTTTTTTATTTTTATATTATTTTTAGTCTTGCTTGTTTACTTTGTCTACATTTCAATTGCATAGTAATTAATGATAAGTGGAAGTGCGGAGACTCCTAATACAAGCAATTCCTTGCTTAAAAGCTCCAAAAAACATGTATCTAAATGACCAATGTAATAGAAATAAACATTTTTTTTTTGTAATTCTCCTGCACCGTAGGTTAGTTGCCATTGGGATTGGCCGCTACGGCCGAAATACGGTCTGGAGTACTATATAATGAGCGACGCATCTTGCGCCAAATGACCACAGGCGACTTACCGTAAGTGCCATCTTCTTCGTCAGTAAACTCATGGTACTTCACGAACAAGGTACGTTCAATATTAACTTTCAAAATACCGAAGCGGAGCCAGTGTAAAATCAAAGACGTGCAGTGTGAACAAGGAAAACATTTTACTCACATAGTGCCGTTGTCTCGAACAAACTTGCCGAAGGAGATATCTGTGTACAAAATTATGCAATACAAATCTGTAGCGTATCGCTCACACTTTGCAGACTCCGTTTACATTCAAGGACTTTAAAAACTGATGGCTGATCCATTTTTGAATATTTGACGTTTTGGAAATTTCTTTGGACAGAACGAAAATAATCTCCTTGAAAGGGTCGAGAAAGGTACGAAATCATTAACTAGGTATGCGAACAAAGTCGCAAGTTCAGGTTGGTACCGCATATTTGAAATGAAAATGTTCCAAATCCTAAAATACAATTTGTCTAAGCGATGAAATGCTTGAGTGAAATTCTCATTTATTTTTCTATTTTATGAAAATAGTTCAATCATAGCGAAATTTCTAGAAATTTAAGCAAGTAGATAGAGTGAAATTTAGAACTTTAATCAAGATAATATTTAAGAATCTAAAGAGAAATTAAAAATAAGAATCGGGGAATTTTGCAGATGTTTAGGCGGCCGATATAAATAAATGATTACTTCAATTTATTTTGGGAACACCCGCAACCCTACAATACCTCCACATCTAATTCATTCCTTTAGTTAAGACCCATCTGGCTTACGATCAAAAGCTACGTTTAGTTCTGTTTATCCTAAATCCAAATCCAATATTTCCTATTTATTTTAAGATTATTATTAACAACGTCTTAACTTTATCGAGCCCACGCAGCAACAAGGAATAACATAATTATCGCGTGAAAACAAACCAAAAACCCAAGGAGCTTATATAAATACAATCGTAGTCATAGTACCTAATTATATTCAAAGGAAAATCGCACCAGAACACATAGACCCACTCACTTCTATCGGGGGTAAAAAGTGCTCAAGGATTCAATGGTGCGAAATAGCGGGCGGCGTGGTTGGCGCAGTAAGCGTTATTAAAATTTGCCTACAGTAGCACAACGAGTGCCAACCGACGAATGAGAAAGAAAGACGAAATTAGCCAATTTTATGAGGTTGCAGACTCGTCAACTTGTGCCTTTGAACATTTTCAAACTTAATTTTTGTTTAAGCCGAACGATTTACCCGATCCGAATCCCATGTTCTGTACATGACTGTAATATTAATTAAAACGCTCTGTGTATTAAGCTTCACTCTTTAATGAGAAGCTTAATGTTCAATTAGTATGCATATTTTCGCGGGGAACATAGAAGCCTAAGCGAAAATATCAGAATATTATTGTATATATCCAGTCTATCCATAGTGTACGTTGGCTTGCCATATCCTCGTGGGGCAAAGAAAGGGTTAATGCGTTCTGGTGGACCGCGTTGTTAACCCGTATGGCCGCCATTCCGCCCAAGGCTGCGTCCGAAGGAAAATAAAAAGGTTATCGAAATAATTTTTGATGTCCACCAATTGTCATTTACTACTGCGGGGTAACACTGAAAATGATAGGGTGGCCCAGAACACTCGCTAAGCGGCCAACTTCAATTATATTTCGTTTAGAGTTTGTGTAATAAAGCCAACCAACCAACTGTTTTTACGACCGTATACAATATTGTAATGTTTTCATCTTTCCAACTAGGTTATAACCCAAATTGAAACTTATTTGTTTTAGAAGGATGCGGAGGTATTTTTCGATGCCATATTTTAGCTTGTTAATGGTTTTAGTTAGATAAGGTTATTATATTTTTATTTTAATCGTTTGTTAGTTAATTTAGAATAAGATGTTTTTCCAGTGTATCTTTTAAATTAAAAACACAATAAAAGATTACCTTTTAGAATAAACTGATTTAGGTAACATAATATTTGCTCAGGAACCCATAATTCGATTATAGGTATATAATAAAATAATGCCTACGTTCCCGTATATTTTTTATTTAATTAAGAGGCCCGACAGAAAACGTTTCATGTTTTATTTTTCTAGTTACCTGAAAGCATAATTTTATTTTTCCATTACCGCTGTCTTCTTAATTGCCGTTATTAAAAGATATTGAGTCAAAATGATGTTAAGGCTGTATTTAAAGCATGAATATTACTAATGGATCACTAATTACAGATACCAGTACGTATGTACTCTGAAAATGCTTTCTATTTACGTTCTAGGTTTAATTATATTGTCCTGTAACTATTCTTACTCACACAGATATTAATTTAAAACTGGAATGATAAATGGAACGAGTTTAAAAAAGAATAAATTATTTAAATTCTAAAGTTCGTCCGTGTTTTAGAAAATGTTAACCTTTACAATGAGGCAGCTTTCGGGCTACTGAATATATTTTTAAAATTTAACGTCCACAGTTGGGACTTCTATTTCCTAAATTAGCATAAGAAAAATTAAATTTAGAAATGATGGTATCTACTGAGTTGGAAACGTGGCGGTATCTTGTACTTATGTTATACGTACTTTGTACCTTAAGTAGATAGGAAAATTCAAGAAAAGTATGTTTTAGTGTCTCAAAAACCTATTAGCCTAATAATTGTTTAATGAGCACAATAACAAATCTTATTTGAACTATTCACAAAGTAGACTAAACACATAAACTGCTTACAAGAGCTTAAGTTGAGACAGACAGTATTGTGGTAATGGACGCAATATGAGAGACGAGTATTGTACGTGTTTCGGTAAATAGGTGAAGGCATACAATCGGTAGCGAGTTAGCAGCCCTCATGGAACAATCTCGACGTGAACGACTATATCGCGGGGTGGCCGTCCCAGTGATTTGTACACTGCTTCCTATTTATTCATGCAGGTTCTAGAGACGATTACCTACTCCCGCGGCTCATGAATAAATTTGAATAATATCCCGCTGAGGTGTTAATGATGCAAGTTTTTGCATTTAAAACTGTTATTAATCACTTTACTTTTTCTGTTGACAAATTGCGGAGTCGTTGTTCGTAGTTCTAGTATTAACATTTTTTAAATTCTTAAGAAATGTTGTTTTGTAACAAATGATTGTGGCTGGAGCGGTTGATAAATGCTAGCCACCACGACCATAATAAACGTCACAGTACAATGTATAACTTACTTGTAGTGTTACGACACGCCATTCGCAAAATGCAAATGTGAAACTGCATGCAAAAAGCAACTATTCGAAATGCTCTAATAAAATTATGAACGATTGGCTAGCCTTGTAAAATATAAATGCTAGATATTTTTTGTAGATATTGCGACTGCATTTTTCATTTTTCAGTTTGTGAGCCTTTACTTCTGCTGAATATTTATAAGTAAATAATTTAGAATAACGTTATCATGTCGTTCTTTATTCATTGATGTTCTTTGTTTTGATTTTTATTTGTTAATAATAATCAAATTAAAATTAAAGCACATATTAAAAGACACACCATACCCAGGTACATACATATGTACCTGGGTATGGTCTCTTTTAATCTGTGCTAAATAAATGTATTTTCTTTCTTTCTTTCTTGAGCTTTGCAAATCTATACATTCTCATTAGGTAAGTAGTCATTTTACACACTTTTACCAACTCATTACAAATGGGAGTAAATTATACAATTTTTTTTATTCGTCGCGTAGCTCGGAAAACCGTAACAAACAAACTTATTTGTCAGTGTAGTGTCAGTTCAACTAAACAACAGAACAATGGATGACGAATTGACGACTAACCTTGAACAGAAAAAAAGCTTGCGTCAAAAGGGACACAGCCCACTTCTAATCCCAACTACTCGTATATATGTAAGTACTTCCCCGGAGACACAGAACATTTTATTTCCTCTAACCAATCACATTTCAGCAGTATCGAAATACGTGAAACCTATGCGAATAAAGCAACCAATAAAGTACTGTTAATTACCTTTTTTAAAGGTTTGGGTATAATGGATCGTTGCGTTTCGAATTTCATTTAAAAGTCGAGTGAAATTGGGAAGGCCCGAATCTCGGATTATAGTTCTAAATTGGAATTGGATCCGATACATGTGGACGTTCGGCCCTTATCACATTGGACTTACTGTCGTCATGGGCTACCTTTGCGTTTCCCTACACCTCTGCTTATCTTCTTTTATCTTTGTGAAATCTTTTTTGAGATTTAAAGGTTTAGCCAATTTAAATAGAAGGAAGTTTCTGTGTTTTTCTGTACCTATTTAGGCATGTCAGGGCGATGTTTCTTTTAAACCTCATCGTTATTTTCTTAAGTAGGTACGTTAGAAATAATGTAAAGCATGGAATTAGTATGTACTATTGATGTAAAGTCAACCAGTCTTACCAAGGGTATCGTATTACCCAGTATCTGGGTTGTTGAGGTCAGATAGTCAGTCGCTCCATGTACAATACTGGTATTCAGCTGCATCCGGTTAGACTGGAAGCCGACCCCAACATAGTTGGGAAAAGGCTAGGCAGATGATAATTGATGTAAAGTCACCAGGCTATGAAGTCAGAAAATATATTTAAAAAAAATATTTAATATCGATTGTACCAGCGAGTCCTTTCCCAATTTCAACCTAGTTTCCTATTTACTTGTTATTTAGTAGAAAAACAATTATCATTTCAGTGCACTATACAGCAGTTGACTGGTAAGCGTGTTGCAAGATTGATCGCTAGCCTGTGACGTCACTACTTCAACCACGCTAATCGCCCAAACCACATAAAGTAATTGCAACCGGAAATAATTATACGTACAGCTGTACGTATATTTACTGCCTAATTACGGATATTTATCTTACAGAGACATTATTGAGGTATGTTTAATCTTTGAAAATTTAACATGTCTCAATAATGTAACTTTATACACGAAACCACTAATCAAGAGAAAAGAAATCGCATAACTCGACATAATGTATGGATCAACTGATTTTTTTTTCACGATTCCAGGCTTTGTCCCGTAGTAAAAGTTGTTCATAATGATGAGTACAATGACCCCTTTTTATGGATTAAAACGATCAAAATTTAACGATGTATTAATATAATTATAATGGGTATGTGTAATAATTATAACCTATTTATATATTTGTGTACCTAGTTTTAATCGTTTTTTTTTTATCATTGTTCCTTCCAACCAAAGCACCTGCCATCTAATCTCTTCACCACCCTTGGTTGACTGGTAGAGAATGCCTAAGGCATTAAATCCGCCTTTGTACCTTTTTAGTGTACGCAAAGTTTAAATAAATAAAAATATATAGATTTGCCACTGGATATACATTTATATTATGTGAGTATACACACCGCAAAGAAACACATAAATGATTGCTTGGAAAAAGTGCGATAATCACAGCTTTTAAGACATCTTTCTTCTCTAAAACCCCCAAGGGAGCTACAATGACATGTTTTATTCGAACAGCACGCAGCTTTTATCAACCAAGTTCAATTAAAACACATTAGCACGCTAAAGGCAATTGCCTCCGTTTTAGTTCTAACTAACTCTTGCCCGCGGCTTCACCCGCGTAGATGTCGGAAAATATCCCACGGGAATATACTACCGGGATTAAAAGTAGCCTATGTGTTAGTCTAGGTTATAAACTATGCGCCAAATTTCATCTAAATCCGTTCAGCCGTTTTGCCGATAATCCGGAATATACATCCAGACAAACGGACCAAAATCCTTCGTTACTATTTTATTATATGTACTAGATATGCCCGCGACTTCGTTCCCGTGCATTTCGGAAAACAAATAGGATTTCATGGGTTTTATTGCGCGAAACCCTACTTATTTTTCTTTTATAAAAGTAGCCTATGTTACTCCTTATAACATCAGCTATCTGCCAGTCAAAATTGGTAAGGCCGTTTCGGAGATTAGCCGGAACAAACAGGCAGATAGACAAAAAATTAAAAAATGTTTTTGTTATACTTATAGCAAGTATTTACTTTCATGTGCATTTTGTAAAAAAGCTTTTGTTTAGACATTTCAAACAGGCACTTTAATTTTATTTATTTGTATAGATTCTAATTATAATCTCTATCTCCTCCCTAGACACCAACACTTTAGTTCATTGTAATCCCAATCTATGTAGATAGCAAATCAATAATTTATACACAATCGCTTCGCTGTTGTAGTTAAAAGCAATCATAATACGATTTAAACGTGTTTTCGTATGCGTAAAGCGTACCGTGATGTGGATATTCGATATTTCGCTGATAGCGGCGGTTGACAATGAGAGATGAATTTATAGTGGCAGGTAATGCTTGTTCAACGTCATCCTTTCACGAGCCAGACTTTGTTGGTAAATTTCGTTGATTGCCCCATTTAATCGTGCTGATTCACTTAGCTTTTTGTCCACCAAATTGTGTACTCTAAATTCTAATATATTTTAGCTTTAACCCAACCAAAGGTGACTTTCGCGTACCCTTTTTACTGACTTCTGACTTATGGTTTTGAGCCATTAATTTCTGTTGGCATCTTGATCATTTATTTGGTCATGCAACCACAATTACGCACAAAACTTTTATTAAAATTATTTAGCTTTTATTTTAGTAAACAAAACGTAATCTACAACATTAAACACACATCGATCAGGTTTCAGTCATAAAGAATACAGTGAGTTTCCGCTACCTCATTAATAATAAATTAAACATATAACAGCAGTTCGCTGGTGCGTAAAGCAGCAACATGCATACAGTGAATGGACACGCGACACTCCACCGGACAGAACATGTCACGACTGGATTTATGGACACCACTTAGTTGCACGTCATATGCTAGGTACTGCACCACTATCGAAAAAGTGATTTCTAACAGTTCTACGGCAATTATTATTATCCTCGGTCCTGTTACACCAGCACGACACGCACGTACGACAAACGTTCCTTGTCTTTTTAATGAAAGTTCAGTCGCTAGCGTCCCACAGGATTAGTTCATTTGGACATGGAGTAAATTTACTCAGGCCAATCTAATATGGGTACACGCACGAGATAGCTGCGATCTTATTTAATCTATGGCTTTAATTTCGACCTGGGACCTACGATAATATCTGATAGTACAAGAAAAATAAGTAATAAAACGCCTGGAATGGTTTCATTGTTTTCCTTCAAGAATGAATTTAGCGATGTTGAGTTTTCGACCCTTATCAATAGTGGATATTATAAGTAATTGCCCAATTGCCGGAACGTTTATAGGGTTTTAGTATCGGTTAATGTCGGTAGTATATCTATGTGTGTTGTTAGGAACATCTGGTACGAAACTCCCCAATAAGGACGTCCATATTGTTTATACGACAACATTTAATTAGTTTCTGATGTTTCGCATAGCAAGATATGATCTTCAAAGGCATCCATATTTTTTTCCGTTACCTCAAACAGAATAAAAGTAAATACGTAAAATGATTCCAAGAATCTATTATAATCAGATAAATCTTTTCAAAGAAAACCTATTTGTTAAAATAAATAACATCTACTTTGGTTTCGTTTAATCTACATTTCTATTGAGCTGTCCATTAGAGCAATTGAAACAAGAGACGACTTTCAACGAGAAAATTATAAAACTTTTAGAACAAAATATTTAGGTAAACCTTTTTTCTTAAACGATATTTAAAAAAACGTGACAACATTTTCCCAAGTTTTATTTTGTACAAAAGCAGTTAATCTAAAGCTCAGTAAAAAGAGACTTTTAGTATCAATAACAGTTTTTTGTATCAAAAAGCAAGACTGAATATCGAGATAAAGCCGTAAGTAACATTTGTGCTATCGTGGCACTGGATCACAAAGCAAGTAATTTTTGACAGAGTATGAACAAAATGGGATATCGTGTGCCCCAGAGGCCGGCTGAGCGGAGATATTGAACTGGTCAAGCAAAACGAATGGGTTCGGGGAACGGACCAAGTACCGCTATTGACAAAATCCACCTTCCGCTGAATTGAACCTTTCAAGTGTTTAATACATCAACGTTTATTGAGTTACGCTCGTATATCGGTAAGTAAATCGTGTATTATGATATTGAATTGCTGAAAATCATTCGGAAATGGAGTAGAATGTAATGATAGCGAGCATTTCCGTTGTTGGTCATTGCAATAAAATCCAAGCATTTCTGATATTTGATTCAGGGAAACAATACAAATGATTTGAGCAATTACTCCATAAAAATAAAGGTTCATTCAGTGAGGTTTTGAAATACAAGTGCCTAGATTATTTCGGACATAAAAGCAAAGAACAATAAAAAAATGATATCCAGAAAAACGGGCTATGAATACATTTTCACACTGTTTTCATATTTAGAGTTACACGATAATAATGAAATTTGATCTTGTGAAACCAGACAAAACAATCAATGGCCGCCGGTTTTTTTCTATTCTTGCCAACATTATATCTAATTACGTTTATAGAATTACAACTTTTCAATTGAATTGTTGTTTGCAGAAATAAAAGCCGTAATTATATTAATTATAAGCCATAAACGGGTAATAATAAATAAATCAAAGTAAGTTGGTACTTAATGATATTTGTATGTTTATCTCTGGCGTAAGCCCATCTGCAAGGCTGAGGTCCTGAATTCGATCTCCAGCTCACATAACATTATTGAGGTTTTCAATCAGCTGCCCGGAGTTTGGAATTCTGCCCGATAAACGACATCAGGTTTGCGGCTACTTACATGGGTTTGAATACTGTGGCCTACAGGTAATCAAGTCTAATCTTAACCCTATATGTAGGTATATATCACGATATCTTAAGACCTAAGTATAAATGTTGGCAGATCACGAATAATTTTGAGTAGTGAATGAATTTGATTCGAAAATGCTCGATTGAAACCGATACACAACATAATATAACAGACACATAACATAATATCACACCTTTGCTCCCCAAAGGGTTAGGCAGAGGTGTATGTACTCCTATATTTCACCGGTTATGTTTAAGTTTCATTACTTACAAACTTAAACTTGAACTGGAACAACTCCAGACTGGAGGCTGGTACTGATATATAAATAACATTTATTTAAATTCGTTGATTGGTTCATATAATACAAAAGTGATTTAGATTTTTTATATTTTCGACGTTTACGATGCCTGGATGAGAGTTGCCGAAAATCGAGTTGAATGGCGTGCAATAGGAGAGGCCTATGTCCAGCAGTGACTGCTATAGGCTGATGATGATGATGATACAATGCCTCAAAATGATTTGTGAGGCCTAATGATCTCATCACCGTCAACCGAGGCCAGATTTCAAATAAGCAAAAGTTCCAAAAACGAATTTGTCAATTCAATTATCTTCAGCGAGATAAAATAATTACTTCGAATAATGTCTCGGCCCACAGTGAGATACTGAAAGCTGCTATTAAAGCTAGTTACGAGATTATTATCAGCCGTATTAGGCACTTGGTAATGTCACTAGGGTGCGGATAGAGCATGTTAAAGACTTGGCTCTGTGACAATTGTGACTAACGGAAAATGATGAAACTTTGGAAACAGTTTTAGAAAGTTTTCTTTAAATTTACGAAGGGTAAATAAGGTACTATTTCGGTGTTTATTAGGTACTACAGGCAAAGGCATAGGAATAGTATAGGCATAAGACAGTATAGGCTGATTGCCTATACTGTTCCCACTGCTGGGACGAAGCCCCACGGTGAGAGGGAGTGGGCCATAATCTACCACGCGGGCCCAGTGCGAGTAGGTTTTTGGTTTCCTCACGATGTTTTTCTTCGCCGTTTTATATGTTCCTGATGAGTTAGTATGTTTCAATCTATACGCATCTATAGGTATCTATAGGCATAAATATCCTAAGTAGGCTTATTTGCTTAACAGGAGATGCTTTTTTGTTAAAGTATTTGTTAAAAAAATAAACCATTTTTCTATATATATCAATTTTCTATAAATCATCAATAAAATAGTCCTACGTTATCAATGTAGAACTATTTATTGATGATTTATGAAAACTTTTTACAGTTTATAACAACAGTGAACGGAAAAAAATATTTCCGCTTAATTCTTATTCATCGACGTGTCGCGACATTGTCAGAAAAGTTAATTGAAATGCCAGGTGTGATTGTGACAATATCGTTCCTTCATTGTACATTGTACACTTATGTATGGTCAGTGTAAATATAATTATGCAGCTCAATCCTGGACAGCTGGAATATATCAGGGTATAGGTACGGAGTTGGGATCGGCCGGAGTTCCCATCACGTAGAATAATTAAACGCAAACAAACTGCCGTGTTCACGGGCGATCCAGATAGTTAAGTTTATTTTCGATATCTGCTGTGACCCGAACTCAATTTCATTTACTAGATTTTTGTAAGCGAACATCATGGAATGATTGTTTTACGATTGTATGACGATTTGCAGACAGATTACTTCAAACAAATTGAGCCTTCAGAAGTTTTAGCCAGAATAATATTGGGATTGCCGATAATGTGGTTTTAAAACGTGTCCGTATTGATTGAGGATCCATCACTCATATTTAAACGCGGATGCTACCAAAATTTTATATGGTTCCTCAATCTATACAGACATTTAAAAATGAGATATGTATGGCTTTAAATCGAAACAACAAAGTTTGTTTTGTGGCATGGGGCCCATACCCAGCTGATTCTTTTGTTCGCTCTTCATAAACCTCCATAAGTTTGAAAGCTGCAGATGGGTTCACCAGCAATATTCTGAGTTGACACATAAGCGGCTAGTTATCCATATATGACCAAGTCTAAAGTGCATCTCCGTTGGCACCATGTCACTTAATTAAATGAGCATTTGGCACTCAAGCTGCGATAGACGCGTTACCGTTATGGCTAACAGCACATTGTCACCACTTGCCGCCGACCCCACCACTTATTAGATTTCACACTGAAACTGACATTAACTCTATATGAGCCTGACTGTACCGTTCTATGCATAAACTATTAAGTAAGTCTTGCTTTACGTTAAGAACATAAACTTTTGTATTAATACTTCTCGAAGTTTGCATTTACTTTTATGCTAAAAGGCTTTAGTTTAAAAATACGTATACAGGTTAGCAGGGACATCGACGCGCAATCAGTACATGATTCTAGATTGAAAATATAAGTTGGTTATCAAAAAAAACACAGCTGTTTCATAGAAAAGTGCACTATCTACCTACGCGGTCAAAATGTATAGAACAGTTTCTTTTTAATAACCGACGTAAAATTTCTGCGCTAGGTGGTTTAGAATTACACATTAAAGAGTCTCTTTTAGACAGTAACAAAAGAAAGTAAATAGTTCCATGTTCTATGTTATATATACAGGTGGTGCCACCCTGATTTTTAATATGGTTATTTTTGCAAAGCAATATTAAAATAGCATGCTCATCGAAAATTAAATAAAAAATTAATGCATGAGGTGATAGTGTCATGCTTTTAAACATTATAATGTAGCACCACATTTGACTGTTCTAAATTACCCTAGGCTGATAAAATCTTCGTTTTTCCTAATTATGTGGAAATGTAAGAAAAATAGGCCGGTTTCCCTTTCGGGAAAGAACAGTACCCTACATCAAAGCCTTTATCCTTTTTTTTTTTAGCCTTTAGCCTTTATCTTTTATGTATCTTTACTGCTATTAAAGTCCTAGAACAGATATTTTAAACTTTTATCTAGGTATTATAAAAATAGTCTGAGAGAAGATGTTTATAACATCTTCGCCACCGTTTTCGTTTATCTGTCTCTATCTGTTAAAGGCCGGTCTGATATGAAAGTCGTTAGTATATTTTATATTATTATTGTTTTCATTGTAAAAAATTCAAAATCGTTTAAAAAGGCTGGGTCGTGGCAATGCTGCCAGTCTTTTGGGCACGTTTCCGGATGACAGCGATGCGGACGAGTACTTCGACGCCTCAGTGTCCTTTTGTTTTTGATATTTTTTTTATAGTTACTTAGTTAGTCATTTAATTTAGTA
Source organism: Apamea crenata (assembly GCA_949629185.1). Classification (NCBI taxonomy): domain Eukaryota; kingdom Metazoa; phylum Arthropoda; class Insecta; order Lepidoptera; family Noctuidae; genus Apamea; species Apamea crenata. The sequence continues at coordinate 9,340,629 of OX451363.1, read as the reverse complement.
CCTAGTGTAAATAATTAGTTATCAATAAAGAGATAGATACAATAAAAATATTTAAAAATCCTATATTTAGGTCATTAATACCTCAAAAGATAGGGTTTTTGTTAATAGTTGTGTCAGGTACCTATAGAGACGCTTCGTATGATTCAAATATACACATCGTAAGTACATTTCTGCTATCCAAGCTACTCACAATAATGTAAACAAGCCTGTAAATCTGCGCGGTGAATATTTAGGCTCAATCTGCAAGCACACTCGAATGAAGCTCCCAGCAAAAACTAGAGCATAAATAAAAATTATATAGCTATGAAAAGGTCCTCACTTACAATTGCAGGTACTTCATTATGTTACAATCTTAGAGTCGGAATGTTTTTCCGCTTCTCAATTATTTATGCGTACGCAGTTATTACGACGTAAAAAGCACAACCTTCCCCAGATCATTAGGAGCAAGGAAAAACAGAAAATGAGAGAAACCTTTTCGGTGTTATGTTACGGCATACAACACTTAATTCGTGATTGAGGTACAGGTTTCTATGGCCCTTTCTGACTTTTGTAAAAACTTCCCTTGCAATAAGATAGATAAGAGCCTCTTTTTACAAAAAACACCTTCCCGCCACACATCTCAAGTTCAAACAGTGCGCCGCGATATTAAAATGGCTAAGCGCTCATTTAGAAACAGGTTCACCACGAGAATATTCAGAATCTAACCGAGTTTAAAAGCTACGCTATGAATTTTAAACTGAAAACTACATTGGATATGAGCAGAAAGGCGAGCGTTGTGTAAACAGTACGCTGTTTCCGCGAGTAATATTTGAAAAAAGTGCCTCTGAAAGGATGCTGCACCGACAGTGGGAATAAAATATTCGTATACAAGAGCGGTGCTGAAAGTTTTAGGAGTGTTTCATGAAATTTAGAATCCAAACGTACCTAATCATTGCGATGAGAGGAGTTGAGCAGTCGACTATATGGTCATACATGTGTAGCTCGAGGGTCGCGCCACTGATAAGAAAACCGCCGTAGGCCCGTAGGACCTTTCAGACAAAGGACTTAGTTTGTTTTCGACAAAACACAAAAGAGAACCCTAAGCAAGCACAAACAACATGTAACGTTACAAATTACGTGGAGCAATTCCAATTTATCTTTGCAACTGAATCCATTACCTTAATTTCTCTTACATCACACAATAAAAATAACAGAGACTTTCTTACAAATAAAAAATGGCGGTTCTTATGCTGAGTAATAATGTAAGGAAAATATTTGGATAGGTTTCCAACTGTAGAGATTTTCAACAGGTTCATACATATATGTATTTAAACGGATGTAATATTTTGCGGTCGGAATTTGTAAATACGGTTAAATATTCGCGGCGATAATCATAACAATGGTCAGTGTTGTAGTTTAAAATATCGACCATTGGCGTGGAAGTGGGGGAGCCGCACTGGCCGCCGTATCCTGGTTAAACTGTAACTCGAAACAAGCCAGCTGACGGTCCGTGTCTTTGCTAACAAACAATTGGTACTTACTGCGACTAAAGTACCTACTGAACTAAAGCAAAACGGACTGCTCCAAATGTCTGTTGACAAATGTACCGCTATTCGGGAATGGAAATTCTGCATAAGCTATTAATAACTATCGATCGGTTCTGTAATTATTCCTTTAGCTTGTCGCCGAATGAGTACAAAATGGTGCCGACAAAAGCATCTAGAACCCGGTAAAGTACTGAACTGTAATTTGTAACCGAAATCAGTAGAATTTGGTGTATACGGAACTGCAGGACACAGCATGAAACAGTTGTATAATTTCGTGGAGAATATGACTATTTGAGAGTAATTCTAGAAACGTGCAGCCGGGCATTGGGTAACAGAGAAACAATGTTTCTCTCACTGATAATCAGATGCGGAGGTTGGGCTATTTAAGTTCCTCGCGGTTCCCTCAGAATTCGCGGCAGCTAGACAATGTTAGGAATGCGTGCTCGGTATATCGACACAAAGTTTTGTTACCAGCTTTGTTACAGTTCATTACCGCGTAAAAGGTTTCGGGGAAAAGAGTGCTCTTTTTGATGCCCATTTTTTCAGAATACGTTTTTCACGTGATTGGCGTTAATAGGCGTAAAAATAAATTAAATCAACTGGCAACTGACGTAAAGAATAATAAATAACGTTTCATAAATAGTTGAAAAAGCATTTGTATAAAGTGCCCGCGGTTTTAAATGCCAGTTTTATATTTTTACGACGAAAAGTTTCAGGATTTGTGATTTTACCATAAAAAATAATACACCATTACATTCATTCACATATGAATTACGGTTAAATTAGTTCTCCAAGTAATAACAGAGGCTATCCCATTGCATAGTACATTCCGGTTGCATGATGCAAAGTGTTGCGTAATAAATATAACCTAATTATACCTTTCTGTGCTTTTAAAAACAACCCTCAGTAGCTATATCTGTTTACAGAACCAGTTTTTGAATTTCCGGTAAGTACGTAATGTAATAATAGCGAGAAAGCGTACGAAACACAATTACGGCGAAATAAAAGTGACATTTACGCAGCCTTGTTTCAAGAAATAGCCGTGTTTTTTGCAAAGTAAATAACGTTTGGTTGATGTTTATTCAAGAAACTCGTTGTGAAATGTAATTAAAGAATCGCATCGATATAATGTTTGTTAATATATTCCTCTTTTTGTTACTGAATACGTTTCCAAGGTTTTGAATATCAAAACACGTTGCGAATAAATAGCTCATATAATAGTAATATTGCAGAACTACACGGTAGTCAAAAATATTGCGCCATTTTGCAAAAAGACGTTCTGTACACGGAAATCAAATCCAAGTCTTTCCCAGACGATTGATAAGTGAAGTGGAAAGGAAGGAATTATTATTAAGTTTGATTCAGCTCGTGTGGAATGCGTTCGGTAGCGCATGTGCACCGTAGCGACGAACTTAGCGCTTAGCGAGCAAAGCCGCGCGTAGCAAGCCTACAGTCGCGCCTCGACTCGCTACGCGGACGCACGTAGCACGCCTACGCCGCTACGGGCCACGAACTTCTACATCGTCGATCTCGCGTAGTATGCCGCGCAAACAGTGAAGTTTTTTTCGCTAACATACAATGTGTTTTGAATGATGTTGTTGGGAAAACTCTTGTTCTATATACACTTCGGACTTGTCTTCCATGTTGTGATTTGTTTTAAGGATTCCGTCGGTAAGTTACAAAATAATAATGTTAAAAAAATCGTAGATAAAGTGGGATGTTAAAAAAGCTGCTGATACTTACTTCAATTTTGTTTGGTTTTAAAACCAAATATCAAACAAATGGATAATAAAAACAAAACACTAAAACCTACTTCAGTATGAATAAAATTACCTCGACATAATGTGGGTTTCATTACGGCTAGCAAAGGACTACGCTGGTTATATGAAAAACACTTTGTACCGTTATTAAAAGTACTTCGTCGTCAAATAACAAACAATACGAGTACATTACGGTAGTTAGAGGTTAGTGTCAATAAAACGTCTGGCGACAAAGTGATCTTTACTTGTCGTGACTACAAGATATAAAAATAGTTTTTTTTAAATATTCAGACCTTGTACGAAAGTAAATCTATAACGGATATCCCGTTATTCAAATTATTGTGATTAAGTGCTGTAGAGACTTATTAATAAATTTAAATAAAAAAGTAATAAACGTTGGAAATAATTGAAAATATCGTTGTTGAGCAAAAAATACATTGTGGTTATTTAGGCCGGGTGCAGACTTGTGTAAAACATTATGTAAACTGTGATGCCTAACTAAAATCAACTATGCATATTGTTTAGCGAACCTGCATAACTGGAATTTGTGATTTTATAATTAATCTGTATTCGTAATACCTCTAATTAAATTCCGATTAAATGTCCCCATCATCGAACTATAAATTATTCTATACTAGCTGCGCCCCGCGGTTTCACCCGCATAGGTTTCGATCCCGTAGGAATATCAGGATAAAAAGTATTTTATATGTTAATCCTGGTTATAAGCCATCTATGCGCCAAATTTCATCTAAATCTGTCAGTAGTTTTTGTGTGAAAGAGTAACAAACATCCATCCATCCATACCAACTTTCATGTTTGTGATATTAGTAGGATTAATAATCTAAATATGTTTACTAGTAGGTTTAGCTATATCAAGTTCCGATTGCTAAAAAACTGCGACAAATCCATATAGTTTCCTCAAAAAAACCTGAGAAAAACCTTCTTGGCTCGTGGGATTACGTCCATAGAAAGTGCAGCAAGCGTCCTCGTCGGTACTAACAAACTGCGGTCACCAATCCGACTGCCACCGAGGTGATTTTGTTCATGTCTCCCTTTTTAGCCGTATCTTTATAGGGGTACTATGTTAAAGAGAACGTTTGCGGTGTCGTAGAGATTAATGGCGGAGATGTTACCTTAGCAACTCTTAGAAATAGGTTGTTAAAGAGAAAAATAAGTACAATACAGTGCAACCTCGATATAACAAATCGGTTACATATCAAGTAATTCGTTAAACTGAGGTTTGTTATATTGAGGTTAGGTTGGACTAAAATTGGTTATAAAGAGGTAAAAACGTGTCGAAACCTGTCCCGACTGAATCACATACTATTGGGAACGTTATATAAAGGTTTTGGGTTGACCAAATTCGTTAATTAGAGGTTTATACTTTTTTTTGATAGTTGAAAATTCGTTATACAGAGGTTGTTCGCAAACAAAAATCCCAATGTAAAGGTATATTTTACATTGACTCTTATGGACAATTCAAGGGGATTACGAAGAATTTGTTAAATCGAGGAAGTCGTTATATTGAGGTACGTTATATAAGGTTGCACTGTAATAGGTGTGTCACAATCATTCATCATTATACGAATTTATTTGGGGCTTCATCTTCTTCCATACTTCTCTATTAGTAATCATCTCGGTAGTATTTGTTTACCAAATACAAGATATATAGCGGTCAATATTATGTAGATAGCTCACGATAAACGATGAATCATAAAACTAAATAAAACAACAATTATTCTAGTGGTAAAAACAATTATATTCCACACTGAATTAGAGTGGTCCGATTTTGATATTTTTTTTTATTGGAAAGGGTATACCCCAAAGTTGGTCACATATAAATTTGAAAAAAAAATCACACCCTAAGGGTGGCAAAATAGGGGTGATTTATTGTTCACTCACAGATTTGAATGCTGAGTTGTGTATTATTACTCTACTCAGTGCCACATAGGCGCCCTTTGGCAAACAATTAGTAGATTATAGCCAGATAAAATTATAAAATAAAAATAATAACTAAGTTCTTAAACTAATGTAAGTATACCTCAGTAATTTTGAGTCGACGCCATACAATCAATAAACAAAGATCACTACATTGCCTTATATTTAAACGGCGCCGACTCAAGATTATTTAGGTATACTTACATTAGTTTAAGAACTTAATTATTAAGGTTAAATAAAAAAGGTTTATTTTTTTTTTGCTTTTCAGTTTTTTCGGCGGTTTAATTTTTTTGTTAAAAAGTTTTTATATCTAAATATGAATGAAATTCTCCCTTGTGCAGTATTAACATTACTGACATTGAGCCACAAGATACAAGCGACACTTAGTTTGTGGCACACCGAATTTGGTTAAATTGTATTGTTACTTTTTGATAAATGTCTTTGACCTATCTCTGGACCCTTGGGTACGGGCCTTTGGTAGGTGTACGAGGGGCCAAAGCCAACTCACAGAGGCCCATTTGACGCTTTAAATGAAATGAGGCACCTATAGTTATTTAAATGTCTTTGACATATCTTACTATAATTGTAAACAGATACTATATGGTCAGGTCTGTCTATACTCAGACTGAAGTTTAGTAATGAACACACATTTAGTTTTGGACATAATACAATCGATATTATACAGCATGTCTCAGTGATAAATAACAATAGTATTAAGACAGCGTTTTGATTGGAAGGTTGCCCTTCATTAAAGACTTCGTAGAACAATAGATTTTCTATTTCAAGTCATTCTTGGTCCTTTCTCGGTTTTTCCTATGATCAACGCCGTTACTAAAGACTAAAAATGTTTTATCCTTAGTGTGCGTAGGTTTACACCGGTTCTACTGAATAGATAGTATTGAAAGTGTACAAAAACACACCTTATTTTGTTCGTTTCCAACGTCTATTTAAGGACTGATATTCAATTTCATATAAAATCATCATATAAAACCCAAATACTCGTTTTTCTCTTCCTTGTTCTCTTCTCCTTTCTATAAAGCGAAAGCGCGATAATCTGAATTGTGCAGACTACCTAAGCGCATCCCCTTTAAGTTAAAGAATTTGTAAACGGCTCCCCAACAAAGTTAAATTTTAGCACTTGCTTTGACCCATTGACTTGGTCTTTGACGTCCAACCAAAAGTCCAAGTCCTGACTCAAGGTTTGCCACTGACCCATTAAGCGCAGTACGCTAGATTTGAAACTAACTAATAGGGTTAGCAACTCTACACTGTGCTCCAAAACGCAATTTACCGATGTAGCTGGACCCAATTTAAATGGCAGAGGGGTTATGTCTGCCGCATGCTGACGACTTATTGGCCGAAACAGCGCAGCGGTAGAATGCAGTCTCAACACAGTTGACAGTACCACACGCAAAGAACTTAACTACATCAATTTTGTGAATTGAAAACTGTGACAACATTAATAAAATCATTGAAAAAATATGAAGCAAGCAAGTAATTTTTTATCCGAGCCTCTAAATCTGAGGGTTGTTTACTTGATTGCTTTTCTTTTATTGTCAATTAACTGATAAATGATGCAAACCCATCGAAAACTGTAGCAACATTAATAAAATCACTGGAAAAAATATAAAGCAAGCAAGTAATTTAATTTATCCGGGTGATTACTTTACGTCAACAGGCTCTTACTTATTGGATGGAATGTTATTTTAATTTCTGAAATTGTAAAAATTGTTTAATAACTTATAATGAGAAATTCGCTTATGTACCTACGAGTACGAACCTACCGGAAAATTTGCGTGTTTTTGCGTACGGTACCTAGAGGTAAGTTATGATTAAGGTAAATATAATATAGGCACAGGAAATTGGGTAAACCGAGTTTACAAATAATATGTAAGTTGTCCTTCGCCTACGATATTATTAGGTTTCCCTTAGTGGAAACTTGCGCAAAACGACAAGCAGATGTTACAACCCGCTTTTTTAAATTTAATCAAATCTTTGTATGACAAAAAAGGGACTACCGTGTGAAATTTTTGCGTTTATTTCTTTTTTTTTTATGTAAGGGGACAGTAAATTGTGTCACTGTGTTTTTTTGTGTTTTATATTACAGGTTAACCAGCCTTAAAAATCCCAACCTTAAAAATCCTAAGTATCTAGGTAGGTACTGGGTAAAAACCTTTTCAGTTATCCGATTTCCATGTTTAATTAAAATGTTATAATACAAATAAGTTAATTAATATCTTACATAATTGAATCAATTGTAAGATATTGGTACCGTTAACCACGACTTAATTAATATACTTTATTGACTCTAATTACTTACACAATACAAGTTACGTGAAGCCCCTGGTTGACAACTAATTACTTTCACGTACTTAATATGCAACAAGAGAAATACGACGATCAACATTTGTGCAAATGATCACGTGAATTTTTTCAGAGAGGGTGTAGCGGTATCTACAACGCCACATGCGAACAACGCGTCCTTATACCTCCAAAAGGGAATACATTTTTTCTTTAATATTTTTAATAAGATCCAGAATAATAACAAACTAAATTTAGTGCCTGAATAACTTAAATTTCTGTTGAGCAACAACGTATTAGCCAGAGGGACAGTCCACTGAGATGTTGTAACAGCAAGGCTCCGGACGAAAGCCGGCTTAGCGGCATGAGGCGCGACGCACAACAACCCACGGCATGTACAGGAGTCAGGAATAAATGCCCCCGGGGCTCACCGACTGTCGTGTGAACATAATCAGGGGTCGCACACATTTATTATTCAGTTAATTTTCCTAGTTTCTACCTTTTTATCATATACCCACGATAGGGTTGAATTTACGCCTGAAGTTTCCTCCGGGGTAATTGATAGACATGTGTTCGTGAATTATTAAAATGACGATTAAGCGGTGGCATTCCCTGAGCTGTAACAAGGTTTCGTTGAGGCTAATAAGAATGTATTTTTTATCAAAACGCGGTCAGGGGCTGGATAATGATTATGTCCTTCAAATAACGTTAGCATCACAACTATGGCTCCTGAGGGAGTTAACAGAGATGTGATATCGTATATCTACCTTCAGTAGACGCGCATTTAGGACTAGCTTATCGCCAATAACAAAGTAATCATTATAGAAATACGGCGCCACTAAAAGATTTTGTCCACAATATAGTCCTTTTTTTTTACTCGGCCTGGACGTATACAAGGCCGACAAAACAAAACATCATTAACACTTGGTCCCTCTATCCTACCTATATTCCTGCCCTTTGTTCCTTCCGAGTTGTCTATAAATATCTGGAGTAGGTACCTTTCCCGATCTTCCGTCACAGCTTCAAAATAACACTCTGATCAATAATTAAGCGCAACACAATAGATTCTCAGATTTCATCAATCTATCTTACGTCTCAGACAATGCATGCAATTTAAGACTGAAAACTGAAACTCTGATACTGAATCTTCGGGCTAAAATTGCTGTCTATATTTAGCGTCAGAACTACACTAGGTATAAACGATTTGAGGAAAAGTGAATACCATTACATATATTATACTTTTCAACGTTTTATTTCAAAAACATAGAAAAGTAGTAGCCTACCAACATCGGGAACAGAGTCCAAGCTACGGGTCGTTATGACTGCAGACAAGACACTCCATACTCATCTTCATCTGCCTGGCCTTTTTCCAATTATGTTGAGTCGGCAGCTGCATCCGGTTAGACTGGAAAGTCTAACCGGATGGAGCTGAATACTAATACTTTACAGGGAGAGACTGCCTATCTGAACTTTAAAACCCAGGAAATCTTTACTGAGCATACCGTATCGTATCCAGGAGTACTGCTTTCTGTATCATGGCCTTTGAGCCTTTCCTGAGGTATTGATCGAGAGTTTAGTTTCTTATGAAAGCAGTGAACGGTCACACAATATCAACTGCCCATATACAGTGCGTTTTTTGTCAAATACTGGTGAAAATGACAGATTTTCATGACACCCCTTAATGCTTTGAGTTTGTTTCGGTTCCGTCATATTGACGGAACCGAAACAAACTCAAAGCATTTATTTCAATTAAACCATTAGAAAAGGCAGGAAGGAGCTCATTGGGCATAAAAAAATTCGTCCGCATCGCTGTCAATTTTTTTTTTTTTGTATCTCGAGTATATTCTTGTATATAATTGTATATTTATTTTGATGTTAGCTTGTAAAAATATTAAACCATTTACAAGCACTTTTGTTTTTGTATGTTCAAGGAAGCAGGCAGTTAGAAAATATGAAGCTAGTTGTCCATTCCAAAGCGTAGTAGGTATCTATGGAGAAGAACGGGCAAGAAACTCCATAGACCCTCTTTTAAATTAGGTGCAGTGTTACAAAAATATTAGTTCTATCATTCATCTTGAATTTATAACCATATGTGAGAACGATGTAAAAAAAGACGAACACGTTAAAAGCGTTCAGAGTACATCAAACAGAAAAAAAACAAGCTAAAAAAAAAATAAGCTGGGGTAGCTATAAGATGACTACACCAACTGACGGCGAACGTTCACGAACATGACGCATGGATCAGCACCATTCAGCTCAACCATTTTGAAGGAAGCTAAATGATCCAACACACGTATTACCACCGCCAGTGAGACATTTGAGTGAGCATGACATCAGCCGCCAGGGGACATTCAACTCAATGAAATACATATTACCCTGTAAATGGTAGCTCTATAGTACATAGAACTCACACCTGTGCTATCCTACTAATATTATAACCGTAAAAGTTTGTATGGATGGAAGGATGTTTGTTACTCTTTCACGCAAAAACCATGAACGGATTTAAATGAAATTTGCACACACATGGCTTATAACCAGGATTAACATATAGGATACTTTTTATCCCGATATTCCCACGGATATACAAAGGAGATTGAGTTTATACAATGCAAAGATATTCTTAGAATCGTCAGCAGCTCCAACAGTATTTTCAAGTGTTAATCAATTAGTTGTGGCTGTGGAGCAGGACCAACACTGAGCCAGGCATTATCAGCTATTCACGTTAACGACTATCGGTACAATCACTCAGTTTCAATTATATTATTACTAGCTGCGCCCCGCGGTTTACCCGCATAAGTTTCGATCCCGTGGGAATATCGAGATAAAAAGTATCCTATGTTTTAATCCTGGTTATAAACCATCTGTGTACCAAATTTCATTCAAATCAATTCAGTAGTTTTTATCAAAGCTAACAATTTAGCTTTGATAAAACTATTAAATACAAACTGTGAATAGTCACGTTGATTTCATATTGGTATTCACGTCAGGATCACATCAATGTTAAATTCGAATTCGCATTATCGGTCAGTTTTCATTTGGATTTCAACGTTAATCATACTAAATTGTGCATTAGATTATGTAAATCGTTATAAATAAATCATAACAAATTCCGTTATACTTTCTAAAAGGTTGATTGATATTAACATATTTATTACGCTTTACCATTATAAACCGTTTTGACAGTATTTCTTTGAGCCAATAAGAGAAGTTCTGCCCTGAAAGAAACAAATAACTTATTAAGAAAAATTTAGGTAGCATAATCAGCGTAAATTTTCTCACTTCTGGGACACAGGAGAGAGAGAGCGTACTATCATCTACCACACGGGTCCAGTGCGGGCTGGTAGATGTCACATGTCTTCGAATGTTGGGTTCTAGGACATGCCGGTGTGATTTCCTTCTCCGTTTTGAGAGAAGTGGCGATGAAATTATTTACACAAATTAAAGCGCCTGCCTGGGTGCGAACCCACGACCACATGTCGGGCCGTTACCACTGGGCTACTATTGCTCCATTTACATCTAGGGAATGCCTTCTAAATCCCGAGTCTCGAGCATGAGACATTCAGCGCGAATGATTGCTGACAGAACCAATCAGCACAGTACAGGCAGCAAGCCGTTCATTTCTACCCTAAATAGCTAAGCTTTAAATACTATAGAATCACAACCTACATAAATACAAGTATCTTTTGACAAACAAACAAACCGCTGATTTCCCCTAATCATTTCCTCGTAAAAAAGGCAATAATGTTTAATTTATAACTGATTAACTAATTAAGGGTTTAACTGTAGCAGTGATTCTGTTACAATTTGTCCCACAATAAATCTTAGTACCCGCTTTAGCCCGTCGTACCCCGGCAGGACTTTGCCTCCCCGATTCCTCCGTTCCTCTTGTTCTTGTGTCATCTCCGATAAATCCTTTAAGAAAGCGTTTAAATCGTTCGCCATTTGCTCAGTTGCGGTGTTCGAGGGACTTGAAAGACATTTACCGTAGTTACTTCGACCCGCAACTCGTTCGGCACACTTTAATTGTGAGCAACTTCTTATTTTTCTCAAGTAAATAATGACGTTGTTTGTTTTGCTACTGTTTTGATGTGATAAGTCACTCCTAATTTGTTCCAACCTAATTGTTTTAGTGAATTTGCTAAATAAAGTTTCCGAGTGTTATGAAGGGTGCTAACAATCCTATCAATACAATGTCTTATTAATTAGCCGAATAATTGGTAGGAAAGAGGCTTCCCTTCCATCCGGTCACGTCGTCCAAACTTCCGGCCAGCCATTAAATTAAGAGCAACTAAACTTCATTTATCTCGGCTTGTTACTTCCACGGACGATAAGGTTCAGAAACACGGCTGGAAACTTCCACAAACTTACAGCTAACTTCGGCGAAAAGTTATCGAATCACGCCGATCGTTCGAAAATTTGTTACTTACTCAATATTTTAAATAATCTTCTTTGCAACACTTCTTATCAAACACTTCTTGCAAAGTTTTCACTCCCTTTAACTCGATTCGATTATGTAGTGATAATAATTTACCTGCGTAGACTAAAGTTGCTTAATTTTGTTAATTAATTCTTGTAAGAACATTTATTACGTTCGTAATTTCGTTACGAATGCCACTAATGAAGTTAAGTAGTACTAAGGCTGTGTATTCCTGTAGTTACTAAGGCTGTGTATTCCTGTAATTACCCACTCATTCAACTGTAGTAAAAAGTTTATTTTCACGTATAATCTTTCCGTTAAAGCTACAAGTCTTCTTAGTCTTAATTTGAAAATCTCACACGTACGTTCTTAGTATTCCAGGTATAGTATTTCCTATGATAATTCATGGAAACTCCTCCCTTGGGTGGGACGGACAAGTTTTCACATTTTCGTTTAGCACGAATTTTAGACAGAACAGTGCTATGGCGTAATAACCGACCTTAATTTGTAGAACATATCGATTCACGTAGGATATTTAAAGTGGAATAAACTTCTTACGTGGAGGCAGCGGCGGTCGCGTGACGAGCCACGTTTGGAGTAGCAGGCAGCGGGCGCGGGCGCGGGGAAGCACGCCAGCCGCCTGCCGCCAGGCGGCGATGCGATACGCAAATATTTATATCGCCCCCCACGGCACAAGTCATTGCCTGAAAGCGTTGTCTTGTACCAACCTCATTGTAAAGAGAAAATATTGCCTGTCGATGCTATTCAGAACTAAGTCACGGCACAAATAAGTCGCGTTGCATAGCATACAAAGGCATCGCCCGAAATTAAGATTAAGTGAGGTTTTACACAATATTGTGATTTATCGGCAATTTCTTTTTTATGTTCGCACTTTTAAAGGACCCGTTCTCGTTTATTATTCAGTGTCCATAATATGAAACTGGACAAACATTGACGTTAAAGTTGTAAGTTTCAACAGGCCCTTTAAATAAAAATGTGACCATAGTAAAATAAGGGTAGACATTTTACTGTTTGCATTCATGTCTAGGCTTAATGAGGCCTTGTTAATAAAACGTAGATATATTTTCTTTTATACAAATGGAAAAGTCTTGTAAAACGATCGTGTAGGTACGGTTTAATAGCAAATTGTTTTTAGTACCTAGTTCGTTGTTTTGAAAGCAGCCTAACTGAAAGTATGAAGGCTTTTGCTTTTTGCGCAACTTATGTCGTGATCGTAAAGAAAACGAAAAATGACAAGTGTGCGTGATCACACTTCACGCATTAAGGGTGAATAGCGTTCTTTTTAATTTTACCTTACGACTTCAGTATCGTTTCGATTACGCAACATCAACTATGCCCTAATATCATGCTAGAATATCATATTTAGACGCTGCCAAACCAACCAACGTCTCGGAATATAAATAGTGAATAATTTCCACTTTTGTCTCTTTAACAAAGAAATCTGCATAAAAGGTTTTCCTGGTAAGCACTATCAGCAAGCCTGACAAATAGACGTAAAGGAGTTTAAATATCTGCGAGAGGGATAGCAGCGAGTTGTTGGCTATAGAATACCGAGGTACTGTTAGCAGCTGAAATTGAGGCATCATATTATTTTTTTAATTAGTCCGTACAACACAGCCATCAAATATGCAAGGATATGTTGGCGCTCGAATGACGTTGACAATTGTGCAATTGTTTTGTGAAAAGGCACTCGAAATGTATTCAGAAAACAAGATGGCGGAGTTAGTTCCGATTTTCCGAGTTCCGCCAAAAGAACCTCTTAGTACTTACTTTTACAATAAAATCATGTTTGACAGTTGTTTAGAGAAAACGTTCTTGACACCTGTCAATTTCATATAAACGATTACGTGTTTTGCGAATTTGATCTCTATTAGCTACTAGAATTGTCGCAATGACAGGTGTCAGGAGCGCATTCCCTCGACGGCCGTACTGTAAGCACCACTGAAAGCAACTTTGAATTATTAAAGATGTCGTTGAACAATTTTTAAGTACTTTCTTTTTAAATCATTATCTGTACTTAAGTTGTAAGTTTTGTTACAAAGCCTAAACTTTAGTAAATGTAAATTATACCTTAGTATTTACAAACCGCTGTCAACTGATTCAAGATGTACTTAACAAGCGATCAAACTTCATTGTTATAACTAAGTTGAAGATGAAACGCAATAAGCAGTGCTAACTAACGCTTGTTTTGAATGTTTTGACGTAACCTACATTGCACAAGCGCTATATTAAAATAATTATATTACCAAATTAATGTTAAAGCTAATCTAAACATAATTAGCGTTATCTAGAATTCTGAACTATTCACACATCCGGCACAATCATCATCTGCCTAGCCTTTTCCCAACTATGTTGGGGTCGGCTTCCTGTCTAACCGGATGCAGCTGAATACCAGTATTTTACATGAAGCGACTAATAGAATATGTTTAAAAAATAGTTAGTTTACAAATAGTTTAACATTTATTAATAATTCTTTGGATTTTGGAGAATAAAAGAAAATACTGTACATAATCTAAATGTAAACAACGGATACTAATTACTGAATTATACTGAATTACAAGAAGGTAAGTATTGTAGTAGCCCGAAAGTCTGACAACCAGTCTTACCAAGGGGTATCGTATTACCCAGTAACTGGGTTGTGGAGGCCAGATAGGCAGTCGCTTCATGTAAAATACTGGCATCCGGTTAGACTGGAAGCTGACAGATGATGACAAGAAGGTAAATATTGTGAAGTCTGAGTTTGTTTCGGCCTTTCTTCTCACAGTAGTCTGATAGGAAACGACCTTATCTAGTTATTAAAAATATCATTGACGTGTAAAAGTGTTTGTACTTACGGAAATAAAATAATTTATCATAACAGCAATTTTTATTGTCGACTTTACTTACCTATTATTCAGTAAAACTGATTCAAAGTTATGCATAATAAATGCAAACCGAGCGAAATGGTGAACGAATGAAAACTATTTTTGTAAAACTAATCATTTCATGATAAGTTTCATAAGTTTTAAATGAAATTCAGTATTCCGACTGTAAATTGAATATTCTATTAACACTTTGGATTTTTCCGTTGGCATTTTATTACGATGAAGCACGCTACTGTTTTAGCATCGGCATTTTGTAAGCGTTTCTTGAGTGTATGCGGTGCGATTCCCAGATGACGTTTTTCTCACGTAAATGGTAATTTATCAACGACTTAAGCACAATTGACGCCTCGAAGACACAACAACAATAAATATTTTGTTCTTAAGACAAAGGGTGCCTGGAAAACAGATATGAGCAATGAATACTAAATTGTGTTCAGCCAGTCTGTCTACCGGCTGATCACTATAGTATAAAGCACTAAATAATTATTGGACCTGCCGAAGCAATGTAAATTCCATTGTGCGATGAATGTAATCAAACAAATATAATTAAAGCAGCGTGTTTGGAATAATATTTAATTCCAATCGTGAGACTATGAAACAGTGCAGAAACCGTTACCACAATTTGATACGTATAAAGAGTATATAGAATAGTAGAGGCTTGTGGCTAAGTAATAACCACCGCACGGGTCGATCGATCAGGTTAAGCTATACGGTCGATGGTCACCCACCGACGGTTGGTCCGTACCATCTTTACATACCAAGACCACTCCTTCCCTTTGAAAGCACATGAATCAGTTGGTCTATGTTGTCCTTCGTGGATCTTTGATAGTCACTACGTTTCGTCAGAAGCCCGTAAGTCTGTGACAACTGAAGGCCAATTCTCGTAATTTAAAACGTTCAAAATCTAGTCGCAGTCTCATCTCGGCGACAAACAAATCTCAAAAACTTGTCAAAATTAGACGTATTTTTGACAGATTGAGACAGAGACCAGACTGTGAACGTTCTTAAAATTACGAGGATTGCCCCTCTGTTATTCAGCTGCATACGGTTAAACTGAAAGCCGTCCCCAACATAGTTGGGAAAAGGCTAGACAGATGGTGATGAAAAATTATCTAGAATGATGCAAAAGCAAGGTACTAGTATGTGCAATAAGACCAATAGGATACAAAGTATACGTAATACATGATTTACAAATTTTTGTATCACTTTACATTTTCTTTCTTTACAATATCTATTTTATG
Source organism: Apamea crenata (assembly GCA_949629185.1). Lineage (NCBI taxonomy): Eukaryota > Metazoa > Arthropoda > Insecta > Lepidoptera > Noctuidae > Apamea > Apamea crenata. Next base: position 9,324,561 of record OX451363.1, on the reverse strand, counting down.
TAAAGCACAAGACCGTTAATCCGTTAATTAATGAAGTTACCATTTTCGAGTAAAGGATGAAGGAGTTAACTTTAAAAATTGACTCACTCAATTGGACTCATTAATTTTCCACAGGTCCTTAAACCATTACTTAAGTCCCTACTATTTGCCGCTCGCACTGCGTCGTGCTGCGAAAAGCAGGTGCTGACAACCTCTTAATAATTATTATTACAAACTCTCATGACCCTTCTTTTATTAATTGCATGCCCTGCCTCAACTTTCAAATATTTCTTTTATAAGTAAATCACTAACGCAACGTCATATAAAATGCATTTTCTATCACGAGTTAACGATTAACGTTAACTTCCGTTAAATCTTCCGAAAAGTACTTAACGCTTTAACGTTTAAAGTCGAAATTAACTTTTTAGGAACGGCTTAGCGATTAACGAAGTTAAATATTTAATTAACGGTGCCCAGCTATGTCTATTTTTATGATTTTACCCTTGAGGTGACTTATAGGTACATGATGCCACCGCACAGCACTAGCTTTTAAAAAGTAAAGAGAAAGCAACCTACCTACGATGGGAAAAAAATCGACTACGTAATACTATTTCGAGATTTATTCTTCCAGAGTTTTACTCCGCTTCATATTTATTTATTTATAAGTAGGAGAACCAACAGCTAAACCAAATCAATAACAAATGTGAAAGCGACACAGAGCCAATTACAGGTTCTCACGAGTAGACATAGAGAAGGTATATAGTAGAAATCTTAGGATCACTAAAAACTAAGTAGCAAACACGTTATAAATACAAATAAAATTAATTAAATAAGCAAAGCATTATACTATAGATACATTCAGACGCCATGTTTGGCAGCATATTTTCACATCTTAAGTACAGCATTCGAAAAATAGGAACTGATACGTGATGCCCCCGCGGATCTAATCCGCACTGGTCCGTAAAACATGTTCACACGTTTGATGTCACAAAAGCTTCGTGCTATAAAGATCCGTCTTTACTACTACAGTCCGTTGTATAATATAACTTTAAAGGTGTAAGAAACATACCTGCGCTACCTACGTGTACCTATGCACCAACTGGGCTTTGAATCCCCTCAGCGAGACGGACGTGCTGATATGAATGCATGGATTGAAGTTTTAAAAAGTAAAAACCGGGCAAACATATTATTTCCTTTGTACTTCGCTACAATGGATTTTATGCATGGTTGTTCGTGACATTTGCTTTATAAGGCAGGGCCAAGGCAACGAACTGGGACTTATTAAAAGAACTGCAATCAATCGTCAATTTTACCTAAGTAATTATTTCAGATATGTTACTCCATGGTACGGAGTTTGACAAATTCATTAAACAAAACTTAATGGTAATTTTTCTATAGACAAATTATTTCTTGATTATTTTGCCTGGTCCGACTGGCCGTTGGGTCACGGACTCTAATTCCGAATTCCGCATGGGTCGTAGATATTTTCTGTCCGTGCTCTCAGACTTTGTACCGGTTACATTAATTTGTGCTGAATAAATGTGGCCGACATCCTAGAAAAATATTCCATTAAAAAACATGTTATTCTGCTGTTTAATATAACCTATAATATCATTTATAAGACTTGTCTATGTAGGCATTTAATGTGGCCCACTCTGAATGGATCAATTAGAACGACAGTAGGTAGCTATGAAGTCCACAATGAGTGTTTGCTCACTGTGCTATCAGTATTAATTCAACAAGCGAGACAAGTGAATTCCAACTGCACTGAGACACTAAGTTAATCGAACGCGCTTATATTACCTATATACTGCAGTTCTATCCTCTAGGGCCACATTGCTACACGACCCAATTTTAAGCGATAGCAAGCACTAATTTCACATTTATGAGGAGAAAATAATACAAAGTAAAAACACAATTCTTTCCCAGATTTTACACAAAACGCAAGTTTATACGGCAATCGTCACGTATAAACACAATCTCTAACAAGGCTCGACAAATTGTGTACGGACTACGGGCGAATAGAGCCAATTGCCATCCGATAAAAAAAACAATAGGGAGCTTGCCTTTCTGTCATGCGGAATACAATGGTATTCTTCCTGAGCGATAAACCAGTCGCCCGCAGACATCGGCAAACGTGAATGACAGTTTACGATGTAAAAATACATACTACATTACAGAATTTAACGTCCGCAACATGGTATGTGCCAGTACCGACATAAAGCATTTAAAACTTTCTTTTAGAGTCTCCAAGGAGGGGTAATATTCTGACATAAATTCTCCCTAGGGGTTCACCCCACTCCTTGAACCCATAAAACGATAAAGATCATCTTTTGTAGCTTCTGAAGGGAACAGCTACGTACCTCCTTGTGTCTTAAACAATTCGTTCATTCCGAAGAAATACATCGAGACAAATCCGCTCATTAATATGCGGAGTTTAAACTTTGTTTCGAGTTTGTTATCTGGGAATTGTCTGAAATGTACAGAGGTATTTGAAAGGGCTCCATCTCATAAGTTATAAACAGATACCTTTTCTGGTAATAGGTCGCTGCAAATAATTTTATAAAATATCTGCAAAAGGTACAGGACAATAATTAGAATTCTTTAGACGAGTTTGTCAATCTGAGATATTTATAGGGAATTTATATTTCGTGTGGACCATGAAATAAGGAAAATATTGGTGAATTCTGTTTGATTTCATATTCATTAGAAAATATCCCAAACGCGATATATCTATAAACATACTAACATTCATTTGTAAACATTTCTTTACTCGTGTACGCGCAGAGTAGAGCCCGCTTTATATTCAGCAAGCTGATCGGCTGTTGGGGCGAGCTTCAGGTTTTTACGGAGCACAAAGCTCAATTAGGTACATAGGTTCCACCATGATGTTATCAGCGTATAGTGCTGCCACTTCGTTTGTACAATCTTCACATAAGGTATATCTTCTCTGGAACTATATTAGCTACTAACTTTCTACACAACAAAAGATTTTAAACTACGATAAGATACTGGCCACAAAATGGAAGAGCTATAAAACTTTGCCCATTTTATTGCCGATCAAATATAGGTACGTATCTATTGTTTTTATTTGCCTAATCTTTTAGAATACATCATTCTGAACTTTAAATTGATAGTATTAAAGCCTATTTTAAACATCGTACACTTTTCCTAACATCTAAAATTTGATTATATTATACGACAATAAAATTTAAGTGGCAAGAGGAAGGAAAAGACTACTAATATGTTACCCTTTATTACACCTTTAGTATATTGAATGCTGAGAATAAATACGGGGAAAAAACGTTCATTATCGGCTCTGGCGCGCAAATAAAACAAGATAGCACCCCAGGGCCCGCTCACTTGGATATTGCGACCCGCAAGCAAATTTGCTCTAGGCACAATAAATGCTTAGGACTGTACGTGAGAGAACACACTGTCGGCAACAATAACATTTATATATACATCCTGATACATTAGTGGGGAGATAAAGCTCAGTGATATATGGACGACTATAAACATGTCGCCTTCATACCAACGACTACTTTGTTCAAATTGATCACTTTATCTGTCAGAGATACAAACGACTCAAAGCAAAAGACTGGATTCAGCGTTTCTCATTATCCAAGTAAAATATAAAAGCTAATATCTAATTGATCGTTATTTCAATCTAATAACGTAAGTTGATTTTAATGAAATGCTCTGTAAAGAGATAAGATTTTGACGAAATAATTACGATAACTTTGTAAGTACGTACATCAATAGAATTCTAATAAATTTGGGCAGGTTGTGTTTGAGATTGAAATTTTGACAAGATTACAGCCGTTTAAGAATAATTTTAAACATGCAATGGAATTTCTAAGTAGCGCTTCTAAGAATTTTGTAAACAATTTAGGGTATTTAAAGGTCTTGTGTAATTTATAAACGGCAACAACCCAACGGTTGAAAGCGGCGAGAATAATTTTAGAGGGCTTCACCCTTTGCAAGCATTATCATTTTTAACTAAGCAAATATAATTGCAACACATGTTGCAAGTTGTCATCACGGTACAATACCTACTTCTGTCCAGATAGAAGGGAATGGGTGCGAGTGTAATAAAATCATAGGCAATTGGATATTTCGGTTTTGTCTCTCGGATGACAAGCCATCTACGATGCTTCCCTGATATCCACATGTCCACAGACCGCGATGACCACAGTCATCAGATGCGCTACCCCTAAGAGCTGGTTCATTAAAATACGTTGCTGAGGTCAGCAGACCTATCGATACTGGCTGGAAATAAACCTAATGTAAATATTTTTACAGTTCGTAATTAGTTTACAGGCCGGCTGTTTATCGTTTATCAACTTCAATTTTATTTTTGAATGCTAGCTTCGCTTCGCTGTTACTGTTTATTTTGTTTAGATTTTCATAGCCTTTCGATAATTTATTATGTGTTTATTTTTATATGCCAGCACTTCGTACTGAAGGCGAAATAAAATTTCTCATGACTCTTTGTAGCCATAGAAAGTTGTGGCCTGTCGGTTAGATTAATAAAATTATAAAGTCTCAATTATTCCAAAGTAGACATTGGTTGTCCCAAATAATCCATAATATTACTACTTAGAAACTCATGGTTCAAGCTTGCTGTTCAGATTTTAAAACCAACCATTTTCAATATACCAACAATTAAACATTTCATCTCATTATTATAATTAGGAGCTTGTAGCTAAGTAATAACAGCCGCTCGGGTCGATCGATAATCTACGGTTGGTCCCTGGAAGGGTGACCATCTTTACACACCAAGATCCCTGCGTGCCTCGGAAAGCACGTTAAGCCGTTGGTCCCGGCTGTCATTCGTGGATCTTTGATAGTAGTCACGGGTCTTCAGAAGCCCGATATTCTCACAACCAGTCTTACCAAATGGTTTCGTTTTACCTAGTAACTGGGTTGTGGTCGTCAGATAGGCAGTCGCTCTTTGTAAAATACTGGTATTCAGCTGCATCCGGTTAAACTGGAAGCCGACCCCAACATAGTTGGGAAATGGCTAGGCATGACGAGTCTTAATTATTCCAAAGCAGAAATTTGTTGTCTTAAATAAGCATAATATAACTACTAATAAACCAATTCATGTTTTTAGTTTCAAGCGTGCTGTTCTGAACAAACCATTTATGAACGGTTCGTATGTATCCTGTTGGGTCACACAATATACCAGCAATTAAACATTTCATCTCATTATTATAATTAGTCGAATACAAAAGCCGATGGTTTATATAACCAATTGAAACCGATACAACTCATTAGCAGAACAATTAGATGCTCTACTGACAACAAAACCGCTCAACCAATAGTCAGCTGAAGCTCTTAATTTCCTATTGATGTTCAATTAGATAACAGTTGCCTTCAGGCAGTGTATGTACATTCCTAGTATTGTTAGGGAAAGCCTATCTTGTATGGAATTACACAAGGGAAACGGAATATATTTACGTGTTAGATAGTTACATGGTAACATTAATTACCTACGGTTGATAACTATAGGGATTTCTGTACCGATTCGGTTTTTTTTAAATGAAATTGACGATTGGGTAAATCATAATTAGTGTCCACAAATGATGATGTTTGATTGTCAGCATAATAAATCAAAAACGTTTAATATTTTTCTTGGTTTTTTTTTCAATTTGCCATACAATTATTATTAACGTTTAACTGTTTTCTGACAGCCTGCTCCATCCCACTGCTGGGCAAAGGCCTGCCCCAATAGCTTGCAGCTATTTCGGTCCAGGGTTAAAGTGGACGCTTAAATAATAAATTTAAAAAAAACTGCCTAATGTCTAGTGTACGTGAATAGCTGCTGTGCCATTTCCCATGAATTGGTGCAGCCACGGTGAAGCTTCGGACAGTGCTGCTACTGTGAATATTGTACAGGAATTTGTTTAGGATGTAGATAAAATTAACTTGATTACTAAAATAGGATAAGTTTTTTACTAACAAATGCGTCATGGTTACTTGAAATAAAAAAATGAATTGAATTAGGTCAGTGTAAGTACAAGAGAAGACTAAAGTCGCTTCTCCTAAGATTCCTGGAAAAAAGACGATTGAATTATGAACAAAGCCAGTCCCACGTGGAAACATAATCCCCCTTATTACAAAACAAGGCTTTCCTTTCGATCAGGTTTAAACCATTGACCCAGTTATTGAATTAAGAACCCAACTGATAGAGAAATGCAGTTCTTTATACAAAAATGACAGCTTAGTTCGGTGCTAAATTGTCATTTTAGTATTAAGAACTTTGCGTAAAGCGAAATAAAGTTCGAAATACAAGTACTGGCTCAATAGTATGCTAGAACTAAAGTTAGGTTTCTTTTTGTAATAAGACGGAATATGTTTTAATTTCTACAACATAATTGCCTTCGAAAAATATTTAAACACAAAACTAATGAATTATCAGAATTGATATCAGTGAAACAGTAACCACCTAATGTAATAATATTATTGTTGTTCTAGAAGTGCCACGTTTTGAAGATAGCCTAAACAACTTGACTGTGTCTTTGGGAAGAGAGGCTGTTTTCACGTGCGTCGTCAATGACCTCGGCTCATACAGGGTAAGTACAAGCTTTTAAAAGACTAAATTTGGCCGTGGGGTCAACTAGCCAGAACTTGTTCAATGAACTCTCTAAACGGCTGGTTGACACTTCCAGTGACCCAAGGGCTGGCTTTGACCTTGGCCAGAGGCTAAGCATTGCCATACAACGTGGTAATGCCACCAGTCTCTTGGGTACATTACCAGTCGACAGCGATGTGGAGGAATATTTCTACGCAATATTTTAGTTTTTTTAATAGTTTTAGTTAGTATAGGATATTATGTTTTTATTTTAATAATTTGTAGTTTATTTAGAATTAGAAGTTTGTAAATATTATGTTTATGGTTAAAGTTAATAAATTTCCCACTACCTAGTTTGTTAATAAGTGGACTCTACGAAGCAGTCAACCAAAATAAATAACGAAGGGCACTCCTATAGTTTTCGTGATTGGTAGGTATAATTAAGACTGACAATAAAACACTCCAGTTTATTCTTCTACGTCACGGCCGCTTACACATAGTTTAGGAATAGAAAAATCTAAGACGATATTATCTACTTAATAAAATCTTGAATTCATTCATTCAATGAAAGACAACGCTCAGCCTAACCCTAGGTTGAGCGTTGTCTGGAGGACTAGAAGTATAAAATTTCGCACAAGAGTTTCTTATATATTTTAAAGGTGACCTCTAAGGAAGGATTTTCGAAAATTCTTCCCCTATAGGGGTTAAGTAGGTGATGAAAGTTTGTATGCTAGTTCGTCTTTGCTATTGTTCTTTAATATTTTATATATTATACTAGCTGGTGGTTTCACCCGCATAAGTTTTGATCCTGGAGGAATATCGGTATAAAAGTATCCTATATGTTAATCCTGGTTATAAACCACCTGTGTGCCAAATTTCATCTAAATCCGTTCTGTAGTTTTTGCGTGAAAGAGTAACAAACATCCATCCATCCATCCATACAAACTTTCACATTTATAATATTAGTAGGATAGTAGGATTTGGTAGGTAACAACTAGAGCAGATAAAGCCATCCTGCTTTATAAATCAATCGCACTCCTGAGCTGTCGAGCACTGTTGGTAGAAAAACTTCCCTTTGATTAAAAAGGATCTAGCACAACACAAAGGAGATTAAAAATAATATTTTAAAATCGGACTTCCTTTTGCGATTACATCAAAGACCTTTGGAAACTCAACCCAACACGATTTGACTGTTGTCAGGCGGCTGTGAATTTAACGAAATCTTGCCCAGCGACAAAAAATGGTAAAATGCGGCAAAAAAATAATCAATGTGAAAAGAATAAATTAAGTACAAGTTTTAATTTAAAATCAAATAACTCTTCCGCTTTTAAATATAGCCAATATTATTTAACCTACTTTATTAATTTTCGTTTTCATAGGTCTGAAATTAATGCAAATTACAGAATACACGAATGGAATCAGTCTCTACAAGTATCATAATTTTAATAATGACATAAAGCCGCATGATATTTTAATTTTTGAGAAATGTGACGTTTTTAATGTGTGTGAATAATGTCATCACACTGGTACTCGAATATGGTGCTAGACCATATTCGAATATCATAATTATGACGACATAATAAATATTAATTAAAATTCTGTAGGCAAATTAAAAATTTATATAAAAAAAGAGAGCGATGGAAGGAAAAAGGGTAGGCCTTTGCCCAGCAATGCGACACAGCATAGGCTAACACAAAAAAGAAGGTAAATTAATCTTTCATGGTCTGATTCTGGGTCCACCGGTCCTATGATTACTGTTTATGATTAGAAAACATAAATATTTAAAAAGTTTGAAACATAATAAGTAGTAGTAGTAGTAGTGTAACTAAATACTGAATTTAGTTTCATTGAGTTAGAAGCGATCCCAATGAGAGTATTCATGTTTTAACAAAACGAGACTAATTTATTTGTTTTCTTATAAACGGAAGTGTTTAATCGTTGATTATTAGATTAGTGAATGAAAAAGTCTAGTCAAAGAAAAACGGACTTTAGATTGTTACATTCTCTTGGAGGTAGCGTGGTTGACTGGCTCATTGGTCTACTGGACGCCAGCACGACTGCTGAACACTGCCTGGGTTGTATCCCCAAAAATCAAAAGTCATTTATTCAAATTAGGCTGAGAATCAGCAATTTCGAACGTCAGAATTACATAAAACAGTCCCCCAAACGCCCGCCCTTCAACACCAAATTGGACTAGTGTTAGGTTTTTTTCATATTATAAGGGATTTTTCAGTAGCAGCTTCCGAGCCGTTACTGAAAAATTCAGTTGTGTCGTTTTGATTTCGGCCCGGTTATCGGCTTGCCTTAATCCTTAAAAATTAAACATAACTGTCGAAAGCTTGATACTTCTGCTCACCTTCCAGGGTATAGAGAAATGATTTATACTGTTATGTTCATGAAGGTGGCGTGGCTACGCGTGGACACGCAGACGATCCTGACGATCGCCACCCACGTGATCACAAAGAACCACCGCATCGCCGTCAACCACAGTGACCGCAGGGTGTGGTTCCTTCACATACACGACGTGCGGCAGTCGGACCGGGGCTGGTATATGTGCCAGCTCAACACCGACCCCATGAAGAGCCAGACGGCTTATTTAGATGTAGTAGGTAAGTACCTACATCTTTATGTGCACCTAGTAGTAGAGCTTCTAAATGTTGATGTTGAAAAACGTTTTGTGTTGATAGTACAGTCAGAGAAGTTTATTGTTTAGTAGATATTATGACGGATATATTGGCACTCGAATGACATTGACAGGGGGCGCTGTTGGTTTAGAGCAGTGGTAGCTCATTGGTAACGGCCCCGACTTACGAGTTGTAGTTGTTGTAGGTCGTTGGTTCGAACCCAGGCGGGCGCTTTACTTTGTGTAAATGATTTCATCACCACTGCTCGCAAACCGATGAAGGAAAACAACGATGTAGCCGGACGAACTGATGTAGCCGGCATGTACTAAAACCAAAGATTCGAAGACATGTGACATCTACCAACACTGGGCCCGCGTAGTAGATTATAGCCCACTTCCTCTCGTAGAGAGGAGGCCTGTTACCCAGCAATGGGAAGACTATAGGCTGATTATGCTGTTGGTAAACATTTGTGAAATTTCACTTAAAATGTATTAAAAAAAAAGATGGCGTCGTTAGTTCCGATTTAAAAATAACTTTGTAGCGCTATAGCCATACAAAGAAAAAAAAAGAAAACTGATAAAGAATGACACGGACTATTTTGGTAGTCAACTTCAAAAACTATCTATTTCGCTGACTGTACAAAGAAAAGTTTGGAGGTAAAAAAAATATATTCGCCTGTAGTTTATTTGATGTCGAAGTAGTGCTTAGAACTAGCGCTAGGCCAAACCAATGACGAAGGAAATTTTATTTGAAGTTAATTTGTTAGTTTACACAGGCAGTCAAGCGTGTAGTACAACCAATTTGTGTACCAAACCGTATACCTACTTGTAATGTTCATAATTAATTCATACCGGTTAAGGTAAATTTCAAATTAAGTTTACACAGCGTCTACTTACCAATTCAGAAATGATTCTTAATTTAGACCCTTGTTCCTTAAAATCATTTTAGAACAATAACAATTTCGTTCAGTATTTTGCTTGTAATGTTGATTCAGAATCAAAATCAAAAGTCATTTATTCAAATTAGGCTGAGAATCAGCACTTTTCGAACTTTTTTTTTCAATTCGAATCTGGTCTTACGAATCATATTTTCAACCTTTTTGGTCGAAGACTCCAGTCGTGACCAAGGATAAAAACAAAGCGTTAATTCATTAAAATCTAGAGCATTCGTAATACTAGATTCTATTTAATAAAATATTCGCGTAGATATCAAAAACCGCTACGGATTTGCGCAGTTCCTCCGGACATTCTGGACTACCCGACGAGTAGTGACCAGGTGGCCAGGGAAGGGGCCAACGTGACCCTGAGGTGTGCGGCCCACGGTGTGCCCACCCCGACGGTCGTGTGGAGGAAGGAGGCCGGTGACTTGTTGCCTACCACCAACTTCAGCGACACACATAGTAAGCATAGTAAGATATAATTGCTTTCATTAATTTATATTACCTAACTTCTACCTAATAAGGAACAGTCAAGTATAGTCGACCTCGTCGTTATTGCTTTGCACCCTAAGGTTGAATGTCGCTTGCATTTCATAAAACGAAAACGTCTATTTGTCTAGGTATGTGACAGTTTCTGTCAAAAGTAATTACGAGGTCAACTACAGGAAAATAATTCGCTGGGGGCTTTTGTACGACATGTGAGGCTTTAGGGGCTGTCTTTTGTATGTTCTAAAATCACAAGTATTACCTAGTTTAATAAAGGAACAAAAAGTTCACTCAAACTAAAAGCTCCCCATGAGTAGCTGAGTAGTGGTAGCTTAACGTAGAAGTTTGCAGCACATAAAGACTTCAAAATCCGATTCTTGTGAAAGGACGATGACTAGTTACTTGCCACTAACTTCAGTGTAACAGAAAGTACCTACCAATAGCAAACTGCTAAAAGCCATGTTGTATAAACCTAGCTTATAATATACTTGAGTACATAACGTACAGTCAGGTAAATTAATTGATAAGCGAATTGACACGCTACGTCAATTTGACATACACCATTTCATTTCATACAAATGCCAAACAATGACAGTTGTGATTTGAATTTTCGGATAATTTAAGTTGTTGGTCTCTATGCTTTTGGTGCGGATCAAGTAACAGCATCCAGACTGAGATGGCACGGTCATGTACCTCGACGAATAGATGACCATGTCGTGACAAAGTGCCTTTCCATGGCTACAAAGCAGAGGGGAAGAGGAAGACCTCAAACCACATGGATGATGAAGGGGAAGGAAGCAAAAGGACATGGAGATGGGATTTACGGAATATGACGCACAAGACCGAGATAAATGGCGTCGCACGATTGCGAAAGTCAACCCCGCGTAACGGGAAAAGGCGAGGCTAAAAAAGAAGAAGGTCAATATGCTTAACAATTAATTTTCGTGACTTAACATAAATGTCAACCGCCCCGCGCCTCTGGCGGACATAGAAATTTTCCACAGGAAATGTTACTTTGATCAAATCTTCACCTCCCTGGGGTTAGAAATTTTCACAGTAAACACTTAAAGTTGCAGCCTCGCAAACTATAGATAAATAATGGTTTCCTGGAAAAACTTTTACATGGCTTATAAAAACAAAATAGTGAAGACACGAGGGTGTCGACAATCGATATCGATACATTCTCTAAACGATGATAATTATAACTTTTGGATTTGACTTGAATTCAGCAGCGGGTATGCTGAAAGCTCTTTCAGTTCCATTTATTTATGCCTCCTGAAGAAAACATTACAAATGCGTTATTAAAGAGAACAACAGAACAGGTCTAACAAAAATAAATGACTTCACTTCGTTCCTTTAATTTCGTCATTTTCTAAATAATCCAAACCATTATTTGTCTCCTTTGTTTTGTTTTAATAAATTGTTCGTTCTTGTTGATTAATCTTTCTAATTATTTAGATTCGTCAGTGAATGGCGCAGTGCTACAGTTGGTCAAAGTGTCAAGACTACACATGGGTGCATACTTATGTATCGCCAGCAATGGAGTGCCACCGTCTGTCAGCAAACGGGTCATGCTGGTCGTGCATTGTGAGTCGCCTTTCTGTTTGTTTTTAGTCAATTTATCACTGTAATGCAATCTGCAATTTTCAACGGTTGGCGTAGCGGCGAAAGTTGAAAATCCAACAGCCCGATTATATATGGGTAATTATTTATGTGTCGTCTGGTGTTAGTGAAAACAGTCATTAGTGGTTTACCGTATCGACTCAATGACGTCTCGAATCATCCCGATCCCGAAGATTAGACTTCAAAAGTTTCTTACATCATCTCTGAACCATTTCTTTTTCTATTTTAATAAGAGGATTCACTGTTTTAAGACGCAGTATTATGATTACGATGAAAACGTCCCAATTAGGTCCCGCACTGACTTACAAAATCTCCTGTTAATAGAAAATTCATTGACATAAATAGTTCAGGACCGCTGCCGGCCCATATCGCCGCGGGCCAGCTTTTGTCTGTCGCGCGCTTTAAGCCAACTTCAGTCGCTTTATAAAATGCCTTTGAGATTGGAAAACTTGATATTGCGACCGCAACCAAAATCTACATCATTTCAGAGAGTACATCCAACTTTAAAGAGATTAAATGCTCCATGTAGATAAATCTTTAAGCTATATACACATTTGTGGTTGCCTCGCAAAGAGCGGAAACGTGTGTCGCCAGCATTAGAGCTGAATCCTAAACCGCAACTAAGCTAATTTGAACTAAATTACGTCAGCCGACTTACGCGAGCCTCTTACATTAACTAGCTCGCTCCCATACCGATGTGACGGGACTCGAAACTCTCCATTTGATGAGTTTAAGAAAATTATTCCCTTTGTGTTACAGTTCCGCCGATAATGACTATACAAAACCAATTAGTGGGAGCAAAAGAAGGCGATACTGTACATTTGGACTGCCATTCAGAAGCTTTCCCTAGATCAATTAATTATTGGACGATAAATGATCAAATCATATCACAGTGTAAGTATCATATATAATCCGAGCTTCACGCGCAACTATTAATAACGTGTATTAAAATAGCCCTCATTCTCACTTTGTAGCGGACAAGAGGTTCGAGATCACAGCCATAGAGAGGGGCTACGAAGTGGATATGAGGCTGAAGATTAAAAAAGTTGGTAGAAACACTTTTGGCACATACAGTTGCATATCAAAGAATTCCCTCGGAGACACGGACGGGACAATAAAATTGTATTGTAAGTATCGAAGTACGGAGTTTTGTTCTTGTAGTTATGATAGATAAGAAATACTTACAAAAGCGTTTAGAGGCAAAAGATAATGGTCATGTTGAGTAACTTGATATTTTGGAAAATGGCGTCCGATTGGGCCCCGAGGGATTTCGGGAGAGTTTCAGAGCGAGTGTTTTGTTTCAGCTTTGTCCGGCAAGTTCGAGGAGATGCAGTACAACGAGGTGGGCGACTCCGACGAGAGCCCTGACGTCAGCGAGCTCGAGGCGCTCAAGCGCAGCGCCGGGCTCCGCTCGTACCCCGCACTGACTGGGCTCTTCGTAGTTATTTACGTTGTATTATAAAGCTACTTTGTATATAAAATATATTGTTACAATAATATTTTATTCATCGTTTCATTACCCATGCATTGGTATAATTATCGATTTCTCATTTGGTTGATAAAATCATTATTTTGTTTCGGATTGTTTGCCAAACTATTTAAACATGCATCAATCAAGCAGAGTGTTTATTTACACAGGCATATTACAATAAAACATCATAATTCAAGATTAAAGAATCAAATAAATATAAAATGTTAAAAGAATAGTAAAGCATGTTTAGGAATTGTTTGAACGTAGCCGTCACTAGTGTCATATATCATGCACGAGGTGTCCTGGAAGTTCTATATTTCATGTTTGTCGTCGGTCCGAGCCCGGGGAGGGATGCGACACCTGCGCTCCGGGGCGAGGTGCCGAGGCGAAGCGGCGCGGCGGAGTCAGGGCCCTCTCTACAAGCGACGACATCTCACTACTACAACAGTTTTCCTGACACTTCGCGACAAGAATGTAAATTTGTCACCCGAGACGTCCGAAGGTGTCACACAGCGACTGTTATCTGACGAACGAACAATTTTCTCAAGCTCGAAATTGTACCCTTACACCGCCACAAACAGGTATCATTAGAATTCATTTCGCATACATGATACTTATCGCTGTTGTGTGTGGTGTACCTACTTTGTTTATGTAACTACGTGGATTCATGTAGGTACCGCGGTTACGTTATGATCAATATCATGGATATTAAAGCGTTATTTATTAAACTTCCAGCCCTTTTATACTCAAATTTATCTTGGCATAAGAACTGGGCAACTTTTGGGTGTTTCAAGTCGAACATAAAATAAGTTGCTACTAACATATTCCGAGGTTAGCGAATTCCTGGGTAAGGGATTTTAATGATAGCTCTCGTAACCGTAATTTTTTATTTCGTCTTCCCTTTTCGGTTGGTCATTAACCTTATAAGGACCGTTCTAGTGAAGTGCTGTACTACCAATATGAATTGTTAACGAATGAAAGAGGTCTACATGCCTAGTGCCTATTACATATTCAAACATGTGTTACTAGGAACTGAAGTTTTGTCACTTGAAGATCAATTCAAATGAACCTGTCATTACTAACAAAAAGTTTTAATTACAATTTACAAGCTAATGCTAAAATATAAAAAAAGAAAGAAAAATTGTGTATTCTGCACAAACAAAACGCACGTTACTAAATAAAAAACCGGCCAAGGGCGTGTCAAGACACGCATAGAATAGGGTTCCGTAGTCACCCATAATGGCACGTGGATTTAAGAGGCCGGGTTGGTATTTATTACTATGGATACATTAATTGAATAAAACGGTTAATCATTATAATCCGTAACGTTCAAAAACGGGCCCAAATTGGACGATGGTAACTGAAGAAGGAGTTATAAAAACCGACTTCATTTGTACGAAATTTTCCAAGTGCACTAAACTAACAAAGTTATCTAAGCCGTTATAGTTTTCCTTCAAATTTCACCACATGGACTGCCATCATGAATTTTTTCAGATTTTTCGAGCCAGCCGTTTAGCTTTTAGAGATACCAAAATCGTCTTAGCAACCACTCAATGTTTTTAAAAAACCTATCTAATGATACTCCACACCAACGGGTAGACGCGAGAAAAAAAATCATCCCCCCTTTACGTGTAGGGGAGGAACCCCAAAAAAAATTTTTTTCGTGATTTTATTTTAGCACTTTGTCAACGTGGTGAATACACATATCCATGCAAAGTTTCATCTTTCTAGCAGTAACCGTTTGGAAGGTAAGCTAAGGAAAGACGGTCGGACGGACATGACAACTCTAAAAAAGACAAAATATACACATAAAACGTAGTCAAAAGCCTCGTATTTTGTCCATTGCTTGATGTCAGGGCCAGGCAACAAAGGCAACACACATTAATTTGACAAAATATATTATATATTAGATAGAAGAAGTATATAATAAAAAATACCTATAATTTCTTTAACATTTTGATGTTCAAATAGCTTTAGCAGAACTTTCCATTCAGTTTATTTTGACGGGAAAACTAATTGAAAGTTATATTTAATAGAAAATGCCTACAAAAATGTACAGCTCGTTCTTAATAGCTTTCAATAATTTTAATGTCACCTTCGCTATTTCTTGTGGCTCATTAAAACTGAAACGATACATGCACGCGATCGGCTAGGTACATTTTAAAATATATTTGGACTAAAAACCACTATTGTTGTACCTAAAATTCATGTTTATCCTTCTTTTTCTACGTTTTAGTGGTCTTGAGTGTAAATTCGGTCCTGTACAGTGTAACCCCTTCATTCGATCAACTTCAGAGGATTAATTTAGGGTTTCATCAAACTCATAAATATCTAAAGTGAGTATTTCAAACTCTGTGTTAATATGCTCTATGATCAAACCTCTATGTAAAATCAGCCATAATGTTTCCACTGCTGGGACGTAGGCCTCCTCACGGTGAGAGGGAGTGGGCTGTAATCCACTACGCGGGCCCTGTGCGGTAGACATCACGTCTTTGATATTTGCTTCTAGGACATGCCGGTTTCCTCACGATATTTTCCTTTGCCTTATTGAGAGAAGTGGTGATAAAATAATTTACAAAAAGTAAAGCGCCTGTCTGGGTTCGAACCTACGAGATACCACTCGCAGCTGTTACCACTGACCCACTACAGCTTAATCCTCTATGTTACGAAAACTACGAAAAAAGGTCAAATAGTAAAAAGCCTACTACAACTCAAGACACAAAAAAACAAAAAAAAATGAAAATGATCCTTTCAGCATTCTAGATTAATGATATAAAAGGATGTTATTACTTAAAAATACATTAGGAAGCAACTGTACCTGAACAATTATTACATAAAAAAATCTTTTATATTTGGACCTGCAACATAAAAATATCAACGTAACATTCGAAATGCTTGCACAACAAACTTGATTTATACAATCCAATATAGCATATCGAGTTCTAACATCTCGAATAAATATTTGTCGGTACATTACGTAATTTGGAATAGATTAAGATTACTTTCTTACTTGTTCACTCTTTTGGGCTTCCTGGCATGAGGAAGGAATATCAAGCAATTTATGTATTGCTGAGTTCGTTTATAATCGATCAAATGTGCTTTATTTTACTCCAAATGCAATTTAAATCCAAATAGAAGATTATTTCTTTACCACGACGGCTTTTTTGTAGTCGATCTTGTAATTACCCAATTATTTCTAGTAAAAAACTCTTCCCGGCTGTTAGGAATTTTTAAACAATCATAATGCCATTTTTTCATTCCCTCGCTCCCTTCTGGCAGTTTCCATTACTACTGAAACAACTGCGAGCAATTCCGTGAATTAATTAGCGCGCACATTATACAGCAATAACATTGCGCGCAAAGATTAGTCGCTAAGCTTCGTTTTGTTACATAGTCTATCCGCTCAAATAGTGGCAGAATTCCAAACGCCGTGCAATGTAATGTAGTACATAATAAAATATTTAATGAGTGCAATATAAACCTCTCACTTGAATGTGTCGATAGTAAACATTGTAATATTTTGTCGTTTTATATATGTTCGTGGGTGGCTGCATTTGCGACAGCACGGGCTTCGAGGTACTTTTCAAAGGGCGTCACTATTTAAGCGGATAGACTTTAGTCTATGACAACCCCTCCTTCCCACGCACAGCCCTACTCGTAAAGACTACTCACATAAAGAAAACCTTTATTTGAATTCGTTTAAGGTTTTCCATCACGTCGTCACCAATCCCAAATTGGAAGCTCAGGTAACACAGCTCCAATGGCGATAGTCACGATTTCGAAGGGTCCGGATGCATTCAGGAGGGCACAAATGGAGCTATTCACTTTGAATCAGATACAGGATTACGTCGATCGTGATCTGAAACTTTCACTAGACACAACTGTTAAATAGAGCTATAAAAGTTTAATATACCAACCTTTGATTACGTTTGTGTTATCCATTGAAAATAGGATACGCGGTCCAATTTTCGGCACGCTCAACTTTTGATAAACAAATAGGTATACACATACACACAACATCCTATTTATTTATTTATCCTTACATTGGAACGCCATACAGCAGTTACACCAAATAGAGCAAAAAAATCACTTCATGTGCTGCTTTCCATCCATCCTGTGCGCGTTGTAAGATTAACATGTTTATCTTACAACAAGTAATAAGCTGATTAAGAATAAAATTACCTACCGTCTACAGATTTACGTCGGAGTAAGTTAAAAGTTCAGTGCTCCAAAGGACTAAGTTGTTTAACCTATCTACTAACTTTCAGCGTCCCTGAACTACCCCCTAATAACTTTAGATACTTACGCGGCATGATTTTTTATCCTATTTTCAATAACAGTTTAAAATTGGGGTGCAATAGAAAAACCTCCGCAAGCTTTGCTTATCAATGGAAGTATTTTTTATTGCCATACTGGTAAAAATAGATGGTGAGCTGGTGGAGGTATAAATAGATTCGTAAGCTAATTTTACCTGTGATAGCTACTTCCGTATGGAAAGGTCTAAAGTGCAAAGCTATGAAGGGTTTACTTCATTATTGGTAAAGATACAAAAGTCTTAATTTTAACCAATAACGGTCCGTAAATTATAGGGATAACTAATCTTTTTACCATGGATTTAAGCTAATTATCTCGTGCTGTCATTACAGAAGAAGAAGTTCAACAATGTTCCAATCACTAAAAACACTTCAAAATACTACCAACGTCAATGTTGATTAAATAAGATTACTAAATCAACCGTAGAGAAATAATAAAACCTCTACTCGCTGTTAAGATTACATCACAGTCCGACACGATATTTTTGTAACTCGTTAACAACACGATTTCAATTTCATACAACCACAAGCAGTGTGAAAATGAAGGCAACACGTTGGTTAATTTCACTAAATCGTTACAATTTGTGGGCGAAATGAACCCCTGAACACTTTACGGAATTATATTGGACACGCACTCACAACGGCGACGGAACGTTGAAAAATGAGAATGTTCATACTTCTTTATGTATATGAGTAAATTAAAACTTTGGTGTCAATTAGTAGCAAGTTCCATCGAGCTGTTGTTGGATTTAAGGACCATAATTACCAAATTGGGCGGTTCAAAACTTCGTAACTAAGTAAAACAATATGAGTTCTGAACGGTTGGAAAATAAAAATGTTCATACATCTTTATGAAAAGCATATGTTATATATAGAACACTTTCAATGCATAAGGGTTTATGTTGAATTATGTCCCCTAATAGGTATTAATAATTAATGGAAGAAAGTTATAAATAGAAATAAGGCTACATGCTGTTTATACGCGTAATTATTACGGATAATAGTCAAATCTGACTTTATGCATGAATGTATCACAATGAAAAAAGATAGATATACAAGAGTTAGTTTGGCAGAAAGAGAAAAAAGACTTTACTCTTGTGATGTTAAAAAGTAGTTTTGGGTGGATCTTTAGATCCGACCATATGCTTTTCATATCCAGATATGAGTAAATTAAAACTTTGATATCAATCAGTAGCAAGGTCCATCAAGCTGTTGTCAGATTTAAGGACCGTAATTGCAAATTGGACGGTTCAAATCCTCGCAACTAAATATAAAAATATGACTTTTTTTAAATAGTAGCATGCAATACAAAAGTTTATCTTTTACACCACTAAAAGTGAAGGAAAGCTTCGTGAGGAAACCGGGACTTTATTGTCTGAAATCGCCAACACACACGGAGCCAACGAGGTGATTTATGGTCATTCCTTCACTAAGTAGAGGCTTCATTTAAAGAGGCCTTTACCCCACACTGAGCTTAGACTCGTACATACAAATGTAATAATATTAAAGTTAGGCATAGGTTGGTGAAGCAGAAGATGTAACAATGTTGAGCCAATCAACTCTCTCTGTGCAAATTCGCGCTATGTTCTCAAAGTCTATTTTGCTCTGGCAGCCGGCAGGTAGTAACTGATTTGTATAAATTAGTTGATGGACACTGTTCCTGCCGATCTTTTCTGTAAAAATCTCACCGTGAAATCATTGGTGAAATGAGCTTGAAGTAAGCAGTCAATAGTGTTAATCCCTACCATCAGGGAACGACAGCTCACTTCACCTAAGGTCTCGGGGTGTGATTTTTACAGAATAGCACTACTGGATAACATTCATTATTTTAGAAGTGAAATTGTTACAGCTTTATTGGTCTTGTTGTCACAAGCGCCACTGCTGAGCATGAGGTCCTGTTCGATTCCCGTGTCAGGCAGGGTTATTTCGGTTTTCTGTCTGGAATTTCTCAGTAGCAGCCCAGGGGCTGCAGTCTCGACATTCATAGCGATCGCTTTACGAATTCGGTTGCAAATTCCTGTCACTCCATACATTACACCTGTCAATCCGGGACTTTGCGACCGAATTCGGTCGTAAAGCGATCGCTATGAATGTCGAGACTGCAGCGCCAGAGCCTGGATTTGTGGTTGATGGCAATAAGCTCGCCCCCAATCACGTGGAACTTGAAGATAACTGGCGAAATGTGGGTGTACTAAAGGTACGCTTCCGTCTAACCCTTCGGGAAATACAGGGGTGATGTTATGTTATGAATTTGCTGCAAAACACAGGCAGCCCCAAAAAGAAAACTTTCTCTCTCTGAAACTTTATTTTGTGTAGAGGTTGAAATATTCTAGTGATTGCTTCGGATTGGATTGGCAACTGCAGTTTGCAGGGGTCTGCAATCACAAATCCATCTGCCAAATGAAATATGACCTCTGCAATCGTTCATTGAACTTTGGAAGACCTATGTTCAGTGGGTGGATGTTTACAGGAAATTTATACAACTACACGAAGAAACTTGGAATGTGGGGGAGGGTAATAAAATTCTCAGTATAAAATTGAATCCTGCGCTTTATTATTTCACGGAGCATGCACTTTTGTTGGGAAGATATCGTCTTTCATGTTCTTCCTAGTAATTAAATGTAATATGAAGCAGTAGGTATCTCTTTTAAGGATGCACGCCTTACTCCATTTAGTTGGTTCCAAGAAAATCAATGGAGCTAGTTTCCATAAAATATAGGCAAGTATTTTAGGTTAATTTTGTAAAGTAAATGGACAACCTACACCAATTTACCGTGTTAAAGCTATTTCACAAAACTGTCAATGAATGACTGTTGTGATTTGAATTACAGACAGTATAGGCAGTGGCGTGTCTAGCGGTTAAAATAAGGACAAGCCCACATACTTAAAAAAAAACCATTAAGTACAGACGCCAGCACATCAAGCTATAATAATCTGTCAAATTTATTTAATAGAATTTCAACTTTATCTCTAAAGCGTTAAGGTTCAAGGTTAATTGGGAAAATTTAACAGTTTTGGTTAGCTTGACCTGCTGGCGTCTGTACCTACCGTATCGTCTCTTGTGTTTTAGTTCTTTTACTTTGTATTTCAAAATGGTAGGTTGTTACTATTATCTATTAAAATGTTTTTTTAATAGCACAATGTTTTTCTTATTAGGTATAAATAAATATTTAAATACTAAATAAAGCTATCCGCACTGGGCGCGCGTGTTGGATTACAGCCCACTCCCTCTCACAGAGAGGAGGTCTGTGTCCCAGCAGTGGGAACATTATAGGTTGATTATGTTACGTAAATATTCAAATAAGAATTAGATTAGCAACAAAACACAACTGGAAAAATGTGAGTGTATGAACTTTAGCTAGGTGTATATCTGCTTAACCCTCCGGGGAATACGGCCGTGATCTGTATTTAAGTTGGTACTCAATTTGTTAAACAATTAATTTCTGTGACTTTATCGACTATGTCTACTATCGATACCTATAACAAGTCTACAAGAAACCTGGAAAATGAGTACCTTGATATACCTACTGTATTATACCATCATCTGCCTAGCCTTTTCCTAACTATGTTGGGGTCAGCTTCCAGTCTAACCGCAAGCCGCAAGATGAATACCAGTGTTTCACATGGAGCGACTGCCTATCTGACCTCCAAAACCCAGTTACTGGCTATATAATATAAAAGAAGAAAAAGCAATATTATTACAAAATAAAATTAAAATTACCCCTTAAAAACAATCTTGTCGTAATCGGTTAAGAGTTAAAGCAAACAGCTCTAAGCGCCGTAAAGTACCGGAAACTTTCTGTTTACTTTCAAATTGTTAAGGCTCTTTAAATCCTTTTACATTTTTGGGAGAACGCAACACAACACGATTATTAGGTTATTTGTTGTTTAAAACTCAACATTATCAAATTAGGTAGGTAAACAGTCAGCCTTAAAAATATTTATACACCATCATGATCATTATCTGCCTAGCCTTTTTCCCAACTAAGTTGGGGTCGGCTTCCAGTCTAACCGGATTCAGCTGAATACCAGTAATACATCGACAAGAATTCATTTGATTGTTTACCATTTGTGTTCTATATTAATGAGTAGCTATGAATCAAGTAAGTACCCAATCTAAACTAATAATATAAAGAGAAAAGGTTTGATTTTTTGTATGTTTGTATGTTACGCTTTCACGCTAAAACGGTTGAGCGGATTTGCACATGAAATTTGGCACATGGGTAGGCATGACCTGGATTAGAATATAGGATAATTTTTATCCTGATATTCCCACAGGATCGGTTTTAGGCGGCTCAAAAAGGCGGGGCGCAGCTGGTGTGTAAGAAGCCTACCCAGCGTATAAGTTAAGGGTACTTGCCGCGCCCTAACAGGGTCTGGTACTCTCAAGTTTCAGCCTAGTCATAGCCTGCAACTGTGTGCACATTGTGAAAATAAATAAATAAGTAATAATATATTATGTTTTGTGGCTACACATTCATAGATATGATATTTTGGAACAGTGACTGTAGACAATTTAAATTAATTCTTGTAGATATTTAGGTACATACATCTTTTTGAGGACCATGTCTGTGTTGTGGCCTGGCTTTTGGAGGTTAGATAGGCAGTCGCTCCATGTAAAATACTTGTATTCAGCTGCATCCGGTTAAACTGGAAGCCGACCCAAACTTAGTTGGGAAAAGGCTAGACAGATGATGACTTACATATTTTTAAGGCTCCCTGTTCATGTACGAGATCCACGTTGGTTCGTTGCGTTGGTGTGCACGTTCAAGAAAATACAATTTGCTGCAAACATTGTTGTGGTCTAATTAACTAATGAAGTATGACAGACTGTGAAATTACAGGTACGTACATGAGACCCTAATGAGTCACAGTTGTGTATGTTTAAGCCAAAGAAGCCAGTATTCATGAACCATATAAAAAATAAAAATACAAGGTCAAATTAAATTAGCTAGCGAAATTTCATAGATGTGATGAGTATATTTTATTTTATCGTATCTTAACACGATAAAATAAAAATAAAACGTATACCTACTGAATATGATTTGTTGGGCTTAGCTATCGATACTCATCACATCTATAAAGTTTGGTTGGCTAATTTAATTTTACCCTGCATAACTGAAACCCACGACAAACTAAGAAACCATGGGTAATTTCTCGATGATATTTAAAAGAAAGCACTACTGAACTACTATCACGATGGAAACTTATTCTAGCATCCCTGCTTACAACCTAACGTAATACAGGCGTGAAGATTCTTACATTTTGCATAAGTGCCAGTTTGCATAAGTAGCCCTCCCTCTCTCCTGGAGCGGGATTATAATCGCATGCGACGCTTTAATTTATGGCTACTGAAAAGTTTCTAGATTAAACTGGAATTACTAATTCGAAAGTACAAAGAAATATCCAAAAATATATAATTTGTAGGTTTAGTGGTGTGAATGAAATATAGATATACCTACTTAAAGATACCTTTTAACCGGCTCTGTTATTATTTTTGACCTTTCAATTATTATAATAGGTCTAGTTTTTTGTTTTCATTAATATCTAGATGTTCTGATATACACGTGAAATTTTATGTTATGGAGCGGTCCGCATCACTCTACCTAACTTACTCTAAGTTAAAAGTCCAAACACTAAAAGAATTCTTAAGAAAACGCACTGACACGGAAAATACAAGTTTTAATAAACTCGCATGGCGTCTGTTTCATAACACAGTTCCGACAGTAATAAGATAAACGCTTTATTGCCTCCTCACGCCCAGATATTGTGCGAGTCAGCGAATACGTCGTTAGTACGTATTTAGCTAATAAACTCAATTTCCAATTAGATGAAATCGTTTTTCACGACTTTTCCACTGATCTGCCTTTATGAAAGCTCTGTTAAAAACGATCGTAGAAAATGTCCGATTCCACCTTACTAAGTACCCGCGCAATCTTTATTGGAAATAAATTAAAGCTGGCGGAAAAGAATTCAGACCTTTTGTTTGTTTGGATGAGGGACTAGATATTAAAAAATGGAAAGCTGTGAATCTCTATAGAATTCTTCATGACAACGGGTCGCATTGCGAGTAGAAACACATACGTTTTATGAGGTTATATTTGAGGCAATGCCCTTTTTTATTCACCTTATATTGTTGTGTTTTCACGTAGAAAAAGTTTTGCCATTCTGCCTCTATTTTTGCTTTTTAGTCGCTGAGCAACCACCGCCGTTTACATACAAAAGGGTATGCTTTTATTTTTAGGGGATATGCGATATGGAACCAAGTGGAACTGATGCGGGTGACATATTTAAATGAAAAATTAAATGTAGCATGAGGATCCGGATAAATTATGCCATTTTTGCTTCCTTCGAGGGTTGTAACAGATGACTTCCTGATCATTTGAAGCGGCAGTAGCAGCATCAATGAATATAATTAAACTTTCCTGTTATATCTAGTACCTACGTCATTCTTTTGCCAATATTTTTAAATATACTTTTTTCATGACTTTACATTATATACGGTGCTTCACCAACTGCAACTGAAGACAAAGTATGAGCTGATATAGCTGAAACAAAATAATTACTGCAACAAAGTTCTAACAGTTCATCGTAGATGAAAACCACTTCGCACTTTATACGAAGAACTGGCCGTGTATCCGTGTAATAAACAACGCTATAGGAGACTAAACTTTCTTATACAGCCATAGAAATACTGACGAAGAAACAACAATAAACAAGTAATTAAAACTTATTTACCTATACGGCTAGTTCGCGTGCAGTACGAACTAAATGAGGCTCCGCGTTTAGCAAACATAAATATGTGCCCGTATCTAGCGGGAACATAGGCGCCTTAAGGCTTAATCTTTATGAATACTATTCTAGCATTCCATTTTAATAGTCGGCTGTTAAGCTACAAATTTCACTTTGTAACTTCTTTATTTAATTGTGCTTTTCAGGATTTATAATCATTAACAATTTTGCATTATTTTGAAATGACCCGCCCCCGCTTCGCACGGTTTCTACGACTTGAAAAAACATTGAGATTTCCTTGTTATAATTATGTTCATCAGAATCAGCCTATAATGTTCCCACTGCTGGGACACAGGCCTTCTCTCTGTGAGAGAGAGTCGGCCGTTATCCACCACGCGGGCCCAGTGCGGGTTGGTATTACATGTTAGTTTAATATTAATGTTTTATCCAAATAAACCGTCCAAAATAAACTCTCTAAATGATGGTGAAAACCACATCAAAATCCGTGGCGTAGTTTAGAAGAACAACGCAGTCACGCATAGACAGACACGTAAAGCGACTTTAAATTATAACATGTATACCTAAATAGATGAGTCCCGGAAAATGTTAAACAAGCTTCATTTTTTTCGCCATGTTTACTAGGGGATCACGTCAATAGACCTGAGGGGCAATTCTCGTAATTATAAGAACGTTCACAGTCTGACCTCAGTCTCAATCTGTCAAAAATACGTCTAATTTTCCTCCATTTTGACAAGTTTTTGACATTGATTGTCGCTGAGATGAGTCTCAGCGACAATCAATGTCAAAAACTTGTCAAAATGGAGGAAAATTTGACGTATTTTTTTGAGGTTTAATTGAAATCGTTCAAAATCTAGTCGTAATCTCAATTACGACTAGATTTTGAACGATTTCAATTACGAGAATAGGCTTTCTGGTAGCAGCATGCTTAATCTGCTAATAACAACAAACTGCTGCGACCATTTCGTTTTCTATTTAAGCGCGGATTATTACGATTTCCCTTTTGGGTGGGCTTATTTAGCAGGACATCACGGGTCGGTATTATTATAAATAATTAACAATGATCATAATTATTATCAGCCATATCAGTACTTTGCTTAAATTGACTAATATGTATGTACATGTATGTATATTCAAATTGTATTTATGTTTCAAATTGACGTTATTTCAAGTTAAACAAATATCAACTTTATTTGAATAGTGTTTAAGTTGATTTCAGAGTGACTAGCACTATTCAAAAACTTATAAAAATGTTTGAAGTTGTAGCATAAACTGAACTTTATTGTGTAGGAATTAAAGTTATTTTTCCATATACTCATATTTGTTTACATTTTTGGTTTTTTTTTTTTTTTTGCCATGTATATTTTTATGCTATTTTTTTATTTTAAAAAGTTCTGTAACTATATTAATAAATATTCTGTTAGATTTTTTTTAGCCTACATCGTGTCCCACTGCTGGGCAAGCCTGCCCTTGTTTCCAAACCTCCCTGTCTTGTTCGATCTCTGGCCATGTTGGCCCTGCAAACGTTACCACATCGTCGCACCACTGTTAGATTCAACAAAAATGTAAATGTTGGCTAAAATTTTTCCGGTCTATTATAAGAGAGGTATGGCGCTGTATGGCCGAGATATAGGTTTTTCACTTAGTTCGGTAGTTGAATTATTTTCATTAAAACCTACAATTTTTTACGCAATAATTATGGTTGTTTTTATGATAATATTTTCGGTGTCTATAAATAAAAGTCCATTACATTAATATTGTATCATTCGAATAACTAGATAATATTTAATTTTTTCACACGAGGAATTCGACGTGACAAAAAAAGTATATACGAAAATAAATTTATTTATACAGCGAACGAGGAGATTTTACGTGAATACCTTTTCCTAATTGTTATCATGTCACTATGACAGTTAAATAATATTATATTCGGAGAGCTTTTACCGTTTGTACACACAAATTGACTCTAGCATAGTATAAATGTTTATTTATTTTTATTTTATTTATTTATTTATTCACACCAATAAGTACAACATCTTACAGTATTCCAAGAAGATGTTATACACACTTAATAAACTACACAAATATAAAATTTAACAAAAAATAAAATAATAAAAATTACAATATTATGTACTTGTTCATGAACGTGTTGTTTACTTACGTTCTGCAGACTAATAATTCACCAACCATAAGACTGATTAATGATAACACTGGGGCACAATACTCTGTTGTTTGATTGTTCATGAAGTTTCGTAATTATCGTCATCATTTTTCGTAATTAGGTACGTAAACTCAATACTTTATGGCTGGGACTGCTCGGGATGGATACATTAATGATTGATAGAAAAACACCACGTTTCAGGTTGTAAGGATCTGATACACCCTTTCCCGGTCCTAGGGCTGAGATCATCGAAGAGGATATCCACACGACAAAAAAGCTATAGTACCTATAACCCATAACCGACCTATAATGTTCCCACTGCCGGGACACGGGCCTCCCCTCGTCGAGAGGGAGTGGACCACCAATCCACCACGCGGGCCTAGTGCGGGTTGGTAGAAGTAAACTTTTTTGGTTTCCTCACGATGTTTTCCTTCACCGTTTTGAGAACCCATGACCAACGACTCGTAGGTCGAGACCGTTACCACTGAGCCACCATTGCTCCCCTTATTACCCATTATGATGATGACGAGTTTATAAATATAAACTCGTCGGTAAAATCAAAACTTGCGAAGGCCCACTTGCTTTTTAGGGTTCCGTACCCAAAGGGTAAAAACGGAACCTTATTACTAAGACTTCGCATTCTATCCGTCCGTCTGTCTGTCACCAGCCTGTATCTCAAGAACTGCGATAGCTAAACAAATGAAATTATGTATTTCTGTTGCCGCTATAACCACAAATACTAAAAACAAAATAAAATAAATATTTAAGGGGCGCTCCCATACAACAGACGCATTTTTTATAGCACGGAACCCTTCGTGCGCGAGTCCGACTCGCACTTGACCGGTTTTCGATTTTTTTATAATCTACTCTTCGTGGACAACGTTCAGTAAAGAAAACTAACTCAAAAAGGAGGGTCAACTCTTCACTCTGGTTAACACAAGCACCGAAACATTATGTAAAGTTCACAAGCATGCCGTTACTAACTCATCGACGCCAGTAAAACCCAGTCTGGCTTCTCCTTGCAAACATGAAACATTTTCAAATATTATGCACCCGTCTGATTTATAGGAGACAGCAGGCTAATCTTGCCACGCTATCGCAAGCACAGCTGTACAAAAAACAAATTCTGACGGCGACTTTTGGTAGACCCTTTATACTGTCTAGCCAAAAGTGAAACCTTATCTGGTGGACTATAAATAAATAAAACTTGACGGTTCAACCTAACATTGATAGCATCAAACTTTGTTCTTTTATTATTAAGTGAATATACGTAAGCTTTGTGTGGTGTTTCGTGTTGAAATGATGGTTTGTCGTGATCATGATTATAATGTATACTAGATTCTGACCACGGCTTCGCTTACGTGGATGTTACTCCTTATAACATCTGATATCTGCTAGTGAAAATCCCGTTAAAATCGGTCCAGCCGTTTTGGAGATAGAATACTGTTATTTTGACATTACAAAAGACACTTCAATTTTATTTATTTGTACATGTAGATATATAGACGAATATCAGCCTGTGCATATGTCCTCCAGCAAAACAACACTGTATGCTCGCAGATAGATGTAACCAGTTATTGATCACCATTCAGGTTCGTAATATTCAGGAAATGTATACCAAGGGGAACCGTGGGAAACCCCGACAAGTTCAGGAATAAGACGTTTGGAGGTATGAAGAACAGGGTGTAAAGTTCACTCAACCTCCATAGAAAAGGGAGGATCCTCCGACCAGACGGGTGTTGTGTCTGGCGGGCAATTGCCCAACGATTGATATTGGGAAATTGTATCTATGCTAATTGCAAGGTAAACTCTGCTTGCGAGATGCAGGATTTGCGTGACGTCAGTATGACGCGTTGTTCGCATGTGGCGTTGTAGATACCGCTGCAAACGGAATAAATTATTGTAGTAATGCTAAATATAGCCGCCATCTCTTCCCGACGGTGTTAATTGTAGATTGAGTCCCGGGTATATCTACATAGTTATATGACTCTAAGTTATTGCTGCAACGGTAGGTAAGTGAGAATAAAGGCCACCCACAGACATGCACGACGCGACAGCGCAACGCGACTCTTGTAGAACAATTCAATGAAAACTATGCGGAAATTGTCCTACCAGAATCATGTTGCACCGTCGCTTCGTATCTGTCTGCCGGAGCCTTTACAATATACCTGGAATAGAAAAAATAATTACACCACAAAACATAACAGAAGTATGCGATATCACATAACATAAATCTGATAAGTTCTCTAACTGACTGAAGCCACAAACAGACAGGTAAGCTGATTTCAGAATCTTTAATTACATCATCTCGGCATCGTTACTGAAAAAAAAGAAGATTTTATCGAAAACGATCCCCTTAAAGAGGATTTACGCAATTAAAACGAAGAAGGGAAGCCTGATAAAGGAAAAATATTTATTCTTGCCTTATGAGTAAACTTTCAGAAATAATATCTTCTATATTATGCGGTAATGTAAATATTTTGAGTTCATCTGAATAAACTTTATCATTGTAGATTATGATAATATACAGGGTGAATGGAAGATGGGTGCAAAGCTTTAAGGCGAAGATAATAAAGACAATTGAGAACCACTTAGGCCATGTTTGTCATAAAAATGTTGAAATTTTTTTTTTCAAAATTTTTGAACTTTAAATGAAATGACACAGAGGTCTAAAACCTAACCTTTAATTAAATAAAATAAATGAATACATTTATCATTCAATTTGGCCATAAATAAGCAGTTTACTTAAAATTTTGGGAATTTTCGAAATAAAATATAAAAATTAGGTAAACAAAAATTGGTAAGACTTCGTCAAAGACAAGCATGGCTTAAATGGTTCTAAATCGTCTGTACTATCTTCGCCTTAAAGCGTTGCATCCATCTTCCAATCACCCTGTATGTCTTCATCCTAGTTATTTATGGATTCAGATTTGCTCAAGATTTCATTCGATATAGTAATAATACCCGTAGAGGTGGAGAGGTAGAGGTATACATGTCATTCATTCACGTTGTACAAACTTGATCCGATTCCAACGATGCTATCAACTATTGTCATTTTTTTTACCACAATATGCGATCTGGAAAATAAAGTAACTTCTAATCTCATCTCTAGTTTCAATCTAGGAAAGTTTGTTTTAATTATTAGAGCAGCCAGATCATTTTGTGGAGGAATTTATACGTAAACAAGCACGTGCCCGTGACTTCGTCTGCGTGAAATTTCTTGTTCGCTCGACCCACTCCGTGGCATCGCATCGCCAGCCCGCGCTTTTACTTCATTTTCGCTTAACGTTCTTTCCGACACTTTTTTTTCTTTTTGCTTGGCTCCTAAGGTCCTAGCGTGATGTTAAATAGTCTATAGCCTTCCTCAAGAATTGGTTATCGAATGCAAAAAGATATTTTTGTCGGACCGATAGTTTCAGAGATTAGCGCGTTCAAACAAACAAACAAACTGTTAAGGGTGGGTTCGAAGTGCAACGTGTGAATGTTTGGATCGGACCGACACATGGCCGAACCGAATATTATTGAAAAATGCGAAAAAAGTTCGGATCGGCTCAGTTGGGTCGGGACCATAGTCAATATGCGAAAGAGTGTAGGAGTGTAGGATCGGGACCGACCGAACCAAATAGTAACTTTGTAGCAGGAAACGGCCGAACATTCGGCCATTCGGACATTCGTTTTTTTATTATATACCTAGATGAGAAGCCTAGCAGTAGACAGCTAAGGACTGATGATGATAAACATTGGAATATATTTGAACAGATTAATGATTAGAGTCATAAAAAATGACTTCTTCAGACAGACGTCATGTCTAATGGGAATACTCGATAGACAGACGAATGTAAACCCAATCTAATGATGATAAAGTATACAATAGCATCATGTACTCGTAGCTAGTTAATGAACCGTCAAGGAAATAAATCCACTCCGCATTGTTGTTCACTTTCCGGCACATTCTAATTATTACGGAAATAATGATGTTGTTTCAGAAATGAGTTTAGGCTGGAACTAAAATTGTTATAGATGGGCTTCACACACAATAGTTTCTAGTACAAAGGCCAAACTGTTAGCTTACATAATAAAATAAAAGTACCTAACAACAAGTCGAATGGAATTGGAGAGGCCTATGTCCTGCATTGAACGCAGTTATGGGCAGTTGATGCTTTCTACAAACGATGTATAACAAAAATAAACAAACGCTAAATGAAGCCGAGAGTCACTTATACCCCTCCATTTTGTACTGGACTTGGCAACCTTCTGGTTACAAAGATATTGGAGGTCCAGCGGCATTGGCTTCCAGCTTTTGTTACTTTTTTTCACGAACATAATATAACACGCTTGTTTTCCACGAAGGGTTAGGCAGAGGTGACGAAAACAAGTTCTAATTGTGACTTAACTTTAAATACCCCCAGAACTCCTGCATGTACCCATAAGCACAATGTTTTGCGTGCGTTACATTGCGCGCTGCCGTAAACAGCGAGTTTTCACACCAAAAATAAGACTCGTTTACTAGCAATAATTTTTGATCAATGTTACTTAGTTTGATGAACAGAATGATATAGATAGCGGTTATGCGATGGGTTTTTTTACATCCTGTATTTGTTTATATACAATATGCTTCGATTAAATTAACCGAAAAACGAAAGGATCTCTCTTGGAGTGAATAATAACATAAGCTACTTTTTTCATCTTCAATCAGCCGCCTGTTGGGGTAAACTGTGCGACTTGGAAACGTGATACGCATTCAGATACAAAGGGGTATCGGACCATTGAAATATGAGGAGCCGATTCTTGCCCAGGGCCTGGCTGGGAATGGGCAAAATGGACATACGCTATTATGAGGTAGTTCTTTTGATACTTAATTAGTTTCGTTGTTTGCACATGACAATTTGCTGCTTTATTTAGCCACAACTTTACTTCGTTATGAATTGTTTATGTAAATAGTTTCAATAATAATTTGCTCAGAGAACAATATAGGTATGTCGGAGTTATTCGGAACGCTAGCGCCATCTCGTGGTGCTCGACAGAGTCTAGCCTGAGTTCGTGGGGGTAGACGGAATCTATAGCTACAAGAGCAGTGATCATCAGTGCTCTCGGGATCATCGAAACATTGGACATCGTACGGACAACATGTGCTCAGAAACTCTCTCGCGTTCCTTAACGTTGAGTTGTGTACCTAAAGTGTGTAATTCGCTAGTGTGACTAACTTGTTAGTAAATTATAATCTTATTACAATTTATTCTTAATTATTCTTACTACAAACCCTTTTTCTATTGCGTTATAACCAACACTACCCATAGTACACCCACAGTAGTTAAAATATGCCTGCTGTTAACGAGGGACAGACATACCTTCTCCGACAGGTATATCTACGTGAAGAGGTGGCAAGATTCGTGGTTGGAACTTGCAGCAGCCTTCAACGTAAGTGATAAATCGATACTGATTCATTTCCTACAAATTGGAAAGATAAAAAAGCTCGGAAAGTGAACCCGCTGAACAACAACAACAAAATCGCATCGAAGCACCGCACAACCAGCCGTCTCAAAACTATAGGAGTTACGACTAGAAACTCTCCGGCACCCACCATACTCATCAGACCTTGCTCCTAATTTCCATTTAAAAACGGAATTTGGGTAACTTTTTACAGGAGAAAAATTTAAAATCCAACAATGCGATGAAAAGCGCCTTAAAAGGGTTCATCGATTCCCGTCACCAGGATTTTTATAGCATCAACGAACTTCCACTAAAATGGCAAAAGTACATCTTCACTAATGACCAATACTTCGATTAACGAAAATTTAAATTTACTTTACAAAAAATATTTGTTTTTTTATATGTACAATGTCGATAAAAAGTCCATAGGCAATGGACGGACGTTTAATTTGATTTACGTCCTTCTAGTTTCATGAAAATAAAAACACTGTCGTCAACAAGTGATTGTAGTTCATAATTTCAACAAGATGACCTAGCGGTTAAGCGCGTGCTGATAGATGCGTGAATCAGTGAGCCGTGTTCAAGTCTCACGCAGTACATCGACTTTTTGTAAGTTTATTC
Source organism: Apamea crenata (assembly GCA_949629185.1). Lineage (NCBI taxonomy): Eukaryota > Metazoa > Arthropoda > Insecta > Lepidoptera > Noctuidae > Apamea > Apamea crenata. The sequence continues at coordinate 9,291,586 of OX451363.1, read as the reverse complement.
TCGATAAGACATGAGTGTTATAAATAGTTAACTTGATCGGCATGAACGTTGTCGTGTGGTTGTATTTGTTGGTTAGTGACGTGTGATTTAATAAATAGCGGTATTGTATTTATTCTCAAAATACAGTAAAATATTAATATTGAGGCGAGGGCGACTATTATTGCGCTGCATAAAAGTAGTCTTAATATATCAGAAATATCTGATGAAACCGGACTGAATGTGAGCATTATATTTATGAATTGTAACTTTTAAACTTTTATTTGAAATTTTACCTAACATTATTTGGCGACATAAGGGTTAAATTGTTTTTTAAATCCATCATGACCATGAGGCCTAAAGATAAATAATAAGTGTTTATTATTGGATTTATAAATGCAGTTTTAGTATTTTAATATTATATTAAATAATTATTATTATATTATATATAAATGAAGTCACTTTAGTATTTTATTATAGCTGCCTAATATCACCTTTCTTTTTGTTTTAGAGGAATACTGTAAGTCGCTGGATCAAGAGATATGAGGAAGAGGGTAGCCTTGCTAGTCGACAGCGAAGTGGAAGACCGTCGCTTATTAAAAACTAAATGGTTTCACACCAACTAGACAGTTTGCGATATTATTCGACATTGCAAACTGTTCGCCGTGCCCTCCACGCTGAAGGCTTGCATCTATGGCTATAGCTTGGTCATAAGACCAGCTAAAAAGCCCTTCTTCACAGAAAGACATAAACAAGAAGGATTACGTTTCGCACGGGATTATTTACATTTTGACTGGAATACTAACATATTTTCAGATGAAAAGACATTCAAATCTAGTCAAAAGGGTAGTAATAATTTATGGCGCAAGGATAACACTCGCTGATGTGATAAAAACGTAATCCCTAAATACAGACTCAGGTCGAATTACAATATTAATTGTAATTCGACCTGAGTCTGTGGGAATGGGATGTATGTGGGAATGGATGAGTGCAGCAGGGCCAGGAGAACTAGCTTTTATTCCTCCACGCGCCATCAGTTCTACTTATGTAGAAGTATTAGACAATGTTATGCTACCTACTGTGCGCAACATTTACCCAGCTGATGAGTTGACACAAATAACATTTGTCCAGGACAAATGTCCTATTCACCAAATATTCTCCTATACCCAAATAACCTATTTAGATGTTTCGGTTTTAATAATAAGATGGTGTAACTAAATATTTAGTAATACCTATTGATATATCCGTAATGATTTAATGATCTTAAATTGAGGTGTAGTTTCAATCTTCTTTTCGTCAAGAAAATGAACACATATGCATACACCTCAATACATTCATTGTGACGTTATCTACATATAAAAACATGTTCCTAAAGTCTAAATCATATAGGTAGGTATATTAGTTTTCAATAAACTACTGAATACTGATACCTATAATAAGTGGGTATCAACAATTATATTTGTGTTATTAGAATATCCTTTCCTTGTTATGTTATTATGGGTATACAACAAAAAGTCTTATGAACGGAAACAAGAGAACTTCTTTTATATAGGCAGAAATGTGACGTCACAATTCTCATAAAAGTTTTTTTAATTTTATAAATAAATAAAACAAACAAACATTTTTGTTATCATTCAGCACGACTTTTTTATTTCCACTTTCCAACACAAAAAAGATAAATTAGATACTTAGTCACATAAATAGTTAAGTAATAATACAATAACTTATATTTAACTTCTTGTAAATAAATAATAAGCATGAATACATTATAAATAATCATAAATTTTACCTAACAAGTTTTTACTTAAAATACAAATATTTTCAAAGAAACAAAAAACCGCCACACATTGTAATTAAGATTCGAACTCAGACTTCGTTGATTGTGTTGTTATGTTACATTTACGCGAATTTTAGCAATGCAATGGTACGAACAGATCGCCACTGTGACGCATATTCTAAATGCAACAGAAATATAATGTTATTTCGCGTAGTGCGACGTCAGTTCATTAGTGTGTGTTATCTGTGGAATGTTGAGACATCACTTGTACACGCACACGCACACGCACTGGCGGGATCGTGCTCGCACAGTTCATAGCAATGTAGTCCTTAGTATGCCACTGGAGTTTTGGGCGATACTGTACAGACCCCAGCACGTCAAGCTACTACAATCTGTCCAATTTCTTTAGTAGATTTTCCACTTTATCGCTATATATATAGTATAAGCATACAAGCACACAAGCATTAGGTTGCTTAGCTTGGGACAAATGGTGCTGTGTGAAATGTCCAGGGATATTATTATTATTATTATTATAAGGTTAAAAGTTGATTGGGAAAATTTGACAGTTTCGGGTAGCTTGGTGTGCTGGCATCTATACAACGGCAATTTCATAGGTAAGGACCTAATATTATCTTGTTTGAAAAGAAAATTCGTCTTATTCGAAAAAAAGAAGAAATCGTGTATTTTTTTAATACACGTAATTTAACCATCCCTATTGTTTTTGTGTAACGAACAATCATTCGCCGCAGGTCAAAAGATTGCTTATTGTTGTTTATAAATCATCTTAGATGAAAAGAAAATCCATTTATTGGCCAGCGTTTTCATCTAAAAAACTAATAATATAAAGAGAAAAGATTTGATTTTTGGTATCTTTATTACTACGCTTTCACGCTAAAACAGCTAAACGAATTTGGATGAAATTGTACATAGACCTTGACACGGATTGAAACGTAGGATACTTTTTATCCCGATAAGTATTCCCACGGGATCGAGACTTATCGGTGAAACCGCGGGGCGCAGCTCGTTATTTATATAATTAGTTATTATTTTTGAGGGGGGAATTAATAAAATCAATTTGAAATAGCAACAATTCTGAATTCAATTGTTCCTGTTTTTCTTTAAACATATTAAAAACTAATTAATGGTACATTACTATAAAAGCTACAGTGTGTATAGTTAAATGTCGGCCAATTAATTGTTTTGTACTAAAAATAAAGTATAACGTAACGGAATTAATTACAAAGTATTCGCATTGATTTCAAAAGGTAATTGCTACGAACTGACAAACTTCTTCATTATATTATGTCCGTAAATTGAATAATATATTTTATAAAACGCGACCCGACCGGGTCGCGTTTAAATGTGAAAATATAAATTTATGTTTGTTTATCAAAGTTTAATCACCTCCTTGTGAATTACGGAGGACGATCAAATTTGATCAATGTCCAATTAATTTGTTACGTCAGATAGATAGACTTGAATTGTATATAAAGCCGTAGACACACACAGCTACAAACTACTCGTACACGTAGATACACCTGTATTAATATGAGCATGCATTGAATTTCGATACATCCATGAATGAAATAAAACGTACGCCGCTCAACTTACGTAAGTTGAGCGGCGTACGTTTTATTTCATTCATATATGCAGAAAAATCGTTCACACGTTTTCATTGGTATCTCCCAATTAAAAAAAGAATGTGGAGTGCATTGGTGAGATGCAGCGGCATTCACGAAGACCCTAGCCGGCAATAAAGTAGGCATCAAGCGAGCTACGTGCCTTACGATAAGACGAGTGTACGTGCTAACTCCTTATTTGTGCATGAAGCTCAGCCACCGAGCAAACTGGGACGTTTAAAAAAACGGAAAGAAAATTTACATTATCACATTCCTCTGGAGAGTTATTTTACTATTCTCAGTTTAAATATTTCATTGTAGAAAATTTACTTCGTGGAAGTTCATCTGAAAAAACATTTTATAATAAAGATACCTACCGAGATACTGCAATATAATTTAAAGAGGATTGCATCAGTCTCAAGTCTGACGCTCTTTGCAATTCTTTGTGGAACATTTATTTATTTAAAAAAACTGGAGATTTCATCTATATTAAAGTCCGCCTACACAGAAGGTACGACTGCAGACAGTAGAACACACATTAAATTATAAAATAACCAGGTCTTACTTAGATTTACAGTTATTTTGTCAAATCCCATTATTTAGCCCAGTACAAAAAAAAAAAAAAAAAAAAATTGAATAATATCCTGCGGCATTAAATAATGTTTCTCGCGTTGTATATCCTAGTCCAGTCGTGCGTTACGTGGGCAGCTACCACGGGTGACAAACGCGCCCCGGAGTCGCACCGCACGTAGGGTATAAAAATAAGGGGGATCTTTAAAGTGAAAAGTAAAGCGAGTTTGGCTTTTATGGTAGTTACCCTGAGTTATCCAATCAGTCGGTGCCGGGGAAGCAATAAAATGGGCATCACGTCCGAACGTGTCCTCCCAGTGACAAACTACTAACGCCTCGCGCCAACCAGCGCACTGAACGCTTGCCTGCACTCACTGATGGACGAATTTAGATTTATTACTCACCCCGCGTGTTTACTTTTCCTCACATGGTGAGAGCTGTGTCGAGATTCATTAGTTAGGAGTTAGTTGCCGATGTAGCCGTGTTTGGATACCGCAAGGGACAGTCGTATATGAGACTAGTACGGCGGACTAGAACAACAGTTCGACATGATAGCGGGTTTCGGTTGATTCTCTTTTATTTTCAAAAATGGCCAATGGGGAACAAGAAATAAATATTTTACATCAAGCCCTATAACTGGATCCTGATTGATGAGACAAATACTACTGACTTGATATTTGTGGGGAAACTTCTTATTTACGGAGATGTAGGTAGTTTTGTAGACCTACGAGACAGGAAGATTACAGTTTATTGTATCCATTTATCATGCAGCATCCAAATGCGAAAGCTTTTAAAAAACCATAATCTAAAAGTTACGAACGCGTTTGTATCGAAGAATTTCCTTAGAGGAATGATGCAGGAAAATTTTATTTTCAATCATCAAATATTACTGAGTGCTTCCCGCACCATTGTTCTTATAAATGAATCCAATTAATCATATTTCTTTTTATATTAAGACAAGGCAACCATACAATGTTTATTATACTCTGCCTGTACACATAAATACGCCTGGCATTATTAAGATACACAAAGAGCAAGACGTTTCTCTGTCAACTGTTCTACATTTGATATGCCAAGATATTACTGTAGCGTCAACATTCTGAATAGGCGTGTATTTGACAATGTAGCTACTTCTATTGAAGATGGGGCCATTGACGACAGGCTTCTCCACAGCTAATTGCAGATTATCCGTCATATTTATCGATATAATCAATCATGATTCAATCACATTTGAAACATAATCTCCCGTATTATCAGCGTAGCTGTTAATCCCCGAAAGTACCTAGACAATAGACAATGGACAAGTAACAAGATAATATTGTCTCCTCAAGTTAATTGTTTCGATAATTATCTGACAAATGGGACTATTTACGGATGAATTCACTAAACAAGTATTACTTTTAGCTGTAACTATTCAGTAATCTGTGCTACCGTTTAGATTCTCAACTAAAATAAATAGTTGAGTATTAACGGAACGCTTAAGAGCAGTGGTGGCCCAGCGGAAAGGACCGCGAGTTCCAGGGCGTGGGTTCAAACCCCGACAGGTGCTGTACTTTGTGTAAATTATTTCATCACCATTGCTCTCAAAACGGTGAAGGAAATGTCCTAGAACCAAGGATTCGAAGACATGTGACATCTACCAAGCCGCACTGGGCCTGCGTTGTGGATTATGGCCCGCTCCCTCTCACAAAGTGTTACTTGATAAGTTATGGAAGAGCGGAATCTCCTAACACAGGCTTATCTGCTTAAAAGGAGGCTCCAATCACTAGTTTTTAAGGTTCACTTGTTAAAATAATACTTTAAACTTTTTTTTTTTTTACAAACAGGATGCCTGAGCCTCAGCAGTGGGAACAATATAGGCTGATTATGCTATCAACTAAACTAAAATAAAATTACAACTATATTTTACTTGTAAATATCCTAAAAAAGATGAATAAAAATTAATAGTGTCAAAAGACGCTGAACTAAAACTTGAACAAATAGTTTTAAACGACGCTTCAGGAGGATAAGCCACTTAAATAAGCTAAAGTTTAACATTTCAGCTAATTCGTTAGCCCAAAACTTGCTTCTTATTTAGGGCAACTTTACTTTAGTTAAAGGTAACATATTTTTAGTTGGTTTATACACTAGGCATCAGACACTGTCTCACCAAAACAAATGACGACAATTTAAATGTACCAACGCAAAACGGGCGAGTTAAAAGCGTTTTTCCATTAATCCCCGTTGTTTTAATGAACAAATAGGTAATTTGAACATTAAAATGTGCTGTTCGTACACTTGTTCGTAATTACAGAGGATTAATAATTATGATACGAATCGCATATTATTTGGAATGATTGCTGTCCCACGATGTCCTTTGATGCGGCTTTCATTAATTATATATCTTTATATATTATCTTTGTCCTTATATTCCTTTCAGGGCTATTTTAAAAGTCTAGAATCAAATTATATTGTCGCTGACTCATTGGGCCGTTGGACTCAACTGCTGATGTAAGATACTAGGTTTCCAGGTAGCTCAAAGTGTAAATTGGATGGCTTTGTTAGGACATTCTCAGTTACAGTTCTAAGATGGGAATTGTGACTGCCAAAGATGATAAGTTTACCTAGGAGCCTTTTCTATCGGTGTGAACTATCTTAACTCTTCACAATAACACATTTGTTAACCTCATTTGTTTTCCACCACTAGGAAAACTCCTTCGATTTCCTTTCCTTTCATCTCGATTATTTGCGGTTTCATATCATGTAGTTTTAGGTATAGTAATTATAAAGTCAACTATAAAGCTGTAAACAAAGACATACATTTGTATTCTCACGCCTTCTTCCCGGGGGGGTAGTCAGATACTACAGAACGCCACCTGCTACGATCCTGACCAGCTCCCTTTTACTAAAAGCAGTATTTCACATAAAAATCCAACAGTTACAATAAAAAAAAGAGATAGAGAGATAACAAAGTCAGTTTAAATAACAGTAAATTGCTAGACCTTTTCCTTAAACTAGTGGGTAAAGGATTTTATTCCTTGACTAATATAAAAATATATTGAAGACTGCCGAAGCGTTTATTGGGAATACCGAACCCTTCCGAGACCGTTTCTTAAAGCGGGATTTGACTAAATCGCTTATTCAAAAAATAATAAGTACTGTTAAGGTATTGTATATTCAGGAAAATTTCAGATAATCCCCACATCATTCAATAGAATATGAGGCCAGTCGGGGCTTGTAGCCAAGTATAACAGCCGCACGGGTCAATCGATCAGGTTAAGCTTCGTTTGCCGAGGTCCGTGAATGGGTGACCACCTTACATACCAAGACCCCTTCGTGTCTCATAAGCACGTTAAGCCGTAGGTCCCGGCTGTCATTCGTGGATCTTTGACAGTCGTTACGGGTCGTTAAAAGCCTGAAAGTCTGACACCCAGTCTTACCAAGGAGCATAGTATTACCCAGTAAATGGGCTGTGGAGGTCAGATAGGCAGTCGCTCCATGTAAAATACCGGTATCCAGCTGCATCTGGTTAGACTGGAAGTCGACCCCAACATGTTTTGGAAAAGGCTAGGCAGATGACGACGAGACCGGACATATTAGTTCTGTTACCACAGATATGCGGACATGCTTATAATTTTCTAGCTCTTGTGTGGAAATTAAAATCCATCAACATTTTCAGTTATAGTTCATCCCTTTATGAGTTATTTTTTCATTACGCCTTATTTTTTTTCAAAGTTCAATCAAATGTCCAAACTTAAGGTTTGCCATGGTGCAATGGAGCTCAGTATTCTAGGCGTCAAATTGACAGACCATATTCGCAACACCACACTGCGCTCCAACACACAGATTACTGACGTTGCTCATAAAGCCGCTAAGCAGAAGTGGGACTGGGCTGGCACGTCTGCCGTATGCCCCAATAAGCTGTGGGCCAAAATAACCACCACGTTGGACCCTGACACAGCTAGAAGGCGTCGCGGCAGACCCCGTAGAAGAAGGCGGAACGAGCTGGACCAAACAAACGACCAGTGGTCTACTATAGAGCTGGAAGTCATGGGGAAAGGCCAGCAGTGGAATGATGCAGGCTAACAGTAATAGTAAGCTATTTCTGCATCAACTTTCATCGAAATCGATTCAGCAGCTTAGCCAAGAAGACGTGACAAACAGACAAACAAAACACTCTTTTGTATTTAATTAATACAGGTGCCGATATTATAATTACCACTTTTATGTTATTATCGATAATATGTTCAATATTTTCCAAGAAAGATTCTTTAATCATTATGTTTTACGCGCACTGAAGTAATTATATCCTGTCGTAAACACTTTACATGTTGGTTAAAAAATCTTTCCCTTTAGATTATTATTTTAGTATGGATAATAGAAAGGGTTAAATTAAATTACATAGCGAAACTTCACTGATGTGATGGGTTTAGATATCTAAACACGATAATACAAAGAAAACAGATTTTCCCAACTCAAACTTCAAGTAACAATACTACCAGAGGTCGTTGACCCCCAAAAATAACCATTAAATAATTTTATTTTATCGTGTTTAGATATCGTTCCCCATCACGTTTGCAGAGTTTCGCTAGCTAATGTAAATTGACCCTGTTTATTCTAAAATACAAAATAATTAGCTAACTAATTATTTTTGATAGCACGCTAGTATCTTTTCTCAATCTATATCAAAATCCAACCCATGCGCACGTCAACAAAATCCTCTTAACATAATCCAACCGAACAACATGGACATCTAATTAAATAGGCTTAGCGAATCGCTCCCTAAGTACCAAACTAATTTCCAGAAGTAGGCAATATAATTCTCTGTTCTGAGTGTAGCAGGCAGTTAATAATCGACATTAGTAAAGTGGCTCGGTAAGGGGAGCCTCCCCTAAGGTATCAAGTACTCAGTAGCCGGCGGTAGAAACTGTAGGAACCGTACTGCGATACCATCTACCACTTCCACAGAAATTGCAAGGAGGTAATTCCTCAATTTACTGCAATTTGCTTTTAGAGAATCGAAATATCAAAGTATCAATATCATCGACCATACCATAACATATCGAGTTTTACAAACAGACTGAGTTTTAAGTGCCCTCGTATGTGCACTATGGCGATTCCATTTCGAAATTGGAAAAAAAAAATGGCAGCTAAAAATTTAATTTAGAAATGTTAGGATTTTTGAGAATAGTGGTAACCCATGGTAACGGGCCCAATTCGCGAGTAGGATGCAGGTCGTGGGTTTTTTAAGACCGGGCTTAAAAAATTTCATCACCACTGCTCTCAAAGCGGTAAAGGAAAACAAACTTCGAAGACATGGGACATCTCTACCAACACACACTGGGCCCGCATGGTATTCTTAGGAATGTTTGATCTACGGTGCGTTAATGACTACGTTAAACAGTCAGACCGCAAACCAATCCGTTTTTATAGACGAAAAACCGTATTGTATTGTTTAGCTTATAAATAACCTCGTAAACGTCATGTAAAAATTAAGCTCTCTAAAAAATACACAAGAAGGTACACCCCAGGCGGTCGTATTTCATATTGATAAGACGATAAGCTAACAACATGCAGGCCTTTTTATAGGCAATAAATAAGGGTTTAAACATATATGCATAACTCTAAATTAAGCGAATATATACCTATAGGTTAAATAAGACATGTAACGTTGAAGTAATGGCAACACTAGCCCGGAAGCGGAAAAACGAAACGGACTAGTATTTACGAGCAGTACATCCGCCCAGTGGGCTTCATTAGCACACGCTCTGGACAAAAAATATATTGTTTTACATGCATTCATTGAACTTTAGTACTTGTAACTACATTGTGAATGAATTATTCTGTATTGCAAACAGTTTTATTTAAACAAGAACATTGTTTTAATGAGAACGTCAGTAAATGTTAACTTCTGTTTAACTTATTGCATGATTAAAAGCGCAATGGGTTAATAATGAATCTTAGTGTTTTTTGTATAAAAATTTTGCTAAATATACTAAAATATGCGTATAGTTGGCTTATCAGTGGGGTGAAGTAGCCCATTGTGGTTAGACTCAGTTCAGTGGCTCACGCTGCTAATTAGCCAGCCACAAGATAAATGTCAGCAATCACGAACCTCCGCGAGGCGCCGCCACACGCTACCCGCCGCCGCCCGCGATCAACAGATTACTTACAAACTAGCATCTCTCCTTACAGACCTCCAATCCTCATTATTACACCGTTTTTGTACACAACTGCCCAACAGAACCCCTGCTACTGATTTATATTAATAGATCACAATCAATCATCCACAATCTTGACATCCAAGCTGATAGCTCAATAATAAGCTTGAATTGCCCCCATAATAGTGTCTTCGTCGCAAATGTCAATTGTTGAACTTTTAAAGGGCTGTAGGTAATAATAGGGGTGGTCTTGTTGAACCATGTCGTTGTAAATCAGTGGTTCACTTTATATTGAAGGTAAATCACTTTGTTGAAAGTTCAAGCGTTCGTTTGGGGATGTTAGTCGTGTCGTTGTAATACGTGCTATCATTCAGTGTGTGCCATCTTTGTTCCACATTCGTTTATGAATAAACTTGTTCAAACCTTCCAACTATTCGGTAGTAAGTTCTGCGTTTTAATCGTGCCTGTAATTGTCAACAGATTTCCAACTGAAAGCTTCTGTTATAATAATGGGTCTGGATTTTTGGGTAAGTATTTAATATTCATAAAGAAGTTCTGAATACGGAGCATGTGCAAGTTCTAAATATCTTAATTACCTGCTACCGTGAGTTCGCCGCGCGAACTTTCCGTGTTATACCTACTCGTGCCGTTTTGAATATAGTTCCCTTACATGATGCCTCACAACATTGTACTTACGAGATTATTTCAACAAACCTTTGATACCTCAATAGGAAATAGTGTTTGAATTTGGACTTAGTAAGACTACTTATTTGAACAGAATATAATAGAATTCTCTTTATTATGTACACCATACAAATTAGGTACAGAACAAAAATACACACAGAACAGAACAGTTCCTAGATAAACTTCTTGTAGAAAACTAGAACTTCACACGCGTGCATAGGATAGCTGAAACCTTTTTTTATGTTTTACTGCACCTAAATGGGGAGAGGCCTTTGTGTAGTAATGGAATGATGCAGGCTAACAGTAACAGTAATCCTTTGACTTAGTTATCGACCAAACTTACAACAAGGAGTTAAAATGCAGTGATGGCTACAATATTACTCAGACATTAATTCGGGCGTTGAATCGATATTCAACTCGACTAAACTTCTCAATCGAGAAATTGGAGATAGCTATTGATACAAGCAAATATTTGTTCGATTGTTAGGTTAGGCATTGGATCCGATTAAACACATAACTAAGTATATATTATAGTAAATAGTTTGTACGTGTATTATAGCTTTATAACCTATTTATGTATTTGTGTACCGATTTTATTTATAATTCAAAAGTTTTAATAATTGTTTTGGTTTGTCATTGTTCGTCTCAACAAAAACACCTGCCATCTAATCTCTTCACCACCCTTGGTGAACGGTTCTTCTATCTTTGAGTAAAAGAAGGCAATAATTTTAAATTATTGTAGTCTATGCCCAAAAGAATCCGCGCCATTACTCGGCCCGATAAATCAAAAAGAGAAAAAAAATAATCTTATTTATTTTTATAAATAAGAAAACATGTAGCTAATTTCTTTCTGTCTGGTACACATCGAAGTTATTTATATCCAATTTATTACTCATGATATTTTTGGGCTCGCTTACATAACCACTCTCCGAATACCGTTAAAAATAATTATAACATTATTCTGTCACTGTCAACTGAAAAGAAGTAAGAAAGAAATAAACATTTGTATAATAATTATTTATTTAAACAATTTAATTGAGCTGATTTTCAAAAAAAAGAGGGCGAAGGAAGAAAAAGTGTTGTGTAAAAATTTTAATGTGAAATGTATATAAATTATTATTTACATAATTATAAAATACTATGTAAGAGAATTAGGTCGGTCAAACACTGTACAGGACAGAACACAGACAATCGACTTTATATTAAGTAGGTACTACAGTGAAAACTTGGTGTCCCAACGGGTTCCATGGGTCGACGGCGCAGACACTTCACTTAAAACTAGCCGTACTTTAGATAATCGTGTATTTAACAGCTCGTACATTTTCTTTGTACGAACCGACTGTCCTGTCAACAGGACCGAGGGAATGTTAGGTCCAGTTTATTTACCCACAGAATCGATAGCGCACAGATAGTAAAACTACTCGTGCTTATGAACGTATATCGTCATAATATTTCCAGTTTGATTGGTTTTAGGGGTACGTATGACTGTGAAACTTTTTATTTCGATTTGTAGAGCATCAAAAAAGATTTTTCACGCAGTTTACTTTCAAATAACTAAATTAAAAAGACACATTCATATTCCTATGCCTCCATAATATGGTAATCCAGCAAGCAAACATTTAACAATTATTTATTTATGATAATTACTGAAATTACCCTTGATAAGTACCCTTTCACCCACATTCTTAAATAATAAAGCAGGTTTGTATAAAAAATAGAACCGAACACTCTATTTGAACAGCTGACGTTCATTGTTACCCGAACATAATACAGAAAACATCGATTAAACCACCCCAAGGGTTACCACGATATACACGTTTCGTCAGCGCTAAGTAACTACTAACAACTAACAAGTGCTCATTAAATTACTACGAGAATTGTGCAAAATCAAATGTAAAATTACAGAGAAATTAAATAAAACGAAATATTTGATATTTTTCAATGAGTCAGCTCGATAGTTAAGGATAGATTTGTAGACCACATCGATTTCGTCGAAATCCCGCTAATTTTATCTAAACAATACGTGGTAGTTCGACGCAACTTTGCTTTTAGGCAGTAAATGGAAAGTTGTTCGTAAAACAATTCACGTTTACATATAAGGCCCTTGGTACACGGCACGGTTTATTTACGGTACCTAAACCGCACCGTAGAAAAAACGTGAAAAAACAATCTTCCATAGTGGACCTTACAACACTGACGGCCGTGCCTACACACGACGAATAAACCGTAGTTTTTCACGAGAAGAAAAACGTGTGTGTACGTAACGTGTGTAAAGGGCTTATGTACCATTCGACTCCTTTATAAAAAGGTTTAAAGTTTTTGTATACGTTAATTTTGTTACAATAATATGACTTTTATGCTGAATAAGAGTTAGACAGTTTTGGGCGTTTATTTGTAACGAAAAAATATTTTACTTTGTCACAGTTTTTATTTAAATTGCTTTTGAAATAAGTAGCCTAAGTTAAGTGCCTTATAAATATGTTTGACAGTTTATACTCACAAATCCTCTTTGCAAAGTATGTAAGGTAATATCGCAACATATTCGCCAAAAATGTAAACAAATATGAGTTTATGGAAAAAAAGTTCAGTTTACGCTACAACTCAAACATTTTTATAACTTTTTCAATAGTGCTAGTCACTCTGAAATCACCTTAATTACCATTAAAATAAAGTTGATATTTGTTTAAATTGAAATATTGTCATTTTGAAACATAAATAAAATTTTAATATAGGTAGGAGAGTCCTACCAATGATTTTACTAAAAGAAACTTAACGAAGTTTACTCTTAAAATGCTCCATCCACAATTCTCTATTTTAACAAAGAAAAACCTTCTTAAAACGAGAAACTTAACTGCACGAAGACTTAATACTTTAAAGAAATCAGATTCATAATTTATGCATTTAAAAGTTGAGGAGTTTTCATAGCTCGGGGATATTATATCGCTGTGCATATTAGTGCAATAGCACCGTACAAACTTGGAGGGCGGATATGTACCGAGTTGTGCAACAATTTCTCGTGGCTGGCTTGAAAACTTTCTAGCTTCATTAATACTACACTCTTACCACTGTGCATTTTAGTTCCTTTTACAAAATTATTACTCCCAGACTCTATAATCGAGCCACACTGCTTTTTTAAGGTTCTGTATTTCAAAAGGAAGAAACGGAACCCCTATAAGATCACATCGTTGTCCATCTGTCTGTCTGGCAGTCTGTCAAGACCCCTCAGGAACGCGTGGAGGTATCAAGAGTATAAATTATTGTTATTAAATACGCAGGTCTACGTTTCCTTAGAGCTCTAAAAATATCAAGCTTCTAAGTCAACGCAATAAAAAATACAGGTAATTATGCGACATATTTTGATACTCGCAAATAAATTAAAACCTTATAGGGCACTTCTCGTTGACATATGACATAATCATGAAATTTGACCAAAAGCAAGGTCTCATAGCACAAGTAAAGGAAAAAGTCCGAAAATCGTTAATTTGTAGTTATATCAGATATATTTTTTTGCGATTATAAACTTACATTTTCAGCTGGAGAACTGACCGTGATGTATATTATGTTAATGTATGTTGTTATCTTTGTTTTTGGGATAAATTCATCCCAGGTATGGAACCCTATTATTGTGCGTAGTACGACTTCCGCTTGGCCGGTTTTTTTTTGTATAAAGGTCCTTTTTAAATGGTCATGAATTCAAATTTGGAACAATAATCAGCCTTTAACGTAAAGAACTGTGGTGATGAAATTTGGAAAAAATATGACATCAAAATGATGGCAAGTATGTCTGCTTCAAAACTGCTTAAAAACTCTTTCTTTGACCCATTTTTATTTTGATGTTTTAAGCCTTACATGGAAAGGCACGGTGGCTCGATTTAGGACTCCGGGAGTGTAGGTAACGTAATTAAAGTTTTAAATATTCTTTTATGGGTGACGTGTACTGTTCGAAGTGGCTTTAGAACACTGTTTTAATCCTGGTATGATTACTTTGGGAACGACGTATTGATTAGGTCAAAGCTGAGTTCGTCTGCAGATGTGTTTATTAATAGGCCTTCCTCACCTAATCTACCTGTATATGGAGCAGTTCCGTGACTATAGGAAGCACTTAAGATAGCAACTAACAATTTTTTGTTAAAATATGTTCCTTAAGGGGTGTAGAGCTCTGGAGGCTCTACCTACGTATACGGGGGTCGTGCGATCTATGGCCCTTTACGGGGCACCGGTGTGGGCGCGTTCCTTGAGGCGGCGACCAGCCCGCCGGTTGAACGCGTCCAAAAGGGTCATGGCCGTCAGCAGACGCCCTGGCCGTCGGGAGTCAGCAACCGACTCCTGGCTTACGTAGGCGCGGGTTTGCGGGCGGCGAGCAATGGGCAGCTCGCCGCCTGGTAAGGACCAGGCCCGGGTCGACGGCGCGTTGTGTTCTACGCGCGCCTCAAAGAGATGTCAGCACGAACTGACTGGGTCCGCTAGGACCGATACCTGCCTGGGCCGCGGGTTGTTCGAAAGAGATACCGTGGCCCCTGGTATAGGCAACTGAAGGAACACGGGTGGGTTTAAGTCAGTAAAAGTCTGACATGCCCTCCCGCTTTGCCCAGAGCGGGAGACGTCATTTGATGATTTCCCACGCAAAAAAAGGGGTGTAGAGCTCAACCAAGAAAGTTTTTGATTTTTATTCACAACCTGCGGGGTAATTGCATAACACATACACAACAGTAGCAAAGTCTTTAATTTTGACAGTTCAACAACATTAATTGCGCTATTTATGTTGTTGAGCAGATAAATTTTCCGAGCATATGAAGCTATGGATAAGCAATATCCTTCAAAATTATTCGATTCTGACTGATGGTGTGTTGCTCAATTAGTGCTGGACTGGTCAATACGAGGTTTGAATTTTGTACGCGAAAGAAGTCGCGGACAATAGTGTAGCTACGCATAAATACAGTTCGATTACAAAAAATCAGCTATGTTCTAGTGATATAACACACTTATATTTCGCCAACTATTGCTATCAAGTACATCAACCGGGAATAAATCCAGACTGCTACTGAGAAATTCCTGATGGAAAACCTACTAACATTTTACCCGACCTGGGAATGGTACCCAGGACCTTATACTCAGCAGTAGCACTTAGGATCACTAGACCAAAGAGGCAGTCGCCATTTTTCATAATAGTATGGTTTCGAAAATAATTGGTACTTTCATACGTGACACTATAGATAATATCAATAGTTACTTTACGTAAACATCACGTTTGATTCTATGCGTAAGTGTGAGGTATTTATACTCGTGAGTGCACATTATAAACCGGAGACCAGTGGTGACCCAATGGTAACGGCAGCGCATTACCAGGTGTAGGTCGGTTCGAACCCAGACAGGTGCTTTACTTCGTGTATATTATTTCATCACTGCACTGCTCTCAAAACGGTGAAGGAAAACATTGAGAGGAAACCACCATGTTCCAGAACCAAAAATTCGAAGACATGTGACATCTACCAACCCGCACTGGGCCCGCGTGGTGGATTACGGCCTACGGGATCTTACCGAGAGCGTAGGCCAGACACTAGCCTGCTCTTGTTTGTCAAATTCGATGGATAGATGGATGTTTGTTACACTTTAACGCAAAAACTACTGAACGGATTTGAAATTTGGCACCCGGATAGTCTATTACCAGGGTTAACTTATATTTTTATCCCAATATTTCCACGGGATCGACACTTATGCGGGTGGAACCGCGGGGCGCTGCTAGTAATACAAATAGGAACAGTTATCATGTCACCTTCATCTTGACTTTGCACATACAATGTAGATTGTTAAGTCATCAATCACTGTCGATAAATGCATTAGCAACAACAACGTTGGTGTACACTAGGGTTAAAAAGTTATCAGTGAGGTCATAACTCATTCATTGATTTATATTTTCAGTCTTATTCATAAAACTTTAATCAATTGCTAAGCAACTGATTAGCAAAATTCTTATTCATAATAGCTATTTAACGCTAAGAGGATGCTAAGCAATTGATTAGTAGCTGTCAAAATTAAACACCACCGGACCACTGCTAAGAGGATGCTAAGAGGCCACATGGCGGATTTTATTTGAATCAGCTGATCGGATCATTGCACTTCGAGGTTATTTTGTTCATGGTATCGAGTAGTGCGTAAATATGGATTTCGACAATCTTTTACTGGATTTCCAAAACGATGTAGCAGAGTAAAATCATTTTGAAACGACGGAGGGAAGTAAAAGGAAGACCTACAAAGCTCGTACAAAACCGCTACGAAAATGATTACCTATTGCATATTCTTCATTCCGAGTACATATGATGAAAGGATTTATAGGGAAAGCTCAATGAGGTGGCTCAGTAGGTGCTCAGGAGGTTTGAAGAGAATGATTTCGTGAACAAGCTTATCACAGGTAGTGATTATTCAATGTGTTATCACATGTGCCCATGTGTTATCTTATGACGCCAGTTCTATGGTACTGAACTAAAGAAAAGTCACGTCGTGGCAGTCACACACAAATAATAAGAGACATTTTGTAGAAATAATTTATTTTGATACGTAATAAAACTACATTTTTGTCCTATATATTCATTGTTTTTGTTTTCCAATACCTACTCTTCCTCCAAAGGCATGGGTGCTATTCTTTACTCATGCCACTCTCATTCTTCATCTTTTTCACGTAGCATGGTTTCCTCCATCGCCGTCTTTGCGAGGTTGAACAGTATTGGTGCTAGGTATTAATAGTGGTTTTCATAGCAGCAGTCAAACTTGTATCTGTAAACAAGTATAATTATTGTTACTTAACGGCACTGAAACCCCGTTACAAAAACAGTAGAAAGTAATATCATATAGACACAAGTACCCACTTACATTTCTAAAAGAGCAAATTCATGTTAGCAAGCTTATAGGGCATGAAAATACATAGTTATTATCGGCTACTGCTCTCACATTCATTTGGGCAGTTTTTATTATTAAGTAGATATAAATTCAATGATAAATACCTTTTCCTGTTTACTCCAATTATTGGAGCTTATTATTTTCATTGCTACCATCGCAAACACAATGATATAACATCATAAATTATTATAATCATATTCAAATTATCCGATGAAAATTTCTGACTTTTATCTGCCAAAGTCACTACAAATAAAAAATCGTAGTTTTGACAAGTTTATTCTAAAAATTCCGTTGTTTAGTCGACTATTTTGATTATAATCTGTGCCGAACGCATAATTCTACCTCTATTTCGTTTCGCAACTAATCACCTGCTAACTAGTCTTTATGAATAAAGAAAAGTTAAGCATTGATTAAGAGCTAAATAAATGGTTAGCTAAACAGTAGCTAATGAGTGATTAGCGAGATTTTTATGAATAAGGCTGTTTATCTCGTAGAGCATTCGCCACCGTATTTATTAATATTGGGTACAATATCGCTGTCTGCGTTGTTTATTTAAGAGTCCTGTTAGATACTGTTACAAAACTACACTGACGAGCAGTGTAAAAAATGTACTTGCAAAGTGCCTAAAGAAATCTAAATATTTCCTACACCACACAAGTTAGCTTCATGAAGTAATTTTATCAAAGTGAAACGCAACATTGAAGTGTACTTAATAACGCATTAAAAAAACACCAAATGAAAAAAACAAAAATACTTTTAAAACTAACTTGTGTAGGAGATATTTAGATTCCTTAGGCACTTTGCAAGTGGCTTTTTTCATTGCTCGTCAGTGTATTTTTGCTTTAGCTCTAGGTTTCTCGGTAAACTGTAGTAGGTATCAAATTCAGTAGGTAGAGAAACCAAATATTGACTTGATTTATCCAAATAGTACGTGTATGCCTCTCATTTTCTAGGTTGATAATACCGCAAGGGAATCCAAATTTCATGCTGATTTATCTATGAGAGAGCAATGCTCTTTGTTCACAGTAACATCGATATCACGCGTCGCCTGCGCCTGATATTTATTACCGCTTTGCATCGCACCAATTTCATCCAACAACAGATACAGCACACTTTACGACCGACCCCGCCAACAGATGCACAATTTTATCCCAACCAACCCTAATTTTTGCTGTCGTTAAAATCTCAAGTCGCTTGCCTACACTCGGTATCTGACATTAACTCGTTCAAAATGATAAAGCTCTTCGCTTTCACAATGGCTTTATTAATCTAACAGTGCTTGAACAAATCACGCGAGCTCTAGAAATAATAACCTGCTCCATACGAGACTGAAAGCGACTGCACAAATGGTCTCAAGATACACGTCTCGAAATACTCGTCTCGAGTCTATAGACTTGTATTCCCATACCATATCTATCAGTTGCTATGCTACACGTACCCGTAATAATACATGTGCGTACGCCTTCTGCTTTCTTACGAGATATCCTCCTGTGATATGAAAACCCCTATTAATATCTTTCTCTATGTTGTATTGTTGGATAAGAGGAAACTATCTTCAAACGTTTCATTCAATTTTCTAATGTTATTCAGGCGTCGAATAAAAAAATCGAACGTTTGGTGATTAATCAGTGGTTTTGTGATAAATCGACGCGTCAAAAAAGCTTTTACTTACATTGCCGAATGTGGATATCGTAATAGTCGACGAAGGTAGAAACGTTTTAGTCATAAATAATCATGAATCGTATTTAAATGAAGTATTAGGAATTATGTCCATTGTCAGAAAAGCTCTGATATCAGTATTTTCTCTTTTATTGTCAATTTGGCCAATAACTTCTTCTTCTAGGGGCTGATTTTTCAATAATCAGATAAATTTTATCTGAAGAATAATTATTACAGTTTGACATAATTTCTGCACAAAAGCGGTCAAACCGCAGTATTTATTCCTCAGATAAAAGCTAAGTGGTAGTTGGTATTATTATTAAGATAAGTGGTATTTTTATGCTTATTTTTTGCGTAAGTATATGAATTTTGTTTTATATACGCAAAAATAAGCTGATAAGCAGGTACCTATATGACGATACAATAACTAAACTGCTTACGCACAAGCTTTATAAAATACCCATAGACCAAATAGGTGAAAATCGAAACTTAATTTCACCAAAAACCGGACTAAACATCCTTCGTCGTACATCAACAGAATTGACCCGAACATTGGTGCCAGAAGGAGCAAGATTAAATTTTAAGTACAATAATAAATTTATGGAACGTTTGTGGAACGTCGCCGTCGCAGCTTAGCTTGGTGCATAATGGCAAAGATAATGATGTCAAGAGGCGGAAGAAGCAATTACGACCTCGAGCCGTTTGCAATCACGTCGAGATATTTCTGAGAAAACAACACTGCTTCCAGACAATTCCAAGATTATATTTCTTCTGAATATTATTGCGGTAAGTATCTCCCGTCTCCAAGAAAGAAAATCTGTTATCTTATACTGTTTTGTGAACAGGCGATAAATGCCCGGGCAAAGGAGATAGGCACAACACAAAGCTATTATTAGCTGTACGCAATCCTAGACTTCAATCACGTTGGTGTTATAGAGCTTCTGTTATACCTCCTACTGATCGCTTTATTATTGAGCTTCGAAGAAATATTTCACAAGTACTGCTTTATGTTTAGCTAACAGAACAGTTTTACTTTTCCCCGAAATAGAGGGACTCAATTCCATTTGATAACAAATAAAGGAATAGCAACGGTCTGCCAGTAGCTTCGCTCGTATAGAATTATTACTCCGAAACTTTTGGAATGTTTCTAAGTGTCGGTAAAAATCGAAGCAAAATCCACCCAGTATTTTTGAAAATTGCTCGCTTCCGTTCTAGTTTTTGTGTTATTTCTTTTACTTCCCTTTACTAAACTGTAACTACTGCTGCACCAATGATGCTGTTGGTAGTTGTTTTAAATGAAAAACCAATATGAAGAACCTACCAAAATGTTAAGTATGTATTTATTTACACTAAACAGGTAAACGGTGGTGTACGTTTAAACGTATGTTCTTTAAGCGCTCGAAAAAGCGCTTTAGCAGCCACTTCCATACAAGTTTAACCTACATTATGTAGCGTTATGCGCTCTCGCTACACGATAGCCAAATGTTGCAGGCACTTGACCCATCCTCTAACTACGCGACGGCACACACTACGCTTCTAGAAACTTGGAAGATTTACATCCCGCTGCCTTCTTAGTTGCATAACAAACCTGGGGGAGGCTTCGAAAAGTCTTTCATGAAATATAAAACTAAAAAGAAAATACTTTTTAGAGCGTTTATTAAAAACGACACAAGTCAAAAATATACAATACAAGACACAATGTATAAAAACAACTAAACGTTAACAAGAATTACTCACCTTTGTTTATTGCTCTGCATTTATTTGCCAGCACATACTCGCGCAATTTTATGTCAGGCATCAAACTCACAATAAAATTTTCAATCAAACCTGTATCAAATTCCTTTCACCGCGTATGCAATCATTCAAACTCCGTCAAAATTCCCAGAACCTCCATGTTCATAACTGCAAAATTTCACACTCGCGCACAAAGCAACAAAACACAGCCCAAGTATTAATTTACGCCTGAGTAATAGTATGTCAAGATTGTCAAGTAATCCGCTTAGAGTAGATAATGTATTCTCGCAAAATAAAGTCGAGTTAAGTCTCAAAGTAATTTGTATTATTTCGCTTCATGTTTTGCTTAATTATTCGCTACATCTAGACAGGCAGGTGCGACGAATCTGTATTTATTTGCATTAAAAATAAATTTGCCGAGCGACTTGCGTAATTCAGGATTATCATCCGACAGCTGTGTCAGACAAATTCGAATTTGCGGATTAAGTCTTAATTTTGCTATCAACATGATTAATAGCTTTAAGCGGTGGCATGTGTGGGCGATGAAAAATCCTGAAGGAGGTACGGACTTGTTTATATTAACTCTGTGGAGTCCCTTTATATATTCCACGTTGTAATTAAGAAGAGACCCATGTCTTCCTGTGTGAGTAGTAGGTAAGGGGTAGGTAGCTAATGAGTTATTACACGTAGTCGGGCAACATGCAATTTGAATGTTTGCACTTGTTAAAATATACTTAGATTATTAAGTGTGTGACAAGAACTGACAAGAACTGACATGAATTGCTCTTTGCTATAGAGTATGTATGGACACAAACGTGTAACTGGCTGGCTTCGGCAGAAGGTAGATAAGCAAAAAGGGATCAAAACCATATCAAATACCGTATAGCCCGCATAAAACCAACTAACCAAGAACGAAAGGAAGAACATTCAGTGGCAATGGTTTTGATAAACCGTTCCTGATCCAAGCCATTTTTACAAGCTTTGTTTTAAAGTGGGTTAAATACTTCAAAGTAGGTATTCACAAGAAATGTGGAAGAGAAATACCTACTTCCAGAACAACTTATTTTCATTTAAAAAAAAATGCTACTCGTTTAAAAATAGATACAGTTATAAAACGTACGTAGCCTGAAGGTAAGTCGGTCGTCTTCTTAACCGTTTGGCACTACGTATCGCAGTTTTCAGAGCATTAGCGACACACGGCTGGAGTTCATTATGAACACAGGTACGTGGTATAAAAGTAAAATACTATCCACTTTTTCTTTTACCATTTATTTTTGTGGAAATTTTGGGTATTATATTACTTTAGTGTTAAGGTTCAGCTTTAGTTTCAGGTTTGCTACAAAATGGTCAAGTAGTAGTAATGGTTAGTAGGTATTGTCTTTGATGAATCTGAACACATAACGATATTGTGTCTTTATGGTGTACATAATAAAAACTATCATATATATTTATCTTGATCTACGCAAAATACGCGCTTGGAGTAGAGTTGCGGAACACTATCCCGTTATACAACACAATATATCTTTATCTAAATAATAACAGCTTGTGGGTCTGTGGACGTGACTTCCGAAATAAGGAGCTCCCCATAGACCACTCTAACAGCCTTGAGGGGAGCGCTATTTACCTCAAACTCATATCATATAACAAACGATACGAATAAATGTAATCGCCAACCGCCGCCAAACACATTGTGCAAAGTAAAATGTATAAATTTCATTCAAACTGACACCATTTCGGCTTCTCCGTAGTCGTTTTAAAGTAAAATACCATCTAATTTCCTCGGAAAATAGAACAATACCCCTAACCTTTAACCTTACATTCTTCATGTTTACGCTACGTGAATTGTGTAATCATATCAACATGACCATAGAACACTCTTTACAACAACCACCATTGATGCCAACAGTGTCATTAAGTGGCGATTCCGTGCTGCCATACAATTTAAATGAAGCTCACATAACCGTATGTGTATGTGAAATAATAGACAAATATCTACATAGACACCGCTCCGGCTATTTCTCGTCCAAAACAAAGGACTGCCACCGACAAACAAAAACGTGATTTACGGGAGTGTGAAATGAAGGTACCCTTACGAAACTCTAAATTATTATGATAGGGCGATAATAAAGTACTATTTTTGGCTTTGAGAACAAACAACTCAGTAATATATTCTGTCAGTCTCTCAATCAGTTATCATTAACTTCACTAATTTACCCTACTTTATGTTGTTTAAGTTTGTTCGAGTAAATAGGATTATCAGATCGAAACGCCTTTAAAACTAAGCAAGCGAAGTAATCCATACCTCTGAAAGTATGTATTTGTCGATAAACCTTAGCAGGCTGTTCACGTACATTCCACCTTCCACATCATTTACCTGCGAGCCTACACCTGCTGACAGATAAACAAACGATTCGATAACTGATTTTATTTTGTTTGAGAAAATATTACGATTTATGTGCCAATAAAAAACATTCGGCGTCGCGTCGTTCTGTTAGTTGTATAGCTTTTTCATTAGAGGACATTAATCAACCTGACAATGTGAAAATGTTGTGTAGCTTCAGTAGTTTACTTTACTTTTTTCAGTAGCAAGTTTAGAGAAATAAAAGCCTGCGAATAACAATCACTTAATTATAATGGCATTTCCTGTTTCCAAGGATATTTCGTTACACTTCCTCGCTAATTGTCTTAAAAGGGTTCTAGGAAAGTAATGTTGCGTTCGAAATACGTTCGGTCAGAGGAGCGTCCGTGAGAACGTAACAAGGTGCACACGACGATGCTCGTAGGATGGCACACGTAATGACCCATTACCTTTTACTTTTATTTCTTTATTATCCCGATCTAACTGCTGTTATCAACATTTATGTCACCCGCAGGCGTCCAGAACAGTAAATACTTGCGCATCGCTCACCAGTTTAACGTGCGTCAGTCAAAAGACAATATCTATAATATTTTTAACCTCCATATATTAAGCTGCGAACGTTATTGATGTACCTGCGATAAAGTTTTATGGATTGACTAAGTTGCTATTTTTTTAAACAGAAAAATATATTCTGCTAGCTATCTGCAAAGCTCAGCGATTCATTGGTGACTTCGACTTTCTAAATTGAATTTATAATTGATACAGAACGCGTCGCTCCTAATGTAAGAGTTTGTAGCTTGATCCTTTCCTGGAGGGTGAATTACTTTCGAGAAGTGGACGCCTAGACAGGTCGACGACAACAATTGCGGTCTTCACTCAGATAAGGGCCACAATGACTGCTAAAGAAGACCTTGGAAATTGGTTCGGCTCTTTCGCTTTTATTTTTCGCTTACCTTTGTATACAATTTCGTCGACCCATCGCTTTGAATTAATTTCACGCCAGGGCGGTCGTTTGTATTTCTTTTGTTTCCAAGGTGGGGACGCTTTTGGTCCCAGTTAAAGATATATTTGGCCCGTTAGCACATTGCGACAACTTTGAAGCCGGCTATTTATTTACTTGTCTCAATAGATGCCGCCGCGGCCGTATTTCAGATTTAATCAAGTCTGACAGCATGATTAACGTCACCTTTCCCATTCGTTGAGCTATCAATGAAAGTGCCGAGGCCCCGATTTTTGCTTTATACTTAGTTAAGTAACTGTTTTTAGCGAAAGCTTATTTTGTTGCTTTTATTCCGTCCCAGAAGACTTAACACGTTGATTAATGTAGTAAATTGGAATAGTTAGTTGCAAACTATGTTTAAACACAGTAATAATAAAAAGCATCTGGTTTAATTGCGCACTTGTGTGAATAATTACGTGGTTCGTTCATCTCGATCGCGGCTGACTTATGGGGTAAAGTTGTTCAGGCATTGCGGCTTGCCTCTGACACCTGGCAGTAATTAGGTTCAAATTTATTGCTTTTCCTTGCACCTTCCGTCGTCACACAATATAAATCATTTTCGTTAGTTCTCTGACAGTGGAGTGGCAACGTGTATTTAATGAAAATTTAATTTCGCCCGGTTTGAAACAAACCTTTTTGAACAGACACGGCTTTGTACACGAATTCTGTGATTTACTTTAGAATAAAGTATGCTGTCTAAATTTTATTCATATCGCTTACCAACAAGCCACACGCCCGTCTAAAATTTTGTGACTAAAATGTAACCGAAAAGTAACTCCATTACGTTAATGGAAAACAGTGGGCTCTCACGTTGCTAGATTTTTTTTGCTTTAGACCGATGCCGCAGTGCAGTTACAGGAATACATGTATCAAAGCTCTCTTTCATTTGGATACGCGCTACTCCCAGCTGCTGCATCCCAGGAAATATCGGCTTTTATTAACATTACACCGTACCACAAATTATGAATTGAAACCGACTGCTCGCTAGCTTTTACAGTAATCACGCTTAAAATAATATTTATGAGATGGCTACTCTGAAACCGGTTCAACGATTAGTGAGAAAGTAATATTTATTTTGTATAAGTACCTACTAACTAATCTTAAATATAGCCCGGTAAAGGTAGAAAGGGTGAGCAATTTAGCTATTTATTTTAGATAGAACACCCAACTAATGCACTTTTCCGTGTTACCCGCGCAATAAAAACCTTTCTTTTATTACGTGTTTACAAACATATGCAGTGTTCCGGCACGAATGCGTGAAAATTAAGTTTCACCCGGGAAACGAGCCGGCGCGGCGTCGTACTATACGGGTACATAAACTACCCGTGTGTTTCACTTCACAGTTTAATATGAAAATATTAAGTGAAAAATGTAATTAACAACCAGTCGGGTAGGCCGGTTTTTCCATTTTTCACTGAGTTTTTTTTTTTCTGCTTAAATTAAAACTGACATCACGTTGAAGCATTAAAACACTATCACCAAAGAACCGTTTTCATCGAACGTAGGTAATTATATTAAAGGACATTTCCGTGGGTTTGATACATGTTATTACGTTCTACAAAGGCACAATAATAATCCACGTAGTCGTAATTTGATTTGTGTATAATCAATAAGTGATTCATAGGATTAGGTAAGACTTGTCCTTCTATACTTAATTAATAATAACTCCGTTTTCCTTGAATCCAATCAATGAAATATTATGCGCAGGTATTAGATACGAATGAGATTAATTAAATCCTACTAATATTATGAACGCGAAAGTTTGTGTGGATGGATGGATTTTTGTTACTATTTCACGCTAAAACTCGTACGGCCTTATTATAAAACATGGTTCATCTTTAGACCCAGGTTTAAAACATCAAGCTATTTTTAAATAACGAACTATAATCCGACAAAGTTAAAGTTCTTAATACAAAAACTGATGTTAAACCCAAGTCTAAGTGGTAAATTTTCCATTGAGAGCTTTACGTTTGTCAGAATAAAGTCCAAAATACAGTAACTGGCTTGAAAGTTTAGGCTAGGTCTAAAGTGAGAACTCGTTTTGTAATAAGACGGGTATAGTTTAATATATGAGTATATAATACAGATAGTTTATAACCAATATTAACACATAATAAATACTTTTTATACCGATATTCCCACCGGATCGAAACTTATGCGGGTGAAACCGCGGGGCGCTGCTAGTGTTTCATAAAATTGTTTGGTATATCTTCATAGGACGTCGAGCTTCATTCCACGTAGAGTGATTGGCAGTGCTTCGTACGAAACCGCACTTATTGCATTGACTCTGACTGTTTCGAATACCCGGGCAATCACTTTTGTTATCCTTTTTACAACGAACCTATGTGCTGCAAATAGTAACTCATACTAGCCTACAAACGTTGGTGAGCGCAGTTTTTATTCTTACATTCAGGAACACACTGCTACTCTCGATATTAGTTATGATTCGTTTTTCAGAAACCACACGAACGTGCGGTCACTCGAATACACGATAGTGATGTAACGAAATGCCTCAGGCACACCTCTACCTGGGTGATACAAGAAAACCAAAAAGGTTGTAACCGAGAGTGGATGTTGTTCATCTGTATAAGTAAACGCCCACTCTTGACCCTACAGTAACATCAAAAGGCCACGCAATTTTGCTTTAATCTGCGAATAATCTTTTGGGATTATTTCAGGATGTAGTTGGAATGTTGACACCAACATTAAACAGTGTGGGAGGTTCATTTTTCACAAGGTCGTAGCAATCAAACAGAAAGGTGAGTTTACGCTCTTATGAAGGGTACAATACAAGCAAAAGCTTAATTTGAAAAAGCGTTTCCATGTTATGTAAAGTTCTTGCGAATGGTCAACACGGTGTTCCAAGTAATGCTCACGGCGAGTGAATACTTACCTGTAATACTCCTTTCTATTTTGTTTCACCTGTCCAGGGGTGTGTAATCAAATCTTGCAAGATAAATTTGACCCACTTCCCGGTTTCCAAATGAGCTGAAATTTTGAATGCATATGTAAATTGAATGACAATGCAATATTATTATGATGTGGAGCTGATCTAATGATGGAGCTGTAAGGTGGCCATGGGAACTCTGTTATAAAAAGACGCAACCCCATCGAGTTTGGGCTCATTTGATTCGTCTTGACAAGGACTGTGATTCTGAATAATAATAAAAAAAATGTATATTAGGTAGAAGTTACTAAGCTAGTTAAGTATTTTACATCATAAGTACTAAAAATTAATAAACGAGATTTTTTAAACAAGCTTTTACCTAAATAAAAAGTACTAAATATAACTTACGTAAACATAATATTGTCTTTTAAAGGATTGAGGCGTGAACGTCCTTCTTACACTTAGCACAAGATAAACCTCAAGCTTTTAAGAAAAAAAAAATGTTCTATATATGTACAGTAACGGTCAACAGTTGAGTGGCATTGTCACGAAGCAATGGATTGACACTTCTGTTTAACTTACGACCTTCTTCTAATGAGTAATTTCTATACTATAGACACACACTCTCATATTCGTTTGCAACTGATTGTAGTTCATAAATTCATCCATTAGGTTAAATGGCAGGATAGCCTAGCGGTTATCATACGTCGGCAAGCACGTTCATGCGTAGCGAGCCGCGGGTTCGAATCACACGCGCGGTGATAATTTTTTTAAATGTTTTTAAAATTACCTACTCGAATAAAAACGCTATTGAATATAGTTCCGTGTCATGTTCGCCTTGTTCACATAATTCATTAAACTTTATGATTATACCCACAGAAATCTAAATAAATAAATTATAAGGTAGACAGATGCAGTTAACTGACGACTCATTCACCACGACTAATTAGAACATTATTTGTTTTGGTTGGTTGTTATTGTAGATTAGTGACGTGTGTTTAATCTATTAGCGGTGTTGTAGTTCATTTTGAAATGCAAGGAAATTTAAATATTGAGATAAAAGCATATATTAACGCGCTGCGTAAAAGTGGACTTAACATTAAGTAATATGTAATATTTCTATTTACAAAATAATTTTGTTTTAAATTGGTAACATTCGTATTTTGCTAGTAATCTAACAGTACTCTTTTTTTGTTTTAGAGCAATACCTACTGTGAGTCGGAGGGTCAAAAGATATCAGGAACAGCCTTGCCAGTCGAAAGCGAAGTGGAAGGCCCCAACTAGTCAGTGAATATGAAACGAATGGTTTTTAAACTGTTTTGACTAGAAGTTTATTTATTTCTAGTTAATATAATTATAACTGTTGAATAAGTTGGGTTATTGCGGCTGTCGAAGGACCAATAAGCGTTGTGTAATTATTCGGGAACGAATGTCATGTCGCCTGCACACAAGGGGGTAGGAAACAATTAAGGACTTACTTGGTGCTTTTGAATGTGCCGTGCTGATGTGTAGACCGGCGCGGCGTCCGGTAACTTTTCGTTTCCCTGCTTCTTCCTGGTTTTGTGTCGGCCGACACTCGTAAATTGGTTTTATTTTAAAGCGGTTTGGTATGTTTCGCGGCGCGCGCGCGTCGCGAAGCTTAGCGGTATAGCTTGCGGTGCGGTGCGGTTAACCTTTCGATTACAAGTGAGGTTGAATCTCTGTCCCTCTGCTGGAGCGTCTGGATTCCACGTAGTCCGGAAACGGTAGTCGGTTGGCGCTTTCTCTTTCTGTCGCGTATGGACGTAATGATAGGGAGAGGGATAGATGGATAGGCACTTGGCGACATGACAGAATAAAGCGGGTTGACGTTTTCGTTCGGATATTTAATAGAGAGAAACTTGTAATATAGAAACTTGCGTAAGCAATAACGAGTAAACATTTTGAAATCACTTATAAAGCATTTTTATTTTTAACCCCGTATTACAATAACAATATAATAATGAAAATAAAATAATGATTCCATTATTATTCTTGTTATTAATCTATAAAAAACGAATAACAAAATAACCGCTAAAGATGCTGGAAAGAAAGATATTAGAAATGAAAAATAAAAGTCCCAACTTGAGATTGGAACCCAGACCTACGTTTTCGATAATCCAATACGTAAGACTATCAGCTATCGGTACTAATTGATGTAACGATTTCAATTTTAGGAATGGTATGAACCAACTAAGGTCATACGTAATTAGTAATTACGTAGCCTGTGTGCAAAAGCGACGGTATGTCTTTTGTTTCGTTCGGCGCCAGCCAGTGTGCGAATTATGAGGTGAGCGTTCTGTGTTGATACATCACTTATGCACACAGCCGTAGGTACGGCCGTTACCGCGTGTTCACAGCAATACAGTCCTTAAGGTGATTATGAATTATTGGCCCCTACTGTACGTATTTTGTTCATTAAAAGAATGATTAAAAAAAGAAAAGCAACGTTGCGTTCACTCTCGTTCATTTCATTGAAATGTTGGATCTGGATGTCGCGTCTTTCGCTCGATTACCTAAATGTTACACAAAGTCGTGCTTTTGTTTGCAAAATCAAGTTGTAACCATACGGCGAGTGACGTGTTCGTTGTTCGGTTCGTGAAAGGGCACATAAGAGCGGCTCGATGTTTTTTTGCAAGTAAATGCTCTAGTCAATACTCGCCTTAAGGGTGGTTGCACATGGCCGCGGGTTGTTCGAAAGAGATACCGTGGCCCCTGGCACAGGCAACTGAAGGAACACGGGTGGGTTTTAGTCAGTAAAAGTCTGACACGCCCTTCCGCTCAGCCCAGAGCGGGAGAGGTCAATTGATGAATTTCCACAAAAAAAAAAGGGTGGTTGCACAATTAACGGAAGATGCGTGGCGTATCGTCGGTCGCGTAGCGCCAGAACGGACAAGTAGATAATAAAACATTCAACCTTTTACACTCAATCAACTCAGTACGTCGAGCGTACTAACTAGAATTTAACGAGGTACTCGAAGTAATCAGATGTGCGATCACTATTAGGTGAACTTACCGATCCCGTTTCTCCCCCGCACCACTCACAAGGCAACGCGAGCTTCAATAAACAAATTCCCGCTTTATTGTACAATTTCAACAACACGCTATAAATAATTTACGTTGGAAATTTAATTACCATGTAGGTGCGTTATGCTATTTATTATTTCAACACTTATTTACCTGTAAACTGTAAAAATGTTTAAAGGCGTACCAATTATGTGAGAATTTAAGGAGAAAATTGTAAAGTATGAGGAATTTATTTGAAAATATTTATACATGCGTTCTTTTTTATTATTTTGAACTGGTTCATATTGTTCGTAGACCTTCAGTCTCATTACTTTAAAATATTTATACAAGCGTTCTTTTTTATTATTTTGAACTGGTTCATATTGTTCGTAGACCTTCAGAATCCATGCTTAATTTTTTTAATCAAATCAACTAGGACATAACTCCACAAAACATCGAAAATGCACTGGCCTGCAAAACTAACTACACTTTTAATTTTTTTTTTCTAAACTACAAAAGTTAGAGATTTAAAATAAAAAACGTTTTACAGCAAAGTTTATCAGCTTTCTTTGAAACTAGTAAACTATACATTAGTAAGCCATTTTTAGCTTAGTGTCAAAAAACTCAACATGTTATTTAATTTTTAATAACTGGTATTGCTTCCTCGGGCTCTGACTACAGCTTCGAGCCGGTTTGGCATACTGAACACGAGGTTTCGAAGCCGATGTTGGGGAATATTCTCCCATTCTTCAATCAGGGCCTGTTTTAGTGGCCTCAGGGTGGTAGGTGGTGGTCTGCGGCTGCTGACTAGCCTCCCTAGCTTATCCCAGGCGTGCTCAATCGGGTTGAGATCATGATTTATTGATGGCCAAGCCATCACGCTGACACCAACCTCCTGAATATACTCTTGCACGACCTGAGCCATGTTTGGCCGGGCCGGGCCATCACCCATATTTGCTTAATACGGCCCTGCATACTCGCTGAGATCAATCGGAGTGCCATTTTCTATGGCCACTAACTCTGTGCGACCTTCTGAAGATATGCCAGCCCACAAATGTACACTGCCTCCACCGTAATAGACTCTTTCTGAGAAGCAGTCTTGAAGGTATCGCTCACCAGGCCGCCTGTAGACACTTCGCCTTCCATCAGAAGTGTAAAGTGAGAATCGAGACTCATTTGTGAACAAAATTCTTGACCACTCTTCTTCATCCCACTGTATGTGTTCACGGGCGTATCGCAGTCTCGCTACTCGATGCTCTCTCTCGAGTTTGGGGCCACTCACTGGTCTTCAGGGTTTCAGCTTGCTTCTGCAAGTCTTCTTCTCACTGTACTGTCACTAATGTAGTCCCTTCGGGTCTGACGAAGCTGTTGCTGGACTTCAACTGCATTAAGGTGGTGATTTCTCAACACAGTGGAAACAATATAACGGTCTTCTCGGGCACTGGTACACCTGGGTCTGACATTACAAGGTCTCCTTAGATGGTTTCCAGTCTCTTCAAATCAAATCAAATCAATTCATTTATTTCTTTGCAAACATGGGTAAAGTACAAAGGTGTTTTTTTTTAATAAAGTTCTCCATATTTTACCGTCACATGGGCATGCAAAGGTTTATAATAATTCCAAATAAAAAATCACTTTCAGATCATTGGAATTACAATATAGATTTAAAAAAAATGTCAGCGTGTTACAGTATTAAAAAATAAAATAATAATTATGTCAATCAGAGTAACAGTATGTCAATCAGTTAGTGAATCATCATTAAGAAAATCGTCAATCGTGTAATAAGTTTTCATAATCAAAAATTCGTTTAGGGCCCTATTAAACTTTAATGTAGTCATATTTTTTACAATATTAGGTACTCTATTATATATGAGTGGGGCAATACCAAAAAAACTTTTTTTCATTGGTGCGGCTTCGTACCTTCGCTTCACCTTCTGGACCGTTCGTACACACACCACCACACCCACCATTCTTGCAGTACGACGCATACTGATGCCTAGTTCCAGAAAAGTCATGATCCTAGCAATGTGCTAGCTTCAGGTGAAAGAGGCATGATAAATAAAATTTCTAAAAGACTCATCGATCAAGAAAAAATTTGAAAACAAAAACAGAATAAAACATAATGGTAAAATTGTAATTCGAAAAGCATTATTTTTGTTTTTAAAGCTCTTTTCAGCCATTTCAAAAAAGAAGGTTCTCGACTATGAAGTTTTTATATACAAAATTAAACTCTTTTTCGAGTCCTTTTTATTTCGAAAGTATATCTTGTGTACTTAAAAAGTTATTCCAATTTTAAAAGTGTGATACTTAGTTTTAAAGGCCAGTGTAGTTGACTTAACTATAATTAATTCTTGAATACTAATGTAACGGCGTATCCTAACTGAGATCAAATATTCAATAGATTAATATTACCAGCATGAAAATATCTAGAGCCTCTAGGTACAATATTATTCATTCTAAATGTTTAAGCTTTCCATTGAAGAATTTTTAAGTTAATAAATATGCTACCTAGGAACACGGAGGAATATCTTATCGGCGGCGTGTCTAGAATATTCGGCATCTGTTTCAGCCTTTAATCCGACTACTGAGTGAGAGCTTCATGGATATTGATCAAAGCTCTTCGATATTAAGCCGTTTACCGACGAGGCTATCAATACAATGACTGTTGAAAACGCGTTCTTTGAGGAAACTCTTGTATGGAGTAAACAGCGGAGATTAATAATGTAGGTTAATGTAGGTGTATGATGAATTAAATATTGACACTAAGAAATAGTGTCTGGAATAGATTCAGTAGGATGGCTAAGAGTGTAGACGCTATGAGTGCAAAAAAAGGTTTTAAGTCGAGCTTTTTTTTTTTTCTAAACCTGAAATGTTAAACCAGTGAGGATATCCATTCTACGAGTATTCATGCAAAATTTGAATAGAACCTAACCCCGAGTCCTAACCAAAGCGATCGGTCACGCGACTACGCAATCGTCGCGTTCATATGTATGTCACTCATTTGGTTGGAAAACCATAAGGTGCCGTCGGTTAGCGCGACAACGCGTTCGGGTTCGCCGAACAAAATGAACGCGACGACGCAACTCGCGACGTTCGTGTGTCCGCGCGACAATCGCTTTACTTAGAACACTTCCTATAGCCTCTCGCAAATTGTTATTCAGGATTTCATGAAATCTTTTACTAAGAATTCAACAGTCAATGTACTTTAGTAATCCAGTTGGGTTTTTTCTTTTATCCCGAATTATACTATTCAGTAAATATAATTAGAGTTCGGACATTAACACGAAATTTCACTAAACAAAGTAATTACCCTCTTCTACGTTAAAATAATAGAAAAACATACAGCTCAATACAATGTAACTTTTATATTTCGTCAAACCGTCCTATTTTAGCAGTTACAGAAATTCTTTGGTATTTTTTTCGAATCTATGGAAACATCATCGTCTACCTAGCCTCTTTCCCAACCATAATGCCAGAATTTTACATGGGGCGACTGCCTAGATCAGTTACTGGGTAACACGATACCCCTTGGTAAGACTGGTTGTCAGAATTTCGGGCTTCTGACTACCCATAACGACTGTCGAAGATTAATGGAAGTGAATGGCCGTTTTGGGGACTGCCTTTTGTAATGTTGACGTTCGAAAAGTGCTGATTCTCAGCCTAATTTGAATAAATGACTTGATTTTGATTTTGAATGACCGCCGGGACCTACGGCTTAACGTGTTTTTCGAGGTACGGAGGAATCTCGGTATGTAATGGATGGTCACCCATCCATGGACTGACCTCGATAAGCGTAGCTTAACCTTCGATCGAACTGAGCGGCTGTTATTATTTAGCCACGAGCTTCTCTTTTTCTTTCGAATCTATGGAAACAATTAACGAAAATTATATCTACCTCTTGCTTTAATGCAATAATCTTCCAGTTACAAGCACATTTCTGAGAAAATCTTATTAGTTATTAATCAGAGGCTATTGTGAAGATATTAGAGAAGGTACGGAACAAGGAGCAAGTCTTTCATTTTATAAAATGACTCGAGGGAATCTTTTCAACAATTTCCAGTTTTAATCCTTATTTTATTTTACAATAGCTTTGATTATTTATATTAAAGTTCAGTGAATTTTGTCGCTTTAAGATAAGGGTCTTTGATCTAAATAGATATTGAATAGATCTAATACGTAATAATTTGGAAGTTGTTTACTTTTTAATTATTTAAATGTTTTTACAATCATACCGATACTTAGTCATCTAGCTGCTACCAGGCACCGCTTGAGGACGGTAGACCCTCTTTCCCAACATTACCAAGCTATTTTAATATATTTTAATTAATATTTAGTTCATGGAATTTTATATTTTACCTCGTTATTTTCTAGTGCCGTTTACCTCTAATTTTAGATAATTATTTACCTAGAAAATTATTCCTGAATGTAAACCAAATTTGATACTCATCGTTTACTTGGTATTTTTATAAGGAATTTTGGTAAACAATCGAAAATTAAACTGTGTACAGTCACGAGCACTAATATGTCAAGACTTGGAAACTTTCAATAGTGATTTTTGCGTGAAATAACGAAAACAACAATGAAATGCGACACATTGCAAAAACCTATGGGTTCGAAGTTACTAAGTATTATGTTCATAGCAACATAAAATTTACTTCAAAAATAAAGGAGTTAATCGCTTTTGAATAAAGCCAAGTGTATACGTGCTTATGCTCGTGACGTACACGTAACCTCCACCACAGACAATTCTCACTCAGCATCTCCAAACGATAATACGAGAAATCGATTGGAAACCCATACCGGAATATTCCATTACCTCCAGCAGGCAACAACGGTCCTTTTACATTTCCAATCAGGGCTTGTGTGTGCACTACACGAAAACGGGTGCTAATAGGTCGGTTGTCTGGGAACCACGGCACGCAAGAGATTTACTGGTGAATTTTACGCGGTCATTTGCATAGTTGTAAATAACGTGGTGTCGGCCCCCGCCGCTTATTTAGACGTTATAAACTGATTATTTACTCGATAACGCCACGCCACATGTAAATGTATGACTGTAACGTCTATAACTCTGACATAAATGGGCAATAATTTATTATTAGACGTTTATTTGGAATATGCTTTAATTATAGTGGCTGAGGTCTTTTATTTTTTGAAGCAAGGACGATAAGTGGCCTGTTTCCTGGATGTGTATTGCTTTGCATTGGGTTTTATAATGTTTAATGGGGTTAGTACTGATTTTTCATCCGTTTAATGTGGCTACATAAATGACGTATTTTTTTTTTTTAAATATGTACTTCCAGTCAACCGCAATTTTTCATGTAGGTAAAACTTTTCAGGTACCATTTTGTTAACATGGCTGCAACTATACATACATAGCCCCGCCGGGCTTGCAAATATTTCATATTGTAGCAAACATACTATGTTTACTGCAATATAAAACACATATTTCAATACGTTCACCTGAAAATATTGGAATATGTGTCCTCCAGGTATGTTTTAGACAAATATGAAGTTGCTTGCTTTAAAGGTACCATATTATTGCGGATAAATATTGTAATATTCCGCAAAACACCAGTATTTTTGTAAAATGATTACGTTGTGTTTTCATTAACGGAAGCAGTTTTATTTTTTTATTTGTGTGCTCGGCAGTTGTTTACTCTGCCTCTCGACCTATAAAATGGAGAGAATCGAGTGAATGTGCAATTTTCCATGATTGAGAATTTAAATTTGTTATGGCATGCTGATGAATTGGTTTCACAATGATTGTGTGCAGACCGGTCACCGCTTTGTTTTGGGCTGCAATCTGATAACTGGAGCTGATGACTTTGTGCGGCCGTTTAGCCTAGTCAATGATGTGTGATTTGGAAATTAATCAATCTTGAATATTGGTTGGGTTCTAGGTACAAACCTTTAATGACAAAACATTAATCTAGTACACATTGCTTATGCTTGTAAGTTATGGGCTAAATGGAAAAAGAAATACAGACATTTTGTAACCTAATTAGGTACCTAGTTATTTAGTTACATATTAGATAGGTTGGTACCTAATATTTTGCAACATTAATTTTTAATCAAAATTTTCTCATTTAATTAGTGTTTACAACAAACTGTATCTGAAACAGATGTTTGATTATCACAACATTTTACTGATATCATCCCAACAAAAAACATCCCGATACTTTTCAGCTAGTACCAAACACCACTGACCAAAGACCAAATGATTATAGTGAGTGCCCACTGAAATAGCTAATGTTATTCAGCATCAAGTCAGTGACAATCGGAAAGTGATCGATATTAGAAACTATCTAGGTAAGCCGGTGTTCGTGGACTCACGAGTTAGGGTGTATTCACGTAGAAAGCTGGTTACCGGTACCGATATGTCGTTTGTCAGCGCTGATAAGCGTTGGTCGTCGCATGCAGATTTGATGCTTTTTTGCCATATCAGCGTGACCCGTCGCCGATAAGCGCCAACAAGTTCCTATCTGAATTAGTCGGCGCCAGTAAACACTGGCTGGCTGACTAGTGTTGACCACCAGCGCTTGTCAGCGCCGACAAACGCAGGTATCACAGATGTCGGTGCAGGTTACCAGCTTTCTACGTAAATACGCCTTTAGTCTGACAAGCCAACGGGCGGGGGTCGCCAAGTCGACGAGATCTCATCAATAAATCACAGGAACCCTTAAACTGAGAGACTTTGGCTGCATTTTATCTGTCACTTGTCACAGGCGACAAACTCGACAAATTGATGATAACGGATTCGCTGGCGCATCA
Organism: Apamea crenata; assembly: GCA_949629185.1. NCBI lineage: Eukaryota > Metazoa > Arthropoda > Insecta > Lepidoptera > Noctuidae > Apamea > Apamea crenata. Next base: position 9,254,489 of record OX451363.1, on the reverse strand, counting down.
TTAGAGAGCTGAAAATGGTCGGAATACTACACTTTGTAAAGGTGGTTACAATATCGTGAGTTACTAACCTAAACTTTATCAGTAGTGTGTGCTGAACATGGGTTTTTCCAATTGAACACCAGTGCTCGCTCGCGGCTCCTCTCATGCAGTGATTTTAGGTATGAATAATCGAAAAGATTGACAAAGACAGTCACGAAAAGGAAAACACGTCTCTCCGTGTAAAGTCAGGGAAATTAACTGTTTATCCAATTGACTACAAACTTAAATTGTCTGTAGATATATTATTAATTTATTTTTATTTAAAGAATAAATTTTATACTTTGTGTTGTGCCTTACAGGGTCCATAATTGTACCTAAGCTTTAAGCCATTGTAACACCTCTACAACATTATGGAATGCAAATAAATATATGAATATATTCAAATCACAACTGTCGTTCTTTGACAGCTGTATGAAATTACTTTAACACGATAAATTGACGCAAAGTGAGCCAATTTTATAAACAATTAAATTTCCTGGCCGTACTTATAAGGAGATTCTGCGAAATCACCCATATCCTTTTGCAAAGCGTAGTCTTAAAAGCAACTTATAAAACACGATAAAAGTTTAATGAAAAAGTTAAGACTGAACATTTAACAATGGGCGATGTAATGAATAAGAATTCCTGTAACACTCCAGAAACATCCACAAAAATTTGTTACAAAAATGTTTCTGTGTTGAACAGAGTGTGAAAGGAAACTCGAGTAGAAACGAGTGTCTTCCGCCCAAGTTATGTAGTGTTTATGTCGCTTCCTACATTTATCCTGCAAACTTTACAATCTTTCAACACTCTAGTTTACTGCTAGGTATGTTTAAACTTAGACGGTGGTAAGACCTTTTGTTAGTAAGCCTTCCTACTAATAAAGGTCTTAACCAATCTTAATTTAAAGTAAAACTCCGATTACTTTACTATCAATGAATTAATGTTAATTCAAACAATTCTATTCATCATTCAACGACAACATTGCTTTCATTTTATAATATGACAAGCCGTATCATCATCATCAGCCTGCCTGCAGCTGCAGGCTGGACGTAGGCCTCTCCAATGGTTCAACCTGCGAAGACCGTCGCTCCACCTCGCCTGAGGGCGTCCTACCTTACGTTTGCCGACTCGCGGTCTGCACTCAAGAACACGTCGACCCCAACGGTCAACGGCCGACAAGATTTCATTGGCAAAAATGTCGAACTTCCATATACTTATATAATTAACTTTTAATCAGTGTATGTTAAATAAATAACTAACTTTTTTTTACCCTTTCTCAGAGCTCATTTTCATTGTATAAGGAACTTGTGTGCAGCTTGCGTCTATTTTAGTTGAAGTACTATCTACTTCTTAGTAGTCTGACGTCAAAATTGATATACTTATAGTAATAAAAATGCTTTGCTACGTATGTGATTATTGATTTCATGAACCGTTCAAAAGACCCTACATTACTACTACTTATTATCTACTACACACTGCACTGTATTAAAAATACAGATGAGGCCAACCTACTCACTAAACAATAACTTTTTTAGTGATTTTTCAGGCTATGATCGTATTTATTTATTTATTACAGCATGGAAGACAGCTGAGCGGTATTGCTCAGTATTCCCGCTAGACAAAGTATAATTATTACTACCACTATGATCTAAAGATCATAAGGAAGAAATCAACATGCGTTTCATTAATAGACGCCACAATTTTGGTGGGCCTAATCGCCAAACAAAAAAAAAACTATCTCCTTTAATTCTTCTAGACTACACCCAGTGGTTAAAGCACTGTCCGTCTGTGAATGAATAAAAGAATTTAAGACCCGCGTCGTCCCTGCGCATCGCCTGCCCGCTATTACTTCATATTCGCTTAGCGTTCTTTTTAACTTTTTGTTTTGTTCGGGCCTAAGGGTCGTAGCGTTTTTTGAGGAAGGCTGTGGGCGTGTGTCTTTAGCCTTCCTCAAGAATCGGGCTATCAAATGAAAAATAATTTTTAAATCTGTTTTTACTTTCACCTCTTTATTATATTAGTATAGACTTATATAATAAATCGTCATGTTTTTCATATTAATAGCATATCGCACAGTTTGTTGATAATATAACAAAAGGGTCCACTGTATAGGTCTTGACATACTTTCAAGACACGGTTAAAAGATTCTTGCAAATATTTGTTTTTCCTAACATTCAAGGCTGCAACTGATAAATTCAGTTTTATAAATATTTACTGAGTCATATATAAACGAAAGTTTTAAGATTAATCACGCTGTCTTCTATCAATACTCGTATTTTAATAGTCATGTATCAACACTTTTGAAGAATAATCTGATTTAAGAGGCTCTTTCTATTTTGTTTTATGCGCACTCTGATTTTTCGTTTCAATCAAGAGTTTGGACAAAAAACTGAAAACTAAACCATAGAAAAAAATTTCTATACAATTTTAGCTACGTACATAATCATCACTGACAGGAATACTCTCTTCGAGAGGGAGTGGGCTACAATCTACCACGCGGGCCCAGTGCGGGTTGGTAGATGTCACATGTCTTCAAATTTTTGGTTCTAGAGTTTCAGGCTTCCTGGCTATGTTTTCTTCACCGTTTTGAGAACAGTAGTGATGAACTTATTTAAACAAAGTAAAGTGCCTGTCTGGGTTTGAACCCACGAGCTACTACTCGTAAGCCGAAGCCGATACCACTGGGCCACCACTGCTCTACTATGCTGTTTGAGCAAGTAGCTTAAACAGCATAGTAGAGCAGTGAGTTTGAGCTACTTGTCTTTGTCAATTTTTCACGCAATGCAAACTCTCACAAGTAGATTCATTGGCAGACACGTTACATATTGTGCTGAGGAATACTTATTACGGAAAAATGAAATACTAGTGATAGCAGGCGTGGAGGCTTGTAAAACGCTTTCGCAATATTGTTTCCCTGACACTCCTTAAATGACATCTGTATGAACTTTCTTTGCTTTGAGCATATATTCGACAATATTCATTTTGTGATCTCATATGATTTACGAGTTCATTCTCAGTTTCTTTGTCGAATCCTTTCAAACAATGATGCAACGCACTGACCGGAAGAATCGGAACGTCATTTCTTAGCCAACCAAGAAGGTGAATCGGGCCAAACAAACGCGATAATGCTTATGTTCTTCACATATAAGGTACCGGTAACTACCTATACTTCCCTAAGAAAATGGCCGACTCGATAGTCTGAGACACTCCTCGATACTGCGGTGAAGTGTACTCGGTAACGATAATGACCACGGTAATGGTGCTAGTGAACAGCATGCCCTGCATTATTTAGCTTATTAACAACTGAATTGTATTAGTGCTATAGGAAAACAGTATGGAGCCGACTCTAGTGTTAAAGCATACAATTAAGAACGGTATTTTTCTTCCCACAGGCCGCGAAACTACTGCTATAATGAGGACCCAAGTAACGCGGTAAACACGGAAGCTGAGAAGGAAATAAGTTTATTTAAGTACAACTTGCATTTTATTTACGTCTACTTTTCGTCATGTACCAAACAAACTCTTAAGTGAAGGTGTTAGAAAATACACTGGAATGTCGTCGTGCCTATTATTTTCCCTAATCGTGTCCCCCTAAGAGACAATGTGGCGAATTACTGGGAAGCTGTCCCAGTAATTCGCCGGCTGTTTCAGCGGCGGGATCGTCCGAAAGGGTTACCGCTGCCCTGGAACAGAAAGGGCTAAGGAAGGAACACGGGTGGGTTTTAGTCAGTAAGAGTCTAACACTCCCTTCCGCTCCACCCAGAGCGGGAGGGGTCATTTGATGATTTCCCATCCAAAAAAAAAAAAGCTGCTGTTTCACAAACTTAGCGCAAATAAGTAGTTCTTTGACTTTGTCGTTTGCCGTAAGTAGGCACAATTTTTGCTTGATTTTTTTTACTTTATTTGAGTAGATACCTAAGTAATTCAGAATGGCGACGTTTGAACTGTCTTCGCCGGCCACGGGTAATTGACCTAGTATTGTAGTATTTGTCAGGTGATATCTCTATTTAGGTATTTACACGAAGTCGTTTATAACCCAGTAGCGATGAGGTTATCACATTAAATGAAACGACACGCGGTTCTCCACAACGTTCTTTGAACACACACCATACATAAATAAACTTGGTAGTACCGGTACCTTTTTTTCTTTAAGTATCTAAAGGTATATTTCATTTAGGGCTGATTTTTCCAACGCCAGATAATTTTATCCGAGGAATTATTTTGAATTTTTGACAGATCTACCATACGAAATCGGTCAGACGTCAATTTTATTCCACGAATAAAAATTATCTGTCGATTGAAAAATCCGCCTATACTGTGTAAACATTAGCTACTCTGTATTATTTAGGACTACAATGTAATAATAAGACATAGAAATATTACTTAACCGAGACGCCAAACTTCGCTGAGGTCAACCGTAACATCGAGCTTCCCTCCTAATTTGCGGAATGAACACTGTAGGCGCACCGGAACATAATCCAAGCACGAAATATATTGAGCAGGCGCCACAGCACACAAATAGCTGCAACACAAACATAAATAGAACTATAATTAGGACATCGCATGTGGTTTGCGAAAGGAATATGGCGTTAAAATTTTAAGTAACCACAACAAAAGATACTTTAGTCACAAAGGAAAATATTGGTAGACCACTTTAGTAGAATAATCATTTGAGGCTTCTAATATTCAAAGAAGAAACGCTATTTACTTATCAGTCAAAAGGATTTTAGATCCAATTATTATTTATTGGCGAAACAGGCACATTATCAGCTTTGCGTTCAAAGGTCTTGCTCTAATCAAAATCGGAAATATATTAGATCGCTATGCTTTCTCCTTCAGTTGGAATGAAAACGTTGTTAAGCCCTACAAAATGTGTAGTTGTATAACAACTATAACTATATAACAATCGTGCCTACAATTCAGAATCTTTATAAATAATTGTAACAAGAGGCTGGTATCAAGCGCTAATAATAGACAACTTCCCGTGGGCGTGGTTTTGTTATAGAAATCTCGAAAACGGCTAGGAAAATTTGAATAAGTACCTACCTGACATTTAAAACATAAATAATTGGTTATAAATATTACGGGTTATTATTATCTACTTAATACCAACCCGCTCTGGGCCCACGTGGTTGATTATAGCCCACTCCCGCTCACTGAGACCAGCCTGAGATCTGCTTGTGTACCAGCAGTGGGAACATTATAGGCTGATTATAAAATAAACATCTTCAATTCACTGACAGACAACGCACAGCCTAAACTGCTGGGTCTAGATATATGAAATTTTGCAAACGATTCCTTTTGATAACGAAGGTGAGCACTTAGGAAGGATTTTTGAAAACTCTGGCGACGAAAGTTTTGGCGATGGGAATCCATCGGGCAAGGCTTTTAAATGAAAAAAAAAATGATTTTAAATTTTCTCCCGATTTTCATGATACTTTTTCCTCCATTACAACAATTTATGATCATGTCATTGTTAGTATTCAAGCCACTACTGCTATGTTACCGCAGACCGCGGCGCAGCACGGTTATGTGCAAAAGGGTCACTGATACAGCTTTTTTGTTACGAGATATGGGGAGAATCAATGTTTGAATGAATTGTATTCATATTATTTCCTCATATTGCTGCAAGTTAATATGAATCGAGAGCAAGCAAAAGATTTGGTCGTAGTCCACTCGTATGATTAATCACAGTAGTGAAGATAAAACCCTGATTGCGTAACTCACTATCAATCTCAATTTGAATCATTTTGAAGGATATTGCTAATCCATTGCTTCATATGTTCGAAAAATGTGTCTGCTCAACAAGGTAAATAACGCAATGAATGTTGTTGCACTGTCAAAATGAAGCCCATTGCTACTGATAGTGCTTTACACAATTACCCCGCTGATATGATTAATCGCAACCCCGTGTTTATGTCGCAGCCAACTAGCTTAATTAGCCTTTAAGTTAACCTTTTTATTAGTGAACGCGTAGCCTTTTTACTAAACGGAGTCCGTTCAACTAACGGTCTGAATGATATTCATAATAGGGATTGCAAATGTGACCATACAAGCGCGAGCTGGGGGCACCTCGACCAACTGAGTTTGGTTAGATTAGAACTGTGACCAACCGCTCGCGACCTGAGCGAGCGAAGCGAACTGTGCCGCGGCCGCGTCCAGCGAGCGCTACTTCCAATGGCTAGGCAGTTAAATGAAAGACTAATTAAGCTAGTTCGCTGTGACATTTAAACCAAGATATAAATAAAATATGTATTCCACATGTTGTGTTACTGTTTGATTTATTGTTTACACTTAAAACAAGTTGTAAAGAGTAGTTACTTAGAAAGAATGCAAAAGTATTTACGTGTGACGGGCACAGGAAGATCACAATCTAAAACACAATCTTAGAAACATGAAAAAATTACATGTAAATCTTGTCAAAAATGACAAAATAGTTAAGGAAGGAAGTCTGAAACCCCGTCAATACATATGTTTTATACAGAACACATAGGTACTTTGACAAGACTCCTTGAAAACAAGTATCCCAACTTGTCAAAGCGTGTGCGTAAACGCGGGGTTATTTATAGCCTTACAGTTTGATTGATGAAGAAGGAAAGAATACACAATAAAATCTTCATTCCGTGAGATACTAATAAATAGTTCCATGTTCCATAATAGCGTTTAAAAAACTCTTTAATTTCGCTGAAATGGTAGGTGCTAATACCAACCAAACCTGTCTCATTAGAGGCGTTCACGAAGACGCATTGTTCCATTCGTCAGCTTCATCAGCGTTGCCTGCATTATATTCATACGTGTCCATAGTACACACAACGAGATAGCAAGCTTATACATTTCCAGTTTTGGCTGACCTCGCATTGTATAGGCTTTTCGTACAATGAAAAGTCAGTTTATACTGGAAATTATACTTTGATATATCGTCGTGCGTACAATCACATCAAAAATGAATCACTTAGATACGTATTGTACCTATCTAAGTGATTATTTTGTGATGTATATGGACTTACATAGCTTAAAACATCCAACGGGCTTTATCGACGTTGAACATTTTTTATCGTTTTTTTTTTCACTTTTTCACTGCAGGGCAAAGGTCTTGATGCCCCACATAGTTGCTAGAAAATATAACCACTCAGCAATATCAGCCGAAGTAGTCTGTGAAAATCTCACCGTGAAAACTGAGGTGAAGTGAGCTCGAAGTCAGCTGTCAATAGTGTCAATCAGTATTGAAAAAAGTCTTACTCAGTCGTCAATCAGTATTACTTACTGTTTAGTCGCTTTTTATTAGAGCCGTACATTTTGACCAAGATGTAAAGTTTGTAGAGTTAGTCCTGCACCCTAATTGCGTAACACATTACCTATCAATCTCAATCTGAATCATTTTGAAAGATATTGCTAATCCATTGCTTCATATTTTCGAAAAATGTGTATGCTTAAACAACATAAATACACTGCTACCGACAGTGAACTTTCAAAACAAAACACATTGCTACCGACGCGACAGTGTGTTACACAATTACCCCGCTGGGTAGAATTAGGTGGTTAGTTCAGCAGGACGGCTGCCCTCCTAAAAAAAATCCCTAGCTACGCCAATGGTGTCAATCCCTAGCATCAGCTGGAAGCACAGCTCACTTCACCTATCGACCGCCTGCCGGTCGATTCTAAAAATCTCACCGTATTTATTTTATAACAGAACTATAAAGCACGGAATACAAAACAAAGTTTATAAAGGTTCACAGTAATTAGCGGAAATTTCCAGTTACCAGAACCTATTAGAAAATTCAATTTTGTATTTAAAATAACCGCAGAACAGTCCTAAAAATAACTTTAAGCTTTTAGAGCAGTACAAATTAAGTTAAGTAACACAACTTAAGTAGGTAGTAACACAAAAGAAAATTTAGTAAGTCCCTTAGTTCTATTACTAATTATTATTTACTAATTTTAGGGACCTGTGGAAACTGCCTTAACCCATTGAAGCTTTAGTTTTTGAAGGACATTGAACGACACACAATAGAAGTTGTATTGTTATCGAGGCATATAGTATCCCGAAGTGTTAAACTAATATACAGGGTTATTTGTAAAACACCAACAACCTCACAGGACTATAATACTCACATCATAAACAACAACTTTAGTTTTATGACTTTTTTATGCATAATTTTTGTTTTCATAATTTAATTAAAAATATTTAAATTGATCGCTCTAAATGTGAACAACTCTGCCTACGCGGTACCAAAATAAAGCACTAGAAAATTAAACAAACAGTGCGTTTTGAAAAATAATAATAATAATATCCCCGGACATTTCACACAGCACCATTTGTCCCAAGCTAAGCAACCTAATGCTAAAAATAATGCCTAATGCTGAATGCAGGGGCGGTACTTATTTTATTTTATTAAGTATGTTTTATTTTATTTTTATTACTTACTACAAAATACAGATCTAAAAAGTGTTATTAAAACAACACCTTGACATTATTTCTGGATAAAGTCATAGAGCAAAAGTTGTTGTTTATGGTGTTACTAAGATAGTCCTGCGAGGTTATTCGTGTTTTTAAAATAACCCTGCATAGTAATAACCCTGTAAGGTAGTCATATATCGAAAGATAAACTTTTGTTTCGCGATTCAGCAACGCAGCTCCATACACTACAAAATGGTAAATATTGATTTGGATTATTACGACCCCATGGAACAACTATGGACATTGTGAACACACGTATGCATTTATTTTGGCGAATAATGTGTTATCAATGTTATCATTAACAACAAGCAACGGATGTAAGTGGTAAACCGCTTATTAAACCTGGATAGTATAATATTCTCTATTTTGTAAACATTGTAATTCAAAAATAATGTGTATGTTAATGGTTAATTTATTTATGTAACGATAGGTCAGAGAGGCAATTCTCGTAGTTTAAGAACGTTGACAGTCTGATCCGTCTCCATCTGTTAAAAATACCTCTAGTTTCCCTACATTTTTGACATTGATTGTCGCCGAGATGATTTTGAACGTTTTTAATTACGGGAATTGTATTTCAGGTGTTCGTCGTCAACTCCTAATAATTATAATTGGCTGAGCATTTGTAAACTATTAGTAACCGAATCTTTAAAATCCTAGGACAATAGCAAGATACTGAAAGTAAACAAAGAAAACTGCTTCGAAGCTACGGAATGCCACAACAAAGCGGCTCCCACACTTTTCAAACATTGTTATTGAAGTTAAAATGGTCCATAATAACACGTGTTTTCTGAATTAAATAGTTGTGATTGTTTTGTTTTGTAAATAGCGTCTCTCACATTGTATGGATGAAAAGATAAAAACAAATACCAGAGCATTTATACTATAAACAAACACTCGGATAAAATACATTTTGTTTAAATTCACACGCGTTGGGTATTTCGACCACTATGTACGATAATTGTTTTTTTATTGAATAAAAAGAAGGAATATTCAGCTGTTGGACGGACTCTTAATTTTGATATCGAAAGTAAGAGTAAACTCACATAACATAGCACACGCCTTCCGTATTCCATGACGGGTTAGGCAGAAGTATACATCTCTGCCAAACCCTTCGGGAAAAACAGGCGTGATATTATGATATGTGTCCTGTCAATACCATGTAAAAAAGAAAGAAAGAAAATACCAAACATGACGCATAAAAAGAACACAAACAAAAAAAAAACAACAATTCACAAAAGTCTACTAATCCACCAACTAATCACCACCACCAAAACCACCACACCACCACTAATTAACTACATGAGTACCTTATTGCAGTAGTTAAGTAATGCTTACCTAACAAGATGCACGACCCACACACAATTTCACGATAAGTAATAAAATATAGATAATTATCTAGGGATCTATAGGTGCCTTTATATTATAAAATCAGCCCCTCCCACAAATACTCGTACCACGGAGTGTTTTAAAAAATCCGCTGATTTCGTCTTTTCCGTAAATTAAAGTCGGCGCGATGATGGAACGAGATAAGAAACTGTTTTGGCTGAAAGTGAAGCTAATCATTCAAGATTAGCAATGGAGCTGAAATGTAGCGAGGATAGGCGGCATTATCTACTTTAAAGTGCGGAACTATTAAGTTGATATTACTCACACCTCTAATGTGATTATCGAGACCTTATTTTAATAAATTACAAGGGACTCGTACAAGCGTCGTATTGATATATAAATAAAAAAATAAGAGGGGCTCGTGGCTAAGTAATAACAGCCTAACGGGTCGATCCATTAGGTTAAGCTGCGCTTATCGAGGTTGGTCCGTGGATGGATGACCATCTTTAAATACCGAGACTCCTCCGTGCCTCGGAAGGCATTGGTCCTGGCTGTCATTCACGGATTTTTGACAGTCGTTACGGGGTCGTCAGAAGCCCAAAAGTCTGTCAACCAGTCTAACCAAGAGGTATCGTATTACCCAGTTACTGGGTTATGGAGACCAGATAGGCAGTCGCTCCATGTAAAATAATATGGTATTCAGCTAGCTGCATCTGGTTAGACTTTAAGCCGACCCCAGAGGGGTCTTAGAAAAAGGCTAGGTAGATTTTGATTTCAATAAAATACAAGGTTATATAGTGTTGGACCCATAGATATAGGAAAGTTTCTATGGTGGGACCCGAAGAGGGGTTATTTTTGTACTTACTCATCATTATAAACTACTTTTACTATGGGACCAAACCAGGAGGACTCAGTACGTCAACTTAAAAACGGGCCCGAAAGTAGTTGATCCGTCAAAATAAGTGTCAAATTCAATTTTCCAGATGGGCTACACACATCGGGAGTGGGGACAACCGTCAATAAATGTTGTCATTAATTATGAGTTCGCGCCCCGAACTAACCTTATAGAAAATGCCCGTAACTTCAGCCGAAAGTACGGTTCGTGCTTAGGGAGTAGACCCTCTGATATCGGGAAAAATAATCAGCTGTTACCTAAATTTTGTCGAGTTATGCAAACTATGTATCTTGAGTACATTTCTACTCAAATACTCTTCACAAAGAATTACGAATATTCTTTGTGAAGAGTATTTGATTTGCTAACTCAGTTCTATTAAATGTTAATAAATAGCGACCTTGTACTTTTGCAAATACAGTTGAAATTAATTTAATTATGCACCGTTATACGGAATCGGTTCAGATTAAAATACTGATAGGATTACACGCTACGTGCAATTTTGATAACAAAGTCACGCCAATCTGTGAGTAGCATGAAATTGCCTTTATTTATACCGTTCTTCTAATTTTCAATATTGTGATCGCAACCAACTTTGTCAAGGACCAGCGGGGTAATTTCGTAACACACTAGGTAACAGTAGGTAGCAATGGCTTTAATTTTGACAGTTCAAAAACATTCATTGCGTTATTTACGTGGTTGAGCAGACAGTTGAAGTATGTAGGTACACTACACTAAACACACGTACACTAGTCTCGCCGCAGCTGTTCGAATAAAAGACAAACACAACATCCCGCGCAAAGAAGAGTCAACTAAACAGTCGACAGACTTGCCAACTGTCACTTACTATATATGTACTGTCGCCATTTTGAATCGTATACTCTTTAGTTATATTGAGTAGTAGAGATGTACAGACGCCAGCACATCAAGCTACTACAATCTGTCAAATTTCTTTAATAGATTTTCGACTTTATCGGTAAAGCATTAAGGTACAAGGTTGATTGGGAAAATCTGACAGTTTCGGGTAGCTTGACCTGCTGGCGTCTGTACTTCCGCAATTCTCTGCGGTACTAAACTGCTTGGAATTCCGGAACAGGAAACGATCGCTGCAAAAAAAAATACACATATTCCCCTTTATTCATAAACGTTGCTTAAAGTTAAGTAGTGATTAGCGACTGTTTATTTATTTTTGACGTTTAAACGTCACTTAGCTTTAGTCATCATTTATAAATAAACCCCTTAATGCACCAATGTACAGTCAGCCTCAAAAAGATGTATACTATTTTTGATACAATATTATGGAACAAAGATTGTAGACAATTGAATGAACTCTTGTCGATTTCGATGCATACCTACATCGTTTTGAGGCTGACTGTACGTATGAAGATGCTGTTTTGTTTTTCCCGAATTTTCATAAAAGTATTGGATCTAAGGTGAACAATAAACACGTAATTCGGATCAAAGAAGCTGTACAGGTAAAGATGCAATTGAGTATTCAGCGTCAGTGAATCTCGGAATTTCGGTCATTGTTCAGTCAACCCGTGCTGTCGACAAGGGGCTGCGCGGCAAAAGGTACTTAATAGTGGCTTTGGTGAATCAGATATCTACACTGTTCTCCAACTTAAAACTCTGACTCAGTCCCAGCTTGACCTACTTAAGTCAAGAGGCGAAACTTTACGAGAGTTTATTGGACTATTCAAAATTGTAGAAACAGACGTAATTTTGATTTAAACAATGTTACTCTAGATTTTGTATAGATATCCAAATAGAAAAATGCTTAGATAAAAAGAAAGGAATATTGAAATTAATTAATATTGCCTAACTTCATAAAGTTATTATACAAATAAAAATATTTAACAAGCCCTCAACACAAAGGACATCAAAGAAATTCTCTAATTTAATTAAATCTAAACATAGGAAATAATCAAAACAAAGAAACATTGTAAACACTTTAATTATACTTAAATTACGTTCTTTTATTTACACAGTAAATGCCATTAAATATAATTACAAAAACATAAAAATCTTCTAACATTTCTGAGTGTCATAATTATCCGGCTTCTCATTAATAAACGCTTTAGCGGCATCCTCTTCCATTTCATGGGACTCTTTGAAATAATTCTCTATTTCTTGCAGGGTTTTATCTTTGGTTTCAGGTAAATATTTGTACAAAATAAATGCAAAAAAGGAAGCTGATATACCGTACAACAAGAAAGCGCCTGGCAATGTGAGTGCTTTAAATATATGCGGCGACAGTTTTAGTACAGTTGCCATTAACAATTCGGAAAACAATGTGAGAATGAGTAGCGAAGAACTTTTGTACCTTAAAAATATTAATTCACCAAAAATGGTGGACGGCATTATCATCGGACCACATGTTATGGCAACTGAAAAGGAAGTCAGCAAGATGATAGAAATAATCTTATTTTCTAATATGACTTTCAAATTAATTAGATACAGATATAATGATATTATGAACAAAAACGTGATTCCTAGAGTTGACGACGATAACAACAAAGTTCTTCTGTTTATTAACTTTGATAAAACACAACCGATCTGCATACCAAGTATAGTAACAGCGTCTAAGATAAGCATACCGGTATATGCAGCAGACTCACTATCAGTTATTTGTGTGATCAAATCTACAGCATACATAGAACACACTAACTTTCCGGAGAAATGATATAATGCCATAACAGCCATAGAGAGCAGCAGGGGTTGATAGAAGCCCTTAGCAGCAACAGTTTCTTTGACGATTCGAAGTTTATACCACGAAGTCGATTTTACTCGCGCTGCGCACTTTCTAAGATATTCTTTCTGAGATTTTATTAAGCTCTCGAGTTCCTCTTCTGAGTCTTTATCATAACCTTTCAACCAATGATGTGCTTTGGCACATTCCTCGAAACGTCCATTCATTGCTAGCCATGACGGAGATTCAGGCATGATGACGGCAGTCAAGGAATAAAGGCAGCACACAAACGCGATGATAGCAATGTTCCTCCAGTGGCTAAAGGTTCCTGTCACATTAGCGATCCACACGCCCCAGAAGAATATTGAGGACTCGATCATCATAAACACGCCTCGGTATCGCGGCGATGAGTATTCCACAATGATGACGATGAGAACTGTCATGTTACTGGCAAGAGTGACGCCTTGGAGTATTTCACTGATGAGGATGTGCAATGCACTGGTACTGCAGTAGAAAACGATGAAGCTTACTATCGTCAATACTGTTACTATAAGGAACGGAATTTTCCTTCCTACGTATTGTGTGAGTATTGGTAGAATGATGACCCACGGCATGGAGCTGTACCCGAGAACGGAAGCTGAAAAGAAAATAAAGGTTACGTTAGATGACTGAAATTGTTGCTCTCAGCGATAAGACCGCCCATTGTGTCACCCTTTGTAAAATGTTTTTTTTTTCTGTAACTTATATGGTGTAGGTACATAATAAAGAGTTCTATTCTATTCTATTGTGACTTAAATCTTCATCGAAATTGGTTTCTCAGAACGTTTCAGTAACTAAAATAAATGTTTTGAATTGAAATGCCAATGTGCGTCTTTCCTACTATTGATTATTGTATTATTGTGTTTATCAACAGACAATTAAATTGTTTAGATTCGTTAATCCTATCCTACTAATATTATAAACTTGAAAATTTGTACGGATGGATGGATGTTTGTTACTCTTTCACGCAAAAACTACAGAACGGATTTGGATGAAATTTGGCACACAGTTGGTTTATAACTAGGATTAACACATATGATACTTTTTATCCCGATATTCTCACGGGATCGAAACTTATGCGGGTGAAACCGCGGGGTGCAGCTAGCTTAGTAAATATAAACATGAATATTATTACACAACCAAGATGCCATTTCGTCAGTCAGTGGTTCAGTTGCATTTGCTTCTTTTCTCAGTTGTGGTATGAGGACTGTAGGTGCTCCGAAACATAGTCCAAGCACGAAATATATCGACGTGCATACTGTGCATACGTATAACTGGAAAAACAAACATTTTATGATTACTATAACGTCAAAAATATATTATACTAGTATTCCTTTGAGTATTGAAATTTGAAACCGCATGCATAATTTTAGCATGTCAATCACTCTGGATAAGGTTTGAAATCCTATAAATATATACCAAAACCATTTTTTTTACTGAGCAATGGTTCAGTGGACTAGTATAATTTGAAAGTAATGGAATTTTGAATAACGCATTGGTGGGCTTTTTATTAAGCAAACTTATTTTGTCAATGTCAACATTTCTTCGTAACAGTATTGCGACATGTAGATTGTAGAATACACAAAGTTAGGTACAAAGTTCCTCAGACTAAACAGTGTACTAGATTACCTAATCAATCATAACAACTTCCACTCTAGTTACGCTGTCGTAGAAATTATAACTAGAAAACATATGATATTTACTAACCTGTCTTAAGAATGGCTGCCACAAGAACTTCGAATGTGTGGGACATTCTTCACTGTCGTCATTTTTGGCACCCTCCCGGGTACCGTTTTCCATTTTTAATAGAAACGTGCAATTTATACACTTTAAAACAACACTTCACACCACACTTCAGCAATCACGAAGTGACTTCTGAAATAAATAATAATCATTTTCAATAATAGCTATTACTTACCATATTTTATTTACATGTAAATTACATTCGTCAATATTGCAATAAAAGGTTCAAAAACAAAGATTCAAAGACTTGCTATTGTTACGAAACTGTACAAATACAGATGTTATTATTTACACATTTTTGTTGTTCTCATGACAATAAACACATGAACGTATTTTCATCTTGTTTGTACAGAAAAATAAAGGTTTTGTGTAAAATTACCAGCAGGATACGATAATTTATCTTCGAAATATTGCCATGACATATTTTCAGTCAATGCAAAACTATACTAGGTCAGGGAGGCAGTCGCTCCATGTGCCTACAATACTGGTATTGGGAAAAGCCAAGTACCTATCTCCATTAATATGTTATTATTTCCACTGTAGATCAAAGTTCACAACAATGCACTCGTTAAGGAATAGTTTAAATTGCAAGATTTTAAAAACACCCACAACACACGAATAAATCCTCACCATGTTTTCCTTTCAAGCCAAGAACCGGTAAACTATGTAGGTAGAAACTGCATTTTAAAAGTCATGTTTATAAATTTAATGAAAACCGCTGATCACAGGTAGACGCAGGCAGAAACAATCGATGTCTTTAGTGCACTCACACTGAATCGGATGACTTCACTGATAAGGGTGCCAACACATTGGCGCGACGATGCCGCGATGTTTGACCGAGTGCGCGCGTCTGCATGAGCAAGTGCATCGTAGCACAAATAAATAGCTTTATCAGTGTTACTTATGCCTATTAACTTCATACACGATATCTTTTATTATATTTATTACTGGAACAAAGTTAGCACGATTATATCAATTTGCTTCACAAACGTATTTACCTATCAGTCACAGTACCTACCAGCCAATCACCCACTAAAGTTACAATTTTTTTTCAATTCGGCTTAATACGTGTTAAGACCATTCATACAATATAGTAAATACGTAGTTTAATTGATTGCCACAATGTTGTAACATTACGTTCACTACAAATTAATAGTTTTTTGTTAATTACTATTTATTATACCTACATATCCTCAACCAAATGAAGATGAAACAATACATGTGTGCCGAATATTTTTATAAGTAACTAACTAGGAGACATTGGAACATCACATGAATGAAATTACACCTTTATGCTCACGCGCGTTTGAGTCGGGCACGGCAAATGATTGTTATGGAAAGATTCGTCAGAACGGTCTACACAATAACACGAAAGTACGTACCTACGACACGTAACTGGATATAGGTAGGTACCTATCTCAACACTGCTCCTAATTAGCCAGAAAAAAATGCCAACAACATTGTGACAGCGATACTGCATGATAAGTACATGTATCCGCAATTAAGTAACGACTTCTATTTATTTTAATCCCAATTAGTAATTACCGTACAAAGCATTTACACGAATATGTCATCCTGATAATAATGCTACCTATAGCTACACGATTTTGAATCTTGCGATCTTATTTTATTAAATTAAAACAAAAATTCTCACCTGGTTTACCACTATTTCCTTCAAACTGCACGTAAACTGGAAACACACATTTGCTTATTCCCCGGAAATTATAAGCGTGAGAGTTTTAACTGACGGTAAAACAAAATATGGAAGTTATTAAACACGCGGTTGACTGAAACACTGGCTTCCGCGGCTGTGTCAACAATCTGTTTTTATAAACAAGTCAGAGTATTTAGGTTATATGTAAACACGAGATAAGAAAAAGAGATTATAGTAAATCACGTTAGTAAAAATTGTCAATGGGGGTTTGTCTTATTGAATCACAGCTTGTTTGGGCCATTCCAGATTTTCCAGAATCGGTAATTAAAGACGTCAAAGGTTATTTATAACGTGGACTTCGTCTCTTGAGTCTCGAAGCTGTTTGTCGATGTCGAGGATGGGCTTAATCACACAATGTCTATATTTAGTGGTAACAGGAAGATCGTAATAGACACTAACGAGTGCCCGATGAGAAAACAACTGACACTGTCTTGATTCACTTCAGTTTTTGAGTTGAAAATAACTAGCTGTGCTAACTGTGCGTCTGTGCGTGTTCACAGAATAGATGCGTATTTTTAATACGTCTACATTCCGTGGTCGCCATGTGTGTTATGTATAGGTATACTCGTAGCAAAGATAAAAACAGGTATAGGTAGGCACAGCCTTAATTGTTTTATCGCCTAATTCTAGGGAAAAAGTCTGATTATATTAAGCAAACTTAGTTATTCATTGAAAGTGAAACGGTGAAACTATCAATGAATAACTCACTCAGTTTAGAATAATTATGTATTTACACATGAAACTATCAATGAATAACTAATTTTGCGCAACTACATAGTTTGGTAGTGTAAATTCCGCTTTAAAGAAATGAAAACTTAGTTTCGCGAGTCTTACGATACCTAATAAGGTATCAAATATTTATATATTTTTTTATACATATACTTTTTTTAATTTTTGTTTTTTATTAAACTGTTGTTGGTTTGCTACGTACGAAAAAGATTTCTGGTTGGCGATCCAACAGCAAAACCTATTCATCAGCTGTTAATCACAATTAAAGGACCATAATTAGTCATCGCTGGTAAATTGAAAATATTTAGATTATCTGCTAGTTTAGTGTGACCGTACATGGCTTACTTAGTAGGTATGTAGGTGTTATTTGTGCAGTCACTAATAATGAGTCAGTCATTTGATCTAGAAGAAATCTATTAAGTGTTGCATTTCACACCACTAACCCCTTTATTTATAAACGTTTCTTGTCTCTAGCGACAGCTAATCATTACGTAACTTTAAACAACGTCTGGATATCAGGCTCCAGAGTGCTCACCAAATGTGCTAAAAGTGGCCACCAGTAGGATTTTAATATAATCCATCATCTTCCCCAACATCCATGAAGACTTCCACAGGAAGCAAAGAGAGAGGTAGGAACCTAAAATCTGTCTATTTGTTCAAAACACGAATGTTTTGATGTAAAAAACAGTAATCAACTAAGATCCATATCTGTGAGAACATCGTTCATACAACAACAACCTATGACTGCCATTTTGTCGAGAATAGTTTAAGACATCTACTGCGGGAAAAAGCTTTACGCGGTGTCCTGCGTTAGCGACGAATACGACGCGACGCGATGCAACACGACGCGACGTAATGCGACGCGATGCTACACGCGACAAATGTCCTACGTGATTTCGGTCATTACTTCTCGAATCATGGAGAAGTACAGTACAATTTTGCTTGAAAGTTCATATTTAAAGTACAGACTTAAAAAAATATCGTAAAAAGCACAGAAAGAAAACAAATATAATATTTTTACAAAGAAACACGTTTGGCGAGTTCCATCATTTATATCCAAAATTAAGAAACGATTCTAAAATGTTTAAACAATCTTGTGGAGTATTACCGTCTACTTTCGATTACATTATTGCTGCTATTCAGTCTGAATTTCAATTCTAGACAACAAATTTTCAAAAACCTTCGCAGTGATGCGTCTGGTCGCCCTCAAAACAAGTACGCGTTACGTCGCATCTCGCCGCAGACGGTCATATAGGCCGCAAGCAGGGTATGCCGTTGAGTTGATCGCGTTCGTCGCGTTGCGTCGTATTCGTCGCTCACGCAGGACACCGCATTATAATCCATCATCATCATCACCATCACCATTTTAGCCGAAAGACATCCACTGCTGGACATAGGCCTCCCCCAAGCATCACTTCGACCGGTTCTGTTCTTCTCGCATCCAGCGGATTCCTGCGGTCTTCAAAAGGTCGTCGGTCCACCTTGTGGGAGGCCTTCCAATGCTACGTCTTCCGGTACACGGTCACTACTCCAGAATCTTTACTATAATAAAATCGAAACCAGTGAGTACTCGTAATTATATAGCTAGGTGATGATATCGTGAAGCAGTGTCTCTGTGGCAGTGTTGGGCAATTTTTAATTGCAAGAACAATTAAAGATTAACAATTGATTAATTGGTAAATGTAACGCCAACAACTAACAATTAATCAATTGTAATTGTGGAAAATTACAATTAACAATTATTTCATTGTTAACTGTAGTAGTAACAATTAACAATTAATTAATTGTTAATTGTGATTTACTACAATTAACAATTAATTAATTTTCAATTGTTTTGTGAATTTTAATTAAAACTAACAATTAAAAAAATGCTGCTGTATAATATACAGCCGGTATATATAAATATATAATATACCCGTGTGGCCCCGGGTAGTAGAATAGTGCCTCCCCATCTATTCCTTTGGTTAAATATACATGTTAGCAACAAATAAAACTTTTACTAATTTCGTTTTGATAATAAAGTTAATTGTTACTTTTAATTGTTTCATAAAACAACTAAAAAAGTTAATTGCTATTATTTTAATTGTGAGTTACAATTAACGTATGTTAATCAAATTAATTTAATTGCAAGGTGCAATTAAAAGTTTAATTGCGATTATTTTATTGTAATTAATTTAATTGCAATTACTTTTTTAGTCAATTAACAAGATAATTGACAAATTAATTGATTAATGCCCAACACTGCTCTGTGGCGTTCTCATAAAAAACGTTAGTCATAAGAAAACCATAGTTTAACATTAAGGATTACCTATGTAAGAATTGTAGCAGGCGGCGTTCCGTAGTTACTGCCTACGCTACGTCCATGGAAAGAATGCAAGACCTGTGCAAAACCAGGAGCTCGTATCAAAGAAACGCATAGTGCAGAAATAAATACAATGCCTATTTTGCACAGGTTAGAAATAAATATTGTGTACAATACTTGCATTCTAAGAATAGCCACCCAGTCTTATATTTAGACTTTGCTTTGATAAAGTCTATAAGCTTATACACACGTGCTGCACACAAGTTTCCCAGAATAAAGGGAAATCGTCGTCGTATGACGTCCGCAGGTATCTAGTAAAATCTACTAACACTTTACTATCTCTGTGACAATTAAGTTGACTCCTTATGGATATTATTTATTTATATTCACGTAGGTATGTATCTATCTATGTATTAGTATTTATTCTTGTATTCTATAGTCATTTCTTAGCTATTTATCCCGTATGTTTCACCTGCCATGTTTTTCTCTGCACCACCCTAAGGTTGACTGGTAGAAAATGCCTTAGGCATTAAGTCCGCCTTTGTAATGTTTTTTTTTACTTGTGCATAAAGGTAGGTACCTAAGTTATGTACTATTATATAAATAAATAAATATTTCATTGAAAAAGTCAGCTCCAATTACTGGACCTCTGAGGTTTTCGAGTTGCAAATCTCTGGTGTACCCTATCAGCCAATGTAGTGACGCTGCACATTTTTCAAAATGTCCAGTCATTGCCAAACAGGAAAGCAACTCGGGCCAAAGAAAAAATTTGTTAAGGATCATTTTGAAAACACGATAGTACAAATATTTATCCGATGGAAAAACGCTTTCTTCACATTCGCAATCCATTTGAACAAAAGCAACACCTTAGCATAGCATCACGCCTGTGTTCGCCGAAGGGTTAGTCAGAGGTGTACCTATCGTACACCCACATTTCGCCCTTTTCGTCCCATGGGTGCGCACAATAAACACAATAACACTTTTCCTGACCTGGGAATCGAAACCAGGATCTCATGCTCAGCAACAGCGCTTGCGCCCACTGGCAAAAGTGTTAATGCAACCAAAAGAAAATATTTAAAAAAAAATCCTATTTTTCTGTTCTGTTTTTCTTGTCTATTTATGTGAGTACTGTACATAAATGGTAAAATAGATAAATTCACTTTAAACATGAACATCCCTTGTCGAGACGAATATTCAGTAACTATTATTACTAAGTGTTATGCTATATAGTTGCCAGCAGCATTCCCAATATTATTCCCCTAATTAATAGTTGGATTGCGTTAATGCTGCAATAGAAAACAATAAACCCGACCAATGTATTTATGCAAATGATTATGAAGGGTACTTTTCGTCCATAAAAACTTGTTACCATGGGTATTGCGAGCAGCCGCTGTAATGCAGTGTACGAGTATAGCCGTGAACGATACTGGTAAGAAAAAAGTCTTAAGTGTATTTTAAAAGCAAATATTTACATGCAACATGGTTTGCTAAGTTCCTTTTTTTTTACTGGCCTACGCTGTCCCACTCCTGACCGAAGCCGCCCTTTATAAAGTGAAAATGGGCGACAACACTTGTGATCTTTTCCTTTTGTTTTCGTTTTCTTTGGAATTACAAGTAATGTCAAGAAGTCTTGATGGCTTCGACCCGCACCATATCGGGTAATTCTGACCCAAGCAGGAAGTTTACGATGACAGGCACTCCGGCCACTTCCGGGTACTTCCTTAATGACGTAATTATGAATGGCGTGGTGTTTACAAAAACAAGATAGAAATGGGCTTGGTTATCGAGAATTCAAAATGATAAATGATTGTAAGTTGGTTTGTACAAACGCCAGCACATCAAGTTACTACAATCTGTCAAAATTCTTTAATAAATTTTCAACTTTATCGCTCAAGCATTAAGATTCAAGGTTGATTGGATAATTTTGACAGTTTCGGGTAGCTTGACCTGCTGGCGTCTGTACAAACGCTTTTACACGTCATTCATATTTTGAGGTCAGCGTTATAATGACAGTACGTTGTTATTTCAATATACTTACGGACAATTTAAATTGGTAGTAACATTGCTTTTACAATTATTTTCCCTGATTTTACAAATATCTTCTAGCAGTAGTAATAGTATTATAAACTGGAAGTTCTTTCGGGGATTTCAGCTTGACCCTCTATCCTGAATCAGGACAGAGGTTCAAGCCGAATTTCTCCGCAAGTCCTGAATAAACCAAGGGTTGCTCTAAATTTCCTAGAAAGGACCTATGCCAGCAATTTAGATTACACCACCAAGACGCTATTTCATTGCTGATCCAGATATTCGCCGAAGTGACCTTTACCCTGGTTGTAGGTTCAAAGCTGTAAGCGCTCCGAAATAAGATCCTAACAGGAAATGTGCCTGCATAGCTAATAGCTATTCACAACAATTCGACAGGCTGTCTGGTCGAAAATGACACGTCGTGAATTACCTGATTTGCTCCCGACAGCAAATAGCTGTAGTAAGCATAAAGATCGGCTTTTTCACTGAAACGGACAAAATTTTCAGTTTTCGGAATTGTGAACAGAGTTGATGTTCGATTCGGCGCGGAAGCGTATCTAGCGGCTGTGAATAACTGTGCTAAGATACTGGCACTGCTGTAGGTACTGCTAAGATATATGGCAGTTTTTATAGGTAATGTAATGTATCTTGTATTTTATGTAGTTCTTTGGGTGGACGCAAAGGAAGGGCATCAACACCAATTAATTCTTATTGTTTGATAACATTTAGATTAACATGTTATGCACATGTTGTATAATACTTCCATTTACATACACGATTAAATAAATTCAACATAAAACTCAAACAAGGCTATGGTGTTAATTTGTGTTGGTAATTACTACTGATAATTAACGAAAATTTATGAACAAAAAAAGGTGCCCAAGATACAGGTAGAGGATGGGGGAGGATATAGGTGACTTAAGGCTTAGCTATGATAAGGATCAAGCGTTTGCACCAATAAAATACATACACAATAAATTTTAATCATATTTTTTTAATATTATTCAAATATAAATGCTATTCGTATACTTTGTTGACTATTTACTATCAGAACTTTATTTACCTACGGGTTTTTTTCTATTACTAACTTATCTTTTTTCTTTTGCTCCATCAAGTCTTGTGAAACCTCGTCAGACTTTAGTGATTCTTTGAAATAGTTCTCTATTTCTTGTAAAGTTTTGTCTTTGCTCTCGGGTAAATATTTATACAATAAAAATGCAAAAATAGACGCTGAGAGGCCATAAAAAAGGAAGGCGCCGTGCAGATCAAACCATTTAAAAATATACGGCGACACTTTCAAAACAGATGCCATTAATATTTCGGAAAATATAGCAAGTGTTGGTAATGACGAGCTTCGATATCTTAATGGCGTTAATTCTCCATACACAGAACATGCTAGTATCATTGGGCCACAACTTATAGTCATCGAAAACAAAGTTAGCAACAACAAAGATATAACCTTATTTTCTGCTATCACAGACAATCTAATCAGGTACAAATAAAGTGATATTAAAAACAGAAACGTAATACCAATCGAAGATGATGACAGTAATAATGTTCTCCTTTTGAGATATTTCGATAAAACACAGCCAATTAGCATGCTAAATATAGTGACAGCTTCCAATATAAGCATGCCTGTATACGCTGTAGACTCACTGTTAGTTATTTTCTTAATTAACTCAATGGAATACATGCTACAAACAAACTTCCCTGAAAAATTATAAAGGGACATAACTGTCATAGACAACAAAAGAGGTTTGTAGAATGCCTTTGTAGTAATCGTTTCCAGGATGTGTTTTCGACTCCACGTGGATTCATTCCGTTTAGAACGTATCAGATATTCCTTTTGTGACTGTATTAAACTCTCTAGCTCGTTTTCAGCATCTTTGTCATATCCTTTCAGCCAGTGGTGAGACGCCGCACATTCCTCGAAACGTCCATTCATTGCCAACCAACACGCGGACTCGGGCCAAAAGAAGGCAGTCAGAGATAATATAGAACATGTAAAGGCTAGAAAAGCAATATTCTTCCAGTGGCTGAATGTTCCAGTCGCATTGGCGACCCATACTCCCCAAAAGAATATAGTTGATTTTACTGTCATGAATATGCCTCGGTAGCGCGGGGAAGTGTATTCGGTGACAATTACAATCAGAAGTGTCATGTTGCTGCCGACAAGCATGCCTTGCATTATTTCACTAATTAGAAGAACAGTAGTTGAAGTACTGCAATAAAATACGATGTATCCAATTAGTGTGTTCACGCACAATATAATGAACGGTACTTTTCTTCCGAACCGCCGCGAGAGTATTGGTAGTATTAGTATCCATGGTAACGCGCTGTAACCGTGGATTGATGCTGAAAAGGAAATGTTTATTTTTAAATTGAACGATTATATATAAACATTATATACAACTGAACGTCCTTCTTCTGTGGGTTTTTGGATGAACTATTGTGTGGACAGAACAACGTTTTTCGGGTCACCTAATAATGAATATAAAACAATTTATCTTTTTTCCAGCAGCACAAATGTGTAAAAAGAATCGCTTTCTATATTGATATTTGAGCAATGTTAATTATGTCAGTCTACAAGGTTAAATTAAATTATCTAGTGAAACTCCGCACATGTGACGGCTAAGTATATCTAAGCAAGCAGCCAAGTGCTGCAAGCAGGACTGCTATATTTGTAAGATAACATAATAAATAATAAATGTGTTACTCTACCAGCGTGGTGATTTCGTTTGGCAAAAAAAACAGATTTTTAAACTGACATACATAAATTACTATGTATAACTCCGGTCGTTGACCCCCAAAACAAACTTCAAATATTTTTTTTTGAAGTAATAACTTCTTATGGGAGGGTAAACCGCTTCGTAACGTAACGCGTTACGGCGCCAGTCTGTCTGGCTTCCCTTTCTCTCACGCATACGGCAGCGGTAGGCAGGCTCTTCCTCTGTCACTCTAACCTACAGCGCTAGTCGTATTTCGGACAGACGCTTCCCCCTCTCTCTACTCAGTGTTTAGTGTGCGATAGACATATACCATAGATTAGTTTAAGTTATCACTTCTTTCGGGCGTCCCGAGACGCACACGTTTTTTTTATACCCATTCCAACACGTGTGGAGTTTTGCTAGCTAATTTAATTTGACTTTTACTGAACGGACTATATAACCCTTGCAAGGGGATGCCATAGTGCAATTAGATGCATTTACATACACAACCACGATGCCATATCTTCGCTGACCGCTTCCGTAGAGTTAGCATCCCTCCTTATCTGCGGTATGAACACGTTGGGGGCTCCGTAACATAACCCGAGCACGAAGTATATCGTCCAAACTCCTCCGACCACGAACAGCTGGAAGATGGATAACAATTATTAATATTACCTAGAAGCCAGTATTCCCGAGATCGACAGAGGTTGTTACGCCCTGATACGACCTCATTTCGCTTGTTAAAGTATATTGTTTTTAATCGGGAACAAATCCAGACACTGAGCTGCTGTTACTGGATGTATGTAAAAGAAAAACCTAGTAACACTGCACGATCTGGGGCTCGAAGTCAGGTCCCTACTCAGCAGCCGCGCGTACGACCACAAGACTATCGATGTAGCCAGACATCTAGTTCTATACATAATAATGTCCACAAATATTGGTTCTGTGACTTCCGTATACGGACGTGGGAAAAAATGTAAAATGTTATGTGACTTGTTAAGGCTGGCGCACATAAGGACGGACCCCGCCGCACCGCAACGCATTGCAAAAATCCTCGTACATCACTTTAGTACACACGACGACGTATCAAGCTACACATTTCCAGTTTTAGCTGACTTCGCATTGTATAGGCCATTCTTACAATGACAAGTCAACTTATACTGGAAGTGTGACCTAGTGCGTACATTTTGTATGAATCATCGCACACTTCAGACGGACCGGGCCGACCGGGCCACTGCGAAACGCACTACGCTGTGCGTTGCGGTGCTGCCCGTCCATATATACGCCAGCTTGAGTGAAAACAGTTTTTTAATTCAAATTCGAAATTTGAATCTGTCTGAAACAGTTACTGCAGCCCGCCGCGGCTCCTCTAATGTGAGTTGGCGCATTTTTGCAATGCGGTGCGCTGCGGCCCGCGCGGGGAGATAATGTGCACTTAGCTTCCCAATTACCTACGTCGAAGTTAGTAAAATTACACACATACGTTTTGTTATGACGAGTTCCCGACATTCGACAATTGTATACACCCGTGTTTTACCAGTGTGATTGGGGTCTTAATAACACAAACAATTAAATAATTAAATCTCGAGTTCTGATTACGAAACACCGAATTATAACGTTGTTTATAGGCTCATGTTCAGCAGTGGACGAATCGCAACACAAATAGATTAATATTAATTAATTATTAAGGACAAAAATAAACCGTAATTAATTAGTTTAAAGTGGGCTTAACTACAATAAATTATACACTTACTATGAAAAATTATTTTTGTATGACTGTAAAGTTTCGAGGTACTTAGCTACTTGAACACGTAGGTATGCCTAACTTTAAGCTGTCAATAAATTATTATTTTGGTCTTTTTTTTTTTTTTTTTTGTGGATGGGAAATCATCAAATGACCCCTCCCGCTCTGGGTGGTTATTTTGGTCTTCGTTTACAATTTACAAATATGTATCTTTTTATGTATTTTTCTTTTCATTTTATTTTTCTGTTTTATTTTAATTTGATTGTTTTGTTTTTCAATTGCATACTTATTATCATGATAAGTGGAAGAGCGGAGTTCACCCAACACAAGCACCTTCAGCTGAAAAGGATCTACAACTAATGTGTTTTTCATTTGTATGTAATTGCAATAAACATTTTTATTATTTTTATTTAAATATTAGGTCCTTATATAATGAAATTGGCGTTTTGTCGAGCTGGCCACTCACTGGGATCTCAAATATCTGGCGTTTGCTTAGGAATTCCACGACACTCATAGAAGTTTTTTGGTCTTAAATTATAACTATTCAATCGCATTTTCGACTAACATTTATTTATAGCCCCTTAAACCGGTTGAACCACATTTTGCTAGAACTTGCTTTCGTGGCATTG
Source organism: Apamea crenata (assembly GCA_949629185.1). NCBI lineage: Eukaryota > Metazoa > Arthropoda > Insecta > Lepidoptera > Noctuidae > Apamea > Apamea crenata. Next base: position 9,227,470 of record OX451363.1, on the reverse strand, counting down.
AATTTTAATTAAAATAATTAATGTAATTATAATTAGAGAATCTCTTAAGAGAACGAGTGTGTAGTCGAGAAAATATGGTTTTCAGAATTTTTGTTCGTTTGTCTGGATGTATGTTCCGGATTGGCGCATCAATGGCTAAACGAATGTTGATGGGCACACAGATAGTTTATAATCTGGATCAACACATACTTACGTACACAACGACACGTACTTTTAAATCTGGTAATACATACATTCCCGTGGGATTTTTTGCGACACCCACGCGGGCGAGACCGCGGAGAAAATCTAGTTTAACCGTACTATGAAATATCTCTCTGAAGTGCACTAAAATATTGAACTATATTCATTAAAAATTAAAACCAATTTATTCCTTAATAGACCAGGGTAGAAGCCTTTAAAAATAATAAAAAGTGAAAAAAAATAATAGTAGGATGAAACCCATTAGAAAAGGAGGGGAATATTATAAAAATGAAAGGAAAAATAATTTACGGGCGATCTGAGGTCGGGAAGGGGATGGGGGTGAGCTTTTAAGGGTAAAAACCGGTTTTTCTCGATTTCCGGCAAAACTAAAAGTCCTATCGAAAAAAATCAAATGGCAAAGTTGTAGGTAATAAAAAGATCTAAAACTTTTGTATTAACACTTTTTTCACATAACCTCAAAATTTATATGAAAAATTAAAAAAACCAAGTTTTTGGTTTTTTATTTTTATCTTTTACAAAAATCTTTTTTTTTTAACGAAATTTGGTGAAAACTTACCTTTTTATGTCCCAAATACGCTGTAATTTATTTGATTAAAAATATTTATTATTTCACCTTATTTTTAATTAATATCGAAAAAGCACCCTAATTTTCAATCGAAAATTCACCCGTCAAAATATCAGCTTTTTTCAAAAAGTTGGTATGTTTTCTGTTCGTTGAAATCTCTATTTTCCGATGGTGAAAAAAAAAAATATGTTACTGTAGTAAATCTTCTCAGAAAATGCAAAAATTCGAAAAAAACTCGAATTCGAAAACTGATAATCTGAAAAGACAAAATGGAATTATTAATGCCTTCACTATTTTATCGTGAGTATACACCCCCAGAAAAAAAAAATATTAAAGAAATAAATGTCAAAATGTCTAAAAAATATATTAAAAATCTATAATAAATGTATAAATGTTGGGGAGGTTTGCAGAGCGAAAACACAGGAAATACTGTAAAGCATTTAATACGAAGTTATAAAGGTTTATCTACGAACAATGTGTAAAATGGAGTTCCTTGACAAAAGCTATATGTCAACACTTGCTATATGTATAGACAGTTTTTCATCTAGCCAGTGTTAGGTTAGTACATGGAGGTGATATAACTTCAACAATAAATATATAAAAAATATTTATAGTAAATATATTTTTAATAACTAACTTTTGGCCGATTTTCATATATATTTTATACATTTCAAATATATTTCTGATATATTCAGAATATATTTTTTTTATATTTTTAGCTATGTTTTTTATGTCTTTTAAGATATATTTTGAATGTATCTAAAATATATGAAATATACATGAAAATCGGCCAAAAGTTAGTTATTAAAAATATATTTACTATACATATTTTTATATACACATACACATATACATTTATTATAGATTTTTTATACATTTTGACATTTATTTCTTTAATATTTTTTTTTCATGGGGGTGTATACTCACGATAAAATAGTGAAGGCATTAATAATTCCATTTTGTCTTTTCAGATTATCAGTTTTCGAATTCGAGTTTTTTTCGATTTTTTGCATTTTCTGAGAAGATTTACTATAGTAACATATTTTTTTTTTTTCCCATCGGAAAATAGAGATTTCAACGAACAGAAAACATACCAACTTTTTGAAAAAAGCTGATATTTTGACGGGTGAATTTTCGATTGAAAATTAGGGTGCTTTTTCGATATTAATTCAAAATAAGGTGAAATAATAAATATTTTTAATCAAATAAATTACAGCGTATTTGGGACATAAAAAGGTAAGTTTTTACCAAATTTCGTTAAAAAAATAAGATTTTTGTAAAAGATAAAAATAAAAAACCAAAAACTTGGTTTTTTTAATTTTTCATATAAATTTTGAGGTTATGTGAAAAAAGTGTTAATACAAAAGTTTTAGATCTTTTTATTACCTACAACTTTGCCATTTGACTTTTTTCGATAGGACTTTTAGTTTTGCCGGAAATCGAGAAAAACCGTTTTTTACCCTTAAAAGCTCACCCCCATCCCCTTCCCGACCTCAGATCGCCCGTAAATTATTTTTCCTTTCATTTTTATAATATTCCCCTCCTTTTCTAATGGGTTTCATCCTACTATTATTTTTTTTAGTTTTAAAAATTATCGACCCTGGTCTATAATGGGATTAAGGGAAATCAATCAGAAGACGGTCTTTAATTTAGCAAAATACGCCGGCTGCCCGATGGAATTTCCCATCGGCTAAAATGATGAACTTCCATATAAACTCTATATATATAATATATATACAGAGTTGATATGACAGAGGGGCATTAAGTTACATTACGTATACTATACGTGTTTACTATTAATTTGATACGGTATAAAAATAAAATGCGCCAAAAATGAGAAAATATTTTTTTCAAACCAACTAAATAGCTTACAAATCAGAATAAAACGCAACCAGCCTTTGGAAATAAATTTGACTGACCTTAGATACCTAGGTAACAAAGTGGCAACGTCTTTATCGTTGTAAGGTGCATGACCTCTTAGACATTATCAGCTGTTGGAAAGATACATCGTGTTCAAACGGTGCAAAAACTTAAAAAATAATTTGCGACTATACTATACTGCTCCTATTTAATTGATTTTTGGTACAGAGCTTGAAAATGGTACCTAGTATAGGCAGTTTAAAGGAAAGCCTCTCTGTCGTATTAACTTTGTATAAACTCCTACAATATTTAACCCCTTTTAAGGGATGAATTTTCAAAAAACCTTTGTACCACTTTTGTTATAACGGGTGTAAAAAGACACTTAACGAAGCAGTGCGTCACTTGTACTACCCCTTCATTGTGATATTTTTTTTTTACAAGACCACACCTGGGAACCTTCTGGTTACGGAGATTTTGAAGGTCGAGTTTCCAACCTGTATTGACGTTTTTTTACCAAAACAACTTTTTAATGTTATAACACAACTTTAAATACCCCCACGACCCCTGTACCGTTGCATGCACCCGTTAGCACGATTTTTTGCGTGCGTTACATTGTGCACTATCGCAAACAGCAAATTTTCACACAAAAAATAAAAGTCGTTCCCAGCAATTATTTTTGTGCAAAATACACTATATGTTATTATGTAGTTCGATGTACAGGCTATGTGATGTGACTTTTTACACCCTGTATAAGGAACTCTTGTGCTAAATTCGATGCTTGTAGACCCAGTGGTTTAGGCTGTTTAGATTGTACGTATCTATGTACTACATTGTCTGTCAGTGAGTGAATTAAAAAACAAATTTAATACCTGTCTAAAAAATGGTCTCCACGTAATTTTCACATAACTAGAAGTGTCTTCTGTGTCTTCTGTTTTAATGCCACTATAGTTGCTTGCTGCCATCGTATTACTTTCACATTTAGTTGTTCACAGATAACAGTTTGCTAAAATGTTAGAAATGAGAATGGTTAAAACTAATAATGTTTAAATTATTTATGCACTGCTAGGTACCACTTGTTTCCTTGGAAACGTTTGTCTTAGTAAATACATCATTAATATGCTACAGATAAAATTTCACTGCCTGGACTTGTTTACAAGTATATCTTACATAAATTAAGACTTCATTCTTCAATACAATGAAAATAACAATGTATTTCTGATATATTCTAAACTTGATCCATACATTGGTGCCACATTTCCAGCTCAAAATATTTGTTGAATCTTTCATTTGCGTCTGCACATATATTTATTATTAATAAATAAAGGTAACTTATATAAACAATATATAAACAACATGCCCCGGAATTAACGCACACCACCAAACACCCCAAGTAGAATATAATGTTATAAGCATAATTCCGAAATTTTACCGATTTTTTACTATTATGTACAAAATATTGTTTAATTATGAAATTGGTTGTATTGTATATAGGAGACAATAATTGTAGTCATATTACATATCACACGCACGCACACAATCGCACACGAAAAAGGGTCGGTCGTAGTCCATTTTTGGTTGATTTTGACTGTACAGCGGAACTGTGACTGTAATTTACGTAGTTTAAATTATTTTTGTGATAAAAATTTACATATATTAGTAATGATAGAAATCGATTCAGTAAACGATTCTGAACAAAGTAATTTCGTACTGTAAATTAATTCAGTTACACATTGTATATTACATTGTATAGGTTTATTCTTAGTGTGTCTCATTAATTAGTCTTATCTCTATTCCAAATCTTTTGTCTAAATACCATAATACTTATTATTTAAACAAAAATTAAGACCACTCGAAGGAACAACTAAGAATGAACCTTTTTTCTACAAAGCCACAGCATGACTAAATATTATGAATATTTTTAGTCACATAAAATTAACACTTCCAAGGACACTTATTATACGGCTATTTACGGCTATTAGCCATCATAACAATAAAACTTTTACTGTGTCACGTTTACCGCGCCGGAACCTGTTAACTAGGTTTTCTTTGATATTGATAAATATACCTTACACACATACATAATCAGCCTATATTGTTCCCACTGCTGGGACACAGGCCTCCTCTCTGTGAGAGGGAGTGAGCCACGATCCAGTGCGGGTTAATGGATGTCGCATGTCTTCGAATTTGTTTTTTCGGTTCTAGGACATGCCGGTTTCCTCACGATGTTTTCCTTCACCGTTTTGAGAGCCGTGGTGATGAAATTAAAAACACAAAGTAATGTACCTGTCGGGGTTTGAATTCACGACCTACACTCGTAAGTCAGACCGATGCCACTGGGCCACCACTGCCCTATACAACGTGTTTTTTTTGATATCCCATAACTCTAGGGGGTCATTTTA